>OY728136.1:1847867848-1849275796 GCA_963277665.1 Viscum album
TTGATCTACTTCACCATACGAGTAATAAATGAAAAAAACAATCATTTCATACAATAAGAACTAGATAATGGAAGATATATTTTCTAATATGTTGATCCACTTCTCAACTATCAATGGTTAAGAAGACCCACTAAATGAGGGTTCACATTTTCACAAGAAAAACAATGTAATGTTTTTTTGATGCATCTAAGAGTTCAAAATGGTTCTTATTATTATCAATAGCATGTGGAAGTTTGGAAAAAATCACCATTAGATTTTGTACTCAAATACCCATCCTGATTGGTTTCTCATTAGGTAAATAATTACATTACCCTTTTTACTCATTATTTACTTGGTTCCTCTTGGTTCTAACATTGAAAAAAACAAAAAATTATAGTGGTAAAATTGATAAATAATAACTACAGTAATAAATCATATAATTAGGAAAATCAATATTAATATGTCCTATATTATGTCACGTTCATTATAACCTATAAAATTTTTGGTTTAGACTATGTAAATTTTAATTCATCATAGGTTGTTTTAGGTTACATCATCTTATTCTCCTAAACGTATTCTTCAACATATACTAAACACTGTTATGATACTAACAATAGTAAACCAGCCTTAACATACATACAAATAATATCCTTTTAAATGAATATTCATTATATATCATCATGAATCACTCCATAGAACCTGTCAGTTTAGTGTTTTTATTGGCAGATACATAAAAATATTATTTTATATGCATTCTTTAACATATCTTATAAATAATCTTCACATGGGAATCCATAATAGAAATTTCATACATAAAAATATTCTTTATGTACCATGGAAATGAAAACATATGAAAATGTGATATCATATTTTATTTAAAGGGTAAATGTAAGGGATAAAAATACAATATCATAAATGAGCACAAGATGAACATGTGGGTAGGCGAACATAAACAAGTTGAATAAATATAATGTAATAAAATAATGATTTTAAATCATGAATCATTTCGTAAGGATTTTGAAATGATAAAAGACATTATTTGTAAGAGTGTTGAAACATGAGTCAATAATTATGATCCATGTAAACATAGAATATGTATGTTTCATGATATAGAGATGCGACATATGAATTTCGTTCATACATAAGCATATAAAATTATTTATTATATTAATGATTTTTGTTAAGAACATCATAACATAGTAGGAAAAGTACCATAATAGATTAGATTCACTCACTATTCCATTAAACATAATCTATAGAGGGCTATAGTGGATGGTGCTTATTCCAAAGTACCTCACATGTAATCTCCTAAGATACAAATATTTACCCAATGCATTGGATGACTATATAATTTTGGTCCCACCCTTCACATGTGGAAAAAATATACACATTTGAGACACATAAACATGAATACATTCATAATTACATCTTATCTTAATTAAACATTTAGAAATAAAGGGTTTTCTTGAAAACTTGTACACGACAAGTGTAACACCCCATCCCGGATCGCCCAAATGGATCCCAAGTGAGGAATTTGTACATGAAATCAAAAATAATTTTTAGAGAAATTATTTTTTTCATGTAAGACATTGGAATATATCTACAAATATTTATGGATCCAGATGCTGAGACGATGAATGATACTAAGGCCCAATGTTCTATGACTTAATATTATAAAAAAATAAAAAATATTTTATATCACGCTTGTACAATTTCTTAAAGGAAGTGGTAAAAATATTAAACTATGTCACAAATTAAAAATTTGAGATAGTATTTTAATATAGAATGTGAGTTATAGCTTAGGTTTTAAATAAAATGGTTCAGAACATGGGGTTTGGATAAAACGGTCATTGGCAGGTGTGTTTAGTGGATTAATTAATTAATTATTTAATTAATTCATTAAAACCCTAAAAACCTAATTCCATCTATTTGAGCCATGTTGTGGAATATTTTTAGGGTTATCCACGAAACAATGGTATCAATGAGAGGATAGTTATACCAACTCTCATTGGAGGAGTGAGATCAGATGACAATGAGCCTCTGAATCTAGGTGAACCGAGTCATAGCAAACATAATGAATTATCTTATTTTTTGGAAAGCACATTATTCATAAAAAAATCCAATATTGAGGTAAGAATATTAATTTTTTATTCCTATCTAATTTATTAAATAATTTAGCATGATCATACTCTTTCTTTGATATGTGTTCATGTTGAGCATTTGCACGATCCTGTGAACCGATTTTAAAGTTTTTGTTCGGTTTTTCTCAACTTGGGAATAAAAATTTCTATCTGTTTGATAAGAATTTGTGTCTATTGAATGTTTAAAATATAATTATTGTTCTTTTACCTCTCTATTCCTTGTTTTATTCACCATTTTTCATATAAGGCCTCATTTTGACATCTTCAGGCTGGATCACGCCAAATGAGACACCATAATTCATGATGAATTTGTGTATGATGAAATGATTGATGAATCAAGGATAGATTAAGTTTGATTTTCAGATATAACTTATTATATCATGTATTTGAAGATCTAGTGAGGTGATTTAGGTGAAAAAAATATTTACGACTATATGTAAGGTTCGAGAAGATCGGTGAAAGTCATATTTCCATCCACTTAATGGTCATAAATGACAAACAATAACACCCCCTTAAATTTTATCTAGCTTGGATGCAATATTAGAATAATCATTCATATATATATAACATGTAGTAAAAGATCTATGTTTCTGGGAAAAAATACTACACATCATGTAGTTCAGATAAACACAAAATGTGTAGTAACCTTATGGTAGCAGTGCAAGGGTTTTAGAAAAATTTACGGATCACATGTTGTGTGGTATGGTCACAAGTTATGGGAACTTATATAGGTAAATAGAAAATATGGAGGATAACATGGAAAAGATCCCAACTGGTAGAAAAATCCTTATACTGGTGTACACATGCATGACCAGTATACATAGACACGATTAGAAGCACAAGCAGGACCCCAGGTGGATGAGGCACACTGTGCAGTCCCCTTACATGCTACATAGGAAGACAAAGTCATTGGGTCATGTTCTTGTAGGGATTAATCTAGGATGTTGAGTGGGAAGCCACGCCTTGTAGGTCCTCTAACTCTCCATGTACACCTACTTTCTTTACTAGGAAACACTTCTACATCTCGTATCATCTATGTTTGAACTCAAAATTTGGACTGTGAGTAGCCAATCCTGAGTATTTTTTCACATAGAACACTGTGGTAGGATTTATGATGGGATTTAAGATAGTATGAGAGGTTTTATAGGAATTATGATTCTTTAGGTGATTCTTGATGATGACAGGGATCAGTAAGGATCATCTGAGAGATTAGAGTGGCACCCTCCGATTAGGTTGGGCATGGGACCCCTAAATGTTATCCTAGTGGAACCATCCTATGGGGTATGTCAAGGGTACGAGACTAAATATTAGAGTAGAACCCTCATACTGGCTAGGTAAAGGTTCATCTATATTATATCTGAGTGAAAACCTCATATGATATCAGGGTACAGGTCCTTGACCACTAGAGTGGCACAGTCCGGCTAGGAATGGATGAGACCTCAATTTGATATATATGTGGCACCCTCCTGTGGTATCAGGTTATGGTTCCTTGACCACTAGAGTGGAACCCTTCTATTGGGAAGGTCATGGTTCATCTATTTGATATCTTATTGGAACCTGCATGTGGTAATGGGGCATGGTTCTTCGATTCCCATGGTAGAACCCACTAGTTGTTCATGGTATGGGTCCTCCATCAAATATTATAGGGGGAAAACACTTTCGGAACCTAGGGATGAGTCCTCAACCACTAGAGTGGAACCCTCCTGTCATATCAGTGCATGGGTCCTCTACCTAGAGAATGTTCCCCTTGAATGAGCAACATAGTTTCATGGTGTGTCCTGACATTGATGTTTCTTCAGGAAGATAATGAGTATATATAAATCATTGATGGACTCTTTGAACTGATGAAACTCTTTCCTAGTTTGGGATATGAGATGGAGTTCCCATTTTTCTATCATTTGGGATTGTTTTTTGAGTATATGTATATATTTAATATGTATCCATGTCAATGGATTTTATTACTATCTTGATTTTGATTGAGATATCAATTCTTATCATGTCTCAAACTGCTCCACTTTTATATTAAGGGGTATCCTACTATGTTTTTATATACTCACACCTGCATGGGATTCACCCGCATGGGTCATGTATTATGAAAATGATTGATAGGTCAATGAAGACTATAGATGATATTAGGGATACCCAATCAATTAGAACACATTCGGTGGTAAAATATTAGATAATTAAAGCCACTCTTGCCCAAAATTTAAATTATTGTTATTTACATGTTGGTAAATATTTCGATTTGGGCATGTATTTTGACCCTTTTTATTTTTAGTTTATATAGTCATACTCTTATAATCCTTAATGGTTTTACATGCATGGTTTAATCTATAGATGCTTATTCATTTCATATTATTCCTTTTCACTTCTACAAAGAGATGTTTGGGTGTGTGAGTGTAGGTAAATTTAGAAAAGGACTCCCATATTAGTTATTCCATTCAACACTTTTCCACCCCTGGCCAATGGTGGTCGGCTTGGGGTAGTTTCGGCTCGAGCCCCGTTGGGTCGGGTCCTGAAAAGTAGGAATAAAAGTAGTTAATTCTTTAGAATAGTATCTGGAGTAGTCCCCATATGAGTATTTGGTTTGGATTTATAGAAAAAATGTGAAAGTGTATTGAGTGCAGCTTTTAGGAAAGGGAATCTAGTGATTGTGTGGAATCTAATGTATCTCTTCACTGGGACCTTCACTACCTTCATGTAGACTCAGTATACCAAGACATTGGTTGTAGCGAATAATGGTTCATGGATAATATAGGATTGTGTTTTTTTATGTACTTATTGATAAATATCCACATTATTTGTATGATCACATGACCATGGTATGTCTTGATTAAATTTTTTTCCCTCCGTGATGATAGCCATCTAGGTTACAGATTATGGACCCTGACAATGATCCAATGAGTTAGGAGGACTCATTTTAGCGACCATCGCATGAGGTTCTTCCTCCTGGTGGATATGTACCATCACACCCACATGTCGACCAGTAGATCATACGAGCAGATAAGGTTGAGTGTGGAAGAAAAGTTAGTGCACATCATGATTTCTAGCACCACAGGTCGCTAAAGTTCCATAGTAACCTAGATCCCCAAGTGGAAAAGGATTTGCTAGAGTGAATGATACTTGTTTTCAGGCTTATCATAATTCCAAATTATAATATTGTTTCATTGGTAGCTAACATTTTCCATGTATAAGTTGGGAACTGGTAGATTCTATATACACAGATGCATAAAGAGTCAACACCCTCATTGACCGACTTGTAGTAACTATTTCGTGAGGAGTACTACCCCTCATTTCCTACACTCTCTTCAGATTTAGGAGCTCCAAGATCAACATAAGGGAGGGATGAATGTTTTTTGTATGATTTGAGGTTCATATACCATATTCAACAATATATCAACATGATTAAGGATAGATACTTTCATGTGTAAATGTATGAGAAAGGTATTTTTAGGAATATTCATTATAGTGTAGTAACCTTATGCATTCCCACTTATGTTGGGGTGTTGGAGTGGGAATTGGTGATGGAGAATTCCTGTCAGAGAGACTTTAGGATGATGAATCTAGTAGTTGGAATTTCATGGATGAATCCTCAATATCGGCTATCATGCTCTAGTCAACGGGATCTTGGCACAGGTGATCTATTCAAGATCATACACAAGAATGTGTTTTGAGATAGTGTACATGTAAAGGGTATATTGAATATGGGGGTGGGGTTCTATGAATGTGATGAGAGAGGTTGCATGTAACATGATTTCATGACTAGATTTGCTGAGAAGGGTAGGTAGATAGTGGATAGACCACCATGGTAGAAGCAGCCTCTTGATCATGGATATCCTAGGAGAGGGTAGTGTGTCCCCCAAGGTGGAAGACCTGGAAATCGTGAAAGTAGGGATCTATGAGGATGATTTGTGGGTAGTGGATAACTATATGATATCCTTCCACCACCACCACCAAGGGGACCATGTCTGGATCAGGGAGCTACCAGTCAGGTCCACAGATAACTTCATTCTATAGATACATATGACCTAGTGGAACGCAAGATAATTAGAGGCAGAATATGTCTTTATTATACTATTTGTTCATTATTAGTAACACATATGTTATTCATTACTTAATACCTTTACTCCTTGTATAAGAGATGGTTCTCATAGTTTAGGCTTTATCCCAAAATCATTGTATTGACATTACTACGAGGAGCCCTACTTCTAAATCTGTTATCCAGCAATATTGGGAGATATCACCTTTTAGAGAGAGGTCAATGTGTGACCTTTTGGTTATCCTAATGGAAACTCATTATATCATCATGGGTATAGATTTATTTTCCATGTTTTGGCCCATATTTATTCTCACTGTTGACAAGTCTGATGCCTTGTAGTGAATGGATGAGATTATTCTATATGGTAGAGAGATATCTCATGGTGGGATAAGTTTCTTTTATGATTACAAGGATACATCCCATTACCCGTAATATATTGACTTATCCCTTGGTATAGAATTATCTTTAGGCATATGGATTTCATCAGTCATGTAGTATTTTATGGGAGCTATCTCTATGGATGTAATATGACTAACTCCAAGTCAGGATATAGAATTTATTGTTTATTTTTTTCTCAAGACTGCTCTAATATCTTCTAATCCGTATTATATTTCTCCTAAAAAGCTGTAAGAGCTACATTTTGAGTTGTAGGTCCTTTGGGAGGAAGTTGTTTATCCAACCTTCTATGTCCCCATAGGAATATCCATTGTTTTTTGTGAAAAAAGGTGGATTGGTGCTTAAGGATTTGAATGGATTATCATTATTTGAACCAAACTACGTTAAATAAAAAGTACCCCTTACTAAGGATTGATGTCTTGTTTTATCTATTACTGCAGCATCAAAATTAATATGTAGATTTCTCAATTACATGAGGGGTGGATTTTAGGTTTAAAAACTTTCATTTTTATCCTTGAGAAAATCTATGTTTAAAAAAGTTAAATAAGATGAACTCACAAGAACTATTTTTTTCTTAATAAAGAAAGTAAATTTCTTAGGATCTGATAATGTGAATCTAATAAGGAAACATAAAAAAGAATTCTTAAGGAATGATTCTACCATAAGGCGTATAGAATCTAAATCAGAGTTCATACATGAATAAGAATGTTTGATAAAGTTACACTTTCTATATATAACTAAATGAAGTGGAATTTAAATGAACTTGTAACAAGTAACAATTGAAAAAGAAATATTTTAACCCAAAGAGAAGGGTAACCAACAACATTTGATAAATTTCCCTTGATTTATACTTTCATGAAAGTCTTTCCTACTCACACCAGGGTAAGCCCTCGATTTAAAGATTGGTAAATGTATTTCTATCCCATAAATCCATCAATTAAATTGTTAATTGGAACCTCTATCTTACTATCCATAAAAGACCTCGATTGATAACAGTAACAATTTGATTCACACTAGGATGGTTGAAATTGTTTTTCACAACAAAACAAGTTGTTCACAGCCTTCACACAATGCAGATTGAGCAGATCTCTTGAAGAGTATCACTTCATTTTAGAGTTCAACAGCTACCAGCTTGAATTATTTGCAAGGTATTTATAGGAAAAAACTTCAACTGTCGACTTCTCCCCTAATAACCACATTTTTCCTTAAATTTCAGAGGGACCTATAAATGAATAACTCCAGATAAGATAGGTTAAAATATATTACATGGTATCATTTTATATATCTAACTATGAGAAACATTACTATGCTTAATAAACATTTTCACATTTAGGATCAGATAAAATGAAACTATATATTAATGAAATTAGGTAACTGTAACAAAATAATTTAATCATATTCTTAAGATAGTTTATTTTTTATTCTAAAAATATTGACAATCTAATTCTAAGAAATATGAAAACGAGAATCTGATTTCTATTAGAATCAAAGTCTGATTTCTTAGAGAATCCAAGTTTGGTTTATATGGAAATTCAAGTCTCATTTCTAAGAGAATCAGATGTTTATTTTTGAGGGAATCAGAATATAATTTCTAAAACAATTGAATTCTGAGTTTTGATGAAATCAGAATCACTATTCTAGATAAATTTTATTCTAAATTTTAGAGAAATTTTATTCTAACTTTTAGAGAAATCACGATCAAATGAACTATACGGTTCTATGTTGTAGATAAGGATATGATATTTGGAATTAAGGGAAATATGGTTAGGTTTAGTTAAGAAAACATTGGGTGAGAAGTTGGAATCCATAGATAAAGTCAAAACCGTTCTTAGGGAAAGAAAAATTTTCTCAAGAAAATGTTTCTTAGAGAAAGGGAATTTTCTTTAAGAAAAATGTGTTTCTGATTTCCAAAACATAATGGAATGGAACAATAATTAGGAAACTTATTGAATCAACAATATCCCCCTTTTGGAAAGAATAAACAACTTTTCATAAAAGAATATAATGATATGAGGTTTTCATTTTTTATATTAAATTAAATACTTATATCCCTTTTTGTTTATGGATCAGGATGAATATGACTAACTCCCCCTTAGGTTATGAAATCCCTAAGGACTATATTCTTTTCCTTCTTTGAGAAATAACTCCCCCTTACTTATGAATTTCATATTTATGTAATCTCCCACTTACATAGGAATTATCTTCCTTTATCTTAATACTATTTTTGAACATTATTTTCTCCCCATTTTTGATTTTCGAAAAGGAATGGAGGGTGTGGGCACCACACATCCTGTGAAATGACTCAAGAAAACCAAACTGAACATGTGGACCACCCTGATGAAAATGGTGGTGCATGATAATCAATGATGAAGAGAAGCCCCACGGAGGATCGCTGAAGTGGCAAGAGAAAAGGTGAGTGGACTAGAGAAATAGAAGGCCATAGCAATAGTGCTGAAAAATGGCCCAAACAGAAACCCAGCATGAACAGCTCTAGCAACAAAATTTTTAACATAAAATAATTTGAATAATTTCACATGCATGTAAAACTTTAATATGAAAATGCAGAAAAAGTAATGGATGGAAAAAAATGTATTTAAAAGGATAGGAAACATACAAGATTAAAAAAATGAAAAGACAACAAATTTCATTAGGGTGAAAAAAGAATAAAAATTATCATTACAACAAAATATTATATTTGAAATGAAAATTTTTTATCCTTATTTTTCCCCTTCATCATCAACTTTTTCATAGTGGCCTTTAGCTTCTTCAATTCATTGTGATCATCCTTAAACTTCTTGAGCAACACTTCCTGATCCTAATTTTTTCTTTCAAGATATTTGATTCATTATTCTAGGGACATAACTATTTACCCATGAGAACTCATCAATTATTCCTAGACATTGAGTTTTTTAGCCATAGATTATCTGATTTCCCTCTCTCTTTTTAGATTAAGAGCAACAAAGTTCAGTTTCCCATTCAAATCATTGTCTTCTGGTTGGTAACTCACATTCTCTGCTTTTAGATTCTTTGAGAAACATGTTTATAGATTCTTGATATTTTGATATGATTTATCAAAATAATACTTGACTGTGTTCGTGAAATCATCAAAAATTTTAAGATCATCTATGAATATCATCGTCCACTTTGTTATTTCATTGCATGAAATTCTATGAGCATCAAAACTTCTATGAAACGTCTTGAACATTGCTTCAAGATTGATGTACTTTCCCATTCGAATGTTTGTTGAATTTTACTTCTATTTGACTAATTATTTAATCATTTTACATCTTGAATCCATGATAGGAAATAAAGGGATGGAGTTAAAAATCTTCCAGAAATACTAAACCAAAAAATATTGTCCTAAAGGAGAAGATAATTCCAAAACAAATTGTACTTTTTTTAATGAAACATCATTTTTCGAATCATCTTTCCCTTTATATGTTCCAAAAACATCCTTATTTATTTTTTCAACAACATATTTCTTAGGTGTATCTATAAAAACATCCCATCTTTTCTCTTTCATTGAGTTTTTCTTCTAAATATTATGTGTCTCTTTCTCACCATCAAAAATTTGGACTACTCTATCATCATTATCATATTCTACTTTATCAAAACCTCTATCATAAATATTATCATATTTGTGTTCATAAAATTATTTAACAACCTTGTCATCAATATGTTGAACAATAATTTCATTACTACTTTCATCATCTAATGAGACTTTATTGACCTCATCTTGGGAAACATCATATTTATGAAAATATTTCCCTTCTAAAATAATTCTTATAGAGGAAACTTGGGTTGTTCTTATTTATATATTGATGTAAGGGATCTCCTTCCCTTCATATCCTTCTACCATTATTATCAAATCTTTAAATTCCCTCTCATCTTCTTCTTATTATAGGATTTCTTCATCTTAAACTATTTTTTCTGAACTGAAAAAAATATTCATTCCATTATCCAGTTTTAGAGTCTCAGTTTCCACTGGTTCTGGAGGAATCATGGGTTCTTGCAAGAATTATTATCGTACATGAACTTGATTAGATGCCTTATTAGTGTCTCTTAGAAAGGCTTGGATAATATCAACTTCAAAAATTTTTTATTCAACTTATTTCATTTATATTTATTCTCAAGCTATTCAGCTTCATGAATTTTTATGTATCTATCCATAAAACTACATCACCTTATTTATTATTCTTTTTCAACTCTCTCCATTTGGATAAAACTTCATCAAAAAAGGTATTTTGATTCTTGAGATTGGGTAGAGAAGATACTAGTTCATCAGCAGGTGCTTTCTCATGTAGTTGTGTCTCTTTGGATTTTCTTTAATTGGGACTTGGCTAGGATCTTTCTCCAACATTCCCTTTCTTACTAGAGGTTTGGTTATCCTTATCATAAAGTTCAAAGAATCCTCCTGACTTATCACTAAAGTCGATCTCCATACTTCTCAAGATATCTTCACTTAAAAACATGACCTTGAAGGTATTGGAATTTTACTTTCATGGAATTATAAAGAAGTCTATGCATAAGACAGTGATCTTAGAAAAGATTTTTCAGGTACATCATGATTTGGGATTTGATGTTTCCATTCTTAATGTTGTTAATGGTTAAAATAATGTACGTAATTAGGTTTAAATTTCATACATTCTTCAACAATTCCATCATAAAGATATCACATATATTTAGAGATTCCTTATCTCCCTTCCTTGGAATAAAAAAGCCTTGTATTTAAAGGGCTACAGATATGTGGTTTATTGAAATATGTGTTATCTTGGGTGTCTTCACTCCCTTAAGCCCAGGAAACTCAATAGAATTTATTTTCTCAAAATAACCTTCATTATCTGGAAACCAATGCCAGAAAAATATTACCTCTTCTTTGTAGGGTATATCTAAAATACTTTCAGCCCTCTTTTAAGATAGAGAGTATGTTATTCAATAAAACATAAACTGAAACATTTATTTTGTTCCTTGTTTATAAAAATGAATGGTTTCATAAAACACTATAACTAAATCAGAATTCACCATATCCTGATTATTTTCCTTTTCTACACAGAGACTTTCCCATCCATTTACCTATATAATTTTTGAAATAAAAGAGTTATACTTAAAAAATATATTCAGGTCCCCCAACCTCTCCCAAAATATTATCCCATCTTTAAGTTCCTTGTTGGATGAAATCATATTCTTCTAGGGGATCTCAGGCAACATTCAGAGTTTAAGGAGAAGCAGAAAACTGAATGGAACACTTGATGGGAAGAGGAGATTCGATACAAAAACACCGAGAAAACTGATATAGGACGCGAAAAGGGGGTTCCTTTATATAGGATTTATGGAGATGGTTCGTCTTCCCATGTCAATCCAATGATTTATATTTACATGATATGATCTGACAGTTGATATAAATTCCAGAGAAGGATTTATAGGTTTCGATCTTTTATGGTTTTAAGGAATAAAATCAGATTTGTGGAATGTGGATTCGATAAGGTTTTCTTAAAACAATATATAAATACCAACAAAAAAAATAAAATTTTGTATATATAAGTAAGGAAATGTACCTTTTGGATTACATAGAATAAATTTTTAGTATTTATAAGATTCCACTTATATTATTTTAGGGAAATAAAACTTGTTAGGTTCTGAAAAAAATTTAGGTCAAAAAAATAGGTAAGGAAATAGAAATGTATAAACATATGTACTACACCTATGAAAAGGAGTATCTAAATGTTAGGAAATTAGATTCAAAAAATGTTAATATGGATGATTACCTTATGGTTATCATTCATAACTTTTGTTTTATGTTTTCAAATCTATCGTAGTGTAAACGTTTTGTAAATATATATGCAAGTTGATCTTGAGTTCTGATAAATTGAAGTATGATATCTTATTTAAGTTTGTGATCACTAAGAAAGCCTTATGTCTATGTGCTTTACATGAGAGTGATGTTCAAGGTTTTTTCATGGGAAAATAGTTCTAGTATTATCACACATTATCTGTGTTTTGGTAAAAATCTTTCCATAGTCAGTGAGTGTGTGTTACGTCCACAACACTTGAGAAAAACAACTTCCACCTAATACATATTTAGCTTCTACACTAGAAAGTGCTACTGATTTTTGTTTTTTGTAAGACAAAGAAATTAATAAATCTCATAGGAAATGAAAAGTTATAGATGCACTTTTCATATCCATTATACAACCACCAATGATAGCATCTGAAAGGGTTTTTATAGAAAAATAATTTTTAGAAGAATAGAAAAGTCATTAAACCATGGTTCCCTTTAAATAGAGAACCATTCTTTTCACTGAATTTAAATGGGATTATTTTGGATTTTATTGATATATTTTACATAATAATATTAAAAACATCATGTCTGGATGACTAGCTATTATGTATAATAGACTTCCTATTGTACCTTTAAAATATGTTTGAACTACTAGTTTTCCTGCATCATCAAGATCAAGAGTGTTTGGGGTACTGATTGGAGTACTCATACTTTTAGTGTTTTCATATCCCTAATTATTATGAAAATATAAAATATACTTATGATGAGATATAAAAGTTCCTTCTAGTTTTTTAGAAATTTTAAAACAAAGAAAAAATGTAACTCACCCATATACTCATTTCAAACTCAGATTTCATGAGATTCGTAAATGAATTAGTTTAGGATTGTTGAGTTGATTTGAATATAATTTCATAAACATAAATTTGAACAATAAAAGAAATCCTTATCTTCCTTTATAAAAAGGGTTGGATTATCAGTTCCTTTACCGTAATTATTTTTTAACAAAAATCTTGTAAGTCAGGCATACCAGGCTCTAGGGGCTTGTTTAAATCTATATAAATTTTTGGTAAGTTTATAAACATGTTCATGTTGTTTTTCCTTCAAAACCATGTTGTTTTTTAATGTAAAATTCCTCTTGAACATATCTATTAAGAAAACCACACTTCACATCCTTTTGAAAAATACTTAAATTTTAAAATATTGTAAATGTCACACCCGCCATTTCAAAATTTATTTATTTCATTAATTTTCTCTGTGTCGGGTAGTCTAAGTTATATCCTGACATAAAATTTGGTGTTCTTATTTAAAAATGCATGTATTGGCCTTTATTCCATCTTGTGCACCGCGACCGAAGCCACGTGGTGACCTCGGTTGGGTCGCCATGCGACCTACCCGATGCACGACTAATTAATTAATTAATTAAGTTTAATGATCAATAAAAGATTGAAATTAAAAGTGGTGTAAAGGAAGAGAATTTTATTATGTTTATTATTATTATCATCATCATCATTATGTTTTTAAAATTTTTATGGGTCACGCAGGGTGACCCCGTGGTTTCCTGGCTCTTTAAAAAAAAAATAACAATCAAACGATGTTTAAAAATTTATTTTAATGATAAAAGGGGGTATCTTCTATTATTAATTATTAAAATTATTTTTTTTATTATTATTATCCCATCGTATTTATTAATATAAAGTTTATTATTATTAATCTATTATTATCAACTTTTACTTAAATTTTATTAAGTTATTATGTTTATTAATATCATGTAATTTTATTATAATTAATAATATGATTATTATTATTATTATTACTATTATTTTTATGTTTTATTTTTATCCTTATTTCATTGTTTCTATTTTTTATTTATTTTTTTTTCTTTTCCCCTTATGGTTAGGGATTGGCTGACCCCCCCCCCTTACCTGGGTCTTCCTTGAACCGTGCCTGCAGGCTTTCCCTTGTGCACCGTAGTTGGCCGCCAGCCCCTCTACCCCATCTCCCTTGCACCACCACCCTCCTTCCCATCCTGGCCCACACCGCTGTCGCGCGCCCCGCTCACCGGACAGGCCGCAACCCTCCTCCCTTTCCAGACTCCTCCTGTCCAACCTCGTCTGATTCGCACCATCAACTCCCCGTACACCACGCCCAGTCACTTCTGTCCAGCCATCTGCAGCTGCACCCTCTGATCTGTCCCCCCCCCCTCCAGTTTCTCCTCTGGAAAACCCTCAGCCAGCTCGCCCGCATCTCGAACTTGTGCTGCACCCCATGTATCCCGGCCAGCAACCATCATTTCCAACGTGCTGCCTCCCTTACGCCGCAGCCTCTGGCTGATGCCTCTCGGACCCGTCATGTCATGCCTCCACTGTTGAAGGGTTCCCTCCTTCCGTCCAGCAAAGCTACCCCACACCCTACCTCCTTCGGACGAACCATGTCTGGTGACCCATGTTGGCCGTGGGATTGTTTGACACACCCCCTCTCAGTAGGTGCCCTTATTTCTCTTATTCTAGGTTAGTGCATATGGTCTATTAAGGCCCTTCAGAGAGTGTCCCGGAAACCACCGCCAAAGGAGAGGAGATTCAGAGTGTTTCGGTCTACTAGCATTGACCTAAAGAGATTTTTTGGTGCTTCCACTTGTTTCACACATCTTGTATTTGGGGTTTTTTGTGATTTTGACTCCCTATTATGTTTTCGGTAGGGCATTGGATAGTTTCATGTTGGTTCGTCTCATTTTGGTTTGTCGCCGACACCCGAGTTATGGGTTAATGTCGTTGGTTGGTTTCACACCTAGTTGTGCAACTTCCTTTTTGTGATTTAAGGTTTGTAGTAATTATCCTGTATGGCTTTGGTCACTGCCTTGTGATTTCGGTACGTCTTGGTTCGTCAGTCACCGTTTGAGGTTAGGATTCTCTTATTTCATTATTTGATTTGGTTTGTTTTTTATTCAATTTCTTTAATAATTTGTTTATAGGGTTTTCATTAGACCCCTTGTGGTATAATTGTCATGTAATAGGAGTTTAGTGCCAATTTTGTGGAGTTTTTAGACACCGGTAGGTGGTTCTATGATTTATTATTATTTGACTAATTAATTTGAATGTTTTATTAATTCACCATATTATTTAATTAATTTGTGTAGTTTGAAAATGTTTCTTTATGAAGTTTGATTTGCATTGAAATTGTTTAGTGGATTTGTTTATACAATGCATGTGTTTTCTGCTGGGAACTCTGTTGGTGATTTTTAAATTGTGTTGTTGACTTATTAATTTGTGCAAGTGGCATGAACTGTAATTTTATTACATGGTGTCGTGTGCATTTGGTCTTAAAATATGGTTTGTGTGAGTTTAGTGGTTAACTCCAATCGATTTATTTTAAATTGATTTATAAGATTTTACTTTTGGACTGTTTATTATTGTTTTGTAAGTCGTGCATTATGTGAGTTAGGGAGTGCGGGTGATGCAGTTTATATTTTGGTAGGTGTCAGAATATGTTTTATTTTGGTAAGGGGTTTTGAATGACATTTTTCCCTTTAAGAGTTTTGCAACATGTTTGAAAACTATTTACTAAATTATTGTAGGGATTTTCTTAATTATAAAAGTGTTTGTTTAAACTATGCATCTAGTTTAATTTAATGTGTAAGCAGTGCAGATAAATTTTTAAAACAATTCGGGTGTGTGTGTGGTTTTAAAAGAGGGGATGGGTGTTCAAATTGTGTTTTTGTGTGTGTAAGCACCCTGTTTGGATTTTATGTATTATTTTGACAAGTGAATTGAACTTTAAACCTGATTGAGCACAAAAAGGGAAGCCTGGGAAGCTAGAAGGGTGGACTAGACTAGTGGGCTAGTGTTCTGGAGGTGACTCGACCCGGTTTCACTGGTAGGACTGATGATTGAAACATTAAGGGTTTGCGTGTTTTAATTTTAAGTTGTTCCATTTGAAACTATTTTCCTTAATCCTGTTTTCTTTAAAACTGTTCATGCATTTACTTCTTTGCTTTAATTAAAATTGAAAATGTATTTGTCATTTAATAATTAGGTGTGGAACCTTTTTATTTGGTGACATCCTACTAGGCTCTTCGCTCACAGCCTACATACACCTTTGTGTGTATGTAGACCTTGTTCACTATGTATTCCAGGTTGAGGTATTTTGCCCAGCGATGGTGGTTTGGGTGGTCGATGGTTTTCTCATGTAGGTCTAAAAATGGTGGTTTGAGGAGATGGCTCCTCATGTTGCGTAAAGGTGAGAGTTGATATGTTAGTTTTCTTTCCATTGCAGTATCCTTATAGTTTTGGGTTGAATTGCAAACTTTATTTTTGGTCCAATGTTAAGGGTCTGTTTGGTTTTCAGTTTCCAATTTCAGTTTATCTATCTTGCTGGTTTTTTGTGTTTACTATTTCGGGTAAATCATTCCCATGTATTGTTTTGATACCCGAGAACTTGTGCCAGCCCGTGGGGCTCGAGAACGCCCTTCGAGCCATGTTGCGGACCGGGTCAAGTGCCGGGTCAGATGGCGACCTGGCCTGGTTCGTGACAGTAAAGGCTATTAGAATACGAATAGATTCAAGTCTAAATACTAGACCATTGGTTTCTTCAAAGTCTATTTCTTCTTGGTTATTATAGAATTTATCAACTAATATTTATTTATTTCATACAGTGATTCCATTTTCATTACATTTATTTCTAAAGGCTCACTTTACACTAGTTACAGAAGTTTCTTTAGGTATTTCATTCAAGGTCAATACTTTGACACTTTCGAATTAATTTAGTTCAGCTTGGATAGATTTAATCCATTCACCATCACCTAAAGCTTATTCTGTAATTTTATGTTCTAATTTGGAAATAAATTCTAAATTCTCTATTTCATTTGGTAGAGAACTTCTAGTCCTTATAGGTTTTTTACATCACCAATGATACTATAACTGAGATGACTCCTAAGAAACAAAAGATTTGGGTTTTGTAAAACTTGTCCATCAACATAAGGTGAATATATTATGGAGTAAAAACATTAGGAACATTTTCTTGAGTATTTTCCTTACTATAAGAATCTTCCATCAGGGGTTGATAATCAGTTTTTGAAAACACACCTGGAGATGTTAGTTGGGGTTTTTTAAAAGAAAAAGGATATGTTTCATTAAATTTAACATTTACTGTTTCATCAACAATACAAGATTGTTTTTTAAAAACTCTATAAGCCTTAGAATTAGAAGAATAGACTATGAAAATTGCATCATCATATTTGTGAGAAACATTTATGTATGTTATCATTAGTATTCAAGATGAATACTTTGCATCCAAATACATTAAAGTAAGAGACTTTTGGGTTTCGACCAGAACATAAAGAATAAGGTTTTTTATTAAGAAAAGCTGTGATTAAAACTCAATTTATAAAATATAAAGTAGTACTAATAGTGTTAGACCAAAATTGTTTAGCTATTGAGTATTCACTCAACATGGTTATCATTATCTCTTGATGAATTTATTTTATTCTTTAAAAAAACCATTTGGTTGAGGATTTCATGGAGATGAGAAGTTATGAGTAATGCCTTTCTTACTACAATAGGTTTCATGATATAAATTTTCAAATTATCCCCCGTGATAACTATTTATAGTTATCAATGGAAGTTATTTCTAATTTTTAACTTTAGATGAAAAGTATTTAAAATAAGAAAAGGATTCATATTTCTTTGTTAGAAAATACACATATATAATTATTGTGTAATAATTGACTAAAACAATACATATTATTTTCCTCCAATACATCATGTTTGTGTTGGATAAAAAATATCCATATGAGTAGCTGTAATGCATCTGAAGTTGAGACTTAAATAATTGATTTAAATATTGACTTATGTTGCTTTCCATATTGACAAGGATCGTATACTTTTGAAAAATCCAATCTATGATCTGGTAGATCCTTAACAGGTCTTTTATTTGAGATTCTGCATAATTTATTAAGGTTACAGTGTCATATTCTTCTATTCCATAACCAAGATTGGTCTTCTATTTCACTAAGGCAAGGTAAGTCTTGGATCCTATGGTCTTTTAAGTTAAGTGTATAAACATTATCATTCCTACTGGCAGAGAGATTAAACTCTTTCATAAAATTATGTACTAAGAATTTATCATTCTTAAAATTCATAAGGTAACCTTCATCACATAATTTGATTATGATTATAATAATTTTCTTAATAACATTAGTAAATATAATATGTGAAATTAATGATTTTCAAAGAATAACAATATTACCTATACCAATAATTTCTTCTTGAGCATTGCATCTAAAAGTTAACATTCCACATTTCATATTAATAATGTTTTTAAATAATTTTTTTATTACAAGTCATGTTTCAAGAACATCCAATATCCATGTACCATGTATTGTTGTTGAAACATTCTTTTTTTCCCGAATAATAAAATAGTTAATCTTTCGAAACCCAAACTTTCATGGATCCGAAAACTATGGAAAATAAAATCATAGGTATCCATATTTTCTTAGAAAAATGGGATTTATAAAAACCTAAGTATTAGGTTTTAATCAAAGAAAAAATTTTCTCCCAATGTCTACCACATTGAAACATAGTGAAAAAAGGATCACTTTGGGGTAAAAAATAGTGGTGACTAAAAACTAGGTTAGAATGAGAATAACCAAATCTATAACTTTTTTATGAGGAATAATTTTTAATACATTATATTAATGTTTTATTTACCATAAGTAAAGTTTGGTAAATGGTTTTCAAGGAAAATATTTCATATTTTAGTATGATGAATAAATTCTTATCCTCATATTAATTTGTATTAGAATTTGAGTTTATCTCTAAAACTTTTATCTTGGAAATAACCTTTTCAAGATCATAAGAAAGTTTATCCTTTTTAGAATTTAATTCCTTATGGTTTTTGGAAAAATTTTCAAAATAAAGGGTTTTATGATCAATATATTTTCAATGATCTGATACTTCTTTTGTTAAAATAATGATTCTATAATTTTCCTTATCAAGTTTTTTATTGATCGTACTATTTTTATTCTCATGTAATGTGGAAAACCTTGATACTTCTTCAAAATAACGTAAATTATTATCTTATAATGAGGAAGATTGTTCAACTAAATATTCATAATATTTTTTATTAGGATAATTAGTACTTAATGAAATATTGGTTAATGATCCAGTAGCGTTTAACTTAGCCATGAGACATTAATTTTCAGTAGGAATTTTGACTATAAGACCAATATTCTTTTTGCGAGAAGATTCAATATTCAAAAATTCATCATAAGAGACTCCACCAAACTCACTATAGGTTTCATTAGAATTCAGTACTTTCTTAGACATAGACATGTAGTACTTATTCTTGTTCTATTTTGAATGTCTATCATTTATTTCTTTCATTTTTGGGCATAAGACAATCTGGTCTGACATGGCCTGCCCTCTTGAATTCATAACAAGTCACTTCAGAATATTTTTTATCCTTTATGTGTTTCTTCTTGTGTCTATATTTTAAATATTCCTTTTACAAAAAAAATCATTCTTCAAGAAATATTGAAAAGTTCATTCTCAGAATGATCACTATCACTTGATTTAGATATAGCAGTAGAATTCTTATACTTTGATAAAGTAACTCTTTTATGAGTCTTGGCTTTCATATGATTTGATGTATTAGTAAAAGCAACACTACCATTACCATTATTTTACTTATTGATCTATGAATATATCTTCATTCTAGTTTCATGATGTAGAAGAGTCCTGAGTAACTCATCAAGAGTGATGTTTGAAACATTTCTATTCACATCATTCACTATTATTTTGGATTTCCACTCATTAGGCATAATATCTATTATCTTATCCACATGAATCTCATCATCATGTCTTTATCCCCCATAGACTGAAGGCTATTTTAAATAGTCATAAAAATTTGTTGAAAATTGCATACATGTTCTCCAAAAAGAAACATAAAACCCTGGTATTCAACTCTAAGAATATAACTTCTTGTTTCAATAACCACAGATGTTCCATAATTGGTAACTTCTAATTTCTTCTAGAAGCTATTTGAAGCTTCACATGATAAAATATGGCTATAGATGTTCCTGGTCATAGAATATAATAAGTTATTGTCTACCTTAAAGTTATGTTGATACTCTTGTTTTTTGTAAATCCCCGACCCTAGTTACTCATAGTCGGATCATTATTACATAACATTGACATGTTCACAAAAGAACAACTCTCGAATGACGAATTAGTTTAGTAGCCTTGAAAGTACTAGATACATTCATAAGGTTTACATTACATCATAAAATGGAAAACTACAACAACATTATTTCCATAGACAACACTGATATCCCATAGACTATCCCTGCAGGTCAGTCATAATATACTTCTTCGCATCTTGGGAAAAATAAAACATAGAAAGGGGTGAGCTCAGATGCTCAGTAAAAATAACTATATAGTGGAAGATTTTATAAATAAGCATAAACATTTAAGGAAATGTTTAAAACTAAAACAAAATCCTTTTCAACATAAACATCATCATAATATGGCAAATATAAATCAAAATAATTCCATTTACTTACTCACATGGATATTCTACTAGTCAAATAATCAAATGCAATATCAATAGCCACTTTCAAAAGGATGGAATGAATAATGCCAGACTTTCAAAACCACATAGTCATGACCTTTTTTCAATACTACAAATATGATTTTGTTAAGGAATTATTCCAAGACACTAGTTTGTCTCATGAGACCTATCGATGCATCGAGGAGCTATAGTGGGCTCCACCCGTCACATACTAAGTCCAATTCATTCCTCATATGAAAAGGTTTAAACATAACATAAAAATTCGTATTAAAAATAGCATATGAAATGTAAGTACTTTAGCCATAAACCATGAATATTGTAAAAATAACACATCCAAAGTCAAACATATCACAAACCCTTCAATACAACATGAAAGTTGTGTATCAAAATAAATCAACTTCAAATAGACTTAAAATCCATCAAAGGATGTCGACATAGATGAAATAAAAACCTTTTTTAAGGAAATAAATCCTTCTATTTTGAAATAATTTAAGAAAAAATTTATTTTGAAAATATTCTTATAATCTTGTAAGGGAATCTTAGACGATTTTATAATTGCCGAAAATAGCCTAACCCACCGCATAAGTTTAAAAAAACATTCTTACGTTATTTTTGTCGAAAAGGTCATAAAGTACATTGTTTGGAAAATGATGGAAAGATTCCTTTCATAACATATAAGGTAAAATAAGGGTATAATTTACTTCAACCCACTTTCTAGTAAATATTAAAAAAAAATTGAGAAACATTTTTAAGAATCATGGATGTAGATGATAAATAGGTTCCAATAGATAATTATGTATAAACATTTCGGATAATGAATAGATTGTGAAATTAACCCTTACCTTGTACTTTTCCCTGGTTCAAGAGTAGGTTAACCTCCTGTATAATGGTGAAATAATTGTTATTAAATTATAAAAGTATCATATACATTAATATGATATCATATATGATCTTTTAATATTGTTTTGTTAATAATATTTTAGTATTATCGTCGTTTCGGGTGTTAACTGATTTGTTTTTCTTTATATGATTTATTACGTAAGTAATGTTTTTATGATTATGATGTATATTATTCATATTAAGATTAATATTAAGACTTTAAACATTATTTTTAATCAACAAATGAAAATTAGTCTTGAATGGATACGATGGGGAATGAATCTCATCGCGTTCGTGGAGACGGTAATCTGTACGTACGCACGAGCGACAATATCATTCTTTAGAAATTAAAGTAATAGATAATTGGATGGTATGTCATATATAAAAAATCATTATCAAGTTATATTTATTATTTACATCAATTATAAAAAATTATTATACCCATCCAAATAATAATGTATTGAATAACAACTACACCACGACGTGGAGACAGTAAGCCGTATGTACGCACGTATGGTGACATGTCATTCAAAGGATGGATAGAATAATGAATATGGTTGTACCATATTTATATTAAAATAAAATTATATAGATGATAATTGAGTTATTATTTTAGAATGGAAACAACAAAGAAAGGGGAATTGGAAGAAAAAAGGAACTTGAAAGAGGTGATAAAATCTTTACCTCTTCTTCAGGTTATTCCATTTGATTTGATCAAAAGGGCTCCATAGGCTGGCTTTCTGACTAAATTAAGGCCTATAAGATGAAGGGAGGACATTTTAGAGGCTATTTGGGCAGGTTTTGGCCGATCCAAATTGCTTTTATGGTGTGAAATAGAGAGAAGGGTGAGTTCCCTTTTATAAGAGGGGTGAGGGGCCCCTTAAGAAAAGCTAGAAATATTATTTTATAATAAAATAATTTTCTCTTTCTAATGAATAGAAAATGAATTATTTAAAGGATAAGATGTTTATGGGTCTAAAAACACTCAACCAATCGGTTTTATATAGTTTTGGGTTACTATATTATTTTTATCTTTGATATTTAACTCTTAGTTAAATGGTTTGACATTTGCCATGTCTCTTTGTATTTTTATATTATATGGTTAATAAACATACTATATACTTCCAAGAGAATCCCAAGTGGGTCAATAATGATACACCTATCATTATATAAGTCTTTTTTCTGAATCCTATATTTTTAGGAATAGAATATCAATTAATAATAAAATATTTGATTTAAAAACTCTTTTATGTCAATTTTGACACTATTTGGTATTTTGTTTTTTCTAAATTCATAATAGCATTATTACATCGAACATAATTCATCTAACCCACCCTAACATGTCTTATTCACCTATAAAATTAGTTTAATTCATTAAAAGTCTCAAATTACATTTATTTGGATATTTATATATCACATATTTTAATTATTTCATTAATTAGGTAATTACTACATCATCATTGTGTCATAAATAAATTAAATTATATAATATATAAAAAATATAAATAAAATACTATTATGTATGAAATATTTTTATATTTTTAATGAATATTTATAGTCGAAATTATCTTATGTGTAACTCTATATTAAAAATTGTTTAGTTATTAAACATTGAATTTAACACTTTTAACACTTCATTGAATTGAATAATAATAAATGTCCTAATATATTCCAAATGGACCTAAAAGATCATATTTTATTAATAAGGTTGTCTTTGTTCGAATTAAACTTATATAATTGAATTATGACATGTGTTAGGGTAATAATAATTTCATATTTACCCTTAATCACCAAATTTACTTTTAACCGTGGTAAATAAAAGAAAAAAGTTAATATTCACCAAAAATTAATTTCATCTCATTGAACCACATTTTACTTACTGATGTCAATCGTGTCTCTCAGAGTTTTCAAATTCAACTCATAGAAGCGGTAAAATTATGTTTTTTGTAAATTTGCAAATGCTTCTAGGAGGTGGGTAAAAGACGGTAAAAAGTTCAATAAAATTTTTATATATCTAAAATTATTATAAAATAACTCCAATGAATTACATTGACCCTATATAGGTATTATGTATCTATTGGGACCTAAAATAAATTTAAATAAAATAAATAATTATTTAAATAAAAATTCGGTTTTAAACAATATCTTAGTGTTTTTCACTATTCATCAAAAATTGAAAGTTTTTAGAAAAATACCAAAAATTCACCCAAAGCTAATTTCGATATTCCGAATCCAAAAATGAAGTCCATTTTGAAAGATAAAATTTATAAAATTTCAAAAAGTGGGTATTATGATTCATAACTACTAGTTTGATTGGTCACGATGTGTTAGAATCTCAAAGTTGCGGACAATGAAACTATTGCATTATTCAAAGGGAAGAGTACCATGGAAGCTTGTGGTGTTACATTATCCCCTCATTAAAATAATTTCCTCCTCTAAATTTCTAGAATATTACTGCATAAAATGACGGGGGTGGTTCTTCATCATACGTTCTTTGGGTTCCCACGTTGCCTCTTCCATCTTATGTTTTCTCCATAGAACATTTACCAGATGAGTCATCCAGTTTTTCAACACTTGTTCTCTTGCATCAAGAATCTTGATAGGATTTTCTCAATAAGAGAGATCGAGTTCTAGTTATAATTCCTCATAGGTGAGTACATGTGTTGGGTCAATCATGTATTTTCTCAATAGTGATACGTGGAATACATCGTGAACTTTCGAGAGACTTGGCGACATTGCCAAACGGTAAGCTACAACCCCAATTTGTTCTAGAATTTTGGAATGTTCGATGTACCTGGGGATCAATTTACCATTCTTACTGAAACATATAACACACTTCTATGGAGATACCTTTAATAAAACATGATCTCCTACCTGAAATTCCAAATCCTTCAATCGATTATCAACATAGATCTTCTGTATACTTTGAGCTGTCTTGATGTGGTTTTGGATTACCTTCACCTTTTCCATCATTTTGTCCAAAAGTTCTGGTCCTACGAGTTTTCTTTCACCAACATCATCCCAACAGGTTGGTGTACGACATCTCTTTCCATATAATGCTTCATTTGGTGCCATCTGAATACTTTAATAGAAACTATTGTTATATGAAAACTATACCAGAGTTAAATATTGATCCCACATTCTTTTAAAGTCAAGTGATCATGATCTCAACATGTATTATTAGGTTTGAATAGTCCATTCTGATTGTCCATCAGTTTGGGGGTGGTAGGCAGTGCTCAAACGAAGTTCAGTATCCAGGGATTTCTGAAGACTTTTCCAGAATCTTGATGTAAAATGGGGATCACAATCAGAAACAATCAATAAGGGTACTCCGTGAAGTCTTATAACTACATTAATATATATAGTATTTCTAGACGTTCAGGTGGTAAATCTTCTCTTATGGTAATAAAATTTCCTGAATTGGTAATATGATAAAAAATGACCCATATTGCATTGTTTCTTCTTGGATAATTTGGTAGTCCCATGAAAAAGTCCGTCATAATATTATCCCATTTCCACTCAGGTATGGGAAGAGGTTGCACGAATCCTCTAGGTTGTTGCCTTACAACTTTCACTTGTTGACAAACCATACATCTTGACAAAAAATCAGCAATCTCCCTCTTCATGTTGTCCCACCAAAAATGTTCCTTCAAATATCTATACAGTTTAGTGCTCCCAGTGTGTATAGAAAAATTGGAGCTATGAGCATCATCCAATAATTCTTTTTTTAGATTAGGTATATCGGGAACACAAAGTCTCTTCCCAAATATCAAAATTCCATCTTCATATACGAAGTCTCTCAATATCCCATCATTCATAGCTTTAATCTTCTTTTGAAACTCTTCATCATCAGTCTGAGAACTCTTTATCCTTTCTAGTAAAGATGGTTTGGCAACCATTTGAAAAAGTATTGGTGTTTCACCTTCCATGGTGATTCCCATATCCATATTTACTAGATCAATGTATATAGGATCCTTTTCAACTCTCATCATGTTCAAAACTCCATGATCCTTTCTACTCAAATCATCTTCCACCTTATTTTCCTTCCCCGGGTGGTAGTGTATAGTGAAATCATAATCCTTGAGTAGTTCAAGCCATATTCTTTGCCTCATGTTGAGTTCTTCCAGTGAGAAAATATACTTCAAACTCTTGTGAACGGTATATATCTCACATTTTTTACCATAGAGACAGTGTCTCCAAATCTGCAAAGAAAATACTATAGCTAATAACTCAAGATCATGAGTAGGGTAATTTTGCCCATGAATTTTTACCTGATGTGATGCATAGGCAATAACCCTATCATTCTGCCTAAGGACACAACCAAGTCCTCTCTTTGAAGCATCACTATAAATAACAAACCCATTATTCCTCGATGGTAGAGTCAATATAGGAGAATTGACTAATCCTCTCTTTAGTTATTCAAAAAATTCTTCAAAAACTGTTTTCCAAACAAATTTTATCCCTTTTCATGTGAGCTTTGTTAATGGGTTATCCAACCAGACAAAATTATGGATGAAACGTCGATAATAACCTACTAAACCAATAAAACTGTGTACCTCAGTTATACTTTCTAGTGCTATCCATTCTTATATTGCCATGGTCTTAGAAGGATCAACAAATATTTCATTCGTAGAGAAAATATGGCCATGAAAAGAAATATCTCGAAACTAGAATTCTCACTTGCTAAATTTCCCATATAATTCGTGTCTTCTAAGAGTCTTAAGGATAATGCGCAAGTGATTTTCATGATCTTCGTAGCTTTTGGAGTATACCAAGATATCATCAATAAATACCACAATAATTTCATCAAGATATTCCTTGAAAACTCTATTCATTAGATCCATGAAGACAGAGGGTGCATTAGTCAATCCAAAAGGCATTACTGTAAAATCGTAATGCCCATACGTGGTTTGAAATGCTGTTTTCGGAATGTCTTCCTTCTTCACACATAACTGATGATATCCAGATCAAAGTTCAATCATTAAAAAGTATTCATCTTCATGAATTTGGTCAAATAAATCATCAATGCGAGTAATGGGATACTTGTTCTTTATTGTTATAGCATTGATCTCCCTGTATTCAATGCATAACCTCATAAATCCATATTTCTTCTTAACAAAAAGGATAGGGGCTCCCCATAGAGAAACACTAGGGCGAATAAATCCCTTATTACTCAATTCCTCTAGTTGTTTCTTTAGTTCCACTAATTCCACAGTTCCCGTTCTATTAGGGGTCTTCAATATGGGCCTTAAACTAGGAATTAAATTAATGGAACACTCAATTTCTCGTTCTGGAGGATATCCTGGTAAATCTTCTAGAAACACATCAACATATTCTTTCACGATAGGTACAAACTATATTTGAACATTATTTTCCTCAGACATAGTTATTTCATTCTCTTGCTCCCCAATAATTGAATTTAGTTGAGCTACTGGGGGTGGATCTAGATAAGAATTAGGTGGTGACAATTCTGCTTTAAAGATAAGATGTTCTTTACCATCATCATCAAAAATAGTAACCTCCTTCTTCTTACAATAAATTTTTTCATCATGGTCTGAAATCCAATACTTACAAAGGATTATATCAAATTCAATCATGTTTATGACGTTGAGATCAGCAGATAAAGAATATTTATATGCCCTAATGGGAACTGATTCACAAAACTTTGTTGCAATGATACTTCCCTTAAGAGTTTTGATTGACAACTCCCTTGTTAAATCAAATTGATAATATCTAATTTTCTTAGCAAACAGGGAAGATATGAAATAATGTTATGATCCAGAATCAAATATAGCATTTTCTAAACTTGAGTAAACCATTAAATTACGTGCCACCACGTCTTTCGGAGCTTTAACCTCAGCAGTAGTGATAACATAAACTTGGCCTTGATCCCTTGGTCTTTTATAAGGTAAGTTCCCCTAAAGCTTATGAAATTCATTCACATAATTCCCCCTTTCTCTGTAATTGTAGAATTCAACATCGATAGCCTCTTTCTTCCCCTTGTAATCACGAGCTTGGTGGACTTTTTCACCACACTTGTAACAGAATCCCATTCCCTTCAGGCAAGTACTAGGGTGTTTCTTCTCACATTTTTTGCAGGATAGAAATTAAACTATTACCTTCTTCCCCTTATTTCTATTTCTAGAGTGTTCTATAGATCTTTTCTTCTCATGCTTTGCTTTAAATTAGTAAGACTTAGAGAATTAATTTTCTTTCTTGATAGTACGTGAGACAATATCTTCGTACGATGAGAAGAATTTTGAGACTAATGCTCGATGGAGAAATGGTTTTAACCCATCAAAGAAACAATCAATATTACTTCTTGGGTTATGTATATAATCTGTAGCATGCCTCGATAACCTTGTAAAGTTAGATTCCTACTTTGCGACATTCTCATCCTCCTTTTTCCTCAGACTCAGAAATTGTCTTTCCATATCCACACGATGGTCTTGAGGAATGTATTTTTCTAAGAAAATTTCTTTAATGTAAATCCATTCCATATTTGATACTTCCTCATATTCATTTGTGTTTTTAATCAATGACCACCATTGATAATCATCTCCAGTGAGGCAGTAAACTACCATGACAACGTTTTCCCTTTTTCCACTCCCCATGGCATGAAATATTTTCTATAAAGAATTTATCCATTGCTCAGCCACTAATGGATTTGTACTCCCATTGAATTTTTGTGGTTTTTTCCTCATGAAGCGATATAACATTGATCCTCCATGCTGTGGATCAGGGTAATCCATACGGGTATGGTTATTATTCATAACCTGAGTGAGTTGTCTCAGTATGGTGATTAGCTGATCAGCTCTAGTGGCATCACCAGCTCCAGTATAATTATCTTGACCCGGAGATTAATCCCTACATGGAGTGCGTGCATTGATACAGATTCTATTCCTTCCACTAAGTGCCATTTCTAAGAAATGGCATAAACTAGATTAGTTTTTGAATCGAAATACATAATTCCAAACTGGTAAAACACTTAACATAAATTGAGCAGTTTATGGATATAATCCATAATCATAAAAATGTTTTCTTTGAGAAATTATATACTCATAATCCCTTCATAGTGTTTTGAAAATAAAATGAGAATTATCCTAACAAAATCCCCCAAGAGTGTCATATCCAAGAGTGCAGCAAGGCTCGTTGTCGTGCACCAGTTCCCGTTCGAGTCTAGCTCAAAGCACTATTTATTGGTTTTACCCCTAGTTACATCTGTGCCAGATCTGCTTCTACCTGGTTGTATCCAGACAGGGATGTATTGATTGTAAAACTCACAAAATCTCTATAATACAAAAATTCTAGGAAGTTCTTCTATACTAATCCTCAAAGTCTATCTTAGGGCTATGTTCTCCAATTAGAGATTATCTAAATCTAGTTTCAATGGTTTGTACTAAACTTCCTCTGATACCAACTGTAATGCCCCGATCCTAATTACCCAGAGTCAGTTCCTTATTACATAACATTGTAATGATCACAAAAGATGAAGTCTCAAAAGTTTGATTAGTTTAGTAGCCTTGGAAGTACTAGATACATTCATAAGGTTTACATTACATCATAAAATGGAAAACTACAACAAAATTTTTTTCATAGAAAACACTGAGATCCCATAGACTATCTCTGCAGGACAGTCATAATATACTTCTTCGCATCCTGGGAAAAGTAAAACATTGAAAGGGGTGAGATCAGATGTTCAGTAAGGATAAAAATATAGTAGAAACTTTCATAAATAATCATAAAAATTTATGGTAATGTAGAAAACTAAAACAAAAGCCTTTTCAAAATAAAATTACTCATAATATGGCAAATATTAATCAAAATAATTCCATTTACTTACTCACATGGATATTATAATATTCTAATAATCACATGAAATATCAATAGCTACTTTAATAATGATGGAATGCATAATGCCAATCTTTAATAACCACATAGTCAAGGCATTTTTCCAAGACTACAAATAATATTTTATCAAGGCCTTGTTCCAATACACTAGTTTGACTCATGAGACCTACTAATGCATCAAAGAGCTATAGCGGGCTCCACTCGTCACTTACTAAGTCTAATGCATTCCTCATATGAAAATGTTTGTACATAACATAAAAATCCGTATTAAAACTATCATACAAAATGTCAATACATTATCCATAAACCATGAATGGTGTAAAAATAACATATCCATTGTCAAACATATCACAAAACGTTCAATACAACATGGAAGTTTTGTATCATAATAAATCAACTTCAAATAAGCATAAAATCCATCAAAGTATGTTGAAATTGCTGAAATAAAAACCTTTTTTAGAGAAATATCTCTTTCTATTTTGAAATAATTTATGAAAACATTTTTTTTAATTAATATTATAAGCTTATAAGGGAATCTTATATGATGTTATAATGGCAGAAAATAGTCACACCCACCGTATAAGTTAAAAAACATCCTTACCTTATTTTTGTCGAAAAAGACATAAAGTACCTTGTTTGGAAAATGACAGAAAGATTCCTTTCAGAACATATAAGGTCAAATAAGGGTATAAATGACTTTAACCCATTTTCTAGTAAATACTAGAAATGTTTTGAAATACATTTTTAAGAAGCATGGATGTGGATGATAAAGAGATCCCTGTAGATAATTATGTATAAACAACTTCGGATAATGAAAATATTGTGGAATTAACCCTTACCTTGTACATTTAATGGGTCAAGGGTAGGTTAACCTCCAGTATAATGGTTAAATAATTGTTATTAAATTATACAAGAATCATATACATTAATATGATATCATATATGATCTTTTAATATTGCTTTGTTAATAATATTTTTGTATTATCATCGTTTCAGGTGTTTACTAATTCGTTTTCCTTTATATGATTTGTTACCTAAGTAATGTTTGTTATGGATATGATGTATCTTATTCATATTCAGAATTATATTAAGTCTTTAAAAATTATTTTTAATCTTCAAATGAAAATTATTCTTGAATGGATACGATGAGGAATAAATCCCATCGCGTTCATGGAGACGACAATCCGTACGTACGCACAAACGACAATATCATTCTTTTGATATTAGAATAATAGATAATTGGATGGTATATCATATATAAAGAATAATTATCATGTTATATTTGTTATTTAAATCAATTATACATCATTATTATTCCCATCCAAATAATAATGTATTGAATAACAACTACACCACGACAAGGAGACGGTAAGCCGTACGTACGCACGTATGGTGACATGTCATTCAAAGGATGGATAAAATAATGAATATGGTTGTACCATATTTATAATAACATAAATGTATATATAAGATACTTGAGTTATTATTTTATAATGAAAACAACAAAGAAATAGGAAGTGGAAGAAGAATGGAACCTGAAAGAGGTGATGAAATATTTACCTCTTCTTCAGGGTCTTCGTTTTGATTTGATCAAAAGGGCACCATAGGTTGGCTTTGGGACTAAATGAAGGCCTCTAGGATGAATATAAGAATGTTAAGAGCGTATTTATCCATGGTCTGGCTGATCCAAATGGATTTTATGGTGTGAATTAGAGGGAAGGGGGAGTTCCCTTTTATAAGAGGGGTAAGGGGCACCTTAGGAAAAACTAGAAATATTATTTTATAATAAAATCGTTTTCGGTTTCTAATGTCTCAAAAATGAATTATTTAAAGTATAAGGTGGGTATGGGTTGACAACCAATCAACCAATATGTTTTAGATAGGTTTGGGTCACTATATTATCTTTATCTTTTAGATTTAACTCCTAGTTAAATAGTTTTACATTTACCATGTCTCTTTGTATTTTTATATTATATGGTTAATAAACATACTATATACTTCCAAAAGAACCCAAAGTGGTTCATTAATGACACACCTATCATTATATAAGTCTTTTTTCTGAACTTTATATTTTTTGGAATAGAATATCGATTGATAATATAATATTGTTTTTAAACACTTTTATGTAAATTTTGACACTATTTGGTATTTTGTTTTCTCTAAATTCATAACAACATTATTTATTCAAAAATTTTAATCTAATAAAACCTAACATTTAATATTAACCTATAAAATTATTTTAATTTATAAAAATTCTCAAATTACATTTATTTTGGTATTTATAATATCACATATTTTAATTATTTCATTAATAAGGTAATTACTCCATCATCATTGTGTCATAAATAAATTAAATTATTTAAGTTCTAACAAAATAAATAAAATACCATTATGTAGGAAATATTTTTATATTTCTAATGAATATTTATATTCTAATTTATCTTATGTGTAACCCTATATTAAAAATGTTTTAGTTATTACACTTTGAATTTTACACTTTTAACTCTTCTTTGAATTAAATAATAATAAATGTCCTAATCTAATCCAAGTGGACCTAAAGGATCATATTTTATTCCTAAGGTTGTTTTGGGTCTAATTACAGTTATGAAATAGAATTATAACATGTTTAGGGTAATAATAATATCATTTTTACCCTTAGTTACCCTACTTACTTTTAACCGTGGTAAATAAAAGTAAAAAGTTAATATTCAACAAAAATTATTTTCATCTCATTGAACAACATTTTACTTACTGATATCAACCTTTTCTATGGGATTTTTTAAATTCAAGTCACAGAAGTGGTAAAATTATGTTTTATGTAAATTTTCAAATGCTCCTAGAAGGTGGGTAAAAGATGGTAAAAAGTTCAATAAAATTTTTATACATCTAAAATTATTATATACTAACTCTAATGTATTACATTTAACTTATATAGGTATTATGTATTAATGTTAACATAAAATAAATTTATTTAAAATAAATAATTATTTAAATAAAAATTCGGTTTTAAACAATAACTTAGTGTTTTTCACTATTCATCAAAAATTGAATGTTTTCAGTAAAATACCAAAAATTCACCCTAAGAAAATTTCGATATTCCAAATCAAAAAATAAAGTCCATTTTGAAAGATAAAATTTATAAAATTTTAAAAAGTGGGTATTACAATTAATAACGGCTAGTTTGATTGGTCGCGATGTCTTAGAATATCAAAGTTGCGTTCAATGAAAGCTATTTCATTATTCAAAGGGAAGTGTACCATGGAAGCTTGGGGTGTTAAATTTTTCTTGATTGGTGAATTGTTTAATTTCCTTGTCCTGAATCTTGTAGACTCCAGTTAGCATAAAACAATTATCCACATTGGTTTGGTAATAAAATTTGTCATCCTATCTCTCTTATATTCATAGAAATGTTCATAACAATTGGGGGTCTAGTAGGATTTTAGTTGTCAATTTATCCAATTCTCAATACTTTCATTCATAAATTTTTCCCCACAAAACGAGTTAGAAGAAAAAGTTTAAAAACAATGATTTTATAAGGAACATCTTTAAGAAAAACCTCAACAAGTTATTTTTATTAAGAATATTTGAGCAAGAAAACTTATATGCAAGTATAAGTATTTCAGATACCTCCTCTGATACCAATTTTAGGATTGGAGAAAATATTTAGATTTCTAAATTTCAATAGGGGGTGAATTGTAGGTTTAAAATCATTCATTTTTATCCTTAGGAAAATCTATGTTTAAAAAAGTTAACCAAGATGAATTAACAAGCCATATTTAGTTATTAATAAAAAAACTAACTTGGATAGGATCCGATATTGTGAATCTGATAAAGAAACATAAACATGTTTACGTAAGGAACGATTCTACCTTAATGTTGATATAATTGAAATCATAGTTTGTGCAAGAATAAGAATGTTTAAAAAAGTTACACTTTATATCTATAACTAAATGTAGTGGAATTTCAAAAACCTTATAAAAAGTAAAAACTAACAAATAAATATTTTAACCCAAAGAGAAGGGTATTCAACAAAATTGGTTAAAGGTCCCTTGATTTATACATTCAAGAAAGTTTGTATTACCCACACCAGGGTAAGCCCTCGATACGAAGACAAGTATTTATCTTTCTATCCCTGCAATCCCTTGATTAAAAAGGTAATAATAACCTCTGTCTTCCTATCCTTGGAGTCCCTTTATTGATAAAAACAACAATTGGATTCACACTAGGCATAATAAACATGTTTTTCATAGTTGAACAAGTTGTTTATAGAATTCTCACAAGGAAGATTGAGAAGATCTCTCACAGAGTATCACATCATTCCAGAGTTCAACAGCTACTAGATCATTCAAATGGATTGGTATTTATAGGGAAAACTCCAATGGTTTTCTTCTCTACCAATGGTCATATATTCCCTTAAATTTTGAAGGGACCTGTACACATGACACTTAGGTAATGGTTAAGTTAAAACAGATTGGATGAGAACATTTTATATTACTAACTATGAGAAAAATTGCAATGATTAAGAAACATTACCACATTTAGGATCCGATAAAATGAAACTCTACATTAAAAAAATTTGGTAACTATAAAAATATCATTTAATATGATTCCAAAGATATTTTAATTCAATGTCTAACAATATTGACAATTATATTCTATGAGATATGAAAATTGATGTATGATTTATATGGAAATCATAGTCTGATTTTTGAGAGAATCAAAGGCTGATTTCTAAGAGAATTGAAGTATGATTTCTGTTGAAATCTGATTAACTATTATAGAGAAATTGGATTCTTATTTTTATAGAAATTAGATTCTAAATTTTAGTGAAATCAGATTCACAGGAACTATAAGTTATCGAGTTTCAAATAAGCATCTGATTTTTTGACTTAAGCAAAAGATGGTTAGGTTTAGTTATAAAAACATTAGGTAAGACCTTGGAAACCATAGGTAAATTCAAACCCATTATTATAGAATGAAAATTTTCTGAAACAAAATGTTTCTTAGAGAGAGAAAAGTTTCTCTAAGAAAAATATTTTTATGATATTAAAAACATAAGGGAATGTAAAATTCATAATCAAACTTATTGAATCAATATTTACAAGGTTCTAGATAGTTATTGAAGATATATCTCTAGACTAGCTACCACCAGTTGAGATTTTTCATGTCTGATACTTGGAGGTAAGAATTTCGATGTTTCTACACACACTATTAGTTTCTCGTGATGCATTTTGGGTTAAATAATTCCCCCGCTATGTTTATGGATTTGATGAATCAGATATTCCAGCATTACTTGGACTGGTTTTTTGTTTTCTTCATTTATGACATAATCATACACTCTACATCAGATATGGAACATGAATATCACCTCATAATGGTCCTACATTTTATTCTGGAGAACTGTATTTACATTTAGATCTTGGAGAGTCAATTCTAGATCATTGAGGTTCAATTTCTGGAGAGTTTCATTTTTTAGTTGGTATTATTGGTGGACTCAGTGAATATCGACGTGGTTATTTCTTGGGATTCACATAAGAACATGTCAATGTCGCAGAGTTTTCTTGTATTTCGTGGGGTACTGACATAGTTTTTTGGAAGGTTTATCCAAGATTTCAGATCCTTTGACCACCCTGACATGGAAAGGGAAACAATTTACCTTGACTAAGTAGTTCTAGATATCCTTTGAGGGATTGATTCAAAGGTTAATGAGTTATCTAGTTAAGAGACCACCTAAATAGGGTATGGAGTACATAGTGTATTTTGATGCCTTAGGGGTTGGGCTTGGATATGTGTTGATACAAAAAGACAAATTTATCACAAATGGGATAAGGTAGTCAAGACCACATGAGAGAAACTACATGAATCATGTCCTAGAGATGGTATAATTATTCTTATCTATGATTATGAAGAGGAAAAATATTTTATGATAGTTATTTTTATTTTACTCAGATCAAAATAATATATTGTATGTCTTCGCATTGAGAGATTAAATCTGAGGCAGATAGTATTTTTGGAGTTCCTACAAAACTATGACTTTGAGATAGTATATAATACTAGTAGGAGTAACATTGTAGTATATTACCTTAGGAGTAAGTCCCATACTCATTTGGTGATGGGGGATTCTGAGTAGTTGGCCTCTTCAATGCTAACACTGGTTGAGAAGGATGGTTCATTTTTTTTAATTGATGGTGTTGAATCCTCTACATATATTTTTTGTGGGAGATTACAAGTTGGCATACATTGAATTTGAGGTATTACTTGACTTGATATCTGTAGAATATTCAAATGACGGATTTTATAAAGGAGAGAATCACAAAATAATTTTACATGGATGAACAGTGGTCCCACCACGATGTAGGAGGAGGTGATGAGAGATTCTCACACAAATACCTTTCTTATATATATCATTATGGTAAGATGTATAGATACCTTAAACTACAGTTTTGTTGGCTTGACACGAGATGGAGGATGGCTGAGTCCATCTTTCGGCCCCTCACCTGTTAGTAAGTGAAGGTGGAGGACCAAGTTTGAGTTGTTTTGTTGCATCCCTATGAGGTTTTAGGGAATAAATGGGATAGAATATCGATGGACTTATTGATAGGGATTCTATGGAAAATGAGAGGCCACAATGTCTTCTGGGTGATAGTTGATCAAATCTTGAATTCAACACACTTCCTTACTACCAAGGATAATATTTTTGTGGAAATTTTAGAGTAGTTGTACATACAAGAGATTGTGTTCCTTCATGGGGTGCCCACAATCATTTTATCCAACAATGATGCACTCTTCACATCTCAGTTTTGGTGTTTCTTATAGGAGGAATTTGGAACCTATATGAGGATGATTACATCATTCCACCACCAGATTGATGGGTATATTGAGCATAAATTCTAGGTGATAAATGATATGTTGAGGTATTTCATGTTAGTCTTTGGATAGAATTGGGAGGATAAACTACCCCTGGTAGAGTTTCGGTATAATAATAGCTACCAATCTACTATTGACATAACATACTTTGAGTCCTTATATGGGATTCCGAACAGAATACCCATGTGTAGGACTGAGATCATCAAGGCATAAATTTTTGGTCCAAAGATTGTGCAAGAGTTGATAGAGAAGGTCCAGGTCATCCATGAATGAATGAGGATAGCCTAGACCAGACAAAAATCATATAATTATCGTTGTTGTAGGATATTGGTGATCAAGAAGAGAGTCCTTGTTTTCCTAGGAGTCTCCCTATGATGAGGACTAAAAATATTCATATATGTAGGAAAGATATCCTCAAGGTTCATCACGCTATTAGATTTCTATTAGAGGGTAATATATATTTCTTATCTCTTTGCCTGACCCCGATATTTGGATTAGGTGCATGATGTCTTCCTTGTGTTTCAGTTCTAGAGATACATGAATTATCCAACACATATTATTAATTGGGGTAAGATGGACATATTTGATAGAGCCACTTTTGGAGACCACCTTATGGAAATCAAGGATTGGAAGGATAGTACCCATCGTGGGTGGACCAAACCCCTGGTTTGTGTGTTGTGGTAGCACAGTAACATGCAGAAGAGCTCATAGGAGTGGGAGAGTTAGACGAATGATCAGTATCCCGACCTTTTTGTTTAGATTTTTCTTTTTGATGAAGAATATATTGAAGTAGGGAAAAATTTAGACACCTTATTTTTTCTTTATTATAATTTAGAATATATCTATAAATATTTTCATATCCAAGTGCTGATATGGTCAATGATTATAAGGCCCAGTTTTCCTAAAATTAATTTAATAAAAATATTAAATATATTTTGGATTATGATCATAATGATTCTTAAATAAAATGGAATAGCTATTAAAAAGGGTATTAGATAAAAAATCTATGATCATGGTTGAATCTGTAATGTGAGGTTTACCCTATGAGAAACCTAAAATTCTTCAATATGGGGCATTCAGATAAAATATTAATTGGTGGGTACGTTCAATGGATTAAGTAATTAATTACTCAATTGATTTATTAAACCCCAAAAGGCAAAATTAACTCTATTTAATCAATGTTCTGGAAGATCAATAGTGTTACCTACATAACCTGGGATCATTTAGAGAAGATTTATATCTCTTCTCGTTGGAAGATCATGATCAGACCACAACGAGCCTATGGATCCAGGTGAGTGGAGGCGCTGTAAACACACAAAAAATTACTTATTCATTAGAGATCACATTTATCATTTAGGAATGATCCAATACTGTGTTAGTAATATTTAATTTCTTTATTATTCCCTAATTGATCAACTGATTGATCATGATTATACCGATTCTTTGATATTCATTAAAGTTGAGCATTTTTATAAGACCATTATATGATTATAAATTTTTTATTCATTTTTTCTCCCATGAGGAATCCCAATTTTTATTTCTTGAAAAATAATTATTTAAAAATGATTATTTCACATCTATTTTATATTATATTCACACTCTTTTATTTTTGGTCTTTGCCAATTTGATTATGAGATCTCAGTTTGACATTTTTAGGTGGGATACAGCTCGATGAGACCCCCAGATTCATGGATTATTTGCATGAAATGAACTAATTAACAAGTCATGGATGGATTGAGTTGGATTTTCGAATATGGTTGATTGAAACAAGTATTAGGAGATCCAATGAGGCACTATGGGAAATGAATATGCATACTAATCCATGAAGGGTTTTATCTGATCGATTGGTTTTTTATTTCAAGCCATTGAATAGCTGAAAATGGAAAACTAAGGCTTCCCCTTTGATTTTGAGTGGATGAGAGGTTAGATTTGAATTAGAAGTTATAGATATGGAACATGTAGGATCAAATTTATGTTTCTAGGAAAATAATGACTGTAAACCATGTGTCTCATATAAACACATGTTACTTAGTACACCTATGGTTATAGTTCTAGGGTTTTGGAAAAAATTATGGATAACATGCCATATGGATGGGCCACACACCATGTGGCCCTTCCTAGGTATGCATGTCATGTGCCAGAGCACATTGGCAGGACCACATATGGGAGGAGATTTCTTCTATCAAAGTACATGGTCCCGACATGTATACATGGACAGACCAAGAACATGGGCAGGACCCCGGGTGGCTTTGGTATGCCATGTATTCCCCTCACACGTCGTGTAGGAATTCACAGTTAGTGATTCGTGAACCGAAAAAGGCATCAATAGACAATGGAGTTGGACCACAAACTGTGTGGGTCCCCATACATGTAATGTAACCATTATTTCTTTTCCAAGAATCTTCTACCTCTCATACATTCTTTGTTTGGAATTGAATTTTGGCCTATATGTAGCCTACAAAAAGTGATTTTCCATGTAGAATGTGATGGTTTCCTTTAGAGTGGTTTTTCAGATATGATGCATGATTTTCCAAACATAATTCTTATTTAGGTGATGATCAATGATGATAGTGATCAGGTAGGATCACCTGAGATATTAGAGTGGCACCCTCCTACTGGGCAGGGTGTGGGTCCTCTTCCTACTATCTAAATGGAACCCTCCAATGGGGTGGGGTATGGTTTCTCGATAAACTATTACAGAGGAACCCTCTTTATAGTTAGGTAATGGGTCTTATGTATGATAATATATTGTAACCCTCTTTATGGAAGTGGCGCTAGTCCTATATTTGATATTAGTGTGGAACCCTCTTTGGTATCGAGTTATGGGTCCTTGACCAATAGAGCTGCACCCTCCAGTTGGGCAGGGCATGGGTCCTCTATTTGAAATCCGAGTGGAACCCCTCACAATATTAGTTTATGGGTCCACATCCACTAGATTGACACCCTTCTATTGGGAATAGAATGGGACCTCTATTTGATATATGAAGGGAACCCTCCTACAGTATCAAGGAATTGGTCCTCAATTTCTAGGGTGGTACCCTACTTTCAGATAGGGTATGGATCATCTATAGATTATTAGAGTGTAACCCTCTTGCAGAGCTAAAGAATGGTTCTTTTACCACCGAAGTGGAATCATCCTGACATATCAAGTCATGGGTCCTATACCAATAGATTTTCCCCTTGAATTTGTGGAATAGTGGAGAGGTGTGGCTTGACTAGGATGTATTCAAGAAGAAACATGAGATTCTAGGAATTATTAATGGACTCTTAGAACAAATAAAACTCTTTCATGGGATAGGCTATGAGATGGAGATCCACTTTCTATATTTTTTGGAATTATTTGGTTGAGTATATATATTTATGTATCCAAGATAATGGATTTTGATAAACAATTGATTTAGGTTGAGATATCTATTCCTATCATGTCTCTTACTCCCCCTTCATCTTTTAGGGTATCTTACAATGTATGTATATACTCATGCCTGCATGGAATTTTTCCACATGTGTCATGTATTATAGAGAAGATGTATTGGTTGGAAGTGATCACTAAGGATCTTATTGATACATAGTTTATTTGATCGTGTATGTTATTTAGATTTTAGAGATTCAGATCTAGGCACTCTCAACATTTATTTTTTTAGTTTTTTCAGGCTGGAACATATTTTATGTTGGGCATGTATTTTCCCCCATTTTCATTTCATTTTATACTATATTAAAATGTTACCCTCTATAGGTTTTACATATATGTTTTATTCTAAATATTTTATGTCGTTTATTATTATTACTCTATACTTATGAAGGGATACGGTCATATGTGTCCATGTGTGTACATTAGGAAAACTCCTCCCATATTAGTTACAACGTTTTTGCTCTTGTCACCACCACCCAAACTATGGAGGTGGGCTTGGGGTTGTCGCATCTTGAGCCCCATTGGGTGGTTTTGTGACATGCCAACCTATATTCAAGATGCTAGATTATAGTAGTAAGGACTTAACATTATTGTGGGGGGACTATAGCCTCTAAAATAACTCTCATTTTTCATGCTCAAATGTATTGAAAATTTAACATGGCCCATTTGTATTATGGACATACCAAAAATATATACCTATAAAATAGGGATCCACATTTTCCCCCAATGTCCAAAATAGACAGTGTTAAATATAAATATATGATGCATCAAAATATAACTGAGTATCAACAGTAGATAAAAGATAAATAAGAATCATATATAATAAATGACACACTAGCTAGTATATGTTGAAAAATAACTGAAAAGTAAACTAGAATCACTCCCAAATCACATAATCATCCCATAGAAACCATATCTTCCATGACTTTTCGACTGATACACATGTCCAAATCCAAGTGATACTTATGTCTTGAGAGAAAATAGCAAGGTCAACTCATGTACATCAAAGCCCATGTTGTGTATATAGGTAGGGGATGAATCCAATGAGATGATAATATTCTCCAAGGCCTAAAAAATACAATTCACTCTTATGATTAACTGTATTTCCATGAAATATAAATTTATATTTTTCATTCCCGTTAAACAAACCCACTCAGAAACATAATATTCAATGCACATACATGCATACATGTCTAGCCTTTGTGTGTTAACTAGACCACCACAACACTTGATCATACCTTCTTAGGCTCCATGTTTTAATGAAGTCATAGCATAACAAAACCCTATACGAATGTAGATGATGATAGGTAGGGTGTCTAACCATGTCCCCAACATTTGTTCATGGATGGAGGGTAGGGTGACATTTTGTATCCACACTCATACTAAGCATATGACTATCCCTTCTTACTCAATAGAGGTTGCATCACTAGTTAGACAATACATTCTCAATAAAAGTTGTAAAATCCATGCATCACAGAGAAATAATCACAATTGAGACTTCATCTCACTCATGGATGGACCACCATCTGATCTTCATTGAGGAGTCAAGTCATCTAACAAATGACCATCAAGAAAATCTCTCAGTCCAAACTTTATCACTCATGGATAACCCATCACACTCATTCCAACCATATCACCCATGGATGGTTCAACCTTCATATATAATAAGGATCCATCTCACCATAGTCATACCAAATCCATCCCACTCATGGTGATTAATGTCTTCAGACCCTCTCCCCCACTATAATTGTTCTTATATCATAAGAATACATCGAACACAAATATAAAATAACACGCAAAGCATAAATACCATCTCAAAATCTCACTAACCCACCAATATGGATCTATTCACTCATTATTGAGCCTCACATATTAAACCATCTCAACACCCATATCAACCCTCTAAAGATTATATCATATAAATCTGAATCAACCCATCACTTTAATAACAAAAATTGAATATCATAATACAATACATATAACATTCATCATCATGTTTGGACACATTCCACATGCCATCACAAACATGAAGCGTAGTATGAATATATGTTTTGGAATAAAATTCACCCACCACATAATTTTAGATTTACATGAACAATCCAATCAAGACTATTGGATTTTCCTTTAGAAACCAAGTAAAATATTACTTTAATTTTTTTAGAAATGGAATCGTAAGTCATTTTACTCATGACCGGCCCTTGGAAAAATCACATCATAACAATCCATACAAAACCCCACGTTTTCATTGAAATACCATTTTAAAAACTGTTATCTACTTAACATTTTCCCTTGAAAATTTAATTTGAGTCAAGACCTCTTTAAAAACATTTTAAAAAGTAAATTTTATTTATTTTTAAAATCCAACACATAGTATAAAAGGAATCTATAAAGAGGACCACTGACACTCATTTGATGAGGTTACTAGCACCAAATTATTTACCAGGCTATGTGGTCTATATTGACTATTAGGACAATGTGAGGCTATAAAACTTTATTTGGTAAGATTACTCTATAATTAAATATACAATCAATTTAGTAAATAAGTCATGTTAATATAAAATCACTAAGCAAATAAGAGTGTCCAATAATGTCAAGAATCCTACCTCAACTAGTGGTCCAATTATCATCATCAAGATCATCCCATCCTCCACTAATTACAAGAGAACCTATCTCATCCATAAACATTATAAAATTAAAAAATAGAAAATTTAAAAGAAAAATCCCAAATTGGTATAATTGGCATCAAACTCACTAAGCATCATGATTGTGTTTTGACCCTAAGAAACAAACGTGGGTTCCCTGTTGACACACACTAGGAAATAATCCATGAAATACCTAGATTGAAATACTGAATTTACATCGAATTTAACTCAATGTTCTCATAAAACACAAAGAAACTCAATAAGAAATTTACCTTAAGGAAAATGGAGAATGATTATTTGATTAAATCCTCATTAGACCTCCTCTACATGCCACACAATAAATCCCCAACATCCGTGATAATTTTTCCATGATTAAGTGAAATAATCCTCCTAGAAACCCTATTAGAAAAATTAAAATTAGAAAAGAGTGAATAGGAAAAACAAGGAAGAAGAGAGGAGGGATCTTGCCTAGAATTGATGCATTAAAACACTCCATAACCACTTGGATCAATAGATAATAAAATGGAATAAGAGGATATCTAGATATGGTTTTACCTCTTAATTTATTTGAGCACAAACAAAGAATAATGATGGTGGTTCCTAAAAAAGAACCCCAATAGAATTACTAAATTGTATCCAAAAAAAAGGTTCCCAACACTGGTTCATGCCTTAAAAAGGGGGTTCATACCATAAATGGCCCCCATACAGAGGGACCATCCATGTACGCCAATTATTCGATGGTGTAATCAAAATGTTCATGATGTGAAATCTCATTGAAAAATTCTTTCTTGGGGATACTTCCATCATGGTCCGATTATCCCATGCGAAAGGTTATTCACTACATGAATAAAACACTCTACACTGTGAATAACCTATTACTACTATTTTCTACACCCACCTCCCCGTAGAACACTTTGATATCCACCTGAACCCTCATGACTTTTAATAAGACTTAAACCATGTCAAAAAATACAATTTAAGGATTTCCAAAACACTTTTTTCCCTAATATGAGTCATGGTTCACAAAATCAAACCTCTCATAAAAACATAAGGTGAAATTATCTCATGAACTCACAACCCATAATAATGTTGTTGGAGCCCAAATTGGGGATAAATAAGAACAAGTGAAAAGCATCAGGGTTGGCTCACAAAAACTGTTTACGGAGCCCCCTTGGCCTTGCAGCCACTGTAGAGAAAGGAGGAAGGATGCCAAGCAAACACCCTTTAACGTTCGAGATCTCACCGCAGAGCAAGGAGATGGGATGCCCCATGAGCCCCTTTGACATTCACGAGTCCACCGCGAAGCAAAGTGGCGGGATGCCCCATGAACCCCTTTTACATTCGCGAGCCTACCATGGAGCAAGGAGGCGGGATCCCCCATGAGTTGTTTGACATTCGCAAGACCTTCATGGAGAAAGGAGGCAGGATCCACCACGATGATATTTTACGTTTTCAAACATGCCGCGGAGCAAGCTTCGTCTTCGTGTTTAGTAAGCTCTACTTTGCTGCGCCTCTTGCCTATAAAAATAGGGCTCCCCTTGAGCCCAACAGAAGGATCATCCAACCATTCACCTTCTTATCTCCCTAATCATGATACACTTCCTGCTCTACAAACCATGAGCTTCTTGAGGTACTTTTGCTTTGCGAAGTGCCTCCCCCTTTTCTTTAAATCAAACCCTCTTCCGAGAGGGATGCCTTTCGCAAAGCCCACGGGCCTCCGCAAAGGAATGGGATCCCCACTGGGACTCGGGTCTTCACAAAGCACTTATGCTTTGCAAAGCACCCTCCACGAACATGTGACCCACATGATAAGGCAGGGTCACTGTGCTTCACGAATCACATTGCTTCCCAAAACCACACTAAATGAGGCACCCTTGTTTCGCGAGGCATTGCTCCATGAATGCCTTTCCACTTCACAAAGAACCTTTCATATGCACCAATGCCATATGCCTAGGCTATGCCACTTCACTTCACAAAGCATACCCCTTCATGAATCCCCTCCACTACATGGAGAACCAGAGCTTCACAAGGCCTCTACCTATGGGCCCCTTTGCTCCACAATTCATTTTCCCATACGACCCTCTATTTTTGCACGAAGTAACATCAATGTCCCATGGGTGGTGCTTCCCATTGCGTTGCTTTACCTAATTATTCTTCACATAGGCACGCTAATAGATATTTCTTCTTCTCATAGCCACGCTAATATGGACCCCCAACGGGATCACCTCTCGACACCCCCCAACCATGGTGTTGCTGGTCCCTTCCCTTCACCAAGGTTTAGAGGGTGCCGGTTATGTATGTCCTAGGGGTATGGAGTGAACCCAAATCGTCCGAACTATAGGATGTTAAACATTCATGCACCTTCATCCTCGACACGAGACATTAAACAATTACCTCACCCTGGTGTGTGTCCATGGGGAAAGGGAAACCATCTTTGTGTAATCCCCTATCTTTTCTTGCAGGAGGCAGCACCCCTGATCCTCATCTCTCTTTCAGTGCCAAAGACTAAGAGGAGAGATGGGGACAGTGATTTGGTTATACCTTCCCACTCCCTCCGGGCTTTGTCACCATTGGGCCTCCACCCTGAAGTAAGTCCCAGTCTCCATCTCCCTGGGGCTGCTCCACTCGTAAGCCCCTGCTTCTTTATTTGGCTCCACACGAATGCCCCAGTTTCCTTTTTGGGCCTCTAACCACATGTAAGCCCCATTCCACTTCTCATGGACTCAACTTTCACAATGTGATCATCAGGTCTCTACTACCTCTTGTTTCTCACATTTAGTAAGACTCACATGGGCTTAGAGTAAGCATCGACCATGACATCCTCTCTGGCCAGCCTTGAGTGTAAGCCCCACACCATCCCGAACTACATGGACTTTGATCCTTGCCAAGGTATGGTACGTAGGAATCCTCCCAGAGGTTTAATCCCAACAACCGATCGTTCCAACCCCCCTCATGCTGATTTTCCCACACCACCCTGAACTTTGTGGAACTTGATCCTTACCAAGGTAAGGTACGTAGGAAGACTCTCTGAGGTTCAAGCCCAACACCTACTTGGCCCTGAACACTTCACATCAGTTCACCATGCCCCCACTCATGAATTATGGGGACATTGATCCTTGCCAATGCAAGGTACCTATGAAGCCTCCCAGAGGTTCAATCCCAACATCCACTAGTCCCAACCACTCCACATCGGTCCACCCCCGTACTGTATGACATTAAACGATGTTCCCATTTTTTTCTTCTTAACCAACGATAATCCTTTGTGATCCCATGTCCAATGGTAAGCCATTGTGATCCCATGCCCAACGGTAATCTATTGTGAACCTCATGCAGCCGTAATCTTTTGTCAACCTAAACCCAGTGGTAAGACATTGTAGTTCCCCCCATCGAGACCCATATCTCTGGTCCGTCCCAGTGGAGTCAAATCAACCCTAGGCTGCCAACCATGTGTTATCCCCAACATACCATCGAGTAGCTATCCTCTATGCACACCCTGATCCTATCCCTCATGTTGAACTACATGGAATTTGATTCCCTGTCATGGGGATACGTAGGAAGTCTTTTCAGGGCCCAATCCCAACATCACTATCTCCCTCGAGTCGACTCCATTTCATTCTACATCCACTTAACATAACCATCCATCATCCATTATGATTCTTACCCGGGATGCCACATCTCAGTGGGATCATGACAATTCACCACTCCACTACTCCTAACAGTATCTGGGTAACTAACCATACGTTAGCCCCGAAATCCGTTTTCCCTTCTGGGGTTTCGCCAATTTGATCCACTCAAATCAGTGTGCTGATCAGTCTGATCCATCTCATGTAGACGTTAAACTTGTGGCATACCCTGTGTTAAACATGGGAAGCTGAGGAAAACCTCAGAAAAATTCCTATGGCATATAATTCCCCGCATTCAACATGGGATTCCTCGGGCTTCTGCGCCCTCAATAAGACCTATAATAAGTGGAAGAAAACCAAGAAGTTTCAGTGTTACATCATCTAGACACGCCAGTGATGTCTAACATGACTAATCCCCCGACTGAAGGTTGCTGTACTGGCTAGACCCCTCAAGAATGTCCCTATAGAAGCAGCATAATTAACTACTATCAATGAAGATATGGCACTGGGAAGAGTTTCATGAACAACATATTAAATATATAAGGGAGACCAAGACTATGTGATTAGTTCTGATGATGAATCCCTAGAAGGAAGAACCAACCTCCCATCGTCCTATTTTGATCAAAGAGAAAACATCCCTGAACAAGGAACAGATGATGCCCGCCTTTGGAAAGTGAGAATGTAGGGCGACAAATAGCGCCTTTCGTCCCCAAATCAGATGGACGCGTGCACCCCGAATAAAGCATCATAAACAAGAATGGTGAACCCGACATGAATATATTCTCCTCAATGTGGAGATTAGTGGCGTTCGATACATCAATAAACTAGCATGTCACCGGATCTAGTTAAACTACACCAGGTCCCACGAAGCAAATAGTGGGCCTTGTGTGAAACTCACCAGATGTTGGGGCAGTCAAAACATTGGGCATCTCCGTCTGTGATGTTTTCAGGGTGGATCATTCTTACCATCCATGGATGGCGGAATGGCATTGGGGCACTGGATTCCAATTTACTTTTTGTAGCACTAATGGGTTAATCTCTATGCTTTCCAGGAACCAAGCTTCTGCACCAGGAACCCAATCACCACCCGCCCACTGACACAGGGGCCAGGGAAACACTAATGTGGAATCCCCGCATGGCTCCACCATTTCTGTGACATCTTCTGCCACCATAGATACTGGGTTCCCATGCCCCATATCCCCCTCTGAAGCCATTCGGCAGAGAGTGATCAATGACCTCGTACGCCGATACGAGGAGGTGGGGATTATCCCGATCCATAATATTGCCCGCCTGGATCTGGAGGCATCTGCGCCTCATCTAAACCACCGTCCCCAAGGGCTGTGTAGGGAGCCTCTGCTCACCACTCCAACATTCAATCGCTTTGAGAGCATGTCCCTGGAACGCCTCGACTACTCCCTCCCCTACGCTGATGAGGCAGGGGATGTCCAGGTGAACCCAACCAGACTCCCATTCCAAGGGATCCCAGAAAAGGATCCCATGAGGTTACACCCATGCCGCCACCTAGTTCTACTGGTTGAGGAGCAGCTAAGACGTGTACCTACACCACCGGCTCTGGTCTGTCTGACCTGATACCAGCGTCAGGCACAAGGTGAAGAGGATGCCCGCCAAGGGGAGTCAACGTCTGTAGCCACTGTGGCCCGAGCCACCACTGATGTATATCACCAGACCCCTGTGTATGTTCACCAGGGAAATTCATATGCCCAAACTAGATCATGGCCCCAACCTCCCCATAGGTAGGCTAAGTCGACTCTCTTGGTCGTCGGCACATGCAGTGGCCACCGCAGACCAATCCGCAGGGATGACACCCAGTACTGAGGTCCTCCCTGTATCGCCACCATGGAGAGTGTGGGTCCTCCCCACTTCCAAGAAATGCATGGAGGTCCACTCTATGCCACCTTCAACCCAAATGAGGGTCTTCCCCACGACGACAACACTCAGTACGGGAGTCACTCATGCACTCATTATAGAGGGTATGGAGTCATTCCTCCTGACACAAACCGACAGGGTGGGAACGTTGTGCATCTAGTCACTATCAAACATGGGGGCCCTCCCCATGTTCTCATAGAATCTGGCTAAAATCATCCTTACTCCGGAAACCAGAGGGGTAGAGGTCAGCTTCACTTCACCAGCGCCTAGCACGGAGGTCCTAACTGTGTTCGGCTCGAACAGTACGAGGACCTTCCTCAGAATGATGTAATCAGGGAAATAAGCATGGAGTTCCAATCTATGCTTCTATCAGCTCTAGAGAAGGTCTTACCCACTCCAACACCACCTGCGAAGGTCCTCCTCATGTCCCATTTGATATAAGTCCCAGTGCTCCTTGCACCTCGGCTTACTCAGGCAGAAATCCTCTCTGTCCCAGCACTAGTATGGACAATGTTCCTCCTCATTCTGGAAATCTACCCTGTCCCAAAGAGCCAACGAGGGGATGGAAGGCGGTGCATCACCACCATAAAAAAAATTCTACGATGTTTCAGACAGAGATCAAACCAATTCACTTCTCAGATTCCAAATTAGAGTACAACTCAGCAATGGAACCCTCACCTCGATCTTCTGTGTTAGGGTCAGGGCAGGAACGAGGCCCATCAGAATCATACTCCAAGAATGAGATGTCTACCAGATTCATTCCTCCCTCCATAGTTATATCCAGGAGGAATAAAATTTGGAAACCCCATATGTTACGGTCGCGCAATCATCACCATCGTCACTAGGATCACTCTCTACCTCGACTAGAGATCATGTAGAGCTATTCTGGGGACCAATGGTGGACGAGAAGCAGTGTGGTCCATCGCCAGTATCCAAAGTCCCTTCACTATTAACTGCATCTGTTAGTCCATATTACCACGATGTGGCAGCCAAGTAACTATACTCTTCATAGGACAACCCATGATGTGGCAGCTTGTCAGCCTGCTCACTATATTCTCTATCGGCCAACCTACCTGTCCTGTGGTCTGCCTCAGTACCATTACCAGTCCCTTAGCCACCTCTGATTGATGAGTGGGTGAATGAAGGGACATACCCTGAATCCGAGTGAAAGAACTTATGGAATATCCTCAAAGCATACCACTTCCTTGAGAATTTTTGGCCGATGGAAGCACCGAATTTTTGTGCGCCAGAATCGCTCACTCTAGAAAAATTAGGCTATTTCGGTCAAACCCTATTGGTGACATACTTTCGTATTTGCCATAGGTGAGTGGATTACCCTAAGATCCAAGCTCATTTCGAGGGTGTTGAAATAAAATTTTATCTAGTTGATCTGTCCGCACTCCTCACGACCCAGCACCCTGAGTCAGCAAGTCGTCATAAGGCCCTCCAAAAAATATGTTTCTATAGTTTCAAGGAACTCCATAAGATTACCAAGGAGGATTACCCCCATGTGAAGAACTGTGGCTGGAGGAAATATACTGCCAACCTCTCCAGTCATATCTGGTGGTAGCTCAACCTTCCATCTGATATCGGGGACATGCCCCCAGGTAGAGTCGTGGTAAACATGGCCAACCTATCGGAAGGGGAGAATTATCTAGAGATCCTTGATGGGGACCTCCCCCCTTGAGGGAATTCCACCACTATTAGAACCACCAGGAAGTGTTACTATCCAAAAGAGAAAAAAACTGGGTCTCCCTACGCCAACTAAGGCATTAGTTCTTAGCCTGAATCACGGAAAGGGTAAAGAGAATCTCTGAGCCACCAAACCCTCTGACCCATCTGGCTTAGTGCAGAAGATGAAGGAACACCAAGAAAAAGCCACATTTTGTCAGAAACTTGCTAAACAGAAGACATTGGTCGCAGACCTCTTGTCTGAACATGCTGCACAACGATGGATGGACTACGGTGATCCTTTTCCAGGACAACAGGGGCAGGTACAACCCCCCGGCGAACTACCCCCCGGGTGACCCTGATCATCCTACTCATGAAGATAGGGTTGAATCCGGAGCATATGTAAAGATGGTGCGGTATGTATCGCGAAATCATCTTGAATGGCGTGAGAATCCTTGGGACCTAGGTCTGGCTCCCCCAGCTTCTCCATAGGTCACTCCACTAGCCGCTCCACGAGCCGTTGGGCCACCTTATCATATTGAAGAACCTACCAACGCACTGGTAGTTAGGGATCCCCATCAAGACATGAAACCTCGCCAGATAATACGATGGTGGCCCTCATTGCCTACCTCAAGGCTTTGGATACATGATAGGAGGCACTACCACATGATGGTAAGCCATATCCATCATGGGTGGATGATATGCCAGCACCCTCGGGTTTTGTGAATCCCACCTTTTCCCATTTTAATGGGATAGGGGACCTGCCAATACACTTGGCCCACTTCATCTCAAGGTGTGGGCCCATGTCGGGGACCCCAGTACAGTAGGAATCTGCCAAACTCTTGTGTTTTGTGTAGACATTGGAAGGACTGACGTATTTCTGGTACAAAAAGCTCCCCATCGGATCAATAGCCAGCTGGGAAGACCTCCATATGCAATTCCTCTACTAGTTCAGTTCGACCACTCGGAAGACGAGTATCATAGTCCTCTTAAAGTGCAAGCCGAGGCCTAATGAGCACGTCATGGACTTTTTCGCCTAGTGGAAAGAGCTCACATATTCCCTTGACATGCCATTGACTCAGGAGAAACTACTGATGATGTGTCTAGGGAATGTCAAGAAGGAACTGGTCCCCTCTTTGTTCACCCAAAACTACCCTGGGAGATTCCGATACTTCTCTGATAAGGTCTGGCACCTGGAAGAATCCCTGCAACAGGCTAGACAGGCACGTTCGTTGCCTCCTGTAATTTCTATGAGGTGGGATTCCAGAGCCGATCCCACTACAGTGGCCCAAATAGAGGCCCCATGCAAGTTGAATTATTACAAGTGGAGCCGGATCTGCAGCCTCATAGAGGCCCTCTACCTCAGGTGCAGCCTCCGTCCCAGAAGTGCCCACCTCAGAATCAGTAGGTTCCCCCGTGTAATGCATTGCCACTGCCCAGAATAGATAACTAGGTGCCTCCTCCTTGACAGGATCCTCCATCTCCTCATCAGGGTCATGCTCCAAGGGCCCCCTTTTCGGACAGGAGAAACTAGAACTACTCGTTCAATGAGGCTCAGGTGCCCAGTTACTTACCTAGTGCCTTAGAGCAGGGGATTGTTCATTTTCGTGAGTGCAGAAGACCAGAAGAGGAGAACTTCATTGATCGCCCGAACTGCTTCCCATATCACCAGATCCTAGGGAACACTCTCAAATAGTTCTATGTATTCAAAGACTGCCTCGAAGACAAGGTGGATAACAACATAGTCCGATAAGGCCTAGCCCCAGCATAGGTGGTATGCATCTTCGTGAGAATGGACTATAGCAGTGACGGTGAGGGCGAGTGGCATCATGTTTCAAACCGTGGTCCCAGAATTATGACAACTAGATGGATCGAAAAATAGTTTTCCACGCCCATGTTGTCATTCGAGCGCGCCTGAATTGATCAGAGCCTTCTGAATCCACAGAAAGTACCTCTGAATCATTGTCTCAACCATCCTTTTCCTATAAGAGAAAGCATTGATGGAGCAAGGGAAAACACATTCCCCCACCAATTCCCTCATCATCCCGTGCTCTCGGAGACTTCATGCCCCCGTAGATGGTGATTCCTCCCAAAATCTGCCCAGCAGCGGATGACTCTTCATGTGATAGTCAATGGTAGGCCTCGATTAATACTGTAGAGATGGTACACCCCTACATGACTCCTGATGATGAGGAGCACCAGGATGATCCTCCTAACATCCCCAGTCATCATCAGCTTCAGCGGAGCCCTAGTTGTATGGGCCGTTGGAGTGGTTCGGTCAGCACATCCAGCCAGGCTATGCATGCTACTGAAACCAGGAAGCAGGCTTAGCGTAGAGCTCATCAAGCACAACCTTCTCATCTGGTGACATCGTGTCTTCCTTCTCCACCGTTCGTGCTACTGGATCAGGCAGAGTTACCCATACCTCATCGTGACCATCCACGCCCTACTATAAGTCGGTCTTAGTTATCTGTCCCTTCTTTGGTAGTGACTCTGCAGGCTTCTACTAGTGAGAAATGAGATATTCCTAGCATTATTCAATCACCGGTCCAATCGACAGTTCCCACCGTACCTCCTGTCACAGAGAGGGCTCTTATAAGTAGAAGTTCACACTTGGCATGGAGGTATGATTTTCTCAAACATCTTTCCAACATTTCGAGAAGGATCTACATCCTTGAGGCTCTTCTCCTATTATCAGACATGCTTGAGGCCCTTGTTGAGGCTTTAATAATCCTTTTTCAGTTTGAGACGGAAGTAGCAGCCGCAGAAGCCTTCCATGCTGAGGCAATTGAGAATTCTCAATGCCAGGACATAATCTCGTTCTTTGTAGAAGATGAAGGCAATCCCATAAAGGGTAAAATTCACCTACTTTACATCACCAGTCAGTTCAATGGCATGGAGGTCTGTTGTTGTCTCGTCAACACAGGCTATGGGATCCACCTGATCCCAACTCAGACACTACAAATCTGGGATTGCATGAAGATAATATGAGCCCCTCTATCCTAATAATGAAAGGTTATGATAGGATAGACCATACTCCGGTAGGCAAGATCATCTTGAAGACCTAGTTTGGTGGCCTAGTCGCCAACACCAAATTTATGGTTGTCTCCCAGGACACTGTCTACAATGCGTTGATGGGCAGGTCATGGCTCCACTTGCATGTGGTGGTTCCCTCATCATATCGCCAGTGCCTCAAATACTCCCTCAATGGTCAAGAGGGAGTACATCATGGGTAAAAATCTCCCTTTTATTCTTGTGAGGCTCACTATGTAGATGTCAGCTACTATAATAGCATGGACAAGTCGATTCAGGCTAATGAGTTTGAGCATGCCACAATTGTGACAAACCCGTGGATAGATCTAGATGATTCCTACGTCCTTCCAATCCACCAAGTGGAGGATATAACACCAGATATGGGAAAATGCTTTGTTGTGTCTGGGAAGAGGTAAGTACACATTCCCAAGTCTAAACGATGCCGGAAGATCACCTCCAACTTTAATACAAATCAGGCTCGGGTGATCCCGGAGACTCCTACTCCAATAAGGTATCTGGATGTCTGCCCCATGGCAATGGCCATACGTCATACCTATTGGTTCCATCAGGTTGGGATAAACTGGATTAAGCCAACACACCATTACTTATTTGAAATAATCAAGTGTGGCCCCTTGGGCCGAAGACTAGATGGTATCGGATCGACAGCCTTCATCACCATGGTTGCGACAACACAAGAGTCCCCCAATACTGTATCCAATGTCGTTCTGGCTGGTACCAGCCTCCCATCAGGATCTGATGACTCAAAAGAAACTCCCCCACTGAGGATCCCTCCACTATAAGTGTATAAGAGGATTTAGAGGATGCTCCTCCTGCCTTTGAAGAGTGCATCTCTGCCATAGTTGACGAGTTGGTATATGTGATCCTTGGTAGTGAGGCAGACCCGAGACCCACATTGATCAGTGCCTCCATGCCCCATGAGGAGCAAAAATGGTACGTAGATTTCCTCAAACCACACCATTATGTGTTTTCCTAGAGTTACAATGAGATTCCAGGACTAGATCCTCAGATAGTCATCCACCACCTCGGTCTCCTGGTAAATCATCATGGGTTCAAGCAGCCTCCTAGAAAGATGTAACATTCTCATGGTTCCATGGTCATGGCTGAAGTTGACAATCTCATCATAGCCAATTTCATTATGTAGGCTTAGTACCCCAAATGGCTAGCCAATGTTGTGCCAGTCAGGAAGAAGAATAGACAAATCAGAGTCTGCACAGACTTCTGGGATCTCAATCGTCACTGTCCAAATGATGATTTTCCACTTCTTGTGACAGAACTCTTGATCAATGCCACCGCTGGGTTCCAAGCCCTTTCCTTCATGTATGGGTATTATGGGTACAACTAGATTCTAATGGCCCCTTAGGATGAGGATTATACATCCTTTAGGGCACCACAAGGTACTTTCTCTTACCAAGCCATGCCCTTCAATTTAAAAAATACAGGTTCCACCTATCAGCAGAACATGAATCACTTATTTAAACCAATCATTAATTCATTGGTGGAATGTTAAGTGGAATATCTAGAGGTCAAATCCATCCAGATCCAAGACCATCTCAAAGACCTTGAGAAAGTGTTTGTCTTTCTCCATTCCCATCACCAGATGATGAACCCATTGATGTGTGCTTTCAAGGTCACCTCAGAGAAGTTTCTTGGCTTCGTTGTCAGATATAGGGCCATCGAGATTGACCTAGAGAAGATCAAGGACATCAGCCATATGTCTCCCTCGAGCAACATTCGAGAGATCTAAGGTTTCCAAGGACACTTAGCCTATATACACTGATTCATTAAGAATCTGGCTGACAAGTGTAAGCCCTTCTCTCAGCTAATGAAAAAGGGCATGCTCTATGAGTGTGATGAAGAATGTTATACTGAATTAGAGGAAATAAACAAGTATATGCTCCAGCCACCGGTATTAATGTCACCTATTTTTGGAAATCCATTGGTCTTTTATGTGACCGCCCAAGAATTATATCTCAGTGCCCTTCTCAACAAAAAAAATGAGGGGACTAAGAATAGCATTTATTACCTTAGATGCATGCTCCTTAATACGGAGACCAGATAGTCTCCTATCGAGAAGAGCTACCTCACACAAGTATTCGTAGTACAAAATTTGTGACATTACCAATATGACCATGAGGTACAACTGATGTCCCAAGTATATCCACTGAATTACATTTTGAACTGCCCCATGTTGATAGGTCATCTAGCTCAGTGGGTGGTAATCCTTCAGTAGTTCAACCTCAGGTTCATGCCTCAGAAGGCTATCAAGGGTCAAGAATTGGTAGACTTCCTCGTTTCCCATCCATCTCCTGCTGACCAGTCCCTAGACCTTGATTTCCCGGATGAGGCAATTCTCTTGGTAGACCAACCCATTTCATGCTAGCAGATGCACTTTGATGGTGCTTCTTGAAGCCCCACCGGTAGGAGGCTCAATGATCCCTAACTCAACTCGTGGGCCTGGGTATCGTCTTAATTACCCTAGCACAAGCCATTCTGATATACTCATTCCTTCTGTCAGAAGGTTGCACCAACAACAAGTCAGAGTATCAGGTTCTCATCACTGGCCTCAAGCTGGCCCTTGAGATTGATGTGCCCCTTTCAAATGGGAAAGGGGATTCTCAACTAGTCATCAAGTAGATCAACAGTGACTATGTCGTTTGAAATCTAGAGCTCGTACCATTTTTGGAGTACAATCTCCAGGTAATGGCCCAGTTCCCATCCCAACAAGAAGTTACTCATGTCCCTCGATCTCAGAATGGTTGGGCTAACACCATAGCTAGCCCAGCTGCATCACTTGCAGAGACCAAACAAGACGATCTGATTATCCATGTGGTGCACCGAAGAGTCATTCCTCCCGTCACCCCAGATGACTATGACATCCCATAGGTAATCCACCTTACCATCTGTGCCTCCATACCAGGACCCTAGGTCCCTAGAATGCAATGATAGAAGTGAATCCCTATTGGAGATCCTCCTCTGTTGAGTACCTCCAAAAATTTAATCTCCTGGTAGATCAAGCTGATCATGAGAGAATCTGACATCGAGCGTTGCAGTTCACCCTCTAGGATGGCCCTGGTCATGAGAAGATCCTCTAAAAGTGTAGGTTCGATGGTGATCTCCTTCGTTGCATTCAAGGAGTCAACATTTCTTAGGTCATGCGCAAGAAAACGGACAGATCGAGGCATTCAACAAGACCCTCTCTAACATTTTATAGAAAATGGTTTTTCAGAACAAGAAGTGTTGGCCGAACAAGCTCTCCAACACCCTCTAGGATTATCAAACGATGAATTGTAATTCCACCCAGGTGACCCCATATTCCCTGGTGTATGGAACGCATGCCATCTTTCCCATCGAGATTAAGTTTCCCTCATTGCGCACAGTTGTCTACAATCAACAAGCATTGGATAAAATAGCTAAAATATGCTTGGTTGAGCTGGAAGTGCTTGATGAGAATAGGGTTTGTGCCTTGCACAGCCTGGAAAGGCACGAGAACAAGATGGCTAGAGATTTCAACCGGAAATTTATCCTCAGTTTCTTCTTGCAAGGCGACTTGGTACTGGCACATAGAACACCAATGATATTTGGCAAGAAACCACCCAAGTTGGAACCCAGATGGGAAAGACCTTAAATTATTCACAATGTTTACTCCAATGAAGAATACTCCCTAGTCACCATGGATGGTGAGTGCAAAACTCCTCCCACCAATGCCAAGTTCCTCAAGAAATACTTTTCCTGAGCAATCTGGTGGTCCTGCATGACCCTATACTGCTAGTCTAGCATGACCCTAAACTTTTGGTCCCACATAACCCTAAATCACCATGTCCCGCATGACATTAAACTATACATCATCCCACAAGACGCTAAACTGTACCCTTATAACTACGTATGGATTGATTCCCATCTGCATGGGATACGTAGGAATGCTCAAACATTACGTCTTAAGTCCAGCCCCCAAACTGTTGTCTTCAACTATTCCCTCAGGGTGTAGTTCTCTTGGGGACCCTAAATGGTGTAATACAGGATTCTTTATCTCCACACATGCCAGGGGTGTGATGGTCACACTATGTGCTCCCTTCTCATTCTTCTATTCTCCCACATCCTCACCGCATGACGCTAAACTGCATGGCCTTATAGAACCACATGTGGCTTGATTCCCATCCTCATCCTCCAATTCATATTTTTATATTTTCAAAAAAACCTTTAATGGTTAAGTGTGAACTGTAATAGATTAACCTGAATAAAAACCACCAGCACAGTCCGCCTTCCCAGAATCCAAAAATACGCGCCATCTTCAAAAGTCCCAAACTGAAATTTCAAAAAAAGGCTAACTGATCCTCATGCCATGTGTTGTCCAATCATTATTACACTTTAATGGTAGTGCCTCCTTAGGTCACATAACCATCGAGTCATCACCATCCATCACCCCATCACCGCTGTCGATGTCTTCGTTCAACCACTGTACCTGCTGGAGATCATCCAAGCCCGTCAAAGACACCAAAAACCATCCCATCTTGTCGTCGGCGTCCCACAACGCACTAATGACCACCAAAAAAAATAGATCTCACCAAATCAAAGAAAAATCGACATAGTATCATCGAGAACAACCCAACGGCCACCAGCATATCCAATCAAGCACAAAACCAGACATGAACAACCTCATCAACGAAACCGTACAAACCTTAATCTTGTAAAAAAGAAGAACCACTGAACAAACCAATAGTCAAGAAAACAATCCATGACGTTTTCGATTCCATTTCAGATCAATGACATCATTGAGAGCTTGCCCCAATAATGCTGATGGCCGCCAATCTGCACATCCCAAAACCCTGTCGATACCACCGCTCCCGTTATGCCTTAGCGTGGTGCAGCAAACCTTGGGATCAGAGCAGAGAAAGACTGGCCGAGGGCCCCGAACGTATCAACAATGAAGATGATGCAAAAAAAGGGGGATAAAAACTCGGAAAGTTCCTGAAAACTGTCGATCTACACACCTCAAATCCCAGAACCACAATGATGCCATTGCTTTAGCTCTGACCTGGAGTGTCGTGGAGGGACGAGAGATCAGAGCAAAGGATGAGCGGCTAGAAGCTTCGACAGCAACATTCTTCGACAGGGCCCTAGAACCACCCATGTAGGAAAACTATGACAACAAAACCAAGAACAAGCACCCGAGAGAGCGTAGAGGCCGCTGTCGAAGAAGAAACCAAAGAGGAAGCCAAACCGGCGCGGACAAGCCGCTAAGAAGAAAAAGAGACAGAGCTCGCGAAGAGGCTGCACAAAAGAGGCTCGAAGAAGGTAGATCAGGGAGAAAAGAGGGGGATGGGGGAAGAAAAGAACAGAGTCGATGCTTAGGCGCACCACCGACCCCGTCAAAGGGTTTTAGGAGGAAACCCTAGTCAGAATCGGGAGCTGAAGGGGGGAGCCATTTTAACAAGAATAATATTCCCATCCTCATGGGATACATAAAAACGCCCAAACATTTTTTCTGTTGGCCCAACCCAAACTTTACAATCTCCCCTCTGGTTAGGAAACATGTTGTGGTGTCGTCCCCCTCCCTAATTTACGTTGTTCTTATCATGAATCTGCCATACATCCCACCCCATTGAGACTTTCACCGCTGTCACAACCCAACTTGAGATTAAACTGCACGGGCACATCTGTTCTTTCCTACATTTTTTTTATGTGACCACAGTATCATTCACATCTCTATAGGACCCCTGATTGGTATGGATATTTATCCTAAGGATTCTCCTACAATTTGGGGCTGACATCCTTGAGGGTTCAGACAACAAATTGATACATGTCCCGCAAGGCGAACATGGTCAGCGGTCGATGCTCATTTGTTATTCCTCTTTCATATCACATGATATGGACGTTCTGTTTAGAACAAGGTCAACAACAATCCTTTTTCATTTTCACTACCCCCATATGTCCCGAACATGGAGTGTGGTGGTTCGTCCTGTCCCCATTGTCTCTTTAATCTTCTGTCTTCCTCAGGCAGGAGTGTGATTCCAGCTGGTGGTCCCTTATGTGGTGGGGAGAGCCTAGTCCTACTCATTGTTTCCCACACTGAGAATTGCTCTCGTGTTCTTAGGAGATATGATTAGGCAATCCCCGCATGAGAGGAATTATGGCTACAGTTGGCCGGGACGCTTAATCTTAGGTCCCTTGACCCTTCTGGCCCATTTTCCATAGTCCTCATTCAGGAGTGTGCGGTGTGGTGTGGAATGACAACCTTATTCACATAGAGCTATTTTGACACACCCCACACATCCCCATGTGACATTCCTCTATCCATTTATCATCACTTCTGCAAACATAGTCCCCGCCATATTTTGTGAGCCCCATCATTTGGGGTTCCATTATCTTTCATATTCAAAATGACCCCTGAATAGAATGGTTATTTAACCTAAGGGTTCTCCTACCATTTCGGTTCAACGTCCCCATATATTTTATGAGACAAATTGGTACAAGTTTTATGTTGCAAATACGGTCAATAGTCGATGCCCAATTGTTTTCCTCGATCATGCATGGGTAGAGATGTTGTGTTGTGAACTTGGTCTACAGTTGTCCTCTATTTTGACATCCACCTTGTGGTCTTCTATAGGCATGATGATTCATTCTTTTCATTCACCTATCCGATGAATATGACATTAAACTAGGAATTTATGGTTTGAGATCTATGACCTTAAACTAAGATCACTATCATCCCCCCTAAAAGACATTAAACTACAAGCTAGCTGTAACATTCTATCTATGTCCCGACCTCAGGTCCCTCGACCTTTTTTGGGTCCCTGGCCCATGTTCTCACTTAGGATTGAACGGTGTGGTATGGGATTATGTTCTCATTCAGGATGGGTTACTCGTTGTGTTGTACACATCCCTCATTGAGGTATCTTACTCCGTTTCCTTGTTGCAAGACGATAAACTGCCCAACATCCTCTAGAACTACATGTGGCTTGATTTTCATCCTTATGGGATACGTAGGACCACCCGAATTCCTTGTTTTCAGGTCCAGCCCCACTTCTTGGAAATCTCCCCATAATTTTGGTCCCTTGGCCTATGTTCTTCTAGGAGAGAGATATACGGTGTGGTATGGGCTTATATCCCCATTCACAATGGGTTTACAATAACCATGCGGCATGCCTCTCTCTCTTGAGTGGGTTTCTCTCCCTTTCCCTATACTCATCTTTTTGAGTCGGCTGCCTTGTATCTGGGTCCCTCAACCCTCTTCAGCGATTAGCCAATGTGCCCAAGAGTACTCTAGTCCAGCACATAGATTGTCGAATTCTATATGGACATGTTCTCACCCACCTTCCAGGCTTCGTGTTTCCCCTTCATTAGGGCTTCCATCATCTTCCACATCCGAAGGGACCCCCAAATGTCGTGGATGCTCAACCAAAGGGCCCACCTACCACTATAGGCCAACTTACTCAAGGGTTTTAAACAAAAAATTGATACATGTCATGCATTGAGAATATAATCAGTGGTCAACACTCATTTTTTGTTCCCATTTCAGGTCACACGATATGGGTACTGTTCTTCAAACATGGTCAAAAGTCCTCCTCCATCGTCACACCAGCTTCATTGAGCCCAAAATAATGGTCACATGATTCACATAATTTTCCACCCCATACTGTCCAAGTGGAATCTTAACACTCCTGGTGCTATCCCTCAGTGTGCATCTGAACGTTAGGAAGACAAAGCCACAGTAAAGAATTCTTCAGGGCTCCGCACCGACTTCCCCTTTACGCTCTGTCCATGTATCGTGAAGATCTCCTCCGCCCTTGTTTCCTACTCCGAGTTCAGCTTACATAGGATTAGGTATTGGGCCGAGGTCTACGCCAATTTAAAAGAATTATGCTTCTCCGTGGTCTAAACTATAAGACCTTAAACTAATATTTTTTTATTATTCTTATCTTCTAGTCTAACTTCATGGGATTTGACCCTTTTAAGACTGTGTAGCGTGGCACGTGTTCTCTTATTTCCTTATTCACATCAGGTTTGAAATAGCTGCACCACATACACCCCTTTCTAGGAGTCAGTCCCTCCTACTTCGAGTCCCACGTGACATTAAACAATATGATGTCCCACATGAAGTTAAAAGGTACCTTCAATAACTACGTATGGCTTGATTTCCATCCTCATGGGACAAGTAGGAACACCCGAACACCTCGTCTTCGAGTCCAACTCAATTGAGAGCTAGCCTCTTCTTTCTCATATTCTCTAACCCTTTATGGCCCCTCGACCCAAGGTTTCCCTCATGGAATCACGCACGGTGTGTTGTGGACCTCGTCCTCATTCATGTCGAGTATGCTTTATCTCACCATGCACATTCCCTTATAAACATCATTTGTCTTATATACATCTGATCCATATGACATTAAACTATGTCACATGGTCCCATCACATGACCTTAAACTGTGACACTATCATCCTAGCCGCACAAAGAAAAACGGTACTGCATCGTGGTGTCCTCATTCAAGGGTACATCATGTTTGGTATTGGTCACACACCATACCATTTTTCAACACCCGAACACGGCTTGATTCTTGTGTTGATGCATGGATATTCACTCCTAGGTCCATCGATCCACCAAAAAAAAGACAACAAAACTCATTCATCCTAAACGACAAACAAGATCTATCAAATACAGCTTCTTTTGGTACAAGGGCTAGACCCGCACAACCTTATTATCTATGGAACTGGTATCTTACCATGAAATCTTCTAGAACTATGTACCGTTTGATTCCTGCCCTCATGGGATATGTAGGAACGCCAGTGTACCTTGTCTCGGGCCTAGCCTAACCTTTGTTTTCAGTCCCTCGACTTGAAACCTCCCCCAAGAAGCACACAGTGATCTAGACTCCAGGACCTCATTCACTTCGGGTTATATAATTACACCACTGTGTGTCTCTCGCATTTCCTCCCATGCCTCAGTCAGATTTCTAGGACCCAAAACTAAGATCTCCCTATGGGAACTGTGCGTCATGTTTGGCTATTTTTCCACCCTTCGCATAGTCCATTAAATCAAGTACCCCCCCAATGGTCCACCCTAGGACCTTGTGCTTGAAGTGAGAGACCCCATGACCCTTTTCCTTGGGAAGGGACTCGACTCCCTTTATCTGATATGTCTTTTTGTCGTACTCAGATGTGTTTTGAAAAAGAGTTAGATATATGGAGTTTATTTCGGGTACATTCCCCTCGATCCATGTCTAAGCTTTATGAGCCCATAATTTTGATCCTCATCCTCTTCCACATCCTAAGGGGCCCGCTTCATGTCCTAGTCTCATGCCACCATGTCTCACCTACTGTCTCTAGCCAACGTCCCTAAAGACCCCGGACGACATTTGCAACTGGTCTTGTGTTTCGAAAATGGTCAGTAGTCGACCCTCATCTGTTTGTCCCCATATCAGGCTAACACAATCTTGATTCTATGTGTCGAACACAGTCAACAAACATCCCCTATCATCACACCTCTATCATTGTGGTCTAGATCATAATCATCATGATTCACATATTTCCACTTCCCCATGTTCAAGTGGAATTCCAACATACTCGGCTTTACTTCTTCGCACATCTAGGTGTGTCACATGGATGGGTTATCATCATTGGGATGATGTTCAACGAGCATCTCCTTGCCCCTAACATGTTCCTTTTTGTGTCTGGAAAGTCCCACCACTAATTATTGTTTCGCAAAACGAGCACAACTCACATGGGCTTAGTAGTTTTGGTAGGATGTGTACTAGTTCAGCCATGCCATACACGCCCTTCATCATCCCGTATGATGTTAAAGTACACTCTCAGAACTATGTGCGGCTTGATTATCATCCTAATGGGGTACATAGGAATGCCTAACCACATTTCTTTGGGCACATCCTAGTTTTCACTTTTGGTCACTTGACCTATGGAACTTCCTTCGGGGATACGTGGTGTGATCTGGACTCCAGGTCCTCATTCACGTCGAGTTTATGGCTACCACATCATGTAATCCCTTCCTGGGATCTTTCCTACCACTCCCTATCCTATCGTATGACGTTAAACTATATGAGTCCATATGTCCATGATTATCCACAAAATGAGGCTAATATTCATTTTTAATATATATATTTCTCATGTTCTTTATTATTCATAAACACCATTTTAGTGCATTTTACACTTTGAACATCATTTCACATTTTGATTGTAATACCTTCTTAAAATGTACTATTATGTGGTACATTTTTGACCATCATTTAAAGTATCAAATGATTCATCTTATTATACATATTTTAATTTTATATCTTTCTAAAATGATCTACACTCCAATATGAACATTTTTCATTCAGTGATCAATGGAGAATTCTTGGCGGATGATGGAGATATTTGTCAATGAAAGGAAGCAATTCTGGAGAAGGCAGATTGAACACCAGACCACTGATTAGACTGTGGGGCCCAAAATATAGGCCCACTGAATCCCAAAGTTTTTGGGATGATAGAATACATGTATAGGAACAAATAACTCTTCATGAGATAATGCTAATTAGGCATCTATGGTTGTCATTAAGGCGCCCCAGGTTAGAGATACAATTCTGGCCCAGATTCTGCGGCCCAGAAAAACTGCCCACTAATTTGATCATATCGCGGAATCCACAACTCCAAATGGGCCCAAATTTTACAGGAGGTTAGAAAACATCCTTAGATCCATTTTCTCCTTCTATGGACCACTCTGATTAGGCCATCTTGGAGGTCATATAAACGCGTCTGTTCGGTGGATGAAAGCTGGCTGCCACCTCGGGTCAAATATGGAAAAGTCCAAATTCCACAAGCTTTCCACCACCTATGGCCTACCAAAATTAATTTAGATTCTTTGTACTGTTGGAGGCTCGACCCAAGGGCATAAAAATTACTATTTATGGCAGTGGTGTTGGAGGATTTAGAAAATCTTGGATTCTTTGTTCAATTGTAATGTTATACTGCATTTTTGTTGCCTCAAATTTGTCTTTCACATTTATGTTGTTCAATTCACTTTAGTTTCTTAAAGAAAGTTCTTCTTATACTATTATTATGTTTTTCTTCATATCACTTTGACACCGTTGGATCAAGGTGTGAACGTATTCACACCAACCCTTGTGAAATTATTCACACAATGGTGGAGTGATCATTTTATTTTTGTTGTTTTCTTTACTTCTCCATTTCCTCCCTCATGAGTCTACTTTTCACTTCCATTGAAACCATGGGATCAATAGAGGGCTAACCCACTTATGGGTTGATCCAATGGAGTAGCAAGGGGATGGATTGGATTTTATTTATCAACTAATTAATGTATAATCACTTCTTTAATTGGGATTTTTATTTGATGATTTTTAAACTTCATCGTCCTTGTTGAATTTAAGGTCACACACTTCAAGTACTAATACGATCCTTTACCTTGAAGTGCTCAAAACATTTATCCTTCATGTTTATAGGTGATTAGTATTAGAGGGTGTAGGCATTAAACCAGTAAGTGATGATGTTGTTTTATCTCCTTAAATGAACCCATCTCAAATTTAAGAAATTGAAATCATTAAAAAGAAAATACGTCCAATCCACCCCGAGCGATAACCTAGGATCAACTCATTATTTTAAATTGAATTAACTTAAATATATTATATATCATTATAACCCATCCAAAAGCAATCCAAGTTGGCCACTTCATAGCTGAAAACAGTCCATAGAATGTACGTGTCTATAGGTTTCTTCTTAGGTCTCTGTGGATTCGATAACCCAATCTAAACTACAAGGATCGTCTTACCTTCTTCTCTTGGCTAAATTTGAGCGATAATCAAATTTTGGCGCCGTTTACGGGGACCTAAGTAAGTTATCTTAGACACTATCATCCTTTTTTTATCCCACTTCTCTTATCTCATCCCCAATTTCATTCCTATGGAAAACCCTTTTGAACAAATCCAAACATGGGGAACCTCTTCTTACTTTGATCACTCCACACCAAGTGAGATGTACAATGACCATCCTAATTTCTACTTGTGGGATCATCAAAAAACTAATGAACCACATTGTATTTACCCCTATTATCCACAAAACAACCCAACATATAATGAGTTTCAATCACCACAAAGCCAATATGAACACCCTCCTGTGCAATTCCAACAACTTAATTATCCACCTAGAATAGACCATATTTATCAACCCCTTGACCATCATGATCCAAAACCATTACTTGAAAAATTGTGTCAAGAAATGGAGATAATTAATTTTGAGGTTTCATCATTGAGGTTAGAACTACAAAGCATTAAAAATTGTGAGGAACCCATCCCGACACAAACTGTCCCTTCCATAACCTTATGTGAAGTGTTTAGTTTCCCAAAAACCACTTATGAATTTACTGAAGAGAAAACATTTGGATTTATGGAAGATGAGGAGGATCATGGAATTTTTTAAGGGTGTTTGAATCAGGAGGAAATTGAATTTTTGGATTCATAAGAGGGAAATTTGACATCGTGGATTGAGTCTCCTAAGTATAACTCCATTGATGAATTTTCAAAAACACCAACCATTGAACCATTGGGAGAAATCACAAAATTTGAGTCCATACCCATTCCTGAAACTGATCTTTCTAATTTGGTGGTTGAATCTTCTATTCAAAAGGAACCTATTTTGTTGAGAAATTTGGAAAATGAAACTGATTTGGATACAAAATCTCAACCTGTGTTTGAATGTACTATCCAACCTGAGCTCAAAATTATTGTCCTTCCTTCCATGATCAAGTATCCCTTCATAGGATATAACCATGAACTTTTAGTTGGAATTCATTCTTCTCTTGAAACCAAAAAAATTGGAATTTCCATTGATGTATTTGAAAAAACTACAGTGGAAACTGGATCAACCATTTCAAACATTCCTTGGATTTTTTCACTCATTGTAGAACATAGGTTTGTACATGACACAAATTATAAACATAAAATAAATATAAAACTAGTAGAAGTGGTGAAACATGTGGTAATTAAAATGTTTAAAGTTGGTATTGGGTAAGTTAGGGGTGTTCATGTCGGGCTAATGACGTTAAACAAAGCGCTTCATGTGAGGCAACCCATGGTTTTCATGTTTTTGAACTTTTTGGAATCATTTTTTTATTAATCATTTTGATATTTAGAAAAAAAAAATAAATTGTTGACCTATTCTTCTATAATGAGTATGGATGGGTACTAAAGGGGAGCACCATATTCATCCGTGTCACGTGGTGTGATCCTTGAGTAATACATTACCCAGAAATTTAAAAAGAAGACAATGTATCATCAGTTTATTTTATTTTATTTTTATGTGTTTGTTGGTTAAAATGAAAATACAAAAAAAAATATAATAATAATAATAAAAAATTCCACTTCTTAAGTCTTGGGGAAAACCCCGTCACAACAGGCGAAGCCACGGGGATTCGAACCCGGGACCGAAGGGAGATAGGGGCGCGCACTTACCACTGACCTACGGCCTTTTGTGCTTCCTTATTCTATAATTTATATATATATACTTATATTTTACTTCCTTTATTATATATATATATATATTGTTTTTGTTTTGTTTTGTTTTTCCTTTTTCCAATAGGGAACTTTGAAAGTGACATGGATATCAAAGGAATAAATTGGAGCAGCAAGAACTTCAAACTTCAACCACCAGGTGACTTCATTCCACGACCCTAATTTTCAATTTCCTTTTTGAACATTCATTCTATACCTCTACCCCATTCTAAATTTTCTTTTCTTTAATCACTAGGGATAGTGTTATTTTAAGTTGGGGGGGAGATAAAATAAAAAAAATGCTTCTGTGTCAAAAAAATGAATGATTTGAAAAAAAAATTAAATGGAAGGAAAAATTCATTTAACTTTAAACATGTTAATACACATTGCACACTTTGAAACTGAATATCAAATAATTTAGTATACCCTGATTCTGATTTTAATCCCTGTATAATTTCATGAGCATAGATTTTGGAAAGTGTGGTTGTCCAATGTGATATTTCATCGTTTATATTTTCATCCAAATAAAAAAATCACAATGCACATCCTTTGGATAGTGGGGTATTAGTTTATGCTCATGGGGTCCCCTAAATAAATAGCATAGGTTTGGTGATCATTTTAGTTTAATATGAGTATTCAAAAAAATTAAAAAAATAAAACATAAAAAATTTGCGCGTACAGCAATGAAATGACCTAATGCGTGGTTTTCGACACTTGGGGATCGTGACTCCATAGTTGTCTGGCCCAGAGTTAGTAATTTTATCTCTATTTTTGGTAATTGGAATTTGTTTTTGACTGAGTTAACTTGAGATGATGCCTGAGTATGTGGGATTCACTTGGTGCCCTAAGGTCTTTGAGCCTGTGAGTCATCGGCAAAGTCTCGCTACAGGGGTTGACTCTTTTGAGTGTAACTTCAATTACCATGGAAAAAATTCAAAAACAAAAAAAAACAAAAAAAAAACAAAAAATTATACAAAAAAAATGAATACTCATCTTAATATTGAAATTTGATTCCACCTAGCACTTCCGTAATTTCACCCTTGAATAAAGATGAACCCCCATGTCTATTGTGATGCACAACACATCCTCATACTTAATTGACATTGGATGAAATATGGAAATGAATTTGAACAAAGGAATGGGCTTGGGATTGGGATCTGCTTATGAAACTATCTTGTATTAAAATATTTTGATGGGTTTCATGAGTGTTTGGTATAAGGTTTTTTTGTGATCATTGTGTATTAAAATGTTTTTGGAAAAGGGAATTCGAATTTCGTATTGTTGAGATATATTTTTCTTGGGACTAGCAAAACTCAAGTTGGGGGTGTGATTAGCCACTAAATGAGGCTAATATTCATTGTTAATATATATAATTTTTATGTTCTTTATTATTCATAAACACCATTTTAGTGCATTTTACACTTTGAACATCATTTCACATTATGATTGTAATACCTTCTTAAAATGAACTATTATGTGGTACATTTTTTACCATCATTTAAAGTACCAAATTATTCATCTGATTATACATATTTTAATTTGATATTTTTGTAAATTGATCTACACTCCAATATGAACATGTTTCATTCAGGGATCAATGGATAATTCATGGAGGATGATGGAGATATTTGGCAATGAAAGGAAGCAATTCTGGAGAAGGCAGATTGAACAACAGACCACTGATGAGACTGTGGGGCCCAAAATACAAGCGCAATGAATCCCAAATTTCGTGGTATGATATAATAAATGTAGAGGAACAAATAACGCTTCATGAGATAATGATAAGTATGCCTATATGGTTGTCATTAGGGCGCCCCAAGTTAGAGATACAATTCTGGGCCAGATTCTGCGGCCCAGAAAAACAGCCCACTAATTTGATCATATCTTGGAATCCACAACTCCAAATGGGCCCAACCGTTACAGGAGGTCCTAAGACCTCCTCAGCTCCATTTTCGTCTTCTCTGGACTACTCTGATTCGGCCATCTAGAAGGTCATATAAACGCGTTTGTTCGGTGGATGAAAGGTGGCTTCCACCTCGGGTCAAATGTGAAAAAGTCCAAATTCCACAAGCTTTCCACCACCTATGGCCTACCAAAATTAATTGAGATTATCTGTACTGTTGGAGGCTCGACCCAAGGGATAAAAATGCCTATTTAAGGCGTTGGTGTGGGAGTATTTAGAAAATCTTGGATGCTTTGTTCAATTATAATGTTATGCAGCATTTTTGTTGCCTCAAATTTGTCTTTCACATGTAAGTTGTTCAATTCACTTTAGTTTCTTAATAAAAGTTCTTCTTCTACTCTTATTCTGTTTATCATCATAACACTTTGATACTGTTGGATCAAGGTTTGAACTTATTCACACCAACCCTTGTGAAATTATTCACACAATGGTGGAGTGATCATTTTATTTTTGTTGTTTTCTTTACTTCTCCATTTCCTCCCTCATGAGTCTACTTTCCACTTCCATTGAAACCATGGGATCAATGGAGGGCTAACCCACTTATGGGTTGATCCAAGGGAGTAGAAATGGGCTGGATTGGATGTTATTAATCACCTAATTAATGTATAATCACTTCTTTAATTGGGATTTTTATTTGATGATTTTTAAACTTCATCGTCCTTGTTGAATTTAAGGTCACACACTTCAAGTACTAATACGATCCATTACCTTGAAGTGCTCAAAACTTTTATCCTTCAAGTGTATAGGTGATTAGTATTAGAGGGTGTAGGAATTAAACCAGTAAGTGATGATGTTGTTTTACCTCCTTAAATGAACCCATCTCAAATTTAAGGAATTGAAATCATTAAAAAGAAAATACGTCCAATCCACCCAGAGCGATAACCTAGGATCAACTCATTCTTTTAAATTGAATTCACTTAAATCTATTAGATGTCTTTAAAACCCATCCAAAATCAATCCAAGTTTTCCACTTCATAGATAAAAAAATTCCATAGAATTTACGTGTCTATAGGTTTCTTCTTAGGTCTCTGTGGATTCGATAACCCAAGCTAAACTACAAGGACCATCTTACCTTCTTCTCTTAGGTAAATTTTAGCGAGAATAAGTCCTCAATTCAAGAAACTAAACTGCAGTTCAAACCTGAACAAGTTCAGGATGCCCCATGTTAATCATGGGATGCACCAGATCCCTTGCCAGATAGGATTTCCCCTACCAGTGTTGTTCTATGACCACACTGTTCATAAAAAACTACATTTGTCTTGATTCTCATATTTAAGGGATATGTAGCGATGCCTAGGAACATCGCCTCAGGCCCAGCCTCAGGGTCATCAAACCTTCTGGCCCCTCAGCCACAGTCTAGGCCTAGTCAGTATGACCTTTAAACTATGTCCATTGTCTTTACCGTACGACGTTAAACTACACATCTATCATCTTCCTTGGCATGATGTAAAAATACAAGGCATTCCAGGTCCCTGCCCGAGAGGTTCTTTTCATAAATTTGTTTGATCCCTGATCAGACATATATGCCCAAAAAATGTGTTTCCACCACGGTTGTATAATATCAGAGTGTTGTATTCCATTTGAACAACCCCCCACTCCACACTCCATGATTTGATTACCCTTTACTCGGACCCTTGTCCATTGTCACGTCTAAAAATAACCCCCTAACAGCATGGATTCTCGGCCTATGGGTCACCTACTATCCTAGGCCAACATTCTGGAAGACCAATGGGTAACATTTCGAGCCAGGCCCTGTGTTTTGATCATGGTCAGCGGTCATCCCCCATTTGTTATCCCTATTTTAGACTAACCGAATAAGGATAATATTTTTCGAATGTGGTCATTGGTTATCCTTCATCACCACACCACCCCCATAGTGTTCCAAATATTGGGTATCATGATTCATGCACTCGACTCTCCTATGTTCAGATTAATTTCAATGCCCCTAGAATTACCCCGCTCTTGCACTAGAGCACATCGGAAAAATGACACTTCGATTGTTATGAGGTCCTCATCCTCCAATCGAGCCTCTCCCAATTCTCTCGAAAAATCTATATTGGTTGTTCAAACCCTAGATGCCTGAAGCTTGGTCAACACTCTTATGTTCAGATGGAATAAAATAGAAATCATCCCTTCTTTATCACATTGGTCTCGACCCGCATGAGCTTAAGGATTGATCACTGGGCATTTCATGAATGTAATAGATGCATGTAAAACCAATAAAAATAATGGAACTCATGCATGAATCTGGCATAAAACAATCAAAGCATGAAAGTAAATTTGAGGGTTTGTAATCCTTACAACACTCGAGGGTCAACCCCTCCCATGGATGTGTTAACCCCATCAAAATAAAGTTGCAGCTACACCACCCTCTGAATTGTGGAATATAGGATTTTTTTCCACCTATTCAACTCCCACTCCTCCTCGGTAGCGATGGTGCAAAATTTATCAGCCGCAATCTGGGCTCGCTCTACATCATTCCGGATGACAGTCATCTCTTTGGAGTTCTGTTCCATGCGCTCTTAGGCCTCTTCCAGCTGGGCCTTCAACCACAATATTAGCTCTGATTGCGCATAAGGGGAGGATGGGTGCTCATCTACCCAGACCTATAGTAGTTGTACTTCATTTTAAGCTTCCCAGATCCTCTTGATGTTCACCACTTTCCTATGCTTCTAGCCCACACTGAGGTCACAATCATACTCCAAAATCTTCTCCACCATAAGATCTCAGATGAGCATGTGGGGATGTCAGGAATCCACACACCTAGTACATAGTTTTAACTGTCACGAGTGAAGTATATCCATTTCATCCAGTCAATTTGCTTGGGGGTGTCATCGATGAAGTGCTTGATCAGCTTCCACAATCAGCGATGAACTATTTTGTTGTTGTCTTCATCTGAGGTCATCTCATCCCATTCGGTGCGGTTGGCAGGCTCATATGCGGGGAATGCCCCCAAGACCATGTTAGTAGGGTCTGTATCTGGTGTTTGATAAGTTATGGCGAGACTTGAGCTATCTGACCAATCCTCTTCATCAGATCCCACCTCAATAATCTCAAGATCAACCCCATTGACGGTCCCACCAATGATCGGGAGCACCACATCTTGGTCGGTGTGGATATCCGCTTCCACGACCACGGGCATTCCCCTAGGAAAGACACCGCAAGAAGTCCTGAACAACCTTTCCATGGAATCCCACTCCATTTGAAGAACTATGAATAAAAAAAGGGGACATGGAAATCAGTTAACAGGGTCAAGGGTTGACAGTAAGGAATTTGGTAAGGGACTTACTAAGATCAAATTCTCGGTCTCGTTATTGGGTAGATGTTGTCAGTACCCCAAGGCATGACCCTCTGTATATTGTTGAAAGGTAGGTAAGCTCAGGGGGATCCACCTCGGGTGTACTGGTCCCGCTGGATGCTGTAATAGATGTAGACACATGGGTAGATCCCGAAGGCCCAGCATCATCCGCTGTGAGGCGAGAATGGGTTTTGTGTACGAGGTCCTCCTGCGCAGTTCAGATGTTAGTAAGGAGTCCAGAATGGCCTAGAAGAATATCCTAAAGAAAAGGCTTGGGATTTTACCTCTACGGCCTCTAAAAAATCTTCATGATCAGGGTCTTGATGAAAAACCTCTCTCTCCTCCAATGGGATCCCTCTACCATCCTCATCCCCCCACAGAATGACACATATGATTCTTTTGGAAAACAGAATTGTTCCCTCAAATCAGCAGGTGACAACTGTGGGGGGACCATAAGATCTATCAACACCTTCACACGATATATCATTAAATGAAGAGCACCCTGGGAATTCAAGAATTCCTTCATCTCGACTAGGTATTGTACCACCTCCACTTGGGACACCACAAAGCCATCCCTAAGAGGGCCTATCCTCGGAAAATCCATCTTGAGATTGTTTAGGTGTTTCCACATCTCGACAGGGATGAGGAATTACCTATTGACATCCCAGATGTCCCAGGCCTCTGGGAATACAACATTCTCTAGCATATCTGTAGTCACTTCCCCAGATCATGGGTAGATATTTTACGGAATCCTATCAGTGGCCTCCCCTAGGGATGACTATGTTCTTCTGGAACTGCTGGGTCTGCTACCACTGTTGGATCTACCGCTGCTGCCTCACCCTCAAATGGTGTGGGTCTCATCGCCATGGTAGCCCCACCACCACGGGATGTCCCGACTGCCTTCTGGCCCTAGCCTCAATGTTGGGGAGGCACACCATAGTCGGCCCGAGTAGTTGGCTGCTTCAACATCTCCCTTGGGTAGGCCGCCTCCAAGATTTTGGCGTAGTCCTTCACCGACCTGAAGACAGTGGGGGGTGGAGGCAACTCGTTCTGCATCTTCCAATCTCCCTGTGTGAACATGATCCACATATGCCTCATCACACATGAATGTTCCTCAAAGTGCACCCCCAAATAGACTTGCGGGGTTAGTCGCTGCATACACTAAAATAGCCTCGAAAATCGGTGCAGGGTGTACAGCTCATAGTGGGGTTCACGATCCACTGTTTCCACCAGCACTCCACCTCAAAAGGTCAAAAGTTAGGACTGGTTCTCTTCCATTTCTTGGCCATCATCAGTGAAAACACCCATTGGAAGCGACAACAGGTGAATGTTGAACTCTTCTACCTTCCACACCCGGTTCAGTACCAACAGTGTGGTCAACATGGCCAGAAAGCTTCCCGCGAGATTCAGAATGGATGGGAGGATGTTTGATTCTAGAGGGGAGATGGGGTTCAGATATTCATAAAACCCCCTGACGTGCGCCTCCATCCGCCCATATAGTAGGTGGAATGGCCCACATATCCTCGATTGTCTTTTCCCCTCACTGATGTGCCACAACATCTTGTACAGCTTGGCGAGCATTGGGATCCCGAGGTTGACCCGACCTCATGTCACCAACATGGATTCCATGATAAATGTACTTGGTCGCACTCCCATGTTCATATCCCTCACCAGAAGAATCCTACCACAGATGAGAGTCGCAATGAATGTCATCGGCCGGAAAACCAGTTTTTGTGCAGTGATGACACTGAATCCCCATGTCTTCCACTGCCTATCCTCCATGAGTTTCAATTACGGGAGCTCCTTGCCCCGTTGATCCCCCTTTAGGAAAGTATGAGGCCTCACCAGAAATTTCCTCTCCGTCGGAATGTTCAGAAACTGCTTGAACCCCTGCCTGAAATGGACAACCATCACTACTTCCGTGTCCTCTTCGGGCACCAGCTTCATCAACGCCATCTCCAGCGGTGTCATTTTCTCTAGATCCTCCCACACACCGAAAATGGGGAGAAATTCATCATACATATCCCCCATTATCGGGACTCTCGAGATCTGTTACACATCCCACAAGTTGATGCCAACTTCCCCGTGGTGTAAGTGGAAGGTATTGGTCCTCGAGGACAACCTGCTCAGAAACTCTAGCATTAGCTGCTTTTGTTGGTAGATGTGGAATTGGGAAGGCCCAAGATTCCTCATAAATTCCCACTCTTCTCAGCTTCGCCTCAAACTCCTCAGATGAGGCACCTACCTAGTAGGCTCAGGCCCAACCATCTGTGAAGTTGCCTTCCTGGCATAGGTCCCACTCTTTAGACCATCCCTTCTCTGAGTTCCTCAAGGCATCCTTCAAGATTGTCTGGTACTGAGGGGGGAGGTCTCCGGCAGCAATTCCTTCCCATCCACATTATTGAAGTGATTATATAGGCATTCGACAATGACAGGCATGAAATCCTCTCGGGCATGACCTTCGGCCACCCTGAACCATTGGTGTTGGCATGACATACTCCTAAACCAGTAAGATAGATCACCCATACTTGCTTCAGGAATAAATATGTCATCCCATAGCCTGAATCCATACAATGGAAGCCTCTTACATGGTGGATAGTTCTTATGGCTCTCTGATTGTAGCTCTACCAACGAACCATGGTTAGAGTGGATTCGTATTAACTTCCCTAGGCCCAAGCTATTCACCATCTCCCCCATTTAGGCAGCGTCCGTGAGGACCCCCTGGTAGCCTCTTGATGTGCTATTTAGTTTTAATCTTGGGTGTTTCTTGTGTTTGGTTCATGAAGATCTTTCATGGAGAAAATTCACGGAGCTTGTTCACAAAGGTTGTTCGTAGAGCCCTACCCCATCCTTCAAATGAGAGTCGTAATGTGCTTTTGTGGAGTCAAAGACTCGATGTGCACCGTGAAGAAGAAGGCCTGATTCCTAGAAAGCAAGTGCAGAGTATGCAGAGCTTCGAAAATTGAGAGTGCTAAAAGCCAAAATCATGGTGGAGGGAAACGAAAAAAGAGAGGTCAGCTACCTTATTTATAGGTGAAAACCTTTGGAGCTTCATGGCATGTCTAAACTGTTGCAAGATTCATGACACGCTCAACCGGCCTATCGCTTTCCCTCTTTACGAGCCTCCTCTGCGAGACATCTTCACGAATGGATGAGGGATTTTGGAGAATGGACCTTAGACTATGAACCTTGATTTATTCTTGACTCCATGTTTGAGAGGGGGAATTTGTTGGCGCCAAAATTGGGGAAGAAGAAGAACAAGCGGGAATCCTCAGGGGTTGCCTCGCGAAAATCGTTCGCGGAGCCCCCATGTGCTCGTGGACACTGCTGTGTAAGGAGGTGGGATGCCCAGCAAAAACTCTGTTGACATTCATGAGCCCACCACAGAGCAAGGAGGTGAGATTCCCCACAAACCCCTTTGACATTCGTGATCCCACTACGGAACAAGGATGCGGGATGCCCCGCAAACCCCTTTGACATTCGCAAGCCCGCCACAGATCAAAGAGATGGGATCCTCTGTGAGATGATTTGACGTTCATGAGCCCGCTGTGGAGCAAGGAGGTGGTATCCCCCATGATCCGATTTGATGTTTGCAAACACGTCGCGGAGAAAGATTCATCTTCCCATCGACCGAGATCCTCTTCACAGCGCCTCTTTCCTAAAAATACAGGGCTCCCCTATAGACCAACAGATGGATCATCTGACCTTTCACCTTCTTAGCTATCAAATCGCAAAGCACATCCTGCTCTGTGATCCATGAGCTTCTCAAGGTGCTTTTTCATTGTAAAGTGCCTCCCCCTTTTCTTTAAATGAACATCTCTTCTGAGAGTGATGCCTTTCGCGAAGCCTATGGGCTTCTGCAAAGGGAGGGGATTCCCATGGGGACTCGGGTCTTCACAGATCACTTATGCTTCATGAATCACCCTCTATGAACATGTGACCCACATGCTAAGGCAGGGTCACTGTTCTTCAAGAAGCACATTTCTTACCAAAACAACGCTTCGAGAGGCACCCTTGCTTCGCAAGTCATTACTCCGCGAATGCCTTTCCACTTCGCGAAGCACCTCCCATATGTGCCTATGCCCTACGCCTAGTCAAGGACACTTCACTTTACAAAGAATACCCTTTCACGAATCCCCTCCACTACATAGAGCACCAGATCTTTACAAGGCCTCTACATATGGGCCCCTTTGCTCTACAATTCCTTTTTCCGTGCAACCCTCTAGGTTTGAACGAAGTAACTTCAAAGTACCATGGGCGGTGCTTCCCGTTGCGTTGCTTCGCCTAATGCTTCTTCGCATAGGCACGCTAACGGATATTGCTTCTTCTCATAGCCACGCTAACATGGACCCCAATGGGATCACCTCTCGACACCCCCCCAGCCATGGCGTTGTCGGTCCCTTCTATTCACCAAGGTTTAGAGGGTGCCCATTATATAAGTCATAGGGGTGCAAAGTGAACCCACCTCATCTGATCTACAGGATGTTAAACTTCCAAGAACCTTCATCCTCGACACATTACGTTAATATGTGACCTCACCTCAGTGTATTTTCATGGGGAAAGGGCTACCATATTGGTGTAAGCCCCTAGATTTTCTTGCTGGACGTAGGACCCTTACTCCTCCTCTCTTCTTCCATGCCGAAGACTAAGAGGAGAAATGGGGATAATAATTTTGTTATCCCTTCCATATCCCTCTGGAATTTGTCACCATTGGGCCTCCACCATGGATTAAGTCCCAGTCTACATCTCCCAAGGCCCGCTCCATGTGTAAGCCTCTATATCCTCCTTAGGCCACTCCACTTGTAAGCCCCTGTTTTCTTTTTGGGCTGCTAACCATGTGTAATCCCCACTTCACATCCCACATATGCACCTTTCATGATGTGACTTCTAGGTCTCTAGTGCCTCTTGTTTCCCACACTAAGCATGACTCACATGGGATTAGAGTAAGAATCAACCATGAAATCCTCTCTAGGAAGCCTAGAGTGAATGCCCCACACCATCCTAAACTACATGTACTTTGATCCTTGCAAAGGAAAGGTATGTAGGAATCCTCCCAAAGGTTCAATCTCAACACCTAGTCATTCTGACCCCTGTCACGTCGGTTTTCCCACACCATCCCGAACTACGTGGACATTGATCCTTGCCAAGTCTAGGTACGTAGGAATCATTTCAGAGGTTCAAGCCCAACTCCTAATTGGCCCCGACCACTTCACATTGGTTCCCCAATCCCCCACTCCCGATCTAAGGGGACATTGATCCTTTGCAAGGCAAGGTATGTAGGAATCCTCCCAGAGGTTCAAGCCCAATATCCACTGGTCCGAACCACTCCACGTCAGTCCACCCCCGTCCTGCATGACGTTAAACTATATACCCCTTTTGTGCCCCATGACCAACAGTAATCCGTTGTGATCCCATGCCCAACGGTAAGCCATTGTAATCCCATGCCCAATGGTAAGCCATTGTGAACCTCACACATTAGTAAGTCGTTGTCAACCTAATCCCAGTAGTAATCTATTGTAGTTCCCCCCATTGGGCACCATATATCTGGTCCATCCCAATGGCGTCTGATCAACCCTAGGATGCCAACCATGTGCTAGACCCAGCATACCATTAGGTAGCTTTCCTCTATGCATGCCCCGATTCTATCCCCCATACTAAACTATGTGGACTTTTATTCCATATAATGGGGATACATATGAAGTCTCTTCAAGGCCCAATCATAACATCAACATCACCCTTGAGTTGACTCCATTTCATTCTCCATCCACTTCACTTAACCATCCATCATCCATTCTAATTCTTACCCAGTCTGCCACATCCTGGTGGGATCATGTCATTTCACATCTTCACTTATCTTAGCAGTATCCAAGTAACTAACCACACGTTATCCCTAACATCAGTGATCCCTCTGGGGGTTGCACCTATTTTATCCACTCTAGTCAGTGTTCCGATCAGTCTGATCCATCTCCGCAAGACATTAAACTCACGGCGTACCCTGTGTTAAACATGGGAAGCTGAGGAAAACCTCAGAGATATTCCTATGGCATATAATCCCCCGCATTCAACATGGGATGCCTCGGGCTTCCTGAACCTTGAGAATTACTATAATAAGGGTAAGAAAATCCAAAATCTCAAGTGTTCCATCATCCATACATGCCCCTGATGTCCAATGGGACTACTCCCCCGACTGAAGGTTTTTTCCATGGATGGACCCCTTGGAATGTCATGAGAGAGGCAACGTAATTAACCGGCGTCATGGAAGTTATGAAACTGGGAAGAGTTTCATGAACAACATATTAAATCTATAAGGGAGACATGGACTAGGTGACGAGTTCCGAGGAGGAATCCACATAAGGAAGAACTGACATCCCATCATCCCATTTTGATCAAAGAGCAAACTTCCCTGAACAAGGAACGGATGCCTCCCGCCTTTGGAAAGTGAGAATGCAGGGCAACGAACAATGCCATTAATCCCCAAATCAGACGAACGTGTATTCCCCAATGAAAGCATTGGAAACAAATGTGTTTCATTAAAAACATCCCACAATAATGATTCTTATCCCTACATAACCATGGTGGTATTATGATAACGAACCCCAACATACCTCATTCGTTAATTCCCTATCAACCAACCACGTTCCATCTTTGAATAACCAATGTAATTTCACTTCAAAACTCTAAAAACTAAGCCCATACACAATTCTATTTCATTATAAATACTGGTTCGATCTTTAAACTACCTCAAAAAAATTTCAAATGATCCTCATAATTTAATTTTCACCTTAATTCATGAAACCACCAGAAAAAATACCCCTGAATTCTTTTATGGATGACTTATCCTAAAATCACTCAGTGTCGCCCATTGATGCCTCATCAATTCATCAAAACACCCTATCACACTCCGCAAATAGTAAACAAATCACTGAATCGTAAAATCTTCCACATTTATGTCTTATCTTAAACTTAGTGAAATTATATAGTTGTATCCTTAACCAACCTAAACAATTGTTGTGTTATAATATCGAGCCTAAACACAAAAATAATATGAATCACTCTAATATCCCACTAAAAACATTTAGATTCCCATTATAACACCTTGAATCTATCCAATAATTCACCCAAACTCCCAACACTAGGTCTAATCACTCACCAATATCCTTTTATAACCTCAATCATCAACTAGTTGGTCCCACTATTCCCATGACCCTTCCTACACAAGTTCCGTACAACCACGGTCGATTTGATGCTCCTCACCATAGGAAAATCCTAATTATCACTCCACAGAACCAAAACACCCAATCTCTTTTTCCCATATCCCAAACATTAGTATGTGTAATGACTAGATGTAACCACCCCACTCCCACCAAAGTACTAAACATGAAACACATATCACTAATCACTAAGATGGTATCCAACCACACCCATCCAACCTAAACACCATAGTGTCAAAAATCAACTCATATCAAGGTTTATAGTTCTCCTCACAATAATTCTCCACTACTAATGTCCTATTCCATATAACATTGCTCCCCTATATAAGAATATATTACAAAATGAAAATCATGTAGTTCAACCCTTGAAATCATCAAACAAAAAACAAGGGTCTAATCCCTAAACCCACTAAATTACATCCATAAATTCATGCACAATAACATCATAAATCCATCAAAAGAGGTCACCACATGAAAATTTATTAAAACAACCATGGTAAACTCTCTGAACACATGATCCAATTCCCAAGGTCATCCCATTCCACCACAAAAAACAAATCAATATCATCTACATAGGAATTGTTAACTTTTTCGTAACCCCAAATCATTCCAATCCAAACCTCTAACATCACTTGGTTGTTACCAAACAACATGATGCATGTGATGAGAAAAGAATTAAAGAATTCAGGTCTCCCTTGACCAAGAAAAAAAATCAATTAAAATTTTTCTACATATGAATTGGATTCTTAATTTAAAAACAATTTCAAAAAAAAATTGCACACCAAAACTCACTGGAGTTTTCAAAACAACCCTCAAAATCCATGGGTTTTCACCATAAAATGATACCAATAAAATTCCAAGCTTATTCACATCGAAAAAACCAATTCAATTTCTAATCACCATCTTGAGATTCATTATTAAAAACCATTTTCCTTACTTTTTATTAAAACTAAAAAATCTAAATCCATTTAAAAACTACCGACTCCACAAGATATTTTAGAGAAAAATACCAAAAAAACTATCTAAAAAATGATTCATCCAGCCATGTGAGTTTTCTTTTTAAAATTGGGTTATCTTCAATATTCCAAAACTCCCAATATTATTTCCCTATAGCGGCCAAAAAACACTTCACAACCAATCAAGAAAGTCCATAATATATATATTAATCAAATCACTAATTATAATATAGTAATAAAAACATTGATTATATTTTACGTTTCTTTAATAAATAATGGATTCTGATAGGGCATAATGTCAACTAAAACATCCTATAATTGTGTGTATCATGATTTAAGATTGATAATATCATGATTCATGGAAAACTCACATGATCCCAAATTATCACTATGTCTCATCCCAAGTCTCCTCTATCCCACATTGTAATTCTCGATTTGAACTAACATCTCACTCAACCTACAGTTTTTAGTACCAACATAGAGCATCCCATGGACTCTTGGGTTTCAATAAATTTCATGTTATCCAGGCTTAAGATCAGTATACCACTCAATTCTTAATAATATAACACCACCTATGACTAAACTAGACCATCATAAAAATGATTTGATACCATTTTTAAATGCCCCTATCATGATCACCTGAATGGGGCCTGAGCATGGGGTCTCTACATGACTTTACACATGCCTCCCATTATTCCATATGCTAATGAATAATGATGAGGACCTTAAATAGTTATTGGTAGTTTTTGATCTATAAAATAAATGTTTTGGGTCATTATAAAATGTAGATAAAATTCATCATGACTCATCCATATAACAGACCTCAAAAAAACCTATATACATAAAACATGGGGCCCCATGGGCTCATGTATTCCAAAATAAAATTTAGTAAATCTACTAATATGATGCTTCTAACATAAAAGATTACAATTAGTAGATAAAATTAAATCATGAATCATATATAATAAACGATGCACTTTCCATTACACATTGAACATTAAATAAAAAGAAAAATATCCTCTGGCCCAACTCACATAATCATCCTATCAAATACTCAGGCTCCTTGATCTATTAATCAATCCTTGTGTGCAGTGTTATGTGATAATAGTGTTATAAAAAAACTAAAAAGGTCTACCCTTGTACCTCAAAACCTATATTATATATGAGGGTAGGGATGAGTCCAACAACCTGGTTGGAATCCTGAATTCCTCAATAATACTAAGTTTTTTAGTGAAAAAGTGGTTATTCATGAAATAAATATATTGAGTTTTTTATTCCTATGCAAAACACCCACCCATAAACATAACTAAAAATTTACATATACTCTTATAAGATAGGTAATTGTGTGCTAACTGGGCCACCATGACACATGAACATACCTTATTTCCCTCTGTTCCAAAATAAGGTCACTATATACTATAATCCTGAACCATACATAATAATGTAGTGTATGGTTTCTAAAAAATTCCTCAACCCATACATAGGGATGCATGGTTTGTTCATATAGTATCCACTCTCATATCAATAATTTGACAATCCCTTCTCAGTCAATCGAGGCCACATCACTAATCAAACACCACCTTCACATTCAAAGTAGGAAAATCCATCTAAAACCCATAGTACATCACAACTTGGGACCCATATCACTCAATGTGGCCCCACAATCTGGTCAGGCATCATAGTTCCAGGAATTAGACTCATGACTATCCCATTGTCATTCCATCAGGCCCAACCATATCACTCATGGATGGACCATCATGATCAGGTCAACCATGTCACTCATGGAAGGCCCAACCTTCATATGTATCAAGGACTCCATCTCATGATGGTCCCACCAATTTCATATCACCCATGGTGAGGTGAGGCCTTAGGACCCTATCCCCTATAAAAATCAATCACCTACCATAATCATACATCCAAAAAAATATGAAATTACACAAATGACACACAACCCATATTGTAATCCCCCCAACTCACCCAAAAGGGAACTATTCACTCAGGGCCTAGCCTCACATATCAATTTTCTATGGGTTCTATCGCATCTATATTGATTAACCCATCACTTTGATACCAACTAAAAAAAATCATAATTCATTGTATATAACATGAAACATCAGGAATCAATATAGTCTAAAGGCCATCAAAAATGGGAATCACACTAATCAAACATCTTTAAAAAAATAATGAATTACCCACAAAAGTTAAAGTAGAACAAAACAACCTAACCAAGCCTCTTGATATTTCTTATGCACACCATGTCAAATATTCCATTAAACAATTTATTAGTGGAATCGCATGTCATTTAACTCACTCTAGGCCCTTGTATAAATCCCATTGATACATTACATAGAAAATACCACATTCATTTTTAAATTCCATTTCAAAACTCATTCTCCAATTGACTTCCATTTGAGTCAAACCCTTTTTAAAACACATCTTAAATATGATATATATTTTTTTAAATGAAATTCACAGCATCATATAAGCCATAGAGAGGACCAACATTAATTTTTCGACTAGGGAATATTCATTGAACCATTTATAAATATATATGGTTCCTGTTGACTATTCTCCTGATATGTTCCCATCACACATTACGAGGAAAGATAATAGAAGAATACAATATGGAAACTATTTACTAATTATGTCATGCAAACAAAATATCACCAACCAAAAAAAGAGAATAAAATAAATTAAAGGACAATTATATTAACATGCAATCAAATAATAATCCCCAATATCATACTGGACTCTTCTAATTCTAAAATAACTAATCACACCCATAAAAACCATCAAATAAGAAAACTAAACATTTCAAACGAAAATACTAACTTGGAGTAACCAATACCAAGATCAGTTATTAGCCCTATGAAACTAAAACAATGATATATGATCCATGGAACCCTCATTAAAAACACTCATACCTAATACATTCAAAATACTTTAATTATCACATTGAATCTATGTTTATTTTCACCCAAATTCATCATAAAATATAAATAAACTCACAATAAAATATACCTTTTGATGAAGATAAAAAATGACTTGGTTATGTTATCATAATTTAATTTTGATAGATTCATATAGAAGGACCATACATCATAATTATTTCACTACGATCAATTGAAATTGTCCCTAAAACACCCCATCATCCAAACAGAAACCATTGATGAAAAATAGAAGAAAGAAGGGAGAAGAGAGGAGGTAACTTACATCTAATCGACATTAAAAAACACTCACAAATATCCTAGGTTGATGGGGAATTGAAGGGGAGAATAGTAGATCTAAATTGCTCTCTCCATCTTTATTTTTATGACTATTAATAAATGAGCCTTATGGGGTTCCTAAAAGGACACCAAATAAAATTACCAAAAGGCCACTCAAAATATGGTGATCAACATTGGTTCATGTCGTGAATAAGGTATATATTTAATGAGTAAACCCCTAATAGAGGGAACAACCCTATTCCCAATGATTTCATGGAATAAACCAACTAGTTATGTCATAAAGGCTCTAGGGAAGAATCCCTTCTCTCGGCTACCTCATTCATGGCATGATTAGCCAGTGCGAAAGGTCGTTGGTTATATGAATGTCGCCCATAACATTTTGAATGGATTATTACTTCTATTTTCAGCATCTCTCTCCCACAATCACTATTATATCATCCACTTGAATCCCTAATTCATACACTGGGATTCAAACCACATATAAAAACGCATTTAAATGACATCTAAACACATATAACCTCAATATGAGTACTGGTTCTCAAAATGAACCCCTCACAAAACCAAAAATTCAAATTCCCTTAGTAATTAACAACCCAAAAGATGTTGGATCATTACAACATAATTTAAATACTTAAAGAGAAATAAAGTGGTCAGTATCACTATAGAATATCCCTATTTAATCATAATAACATTAAAGGATCTTTAAATAGATTAAAACATATTATAAGAGCATTATAAACTAAAATTTAAAAATACAAAGAAATATCCTTAATTTATTGATAATTCAAAGATTTAAAATGGTAAAATTTATAAAATAATTAGAATAAAAATTCCTTTGGAAACTCATGAAATCTTGTAAATAATTCTTCCAAAATAAAAATAATATAAATAGTGGGGGAAAGTGATTGTGTGGAAAATGTAAAAAAATTATTTTCCCACATTTAGAAATAATTTAAATGTTAATAAAAATGAACATAAAATAATAGAATTATATATAATTAAATTATAATGTATATGAACATATAGGAGGATAAAATAGATTATTTTTTGAAAATTTTATTGTATTCAATTTTCTCAAATAGGAATTTAGACATAGACAATCTCAATTTCAAAGTAAGATTAGAGAAGAAACCCTTACCTCAGAATTTGACTTGGTCAGATATGTTCTAAATTAATGTATAATAAACTTTTATTTATTATTTATATTTATAAAAAAATATTCCTATTAATTTTAATTATTTTTATTCAAATATATTTCCTTATCACCAACAAATTAATTGTTTATTGTTAAAATTAAAATTTAGGTGTTAACTGTTCTATTTTCCATGCATGCTTCAGTTTGGAGGTTCCATTCATTGATTTTTAATCAGGTTTTGATTATACAAATATTTTTAATAAATATTTATTATAATGTTTTTATATATTTCTAGATTATCATGATCATTTAATGTTACTTATGGTAATAGTTTTCATTGAGTGCTTAAAAATATCTTTTTTTGTTGATTATCAAATTTAAAAAATTATTGAATTAATTGGTGAATATAAATTGGAATATGACAATTAAAAATTTATTTAATCATATAAAATTAGTATTTATTAAATAATATTATCATAATTAATGTTTTATTAGTAATTCATGATGCAACAATTTTAACATTATTCATGTAGGTGGTAAAACTGGCCCAAAAAAGAACACATTATAATAACTGAATGGGTATGAAGTTTTTATTATTTAGTAATGATCTCAATTTTATAGAATATTAATTATTTTGAAAACATGTTATTAAATTGAAAAATTAAATTTATGAAAAGGTGTAAAAAAAACCCAATATTTCTATACATAAATATTACATCTTTGTAGAAGAATATTCACTAGATTACATAAATACATGCCTAAGGATTGTAAATGCATAATGTTGTTGGAACATGGATCTATAAAAAATGGATCATAAGAAAACTAAATCATATCAAATTAATCTATTCATAAATTTACCCTTCCTACTCATATCAGAATTAATACCTGAATCCATAATGTGGGGAAGATGAGACATAAGAAAGGGTGAGCTCAGATGCTTATTAAGAGTAAATAAGAGAGAAACAAAATCATAACATTAGAATATGGGTTTGAGAACATGATCATAACATCTGAAAACAATAACCTACAAAAAAAATATCATAATCTCGAGTCATCTCTTATTGATTGGCAATTCATAATCCATGAATCATAAATTATTCAAAAAACATGATTCATAAGAGCATAACATTTTCAAAAGTCATCAAATTATAGAATAAAAATATGAATAGATAACCATTTTTATATTAGTCAAGGATCATTTTCAAGGATATCATAGTGGAATGGGTTCTCTCCCCAAAATTTCATAGTTATCTCGGTTCACTCCCAATATGATCATAGTGGATAGAGTCCCTTACGGAACTCTATTCACACTCTATTCCAGCCCTATTTATTTCATGAGATATTAATATTTATAAAATAAATTGGAAGAAGATATATGTCCCACCCATCACATATTTAAAATAATATAATTGTGTTCCAAAAGATAAAAAACATTATTGATATCATAATCCATCAAAATAAATGGTTCCCATAAAAATGTCATCATAGCATAACGCATGTAATAGAAATAGGTTTGATAAAAAAATTTATCATTTTAGCATAGTGAAACCTATGTAACATGATGCGGGTTTCATAAGAATTTCATCATGGAATAACAATTGGTAGATAAACTGGTTTCATAAACATCTTTTCACCATAAAAAACCCATTCAAGTAAATAATAATAAAGGTATCATTGAATGATTACCCCATTAATTCATAAGTAACATAAAATTATGTCATATTATGTGGACAATGATTTATAAATTTCATTTAGAAGTGTTTTTGAAGAAAATAGCCTCTCCACATTGAAAATAATTTTCAAAAAATAAATAATCATAAAAAAAATCAAATTGGTTTTCTTTTAAAATATTCTTGCAAACATATAATTTAATCTTTAAATAATTGATCGATCATGATGGCTAAAAACTATGTTTATATTCTATTCATTTAAAAATAATGATTCTTTTCACACATTCAATAAAAAGTAAAAATCACCTCATTCCAAATATTATAATAACATTCCTATTAAAATATTTTTAAAAAATTAGAACATGGATAAAATTGAATTTACAAAATATTTTTATAATACTAAAAACATTCTTTATAACATTTTTTTAGAAACTATTGTTATGAAAGAGAAATAAATTTCAACTAAAAAGATAAGTAATTATGGTTTTAATTAAAATAAATATTTTAAATATATTTAGTACTTAATGATGGTAAAATGAAAGGAAAATATTTATTCTAAATAAAATAAATATAATTAATAAAATTAAAGATTTTATTTCGAATTAAATTGAAATATTTTGTCATAAAAAATTAAATCACAAATAATCCCAATAAACAATGAGATTGTAACGGAAGCCCCTACCGCTTTGTTAAATTTTGAATCATAAGACCCATGATAGAAATAACTTTATATGGATATTTATATTTCATAATTTTCCTGAAAATGAACATAAAATAAATTCATGGTTATTATATACACCATAAAAAAGAGACAAGTGGAGAATATGCCATTTGTCCCATAGAAAAAAATAAGATGAGAATCGCTTACCTCAAGTCTCAAATTTCAAAGTACATATTAGAACAAAAAATATAATAAATATATTTTTATAAAAAATCTTACAAATAATCATATTTTCTATATATATATATATCATACCATATATTATTTACAAATAACCTTTTATCACCTGTTTAATTACAATTCTTGGTTAAAACCACTGTTTTGGGTAATAACTAGTTTATTTTCTTAGGTATGTTATTGTTAGGTAGTTTTATTTGTTATAATTTTTTCATTTTTAAATCATATAAAAATTTTAAAAAAATATATTAATATAATATATATTCATTTTACACATATTTAGATTCACCCAAAAATGTTAGAGAGAGAAAAATGGATTAAACTATTTATGGATAAGGTATTGTGGGCTTATGCATGAACATTGTTTCCATTTTTTGATGGGTGTAAAAAAGAATTATAAATAATAATTCACCATTAAAAAAATAATTATTATGTAATATATTTCACATATATTAATTAAATTTACCCTTATTACCTTCCATGTAAAGTGTTGGTGAAAAATGACTCATATTGATTCGTTGGAAGGTAGTCCATCATACACACAAGAAACATTATAATATCTACAAGGAATAAAATATAAGAATTAATATATTATATAATGTTTTAGAATCAAAATAATCTTATAAATATTATATATATACTTTATATCCATCATTACACTAATCCATTGGAAATGGAAATAGAAAACGAATTACATCAGTTTGTGTGGTGGTAGTTCGTTGTACATACAATCCACGATTTTGTTTTCTATTTGAGGGAAGATTTGATGGATGTAGTTCATTCCATTAAAATTATAATATCTTATTATATTTAATCTATTTTTTTTAGATTTTCTGGTTTTAATAATATTTTAAGGAGGTGAAATAAAAAATAATAGAGAAACACTTATTTAAGAACGATATATACTCTTCGGACATCCTCCATAGATTTCCTTCTAAATCATTCATAGGATAGATTTATGATCAAAATAGGTGATATATTTAATGTTTTGGGAATTAATTTAGTTATTTTTAGGACTTTTCCAATCCAAATTTATTAGGATGTGTTAATAGGAGAGGAGAGGGGTGGCATTCTATAAATGGGGGATTGAAAACATTTGGAATTTTTTAAAATAAATAATTATAACCACATTTTTACCACAAATAATGCATCCCAAATGGCCCATTATCAAAACTTAGAAGATATAACTTCTTAATATGACCATAAAATTGGTATTAGACATGATTTTCTTTAATTTTAGTAATTATAATTTTAGTTTAATCCCTAGTAAACCTATTTTTATCATAACTACAGTAATTAATCTTTACTATTATCACTATTTATTATAGTAAAAATTTATGTTTACCTTATCAAATAATATTAATTATTATAATTCCAAATATGAAATCCAATTTTATAAATTAAATTCATAGTATTTATAGAATATAATTTAAAATTAAACCCGTAGATGTGGTGAAAATAGTTTTCCAAAGAATAACTTCTCATAAGTTCAAAAGGATTTTATATAACAATTCACTATGAAATTGAATACAATGAAATAAATTGGATTAATAATATTATAGTTGAATCAATACCTCTTTTAAAACTATCTTAAGAAAATTTTTAAAAATCTTAAATGCATTAAATGAAAACACAATTCTTAATAAAAACCAGTATTGCTTACTATTCACTGAAAAAATTAACTTTCCATTAAATTAAAAAATATCACTTTAAGATAAACTTGAAATTATTTATAAAAAATTCATTTCATTTTAATAAATAATTTTTTTAAAATTTATAAAATTATTTTTTAAGTTACTGTAAAAAATGAAATAAAATTTCTTTTTTAGAAAAATAAGGTTTTTAAGCATAAAATTAGTTTTATTATAATCTCATAACTAGAAAAAACATAAGATGAATTTTTAAAAAATTATTTTTATATAATATATAAATTCCATTTAAATTATTCATTAAAATTTATTTATTTAATTTATTGAGATAAAAAATGTTTTTCCATCTAAACATAGTTTTTCTGAAAAAAATATTTCCTTTATTTTCAAATTGTTTTTTATTTTAACTTATTTTTAGTTGGAAGAAAAAGAATTAATTTTATATAAATGTATAAACCCTATATTTGATTAATTTATTTAATACTATTAATACTCTCCATTATAACATCTAGACTATAATTATCATATTAAATGATAATATTTAAATATTATGTCATGTTTTTTTTAAACATGGTGTTTCATGTAATGTAATATATTAAAGAAATTAAATTTATTTGAGAAAAATATATTTCATAAAATATCAAGGTGTTACATTCTTCCACACTTAAAATTAATTTCTCCCTCAAAAATTTATCACTCTGATACAAAAAATTGGGGAATCTTCTACCTCACCACATTCTCATGTTCCCATGTAGCTTCTTCAAGATGGTGGTTTCACCACAAAACAGTGAATAGGTGAGTGGTCTTGTTCAATAGATCTTTCTATATACAATCCAAAAAATCTACCAGCATCTCCTAATAAAAAATATTTTAATCCAGTACTGAAAACTAAGATTTCATTACATGTAATGGTTTAGTTTTGTACTTCCTCAGGAGAGATACATGGAACTCATCAGGAACTTGATAAAGGTTTGGTGGAAGTGAGAAGTGATAAGAAACCATCCTTATTTTAAGAAGAATCTCAAATGAAAAAATATACCTATTTATTTGATTACCATTCTTCCCAAATATCAAAACCATATTATATGGATAAATTTGAATAAAAAACATATGAAAAACATTGAATTACAGATCTCTCCAACAATTGTTAGAATAAATTTTCTATTGACTTTGTGATTCCCTTATGTGTTTCTAAATGGTTCTAAACTTCTCTTCCATTAATTCAACTATCTCATGTACCAGTATCATTATTTCTCCAATATCATTCCAACATGTTGGTGATCTACACTTCTTCCCATAAAGGGATTCATAAGGATCTATAAGAATTCTCAAGTGAAATCCTTTATTCTATGAAAACACAACTAGAGGATGGTGTTGATCCCAACCACATTTCAAATATAGAGAATAAGATCTCAATATATCAATTAGGGTTTGAATTGTTTATTAAGACTAAAAATCTAACTAAGAATGATATATAGTGCTAAAACTAAACTCTATTGAAAGATCTTACTGAGAACTTCCCCAGATCATCAAATTAAACCTCGAATCTCGATCATAAAGAGTAGAATGTCGTACTCCATGAAACCTTACCACTTATTTAATGCCAATGCTGGCAAGCTAATCCAGTGATAAATTTTTTGTGACAGTAATGACTTGTGTTTCTTTTATAAGTTGATCGACTACAAACCATCTGGAATTATTACCTTTAGATTTTTGGGGGAGTCCTATGACAATATACATGGTGATGTTATCCCATTTCCATTCTGGTATGGGTAATGATTTTTACATCCTCTTAATATTTGGTATCTCAACCTTAACTTACTAACATACCAAGAACCAAGATATAAATTAAATAATATTTTTATTCATCCCCCATCAGAAATACTCTTTCATATCTATATACATCTTTGTACATCCATGATTAATATATAATGAAGAACTATGAGTTTCCTTTAACGGAACATTCTTCAAATCGGGTATGGACAGAAAAATACATGGTTTCTGAAACTTATCATTCAATAATAATAAAGTTCGAACTCATGAAAATTTCTAAACATATTTAACAAATCTATGTATATATTCTTCACCTCTTTATTATTCACTTTGATAGATGGTTTAACTCTCATTTACGAAAGAAAATATTTCTCCCCTTTCGTTAAGACATCTAGATAAATCCAGTAAAAATCCTAAATTTTTGATCTTATGTGATCCTCATAATAGATATTATATTATGATCCTTTTGAAAAAAATCATTGATCACCATGTTCACCCACTACTATAAAATTAACGAATATTGGCAGTTTAAACCGCTACAATACGGTTATATAATAGTTTCATAAAATCGATGCTAAAACTAGTGTTGGAATTCAATACGCCACTATTTCTTTTATCTAGCAGCAGTATCTAGTATGTTTTATAGACACCATATTAAGAAGCAGTTTTATAGGTTTTTATCGGTGGTTTTAAGTGGGAAAATTTGGTAATGATTTAGTGGGTGTTAAACTCACAGATAAATATTTTCGTTTTTTGCATATAAAACCACTGCTAAAACAAACAAAACCACTGCTAAATAAATGTGCATCATTTTATAGTAGCAATATTAACCACCAACAATAAAAAATATCAACATATAACGATAGTTTAAACCACCCATAAAAAATGTACCATATTCAGTGGCAGTTTAAACCTCTACTATATGTTTATTCATAAATAAAAACTGGATGCATATTCTACAGCCCCAGTACCCTACGAAAAACATATGCAAAGAACATTTAACACAAGGTGTGCACACATCAAATATAATCATAACTAAATATTTCATGGGAAACTATAATTCAAATTATAAAACCACACCACTCCCCAAAAACAAGGAAACACACAATAAGGTACCCCATTTTTTGAAACCAAATTTAGATTAAAACTCACCAAATAAGCATTTTACTCAATGAAAATCACATTTGGAATTTTAGAAAACAATTAGAATTCATATAAAACCATTTAAAAACCCAAATTTTATTTATTTATTCTATTTTTTAACTTTTACCTGGGATAAATACAATCATGCATGGAAAACCTTTCCCAGACCAAACTAGCTACCATATAAATATTCACATTAATCTAAACAGTCTATAGAAAGTCTATAATTACTAAACACTTATTTAAATGAAAATTAATTATAAATTCCTACCTCAAATGGTGGAACCATGTTTCTTTCGATGAAAACTTTTAGAAAGGAACTCATAAGAGTGTTTACAAGTACTGGAAATTAAAATCCCCATATTCAGGTAACAATAACCAATAAAATATTTCAAACAGTTGCATATAAGAAAGGGAGAGACCCGTATGAGGTGTTTCCATTGATAAGGATGAATGAGGAGTCTTGGAATGTAATACCCCCATTAAAGAGAATATGAAGAGAAAAATACCCCATTATGGTTAGGTCGTACAGTTTTCTAAACCGCATGGAAACCATGCGGGTGAGAGGAGAGAGACTCATAGGGAGGTAGGCTATTGAATATGCAGTAGGAAATATAGGGATAGGGTAAACACAAATGAAATAATTCTAGGAAGATATGATACCATTTGGGTAAGGAATAGTGATAGGTATATATATAAGTAATGATGATTTTAAGTGATTGATGTCGTACAGTGAGTTGATATAGCTTAAGGGAAGATGTAACATAAATTTTGAAAGGGGTTTGGGGCCAAAAGTCTATAAAGAACAACAATGTGAATGAGAAACATGAACATGTATAGACTTAAAGTAAAAAAATCAAGCGTTAAAATTTAAAAATCGGGAGAAAATTTATAACCACAATAATTTAACATTACCGTATGGGATTCCAACAAGAATGAAATGCCACGTGGGTATTAATATAATGGATTAGGGAAAGGATTTTTTTATAATGTTAAAATAAAATATAATATAGTTTTCACTAAATAGCATGAAGACCATTGTAAGATAGTTTTTTTAATCTTATTCAATCATATAGTTCTATAAATGGATGACTATCACAGTAGTCCTAAAAGGTTTTCAGCCTCCTAAAACATGGGAAACAATGAAAATGTTAGTTCATGAAAATGTTAGGTGAATAATCTCTACCACGCATGATACATGAACAAAACCTCTCCTTCCATATTTTTCTAAAACATCAAAAAGACTATTAATCACAGTCCAATGATGAACACTACTCATCACCCACTCCATCTTCATCTCTACTTCCTACTGCCATCACCTATAATATAATTATATAGAAAATTAAATAATGTTTTATATTTATATTTAATCTTAGAACCAATAAATGTTTTTGAAATAAATGATTTTGAAATTTTGTGATTTACCTTCTAATCACAATTTATTGATGCAATACCACCAGGGAAAAATCCAGTAGTCTTTTGATATAAATCAATCAATGATTTCCGGAAAGTGGATATCTGAGCCCCAAGTTTTTGAAATGTGTTTTTCATAGAAACAAATTCTCTCTAAGAATATTGGGGTAGGTAGTGACTACAATTAAGGTTATATGCAGCTGAAATCCTTGGTGGCATACCAAAGACCTCAGATAGTAATGGTATAAATCTCATACGGTGCACTCGACCATGACGGATCTTCCCAAGGGCTTTACCAACTATGTCATCCTAGGAGACTGAGTAGATCTGTGTGGGATTGGCATCCCATTTTTCTTTAATCTTTACTAATAAATCAAATATCTGTAATATTAGAAGAACATATATTAACATAGTGAAAACTAATAATAAGTTATTATAATGAAAAATTATTTCATACCCCATCTACTTTGGAAGACTCATTAACAAAAATCCCATTAGATTTTTTATGAACATCCAACCACACATCTGTTCAGGATACTTGGTTCCCTAAAATCAATGACTGCATTAAAAAAGGTAAAAAAAAAATTTAATATATTAAAAAGATAATATTGTCTTATAAATATTTAAACTAATGAAAAGATTACCAAATTCGACCAGATTCTAGAAAAACTCTTTGACCCCGTAGTGTGATGGATTATTTTCTTAGCCTGAATCGATACATTCTTCCCCGAATGATCGTTAAATTAATAAAAATTTATATAATACTAATGTATTCAATGTCATATCCTTTAAATATACATGTATAAATGTAAAAAGAGATTAATATATTAATACATATTTAAATACAATGGGCTTCTCATCATGATGCCTATCAATAAAAACATTCCATTTCTATTTAGGTACACAATTGGGTAACTTATCATACATTTTTTAGGCACGAAACGAAGTATAGTTGACTTTGTTCTATAATCTCCATTTACAATATTTCAATTTCATGCCCAAATTTTTCAATGTCTACTTTCGTTCTAGTATATTAGATATTGTAAAGTGAAAAAACCTCTATAAATAGAGATTCATTTTAAAAATATTAGCATTTAATAACAAAATGAAATTCAATTGCACCATAATGTATTAAAATGACATTATTTGTGAATCAAAAACCTCATTTTCCAATATAAAGGTGTATACCTCCAATCATCATATGTAATGGTAAGGGTAATAGACTATGACTCCAGCTAGCATATAATCAAGCCATGTAATCCCACAGTGTCATCTGTAGGGACCCCATAAGAATCAAATGGGAGAACTACTTTAGTCTAGTCAGATTCCATACATATGAAATTTTCATATTTTTCTTAGTAGCAGCATTGTTTCCACCATTAATGAAAAAATAGTTAGTAGTATAAAAAAGTTAAAAAAATTATTCATATTAAAATTTTTACCTAAAATAGTCACTCTCCAATATCCCCATGAATAATTAAGAGTGGAGCCATGCACCCTCACTGCTGATGCTACTAAATGGGAAGGCATCAACTGAACTACTACTGGGATACTGATAGAGGGTGTGAGAGACTCTGTATGGGGGAAAGCGTATGATGTAACACCCCAGGCATCTACGGTGCACTTCTCTTTGAATAATTCAATAGCGTGTGTTGTATGCAACATTGAGTTCTAACACACCACAACCAGTCAAACTAGCCTTTATGAATAGTAATACCCACTTTTTGAAATTTTATAAATTTTATCTCTCAAAATGGAATTCATTTTCAGATTCGGAAAATCGAATTTAGCCTAGGGTGAAATTTTGGAACTTTTCGGATAACATTTATATTATGATGAATAGTGAAAATTAATAAATTTTAATTAAAAACAACTTTTTTAATCGAAATAATTTATATTGATAAATTAAGAATTTGAGTGGTTTTAAATTATATTTAAAATATATTTCTACCATTTAATACAATTTTGGTCATTGTACATTATTTTACAATTAAACCAGACATAAACAAGTGTCAATCTTTTGATACTTATTATCTCTTAAAAACACGCTTTTTGTTTTAACAATAGGAATTAATTTTAAATTAATTTATGCCACTTATTTGTTTTGAATTTTGAAAAATGGATTCCATATTTGGAATCAGGATGTTCAAATTGTGTAAATAGATAACTTTTATTTTTAGACATTTTGAATAATTACTTCGGTAAATATTTTATTTACAATGGTAAAAGGGTAAATCTGGTAAATAAGGGTTAAAACAATAATATTATAATAATAATAAATTACTCTAAAACGTGTCCTAACCTTTTTTGTTGATACATATCCAACCATGGGAATCTTTGGGTTGATTTTTGGACCCCATGGAGCCACTTGTAAGTGATAATGACACTTTATATTAATTAAGTTAAAATAAATACAAAAATGACTTAAGCATATATCTTTTAGAAAACCATTTTTCACATAGGGTTATATATGTTAGATTTTCGATTATAAATATTAATTATAAAGATAAAAAGATTTCATACATAATGATATTTTATATATAATTTTTAGACATTAAATAATATAATTTATTTATGACACAATGATGATGCAGTAATTACCACAATAGTAGAAAATTAGAATAATTGATATTATAAATATCCAAATAAATATAATTTGAGACTTTTTATAAATGAAACTAATTTTATAGGTTAATATGACATATTATTATTTATTTAATTGACTTTTTGCGAAGTAATCATTCTGTTATGTTTTTTCACAAAAATCAATTCTCCAAATAGTGTCAAAATTAACATAAAAGAGTTTTTAAAACAATATTACATTATTAATTAATATTCAATTCGTAAAAATATAAGTATCGGACAAGAGACTTATATCATGATATTTGTATCATTAATGGACCACTTTGGGGTCACTTGGAGGTATATAGTAAGTTTATTAACTATATAATATAAAAATAAAAAGTGACATGGTAAGTGTCAAACTAATTAACTAAGAGTTAAAACTAAAAATAAGGTTAATATAATGACCCAAACCTGTCTAAATTCTATTGGTTATGTGGTTTTCGACCCATCCACATCTTAAAATTTAAATAATCCACTTTTTAGCCATTATAAACTGAATATGAATTTATTATAAAATAATATTTCTAGCTTTTCCAGAGGTGCCCCTCACCCCTCTTATAAAAGGGAACTCCCCCTTATCATTAATTCACACCTTCAAAGCCATTTGGCTCAGACAAACTCTGCCCAAATACTCTCTAAACTTCCCTCAATTCATCATAGAGTCCTTCCTTTAGTCAGAAAGCCAACCTAAGGATCCCTTTTGATCAAATCAAAAGGAAGAACCCGAAGAAGAGGTAATGATTTCACCACCCTTTTTCAAGTTCCTTTCTTCTTCCACTTCTTCTTTCTTTGTTATTACCATTATAAAACAATAACATGAGTATATTATATATACATTGATGTTATTATAAACATGGTACAACCATATTTCAGTATTCTATCCATCATTTGAATGACATGTCACCATACATGCGTACATACGGCTTACCGTCTCCACGTCGTGGTGTAATTGTTATTCAAAACATTATTATTTGTATTGGTATAATAATGATGTGTAATTCATGTAAATAATAAATATGACATGATATTTATTCTGTATATATGATATACCATCCAATTATATATTATTTTAATATCCAAATAATGGGTTTGTCACTCGTGCATACGTACGGACTACCGTCTCCACGAACGCGATGAGATTCATACTCCATCATATCCATTCAAGTATAATTTTCATTTGACGATTAATAATAGTATCTAAGGACTTGATATAATTCTAGATATTAATAAGATACAACCTATCCATAATATACACGACTTATGTAATAAAACATATAAAAGAAAACGAGTAAGTTAACACCCGAAACAATGATAATACTAAGATATTATTAAAAATTCAATTTTAAAAGAACATATACGATGTCATAATTATGTATATGGTTCTTGTATAATTTAATAACAATTTTTTAACTATTATACATGAGGTTAACATACCATCGACTAAGGAAAAGTACAATGTAAGGGTTTATTTTGCAGTCTCTTCATTATCCGAGGTCGTTTATAGGTAATAATCTAATGGGATTTCTTTATCATCCACATCCATGTTTCTTAAAAATATATTTCAAAACATTTTTACTATTTACAATAATATGGGTTACAATCATTTATACCCTTGTTTGAATTTTTATAAGAGGTTTATAAAGGAATCTTTCTGTTGTTTTCCAAACAAGGTAATTTTTAACCTTTTCGACAGAATTAAGGTAAGAATGTTTTTTTAACTTATACGGCAGGTGCAGCTATTTTCCACCATTATAAAATCTTCAAAGCTTCCCTTACAATATTATAAGAAAATTTTCAAAGTAAATGTTTTATTTTATAATTATTTTACTCTTAAATGATTTCCAAATAGGAAAAGATATTTCTTTAAAAAGAGTTTTGATTTCATCTATGTCAACATCATTTGATGGATTTTAAGTTTATTTGGAATTGATTTATTATGATACAAAACTTCCATATTGTATTGATGATTTTGTGATATGTTTGACTGTGGATGTGTTATTTTTATACCATTCATGGTTTATGAAGAAAGTATTGACATTTTTTATTCTAGTTTTAATACGAATGTTTATTTATGTTTAAACCTGTTCATATGAGGAATGCATTGGACTTAATAAGTGACGGGTGGAGCCCACTACAACTCCTCGATGCATCGGTATTTCTCATGAGACAAACTTGTGTCTTGGCACAAGGCCTTGGAAAAATCTTATTTGTAGTCATGGCGCGAGGCCTTGGATATGTGGTTATGATAGTCTGGCATTATGCATTCCATCATTATGAAAGTGGTTATTGATATTGCATGTGAATATTTTATTAGTATAATATCCATGTGAATAAGTAAATGGAATTATTTCATTTTATTTTTTCCATACTATGTTGAATTTAAAGTTTAAAAGGCTTTTGTTTTAGTTATACATTTCCTTAAATGTTTATTCTTATTTATGAAAGTTTCCACTATATTGTTATCCTTACTGGACATTTTAGCTCACCCCTTTTCTATGTTTTATTTTTCCCAGGATGTGAAGAAGTAATTTTTGAATGACATGTAGGGATAGTATGAGGGGATAAGAGTGTGCAATATGGAGACTATATTGTTGTAGATTTCATTTTATGATGTAATGTAACCTTTAATAATGTATCTAGTTATTCCAAGGCTACTAAACTAATCAGTCTTTCGAGACTTGATGTTTCTTTTGATCATGCCAATGTTATGTAATAATGCACCGACTCTGGGTAACTGGGGTTAGGGTGTTACAGTTGGCATCAGAGGAAGTTTATTACAAACCTTGGAAGCTAGATTTAGATAAACTCTGATTAGAGCACATAGGCCTATGATGGACTTTGAGGATTAGTATAGAAGAACTTCCTAGAATTTTGGTATTATAGAGATTTTGTGAGTTTTCTGAGAAATACATCCCTATCTGGATACGAGCAGGTAGAGGCGGCTCTGGCACAGATGTACCTAGGGGTAAAACCCAAAAACACCGCTTTGAGCTAGACTTGAATGGGAACTGGTGCACGACAACGAGCTATGCTGCACTCTTGGTTACGACACTCCCAGGGAATATGCATAGGATAACTCTCATTTTCTTTACAAATCATTATGAAGGGTTTATGAGTATATACATCCTCACATAAAACATTTTTATGATTATAGATTATATCCATAAATAGTTTAATTTATGTTAAGTGTTTTATAAGTATGGAATTATGTATTTTGATTCATAAAATGATCTAGTTTATGCCATTATTTAGAAATGGCGCCTAGTGAAAGAAATGGAAACAATATCAATGCACGCACTCCATGTAGGGATTTCCCTCCAGCTCAAGATAATTATAGTGGTGCTGGTGATGCAACTGGTGCTGATCAACTAATCACCATACTGGGACAACTCACTCAGGTTATGAATAATAACCTTACCATATGGAGCACCCTGATCCGCAGCGTGGAGGATCAATGTTAGATCGCTTCATGAGGTAGAAACCACCAACATTCAATGAATGTACAAATCCATTAGTAGCTGAGAAATGGATGAATTCCCTAGAGAAAATATTTCCATCTTTGGGGTGTAGTGAAAGGGAAAAAGTTATCATGGAAGTTTACCGCCTCACTGGAGATGCTGATCAATGGTGGTCATTGATTCAAAACAAGAAGAAATATGATGAAGTATCAAATATGGTATGGAGGGATTTCAATGATCTATTTTTAGAAAAATACTTTCCTCATGACCATCGAGCAGATATGGAAAGGAAATTTCTGAGTCTGAGATAAAAGGACGATGAGAATGTCGCAAAGTATGAGGCTAACTTTACAAGGTTAGCAAGGTATGCTAGAGATTATATACGTAACCCAAGAAATAATATTGATCATTTCTTTGATGGGTTAAACCCATTTCTCCATCGATAATTAGTCTCACAATCCTTCTCGTCGTATGAAGACATTGTCTCATGTGCTATCAATACAGAGAAAGAATTCTCTAAGTCATATGAATTTAAAGTAAAGCAAGAGAAGAAGAGATCTGCTGATCAATTTGGGAATGGAAATAAAGGAAATAAGGGAAAAGTTGAATATCCATCCTACATTAAATGTGGTAAGAAACACCCTGGTACTTGCTTAAAAGGAACGAGAGTCTATTACAAGTGTGGTGAAAAAGGCCACCAAGCTCGTGATTGCAAGGGGAAGAAGGAAGCAACCAATGTCCAATGCTACAATTGTACGGAGATGGGAAATTATACAAATGAATTTCCTAAGCGTTAGGGGAACTTACCTCAGAAAAGGCCAAGGGATCAAGGCCAAGCTTATTCTATCACTACTACTGAGGTAGAAGCTCCGAAAGACGTGGCGGCAGGTAATTTAATGGTTTCCTCAAGTTTAGAAAATGCATTATTTGATTCTGGATCATCGCATAGTTTCATATCTTCCCAGTTTGCTAAGAAAATTAGATATTTCAAATTTGATTTATCATGGGAGTTGTCAGATAAAACTCCTAAGGGAAGTATCATTGCAATAAAGTTTTGTGAATCAGTCTCCATTAGAGCACATAAATGTTCTCTATCTGCTGATCTCATCATCATACCTATGATTGAGTTTTATATAATCCTCGGTATGGATTGGCTTTTGGACCATGATGTGAAGATTTATTGTAAGAAGAAGGAGGTTACGATTTTTGATGATGATGATGAGCAACACCTTATCTTTAGAGCAGAATCATCACCACCTAATTCTTATCTAGATCCACCCCCAATAGCTCAACTATATTCAATTATTGGGGAGGAAGAGAATGAAATGATTGTGGTTGAGCAAAGGAATGTTCAAATAGAGGATGTACCTATTGTGAAAGAATATGTAGATGTGTTTTCAGAAGATTTACCTTGACATCCTCAAGAACGATAATTTGAGTTTTCCATTGATTTAATTTTTGGATAAAGGCCTATATCAAAGACCCCTTATAGAATGGACACTGTGGAATTAGTCGAACTAAAGAAAAAACTATAGGAATTGAGTAATAAGGGATTTATTCTCCTTAGTCTTTCTCTATGGGGATCCCCTATTCTTTTTGTTAAAAAGAAATATGGATCTATGAGGTTATGTATCGACTACAGGGAGGTCAATGCTATAACAATAAAGAACAAGTATCCACCGCCTCACATTGATGATTTATTTGACCAACTGCATGGAGCTCAATACTTTTCAAAGATTGACCTTTGATCTGGATACGATCAGTTATGTGTGATGAAGGAAGACATTCCGAAGACAACATTTAAAACCAGGTACGGGCATTATGAGTTTACTGTAATGCCTTTTGGATTGACTAATGGACCCTCTGTATTCATGGATCTGATGAATACTGTTTTCAAGGAATATCTCGATGAATTTGTGGTGGTATTTATTGATGATATCATTGTATAATCTAAAAGATATGAAGATCATGAAAATCGCTTGTGCTTTATCCTTAAGACTCTGAGAAGACATGAATTATATGGGAAGTTTAGCAAGTGTGAATTCTGGCATCAACAGATATCTTTTCTTGGCCATATTGTCTCTAAATATGGAATCTCTGTCGATCCTTCTAAGGCCAAGGCAATCCAAGAATGGCCTGCACTGACGAGTATAACTAAGGTATCTAGTTTTATTGGTTTAGTAGGTTATTATCGACGTTTCATCCAGAATTTTTCCCGGTTGGCTAACCCATTAAAAAAGATCACATGAAAAGGAGTTAAAGTTTTTTGGACAAAAGAGTGTGAATAATGTTTCAAAGAACTGAAGAGAAGATTAGTCAATGCTTCTATATTGACTCTACCATTGGGGAATGATGGGTTCGTTATTTATAATGATGCATCGAAGAAATGACTTAGTTGTGTTCTTATGCAGAATAATAGGGTTATTGCCTATGCATCACGATAGTTTAAAATTCATGAGAAAAACTATCCTACTCATGATCTTGAGTTAGCAGCTGTGATCATTGCTTTAATGATATGGTGGAACTACCTCTATAGTGAAAAATGTGAGATTTATACTGATCACAAGAGTTTGAAGTATATTTTATCACAAAAAAAAACTCAACATGAGGAAAATGAGATGGCTTGAATTACTGAAGGATTATTATTGTATGATACACTACCACCTGGGGAAGACAAATATGGTGCCTGATGCTTTGAGCAGAAAATATCACGGATTTTTGAACAATATGAGAATTGAAAGGGACCCAATTATCATGGATCTAGTGAAGATGGACATGGGAATAACCATGGGAGGTGAAACATAAATTCTTTTTCAAATGGTTTCCAAACCATATTTACTATAAAGGATTAAGAGTTCTCAGACCAATGATGAAGAATTTCAAAAGAAGATTAAAGTTGTGAATGATGGGAGATTGAGAGACTTTGTTTATGAAGATGGAATTTTTGAAATTTGTGAAGAGACTTTCTGTTCCCAATATACCAGCTCTAAAAAGGGAATTGTTGGACGATGCTCATAGTTCCAATTTCTGTATACACCATGGGAGCACCAAAATGTATAGAGACTTGAAGGAACATTTTTGGTGAGACAACATGAAGAGGGAGATTTCTGATTTTGTGTCAAGATGTATGGTTTGTCAACAAGTGAAAGCTGGAAGGCAACAGCCTGGAGGAGTCATGCAACCTCTTCCCATACCAGAGTGGAAATGGGACAATATCACGATGGACTTTGTCATGGAACTACCAAAGACTCCTAAAAGGAACGATGCAATATGGTTTATTGTTGATCGTCTTACCTTGTCAACACATTTTCTTGCTATAAGAGAAGATATACCACTAGAATGTCTAGCAAGACTATATATTAATGAAGTTGTGAGACTTCATGGAGTACCCCTATCGATTGATTCAGATCGTGATCCCCGTTTTACTTCAAGATTCTGGAAAAGTCTTCATAAAGCCTTGGATACTGAACTTCATTTGAGAACTGCCTACCACCCTCAAACAGATGGACAATCAGAACAAACTATTCAAACCTTAGAAGACATGTTGAGATCCTTCTCACTTGAATTTCAGGGTATGTGGGATCAATATTTACCTCTGGTAAAATTTTCCTATAACAACAGCTACCATTCGAGTATTCATATGGCACCATAGGAAGCATTATACAGAAATAGATGTCGCACACCAACCTATTGGGATGACGTTGGGGAAATAAAACTTGTAGGCCCAGAACTAGTGGAGGAAATGATGTAAAAGGTGAAGGTAATCCAAAACCATATCAAAGCTGCTCAAAGTAGGCAGAAGAGCTGTGCCGATAATCGAAGGATTTGAAATTTCAAGTCGGTGATCATGTTTTATTGAATGTATCTCCATGGAAGGGAGTCATATGTTTTGGTAAGAAAGATAAATTGAGTCCCAGGTACATCGGGCCTTTCGAAATTCTAGAACGAATTGGGGCTGTAGCTTACCGATTGGCAATACCGCCAAGTCTCTCCAAAGTTCATGATGTGTTCCACGTATCTCTGTTGAGGAAATACATGCCTGAACCAATGCATGTACTCACCTATGAAGAATTAGAACTGGAACCCGATCTGTCTTATTGCGAAGAGCCCATCAGGATTCTTGATACGAGAGAACAAGTACTGAGAAACTGGACGACGTGTCTGGTAAAAGTTTTGTGGAGAAACCATAAGATGGAAGAGGCAATGTGGGAACCCGAGGAACATATGATGATGAACCACCCAAGCCTTTTCATGTGGTATTATTATAGAAATTTATAGAATGAAATTATTTTAAGGAGGGGAGAATGTAACAACCCAATCTTCTATGGTATGCTTTTCTTTGAATAATGCAATAACGTGTGTTGTACGCAACATCGAGTTCTAACACACCACAACCAATCAAACTAGATGTTATGAATAGTAATAACCACTTTTTGAAATTTTATAAAATTTATCTCTTAAAATGGACTTCATTTTTGGATTCGGAATATTGAATTTAGCCTAGGGTGAAATTTTGGAACTTTTCGGATAACATTTATATTTTGATGAATAGTGAAAATTATTAAATTTTAATTAAAAACAACTTTTTTAATCTAAATAATTTATATTGATAAATTATTAATTTGAATGGTTTTAAAGTATATTTAGAATATATTTTTACCATTTAATACAATTTTGGTCATTGTACATAATTTTCAATTAAACCTGACATAAACAAGTTTCAGTATTTTGATAGTTATTATCTCTTTAAAACACGCTTTTTTGTTTTAACAACGGGAATTAATTTTAAATTAATTTATACCACTTATGTGTTTTGAATTTGGAAAAATGGATTCCATATTTTGAATCAGGATGTTCAAATTGTGTAAATAGGTAACTTTTATTTTTATACATTTTGAATAATTACTTCGGTAAATATTTTATTTACCATGGTTAAAGGGTAAATCCGGTACATAAGTGTTAAACAAATAATATTATAATAATAACAAATTACCCTAAAACGTGTCCTAACCATATTGGCTGATACATTTCCGACCATGGGAATCTTTGGGTCGATTTTTGGACCCCATGGAGCCACTTGTATGTGATAATGACACTTTATATTAATTAAGTTAAAATAAATACAAAAAATGACTTAAGCATATATCTTTTAGAAAAATATTTTTTTACATAAGTCTATATATGTTGTATTTTAGATTATAAATATTAATTAGAAAGCTAAAACTATTTCCTACATAATTGTATTTTATTTATTATTTTTAGACATTAAATAAGTTAATTTATTTATGACACAATGATGATGCAGTAATTACCATAATATGGGAAAATTAAAATAATGGATATTATAAATACCCAAATAAATATAATTTGAGACTTTTTATAAATTAAACTAATTTTATAGGTTAATATGACATATTAGTATTTATTTAATGGACTTTTTTTGAAGTAATCATTCTGTTATGATTTTCACAAAAATCAATTTTCCAAATATTGTCAAAATTGACATTAAAGAGTTTTTAAAACAAATATTATATTATTAATTGATATTAAACTCCTAAAAATATAAGATTAGTCTAAGAGACTTATATCATGATAGTTGTATCATTAATGTACCACTATGGGATATATTGGAGGTATATAATAAGTTTATTAACTATATAATATAAAAATACAAAGTGACATCGTAAGTGTCAAACTAATTAACTAAGAGTTAAAACTATAAGATAAGGTTAATATAATGTCCCAAACCTATCTAAATTCTATTGTATTAGTGGTTTTCAAGCCATACCCACCTTAACCTTTAAATAATACACTTTTGAGCCATTAGAAACAGAATATGAATTTATTATAAAATAATATTTCTAGCTCTTCCAAAGGTTCCCCTCACCCCTCTTATAAAAGGGAACTCCCACTTCTCATTAATTCACACCTTAAAATCCATTTGGATTGGCCAAAATCTGCCCAAATACTCTCTCAAATTCTATAAATTCATCTTAGTGTCCTTCCTTTGGTCAGAAATCAAACCTAAAGAGCCCTTTTGATCAAATAAAAAGGAAGAACCTGAAGAAGAGGTAATGATTTCACCACCCTTTTTCAAGTTCATGTCTTCTTCCACTTCTTCATTATTTGTTATTACCATTATAAAATCATAACTCCAGTATATTATATATACTTTTATGTTATTATAAACATGGTACAACCGTATTTCAGTATTCTATCCATCCTTTGAATGACCTATCACCATACGTGCATACGTACGGCTTACCGTCTCCACGTCGTGGTGTAATTGTTATTCAAAACATTATTATTTGGATGGGCATAATAATGATGTTTAATTCATGTAAATAATAAATATAACATGATAATAATTCTTTATATATGATATACCATCCAATTATATATTATTTTAATATCAAAAGAATGATATTGTTGCTTGTGCGTATGTACGGACTACCGTCTCCACGAATGCGATGAGATTCATTCTCCATCATATCAATTCTTGTATAATTCTTATTTGAAGATTAATAATAGTATCTGAGGACTTGATATCATTCTGTATATGAATAAGATACAACCTATCCATAACAAACATGACTTATGTGACAAAAAATATAAAAGAAAACGAGTAAGTTAACACCAGAAATAATGATAATACTAAGATATTATTAACAAATCAATGTTAAAATATCATATATGATATCATAATTATGTATATGGATCTTTTATAATTTAATAAAAATGTTTTAACTATTATAAATGAGGTTAACATACCATCGACTAAGGAAAAGTACAAGGTAAGGGTTTGTTTCGCAATCTCTTCATTACCCGAGGTTGTTTATACGTAATAATATATTGGGATTTCTTTATCATCCACATCCATGTTTCTTAAAAATATATTTGAAAACATTTTTACTATTTACAATAATATCGGTTAAAGTCATTTATACCCTTGTTTGACTTTTTATAAGAGGTTTATAAAGGAATATTTCCATCGTTTTCCAAACAAGGTGCTTTTTAACCTTTTCGACAGAACTGAGGTAAGAATGTTTTTTTTAACTTATACGGAGGGTGCAGCTATTTTCCACCGTTATAAAATCTTCTAATCTTCCCTTAAAAGCTTATAAGAAAATTTTCAAAGTAAATGTTTTATTTTATAATTATGTAACTCTTAAATGATTTCAAAATAGGAAGAGATATTTCTTTAAAAATAGTTTTGATTTCATCTATGTCAACATCCTTTGATGGATTTTAAGTTTATTTGGAGTTGATTTATTATGATACAAAACTTTCATATTGTATTGATGGTTTTGGGATATGTTTGACTGTGGATGTGTTATTTTTATACCATTCATGGTTTATGAAGAAAGTATTGACATTTCGTATTCTAGTTTTAATATGAATGTTTATGTTATGTTTAAACCTGTTCATATGAGGAATTTATTGGACTTAATAAGTGATGGGTGGAGCCCGCTATAGCTCCTCGATGCATCGGTAGGTCTCATGAAACAAACTAGTGTCTTGGCACAAGGCCTTGGAAAAATCTTATTTGTAGTCTTGGCACGAGGCCTTGGCTATGTGGTTATGATAGTCTGGCATTATGCATTACATCATTATAAAAGTGGTTATTGATATTGCAAGTGAATATTCGATTAGTAGAATATACATTTGAATAAGTAAATGGAATTATTTCATTTTATTTTTTCCATACTATGTTGAAGTTCAAGTTTAAAAAGCTTTTGTTTTAGTTATACATTTCCTTAAATGTTTATTCTTATTCATGAAAGTTTCCGCTATATTGTTATCCTTACTGGGAATTTATGCTCACCCCTTTTCTATGTTTAATTTTTTCCAGGATGTGAAGAAGTAATTTATGAATGACCTGCAGGGATAGTATGGGGGGATAAGAGTGTGGACTATGGAGACTATATTGTTGTAGATTTCATTTTATGATGTAATGTAAACTTTATTAATGTATCTAGTTATTCCAAGGCTACTAAAATAATCGGTCTTTTGAGACATGATCTTTCTTGTGATCATGCCAATGTTATGTAAAAATGCACCGAATCTAGGTAACTGGGGTCGAGGAATTACATATGATGTTTTAGATGATGTATGGTAGGAGAAAGATGTATAATCATCTATATGTGTGGTCGATGGAATGTCGACTGAGAGTCGACAAGCTTCAGTATAACGCTTCCTCCTTGAAATTCCAGTCATTTAATCAAATAAAATGATGCTCAGAACATATATTTTAAAATATTCATGCATAAAAACATAGAAATGATACGAAATCTACAATACTAACAAACAAAATATTCATAAAAATGATAATTAATGAATGTAAAAATGACATAAGTGGTTAATAAATGAATGGATAACTACACATAAAATAATGTTATCCTTCAATCATGTCAGTTTCCTACTCCAATGTTACATCATCTACTTCATCCACCATTATAAGACAAATATTTTTAATATCATGATGGAAAATAATTCTTCTTATTACTGTTCATGGGATTCAATGTTAGTGGTCAAATTTTCCACATCATCACCCATATCATACAAGTCACTTTGTTTTATGTGTGCAATAACACTCCACCATTCATCCATGACATAATATACCATTTTATTTTACAATTATAAAATATACAGATCATGTACTTCACTGTCACCAACATCCATCTAGCGAGAGAATTTCACAGAAGTAAATTGGAAGAAATCTCTTTTAACACCTCTAACAATATACATCCAGTTGAATTTGAATAAAACATTTGAAAAATGATCATGGTAGGTTAATTAGATAATATCAGTCAACTTTACATATTATCCCACTTTAGTAAACATAAATATTCCACAACTCAATGTTTTAAAACCCTCTTCTTGATCAACTGTATGGAATCGAAAGTCTTTCACATTGTAAGCATCAAATTTTCTAGCTTGTTTTAGAGGATTTCGAGAAAGAAACTTCAAATCTTCTAAAAAATCTACTTGAGTATAATTATTCATGATATAAAAAAAGTAATATACATTATAATATTTAAAAAATATATTTATCAACCAAATATATGTATTGATTCCAATATTTATGTACTTACACATCAAGAAAATCATTCTATAATCTCTTTATTAACAGCTATTGTTATATCATTATAATTTCATGTTAGTCTTCTCATTCATATATTTTTTTCAATACTAAACTCTTTAATAAATGGATCTGAAATTTCATTATTCAGATGCACATATCTATGTGCATGTAATAATTCCATTTCTGTTCGAGTAAATTTGAGCTCCTCCCAACTAATCAGCCAACAGTAGGAATGATTTTTTATTTTACATTCATTTGAGATTGATTTGATGTGTCATCCACATGTCTAACTTGATTAAATATTTTATTAATATCATCCAAGTATCTAGACAAAAAGGTAAGACAGTCATCTTCCAAATAGATGTTAGAAATAGAGCCTTCAGGTTGAGATTTTTTTTCCATGTTTGATTTCAAATGCCCAAGATATCTGTGACATAAAATAAAAAAACATAATTATCTATTTAATGAATTGACAAAACATTTTTAATAAAATGAAAAACATATAAATAAATTACGTCTCTATTGGATACATCCATCAATAATGTACAGGGCCTGCAAATTTAGCTTCCTCAACCAAATGCACAATTAAATGCATCATAATAGTAAAACATGATGGAGGAAAGATCATATCAATTTCACAAATTGTCAATACAAATATCTATTGAATGTTTCTAAGATCTAATGGATGAAGAGTTCATCACATAGTTTTTTGAAAATTTACATAATTGGAGTACAACAGTAGTAACGTTTTCAGATAATAATGTACGCAATGCTAATGGTAGTAACTACAGTTACAAAATATGTGAATCGTGGATTTTCAATCCATTTAACATATGATGATTTAAGTAAATACTCCTTAATATGTTACTTTAATACCCATAAAATAAATTCCAATGTTTTAAAATTTAATGGAAAGTATCATTATTCCTATTTTTCATTGCAAAATTTTCTGTAGCATACTTTCCATTCTCATCTCACTGGAGACCACACTTTTAGGTTCATTTCATTTAATTATTTTCAAAAATTGATATTTTCCTTTAGTTTTTCATACTCATTAAGTAATTTTAAGATCAAATTTGTACACACATTCTGCTTAATATACAGCACATCAATATTATGGGGTAAAAAATTGAATTCCCAATATGGATGTTTGAAGAATATACTTTTTTTCTTTCGTTGTTGCATTCCGATTTCACTCGACGATGCACTTCAAACTCGTTAAACAACATCATCAAAAGATGCACCTTCAAAAATTATGTTTCAGCATTTCCAAGTTGTTTCAATATTTTAGAACCTTTTAACAACTTTTAAGGTGGTAAACGATCAATGAAACCATTTAATTTTGACGTTTTTACCCGAAATATATCAAACACGTCAAGAAATATTTGATGACATAAGAAGAACCATTTTTTACTTATAGGTAGCCATTAATTCTCAAAATAAATGTAACAAAAAGTATAATCAAAACCCGTATAAATGATAAAACAAGAACAATTCCCAAGTCCAGGGAAGTCACTAATGGTCCACATTTGTATAACTTTCATTTTAAACATTGTTCTAGAAGATGCATCTTATGTATCAACACAATTTCTCCATAACTCATATAATTCTTCAATTAAAGGCTACAAGTATACATAAATATCATTTACAAGCATTTATTTTCAAGTAATAATCATATAAATGATAAAAGAGGTTTGTTGCATATACATCCACATAGGCAGATTGTAAGGGATCAAAATAACCATCCAAATGCTATAACTGGTACTCAAAGATTAAAATGAGTTGAATACATCAACAACCAATTACAATTGAACATTTCTAGGATTATATTATAAATCTTGATTTAATTAATCCCATATATAACATGATTGTGAATATATTATATGTCACATTAGCCCATCGTTGTTATTATCTACAAAATGCCACTTTATGTGTTCAACCATTTTCAATGGCATGAATAAATATTGCAATCAAGGATATAAAGGAATGTAATGCGGAACTTTTGTAGGTGTGTTCCTTTTCTTATTCATCATGGTATTATGTTGATGAAAAATTCAAAAATTATCCATTGACTTCCATATAGAAGAAGAATTTTTTTTTCAATCATGTCTACTTGATTCCTCTCCCCAACAAACCATATAATCATTGGGACACGCATGTTTTTCTGTATAATTCACACCAATCTTGTCAACAACATTTTTCATATCATAAAAACACTCAAGGATATTTTCTTCAAGAAATGCATGATGCAACATTTCCAATATCACGGACATCGCCATATTTGTAATTCCACATAGGCATTTGATATAGTACAACTTCAATAGAAAAGAATGTTTGGAATATTTCAAACATCCACAATATAAATATTTATTTCCATCATCAATTAAACCATGAAATAGATATGTCTACTCACTGAAGTTTTATCTTACAATATTCTCAACAGAATCAAGAGGAGGATCCAATGATATGTTAAAATCTTGATCTCGTTGTGCTATAGTCTCAGAAACATCAGTTCTCACATTCCAATTTGTATCACCTTCAATTGGTTGTTCTGATATATTTTTATGGGGTTGTTGGTGTCTTGAAATGAAAAATTAATTATTTATAAGTTTTTACACTTCATTTACCAATTTCAAAGAAGTTGGGAGCTTATTATAAGGATTGAAATCAGTTCTCAACCATTCTATAATGTTTGATTCTCCATTCCAAATATAGCACACATTTTTAGTAAGGAATTTATTCAATATTAAGTGTTTTTAAACTTCATCTCTTTTAAACCATATTCTAAATTTACAATTACAATATAGAAATTATATTCCCCTATCAATATATTGATTAGAAATTAAAAAATCTAAAAACTCATCCAAACCCTTAGCATACTGAGGTGTGTTCCTCAATTATGTTATCTATATTTTATCCATATATATCATAATGTGCCTACACATTATTAAAAAAATTAAAACACAAAAAAATTACAAAATAAGAAAATATATTCATATATACTAGTTGAAAAATATGAATATGTTAAATATGGTTTTCCTATATAAATACAAATGGTAAATAATGAAGAATTTTAAAAAGGATAACTGAAATCCATAAGGTCTCGTTGTGAGTGAAATAATGTGTAAAATAGTTACATTTTTCATTTTAAAACCATTAAAAATCCAGAGAGAAAAATTACATGTTGAAATACATTTTTCATAAAATCATTATTTTAGGAAATCATTGAAAAAATATCATAATCCAATGTCAATAGTTGATTACAAGACCTGTATAATTATCAAAATTGTTAATCAACTATCATGATGCCCTTTTTAATTTAATGGATACATTTTGTAAAAAAAATTACTGAGTGAATTGGTTGATTGAGGATGATAAAGGATTCGTTATTCAAATTTTATCGCTTTTATGAATATCTATGGTTTTATTTATATTATTTATTTTAATTTCCAGAATTTCCTTTTCATGTATGGATGAAGACACCATTAACCTTATCTGTGTTCAGTGGTAGTGAACAGAGAGATCATGAATGGTTGGGTATTATATGGGCAACATTGCTACTCTGATGAGGATTGGGAAATGATCAATTATGTTTATTATGAATCAATTAACATTATTGATGACAACGTTGAAAATTATGTTGAGAATGATCATGACTTAATGGGACATGCTAATGAGGTGTTCAGCTGAGAAATGAAACACTCTAAAGATGACAACATGAGTTCATGAAATCAAAGTAATTATAATAATCTCGTAACTATAATGATGTACCATGTACCACCAACATAACTTTCCTTATAAAAAGTGAAATAATTTTTTTTGACTACATCCCTTTATCACTCACTTCTTAAGGAAATTTAAAATCTTTCACCGAAGATATATTCAACCAATAAAAAGTTGAAATACCATAATTGAGGAGGATTAATGTTGAATGAATAATTAAATATATTATTATTGAATATAGTTGTTAGGTAAACCCAATTTATCTCCTCCAATGAAAATTTAAATATACACAACCACATAACACATAATATTTGATATTACTCATCCAACCACCTCTTCTTTTTAGCTAATGATTTATAGAAACTAAAAAAAATAAGAATACTAATCATCTATATTTTTGGACAATAGTTTTAATATAATGAATTCCACCCCATGTTGTCTAATAAAATATATTATAAATAAGAATTGGTAGGCCTAACACATCAATATCCAACCCAACTCATTCGAGAACTGACCAATAATGTATAAATTAATTTATAACAAATCCAAATTATACCTTAGTGGGAGGGGATATCAGTGACTCAGATTAGGACAAGTGATGAGGGCATAAGTCTGGACTGGAGGTGACGGGCAGGGAGGTTCTAGGTCGGGACAGGTAGAGAAAGGCAGTGAGCAGCTATGTTGGGACTAACAATGAGGGGCGGTGAGGGATGAGGGTGGGGGATAGAGGCAAGGTTTGGGACCATTAATGGGGATAAGAGAGGTTCAGGATTGGTAGGGCTTCAAGGGTGCGGGGTGGGTTCAGTGGGTGTGGGAGAAGTGTATGGTCTGTAAAAAAATTAAAAGTTTTAGCAGTGGTTTTTAATAAACTACCACTAAAAACAGCTGTTAAAGTCTGATTTTGGTGTAGTTACCTTTCTAGGGTTGTAATATATCGAGAAGTCATAATATTTAATAAGATATAACCGTATTTTATAGAGGACATTGAACTCATTATTTGTAAATTTAAACCTCAAAATTTTATGTTTAGATTATATTTCACAATGTTCTCCATAAATATAATTCATCCATATATTGAATAATAAAATTACCATAGTTAACTACAAACCATGAGTTGGGTAATTTATCTCATGGGCCTACAATTATCATTAGGCATTTGATATAACCATATCTTTCTACATGAGAATGAATTTGAATCTATTCTTTGATGTAGAACTATATATTATATACCATTCACCACTACATGGGTATTTTAAGAACATGTATGCAGACTTACATTCTCTTTAGAAATTAAAAAATATTATTCAAATTCATCTATCCAAAAGAATATTCCTACCTTATGAGTTGACATGGTGTGTGGATTGTACAAGGATAAAAGAATTCATAAACCATTGATAATATCTATCCAAATTAAGAATACATTGGATTGGTGTTTTAGGGGTTGGTTTGGTACAATGTTCAATCTCTTCCTTCTTTTATGAATCCATAAATATAATGTCTCTTGAGATTATATTAACAAAAATGAAAATTTTTGTAGAAAAAATTAACACTTTGTAATTTTCTCCATATATATTATCCTTCCTTAGGGTCTTTAGTAATATCCTCATGTGATATGCATGCTCTTCTATGATCTAGGAATATAGAACAATGTCATCTAAAAAGACTACAATAAGATAATCATGGTAATATCTTAAGAATATATTCATAAAATCCATGAATATTATGATGGAATTAATAAGACCAAATAGTATCTCTATATTCTCAAATTGTCTCTACCTTGTAAGAAATGTTGTCTTTGGTATATTCTTTATCTTGACCTAAATTGACGATATCCATAATGAATGTAAATCTTGAAAAAGTATTGAGATTCATGAATTTTATCAAGAAACTCATCAATACACGGTAGAGTATAGTTATTCTAGATAGTGATTTTACTATTTTATCGATAATCACTAAAAAGGCACATTGATCAATCTTTTTTCTTATAAAAAAGAGAATGTGTGCCCCAATGTGACAAAATTGGTCAAATGAATCCCTTGTGAAGGTTCTCCTAGAGTTTCTTCTTCAATTCCTACAACTCATTAGGGTCTATTCTGTAGGTATTATTTAAAATAGGTTAAGAAAAATGTATGAGTTATATTGAAAACTCAACTTTACAATTTGGTGGAAGAATACTAAACTATTATATAAATACATCAAAAAACCCATGCAAAATAGGCATACCATAAATTTTGAGTTTCTCCCCAACTATTAGAGATAAACACCATTTTTTAATTAAAAATAAAGACCCATACAATGGATGTTATTTCCATTGAACGTTCACATTTATTAACTCCCTGGTAGATGATCATTGGTGTTTTGGTAATATCATATACAAATTCCATTTTTTGGTAGTTTATATAGGATTTAATCAAATAAAGATAATCCATGCCTAGGATGATTTAAAATTCATCCATTGGAAGGATAAAAATATTTTTAAGGAGAATATTCCCATAAAATTAAATTTGATAAAAAATATAGACTTGATATGTGATCATCATGTCATTGGGGTTTTTCACTACTAATTCTATATATAAAAATTTTGGTGTAATTTTTATACCCTTTAAAAATTATACATATATAAAAAAATGGCTGGATACATAGTTAAAAAAACAATTAGTATTTATAGAGTGAATGGTAATTATACCATTCTCCATGGCATTATCATAAACCTCATCAGAAATAGTGATATCATGTTATTTCCATTTTTTATTGGATTAATAGGTTTATTACATCGATAATTTCCATTAACAATCAGATTTAGAAAATTTTTAGAACAATTCCCATGATCTTTTCATTTGAAACATTGGAGTGTGGGTGGTTAATTATATAGATATTTCTCTTTGTTGAAATCATTATCTAATTTATTCCCATCTATATGGATTTTGACTGACTGATGAACTTCATTTTCACACATAAAACATTTACTAGTCCCCTTAATACAATTTACTTCATGTTTATTCCAACCCATTGATCCTGAAATAAAGGTCATCTTCTCTTCTCCATGGGTTTTAGAGATTCATTTGAATTTCATCTCTTCTTTTCTTATAAACCCATGAGATTAAGGAGTAACATTAATCTCTATTTTCACCCTGAAATCACATTGAATTATTTATTCACATCAACTGAATTACCTTATGGTTAATGCCCTTAAAATACATGTTTTTAGGAATTTAAATAATTTATAACCCAAACATTCTAGTTAGATGATAATACCATAATCATAACTCATAATACTTGTAATATTTTCCTTATAGGTACCAATGGATTCATTATCCTTCTACTTTAGCTCAAGGAATTTATTCTCCCATTTCATGTGAACAATATGAGGGAATTACTTATTGTAAAATAATCTCTCAGTCTTATCCTACTCCTTGGATTAAATTTCATTCTATTTCATTCTATTCTTAGTAATATTCCTTCATTCATATGCTTCACCTTTCAAATGATAGACAACCAAAATGACATTTTCATGCTTCTGAGACTTGAGATTAGAAAATATCTATCTGTTGGTACTGATCTATTTCTCAATGTCTAGTGGATTAATGGATCCAATTAAATAAAGTGGATGTCTCCACATGAAGTACTCAATAAAATGTTGTTCCCCCCTTTTCTCATTTAATAGTCCAGCATGATTCATTGATTGAAGAAATTTTGTGACCATAGTAATGATATTTTTCATTTTACCTCCCATTAAAATTTCGTTTATCAAGAGTAAAATCAATGAATTTTACATTTTAACCACCATTAACAAGATTCTTTTGGGTTATATCCATCATGTAAGCATGAAAATTATAGTGTGAGAAGAAACAATAATAGTTTTAAAACACATAGTCGTGAGAAATCATTGATAAGACATATAAATCAACAAACATTATTTTAAATATTTACACCTTAGGTTTATCCTAGGTCATCCATGGTTATCATTTATTCAAATACTTCATAATAGTTCATAAATAAAATGTTAATTAATCAAATAATATCACCCATGAGTGAAAAATCAGGTGTTCTATAAGGTTCATTGTCATGTACTTGGTAGTATTCGAGTTAATCTCGATACACCTTTTTTAGAGTTATTACCCCTAGGTACATATTTTATAGAACCATGTCAACTTGTAATATCTATATGGGAATTCATTTATAGCTAAACCATAGAATATATTTCTTACCAAAAAATTTGGATGTTATATTATACTTAGGATTATCCTAAGGGTTGTCACTAATGCTCTATCATTCTATTTTACAAAGGTTATCTAAGCCTATCCACTAATACCAAAAATAGAAAACACATGAATTATATACATTGATATTACATCTTTTTATATGAATGTTTTTTACATTACACAAAAACATACATTGGGATCATAAATGAATCATGTAATTTGGAACATGGAAACCAAAAAACTAGTTCATAATTGAACAAAATCATAATCCTAAAGTTTTTTATAACTATAACCATCATAGTGATATAATACTTAATAAAATTATTCATAACCTATGGAAATGGAAACATAATATTGGGTAAGATAAGATGCTTTGTAATGATAAACAAGAAAGATATGTAATTATATATGATCATAACAGTTTGACAATATGATTATAATATTTTAAAACCATACCCTACATATCAAATATCATAATATTAAATCATGGAATAAATGTTGGAATTTTATAAGTAATTAATCTTAAAGGAATAAAATATCATGATCCATGAGAGTATAATATTAGAATTTGGAGGGGAAATATGGCATACACGTGTGAATAAAAAATCATTTCCAGAGCAGTCTAATCTCATTTCCATGACTATTATATTGAAATGGGTTGACTCACCAACCCATCATAGTAGTCAAGGTTTACTCCCAAGACAATCTTAGTCGACAAACTCTCTTACTGAACTAGGTTCCCTCCCCATTCCTGTCTAGTTCAATTTATTATATATTAATCTTTACCGAATGCATTGTTAGAAGATATAGGGCCCCCCATTACCTAATGAATAATATGTATATATATATATTCTACAAGATCATAAAAAAATCATCATATCATAACAGATGAAATAAAATGGGTATCATAAGAATTTCATCATTTCATAACCTATGAAAAAATAGGTTTCCAAATCATTTCATCATTTCATCATAGCATAACGTGAAGAAATAGTAGTGGGTTTCATAAGCATTTCAACATAGTATAATCCATGGAGGAGAAATAGGTCTCATAAACATAAAACATTTAGAGAAAGAATAAGAATGGTTTCTTTGGATCCTATCACCATTAAATTATAATTAACACCAAAAGATTTTATATTAAATGTAAAATTATTTGGATAGATCATTTGGAATATATATTTAGTAAAATTACCTCTCCATATTGAAAATTACTTTTAAAAACACAAAAATAATTAAAAATTTTCAATGTTATATTATTTGAAAAAGTGAAAAATTTAATAGTCAATATCTAAATAATTTATCATTAATGATAGAAAAAAATTCTATTCATTCCATAAACGATTAAAAACAATGTTTTTTTTCATTTTTTCTTAAATGTTAAAAGAACCTCATTGAGAAAATCATGATAATATTAATTTTACTCAATATTCTAAAAATTCAAACATTAGTGAAAATGAGTTTAAACAATATTTGGAGAGCCTTAAGAATGTTATTCAAAATAATTTTTGAAATAATACGGATATGTAAATAGAAGGTTTTTTGACCGAATAGAGAAATAAAGTCATTTTTACTTCAAATAATATTTATGATATATTGATTAATTATTGAGAATAAATTGAAAGGAAAAAGGATATTCTCCAAAAATAACTAGACTATATGAAAATTCTTGAGTTTCTTGAGACTTAGATGATAATATTTCTTCATCAAAAACATAATCATAAATAGTCTTGAAAAACAATAAGAATGTAACATAAACCCTTACAACTTTAGTAACATTTGAATAATAATACCCATTAAATAAATTACCTTATAAAGATATGTATATGCCATAATTTTCATTATAATAATAATAAAATTTATTCCTGATAATTATATACAACACTCAAAAGAAACAAATGGTGAATATGGAATGTGTCTAATGAAAATAACAGTTAGATTAAAATCCCTTACCTCAAGTCTCAAAATTATTTTTACATGTTTGTAAATTCATTATAATAAATATATTTTATTTATAAATCTATTAAAAATTATAATTAAATATATAACACCATATATGATTTACTTATAACCTTTTCTCACCGGTTTATTAAAAATTCTTTATTAAAATAAATGTTTCGGGTAATAACTACCTTATTTTATCATGTATTTTTTCATTTGTGAGTTTTGGTACGTAAAATATGTTGATTATTACATCATATAAATAATTTCAAACATTATATTAATAACATATATTTTCATTATATACATATTTAGAGTCACCCATAAAGGTTAGAGATAGAAAAATGGACTACATCGTTCATGAAGACAGTTGGTTGTACGAACGCTTGAATGATGTTTCCATTTATTAATGTGTGGAAAAAATAAATGTAAATAATAATTAACCTTTAAAAATAATTATTATTTAATATAAATCACATATATTCATTAAATTTACCCTTATTACCTTCCATGTAAAGATTTAGTAAAAAACGAGTCGCATTACTTCGTGAGGCCATAGTCCCCCATTAACATAATTGATGTTATTGAATCCCCATGGAATGACAAGAATGAATATGTAATATCATTATTATATAAGAATAATTATTTTTAATATATAAAATATTTATATATAATATATAAAATATTTATATATAATTTATATCCATAATACATGAATACATGATATGTGTAAGTGGAAAATTAATTTCATCCATTTGCGAGGTGGTAGTCGACATTACACACGATCGATGGCTTGTTTTCCCATTTGAGGGAAAATGAGATGGAATTAGGCCATGAAATTAATGTAATAAAATTTTAGTATATGAAATATACTTATTTTATTTTATTTTAATGGTTGAAAAATATTTTAAAGAGGTGATGGAAGAATTAAAACCGAAATGTTTGTTTAAGAATGACACCTCTTCTTCCGAGATCCTCTTTAGGTTATCACTAAAATATATCATATGATGGATTTATGATCAAAATAGGGGATTTAGGTCACTAAGAGGGGATAAATTATTGGATTTTTTTAGATATTCCTTCAAAAAATGTATTTTTAAGTGTGAATGGTAGAGGATAAGGGTGGAAATTTACAAGTGGGGGGGGGGGAGGATAGACATAGATGTTTTGGAAAGAAATAATCATTTCCAAATTTTTCACTTTAAAAAAGAATCCAAAATGGACCATTATCAAAAATTTGAACATAAAAGGTCAAAATATGACCATAAAATTTAAATTATATAATATTTGGGTCATTTTTAACCCTTATCTATTTAGTTTAAACCAAGATAAACATGTTTTTAGCATAACCATGGTGTTTAATTTTTACTTTTTTACTATTCATTATGGTGAAAAATTAATTTGAAAATATAATATTATTTAAATTATTACTATTATAAATATGAAATATATTTTTTAAAATTTAATTCATAGAATTTTAAGAATTTAATTTATAATTAAACCCACAGATGCAATAAAAAAAATGCTTTTCCAAAGAAAATGTCCTCATAAGCTTAAAAAGTTTTCTATAAAAATTGAACACAAAACTAAATCCAATGATATAAATTGAATTATTAATAATATTATTTAATTAATTTTTCTTTTATAACCATATTAAAACATTTTTTTCGTTTTCAAATTCTTTAAATGAAAAGAAAATTATTAATAAAAATAAAATTTTCACTATTCACTAAAAGATTTATCATTTCTGGAAATAGTAAAAAAATAACACTAAGATAATTTTGACATAGTTATTTGAAAAAATAATATAATTATTTAAAATAAATATTCTATAATGGGAAAATTTTAATTTTAATATATGTTTGGTAAGTAAAACAAATTCTTTTTTATAAAAATAGAGTTTAAAAAAAAATTATTTATTCTTTTCTCATATCTATAAACCACCTAAAATAAATGTTAGAAATATTTATTTAATATATAATATATAAATTTCAATGAAACCATTCACAAAAAGTTATTTATTTAATTTATTGATATAAAACATATTTTTTCACATAAAAATATTTTTTATAAACAGATTTAATTTACATTCAAAAGGTTTTTATTTTCATATCTAATTAACTAACCACCGAATAATTAATTATATATGCATGTGTATATGTGTATGTAAATAATATATTTTTCACAATTTATCTAATCCTATTCATACCTATCATTCCAAAGTCTAAGAGATGACAATCATATTAAATGATATTATTTTAATAGTATATCCCTTTTTGTTTAAACATGGTGTTCCATGTAATAGAAAACTATAAAATAAATTTATTTTATCAAAAATAATATTTTATAAAATATTGAGGTTTTCTAGGGTTGGTGAATATGATAAGTAAGAATTATTAATATGAGGTTAACACTAACATTGAGGACTTTAATCTCCTCTTAAAGAGCCTCTTATAAAAGAGGTATTTAGGAATGATTCTTGTGACCAAAGGTTCCCAAACAATAGAGAGTCTCATTAAGATAATTTTTGAAGTCATTAAAAAGAAACCCAATATTTTGTTTGTGTTTATGTGGAGAAAAGATAGATCATTTTATAGGTGTGTTTCAATATCATTTTTACAAATGCTCTTTACTTAATGTATAAAGAATGTGTTTTTACCTTGTAATTGGATATAAAGTAGAAACAATAATGGATATAGGACAAGGTTAGTTAAATAATTCCCTAATACAATCATTTATAGATAAATTATAATGGTAATTTAGTTCTTTATTCCTTAATTAAATCACTTTACCTTATTTTAGCAATTACGAATGTAACAAATTTTTACCATGGGATCTCATTGTTATGACTAAAAATGTAATTGGCCTCATTCTTTAATTTTTTCATTTTGATTAAAATTTTATATCCATATCACCTCATTAAATTTTTATAGATATGATAAATTTAAATTTTAAATGAAAACATAAATTATATAAAAATTCTTTTAATATAAAAATGAATTTTTAAGAACTACATGTTCTTAATCGTTTCTCATACCAATTAAAAATTAAATTAGAGTTAATTAATTACTTTATACATTTAAAATTTAAATTTAACTATAATCATCATTTAAAAGGGATCAATTTAATTTATTAAATAAAAATACACAACAATTATTAAAAAAATTCTCTGAAAAATGGGCCTTTTAAAATAAAATTATTTCAATCACATCCTATTAAAGTTGATTATTTATAATATAACTATTAAATTATATTATTCCATTAGTATTAAAATATTTCTTTGATAAAACATTAAATAATTCATTAAAAATAATAACTGAAATGAATATTTTTTATAATAAAGTATTATCTATTCATTTCATTCTAGAATTATTTATTATATGTGAATTTTAATATTTTTAATCTATTAATAACAATTTAAAAACATCAATGTACCTAATGTAAACAAGTATATCCAACGACCACATATTCAATGGCCTTATATCCCATTAATATATAACAAACGACTATATATATAATGATCATTTTATATTTATATTTATATATATATATCCTTATATACATCTCTTAAATCATTACTCATATTCACAAATTTCATTTTCAAGATGTTTATTTTATTTTTAATGTGTTTAATTATTTCAATATTTATTATCAGTAGTATGATATTCATTTCAGATTATGATGATGAGAATTTAAACATTGATGTTGTTTTATTTAATTATCATTTAATTACTTTAGTAATTTTACTAATTATGTTAAATTTAGTTATATTGAAATGTATTTGATCTTTAATTATAATATTCTAACATAATGATATAAATAATTTTTCATTGGGGTTTCTAGTGTGTGTATCATAAGTTATTGATACACTAGATTAAATTATAGGTAAATGTATAACAAAATCATAGGTTGTTACATCTAGTGGCCTATTAGTTTTAATTTCAACCATTTTTTTCCATGAATAACTATTTTTCCTTAATATTTCTTACATATGTTTCTTGGGTTCCTTTTAAGATAAGGAACATTCTATTAATTATCTTTATGAATCGGTATTCTTATGTTGTTTTGGAAAATAAGACTGAGTCCTCATGGTCACAAGTAATTTTCTTCCTTTATACCAAAATAACATGTTTATTTTCCCACTACCAACTTGCGATATATTTCTATTTATTATATATCCCTTGGATAAAATATGTATGTCTCTCAATATTTTATAAATAATTATATTCTACTAAAAATTCACTTCATTTCCACCACTACAAATCTTAGAAACACTTAATAAATTCTATTTTATCCTTGCAAAAAACAATAACATCTTGGAAGTAAAATTATTCTTATAAATATTTATTGTCTTACAAAATTTGATCTTCAATGATCCATACATACTAAATTTAACAACTCCCCCATCATACTTCCCAATACCCATAATAATTTTTAATCACTCATCACATTTGATAAGAAATTTTCCTCTAGTATCTAAGGTCTCTCATTCATTAAATTTTTATAATAAACCTTAAAAAAGTTTGTTATTTTTCTTTATTTTAGTTTTCAAATTTATCATGGAACACATTTTTGAATCTATTGGGAATGAATAATAGTTATTCACTCCACATTTGTATGTCCTTCTTGATCACATCTCCCAAAAGTCTCTTCAAGATATTATAAATAATTTTAACTTGTAAATTACTCAAAAACTATATTTGTTTTACCTTATAAAGATTCCATAAAACATCATCAGTGGTTGGACCCATGCCCAACAATGGATTTTCTAAATTTATTCAAATTAGTCCTCAAGACTTGATGAATTCTACCCCAAAATACTTATAGACAAGGTTTCTCACATTCAATTTATAATGAATTTGTATGAATAAGAATTTCCTTAACATGAAATTATTTATTATTTGTCGAACCATTTGACTTATTTTATCATATCATAATTTTAATGAAGTATCAAAGGGTTTAATCTTTGTAGAATTATCCACATGTGAAACAAATCTATTGAAAAAAATCATTGGTACTTCTAGTGAAATAATAGTGGATCCAAACCCCCTAAATTGATCATATTTAATCATGATAATAATATTTACACACATCAAAGACTCTATATTGTTCTCTCTATCACATGATAGGAAGGAGTGGGACCACTACTCTCTGTTGTTAGGAGTCTTATTGAGAATTCATATCTTATGTTGGGTAGAATTATTTTGGGAAAATTTTTTATTCACAACCAAACCCATGTAACCCAAAATCATATAATTGAGATAATATATATAGTTAAATAATAAATAATTACACCAAGAACATTATCTAATTTATAACCCTAATATTTCTCCATGTAAAATAATAATAATATTATTATTATTAAATTCCATGAAATGTGATATAATAGTTTATTTTTAAAATATATCATTACCTCTAGAACCTTAAGTCAACTATCTAATCCTCCACGGAATTCATGGTACCTTGAATTATAATTACTTATTTTATAAAATTTTGACTATATTATTCATTAAATAAATAAATAAATATTATAGTTACTAACTAGACAAAAAACATATTTATTTTTTATTCACATAACCAAATAAATAATTTTTTATTACTTTGTGAATTAATAACAGAAAATAAATATTGTATATTCATATAAATATTAGTAACCTTGTGGATAAATATTTATTTAATATCCAACTCACTTATATATTCTTTTAAAAAACTGGTGATTAAATCAATGAGAACAATAAATTCTAAATAATTATTAATCAATGATCCTGGAATAAAATTTATTCAAATAGTTAAATTTAAATAAAATTTAACTATGATTATGGATACAATTAGTATGTAAAGCACTAAGAATTTTTATCATTGTAATTAAAAAAACTATCCTAAATTATATTATTAGTTTCTAGAAGCACATTATGTTATCCATATAGAATGAAATTAACGTTACAATGGCAAAACCCATTTATAGATGCTCACCCTCTAATATAATCCCTTTATCTTGAAATCTCCTGAAACATGTTTCATACATTGTGCAACCCGACCATGGATTAATCTTATAGTTTTCTTTCAATAAAATTTATAAATATATCTAATCTTAATAAATAGAAACAAAAAATAATTTCTGGAATTATTCATTAATGCCATATCACTTTTAATGAACCCATCGTGTCACACCTCATCTCGAGCATATGTCATCATGTTTTTCATGAATACATGAAATTATATGACCCATGATAAGAATTAATAATAATATCAAATCAAAATAAAAATACACATGTACACATATAAGAATATCAAATTACATATTTTACATGTGGAATTACAAATAGAGATGATGTTATCATAACCTACTCTCTTACAGATTACCGATTGTAAACTTACTGAGAAGAAGTATCACTGTCTTATGGCCCCCTACACTTGATAACCAAACATCATATTTGTAATATTATGTTTTTGTCATTTGACCATAGAATATATATTTATGAATATTGTCATAACACTTCAAGGTTGTTATCATAGTGTGAAACTACTAGGACCTCTAAATGTGACTGATACTCTATGTACATTACCAAATAAATTTCATGTATAAGAACACTAGTATTATAAAAAGATATTTATTAATATTTATTTTAGTAAATATAAAGTTAATGAAAAGTAAAAATTTAGTTTATTCTATAGCACTAAATCCAATAGAAACCATCGTTGACCAGAACCAACTTCTATTTTTTCCCACTATCAGTCACATCATATTCATGAGTCTACAAAAATATGCCTGAAGTTGTAGGACCTACAACATTAATGTGGTTTTTATTCTTACTACGATGTGTCCCTACTAAGACCCCCCCCCAAGAGGTAATATCACTGAGTATTTTTTCCATTTTTAGTATTTCACATCATTACTAAACATAACAACTTGGATCAAACCATTTATAAACCCACTGTTTAAGAAGCATTAGAAGACACAATATTCACAGCCTATGTAGACATGAAAACCAATATGATTAAAAACATTTCTATTTATTATTACCTTACCTTAATTTTTATCTGATATCAATGTAATCTAAAAGTAAAGTAGGTTTGTATCCCCTTAATAACTATTATTATTATTCATCCAACTACCATAAACTCTTCAATTTTTAATCCATGAATTATTTTTAGATATTTTTTACAACTATACATTGTAGTTATCCTAGTTTTGTTTTATATTCTCCTTTTATTATTTTCACTTAATAAATATCAAAATGCAGTACATATCACGACATGTACGATAGATATACAATGTACTATTGGTCATATATAATCTATTTAGAATAATAATTTTTTCATATGTTTCCACATGTTATATTTTATAGATATTGATCCATGTAACATAGGTAATGATACATTATCAACATATATACTATGAATTGATCTAATAAACATCAAATATCTATGTATTTATATCTTTTTACAAATTTCATGGATTACTTATTAAGTCATTCTTGGAGAAATTATTTTATTTTATTCTTAATACTATATTATGAAACATCTATTTTCCATATGTCATCATCATATCATCCTTGGAAAACTATACCACTCTCACTAACCACTTGTTAACACCTAGTACACATTTTTTCCAAATGAATATTATTTGATCATGATGGTTACATTAATCCATAAAGGGATTTATATAAATTTCAAACCTTATTCGATCTATTTGGAATCACCAAACCATTTTGTTTGTGTTGTATTGAAATCATTCTATACATTTACTCCAAGTAATGTAGTCTTGACATCCAATGCTCATCATAATGACCATATAAAGTTCATATGATAAGTATAATTATAATAGATTTTAGTATGATGTCAAGTGTTTTGTTTTTTCATAAACTATTCCTATAAAATTCTAAATAATTATTTAATAAACCAATGTTTATTGGTACCATATTTTACCATCCATGTTAATTTTCTCTTGAATACCCACCAACGAATTTAATTTTGTTTTTGAGAAACATCCAAAATACGGAACCGGATTTTGGAACATGGAATCCATCATGATTTTTTATCATTGAAATAATAGTTTTTTTTTCATTTTATACATATAAGATTAATTATACTTCCTGAATAATATATCACTTATATTTATTGAATATGTAACCATTTATTTGGTATTAACATTTTCATGTAATAAGTGTCTCTAGAACAATCCCTCCCAATAGGATTTTGGGGTTTAAGTTTTACTATGAAAACTTATGTGAATATGGATCCATGAATTCAAAGATGTATTGTTTTTTCCACTATCTCAAAATAGATACACATACCTCATAGAAATATAGTTGTCTTTTACTATTACCTCACTAACATTAGTATGTTAATATCATGTGTTTCTATATGATTATTGACTAAGGTGAATATTCTATGTCTTATGATGTATGATTGTAGCTATAAAAAAATTTAAACAAATGGCTCTCATCAAATACCTAAGGATACACCATAATGATATCCCATCATATCATAAATTATATGATATCCATTAGTACATATAAATAGAATATGCTTAGATGTTACACGTAAATTTGGGATAAATGTCTTAAAAGACTATGGAAGAAAATAAATTCATAAATGAAACCCCATTAATCTACCTTCTAATACCATTACTTCTTTAATATGAATAAGTTGATGTGAGTTTAAAAATTATTCACTCTATATTTAAATAATAGGTGGATAATTGGTTATGATATTCTCTAACAAACCATCATAAAGGATAATATATATTCTTACCAAGTGAATTCATCTTTCCAAAAAGAAACCCTAAATTTTCTTAATATAATATCATGAATTATATGAATTTACCTCTACCTTTTCCTTATAATAGTTTATATTGTCCAACATAACTAACACAAGATGATTTGTGGATTAATTTTATTTATAATGGTTTATTTTTTTAATTATAATAAGTATTTAAAAAATGGGTTTGATTATTACCATTATTTTTATTTGACAAATTATTAAATTTACAAAACTAGGTATGAGTATTATATTTTATATTCATTATTAATGAATCAAGTATTATTAAACTATTATCTATGTCTAAAATACCATAACAAAATCCATTTCCAAATGAAAAATGTTTCATTGTACCTAATGGGAACTAATATAAATTTCATTGTACTACTCAACATAAATCAATAGTTTCAAGATAATCAATTTTCATGGAAAACTAAAAGATTATGCTTCTCACTTCTGACATAAGAATAACCCTTTCTTAGCTACTGGGAGATTTGACCTTACTTATTGAAATATTTATAAAATTATATGGTTCTTATATTTTAATTAAAAAATTATATTGTAATATCCCTCAAATAGAATAGAAATATTTCATGAAATAATGAAAATACCCAAAGTAAAATATTTTTCCCACTTCTTCTTCAATTCATTATTTCTCCTCCTTTAGTGACCTTCCTTGCCCCATATGTAGCCGATTACTTCTTGATCTCCTCAATTCATCTAAAGATCTTTTCTATTAGAATATTCTTTTATAATCATCATTAAATTTTAACCATTCATTTTATTTTCAACCAGGTATTTCATATAGTTAAATAAAAGGGGTTTGGAGCCATGTTACCACCATTCCCTACATATTTGAGAAGCATAGTAAAAAGATTCGTAAGCAATATCTTCATATTGTTCATCCTTTAGTTATGAATGAATATAGTTCAAGTGGGTGATAATGATGACAATAATGGATTAATGGATAAATAATTATCTAAATAGAAGCCCAATTTTGCTAACTAATTCAACATCTTAAATATAAGATCACTAGCTTGATAACCATCTCCTAGTTGAAACTTGTATAGAACAATGAAAATATCATTTATCTTAATCATTTAATAATCATTATAAAGTGATAAGAGATAAGATATCATGGTGTATTCATATATATATGTATGTTATACCTTCATCTATTAGTGCATATTAAATAATAGGATGAAGTTGAAAATATAAGCATCTTCCATGTATCTCTTTTGTTCATACATTTCACCTACGCTCACTTGATGATGTGTATGATTAGTAATAGGTGATCCAACACATTGAATTACTTTTCTTATAGTACTGTATTAAAAAATTAACTACTATTAGAAATTTATATTTGTGAGGACATATTCATTTTCCAAAAATTATTACAGTGTTCTCATGGTTTCTCGTTCCATTTTCTATACAATGAAATTTAGATTTATGTACATTATCTTGAAGATGAAAATTTTATGTAATAAATCTTGCTTATTTTTCTCTAACTATTTCATAAAATTGGAATAATCATCACCATTTGATTCATAAAATGAAATCTCATGGATATTATAGTGTCAAGGATCCATATTTCCATTCCCATAACCCACATGGGATTGTGATAGTTTATTTGATGGTATTTTGGTTGGTTTTCTTTCAAATTTTATTAACTCAAATTTATATGATCTATTGAGTGGACTCCTCTATACAAAAATACTATACATAGATTTCTTAAACACTTGCTTTTTAATTTCACCAATTATTTTAGTGGAAATAGAACCTTTATTACTAATAGGTTAAATCAACCCAAAACTCTTTTTCAAAATCCCCAATAATTTAAAACTTCCTTACAAAGGCAGAAAATTATATTTGGAACTATGTTTTCATTTTTACTCATATATTGGAAGGACCATACTAAAAAAATATTTTCCATGGGAGATTTTTATCTTATGCATTAATATTATTTATTGTATCCTTCTACGTGCTCATTAATATTATGTTTATTTTACATAATTAACTAACCATTTATTTATTATATAATTTCTACATAATAAATTTATTTTATTCTATATTTCATGATTATTAATTTATTTATTTTAAGAGACCGTGTTTAGGAATCAAAAACAATATTTAACCATGAACTGAAAAAATAAATATGGGCCATGATCACGAAATTTACTATTTAATAATTTATTCAGTGTGAGGAAAACTAACCCTTAATATAACGGAATTAATCTATCAGAGATTGGTTCAAGTAATAGAATTCCACCATCACTTGTGTTTCTCCATGGTTGGTGTTACCTCGTCTTCAGGGAAAATCATCTCCTCTCCCTCAAGAGTTCCATCCTTTACATACATTTACTCATATAAAGGGGAGGGGTTCTAGGGGTTAGGGGTTCCAAAAAATAATTCATGGAGATACATTCCCATATATAATAAGGATGTGGGGATAATTCATAGACCATAATATTTAATTAAAAAAAAAATTATCACAGAACCCATGAAATGATAATTAAACTAAATAGAAATCCTCATCAGATATTGGTAAGTCAAGATCATGATCATCCTATCCCGACCCCCTCACCACAATGTGTACCCCTCTTGGGTCAGCAATGTGAAAAGGGAGATAATGACCCCCAGAGTCCCGCCTCTAGTAGGCCCCAGTTTGGCGACTAGCACCGAGGGTATAAAAAACACACAAATGGGAGGAATTGCCCTCAAAGAGAACACATGCATAAGGGAGAGATAAGATAGACACAACCCCACTCCAAATAAGAACTGAAATATAAAGAAACCCATGTGCATGTATTTAATGCCATGCAAAAGTACTAAAACTGGAAGGGGAAAAACAGCAAGTACCCAAAAGAAAGTAAAAAACGGCAGCAACCACAAGCCTGAACAGCTCCTGCAACCCCCAGATAGTAGAAACCAGCTTTCTCTCCAACCTTCTCCAAGTGACCTAAAAACAGTTTATATATAAATAGCATGAGTATAATAGTATACTCAGTAGGATCCTCCCCGAAGCCTATTGGTAAAAGTAAAGAAAGAATGCAAAAGAACAGTGAACAACAAGTGAAACTAACTCATCACCTAAATAGGTATACTATGTTCCCAAACTCACCATGGATACTCTCACCAAGTAATGCATACAAGAATATATTATATAATAAAGAATGTCAATGGTACCCCACTACTACTTCCTCACCAGTTTTCCACTTTGCCCCAATGCCGCACATCCTAAGCATCTCTCTCCAAAAAGGCTTGCCCACAGACACCTAGGCGAAGCACCACAATATGCACCTTGTGCTACAAAACTACCACTTCCACACACCAAAGTAACCAGGTTGTTTCTGGGAGCCACCCTAGCTCGCATAACATGTATCATACGTCGGGTATTATACCTCAAGCCATTACAACCCATACATCGGTAAGGATCCTCAAGCCATCACAGACTATACACGTTACACCTATAGTAGTACATAGAAAACTATATCCAGAATATGTGTGTGTGAATAACCACAATCCATTACATCCCTCTACACACATATATGGGAAAACAAACCAATTTTCCTACCAACAACTGTAACTACCATGAGAAGAGAGTGGGGCCAAAGGGAGTATTCATCCATCCATCCTCCAACCAGAATGTTGGGGAAAGCACCTCCCAAGGCTCAGAAACCATGAGGTGTCAGTTGACCTTACTAACAGGTTGGAGTGGCATATAGAAACACAAAAAGTACAAGATATATAATATCTCACAACCACACTATGGTCATTAACTATTCTTAGACACAACTGCATCCAAAGTCTTTCAGACTCCGGGATTCTACTTCTAAGATTATGTATCATATAAGCACACAACCATTTAAATAGCTTTATCAGATTACTTCATTCTCTTTTTATCAGTTTTAGTGTAAATTAATTTATTATTTAGACATTAATTAACCATAAACAATTCCACATTAAATTTAATTAGCATCACACCGAAAGTCAATTGTTCCTTCAAAAATTATAACCTCATCATTATGTTCTAGCAACTCCATCTCCATGGATTAACACAATTTATTCAATTATTAATTATAGAAATACTTTCCCACAGTCCCATGTATTCTATAAATACATTATATGCTACTAAACACAAGGGGATCAACATGGTGAGTAGATATACTGCCCGTCGAGTCTTTCCCACTTATAGCAAGAGAATATATTCATCCTTCCTTGAGCAGCTAAACACGAAATGCACATGGCATAACCTGTGTGTCTTCACCTATTTCAGAAGAATGGTAACTAAGACTAGTTGCCTTGAGCCATGGGGAAAAGTAAATCAGATAAACAACCAGTTAAAATTACCAAGAATCCAACAATCAAATCCACTCCATTCAATCATCCTTGGTGTTCTCCCTAACACCCACATGCGTAAACTGATGCATCTCGCCACTCTAGGCATCATCTTTTGCCACAACCAAAAGCCTCCATTCCCCCTCATATCATAACAGCCATCCAAGATCACATCATATCACAAATAGCAGGAAAAAATACCATATTTAATTGGGATCTCGTCCCTTTAAAAATCAAGAGGGTAACTTAGAACCCTTTAAGGAATTATCAAACAATCAGTTCATTAATCCATCTTGAATGAATAGATTTATTATTCGTAGGTTCCAAATTCGAGAAACCTAATCAGTAAGCTATCACAAATAATTAAACATTCTTACTGCGCCAATTTGATTAACATCGAATTAAAACTAGAACAAGATTTGTTTACATGCCTCTTTATCTTTAGCCAAACAATTATCAATTAATCCCAATTTACGTTCTTTACCGATTTCCATCAAGAACGAACAGCTAATCAAAGCAAGCATAGATATCACACTATCTTACAAAACATGAGGCAATAACATGTGATCGATATCAATTTATATATCCGGTTAAAATATTTATTATTTCAATTCCATTGTCATCCAGTGGAATTAAACTTTCTAACAATACAATTGCACATAAAAAAAAGAGAAGCAACACATCCCCTACATCAAAGAGTTCCTGTTGTTCTGTATCCACACAACGGGTCACGATCCTCCTCTTGCGCCAACTACATCCATCCGAGGATGCCACGGTACGACTGCACCAACCAAACCCCAAGAAGACCCCTATTAAAAGCATGGAGATTACATGCTATAATATAGAAGGAAGAAATATGAGAATATGATCCCAAAGGAATGACAATAAAACTTACCTTATATCGAGGGTTGATCAATACAGCTTGGTTGCATTAAAACAGAGCGGAACTGATCCAAGGAGTAATGTTTGATTGTGCAACTCCTATGGGAATTATTGAAAGGTTCTAGCATCTCATAGCCAAGAAAAAAGATTAAGAACAAGGGAGGATGATATCTTGTCCCTTTTTAAGATTTAATGGGGCGACGATTTATGATACGCTTAAAGGTTTGGATCTCCACAGGTCACTCCTCAAAAGGTTTCATTATCATCAACATCGATCTCTAACCAATTGATAATGTGGGAGTCATCATGAAGATAACGATGGAGCTATGATACATGTAAAACATCAAGTATCTAACATATCTGTGGGGGAAGTGCTACTCGATACTCCACAGCTCCAACACGAGCTAACACCTCGAAAGGCCCAACAAACCGGAGAGAAAGCTTACTTCCATGACCAAACCTTCATTACCCATGACGAGAAGTCACCTTCAGAAACACATGATCCCCAACATTAAACTCTAAGGGTATCCTTATTTGATCAGCATATGATTTCTGATGATCTTCTGCTGTCTTAATCCTCTCATGAATCACCTCAACCATCTCTGTTGTATTCTGCACTGGTTTCGGTCTGAGAATTGCTGACTCTCCAACCCCAGTCCAACACAATGAAGAACGGAAAGGCCGGCCATACAAGGCTTCAAACAGCGCCATACAGATGGTGGAGTGAAAACTATTATTGTAAGAGAACTCCATGAAGGGTAAGTGCCCCATCCATGAACCTCCAAAATCAAGAACACAAGAGTGTAACATGTCTTCAAGAGTCTGGATGGTTCGCTTTGTCAGACCATCCATTTGAGGGTGAAAAGTAGTGATAAGGCATAGTTAAGAACCAAAAGCATGTTGGAGACCTCTCCACACCATGGACGTAAAATGAGGATCTGGATCATAAATTATCATCCTAGGGACTCCATGAAGTCTCACCACATCCTCTAGATACTGCCTCGGAAAAAGTTCCCCTGAGCTTGACTCCTTGGTCGCTATAAAGTGGTCCTATTTTGTTAAACAATCCACTACCACCCTAATAGCATCATGTCTTCTCAGATATCGAGGTAAACCTGTTACAAATTCCATTGAGATGTGCTCCCACTTCCACTGAGGAATCTCTAATGGATAGAGAAGACCACCAGGAACATGGTGTTCGGCCTTCACCTTCTGGCAGACTAAACATCAAGACAAAACTCTACAACCACACGCTTTAGCCCAGACCACCGAAACTAACTCCTCAAGGATCGGTACATCTTTGTCATGCCAGGATGTACTGCTAAGGGTGAACTATGGAACTCTCGGAGAATCGTCTCTCGCATAATCAAGTGAACAAAAAGCCTTCCATGATACAACATTTGGTGTTGTTCATCCCCCGACCAACCATCAGGGGACTCACCACAAACAACTCGGTCTCTCCAAACCTCCACCTCTAGATCTCTCAACTAGGACTCTTCCACCTTCTACACCATGGATGACTATACCATCATCTAGAAAAGACAACCTCTACCCCAAACTTCTTCCATCTTAAGATGCAATGCTGACAGTTCTTCCATTACTCTCTAGGAATCACCAGATTCATGCACATCACCACTACGTGACTTTCGGCTCACTGCATCAGCTAAAACATTACCTTTTCCAGGTGTATATGATATTTCAATGTTGTATTCCTGTAAGAAATCCATCCACCGACGCTGTCATAAGTTCAAGTCACACTGGGAGAAAACATACCTCAAACTCTTATGATCGGTGAAAACAACAAAGTGTTCACCAATGAGGTAATGTCTCCATAACTTCAGAACAAACACCACGAATGCCAACTCAAGATCATGGGTGGCATAGTTGTGTTCATGGTGATGCAACTGCTGAGACCCATAAGAAACAACTGACCTCTGCTGCATGAGAACACAGCATAACCCTAGATGTAAAGAATCACAGAAAACATCAAACTAGAATCCCTCAGTTGGAAGGAAAAGGACTGGAGCACTTACAAACTTCTCTTTTAGATACTCGAATGATGCCTGACACTAATCAGACCATATGAATGCCTGATCCATATTGGTAAAAGCTGTCAGAGGAGTCGCAACTCATGAGAAATTGGCTACGAACCTCCTGTAGTAGCCTGTGAGACCAAGGAATCTCTACACCTCTAACACTGTCTTGGGGGCTGCACAAGACACAACTGCTTCTACCATCGATGGATCCACAACTACTCCCTATTGGGACACAACATGCCCGAAGAAATGGTCTTCTCGATCCAAAAAACACACACTTAGACAACTTCTTGTAAATCTGATGTTTGAGAAGAACTCCCAAAACGGATCGTAGATGCTCTGCATTATCCTCTTAAGATGTGGAGTACACTAGGATGTCGTAGATGAAAAATACCACGAATTTGTCCAGTAACTCACGGAACACAACATTCATCAATCCCATGAATACAGCCAGAGCATTCATCATGCCAAATGGATTTACAATGAACTCATAATGCCCATGACGACATCAGAAAGTAGTCTTCGGAATATCCTCATCCTTCACACGCATCTGATGATATCCTGACCACAAGTCGATCTTTGAGAACTAACTTGAACCCTTCAGTTCATCGAATAAATCATCAATTTGCGGAAGATAATAGAAATTCTTTATTTTCACTTTTTTTAAGAGACGATAATCGACACAAAACCGCAAACTGCCATCGGCCTTCTTCACGAACAAAACTGGTGCACCCCATGGCGACACACTTGGATGAAAAAAACTGCACTAAAACAAAAAATCAAGTTGTATACATAGCTATCGTAACATGGAAGGGGACATCTTATATGGAGACATAGATATAAGAGATGCTCTGAGGTGTAGCTCAATCCCAAACTCGATCTATCATCGAGGGGGTAATGCTACAACCTATTCTAGAAAGAAATCAGGGTACTCCTCTATGACCCTAGAAAATGATGACTTCTGAACCTCCGAAGAACCCAGCATCATCTCATCCATCATGGATGATAATGATGGAACACACCTATGACCCATCCGAGGATCTCGCTCACCAACAAACACCACTTTCTCTCCATCCGCACTAGTGAAGACAACCTTTTTCTTGAAGCAATCCATGGTATCCTGCAACAAATAAAAAAAATGCATGCCGAGGATGACATCATATGGTTGTATTCGTAGACATAGGAAAACTCTCCAAGAGAGGTGTTTCCTCAACACTACCTCACACTCTCTACATCCTTCAAATAAGTCAGCTTGACCTGGAGCCATACCCATAAAATAACAGCCGTTAGAGTTCCTAAACTTGTAATATGGAAGACTCAACAGTAATTAATTAATTGTTTTATTTTATTCATTTTAGGTTAACCTATCCCATTTTCTACCCATTCAAACTCGGGCACAAGGAATAATGATTACTGATCCTTTCCGAGGTCTCCACCCAGAAACTAGTATCACCTTGTTTAGTAGCCATTATAAACATAATGGTATGTACATAAGATCATAGGGGGGCCCTAAACGCATATGTCTCAACTTATCTCTAGTGTTTACCTCACTTTCTAAACATGAATGACATTGTTTCCCTACCAACCCATGCAACATTAACTGTGCCTAGCTCCAAACTTCATCCTATCCCTCAACCAGACCTCTCATACGACACTTTCATGACCCCCTCGCCACAAAATGTACCCCTCCTCAGTATGCAATGTGAAAAATGGAGATAATGTCCCCCGAGTCCCGCCTCGAGTATGCCTTGGGTTGGTGACTAGCACCGAGGGTATAAAAAACACACAAATGGGAGGCATCACCCTCTAAGAGAACACTCGCGGAAGAGAGACATAACATAGACACCAACCAACTCTAACTCATAACAGAAATATAAAAGAAACCCAAGTGCACGTATGTAATGCCATGAAAAAGTACTACAATTGGAAGGAAAAAACGTGAAAGTAACCAAAAGAAATTAAAAACTATGGCATCCACAATCCCGAATAGCTTCTACAACCCCATGCTAGTAAAAACCAGATTTCTCTCCAACCAACTCCAAGTGACCTGACAAAACGTTTATATATACATTGGGTGATTATAACAGTATACTCAAAAGGATCCTCCCTGAAGCCTCTCATGCAAAGTAAAGAAAGAATGCTAAAGCACAGTGAACAACAAGTGAAACTAACTCGTCACCTAAACAGGTATACTATGTTCCCAACCTCACTATGGATACTCTCACCAAGTAACGCATACAAGAATATATCATATAATAAAGAATATCAAGGGTACCCCACTACTACTTCCCCACTGGTTTGCCACTTTGCCCCAATGTCGCGCGTCCTGAGCATCTCTCTCCCAAAAGGCTTGCCCACAGACACTTGGTTGAAGCACCCGAATATGCACCCCGTGTAACAAAACCACCACGTCCACACAACAATGTAACCATGTAGATTCTGGGAGCCACCACAGCTCGCATAACGTGTATCATACGTCAGGTATTATACCTCAAGCCGTTACAACCCATACACCGAGTAAGGATCCTCAAGCCATCACAACCTATACACGTCACACCTATAGTTGTACGTATAAAACTATATCCAGAATATATGTGTGTGAGTAAACACAAGCAATTACATCCCTCTACACACTTACATGTGGAAAACAAACCAATTTTCCTGCCAGCACCAGTAACTACCAAGACAAGAGAACGGGGCCAAATGGGGTAATCAGTCATCCATCATCCCACCAAAATGTTGGGGAAAACACCCACCTAGGGCTCAGAATCCCCAGGGTGTCAGTTTCCCTTACTGACAGGGTGGAGTAGCATATAGAAACCCAAAAAGTACATGATATATTATATCTCACAACCATATTATGGGCATTACCTATTCTTAAGCACAAATGCAGCTAACATCTCTCAAACTCTAGGCTGATACTTCTAAGACTAGGTATCCTATACGAACACAACCATTTAAAGAGATTTATTTGATTAATTCATTCCCTTTTTATCAATTCCAGTGTACGTTAATTAATTCTGTAAACATTAATTAACCATGAAAAATTCCACATTAAATTTCATTATCATCACACCCAAAGTCAATTGTTCCTTCAAAAATTACAACTTCGTCAATATGTTCCAGCAACTCCATCCCCATGGGTTAACACCATTTATTCAATTATTCATTATAGAAATAATTTCCCACATTCCCAGGTATTCTAGAAAATCATTACATGCTACTAAACACAAGGGGCTCAACACAATGAGTAGATGTACTACCCGTCGAGTCTTTGCCGCTTATATCAAGAGCATATACCCATCCTTTCTTGAGAAGCTAAACATGGAAAGCACATGGCATAACCCATGTGTCTTTTCCTCTTTTGGAAGAAGGGTAAGTAAGACCAGCTACCTTGAGCAGTGGGAAAAATTAAATAAGATAAACAACCAATCAAAATTACCAAGCATACAACAATCACATCCACTCCATTCTATCATCCCTGGTGTCCTCCTTGACAGCCACATGCATAAACTGATGCATCTTGCCACTCTAGGCATTATCTGCTTCCACAACCAAAAGCCTCCATTCCCCCTCATATCACAACAGCCATCCAGGTTCACATTACAAGCACATACAATAGGAAAACAAACACCACATTTAATTGGCCTCTTGGAACTTTAATAATCAAGAGGGTAACTCAGAAACCTTTAAGGAATTATCAAACAATCAGTTCTTTAATCCATCTTGAACTAACAGATTTATTAATTTTAGGTTCCAAATTTGAGAAACCAAATCAGTAAGCTATCAAAAATAATTAAACATGCTTACTACGCCAATTTTATTAACATCGAATTACAACTAGAACCAAATTTTTTTGCATGCCTCTTTATTTATCCAAACAATTATCAATTAATCTCAATTTATGTTCTTTTCCGATTTCCATCAAGAATGAACAGCTAATTAAAGAAAGCATAGATATCACACTATCTAGAAAAACATGAGGCAATAACATGCGATCGATATCAATTTATTTATCCTATTAAAATATTTACATTTCAATTCCATTATCATCCATTGGGATTAAACATTCTAAAAATATGGGTGCATGTAAAAGAAAAGAGAGGCAATGAATCCCCTACCTCGAAGAGTTCTTGATGTTCTTTATCCACACAATGGTTCACAATCCTTCTCTTGTGCCAACTGCATCCACCCGAGGATGCCACGGTATGACCACTCCAACCAAACCCCAAGAAAAACCCCATTAGAAGCATGGAGATTACATGATATAATATATAAGGGTGAAATATGAGAAGATGATCCCAAAGGAATTACAATAAAACATTCCTTATATCGAGGATTGATCGATACAGCTTGGTTGCATCAAAACAGAGTGGAACCGATCTAAGGAGTAAAGTTCTATTGTGAAATTTCTTTGGGAAGGATTGAAAGGTTCTAGAATCATGTCTCATATATGAAAACAAAGAGGAAGAACAAGGGAGGATGATATCTTGTCCCTTTTTAAGATTTAATGGTGCAACAGTTTAAGATACGCTTAATTCCCCAATTAAAGTGGATCACATTAACCCACACTGTTTGACCGAGTAAAAAAATCATGATCTATAGGAATAATTAATATAGGATATATGGTCTTTGAATAATCTGCCTTAATTTTAGGGTTGCAACGTCCTAGATGGTTCTCTAGTCTAATACCGTATGAGGGAGATATGTTGGATGGAAGATCTCATATTATTATTATTATTATTATTATTATTGGGTGTTTCGTGGACTCAAGCCACAAACTATAGTTTAATACCCCACATTAGACTTGAATCGATCGTTTTAATGACAGGATCACATCACCACTGAAGAGAAGTCAATCAGACTTCATACGCCGGAGTTATGGCAGGTCAAATATTTAATAATAATATTAAATATATTAATTCATGAGCATTTCGGGTACCCGATCTGAAAACTTGAAAAAAGACATCCAATAGTGGAATCATAAATTCCGTCTTGAAGTCTGGGTCACACTTCCGCTGACATTTTGTGAAACCGAGGTAGCATGAGGAAGATACCGTCAAAATTCAGTTTTCCCAACGAAAATAATAATTACATTATTATTTTATTAATATTTTATTTAACCATTTTTTTCTTCAATTCAAAATCCCACGCACAAAATCCTCCAATTTGGTGCCCATCACCCCCATTCCACCTTGATTTATTTCCTTTTTTTTATTTTATTACTTCCACATTTAATTCTCACATTCTCTCTCTAATCTAACTCTTCCATTCAATATTTCTTCTCCCACTCCACCAAATGTGGTGCCTCCCCTAGGCCTTTACTTCATGCCCTCACGCCCCAACTCCTTTCTCACTTCAAGGTTATTATTAATAAAATTATTAATAATAACACCCATCATTAATGTTCTAATATAATCCAATTAAATTAGATTACCATGGTTATTCTCATATTAAATTAAAACCATTCCATTTAATTAATCACCCACTAAAAGCCACCATTACCATTATTATTTATTATAATAGTAAAAATCCTCTTTCAAATTCATCAACCGGTCTCCATAATTATCATTAATTATTATTATTATTATTGACACCAATTATTATCTTATAATTACTCCCTCTCTCCCATCAATTAATTCTTTCTCCCAAGAAACTCATGTGGCCTCTTCCTAACCCTAATTTTCACAATGTAATTGACCAGAGAGGTCCGGGCCATTACACATCCAATCATGAAATGTCTACAAATATAAACCTATTTATCATTCATTTCAATTTATTCCATAATAAGATAAAATATTTGATTTTAAAAATTCATTAATGATTAATTAATTCTTTTATCATAATTTTCCATCCAAGCTGTATAACGTTGAATAGAATTTGGAGCCTTAAAGATGTTTTTTTGGAAATTTATGTTCCAAAACACAAGGGATTGTGCTAAAACATAGAATAATACACCGAAGAGGTGAATCCTGCTCTATAGTGGATATGGTCGCACCGTAAGGGTTCTTTGAACTGAAGTCCATGACATGTCTATAGGGGATGTTCCGTAGTTTGGGATGTTCATGTGAGGCTACGCGTAGCCTAGTACATGGAAGGATGGATCTTGGATTCTTCACTATAATGGAATATACCACAATGTAATGACCAATCTATATGATCTAGAGATTGATAGCCACCCATATGGTTCTTCATTTTAAATAATTTAATGGATGTAGTGGAGTTGATACATGGATATAGATTAATTTTTAAAATATGTGTATTTAATGAGTCTTTATTGAGTTTTTTCATGTGGAAGGATCCTCCATTGTTCTCTCTAAATATCATATCCTCCTCCTTCATCAGCATAGATCCAATAGAATCATAAGGTTAAACATATGCCTCTATGACTATGGTTCTCCACTTTATGACATAGTGGTGCACACATTAAAATAATATTATGCTTTAGCCTCCCTTTTCTTCCCTATGAATGTCAACCTCTTGCACCTTCTTATATCGTAACACATGTTCTTTAACCATTGGAACTACATTCATATGAATTCCACATTGTATCCATCAATCCTATGCCATTGTGGGCTTTTACTGGTGTACGCCTATATCATGGAATGCACCCTTGATGACTAGTGTCAATCCCAGCACACCCTCCACATCAAATCCTTCTTCATCCACTATAGAGATCTTATTCCAAAATTTATTTTTGTGTTTCTCCAATAGTCAACTAGACGTAAGAATTGTTTCTACCCATTTTTGGCTCACCAAAATATAGAACACTATGTGACGGTTTGGGACTATTTCAAGGAGTCTTTGGTGTGTGATCTTTATATGGTTGTGTACAAAAGTGGTACAGTGATGAATCCTTTGAAAAACATTGACATTGACAACAAATATCATGAGGTAAGAAGTTCATTTCATTATCAGGACCCTGTTATACATGTTTCCATGGTATTTCATTAAGTATATGATATTAATTCCTAATATATAATAACATGTTGATGTGTGTATAACCATTAATAACAAGACTTTTTATATGATACTTGTTATGATTTCTTGATTCCATGATGCTGTTTGATTCACATGTTGATATATGATGATGCTATATTCTCATGATGTGTATAATGGGTTTTATCGTGCCATGTCATTTTCATGTTTTAGTTTTAATTATTGGTATGTGTACACGAGATAGGTTTCCCTCATGGTATTACACACATGGTGTTCAATGATGATGATGGGACAACATGATGTCCTTATAACATGGCCCCCACGTGATGAATTTTGGATCCGGAGTAGATAGTTGACACTTGATGCCTTTTGGATTCCGAGTGTTACCCCACACATTGTAGATTCTGATTTGGTTATTTAACTTGATGCCTTATAGATTCTGAGTGACTCACCAACAACCTTGTGGCTGGTTCTGGATTCTTATCAACATATGGATCTTTTTTTTCAGTATGGAGCCAAAGAAGGTACAATTATGGGGTTTTGTCACATTGGATAGCACACAACTTCTCTCTTTTTGATTATATGTTTAGTATTGATTAACATTGACTATTATTATGGAATACAATATTATAATTGAGAACACTAGTTAAGGATACATTGGTGGTGTCCTACTAAGTCTTGAACTCACACCCTACTAAGTCGTTTTGATGCATGTGTAGATTTCATAAGGGATATGGAGAAGGGAAAGGGCCATGTGGTGGAATACTGAGATAAGGAACACAGATATGGTAGTGGACTAGGATAGAAACTGATAGGACTTGAAGTTTATTATTTATTTATTTATCTACTTTATTAAATCTAGACATGATTTCCACTTTTGGGAGATTCTTTATTTATTTGAAATGTATTCCATTTATTTTGTTATTTATCATGTTTAATTTTATTATTTATTTATAATCATTATGATAATTTATTTATCATTTTTTTATGATTTAATACAGAGGGTATAGTCTTGTCAGAATAGTACATAGACCCTTTCCACTAGTCAAAACCCTCTTATGTATGGGGAGGCATGCAAGAGGTCACATAGAACATGGACCAAACCCGATGGTTCGGTTTAGGGTGTTACAAAGATGTATCATATATTTTTTCTAACTTTTGTTTTCTCTATATGTTATTTAGGATTAAGATTGACCAGGGTTACGATGGTTTGGACTCAAATAGTGGAACTATGTTATTTCCTCTCTAGCACTATATAGCGGACCTCTGAGTTGTCATAAAACTGAGAATTAGGTTTTTCTATTATGATTGATTAAACTCACCATGAGTGATAAACATGATGTTTACATGATATTTTTTGGATTTTGTGTACATTCATTCTTCATGTCTAGGAACATATGTTCTCATTCCATATATATATTTATATTCTTATTGGTGTACTATATATTGGTTCTCAAAATAAATTCCTTGATTAGTACTAAGAGGGTATACCATGGGTTAATATGATACTCCTACAAATATCTTTACATGTTCCTATAGAATGTTTAGGATGTTTTCATTTTCCTAATGTTTATAGTAATTTAGAGATTCCACCTCTGAGAAATTTTATGGGACCGCTAACTGTGAAAGCATGTGATACTCTCGTTCCACCACTCATACCATCACAAGTCGTTCAGGCCACAGAACCCATACATCTAGGACTCTTTAGGATTACATTTGTTCAAGTTGGAGGAGTCACTCGGTCTAGAGTTTTCTATGATCATGAATTCAAGTTTGATCATACTTCATATTTTCAAGGCACTAGAGGTCCTTAGTATTCTAAGGATTAGATCTAGTTTATTGATATGATTTTTAACATAGTTGATACATTGGATTATCAGAAGTTGAAGTCCACAACATTTATGATTGAAGGTGGTATTGGGTGTTGGTGGGTGTTATATTCCAATCCGGTATGTGGTAGGGTATTAAATGGTTGAATTAAAAATACCTCTTCTTCTAGAATTTCTTTTCGATTAAAAAAATATAGAATGAAAAAATGAGTTCACAGAGCTACAACAGTGACTGTTGATAGTGCCTTTTTACTGGTTGTGAATCAAAGAGATCCTTTACTTTTTGCCTCTCCTAGATGAATATGAGGCATATAAATATAGAAATTTTTAGATTGAAATTTGACCAGGGTTGAGACAAAGGATCAAGAATTTCATTCTGATGATTAGTACTCAGGTACTCTATAAGGATATGATGATAGACAACTGTTTGGAAGAGGATTTTGAAACTAGTTTCCTCACACCCACATAGACCAGTGGTCACCTCTAAGAATTGGGAGTACCTTTTCCAATAATAGGAAGAGGTAAGTGAGAGATTTCAAGTTGATAATAGGATTTTCGTTCAAGAAAAGTTGTGATTTATTAGTTTTTTCGGAATAGTTCCATAATAATTGAACTATGGGAAGGTGGGATTCTATAGTAAGTTCTATACTTGACCTCAGAATATGTTTTGATAGTGAATAAATCTAACGATCCTTCATCAGTTTTTATTTACGAATTCAAGAAATCACATAGGTTGGTAATGAGCTAGATCTTTAGCCTAGGTATCCGAATGGGGTTCCCAATAATGAAAATGAAATGATCATATAAAAGAGAGATAGACCAATGGAGATAAGTTAGGACCCATCCATGCTGTGGACCGAGTTCTAGCAGATAGTGGGGAAGGAACGTCTATATTTCAATGTAATTCATTGTTCACATCAATTCTATCTACTTCATTATTAGTTAATATTGGTACAAATTCCTTTAGATAATCACAACTTTTTGTAGGAATTGACCTACTAGTCATGTTAAATTTTAAGATAGTCTTCCTTGACACACCTTCGGGAAAGAAAGTGGACCGTCATCAGTGATTCCTAGACTATCCCATAGTTTTCACTAGTTACAGACATATGCGGGAGTTCAGGATACTGTAGATGATGACCTTAGACATGATTCCTAGCATTTAAAAGTTGAGAAAATTATAGGCTCACATAGACTGCAATGAAAGGAATGTGTCATTCACTTCACTGACGGGAGATAAGTACATGATAACTAGAGAGTAGGATCTAGGAGTAGGAATAGTTGTACTATAATTGAGTATGCATGGTATTATTATAGCACAAATAGTGGGATTGGCTCTTTTTTTCGATCAATGGAAACCACAATTTCATTTCCTTTAATCATTAATATCTATCAGGATGTCTTTCTATATGAATTATATGGAATCCATCTTGTTGAAGGAGTTGACTTTGTGTTGGAGATCATATCGGGTGTGAAACTGATTTCCATACCCCATTATTGTATGGACTAATCAAGTTGAAGGAGCTCAAGGTATATTTTGATGACTTAGAGAGGAAGGTATTTATCTTCCTGAGTACATAAAAATGGGGTGTAACTATGTAATTATATATAAAATAGGATTCTTGTATTTTAATATGCATCAATTATCATAATCCTAACAAACTAAGAGTGATTAATTCATGTCCTTTTTCTAGGATCGATGATCTTTTGGATCCACTATAGTTATCCCAGTGTTTCTCTAACATCTGTATTCAATTTGGCTACAACTATTTTAATGTAAGAGAGGATGGAATTCCTAAAATAGAATTTTAGAGAATATATATATTTTATGAGTAGTTAGTGATGTTTTTTAAGGCTGAAAAGCAAGACTTCAGTGTTCATGGAACTCATTAACAAGATATTCCACCATAGAAAGATGTTTTCATCGTAGTTTTCATTGAAAATATCCTCATTTACTCACATAAATTATTGTCTCATGCTAATAACCTAAATATATTTGTTATTACAATTTAAAAAAAATATAATATCGTTATGTTATCAATGTGTATCTTTTGGATTCATGAGGCGAAGTTCCAAGGATATGTCGTATTTGATATAGGTGTATCAATGGGCCTAGGGAATGTTTTGGTAGTCGTGTACTAGAAACATCCCTCAATCATGTTTGAGATCAGGATCATTTTTCAGTTTGGTAAAATATTATTGGTGGTTTATCTAGTAATTATCATAACTATTATCACTCATGATAATATTGATGAATAAGGGATTAAAGGTCTCATGGTTGGATCAATGTGAAGACTCATTCATTTATCTAAATAGATGGTTGATGAAAACTCCATTATTGACACTCCATTTTCATGGAATTGTTTGTATAGTGTATCTTGATGTATCTTTTGTTTTCTTGGGAGTGGTAATGATGTAGATGAAGTTTGTTTTATCCCATGGGACTCATCATCTATGACCCCATGATTGGAACTACCCTACACAAGAATTGGATTTGGATGTTTTGGTTCATGCTATGAATTTTTAGAGATGCTAACTCTTCAGTTAGGTTTTTTGTGTACACAGACCATAATATGATTTACTATATCTTCACAAAAAGGGACATAAACATGATATCGAGGCACTAGGTCGATTATCAGGATATGTTCATCTTTTAGACAATGTTTTCACATATTAAAGTTAACATCATTGAGGGTTCACTTAGCCTTAATACACTAGTTCAATAAGATCTTGGTGAGAATCCATTTAAGGAGAAATGGAACTCGATGAGCTTGTTGGATGATTGGATGTTGGATGCTTTATAGGACCAAGGTTTTATCACCTTTTCTACCTCAGTGGTTATATATACTCTTATGGACCAGATGTTGACTATTCAAGATTCTAACCCTTAGTGTGTTGTGATGAGGGAACAACTGGTTGGTGGTTATCTAATTCCCTCATGGTCATTGGTTGGAAATGATGTGATCTTAGTACATGAGAGATTTTTATTCCTTGATTATATAAGAGAGGAGCTTATAAAAGATTACCAAAACTCGATATGGGATGTACAACTTGGTTCGACCAAAATGTATCATAATTTTGGATGTCATTTATGGTGGATGGGGATGAAGAGGGATATTACTGGTTTTATCTCCCAATGCTTTACCTATCAGAGGGTGAAGGAAAAGCACCAATGACCAAGTTTTATATTATAAACACTTCTGATACACATGTTTAAATTATAGGTAATCGTAATGGGATTTGTGATGGGGTTACCTAGGACATAGAGGATTTGTGATATTGTTTGAGTGATTGTTAATCGAGTAACAAGGACTCCTCACATTTTACCAATCAGAGAAACTCACTCAATGAAGAGATGGGAAGGATCTATGTCCATGAGATCATACAATTTCATAAATTTCCAGTGATAACTGTAATATATAGAGATTTATGTTTTACATTTTGGTTTTTGATGAGCTTATAGAAAGATTTTGGTACCCATCAAAGATTGAGAGTGTCATATAATATTTAGATAGAATGATATCCTGAGAAGATTGTATTCATAAGAAATTATATGATTCAAGCGTGAATCCTATACATAAGTGGAGTTTGGGATGATAACCTATACTTTGATGTGTTTTCATACAACTAAATTTACAATGAATCGATTCAGATGAAAACTTAGGATGAGTATAATGGTATTTTGTGTTACTCCCCAATATATTGGAATGAAGTGGGTGAGGCAGTGATTGTGGGCCCCAATATTTTCCAGTAGCCATATGAGTGATTGAACCTGATATAGAAGAGGTTTAAAACCTCTTATAGTAGACATCGATCGTATTCCAATGATTAGAGGATACATTTGGAGTTCATTTTGGTTGATCAATTTTCATTGAGTTTGACTCATCAGTAAGTGCATCGACATATGAGGAAGCATGGAAAGCAAGAACCACATTTTATAGGACCATTTTTGATTTACTAGTGGATAGGGGTAGTGTAATTCCATATGGTTCTTCCTTATTTATACCATGTTGTACAAGATTTATTTCATGTGACATAGCTCTGAAGGTATATATCCAATCCTATACATGTCATTGATTTCAAGAACTTGGAGTCAGAGTCTGATATATCTTACAAGGGTAAATTTTTTTTGTAGATATTAGATCATAGATATATTGTTTTTTGAGGTAATATAGTACTGCTTTTTCAAATATAGTTTTAGTAAGGGAATATCCAGGAGGGTACTTGGGAGATAGTGGCCAACATTCAAAATTAATGGTTTGGTCTGTTTGATAAGGAACCCAAGATATGATTCTTGAGGATGAGTATCCATTTTTTGGTGGGATTATAAAACCCTAAAATTATTTTTTCATAATAGAATCTGTTTTTATCATGAATTAAGTTGTTTCATGTTTTGTTTAATTTCATGTAGCTTTGAAAATATTTTAGAGGCTTAATGAAGTGTTTTTTTGAAATTTTAGTACTAAACACATGTGAATGTGATGAAACACACAAAACCATGTTGTATAGGTGACTTCTACACCATGTTTTATATAGTTGCACTAAAAGGGTGATGTAAAATGAATGAAACACCATATCCAAATGTGATGTGCCATAGTGAGGTAATTTTATGTAAAGCTATGTCGTAGCCTTGGTCGTGGAAGGATGGATCAAGGATTCCACACCGAAGAGAATTTTACCACGCCACAATTAAGACTCAACCTTAGTAATAGATGGATGGAAAACTATCTATTCCTTGGGGTTTTAAATCCATAAATGGAAATTATAAAATTTATTCTAGGATGAAATTTTAATTTTTAAAGAATAAGACTAAATGATTCTTAATGGAGGTTTTCTATGCGGAAGGATCCTCCGTCGATCCCTAAAAATACCTTACACCACCCCTTTAATGATATAGATCCAAGATAATTGAAGGGATATTTAAATTACTCTAAAACCATGTCCCTACCCTTTACATCATAGTAGTTCATTAACATGAAATTTTTTAAGCCACGAGCACCTTTTTGAACCATAGAGTTTTACCTCTGGTACCCTCTTATTCCACAACACCTGGTCCTGTGCTCGTGGAGCTGCACTGACAAAGTTCCCACACTACATATGTTGAATATACACCATGGGGTTCTTGTAATGGTTCTCCCCTTTCCCATGGTAAGAACCAATATACTGTATTTTGTATTCCTACAAACCCTTCACATTGCAAAATTATACCTACACTATGGATCACTTATTTTTTAATACCTTGGGGTATTTTACAGTATCCAACTTGGGGTAAGAATTGGATCTACCCCTTTCTTTTACTCGCCTTAATCTATATCATAGATTTATGGTTTGGAACTTATTCTAGTAGTCATTTCTATTCTTCCATGATCTAGTTATTTTTGGATGTGGTATAGTGAGGACACTTCAGTAAAACATTCAAGTTGATATAGGCAATCACAAGGTAGGATCTTCATTATCTTATTTTTTTATCATCTTACATGTTACCATGTTATTATTATTATGACTTCTAATTTTATGTTCATGTTTGATATGTAATCACATGTGGATGTGTGAATATCCATTAATATCTTGAATTATTTACATGGAATTTATTATGATATCTAGGTTCCATGATGACATTTGATTTAGATGATTATAGATGATGATTCTATAGTCTCATGATTTATGTAATGGGTTTTATCATTCTATTCATTTTCATGTTTTCTTTTATAGGATTTTTATGTATATAATTTACAGTTGGTCATCATGGTATGATTACTCCTTGTGGGGTGCATACATTGTGTTCTGTGATGACAACGATGAAACATGATAGCCCTATAACATGGAATCTACTATATTCCTTGTGTATTTCAAGTATATGTCCCAAACATGATGACTTATTGATTCTGAATTTTACCTAATTCCTTGGGATTTTTGGGTAGGTTGTAGATACTTGATGTGTTTTGGATTCCGAGTATTAGTTAATTCCTTATGGATTCAAGGTAGGTTATTTTAATAGATTCCTTACGTATTCCGAGAGACTCACCAAAAACCTTATGTATAGTTCTAGATACATATCGAGATATGGTACTTTTTTTACATGAATTTGAAGGAGGTACGTCTTGGGGTTTATGGAATCTTGGTTAGCAGATTGTCACTCAGTTTCGGATTGCTTGTTTTTTCTTGTTACACATTGACTATTATTATGGAATACAATATTATTATTGAGAAAATCATGTTAAGGATAAAAGGGTGGTGTAATAATGAGTCATGTACTCATACCATAAGGGATATGATTTAGGGAAAGGGCAATGTGGTGGAATATTGAGATGAGATGTGTTGAGCCGGTGGTGGACGAGGATGGACACCAAAGGGACCCCCAATTTATTTTTTTATTTTTTTATCTACTTTATTTACTCTAGAAAAGAGTTCCATGTTTGAGATATTCTTTATTTATCAAACATATATTTAATTTATTATTTTATTTTTCATGTTTAATATGATAATTTATTTATTGATATTATTATAATCTATTTTTTGTTGTGTTATGAATTGTTACGGAGGGTATAGTCTCCCCTATATCAGACATATAACCTCACTTATATTTGATAAAATGTTGTGTATGGGGAGGTGCAGATGAGGTCACATAGAAATAAAGTTGGACCTGGTTTTTCAGTTGGGGATGTTACATAAAAATTTCTAAAGGATAACAACATCTGTAATTTTAAATAAATTAAAATAATTATTTTTAATTAAAAATTAAGTATATGATGTGGACTAGAGGAAAAAAAATGTGAACCACTGTACTTTTTTATTAAACCAATTTCACATTTTATCTATATTAAAACATTTATTATCCCATGAAATGGTGTGTTACTATCATTTTGTATGGTCCTTGTGTTGTATAGTGTACTTCAACGACATTTCTGTGTGCACAATGTGTTCTGATATACACTATGTGTAGTTATGTGATTCCATCCATGTATTAAACAAATTTTTATTACTATATGACATGACATTTATATATGTAGGGTGTACCCTTGGTAATGATCATGTTGTGCGGGACATGCACAGATACCATACACATTGTGTAGTTCCAGAATAAAATGGAAAACAATTAATTTAAGAGTTCAATTCCATGATACCCATAAAAAATAAATCAATGTGTTAATAATGTGAAATCCTTATCACATGATGTGTAACCAGCTATACTTCATGTATTTTGGTTTGTTTCATAATAATTTATTACAGCATGGTGACCCACACTACATACCTAAATACTCAACATGTTTTCTACATGGTCTACTAAGTGTTACATAGTGTTTTTTCAACCTACTATCTTTTCTGTACTTCACCAAATGTCATGTCACTTGGATATTAGTTAATATGTGGCATATATTAATTATGTGTCAGATACATTAACAATGATTCTTCTATGATTCCAATGGGGTAAAACTATGTGGGGAAACATAATGTGCACTCCAACTATGCTTTGTGTACACCCTATCAAACCACATTTCAATTGGTGGTCTACACACAATGTATAATAATGATATGTACTATTCTCCCACATTATGTGTAATGATTTGTAAATTAAGGGTAAAAAATATGAACATTTATGTTACACACCGTGTATTATGTGTCATCCAGCTAGAATCTCCACCACCTTTGTATGGGATCTTTGATAATTCTTTATTTTTTCTTGGCCTATTTTTGATCACATGAATCTAAATGACCATGTTATCTCAAATTTAGGATTAAAAATGAAAAAAAATTAAATTAAAAACTAATGATCCAAGTTTATAATTCAATAAAATAATTATAATGTAATATATGACCACTCTGATACAACTTGAAGCTTCCAGGGTGTAGTAATAGTGGTTGGACCCATAGCCAATAATGCAATTTTTTGTTTCTTTGGATAAATCCTCTAAAATTGATTAACATAACCTCAAAATATTCATAGAGAGTATGTTTTCATAAATAATTTACAATTAATTTATAAAAATAATTTATAAATAATTTATATAAATAATAAATAAATTCACATTCAATTATTTCTTTACTGTTGAAGTGGTTTACCTATCTTGTTTTATCATCATTTTGACGAGGGTTCCAAGAGAAGAATATCTTGAGAAGTATCCACTCATATCCTACAAATAATGTAATATCATCATTGGATATCATTATTCTAATGTAGAGTATCCAAACTACTTTTTTTATTCAATGTTGATCACAATAATAATATTTACACACTTGAAATACCATCTCTGGTTCTCTTAATCTCTTGATAGAGAGAAGGATTTAAACTCTCTATTCTTGCGATTATTATTTATAATTGATCTCTTATGTTATAAATAATTATCTTCAGAGAATTTGTTGTGAACAATTAATAACATATAACCAAAATTGATATAATAAATTTTATATATCTAAGTTTAAAAATCAATAATTACACTGGGTCCCATAACTCATTATTAACTCTAATATTACCCCATGTAATATAATAATAATTAAACTATTATTATATTTCATTACATGTGAAAAAATCATATATTATTTAAATATACCATTTCATTTATAACCATAACTCTACTCATCAATCCTTCTAAGAATTTATTAAACCATGAATAATAACTATTTAATCAAGTAGGAAAATAAACTATATTATTCAGTTAACAAATATATAACTATTATATTCACCCATTAGAGAATAAATATTTTTCACAAAGCAGTCTAGGTCGACCCTGAACCGGTCACTCGGGCTACTCCACGACAAGTGCGGAGAGGCATTCCTGATCCTCTCAGGATGGAAACAAGCACCAAGGTAATCATTTAGAGTGAAAAAGGAAATTTTTTATACCAAAACTAAACAATAAATAGGTAGAAAAAAGAAACAGACAACCCAATATACATTATATAATAGTTGAACTAAACATTAATTTTACATGAAACTAAAAGTCCAACTGAGCCAAATAACTCAACCAACCAAACATGACAACAAACTAACTACATGTAACCCCTCTGGTCACTCTCCAATACATTAATTATACATTTTCCAATGCGATCAAACTCATGTTGAAACCGGAGTAAGGGCTAAAAATAGAAGAAGACTACATGCATTAGTATTAAAACTCAGCAGGTTAGCTTGATATTCTATTCCCAATGCACATCCATTAAAATAAATAAAAATATCAATTCCATGTGTGAAATACAATATATAAAAGTATGTTTTCCAAACATGGTTTCATGCTATAATCATTATAAAATAAAATGGTTGCATGTTTTCATAACCCAGAAATGCTAGTAACAAAATTCATAGAGATGCATCTTCAAAATAAAATTTTTTTTATGGGGGATTCTTCAAATAATGTACACTTTTAAATAAAAAATACAGACCTCTTAATTTATGAACCAATCACACCGTATTTCTATGGTGAGTACAAAATTTCCAATGACCAAAAGTCACGAGATCACCCCTAGTCACTTTTTCATTGTGGGCCCTAGGTACCTCATATCTCAATGTAAAAGTAACCATTATGTTATCATGCATGATCACTTAGTAGGGAAAAAATACCCATAACCTAGTGTACCTCAATATAATCATCATAGTTCAGTTAGTGTTTTCATCATCGAACCTGCTACTTGAAACATGGAAGAAACCAATTCGGATCCATATCATACTCGTACATGTCCACCCACCTATGTACTCTAGTTTCCCTTTAGTTCTCAATCAAGTACCACATATTATAAAATACACCTTTCACATGAAAAGGTCATTCCCTGATCATACAGACACTAACAACCTACAAACAGTCTTCACATTTCTTTCATGGATCAATAAACCACTTTAAATTTTCATGAAACCATTTCAAGAAGTATAACGAGGATTTACACATAAAATCCATTCAAAAAGTTTTTTTAAAGAAAAAAACCCACCATTACCATATCAAAACATATTTGGAAGCCCATGAAACATTTAATAAAACAATTTCATGGACCATATAATGGCTCCAAATGATACAACATTAAGTACACATGGAAACCATTTTTACAAGAAGAATTCCAAACAGGCCTTTCATTATTCTTCAAAAAAACAACATTTATCAAAAGAACCAATTCAAATGTTAATAAAGAGGTGTAAAAACCCATATTAATCAATAGAAAATTTACATAAACCCATGAAAAACTCAGGTTACACATTCAAAACCCATCCATTTCTATAAAGGTTCCAAATGGTCCATTTACAGAGAACACATGCCAAAACACCCTAAAAACCAACACTCACTTCATTATAAATCCCAAGAACAGATTGTATCCAACATAAGGAACCCAAAAACATTTATTAACATTCGTCGAATATGTTTCATAATCCTAAACAATCATTATATATCACCTTGAGCACACAAACTCCAACAGAGCACTTTCCTGAAACTGAGGCATGTAACAATTAATAAAATAAATCTATTTAAAACAAAAAAAAGGTAATAAAACCAAATATTCTTTCCAAAATAATATTTTAATAATCTAAACCAGGTTTTAAAAATTTTATGTCTGATGTGAAATCAAATAAATAATTTAATCAAACACTTAGTGTATGCACTTTTACCAAAATAATACAATTTTCAAAAAACAAGGCATTAAATACCCTTCTTGCCCAATAAATAATTAAACAAAATGGTGAACAACAATAAATAGCATAAATATAAGGTAAAAAGAGAAATATATAAATAAATATTGATTTATAATATCAATTCTTGGGAGATCCTACCTCGAATCCATGGCGGAATGGAAACGCACACCCGAAAACCTTCCACGAGGGTTCACAAACCCTATATCTATGCAGATCAGACCTAAAACAATTAACCCCACCCCCACCCACCAAACAAATCAAGGGATAAGATATCTCTAGGTTTTTAATAACAAATTATAAATATAGATACAATAAATAATGGAATGTGGAGGAGGAAAGAGGATAAATGAGAAGGAAACTCACCTTAAAAGCTATGTTATTCTTCATCTTCCCTTAGATCCACACCCATAGAGAATATGTAATTTCTCTGAACTCAATGGAGAGTATACATAGGTCTGGAAAAACCAGGTAAAAAATATTTTAGGGGGAGAAAAATGAATGATTCATGAAAGATACAAAATACCGTACCAAATCTAGATCATTTGAGAAGCCTTGAGAAATTTCACACAAATCTGTGACTAATTTGAGCTCCAAATAGGGAAAATTAAACATGGGGTGTGTCTAGGTTTTTTGGGCATGATTAAGAGACTTAATCACCGAAAATATTAAAAATTAATATGATAAAAAACAAATAAATTATTTTTTTAAGATAGGAAATGGGCTCACGGGCTGGCCCAATACCAAAATAAATAACCCAAATCCACCATGATTATGAATTTATAAGGGGTCATAATGGATATAGTGGTTTGAATAGAAAAGGTGAGGAAAATTTGGAGGTGGAATTAGTGAAATTATTTGAAAAACTAAGGATTTATAAAATAAACAAATTTTGTTTTTAAATTTTGAAATGGGCTCATGGTTGGCCAAAATCTTGAAGTAACCACCCTTTTCTCCAAAAACTCCCAAAAAAGATATGGGGAACACATGGTAGGATGAATAGTTCTAAATGGAAGTTAAAAACTCAAAATTAATCTCATCCATTACTCATTAAAGGGATCATGATTTCCAACGAACTTGATCAAAACCAAGAAATGAAAAACTGGGTGTGAAAATTATCCCCACAATTAAAGCATTCCGCCCACAGAAATCCAAAACACTTTCCAGTTGAAAGATAAACACCAAATGATTCTTTATTAACATATTATATCATCTCAGGCCAATTACATATCATCCCCCATCATTGTAAATTAAGCCTCTTGCTCAAACAAAACACCAACTCGCAACATATCATCCTTCGAGACCCGTAGTGGGTATCCCCACCATTAGAGACCAACTAGAAATGAACAAAATAAATTAAAAATGAATTATAATATTGAATCACCTTAAAATTCCCACCAAAACTCTCCCAAAAAAACCTAAAAACTCACTTTTATATGCTTACAACATAAACATTTAAACCACCCACTACCGAACAAAGTGAACAAGAACTGGGCTAACACTTTCGGCACAAATCAAAACCCCCACCACTCCAGGCGGGGAGGGAAGGGGACCCAATAGTTTGGACACTAAAACCACAAAATAAATAGAGGAACCTCCCAACACTCTCCACCTAGGAATAGGTAAAACCAAGACTGCACCTTATTCACATTAGTGGTCCACATTGGGACATTGATTGGGGACCTATATCCGAGAAGGCATGATCATAAACACTGCGTGAGGGGTAAGTCCACCATGATCTTTTCAAAAAAATAAGGAAATATCATAGTGATGAGAAACCACAATAAAAACCTAGAAACTACCTTACCACAGTGGTGAAGGTAGGAGCTTGGTTGAGCTCCCCACACCTCTGGCAATTTCTTGACTACGTGAAAAGATTCTTTCTAAGTAACAAGGCTAGATCATTGATGTTTGAATCATCTACTATGCCGAATCTTGGAGATACATATCAAAATACCCCAAAAAAACTCACATTCTCGACAACACACCTTCATATAAATAGTAACTCAAAGATACATAGCTCCATTCTCTCTCACTCCAAACAAGGAGCATAATGGAAAAGGAATACGGTGAAACACATAAACATCACCAAACACAACTGCTATATCGAAAAGAAATACACTTAAGGGAAACACTATAAATCAATCCCAAATAGCTCTATATTTCATAATATGAGTTTATGAATCATCCAAAGTGGTGGATTTAATATTTTAAATGAATCCTTAGGCTGATCAACTAGAATTATTTCAAATGGATAACCATCCATGGCCACATCACAACATCCAACATAAACTTATAAATCCACTGAACATTACTCTAAAACTGAGCCACCAACAAGATCCCATCTCATGACACACCATGAGTATCACTTCCAGATCATGAGGTAGAATACTAAACAAAACACACTCCAAAAACATGAAAAAACAACCCATATAAACACCAGATTACAAAAACACAACAAATTTTCATCTTCAAAAACATTTAAAAAACAAATTGACTAGGTGGATTTTCACATTCACTGATGGTGTTTCATCAAGTATCACTAACATGTACATTCTCATGCCACCCTGGGCATCGAACCACATTTCCATATAGAGAATCCATCAACATATCTATACAAAACCATGAATGTGAGAACCCATGAAAACCCCAAATTATAGAACAAACATCCTTAATTTACTATCAAAAAATTAAACCCATTTCAAAAACCATGTACCTTCCATAGGCACCCTAACCACTCATTTAAAAACCATTTTCATATTTCCCCACAACAAACCATTTTACTTGTCTTGAAAAAGAAACCCCATAAGTCTCCATCAAAATCCTCTCCCTTTATCTAAAACATTTTTCAGAATCTCAACGAACCACACTTTTTCAAGAACCATTTGATTTATAACCCAATTGATTTATTTGAAAAAAACCACCAAAACAATAATTCCATTCAAACATCCCTTTCCCAATTTCAAAAATTCATCAAGGTATATTTTCTTAATCAGATAGCCACAAAGGCCAAATACCTTTTTAAGAAAACACCAACTACTCAAAACCAATTCCCAAAACCAATTCATCAGATTAAAACACTCTTCAACTGCACAAAAATCCTATTTTAAACAAATTTTTAGAATCATCTTAAAGTAATTCAGGCCTTCCAACCATAATATTTCAATAAAACATAAGTTTAGATTAAGGAAACTCAATCCCATTAAATCATTCCACTTTCTCTATAAAAATTTGTTTCACAAAAACCCAACATGCTAGGAAACATTAGTATATTAAGAATAGAAAACCCACTTCCACAACTATCACACAAGTATTTTCAAAACAAAGTTCATAAATAAAGAAAGGTCTACGAGACCCACAAAATGAAACTAGTGTAGATGGGTGACTTGACCATATGGTTGGAGGCCATATGTAAAACGCACCACCAATACATTGTGCCTTCTTAGAACCATGGCTCAGCTCCACATGGATTTCCAGGCCCGGTGATCTCACAATGGTAATTAGTCCAACTCCCATTGTTGTATCCCAATCACTAGACAATACTTATGAACCAAAGAAATTAATGAAACCAGACATCACATGGACACCCGAGGATCGGAATGATCAAGAGTTTGTGATGCTATTCCCAATAATACCCCTTAAGTTCCCTAATATACTACTTTTTCTACATTTACCTACCCCAAATAACATGGGAACTATAAAAAGTAAGTTCTGCTAAGAGCTGATCTCCCTTAGATACCATTTTGTGATGAACCAGTCTGGGTCGACCCTAAACCGGTCACCCAGGACGCTCCATGGAAAGTCTTAAAAGGAGTTTCTGATCCTCCTGGGATGGAGAAAAGCACCAAGGGAATTAGTTAGAGTGACAAGGAAACATTTTTTATTAAAAATAAACAATAAATAAGTAACAGAAAGAAATGGAAATCCCACCATACATTTATATAAAAGTTGAACTAAACATTAATTGTACATGAAACTGAAAGCACAACTGAACCAGAAAATTCAACCGACCAAACCTAAAAATCAACTAACTCCATGTAACACCACTGTTCACTATATAATAATCAATAGACATCACCCAAGGTGATAAAACTCAAATTGAATCCTACACAAGGTCTAATAATAGAAGAAGACTACAGGGGTGAGTATTAAAACTCAGTAGGTTAGCCTGATATTCTATTCTCAATGCACATTATTTAAAATAAAAGAAAAATCAATTCCAAGTTTGAAATAAAATATATAAAATTATGTTTTCCAAACATGGTTCCATGATATAATCAATTTAAAATAAAATGGTTGCAAGTTTTCATAACCAAGAAATGCTAGTAACCAACATCAAAGATATGCAGCATTAAAATAAAAGTATTTTTGAAGAGAGATATATTAAAGAATGTGAAATTTTAAATAAAACACATACACTATGGAATTTATGAACCAAACACATGGTATGCCGATAGTGATTACAAAATAGATAATGATCACAAGTCACGAACACACCCCTAGGAACTTGATCGTTGGGGGCCCCAGCTAGCTCGTATCTTGCTGTAAAAGTAACCATAAAAAAGAAATATCTATTCTCATGCACGAGCCATTAGTAGGGAACAAATATGCATAACTTAGTGGTCCCAAACATCATCATCATAGTTTATTTAGTGTTTTCATAGTCAAACATGTTATGGGAAACAGGGATGAAACCACTCTGGATCACTAGCATACTAGTACACGCCTACCCACCAAGATAAATGGGTTTCCCTTTAGTGCTCAATCAAGATCAAAAAATTATCAAATAGAATTTTCGCATTAAAATTTTATTCCCAAATCATACACACAAAAATATCCCGCAAATAGGCTACACATTTCTTTCACTAATCAATAAACGACGTAAACTTTTCATAAAACAATTTCAAGAAGTATAACGAGGCTTTGCCCATAAAATCCATTCAAAAATGATATTTTAAGGAAAAACACACAACATTACCATATCAAACTATATTTTTTATCCCCAAAACCCTTTAATAAATCAATTTAATGGACCATAAAATGGATCCAAATGATACAACATGAAATACACATGAAAACCATATTTATAAGAAAAATCTCAAATGGGTCTTTAAGCATTCTTCACAAAAACAACATTTATCAAGATAACCAATTCCATTATTTATAAAGCGGTATAAACACACCATTTTCATAAATAAATCATTTACTTAAACCACTCAAAAACATAGGTTACACATTCAAACCCCATCCATTTCTATAAGGGTTCCAAACAAGCCATTTAATTAGAACACATGCCAACACACCCTAACAACCAATAATCACTTCATTATCAAAACCAAACCTATATTGTAACCCACATAAGGAAACCAAAAACATTTATTTAGATGCTTCCAACATTTTTCATAAGCCAAACCAATCATTTTACATCACCCTAAGAACACAAAAGCCAACCAGGCACTTTTCCAAAAATGAGGCATGCAAAAATTAATAAAACAAACTCTATTTGACAATAAATCGGTTATAAAAACAAATATTCATGAAAAAAATTTATTTAAATAGATAAACTAGGTTTTAAAAATTATTATTCTAGTGTTAATGAAAATAAATCATTTAATCCAAAACTTAGTGTACACACTTTAACCAAAACAACGCAATTTTCACAAAACAAGGCGTAAACTACCCTTCTTGCACACTAAAAATTTAAGCCAAAGGGTAACAAAACCTATCATACATATAAGTTTAAAATATAAATAAATAGATGAATCATAAATTATAAAGGTAGTTCTTAGGGGAAAAATCCTTGAAACCATGATAGAATGGAAACGCACACCTGAAAACCATCCACATGGGTTCACAAGCCCTATATCTATGAAGAACATACCAAAAATAATAAAACCCCCATAAAAATAATGGGATAACATAACCATATGTATTTCATGACTAGGGAGGAAGATAGTGCTAAGAAATAATGGGAGGAGGAGGAGGAAGGAGGAGAAAGGAGAAGGAAACTCACCTTGAAAACTAGAAAACACATCATCTTCCCTTAGATACAGACACTTAAAGGGGTGGGAATGGCTTGGAACTCCCTTAAATGGATAATTAGGTCTAAAAAAACAATATATATAATATTATGTGGGGAAATAGAAAAAGAATTAAGGTTTCATGAATAAAACAAATTACCTTACCAAATCATGATGATTTGAGAATCCATGAGAAATTTCGCCCTAATCCGCGACTAAGATGAGGTCCAAAGAGACAAAATGGAACATGGGGGTTCTCCTAGGATCTAGGGTCTCTCATTAAAGGTGTAATCATATAAGAATTTTCATAAATTAATATGATATAAATGAAACAAATTATTTAAAAAAACAGGAAATGGGTTCTTGGGGTGGCCCAATACCTGAATATATAACCCACATACACCATGATTATGAATTAATTAGGTTTAAAAATGGATATGGTGGTCTTAATAGGTCAGTGGAGGCTATGTGGGAAGTGTAATAAGTGAAAAATGCTGAAAATTAAGGATTTATAAAAGAAACAATTTTTTATTTTAAATATGGAAATGGGCTCACAGTTAGCCCCAATCTTGAAGTAACCAACCTTTTCTCTAGAAACTCTAAAACTAAATATAGGGATTCTATAATAGGATGATTATACCTTGATGTAATTTCAAAACTCAACATTCATCTCACCCAAAACCCAAGAAAAAGATTGGAATTTACAACGAACTAGATCAAAACCAAGACATGAAAAACTATGTGTGACAATATTTATTTAATATTCACATAACCAAATAAATAATAACATGTTACCATGTGAATTTTCAAGAGATAAAAATATATTATATATTCTAAAAATTATTCATTATTTTGATAATAAACTTTAATTTAATATTCAAATCACATATTTTTTTTTAAACTTTTGATTTAATTAATTCGACCAACACATCCAAGATGATTATTAAACCATGATCCTAGAATAATCAATATTCAAGATGTTACATTCATAAAACATTTATTTGAGATTCTATATACACATAGTGTGTAGACCTATATGCCTTTTTCCCATTGAAATTAGTAAAACTAATTTAAATTAGAATATTGGAATCTAAAAACACAACATAGAACCCATATAAAAAAGTTAATGCCCTAATAAAAAAACCTCCAATGGACACTTATCATGTAATATAATCTATTTTCCCTGATATCTCATCAAGAGGGTTTCATAAATTTTGCCATCAACCTCTATGCTTGATATATCTTTCTTTTACTTCATAGAATAAACATCTAGATGTACTACCATGGTCATGGATTGATCAGATAGATCTATTTCAATCAAAGGGACATATATATATATACTTCTAATAAATGAGAGGGACAAATATTTTTGTTGACTCATTCATTAATGTTATATCACTTGTGATGCACCCATAGTATCTTACTTCTCCATGAGAATATATCATCTCTTTTTTCATAAATGAATAAAATTATGTGGATCATGAAACAAATTAATAATAATATCAAGTAAAAGGACTAATACACAAAATTATCAATAGTAATATCCAATGAAAAATATAATGTGTGGAATTCCCAATGATGATTATGTTCTCAAAACCACATCTATTGCTGATTACTAAGTGAAAACCTCATGATAATATGTCTTAATGTCTTATGATCCCCCTAAACCTTATAGCCATACCCAATCCATATCACATCATTTAAATTTCATCCATCCATTGAAAAATACTTATGTTTTCCATCACAGGTCATCAATGTTCTCATCATAGAAGGAAACTGATATGAAAGTTTTTATGTGACAAATACTCTAATGATATTGTCATTAAATTTTCATGAATAAGAATAAACATCATGTGATAATATATTCATTAATATTATGGTATCAAATTATAATGTTGATAGAAAATAAAAGTAAGTTAGCTCTAGGGAACCAAATATAACACCTTCTTTAAGATCTATTATTTTCTCCTTCTTGAATCAATAGTACTTCTCAATGTTGAGACATGTTTTAAATTAACACATAGTATTTTTTCTAAAATGTTTTATAAAAAAATGGTATCCCTAAAACTATCTCAAAAAATAATTATTCATTCAAGAAAAAAAGGTTGATTCTAACATTTCTCGGGTCTCTATTGGCCTCCATTTAGTGATTAATTTTAGGGGAACCAATCCTACATTGCGTAATTTTCATGAAAGTTTTATTTAATGGTTTATATTTTTCATATTGTTGGAACTCAATAATTGTCTAATACACGCATATGAGGTATTATAATTTTTTTGATGGTATATATATATATATACTAAATGTTATGGAAATTTTATCCACATGTCTATCTACCGTTAACTATTTTCCCTTCAAAACATGCTCCCCTCCTCATTTTAAACTTCCCATCCTGGCTCTCACTCATTCCTATCTTGATATCCAATCACGGTACCCTTCCCTCCATGACCTCCTTATTTTAGCATCTTCTTTATTAACCTCTATGATTATCTATTCTATTTCCATCCACTCACCATTTGATTTCCTTTACTATTTTCCCTCAAAACTAAACTTCCTTCAACTCCATCAAAGTTCATACAATATATTCCTTCCTTAAATCTTTCCATATTTTTTCGCTAACTATATTGTATCTTCATAAAGACTCCCTCTCATATTTTCTACTATATTTCCAACATCTCTATTTCCCTCTCATAATCCTCTGTTAAAAAAATAACCAAGACACATATTAATCTAATCTATGAATCCTCTTTCATGAAAAATTGTCTCTAAACCGCTGCATGCCTATATTTTTCTTATTAATTTTTTGGTTCCTCTTTATTCATTTAGATATTGTTTTCTTAATTATTATCCATTAAAAATCATAATAAAGAACTCTAATTTTTCACAGATGATTATTACAGACCTAAGGCTCCTCCTTCACGATAGTTTCCCTCTCAATCCATATAATCAAACATTTACTTTTCTTATTCACTCTATACTTCTTAATTCTAGTGTTATATCTAGATCCCTAATTTTACTTTACAAATCTGATTATAATTTTTTATTAATATAATTTAAATTTTTTCGTCATTATTAATTTTTTATTTATGTAATCTATTTTCTTGTTTTATATTAATCTAACTTATCTCTTTATATGACTATTCAAAATCTATAATAACTATGAGTTTATTTGGGGATTATTATCTTTGTATTATAGTTATTCATTTATCTATGGGATTTATTTGTGTATTATATTATATAATTTTTACATTTTTATTTCCAATTTTATTAATATATTATCTTTGTGTATATATATTATTATTATTAATCTAATTAAAATTCCTGCATTATAGTCTTTGGAATCCTTGTTTCATTACCATGTAATCTACATTATATTATCTAATATTTGTATTATAGATTGTAATCTCTGCACTATTTTTTATATTCTATAATCGATAGACTTCTTTTATTATGCGTATTATTATCTACAATTCATAATTTCATAATCAATATTATCATTATTTCAATTCTTATTTGAACTGTATTCTATAATCTATTTATATTGTTTTTCAATTCCAACAATTTTTTATTCTCTACAGTTTTTTCAAAATCATTATCATTCATTTTCATAATTTCTATAATATGTTATCTAGAGGTATATTAGTTTTTATTATATTTTTCCAAAATATATTCTTTTTAGGTTTCTCTAATCTGTTATCTTTGTGAAATATTTTTGTTTTAAAAAAATCTATTGTCTTCATGTATATTGATATTAATTAATCTGTTAACATTACCTTATTTTTTTTGGAAATTCAATATGTATTTCTTAAACTATTTTTTAATATTTTTTGGATATTTATTATGATAATTTATTATGAATTAGATTAATTTTCTATTATTGTGTAACCCCAACTTTATTTTCCTTTTCTTCTTGTTTTTATTAGGTAAAGAACCTTTATGGTATGGTATTGGTTGGTTTCCCTTTTTTATTCCATGTTACTAGAACCCCTTGGTTTGAATATATATATCCTTTTCTACTCCATTGTTAAAACCTCTAATTAAATCATAATCTTTCAGTATTGTGTAGGTTTTTTCATTTATTTCTCTTGTATACTATTATTTTGTTTCTTATTCTCATTATTATTTAAGGATAATTTTTAATGTATATTATATAAATTCAAAATAACATCAATTTGATTAGAAGTGATGTTGCAGTATCTTTATATAACTTAAAAATGAACTATGATTTATGTACAAGACATTCCAAAAAATATATCTTACAATTTTTAGAAAATAGTTTAATTTCTATAAATTATTATTTTAGTATTTAAAATATTCATTTACTTGGATTACATTCATTTTGGATAATATATTATTTATTAACAATTTAAAATATCTTGATTATGTTTTACTCATTAACAATACTACAAGTATTAACTTCTCAATCACTAAAATATTTTCCTATATTTCTTGGTATAGTATTCTCATACATTGAAGTGATAAACCCTTTTTTGTCACTTGCATAAGAAATTTTGGAACACACTGATTTGATTATAATATGTATGTTTCCTCTTCTCATTCCTATGTAACATTATATAATATTTCAATTTCAAAATAGGTTAAATTCTTATTATTATTTCTTAATATAAAAACAAGATATTAATTATTTGTAATTGATAATTTTTTTTAAACACTATGTATTCAAAATGAAAACACTATACACATAGAGCAAAAAATCCAATATAAAGAATCTATTTTCATTATATACACAATCTTTATTATCATTATATACACATATTCTATATGAAATATATAATGGCACTATATATACATTTTTTACTTCCAAAACAAAATTTTACTATTTATCATACCATAATCCTAGATATTTAAAATTGAGATTTCAACAACCAATAGACATATAATGATTCCAAATTCTAAATAATGAAAAGAATATTTTAGAAGATAGATAATGGGAATACGGGTCTGTTAAAAAAATAAATTTGTCATAAAAAAATATATAAGTCATTCTTTGTTTAATTAATTCTATTATTAAGAGATAGGAATATCTACCATATCATGTTATTCACATTCAACTTTTGAACAAAAAAATTTTCAGGTAAATCAATTATTCTCTAATGATGATGAATATTAGAAATCAATATTGTTTTAATTATCAACTATACCATTATATGGCATGTTTAGTAATTTCCTACTATTGATTATATTTATTCCCTTAAATTACTTTTTTAACTAAAATGTAATAGTTACATTGTGTTTTTATGGAATCATCAATCCCAAAATCAATATAATGTAGCATATTTTTTAACGATGATACTTTACCAAGGAAATTTTGTATTAGATTGATTGATAATTTTCCACCCAATTTTATGTATTAAATTTATTTTATATTTTTCCCTGAATTTATAATTTAATCATGAATTAAACCATTTGTTTGTATTCATTTTAGGTTATTATAAATGATGTAATCACAATAATAGCTTAAACATCATTGGAGGAACTCCTACTTCTTATAATAGCAATCATGAATATTTTTACGAGATATTCATGTTCATAGAAAATTTTAGGTATATTACATTAGGTGTGCTACCTTATTTGAATAAATTTCTCTGTTTTTATGAATTAGTAAATGTGAAAAAAATTCTATAACACATCAATTATCTAATATATACTACCTTCTCTATATCTTAATTTGAAATTATACATTTCCATTTTCAATATCCAACCAACTTACTCACAATTCACAATATATTATATACACATAGCATAAAATAAACCCTAAATCAATTTTTTAAAACACATGAAGTGATTGTAATTTGTCTATATATACTAACTCGTTGATGTTAAATTTGTTTGTGTTGCAACATATATCATAGATGCACTGATTCTGTAACACACATCTATTTATTATTCATTATGTTTAGGCCAACTCTTTGTAATAACCCAACCCACCTAAGCCTTCCTAGATGGTGGACGACCTAGCTTTCACAGCCCCAAGACTAACATTAATATTCTAGTGTTTGGTGACTATCACAATGAAGGAATAATATAAAATGTGATTTCTTAGCCTAATATACTTGTATGCATGCACTTGGCCATCTCCATGCAATAGTGTAGAGAAATAATTAAAATACAATAATATATAATGTAAAATAAATAATGTAATAACGTAAATGGAATACATCAGAATATAACATAATATCACCAAAGGGTAAATAAAGGGGGAAAATACATGACCAAATATAAATGAAGCCCCAAATTGAATACCACTACAAACAGAAGGAAACTGAGTGATCTCAACTCTTGATCTCCAAGTGTCGACCACTATATACGGTCAATTCACTTAAGTATCACTATTCTACATTGATGTCTCTTTCAATATTCATGTCATCAGCATAAGATGCGACATGTGTAGGAAAATCTCATATAGGGATGAGTATATATAAACCCAATTGAATTCCATGAAAAACGCAAAGGGGGTAATAGAAAGATACAAAAGTGTTTAGCTCAATCTAAAGTAATTCAGAAACAAAACCCAATATATATATATTTTCACAATGAAATCCAATAAAGAGAGAAAGTGGATCTTCATCTCATAACATAGATACGAATGATGAGTCATCATACAACCCCAATTGTCTATCTCTGATGCCCAACATCATGCGCAACCACACATTAATTCATGTGGTGGGGCCATCACCTCTCCATTATACACCAAATATGTTGAAGAAACTATCTTATAGCCATGAATAATATGAAAACATTAAAAAATATATGTGGATGGTCTCACTCCAAAATATTCTTATCAAAATTTTAGGGTGCCAAAAATCAAGTTGAAAACCCTCTAGCCACTGGATCAATAAAACGAGCGATCACTGCTTTGTAGATAGATGACCCACTCATAGTGAAGAGGAGTTAAAACTCAAACTATATAAAGAATATGTGGGAACTGCACCCTAGTGTGAAAGTGAAGTATCAACCTTGAAATCACTCTTATGATCATTCCTTATCATTACCATAATTTAGTATCACCTTAAGATGTTTAATTATTATAACACCTCAAATTGTGTCTAAAATTTCAATACGAAGGTCACCAACACATTCTATGCTGAAAATCACTTAGGATAGGTTACTCTCGAGCAAAAATATGTGTTCTGAAGAAGGAGATAAAAGAGGAAGAAGTTTCTATGAGAAATAAACCAAATGTATGTGGGTCTATAGGGAATGTGACTCCACATTGCTGCTAGGCCATGATCTCATTTGGACATGGCTTGGGATTCCATGTCACATTACATGGCATGTACAAGTGGTACACGACATGTATCAGCCACCCAGGGACTGCCTATTCTCCTACAACTATTACCGGGTACTTAATACCATGCCCATATATATGGGTGTGTTTAGGTATCCTTTTTATGTTCATGTATATAGTCATTACCAGGTAATTTGATCCTTTCCAATGTTCCTATCCATATACTTGATCATACCTATGTATTGGGCCATTCCTATGTACTCCTAGTTTTTCCTAAGTGCCATACAATGTATGTGCCCATGTACTCTTAGATTACACATAGAGCCACCAACATATTGTCATAAAACATATCAAGGTTCTATTAGTGTGTCATATTTTTCTATACCCAAAATTCTATCCACCATAGTTAGGGGACTACATAGTGTTTGTTTATCACAATACACATCGTGTAGATGGGGTTTTTGCATAAACATATATTTCATCACATGGATCAAGATCTTATTTCACTAATATGGAAACTTCTATTTAAAAAAAATAAAATCAAAGAAAAAAAGACTCTCTCCATGGATTCCTAGCCTCCAGTGGCCAAAAATCAGAATCCATTCATCCATCATGGAGCCTCCACACACCCCGTGCACCTCCTGCCACATTTTACTACATCGGATCCCAAATCCATGAAGTATAATAAAGAATACTTAATTATATATTTTAAAAAATTCAAATCATTATTTGTTTTCATAAAAAACCATGAATCCATGGGTTTGATCATTCTTGAATCGACCTTGGAAATGTCAAATAACACCATGTGGGAAAACAAAGAAGATCATAAAGAATGGTGGGGAGAAAAGAAAAATAACAAAGATGATGGCCATCATTGGTTTATGAGATCCCAAATAATGATTTATATGTGTGGGTTCATCGGTGATAACATGGATTAATAAATAAATTTAAATTGAAAATTCAATTTTTTAATATGGGATCATTCTAAGGGAGAATAATTGCATATCATTAATATAACTCCCTAAGTTTCTATGAATTAATTTTATTAAAATAAATTAAATGTCTTGGATGTATTGAATTTCATGATAAACCAATTTATTCTTACATTATACGTAACACCATGTTATAATTTCACTACACACAGTATTTCTGCTAGATTTTTGTATAAGGAACACTATGTTTGGCTTGTGTTACATAAAATGATGAGTTCTTCCGATAGCTTATGTTACACATAAGGCAGAGTTTTACCAATCTATAATAAATATTGTTATTAAAATATAACTATAGATACCAAAAATCCATTGGACTGAGAATTATGAATAGGATTAATTAAATTATAAAAATATGGTTTATATATGTATTTAAAATTTATCATTTGGTTATCAATAAGTAAGAACTATTTGAAAACAATGGATTTCCTTTTCTAATAAAACTACGTACAAACACCTTTTTATCTCAATAAATTATAAAAAATATCGGTTATTTTATAATATAATTTATATTTTATAAGTTAAATAATTTTTTTACACTCATCCAAGAGGTTTTATAGGTATAATATAATAATAATTTCAATTTTATGAAAATGAATCTATTTTTATAAAAGGTAATTTTACCGTATTTTAATGGAGAACCCATTTTAAAAATAATTTCTAAAGATTTCATATTTTTTTGATAATATAAAATTCTTTTTTCAGTTAATAATATAAAAATTTACTTTGGATTTTTTTTGTTATTTTTCTCAAAAGTTTCATTTTTTGATGAATAGTTAAAAACAGTGAATTTTATTTTAAAACTGCTTTTTCATATAATTTATTTATATAATAAAAATATTTTATTTTTTATTTAAAGAATAATTTGTTCAATAATACAACATTAAATCCAATTTAGTTCATTGTAATAAATTTCACATTGAAATTGGATATAAAATATTGCAAACATTTTAACTTTTTTACTTTAAAAACATGATTTCTCATCAGACCAATGGGATTAATTTTAAATAAATTTAAATAAATTATGTGATTGGAATTTGAAAAAATGTATTCTATAATTGAAATAATAATTTTTTTAATTTATATTAAGGTTGACTTATTTTTTGACTAAAATGATTAGTGAATTAAACTAAAGTTAATTACAACGATTAAGGTAAAAACGGGTTTACTTAGTGGTTAAACTTTAACTTAAGCATCCAAATAACCTAGAAACTTGTAAAAATGTAATTTTATAGACCCATTTTTACAATATCCTCCATTTGAAAAAAAAATTACAATTATTGGTGAAAAAGTATGTAAGGGATACCTCTCTGTGGTGTTTACCTTTTTGTATTTTCAAAAATGCCACTCCACCTACACTATAAAAGGGAACTCAACCCCTCACTTATTCACAAATTTCAAGAATTTTGAATCATAAAAACCCTGGAAAATTAATCTCGCAAAATTTCATCTATAATTTTATATTCCAAACTTTAGGCCTAAATAAAACCAAGTTTATCCTTTGGTGCAAATCCAAAGAAATTACCCAAAGAAGATGTACCATCCTACAACAATAACTTTTCTTTAATTTTCTTTTTCCCACCCCCAAAATTTTTTATTATTTGATTCTTATATAATAACTTAAGTATCCTAAATATATTGAAATTTTTTTATGTTAAAGTATTTACTTACACCCACATATAATTTCATCAAATGGGATGTGCAATCATCGTTCATGTGTATGGTAGACTACCGCCTCCTAAATAGATGTTATTCGTTCTTCCATTACCTCCCCTCACATTTTTAAGTAATGATGTAATTTATGTTTTTGTATTATATATATTATATTTATGACTTATTTATACTAATGGAAGTATTATATAACACATAATGTCTTGATTTACATTTTTTATAACATGATAACTTTATTTGTGGACATGAGGACTACTTCCTCCTCAAAGTGATGTGATTATTTCACACTTTTCATGTAATGTATTAAGAATGAGTTTAGTAAAAATATATGATATATATGAAATTATTATGAAACTATAATGATAATATATATACATATATGTCCTTTACTTTCTTTCTTTCAATATAAAAAGAATGTGGGGACATTGTTCATACGTATGTACGGCCTACCGTCTCCATGACCAATATATTCCATTTCAAATTTATATATTTTATAGATTATTATAAATATATATATACACTGAATATATATGATATTTATATCATGTTTATAATTATTTCGGGATTAAATCCTGATATAAGTAGGAAGACCAAAAATATAAAAATTTAAACAACATGTGAAAAAACAAGGCAGTTATTACCTGACTAAAAATTAAATTTTTATTTAATGAGAACAACATGTCACCACCGAAGCAACACAATCACAATGGCCTAAAGTGGTGAAGGACAAGGGTGTCATAGAGAATAACCTAGTTGCAACTCTTTGGAAAATAACCCATCTAGTTTTATATTTGGTATATTTATAATAAAAATATACTTATTATATAGGAAGTTTTAATCTGTATGGAGAAAGTCCAGACTTAAGGTATGGGTTTTCCCATCACACTATTATTTCTGTGAGATATATGATATATTCACCTATTATTCTTATTATGTGGTGTATATAATTCACTATGAAATGTTACATTATTAATATAATTTAATTCATGATATTATAATTTACAATTGATGTTATTAATTCATCGATCTCATAATTCAAAAGATGCTCATGTAGTAAGGGTATTTCTTGTCTCACCTAATTTTTTTGTGAGACTAACGCCATATTAACCACTCTATTCATTTTTGTGTTGTATATACTAACCATGAATTTATTATATGGTTATTATAATTAAATTAATGGGTATTTACATGTCAATTTTATTACTTATCTTTCATAGGGATTAAATTTCAAAAAGTTACCAAATTGATCATGTAATTTTGTCTCAATTTTCCTTCTTTGAGACACTATCATGTCACGCACCTATATTCTTATATGAGGTGTATATACAGATTTTTGTACATGTTATTTCATGGATAACCTTAATTTAATGTTATTTTAAGTTTCATTTAGTGTGATACCTTCATGGGGATTATGATTTATTGATACCAATGTTTTAACAGTTTATTGCAAAAATCTCATTATTTATTGGGATTGTTTGTAATTATGCTTCCATTGATGAAGTATTATCAAATATATCTCACTAATTACAATTAATTTTATTATCCTTATGTTTTCATCATATATTCAAGTAATGGTACCATGTTTAACTCTTTGGTACTTAATATAATTAAGATAATGTTTTTACAAAAATCCGACTATATTTCTCTTTTCATGAAGAAATATATGTTCTTCCAAAACCATGTTTTCTAAAAATGTTTTAAAAAATGTTTTACCATGATTTTAAATTAAAGTTTTATCCATTTTTTAGATTTTTAATAAAAATTGTTCTTAAAATGAATCATTTGTTTGTGTGTTGATCAAGTCACATTTCTATACTCTTTACAGTGAAAAAGGAATGTTTGGTATGTATATATTTTCCCACCATCGTGACCGTAATTTCATTGAATCTTTCTTTTCAATTGTACTAGGTTACTTTTCATTAAGAATATTTCTTTTAATAATATTAGAGAATATCCTTGTTTTTAAATATGTTTCCAATGGAAATGTACTAAAAAATGTTTTATATTTAAAAATTGTTTAATGTGATTTTCAAGCTTCCTTTACATGTTTTAAATGAAAAAGGATTTCAATTTTTTTGAATATTCCTTTATATGTTTTCAAGAAAAAAGGTTTTTAAAATGTCTTAAAGGTTGTTTTCAAAGAAAGTGTTTTTTAAATCTTATATGTTTCAAAAGGCGTTGTTTCAATGAATAAAGGTTATTTCCCTCAAAAATGTTTAAAATGATTTTAAATCACACATTATATACTTTAAAAGTTTTATTTAAAGAAGATGTTTTTTGAATATTCTATATGATTTAAAAAGAATATTTCAAAGAATGTTTATTTTCCTTAATAAATTTTCCAAGTGATCTTTCAAAATCCTTCTCCTTCTAAGGTGTTATCCCTAGATATAGTTTATGATATAATGGGGATATGATCCAAGGGTAACATTCATATTATATCTATGAATGATTTATGTTTTTATGGAATTATTGTTATGAAAACAATTTCTCTTTCATGATTTATAGGTCTGTGCAACCCGTTTATCTTCCAAGAGTTATATTATTTTGAAATCCACTTCTTTTCACAGTTTATTCTTTGATGAAATGATTATAAAACCTAGATTGTTTACAGAGTTTATGATATGATGTCATGTTTATGATACCCATTTCATTTTATGGGTTATGATATGATTTTTATGAAACCCATCATTTTATGATTCTTGATATGATGACTTTTTATGAACATGTGGCACATGTATGTATGATTTAATTATGTGATGGGTGAGACCTATATCTACCTTCAATGAATTGGGTAATAATTGATGAATGATGAGTGTATATGTATTCCATGAACCTGATTACATGTTCACAATTTTATGCGTTAACATGATTACTTGTTCAAAGAGTTATATGTGAGCCTGATTACATGTTCATAGTGTTATTCATGGAGATGATTTAATTTCCATATCTTTATGCATAAACCTGATCAATTATTTACAATGTTATACATAAATCAGATTAAATGTTAAAAATGTTATGCATGGACCTGGTTTCATGTCCATAAGTTTGTATGTGACCCTAATTAAATGTTCATAATGTTAGGCATGAACAAAATTGCATGTTTATAATGTTACGTGTAAACCTGATTACAGGTTCACAATGTAATCTATGAACCGGATTACATGTTTACAATGTTATCCGTGGACCTAGTGTCATGTCCATAAGTTTATGTGAGTTCCAAATTCCATGTATTAAACCTAATGAGTTAACCTATATTTATTTACACATGTTCACAATGTTATAATTTGAGGTGTATTCCACAAGTCTATATCTTATGCCAATGTTATTATCTCATGACTCATGTTCTTTGAATTCTATATGATTAATTTATTATGTACTATAAATATTTATTCCGTGATTCATGTCCATGATCTTTTATATGCAAGGTATGATATTAAAATGAAATAATCATGTTCTCATACCCTTATGCTCATTTTATTCTTACATATCTCTCTCTTGTTTACCCTTAATGAACATCAGTTCTCACCCCTTTCATATGTTTCATTTTCCTAGGTTATGAATAATGGTTTTAGGTAGGAGTACAAAAGGGTAAGATCTTTAAGAGAGGTATTGAAGAACATTCACCAAGATATAATCTTCTGTTTAAATGTTTAAAAAGTCACTAAACTATTATTTTCCATAGGAATATATTTTTTTAATGTGCTGAATATTCATAAAAAATTATATAATATTCATGTATGTTAATCATAGTTTGCTATTTCTTTTATCAAAGGAAATTTTTAGTCTTCCTTTGGAAACTAGGATGTGGAAAATTTAGTGAAATACCTAGGGGTATTTTTAAGGATATTTCTAGGGAAGTCTATAATGATATGCTTAAGGTGTCATAGATTTAAAACAAAGTATCATTATATAAGCTTCTTATAAGAAATGTTTCAGGTTTATGTGGTTTCTTATCTATGATAACTGTTTATCACACTATTCTTTCTAGTATTTGTCAAAAGAGGGAACTAGAAAAAGCTGGGTTATTATTGAATTTATCACATTTCAAAAGTGTTGTAATTATGAAAATTTATATCCAATGTGGAATTATCATGAATTGAATTTAGAATATGGAACAAGTATTGGTTATACTACTAGAGATAAATAGACCATGACTAGCATGTGAAAGGTGTGGGATGTTATAATAGTATTATTTACATGATTAAATTGAGGTTGAGAAACCTTAATAAATGATTAATATTCCATATTCTATGAATGTGGTTTTATGGAATAAGATGATGAATACTTTGTAACGGTTTAAGGATAAGGATGGATTAATGATGTGTATATGTATAGGAATATAAATTTTATGTTATATGAATCATGAAGTATATATTTTCAATTAAGGATTTTAAAAAATATATTGAATGATGATGATGACCAAGAACCTTGATTTAATGGGAAGGTGACATTTTAATTAAGATAAGGTATCCCTTACTGTGTTCCTGATGTTGAAGAAATTGGGTTTATCATGGATAGAGAGATGATTATGGATAAATTAAATTGGATAGTACTGATTTCCATTGAACTAATTTTTTAATCTTTATCAATGTTATTAATGTATCACAGATGGAGTTTATGAAATTTTTGTATTTAAGGAAAAAATCTAATGAACATTGGAAAAATGAAACATGCATTTTTTAAAGGATTCATGATAATTCATGTTATTACCTTGTTTTAAGAGAATTCACAATGATGGTATTCACATTTTTGGTATGTGACAATAAGAGATAATTTATAATATATGGGCATCAATGTTAATATGGTTTTGAGAAATTTGGTGAAATTATTTATAATGTTTTTGACTTTCATCATTCAGAAGAGTTATAAGGTCCAACATTTATGGAATGGTATATTTTACATATCAGATTAGGTTTTAGAGAATAATGTGTAATCTCATGACATGAGGATTTATGCATATTAGGAAAGTCATTCTAATCATTTAGTTTTCACAAAGATAGGTGGAATGACCCAACATTCTATTTATGGACCTCATGATATACTAATGCTTCATGAATGAGAAATCTCCCTTTATATATTGGAATAAGAGTTGAAGTGTAAATTGGTCAAGGAACAAAAAAGGGTGAGATTGTGATAACATAAACTAAGTAAATCTTATCATTAAAATTATTCTTGTTTGGGAAAACTATCTGGAAATAAAATGGTGACCTATTATCATCATTTTAGATGATATTAATGACCACTTTCACACCACTTTGGTTACTGGTTTTTTGAATATTAAAATTATCTAGATCACCACATTCTTTTGATCAGTGATCTTTATCAATATCTATAATTATTTACACTTTTATCTAGGCATAAATCTTCAACTGTGCTCACCTATATGGAAACCTAGTTATGTGTTGCCTTAGGTATCCTTTATGGTTACTAATCTCCCTTTTAATGGAAGATTTAGTATACATTTTTATGATGTGGCCATATATTAAAAGAACTTTCATGTATTAAACCATTGATAATCGAGACAACTTGTGAGGGTGAAATCCATTTTAAAAGGTATAATGTAACACGGTGAGTTTTTAGGAATTATTTTTTTCAGATAAATTAAATTTCATTTATGGATTTTATTGATCGCTACACTAAGTTGTGATTACTTTATAATTAAAATAATTCTAGGATTTCAATACATTAAAAACATATATTAGCTTTCAATACACTTGAATATATATTTGGCTTGTGTTACATATAATACTGAGTTCCTTTGATATCTTTTTTTACTTGAAAGGCTTAGTTTTACCATACTATAATTAATAATATTATTAAAATATCCTTATATTTAACACATATCTACTAAAATTGGAATAAAAAATACGGTAAAATAAAAATTGAAAATAGGGTTTACATATGTTTCTGAAATTAATCCTTTGGTTATCAATTAGTAATAATAATTTGAAAAATAATTAAATTAAATTTCTAAAAAAACAATGTACAAAAAACAACTTGTATCAAAAAATTAATAAAATCAGTATTGATTAATTATTTTAATAATTTTTAAATATTATATTTCCAATCAATTTTTTTACACTTGTCTGATATTTTTGATAGGTATAAGATATGAGTAAATATAATTTCATGAATAATTTTTTTTTCTAAAATGTAATTTTATAACCTTTTAATGGAGAAACCATTTTCATTATAATTTTTGATACTTTAATAAATTTTATTTGAAATAATAATAATATTTTTTGACATCATAATACCAAATTTTTCTTTGGGTGATTTCTTTTCTTTTTCTAAGAAGTTTTATTTTTTGATGAATAGTGAAAACACTAAATTTTAATAAAAAACTGCTTTTTCATCAAAATAATTAATATAGTTAAATTATATTTTAAATTAGAGTTAAATTATAATTAGTTAAATTATAAATAAAATATAATTTAGTTCATTTAAATTAATTTCACATTAAAAATTTATATAATTTTTTTAGTCTTGAACTTTCTACTTTAAAAATCCACTTTTCTGTCACGTATGTGGGATTAATTTAAAATTAATTTATACCACCTATATGATTGGAATTTGGAAAAATATTCTACATATATGGGATAATAATCATTTATAATTTATAGTAACCTGAAACTATCTTATTTACTGAATATATTATCCAAATTTATTTAAATTAATTAAAGCGATTAATGTAAAAATGCGTTTACTTAGTAGTTAAACATTAACATAAGTGGAAATATAAACTATAAAAATGTATAAAAATAATTTTATGGCCATATTTTTCCCATTTCCTTTCTTTTATTGAAAATTTACAACTATTGGTGACATATTGTGTATTGTAAACATCTCAATAGTGTTATCCTATTTATAATTACAAGAATTCCACTCCTCCGCCATTATGAAAGGGAACTCACCTTCCTCACATATTCAGAAATTTCACCACAATTGGATAATCTTTAACCCAAAAAAATAAACTCCCAACTTCCATCATCTCATCCTATAATCCTCACTTTGGGTATAATGGAAATCAAGTTAGTTCTCTTGTGCTAACTAAAATAAATTACCCAAAGAAGAGGTAACATCCTTCAACAATATCTTTTGTTTTATATTATTTATCCACCCACAAAATTCTTATTATTATATTAATATTTAATAAAAAAAATTATAATAAATATAATGAGATGATTTATATGTTATTTTTTTTAACTACACTCACACACACTTCCATAAAATGGGATACGTAATTATCATTATTTTGTATGGCGGATTACCACCTCACGAACCAATGTCATTTGTTCTTCCATTACCACCTCTCAAGGTTGGAAATAATCATATAATTTATTTTCTCATATTATATATATATATATTATTTTTATTATTCCTTTATACTTTTGGAATTATTATACAACACATACCATAATGCTTTCCATTTTTTAGGAATATAAAATCTTAATTTATGGATGTGTGGACTACCGACTCCTCAAAGAGATATGATTCATTAGAACTTTATAAGGAATGTATGAATGATAGTTTTAGTAAATTATATGATACATATTAAATAATAATGTTAATTTAATTATAATATATATATGCACATGTTTCATTTACATTATTTCTTTCAATATGGCATGAAAATGGAAACAATGTTCATGCGTACGTACTGAATACCGTCTCCATGAACGGTGTATGTTGTTTTATGTTTCTATATATTATAGATTATTATAAAAATATATATACTGAATATATATTATATTTTTATCATTTTTATCATTATTAAAGGGATTAAATCATGATATATGTAAGAAGACAAAAAATATAACAAATCAAAACACGTGAGAAAAAATGTTATTACCCAAAATATAACTTTAACATATAATTGATAGTAAATGGGTAATATAAATCCATATTAAAATTATATATGATATTATATTTAATAATATCGTACTTTTTAGGATTTATACAAAAATTATACATATTATACAATTGTTTTGAATGTGTGTGAGGAAATTCAAGACATAGGGTAAGGGTTATCTCATCTCACTTTTATATTAGTGAGATATATGATATATTCACCAATTGTTTTTGTGGGTGGTGTATATGATTTCCTATTACATTTCAATTCATGAATATAATTTACCTGATTATATTCAAAGTTTCAATCAATTATATTCTTCCATGGATCTCATGATTCAAACAATACTAAAGTAGTAAGTGGATTTCTTGTCTCATATTGATTTCATTGAGACATATTCTGTATTCACCACTCATTTGTTTAGAGTTGTGTATATATAGTCAGTTAATGTATTATATCATTCATATCCTTAAATTTATTGTTATTTACATATCCATTTTATGGCCTATCTTTCATGGGGTTTATTGTTCAAAAGTTTCTAAATCTATAATATAATTTTTTCTCAATTTTCCTTCCTTGAGACATATATAATGTTACACACATATATTCTTCGATTAGGTGTATATACATACCTTTAAAATTTTCATATCATGATTATCCTTTTTATAATTATTTTTTTATATTCATGTAATGTTATACATTCATGGGGATTATGATTCCAAGTTTCTAATGTTGTAATAATTTATACAATCTCATCATTTATCGGGATTGTTTTTTATTTTGATTCCATTGATAAAATAATATTATCCATCAATAAATAATTATTGTAACATTTATTCTCCTATATTTATTTAGGATATCATCATGTAATGTTTAAAATTTTCAACTATTTGGTACATAAGATAATTATGAAAATGTTTTTAATAAAATATTACTTTATTTCTCTTTTCAGGAAAAAATATGTGTTCCTCCAAAAACTTATTTTATATAAATGTTTTTAAAACTATTTTATATTTATTTCTCAAAAAACATTTTCCCATGTTATATTTTTTTAATAAAAATAAATTTTAAAAGGAATACCCATGTCATTTTCTGATCAAGGCACTTTTCTATACAATAAATGGTGAAAAAAGAATGTTTATCATGTTGAGATTTACCCACTGTCATGGCCATCATTTATTTGAATCTTACATTTCAAGTTTACAAGGATACTTTTCTTTAAGAAAAATAGTTTTTCTAATATATATATATTCATTATTTTTAATGTGGTTTTCAATGGGAATGTTTTTAAAATATTTTTTAGGTTTAAAATAATAAATTATTTTCCAGATTCCATTATTTATATTCAAGGAAATATTATTTTAAAATGTTTTCATGTTTCCTTTATATGTTTTCAATGAAAATTTTTTTAAAAATTTCTTCAATTTTTTTAATGAATTTTGTTTTAATATGGGACTATGCTTCAAAAATCATTTTTTAAAGAATAAAGGATATTTTCCTCAAGAAATGTTATAATTGACTTTATTTATTACTTTATTTATTTTCAAAGTGTTTTTTCATGAAATAGATTTTTGAATCTATTATATGATTTAAAAAGTGAATTTCAATGAGATTTCATTTTCTTCAATAAATGTTCCAAGTGATTTTTTAAAATCTTTATCCATATATGGTGTCATTCAGTGATATAGTTTATGATTTACTGGGGACATGATCCAAGGGTACCATTCATATTATTTCTCCAAATGGTTTATGCTTTTATGGAATGATGGTTATGAAACCAATTTCTCTTTCATGGGTTATATGTTTGTGAAACCTATTTCTATTCCATGATTTATAATCTTTTGAAATACGATTCTTTTCAAGGTTTATAATTTGATGAAATAATTAGGAAACCTATATATTTACCACAGGTTATCATATGATGCCATGTTAATGTTACCAATTTCATTTCATGGTTTATGATATGATGTTTATGAAACCCATCTATTTTTATGGTTCATGATATGATGATTTTGTATGATCTTGTGGCACATTTTTGTATGATTGTATTCTGTGATGATTGGGACATATATCTCCCTCTAATGCATTGGGTAATGATGGATGACTCATCAGTATATATGTTACGCATGAACATGATTACTTTTTCACAATGTTAAGCGTGAACCAGATTACGTTTTCACAATGTTATGTGTGAACATGATTACATGTTCACAATTTTATGCATGGACCTAGTTGAATTTCCATTTATTTATGTGTAAACATGATTACATGTTCATAATGTTATGCATGAACTTGATTACATGTTTAAAATGTTATGCAAGGACCTAGTCTCACATCTATATGTTTATGTGTGTACATAATTACATGTTCATAATGTTATGTGTGAACCTGATTACATGTTCAAAATGTTATGTGTAAACTTGATAACATGTTTAAAATGTTATTCATAAACCACATTAGATGTTTAAATTTTTTTCGTGGACCTCGATCCATGTACATAAGTTTATGTGAGGTCCTGATTTCATGTACTAAAACTAATAAGTGAACTTATTTCTATTTACACATGTTCACAATGTTATATGTTGATGAGTATTTCAGAAGTTTATATCTTATGCCAATGTTATTCCCTCATGAATAATGTTATTTTATTTTCATGTGATTCATTTATTATAATATGGTAATCTTTATTCCATGATTCAAGTTCATGATCATTTTATATGAAGGGTATGTTATTCTAAGGATACTATCATGTCGCCATACCCATATGCTCATCCTATTCTTACATATCTCTATTTATTATCCATACTGAAAATCTTAACTAACTTATTTCTTATGTTCCCTTTCCCCCAGGTTATGAAGAAAGATTTCAAGTAGGTGTAATAAATTTGAGTATTTTTAAGGGAGATGTTTAAGATATTTCACAAAGATAGAAGATTATGTTTACAAGTTTCCAAATACAATAAACTATTATAGTCTTCAGGCATGTATTTTTTAAGGTGTTGAATATTTATCTAAAATGATGTAATATCCATGTATGTTAATCTTTGTTCACTATAAATAAAAATAATATATAAAAATAAATTCTCAATCATTTAATAAAAATTATAGAAACAAAAATTTATTATAATATCCTTGAAAAATATTAATCATTGGTGAATAATGTGTTCACCAGTGATGATGAAGACCTGTTTTGTTCGCTCCTTCTTGATCCACCTTTATCATATTATTTTTCATCAAACTATTTTGATCCTCAAATGAAGAACATAAAAACATTCTCTAAAATCCCCGTAGTATTATATAATTTAACCTATTTTTTTATAATGGGATTTTCATAAAGGATTGGATTTAGGTTATTTAAAATAAAATAAATAAATTGATTATTTAGTTTAACTAAAAACCTACTCAAATGAATAACTCAACTAGACATCCAATGTAGACCAACCTTAGGTTGTTCTAGAGGTAAACCCGATCTTATGAAATCAACCATGGTCTTGGGTTTCCCATCTGAGGTCCCAAATAATATAAAAAACCATTTACACTAAAAAAATGTGTGTAGGTGCTTTTAAAAATATTAATATTGATAATATATTACTTCCAAGGTCCCGTGACGCCCAAAAAATATTCCAAATCAAAGGAAAAATACAAATATGTACAAAAAAAGTCATAGAACAGATCTATAAAAACTAGATTTATTAAATTTTTTCCTCTTTTAAAGATTTTCACTCAAAAAAGAATATATTGAAAAAAAATAGTTGGGGTACTGAGTTTTCATCTAAGTACCTCACTCATTGGAGCTCTCCAACACGCTCTCATGCTTCCACAACTCATAAACCAAAGGAATGGTTCAACCTTATAGATTCTATCCTATGAATCCTTGATCAAAACTAGGTACTCTGTGAAGGTAGATTCAGCCTCGATGTTCAGATCATCCTGATCAATAATCTGTATAGGATGATGCACATATCTCCTTAGTTGTGACACATTGAAGATGGATTGTTCCCAGTCCAACTACAAGGGAAGATATAGGTTATAAAAAACCTTAACAACATTTCATAGGGTCTCAAATGGCTCGATGATCCTTGTGTATAACTTTCCTCACCAGCAAAACCTCCACAATTCTCATCATGGGGTGACTCTTTGGAAAACATGGTCTCCGTTATCAAACTATAAGGGCCAATGAGGTCGATATTTTTATGATTGATTTCTACGAAATGATATCCTCATATTATCATAGATCACCTTAAGCTTCACAGTCATCACCATCACCATCTCTATCCCAACAATATAAGTCTTTCCAATCTCATTCTAGCATAAGGGTTAAATGAAGGGTCCCTCATACATGTCCTTGATATTTTTCATGTCAATTGTATAATGATATAAACTATTATAATAAAACTATACCAGCCACTTAGGTGGTGGTGTGGTGGTAAAGGTGAGTGGCACATCCACACTGTTCTTTGGGAGGTTCATGGTTCGAATCCTGGGAGTCTGCTTTCGGGGAGAGCCTCTCCCCCGGGATCCACCCACCTTTCCAGGTCACCCGGTCTCATCTGGGTGGGCAAAATGAGGCGTGGCCCAATCGCTAACGGATCACTTGACGGACCATCGCTGTCGGGCCGTCACCCTCCGGGATGCTCTACCATCTCGGCTGGAAACGACTCCTTCCCGGCTGGGGCTCTCTCCGTAGTGACCCCTTCATGGGGAGGGGGGTTCCCTTGTGTGGAGTGTTCGAAAAGTCCACACATGGGAATTACCTTTTCTAAAAAGATAATAAAACTCTACATATGGAAATTGATCCCCCTATATATAGACAAAGTCTAATGCATGGGGTCTCAACATATCCTCTAACACCTAGATAGTCTGCTTGGTCTTCCCATACTTCTGGGTGAGAAATGTTTTTCTCATCCTCAAATGGGTCCCAAATCCATCCAAAAAACCTCGACATGACCATGTTTTAAATTATTCGTCATGGATGGAGGCAATAATCAATGGTACCCTTGGGAGTCAGATGATATCCCACACATAAAACCTCCCCAAACTCTCTAATTAACTTTTCTCCCTAATGGATAAGAAGTGGAATGACTTAGTAATTTGGTCAACTATAACTCAGATGGAATCATAGCCTCTTTAATTATGTGTAAGTCCTTTCATAATGTTGATAGATATATCATCCAATTTCCACCCCAGGATCTCAAGATCCTAGGTTAAACCTACTTGAACTTGGCCATCTACCCTCACCTACAAACATGTGATACACCAAAAGATGATCTCAGATATACTCCACCTCATTCCATCCCACCAATGTTTTTTTTGAAGCTCAATGTGCATATTTGACACTTTGGTATGTATAGCTAAAGTGGAAGTTTGAAACACCCTCATTCCTCACAACAAAGTGTGACTGGAATCACTGTGCATACCTAGGAAAAGATAAAATTCTCCCAGACTTTAGAGAATCCATTTGTTGAATCTCCCAAGGATATCTGGTCATATAAAAACTTATAATAAATGTATCGAAACTACTACTCTATCACATTATAAAGAAGAGTATAATTTACCACCATTTAATGATGAAAACTACACCCTCTCCTCAATCTGGGTCAGCTGCAACTGACCCAACTACTCAAATGCCTCCTCCTCCAAGTGAGAATGATACTTCTTTATAACAGAATCTACCACCATGTTCTTATTATCAAGTGTATAAAATATCTTAAAGTCATAGTATTTTAGGAACTTCAACTACATTCACTATCTCATGTGAATATCTCTATGAGTAAAGATGTTTCTGAGACTCCGGTGGTCCGATTAAATTGAAAAAATTATTTCTTAGAATATAATTCATCCACATATTTAATGTTAAGAATACAACTACCAACTCCAGGTCATGAGTCACATGGTTATTCTCATGGTGTATTCGCTTCCTCAACCCATATATGATCACCACATTCCCATTTATTAACATGAAGTTGATTCTATCTCTAGAGCCATCATATTACACAATATACTCTACCTCCTCTTCTGGAAGTCTAAAAGTCAGAGCACTGGTCAGCATCAGCCTTAGCTCTTTGAAGTCTCTTAGACACTCCTCAGTCTAGATTAATGGATTCCCTTTCCACTTCAGTGTTTTCAAAGGGGCTATGATCTTATAGATCCCCCCACGAACTTCTTGAATCCATAACTAACTATATAAGAACTTACCATAATGATCATACTCTTGGAGAAATCTCATTATCATCCCTAAGCATCTTGTATGCTCTATCATTGATGTTGAGTGCACTAGGATGCCACCATATACAAATACCATTAACGAAACAAAAATGGCTTAGAGGACCCAATTCATATGTCCCAAAAACATTGTTGGGTTGTTCAACATGAAAAAGGGTATCACCAAGACCTAAAATAAAATGTACTGTATTTAGGAATTCAGTCTTAGTAAATCTTCCTGTCAAACCCAAAGTTGGTGGTCATCCATCCAATGGTCAAACATTAAGAACCAATTTTCCCAAAACCACTGATCAAATAATTCATTGACAGTTAGTGTTATATAATCTCAATTAATTATCACTTGTTTCGGGTGGCATCAATCCATGTCTAACCTGAATCACTTATCCACATCCAAGGAGAACAATATACAGTTTCCTAGGTAAACACATTGGGTCTAGAAACCCCCTATCTATAAACTACTCCAACTATAACTCCATATATCACAAATACACAATGTCATCTGATATTCTTTTTTGATATCAGACCAACTAGGGGATATTCCCATGTAAAAAACTAACTCTCAATAGAGAGGTGTACCTAACACATCCTCAAAAAAATAATCCACATACCTCTCCATAATAATAAGAACTGAAAGCTTATATCATCTACTACACCATGTTTTATACAAGATAATTGGTAGGAAATCATTTGTATCTTTCTTCACATAATCTCATCTTGTGCTGCCTGGTATTGCTTCTAACTAAAGAATGAAAATTACATTCCACCAACTTAGGTACACTACAACCCTCACCAGTAGCCATAAACCGTGGATGGATAGTAGGAAACATTTACATACCAAGTAAAATGTAAAAGTTATCCACCTATATCTATTGAGATATTCCATGTGAGGCTATCTCCCCTCCAAGATTTGGGTCACACCAATAGTAAAAGTGTCCGATTAGTGATCCTTTCTTTAGAATCCTTTAAACATAAGGGTTTATAAAAAAGGATCCATAGGTATCACAAAGAATCAGACAAGGTTTATATCCAAGGAAAAGTTTCTTGTGAAGATTTTCAAAAACATTAACTAGAGAATATAAGACTAAGGTCATACCTTGACCACACCTGGAGCCTTAGGGTCACAAGCCTTCACTACATGAATCTATAATTTCCCTTAACCACTTTTCCTCCTTAAACATGCCCCACTCAACACCATAGAACATTAAAACAAACTCAAACGTACATGTCAAAGTAACTCATCCACCAATGCACAAAATTCTCCACATTTGGATGTATAGACTCACCTCCATGGTTTTAAATTGAATCACAACGACGCATGTCAGTGGGGAATCTATCCTTGTTCCTTTATTGTCCAAATCCATGTATATCATCACCAAAACAAAGCTTTAATGTCACCCATAATCACCCTAGAGAGCTCTCACCATGAGGATGACCATCCAGAGGGTTCCTAACCAAGTGTAACCCTTAAAACATAGGTTCATGATAGTTCACTACTACCCCAAAAGGGGGTATGTCTCACCATGAAACATTGGGGGTATTTTTCTCTAGAACATGTGCTGTTAAATCAATATATGTGTTCTATTTTATAATACCACAGGAACCAACTTCTTCTTACCCATAAAAATTGGTTATGAGTATGACCATCAATTTAGTCAGGTCTATAAAATAAGAAAAACCCAGACCACCACCTCAACACCATCCTCCACTACCTAAGGGTTTGTCTTATCACAAAACTTGATTAGTCTCTATCATTGAAACTCATGCAACACAATAAGTATGCACACAACCACATCCCATCCTACTATATCCATCAAGTACTCAACATGCATATGTTCAACTTCCTAAACCCTAAAAGGAGTGTCCATGCACTACTCAGTAGGTGGTAGCACTGTTTGGTGCCTTCTTGGAGGAAACACCCCATAAATGGGTCTCTAAAAGGAGGAATCATCACTCAAATGGTAATATTCATGAAACCATCTAAAAATAGTAGTTGGAATTCATCTTATAGGAATGATGGAAATTTTCAAGATGTACCATGGTCAAAGTGAATTTATGGGGAGTTGACTCAAGAAAGAAAAACAATGAAGTACGTCTTATATGATTATTTTTACTTATTTCCATGCAAAATAAGTCTTAGTATTCCATATCAACAAGTAGGTCGTTAGAGTCCTGGGGAATGGTTATGTCTGCTATCATACAAAATCTAGTTTCCCTAGCCTAAAAGTAGTAGTTCAGAAATTCTAACATCATTTCCCTAAGTCCCATCCAATTAATAATAATGGGACAACTCCAAACACCATTCCAGGGAGTGAACTACTATGATACAACTATGTAACAACCCAAACTACTGTATCTCACCCCGTTGGTGGACGTCCTAGACTTTATAACCCCAATAACACCTCTAATAGGCTATGGGCTAGTGATAAGTTCTATGAAGGTATAATAAAAAAATGTGAGTCCCTATCCTAATGTAGTTGTATGAATGAACCCAACCATCTCAATACATTAGTGTATAGTAATAATAAAAAAACTGTAATGTTTAGAATAAAACCATTCATACAAAAACTTACAGGGAATATATTATGGCATGAAAGAAGAAAACCAAATAGGAAAGAAATGGTATAATACATTCCCTACTAGAAATTATGTCCAACTTGGATACAACTAAAAAAGAAAACCGAGGGAACCCGGCTCTTGATCTACATGTCTCGACCACCGTATGTGGTCAATGTATCTAACTATCACTAAGCTCTTCCGATTTATCTATCAATATATATATCATATTCATAATACATGACACATTTGTGTAATTCTTGTGCAGGGTTTAGTATATACATACCCAGTAGGATGCCCAAAAATTCAAAAAGAGATCTATAGAAAGATATAATAATGGTAACCTCAACCTAAAAAAGGGGTAAAATGAAACCCAATATATGTATATGATCATAAAGAATCCCATTAGATATAGAGAAATGGGATCATCATTTCAAAGACTAGCTACCAATTGTGGGTTAGCATATAGCTCCAAATTTCTACCTCATATTCCGAACATCTTGCGCAATAACACAAGAATTTCTGTGAAGGGGCTTGTATTTTCCACTGTACTCCACACATAAGGGAGCCACTATCTTCTAGTAATGAATATTAGGTAACCTATCAAGGATATATGTGGAGGGTCCCACTTCTTTCTACTGTGATCCACAGTTAAGGGATCTACAACTATAATGGAGGACCTACAGGTTGCCATAGCTCAAATATGGGGGGTGCTACTTCATAAATAGAGGACCCATGATATGTGTAGAGGAGTTGTATATCTACCTATATAAAGAGTATGGGGACCCCCCACCCAATTTAGATAGGGTATTACCAACCCCAGTATCTCTCTAACAATCCTTCCAAATCACTTCCATGGTCATGAATTTCCTAAAGAAGATTCATGCTCAAAACAACTCACATCATATCTCAAAATCCACTATGAAAGTCACCAATGGTTTCAAATTAGAAAAGAAATCTAGATATGCTACAAACGGACCAAAAATCTATGTTTAAAATAAGTATATAAAATATGAAGAAGTTACAAGGATAAGTATAAGGTGTCTATGGTGATCCACGTCACATGTAACCCCACCTCATTTCCTAGTCATGTTCTTTTATGGACATGGTTTTGGAAGCCATGTCACATTACATATAATGTACAGGTGGTACACTATAGGTCTTAGCCTCTTAGGTATTTCTATTTCTATTTCATCTGAGTCTATGAACATTAGCCCATGCCAGTGTATAGACCTATTTCTAGGTATCATGGCCATTTATGAGTACATTTATGTGTCAGTGTACTTTAGGTCTTGCTTGGGTACCTGGCCATGCTTGGGTATTAGGTTGTGCCGATGTAATCGTAGGTTTAATTGTGTTCCACCCCATGTCGATGACCATTTACTACCAAATTAAAGATTGAATCTCAATTATTGGGTCCCACAACGTATTTAGGGTCCCAATGGAATGTGATATTTTTCTCCACCAAAAATCCCTGCCACCATAGCTAGTGGACTACATGGAATGTGTTCTTTATAGTACACAAAACCTAGTAGAATATTTCATATAAAATTATCTTTCTCCCTAAGGATCAAGATCTAAATTAAAATTCATGAGAACCACCATTTGAATATAATAAATCGAATAAAAATGCCTCAAATCCTTGATTCTAGCCTATGGTTGTCGAAAATTGGAAACAATTTGTCCACAAATGAGATGTCATGCATCGTGTGTGCCTCACATCTCTTGTCACCATTCTAGATCATAGATCTAGAAATATTCACCATTTATTCATCCTAATCCATCCAAAAAACATCATCTTTATTGTTTTTCACACAACCACTATGAATCTTGGGTTTCGATTGTGCTTTAACCCACCCCAGCAATATCAAAACACGACCTTGTGGGATAACGATGAATAATGTGTAGAATAATGGTGAGAAAAGAATAGTAAAAAATGTGATGCTCATAATTAAAAATGTTATCTAATAAAATGATAAATATGTGGGGGAAAATAGGTTATAAAATTTCATAATAAATAAATTTAAATTATCAATTCAATTTATTATAATGTGTGCATGTAAAGGGAGAATAATTGACGATCAATAAAAAGAAGATAAACAAACCAGTCCTCAACATTTTAATCAAAATATCAGACACCATAATTGATGACCCTTTCCCCAAAATTGATATATTAATGGTTAATAACACATTTGAAATTGATTAAGATGGTACATTGCATTCACTTCCTCTTGAACCGTCTCTATTTGATCATTCGTGGTCCTTTGATACTGATCTTCCAATGAAGAACATCAAAACCTTCAATGAAATATTTTTAGGTTTAGGCAGCTAAACCTATAGATTTTTCATAATGTTATATTTATATTGTATTTTATTTCAGTTATTTAAAATAAAATTAATAAATAAAATATTTATTTTAATTCAATGCACCCACCAATGACTACCACAACCGGACATTTGGCACCAACCAACCTTCGTTTTCACCTTCGGTAAACCTTTTATTCTAGATTCAAATGTGATCTTGTATTTCCCATTTGAGGTTATGAAAAATTGGAAAATATATTTTAATTGAAATAATGTGCCCATGTGCATTAAAATATGTTAATAGTTTTAATATATTAATATTGTGGTCCCGCAACACCCAAACAATGCACCGACATTGATGATAAATTCAAATATATACAAAGAAATACTCAAAGGGTAAATACATGAAACCCAAAGTTGATACACTCTTACATATGAAAAAACTACTATATATGACCTTTTTTATAATATAAAAATTCCTTAAGGTTAATATGGGTTTCTATAATATGATACATGGTTATATGGATCATTTTTATCCAATTACTATTTCAAATACACTACTATTATAGATTACACTACATATAAAATTCTAATTGAACAAAAATATGAATTATTGGCATACTGTACTAAGTTTAATGTGTTTTTTAATATTTACATCATTGAAATATTACACTATAAACCACCAATTCCCAAAAAAATTGCATCATTAGAGATTACACTATGTATAGTATGTTATTTCAAATTATAAATAATCATTAATTAAAAATAATATGAATCAATTGAATAGTACACTATGAATAATTTTATATCTCATATTACACTAGGTATTTTAAATAGATTATTTCACTATGCATAAATAGATATTTAAAGAAATATGTTCAAACCTTAATTGCATAAACTTTTAATACACACAACATAAAAACTGCATACACTATATGTAAACTGAATACACTATTATATATAGAAATAACCTTAACCACAGAAACCTAGTGTCAATGTCTACATTATTAAGTTGGAATAAGATACAAGGGATCACAGAACCATAAATCAATTCATTTACTAGTATTAATGAACCGGATACACACATGATTACCATAATAAATTGGAATTATAAAATACAATGAATAAAAAGAATTATCTCATCATTGATATCATTCATAGTATCTCTCTTCATGTTTTGGGGAAAGGAAAATTAATAAACAGTTGGATCATATACACATTAAGGGTTTCATACAGTGGAATCTATCATAATTAAATATTCTATAATCAATCTTAAATGATAAAAAACTAAAAATAAATGTTATTTATCAAATAACATGAGAATTAAATGAATGCATGGATAATATTAATGTAGTAATATCATGTATAATATAATTAAATTCTCAATGAAGGAAATTATTAATGTTGAATTTCATGATCTCGAACATCATGGTACCTTTACCATCATGTCATAGTGTCAAGAAATTTTAATCTATGAGTAGGTATACACCAAAAAACCTGTTTAATAAGTCTATCCAACTATTTTGTCTCATGAGACCTCTCAATGATTCGAGGGGATAAGTAATTTTGGGGATCATAAATCACTAAAAATTCCATTGTATTCCATATATATTGAATTACCAATTTAATTCCTATGAAAATTATTTATTAATAAATATCAGCATTGAGTTTAAAATAAAGAATATATATTTTTTCCTATTAAATAAAATAACATTCATAATACAATATCATTTCTAAAAATGTAATATAGTTTAATAAATAAGCACATACGTGATTAAAAATATGTATATATTTGATGAAATACAATGATAAAAATTTGATGTTTTAATAGAGAGTTAATGACTAAAAAATTAATCACTATATAATATATTTCCATCAATTCATAAAAAAAGTAGATTTTGAAGTAAAATAAAATTATTTTCATGGTAGAACTATTGAAAACGTATGGAATTTCTAATTAGAATAAATTGGTTATGGCATAGGGAACATCCATTAACGACATATATGTTAAAAAACATTCATTTTAACATTTTTAAAGAAAGTCCAAAAAGAAACTTTTGACAAAAAATAGAAATATGTATTTAAAACCTTTTATAATTAAAGGATAACATAAAATTTCCTTAATAAATCAATTTTGTAAATAAAAAAAAATTAAAAACAGTTTTGAATTTTAAGAACATAGAAGAAAATATACCCGAGAAGGAGATAAATATGTTTTGATTTTATTTTAAAATTTTAATTTCTTGATTCAACTTAAAAAAGGATGAAAATCTGAAATAAAACATTAAAATTCCTTAAATATATATTGGATAGGAAAATATATGTAATTTATTGTCAATAGATTTTGAGATTAATTTGGTGAAAAATATAAGCAATCTCAAAAAATGAGATTGAAAAATAAATTCTTACCTCTTTGATAATGTTTAAATTATAACACCTTGAAAGAGTAATCATGAATTGAATATTTAATCATAATAAATAAATATATATTCATTTAAAATACATTAAATTATTGGTATATACACCACATAGAATAAAATTAGGGCATAATACCAAATATTTCTCAATGGAGTGAAAATTGAGATAAAATCTCTTAGATCAAGTTTTAATTGCATCATAAGTTCTTTTAACATCCTATAAAATACATTCATATTTAATATAAATATATTAAAAGACTATATAAATATCTATAATGTCATATATGAGCCATTTAAAATATCTTATCACCCGTTTGTTAACAATCTTTTATTATTATAATTATTTTGGGTGTTAACTGCTTCATTTTTCATAGATGTGTTGATTCTGGGGGTTAGGTTCCATATATCTTGATCAAGTATATATTATATATATAATTTTAACCGTGATTTAATTATCATAAATATTCATTATATAAATTTTTAGAATCATCTGTGAAAAGTGATCACGAATAACAAGTCACATCACTTCATGGTGGTGGTAGTCCACACATACACACAAGGGACATTATCATTTTATAATTGGTTGAAGGGTAAGGAAGTATTTGATATATTATAAATAAAGAGATATAATTATTCTATAATTAACATATATATTTATTATTTTCATCACTATGATAGTTCATGTGAGGTGGTGATGGGAGGCAAATTATATTGGTACATGAGGTTGTAGTCTTCTGTACATATGTGCGATGGTTTTACTTTTCATTTGATGGAGAAAGAGATTCATAGATATTATTAAATCAGATTAATAATATCTCAATATGTGGGAAATAATTATTTTATGTTATTTTAATGGTTATTACATTATTTAATGTAGTAAAAAAAGAATAAAAGTCAATGTTTCTAGTGAAGATGATTACATATTATTTGAAATAACTCATTTAGAACTCCTATTAAAGGAAATATGAATGGTATTTTGATAAGGAAAATAACATATAGAAATTTTATAACTATTTTATAATATATATTTTTAGGTTTTGGTCATGATGAGTGGATCTAGATGGTGTATATATTAGAGGATAGTCTGCACCTTTTTACAGTGAACGAAAATACACACATGGAATTTATAATATGATATAAAAATAAAATATTCATATTCAAGAGAAATTGGAATCATATAGCATAATATGTCAAGATAATATAGGATATGGTTTAAATCATTTAAATAAATAAAATTTCAGTGGGTATATAAGGTAGTTTAAACCATATATTTAAGTTTCAACTCTTTGTTAACTAACTTTAACCTTAACCGTAGTAAAAACCTTTTCAATCATAAAAGGGTATAATTTAACTTATATGGTAACAATTTTCTCATAAATTTATGAGGGTCAAACTTTAAAAAAAATTATGATCCAAATTTTCCCCTTTACTATTTTTTTTTTTAATTTTTACATATTTTAATAAAATAATATTTAACAAAAAAAATTTATTTAATTTATGAACTACTCGCGTAATTTGAATTTAAATACATCAAGACAAAATTGGGATTATAATATAAAAAATTTCAATATAAATAATAAATTATTATTAATTATAAATTATTTTTTCACCGTAATTAATCAAAAATAAATTACTTTTAATATTTTTAAAATTAATTTCTTTGATGTTCCACTCCTTGCACAAGCAACATATCAACATTATATAACCATTTAATTTAATTATAAAATCACCAAAAATTATAAATAAATTAATAACACAAAAATAAAATAATTATTTTTTGAATAACCTTTTAATGTACATTGAAAACATATTTTTATCGCTATGTTAAAAAATAAGTGAAATTTAAAGGCAAGAAGGTGACATTTTGTATTATTATTTAAAAATAATAATATAAATATCATTATCAAAGTAAAATCACATTAAAATGTCATATAAACAAATTTAATATGGATATTGTCAAATTATTTCATATAACGAAATATTTTCTTGTGTTGGATAGATTTTTAATGTATTGTGACATTATTTTAACCTTAATTACTTAGTTTTCCCTTTATCGAAGTGATAATGTTTACAATTGTCACTATTTATAAAGTAATAAAATTGAAAGATAACTACTAACCAAATTTGAACCACATTATTGAAAATATGAAATCCATTTTTTTCATGATTCATGTTGTATAACTGGTAGAAATTAATTGTAATATAAAGGTATAAAATGTAATGAAAGAAAAAGAATTTTAAAAATGGGTTTTAGGACTAAAAATTATTATATATCAAAATCATGTAAAATGATAATATTAATATAATAATTTATATTATTTTAAAAAAATGGATCATATATCACAATAATACAAAATCAAAAATAGAATTTTACTTTTTAATAACATTATTTAAGGAAAATAAATGACCATTTTACAAAAATAGATATTTTTCACTTTTTACTGAAAAATAAATACATTATGAAAAATACAAAAAACTCAACCAAATATAACATTGAAATAATAATTTAAAAAAATGATATAATTATCAAATAATAAAAATTCAATGGTTTTTATTGGTTCATTTTAACTCGGTGTGGTGTGTAAAGAAAATTATCAATGAAATTAAATATATTTCATGAAAAATATATCATGAAATCTCGAGGTGTTACACATAGAATATATAAAGTGTTTTACATACATCATTTTTACACTAATACTTCATACACTATTCAATAATAATCCTCGATAAGTGTCTGCAATTCACTTTTATTGAATACCCTACTTTGTGGAATGATAAATCAATATTTAATCTGTTTTAATATATATAGTACACTATATCAAATATTAAATATTTTAGAATTATTATATCATAGTCAATATATAAAGTGTTATTGAATACACTATATTAAATAAACTACATTAACATACACTACTATATACAATAGTAATTCAACATATAATCTATTTTGGATATATACAATAAGCAATTTTGAATATGGAATTAAATTATAATAAAAAATCATATATTATTTGAATTAAATTATATAATAAAAAAATTCTTCATCTATAAATAAATTCTATAAAAAATATGATGAAATGTTTTGATGATGATGAAGCCTTTGAAACTGGAAACAACCCCATTGATGGTGTTTTTGGTAGTTTTCAATGAAACTAATGACCAGAAAATGGAATGATTTTTCATTTATTATATATGGATTCACTCATCTCTATTTATGATGTTTCAAAAAAAATTTGACCTTTTATTTCACTTTTAGATTGGTTTAATTTGAAACTCATATTTTTTCAACACCAATCTGAATATTTGACTACCAAAACTATGACTCTTGTGAAAAATTTATATTGATTTATAGTGTCATGTGAACCAGTGAAATACTAGTTCTTTGATAAATGAAATAACATGTTTTCTAATAAATTCTCAATTATTTCAAATAGAAATGTCGGGTGTGTACCATAATGTAAAATAGAACGCATGTGCAAATCCATCTGGTGTATTATCCATTGTGACCCTTCCTTTTTCCCTGTAGTATATTTTAGGCACGCCCTTCACTAGGTTGGGAACTGCGTACACCCTAGTTTTTGACGTAACCCTTAACTTCCAGACAAGACAGACTATGACTCATAAGATAATAAGTACCAAAGTCAACACCCTTATACTTACAAAAATCAAATGGATTTTTTTTAATTAATATTCAAGGGAAATTGATGAAAAACAAGGATAATTGATTTATCCTACAGATTCATACATTCAACTGCCATGAGGGAAACTTAATCAAGTCACTAAAGTAAAATAATATATAATTTAATTCGAATATGAATCATATAAATGATATAAAGTTTTGATATTTAAATAATAATATTATTAATAATAGAAAACAAATACATGTAACCTTTTTGAAATTGATGTGAATTCATGGAGATTATTTCTTTAAAAATCATATATTAAATAATAAAATAAGTTCAAAATAAGGTGTATTAATCTCTATATAAAATTCATGTGGGATTTTACACCACACAATGAACCACTTGATGGAGAATATGTTTACATAGAATTTTCAAGGTGTGACTAAGGACCTTTAATTCACTTAATATTAAATGATATAAACCATCATATATAACTTAATTCAAAAATAAATATTTAAAATCCATGAATGTGAGGAATATAAAGCATAAATATATTAATTAATGAATATAAATATGCCTAACAATCAAATTTAAGTATGTATTAAATTGATATATTTAATCAATGTAATCAAATTAATTAATTAATGGTATTCAAAATCGTATTTCCATTATTTTCCCACTTGGATATCATTAATTAATTAACAAAAAAAATACCAATTAAAAAAAGAATATTATAATCCAAATTATGACATAATTGTAGAAATAATATTCTATGTAATGCATTAATTAATTAAAAAATGTATCAATTAAAAAAATCACATTAAAATCAAAATGATGAAATGACTATAGAAATAATATCTTAGAGGGTAATTATTCACTCAATTATTGATACTCATACAAAAAACCTTGAGAGTTAAAAAATTTAACAATAAATGTAATTCCAATAACATTATAAGAATCACAAAATTCATTAAGAGATATAATATTCAAAAAGGTCATTACAAATTATCTCTTAAATGAAAACTGTATTTATAATGACTTTGAAGATCCCATTATCCCAATACATCAAAATAACTTAACCAAATACATATAGATAAAAAGAATCTAACAAACCCAAATGGAAGTGTCTTTGGTAAGTGGGGTGTAAAACAGACTCTTTCTAGAATGATTCCAAATTTTAGTCTATGACTCTTGAAATTTCTCTCTAACAGGAAAGTATTATTTATAAAAATATGTTAAAAAATAATCATATATTATAGTATATTTTTAAAGAGAATTTAAAAATAATACTACTATCATATTACATAATAATTAACCTTCATATGTTTTCGGACAAGTGTATCCTCATAACAAGTGAAATACTCTTCGTTTATGGAAGAAGTGACTATAAGTGCAAATTTAAAACTATTTCAACAAATAGCATTTCCTACCATCACAAAATAATTCCATAAGTAGGTTTCCAATCAACAGAGAACCAAAAAAACACAAGTAAATAAATCAAAGATCTAAATTTGATTAGACTTCATATCAATTAAAATATAGAATTTATTTTGCTATAAATATATGACGATATTTTCTAATAATTTATAAGAAAAAAATAATGGATTTTTCGACTATATCAATGAATCATTAAAAAAAATATCCGAGAAAATAAAAACATCAGTTTTTATAAAATTTCAAATAGAAGAAGAATATAATACTTTTTACCTCCTTTATATTTTTCAAAAAGTTGGTGCAATATATGTGGAGAAAGAAGTGTAGTTAAACATCTAGAGGATCTTTAAAATATATCTTCTTTCAGATAACCCAAAAATATCACGCGACCTTTTAGAATTATTTGTATTCTTAAAGAGACATCCCAAAGGTGTTTTATATCAAAGTGGTAATAAAATTTCATTTTGTACTTATTCAAAATTTAAAAAACACTATTTGACAACAATATGTCATCAACATACCAAATAATAATAATAATATTACTCCCATTAGTTTTAAAAAATATGCACCAATCTATAGAATTATTTTTAAAGAAAAATAAATATCTATGGATTATTTATAGCCCTAAAAATCTCATTTGATATTTTAACTGAAATAAGAAATGTTGTTGTATCATTTAATTAAAAAATAATATTTTAATATGTATAAATATTTTTATAATAAAAATAAACAATTATAAATGATCAAATAGTATATTATTTAAAATGATCCACCGAAAAGGGCCCCAAATCATGAAATTATAATGTGACGATGTATTATATTTATGCCACCCAAAATCAAATACTAATAAACTATTTGATATGGGAATAAATTGAAAAACATGTGTACACCCTCATCATAATATTAATAATCACATGTGATAATAAATAAATAAAAATATTTTTAAGTGTTAGTTTTATTCCATGTAAAATATAACCTCGATAGGGATTTGATCTTAACATTAATTATAAAGAATATTAATAATAATATGATGAGTTAAAAACAAATCTATAATATTACAATGCATGAATTTTATGTCAGATCGAATGTAATAGTGATGAGTTATTTTGATACAGACATAAATTATAAAACAATACATCATAATAAAATTATTGTTCCCAATAATATTATATAAATATAATGACAGGATATAAAAATCTTATATCAGAAAAAACATAACACTGGTAGGGTATTAAATAAAAATGACATAATTTTAGAACACAAATACATCATTTCAATAACAATATTACACTATTAATAATAAATTGATAGAATGTATTAATTATTAATCCAATATATTCACAAGAAAAAAAAAATCATACAAATAATTTTTCATTATTGTGCCAATGATCGGTAACATCAAAATTATAAAAAATATTTATTTTAAGAAATAACAAAATATGATTAATTAAATCATATACAATACCAATTATTTTATTACACAAAATTTGTTACAATCATTCCATGATATGTAAGTTCAAAATTAAACTAATTATATAAAAAATGATATTTACCCATATATGATAATTTATTCCTTATATAATAATAGAAAAAATCATAAATGTTTTTTCTAAATTAATCACATGATGTGTGAGTTCATAATTAAACAAATATATCACAAAAACATATATATATATATATATGGTTAATTAAAACATATATTTATAAAATGAATAATTTCAAAGACATGACAACACAATTTTTTTAAATAATATTTTCAATAAAGAATATATTTCAAATTTTTATTCACATGAATTTTTTTCAGAATTTATTATGTTGAAAATAAATTCAATGACATTTGGATACGTTTTATAAATAAAATCCATGACCCAAGAAAGACAATATGATGTTATTTATATAAAAGTTTAAAACATATATATAAATATGCACACCAATTTTCATAACTATGATCATGATTGGTGAGTTCATAAATATATAAAATACCAGAAATCTTATATATACATCTATATATGTATATATATTTCTAAACAAGTTTCATAAAAAATAACATTTTCGATTAATTGATGTTATAAAAATATTATATTTATATATCACATGAAAACACAATTTCCAAAATATGAAACTCTAATACCCATAAATAATATCAATAAAATGGGTGATCAACTGAGTTAAACTATGTTTAATAAATATTTATTTAAAAAAATTATATTTCTACAAATACAAATCAATATACATGCATCATTCATACCTTTAAAAAATAAAATATTAATAATATAATAATAATAATAAAAGGTATAATTTTTGGATTCCATCTTATAAATTCAAGTGGTATAAAAGATATAATTATTAGTAACATTTTATTGCATCTTTTAAATGAATATGTATGGAAATAAATTTTTCACAATTCTGTCATGAAATAAGATATAAAAAAAATATAAGAGGATTTTTGTTCAATTGGAATGGAGGATCCAAAGAAAAAAAATAAAAAAATAAATCTAAAACATGCCTCTTATACCAATTGAAATAAAATAATATGGAATTAAATTTAAATAGAAATTAAAACGTAGATATAAAATTATGATTCATTAATAATAATAATAAAGGAAACGAGAAGAACAAAAACTACCTTTAACTTCAAGGAAATTCAATGGGAATCCTTGGATATTCTTTATTTAAAACGAAAATATGAATAAATAAAATAAATATGAAATAAGGTATACTAATATATATCTAAAAGTCTCTTAGGATTTTACACCTCACAATGAACCACTTGATGGTGAAGTGGTCTATTTTCCCTGATGATAATAATTTCCTTTCATTCACATAGCATGAAATGGTCCAAACAATCATGTATCAATTAATATAAAAGTAATTTTTAATATCCTTGAATGGATTGAATACGGAACTTAAATACATTAATTCATGAATATAAGGACTATAAAACATCAATTCATGTATTTTTTAAATTTATACATTAAATTATTGTTATAAAATTAATTAATTAATGAAGGATCAAATTTTACTTCCAACAGTTTCATCTATTGACCAGGGTGAACCACCTTATGAGGGGGGAAAGCATCCTAATCCATCATGTGATTGTGGTTTTAGTGCTACTAATTGATGTTACTGGGCAGCACAAGCATGTTTGTTATTTCATTGTTTGGCATGTTTGATAAATTTCATTACAACATAAAATAAAAATGGAGAAAGTATTATTTCATCACTATATATAAATAATTTACTGAGGGTTTCCTTGTCATAAACTCAAGTGGAATCTATGGAAAAAAGTACGTTTTATTATTTTAGATGATTTATTGTATTTTAATTTTATTCCTATTCATTGAAATCATAAATTAGAAATATATATCAATAGTATATTATTATAAAATTATTGATGTGATATTATTTATCATTTAATTATTCAAAATCGATAATATATATATATAATTCTTTTAATATTATGAATTTGATGGTATTATTATATTTTCTATTTATATAACACAAAATTATACATGTATATATTAATGATAAAATATTATATTTTGAAAATTACCCATTTATATATATTTTATTATAAAATTATTTTAAAATGATGAAAAATAATTGATTTTTATTTGAAAATTATTCAACTATCTATGAAAATAATTATACTCAATGATACAATTTGGGTTATATAATTATTTTTAATGGTTGTGAATAATCAAAGAAAATATTTTTACAAGTTTATTCACTTATATTACACAAAAATTTATATTAATTTTTAGAAAATATTAATGATATTATAAAACATAGGATTGATGGTAATTATTATTTTATGACTACACAAAAAAGGTAATTTTTGATATATCATAAAATCCCACATATGTGTGATCATGTTATTTTACTCCTTTGACCTACATTTGATTCATATGAGAAATATATATAAATACACACTCACCACCATCATGACACACTCCATCATACTCATCCTATGAAATATGATTTCATAAAAAATAAAATAATATGTCATAGTGAGATAAAAATATATATCATCATTTTAATGACATTTGGATAAGTATATATTTATCATCTGTTATGATCACATAATAAATGTTGATATTTTTGATGGCTGAATATAAAATTATTTCCAGTGGACCAAACAAGAATAATTAACCCTCAATATAATTATAGTCAAATATTTTTATTGGATTATATAGAAGAAAACACATTTTAATTTTTAGTGAAAATTAATACACAAACCCCATTTTTCAAAAGATTTATGGATTTTTTATAATTGATTAAAACATATGTAACACCCATGTTTCGAGCTATTTATCTAGATTAGTTGTTATTCTATGTTATTAAATGTTTTATTTATGTCTCAGGATGTTTCTATATGTTTTTTGTTGTTTTGGAATTGTTTTGGAGGGTGTAGGTTGGATAATAATTAGAGAAAATGATGAACATTCTCCAGGATGTAATTCTAGATAAAGATGATTTTTTTTATGATTCACTATTGGAAAAAAAAAATTCCAAAGAAAGGAATAACTATGAAACAAGGAATTTAATGTATGGAAATTCTATTTTCAAAGTGAAACTTACCTGAAAACATTATATATTTCTCCCCCTCTAAGTATCATGAACCATAGTGACCCTCTAGGTGAGTTTTGATAAAATTTGACCACTGGAATCCAATTTCATCGATTCTTCAAGAAATTGACCTTGGAAATCAAAGGTAAGAACTCTATTATTTATTTCTATTCTAGATACACTCATTCTGTCTTGAATGAAACCCTAGACTAGGGATTCCATTCCTAGATCTATGTGATTAGACTAGTTTAATAGAATCATCTTATGATTCTTAAGAAGTGTGAAAGAAGGAGCCTCAGTCTATGGATTCATGAGAGATTTTTTATGCTGAAAATATCTAAGGTAGGGATTTTCTCTCCATTTACTTTTATTTGGATGAAAAGGCTATTATGATTCTCTAAATAACTCACTTTTTCTTTCAAATGACTTTACCACATGGAAACCCTATGGTATTTTCTATTATTGGTTGGCTCATGAAATCTAGGTTGTGGGGGTCACCAAAATTGTATTTGAAAAATTGATTACATGTGATTATCAATTAAATATGTAATTTTACTAGTGTTATTGGCATAACATATTTGTGTTTGGTCATTTTCATGTGGGATAAATCATGTTAAAAAGTACAACAATCAAATTTGATCACTAAGAAAAGGATTTGGGAAAGGATGACTCATCACTCAGAAGTATAGGGAGGTTTGGGTCATGTATATGTGTGTATGTGGGAGAAAACATGTTCGACTTATGACTAACCAAATATAACGAATTTATTCAGATATATAAAAGAAAAACTCATCTTTCACGGCCCCTTAACCCTGAAGGTACCCCTCACGGGCCAGTGATGAGAGACATGTGGTAATGATTTCCTACATCCACCTCTAAAAGGAAACTGGTTGATGACAAGAACCAAGGATATATCATAAATTCTAATGGGGACATTACCCTCTTATAGAACATGCATAAGAGAGTGATATAAGAAAATTTAACTAAAAAAATCATGCCAATAAATTCAATGAAATATATAGTATGTACATTTAATTTCATACACAGCTAAAATGCTAGAAAAAGGAGACTATAAGTATCAAAAGTTAAACTTGGAAGTGGCCATAAATCCAAAACATCTCCTGAATAACCGTGATCTAGTAAAACCAATCCCGATCACTAACTTTATCTGAATAACCAACATGAATATTTCATGTATATGTAGGGTGAGAATAATGGGTATACATAGTAGGATCCTCCCTAGATCCTATCATGTAAAAGATAACGAATTAATACCAAATCACAATGAACAACAAGTGATGATAACTAATCTCCAAAATAGGTATACTAGGTTCCCAGCCTTACCATTACTATATCTCACCATGTAATTACTAAAATAGATCATAATATTGGAAAAAAAATTGTTTCATACTACTACTTACCCTCTAGTTTTCCACTCTACCCCAATGTCTCTCATCCTGAGTCATATCTCTCCCAAGAAGTCATCCCAAAGACATGTGAGTAAAAGTATAATAACATGAATCTCATGTAGCACATTGTCTCATCATCCCATGCCACATCTCTATATAGTAACCAAATTTTTTTTAGATACACCATATTTCATTTTCTATATATCATACATTGAGTGTTGTACCTCAAGATATGACAACCCATACAACGATTATTATAACTTCATCCATAACGACCCATACATGTCATACCTATAATAATACATAGGATACTATATCCGGAGATATATGTGTGAGAAATAATAAAAATCAATTATAGCCCTCTATACACATATATTATAAAGATAACCACCATGCATATAAATATATATATACAACTAAGAGAATATATCGACACTAGAGGGGGTATTCATTCATCCATTCCCCTCCAAATGGGATGTTGGGGGGAAACATCGCCCCATAGTTCACTAGGTTTCAGTCTCCCTACCAAAATGGGTGGGGTATTGTATGAAATCATAAAATATATAATATATAATATAGATAACAACCACACTATGAGCATTAACCTAGTCTTAGGATCAACTGTAGCTATCATATAAAAACATCTAGCTTTCAATGCTGATAATTATAAATCATATTTGAAAAAAGTTTTTTAGAATTATTTTAAAAATTAATTGTTTCCTTTATAACTTCTCTCTTTACGTTTATTTATGTCATTAGCCATTAATTAAATTTATTCCACTTCACATCATGTTAACCTTAAACACAAGTCCATGACCTCTATGTATAATCCAACTGAGTCCATGGTTACTCAGGATTAACGTCTTTTTAGTATTTGGATATCAAAAACCCCATAGGTTAAAACATTAATCGTTAATTATCATTCAATAATACTAGGTAATCTATGAAACATCATAATATTTCCTAAAAGGGACGAATAACCAAGCACAACCAGTTTCCCCATGAAATGGGAAAATGAATGTAAGCAAACAAGAAACCTAGATATCCTACCCTTAATAAGAACATTAACAAGTATGTATCACAAATTCAAATACAACATCAGTCAATACCATCTTCAACCCTTTTCATCATCCTCATTCAATCCCCTACACTGTCATGCATATCACTGTGCACCTCACTGTCATAGGTATCAACTATAGCCACAACAATGGAATTCCCCACCCATATCTTTCTAAACCAACGACTATCATTGACTCACCTAAAATCTCACAGAAAAACTCATATCCATCTAAACACATAATAGAACAAGAATCAAACTCTATCCATAGGGAAATTAATCCCTAAAAAATTCACTCATCCTTCATATGAATATATGATCACTCAACCAAAAATATTTATCTTATCAAACAATCATGTTTATTACATATTAAATTACCTGATAAATTTATTATAGGATACTATTGTGGGTAACCTTTCCATCAGCAATAAAAACTATAAAATCAATTAAACATACTCTCTAGAATAACTTACATCTTCAATAGACTTTACAGAAGAACAATCCCATTAATATTCCTCTCTATCATTATCAACTACAAGAATTTATCGTGACGTTATTTATCAAATTCCATTAACTTGTGAAAGAAAAATTCAATATCAATATGTATTGAACTTCATTTGATTCCCATCAATTTATTAGAATCTAAGGATATTTTAAACATGTATCTTAAGATCTTCAACCAACAAAAAAATTTCCTACTATGTATTTTTTAACAATTTCATCAAAATATAATGTTAATCGAAGAATAATTAACACTATAAAAAACCATAAACATAGATATCACACTATTTAACAAAAAACAGGGAAAAATTTATCATGGTCAAAACCATGTGATCATTATAACCATAAACCTTTTCTTTACCTTTTTTTGTTTTTTCTTTGTTAGGGTTAATTCCAACACCACCCAAAGTGCGAAAGAATGATAAATTTATGAATGTAAATAACATATAAGGAAACAATATAATCTCTCACCACAAGGATATAATGATCCTTAATGAGAATGGATCAATAAATCAGATTTCCAATTACCTCTCCCACCAAGAAAGATATGTCCCTACAAGAACCTAATTCCACAACTATGCCAAAACAACATCAAAAGAAACATCATTAGAGTGATGAAGATAAAATTCCTCAGCATGGATAGAAATAACATGGGGAAAATAGATAATATAGAAAAGAAGCCAAAATAAATGGGGGTATAACTATTCTTGGATCAACTTGGATCAAACTAAGGGGATTAAAATGCATTCAAATAACTCTATTTGGTTCCAAGGATTTAAGATACAAAGTTAGGGAAAATAAATGTTTAATGGGGTTTGAGTATTTATATGAATTCTTTAAAATGTAACACCTTGTCCTAGTATTACACACCTCACTGTAGATTTTCCTAATATAAAGATGGGCAATGGTGCAATGATAGGGACCACTTCATAGCATGCCTGGTCAATGGTACGTATGAGGAATGCAAAGCCTTCCATGATAAATATCCTCAAAAATTTGGGAGGGATTACAATGTAGCTAAAAACCCCACACTTACAAAATGGGGGCTACACCGCAAACAATCTCCCATGGTGTAGCTACCCTGAATTTGGGAGAACCACCCTCAAACCCCTAGGTCGCAACTGATAATTCCACAATATATCCACTCGACTTCTAAGGTAAGTCATATACCATAGCCTAACACCATTCTAGTGTGATGCCTAAAATGGTATTAGCCCTAAAATATATCCTCCTGGGACCCTATTCTACAACTATACCCCTCACATCATAGAAAAAAATTCTTACAGTGCATCCCAAGGGTCCATGTTGTATCATTGGTAAAACAATTTAGTGGAACCCTTTTGAGGTCCTATCTCCTCCCCGAGCCTCATATAGGAACCTTCAACACTCTAAACTCACAAAGGAATGGTTGTTATGGTTTTTTCCCTCACATCATCTTTGTTTAAACTAATTTTTAAAAATATGTTCATCTTTTCTATTTAATTATATGAATATCACTTTATTTACTTTTTTACACTCTTTATTTCAATTTCATAATTATGTGATCTAGCATGCTTTTAGTCTTAGTGGAATGTGAGAAAACAAACTTGGATTTTTTTTACTAAGTATGCTTAATCACCCCTATATATTCACATTAGTGCATATATAGTTTTTGATTTCCATGATATAGGAAATGGGAAGGTTTCTTACTTCTCTGGAGGGGTTTATTGATATCACTATCATAGTTAGTGGAGATGGAGCTTTATATTGGTTTTCATATTGGTCTAGAGTGGTTCCACGTTGATGGAAGAGTATTTTACTACTTTGGAGTCTTAATATTATTTATTATTTTCACTTTTCTCTATTTCTCTAATTTTATTCTTTGATACATTTATTATTGTTGGGTTTAGCTACATGATTTGTTTTTATAAATTTCTTTGGTTTTATTTATTTCAACATTATCATGTGAATGTTTTTTTTCATAAATACAATAAATAACCCCCTTGATTTTCTTTTGTTTTTAAACTATTGAAAATTATTATAAAACTTTCGTGTATGGGTAATGTTACATAATGTTCATTGAACCACTAAACAGACCTAAGACAATGAGTTTGGGAAATATGTCACAAATGGTATCAGTTTTTTCATTCTTTGATTTAGAATGGTATAAAGGAGATAAGATGTGCCTGGTTTTAAAATTTAAGGCATAAAAATATATTACTAACAGTTTTAGGTTGAAATTCAAGTTATTAGGTAAATTCGCGAACAAAAAGTGTTTCTAAGCATTTCTAGGCATGTCATCATATCATATTTGGGGGTTTATCTTTTCAGTTCTAGGTTTCATGCATTATTAAATTGACTTCCCACTAGGATTTCATTATCCATGTGATTACATGATTTTGGAAATTTGATATTTTGATTGTGTTTTTGATATATACAATATATCCATGAATAAAGGAATCCTAAAATGATTAATTTTTTAACTTTTGTAACGTTTTGTAGAATGAAAATTTCACTAGTAAAGAGAATTATAAACTATTGAGATATAGAATCCGATAATGAGGCTGCACCTGAACCACGTGTTTACCAACATTTAGTTTAGAGTATTGTGTAATCCTTTTAGGATGTCTAAAAGGGACCTAGGAATGAAGAAACTCATCCGGTGAATCACTCAAGAAAGGTTCTAAAGTATAATCCAATGAAAATTCATAGGGTATCTAGACCTAAGAAAGCATAGATGTGGCTGAGTATGATAACCATGATTTTTTACTTCTTGGGGACTATAGAAGTAATAATGGTGAAGATAGAAATGTATATGCTTGAGGACCTAACTCTTTAATGGTGGGACTCAGCTATCCAATCTAAATTGGATCAAGATATCACTTGGAATGGATTTTTGCAACTTTTTTTAATAAATATTTGAAGACACCTTCTAAATGGTGAAGATGATATACTTCATTCAGCTAGAATAAGGATATATGTTAGTGACATAATATTTTTATAAATTCTCTCACCTTTTTATCTTTTCCTGGTACCTGGTTTCTAACAAGAGGCTAAAAACTCAAATATTTGTGGAAGTTTTCTAACTCGAAGTTAATTCAAAGGCGGTAATGTTATGTAATACTTATTATACATAAATTTTTTATAAGGCACCTTTTTGAGAGAGATATATTTTAGGGAATCCTAGTATAGGGGATACCTCTATCCATTTTTGTACATGTGGGAACTATATCATAGGTAATAAAACCAAGGGGGGTTACTCATAGGGTTATAAGGAATCTAAAAATTAATCCATCATATCACCTTCTTATCCACTCTGTAAAATCATTGAACCATGATATTTCGAGGGTTTTGTTCTTAGGAACCAAAAAAATTATTGTACCACACCAATGGGGAATTTCCACCACTCTGATAAGAAAGGGAATCGCAAGAATTATTATTATAAACTTATGATGTAATCAATTGAAACTGTATCAACCTAATCTAATGATTCATTGGCTTAGATAGAAAAATACCATAAGAATAGTTATCTTAAAAAGAACCATGTGAACTTGGATATCTCTAAGAACACTTCTGTTTTTTCATCAAAACCACATAAGGTGTACAAGAACTCTCTTATGGAAGTTGATTGACTACTGTACAGATCATAGAAATCTATCCTAACCAAGAAACCTGGTCCCTCCATGGTACATGGGACCATCCTTTTGAAATCTACTCTTATGCATATACTTTCTGATATCGATGTTTCAAATTATTTTATTTTTTATCAGGTGTTAAATAATATGGATTATACATGGAAATGATTCCTCCCACCATGAGTATCAAGACACACCTTAGACAATAAGACTATAGAGGATTTAAGTACCTATTATGTTCCATTACTATTGATGTAGTGTAGCTTCTATTGGATTTTATAATCATTGAGATGAAAATTTTGTATCCAATCATTAGAATGAACTAGATGTTGTAATTTAAATCTCATATTGTCATTTATGATTGAAAATTGATATTCACATCCACAGATTGAGCTATTTAGTTATTCAAGTGAGATTGGGATATACACATTGGTAGAGAAGGACCATTAGTGTTAGTGTATGGAACCATCTCATGTAAATTATTAGAAATGACCATGGGTGTTGAAGATGGACTATAAATAGTAGTATCTCTACCATAGTAGATCAATACCCATATGCCTTTTCAAGTGATTTCTTTGGGTTACCACATAAGATAGAAAACATATTTTATATCGATCTACTCATTGGAATAATATCTATTTTTCTCCTATCATATGAAATTGATTTGATGTAGTTGGGTAAATTAAAAGACCATATAGAATAATTTTAGAGTAAAATTTTCATCAGACCTAGTACATAACCTAGGGATTTAAAGGTTATATTCATAAATAAGGTGGACGATTCCCTCTGATTATGTGTTGATTATCATAAACTGAATCATGTAAAGATAAATAAATAGTACAATATTCATTTAATATATAATCTATTTGATCAAGTAAAGATATCTAAGTGGTATTCAAAGATTTATATACAATTAGTATATCATTGTCTCATAGTTAAAAAAGAATATATTTAGAAGGAATCATTGCATTGTGGATATGAACACTATAAATATGTTTTTATCCAATTTGTTCTAAAAAATAAACCTATAGTGTTCATGGACATGATGAATCAAATCATACAATGATACATGGATTATTTTTTTGAAATTTTTTTAGGGTATTTTGGTTTATTCTCATATAAATAATGACCATTAGGAGCTGATATAAATTGTATTTGGAACATTGCATGATTATTTATTATCTGTTATGTTTTCTAAGTGTGACTTTTGGATATAAGAATCTTTTTTTCCTCGGGTATGGCATTTCTGAAGAGGGAATATCAGTTTACCCCAGGATAATTGAAGTAGTCATATATTGGTAGAAATTAAATAATGACTTAAATATATCAAGTTTTATGTTATTATAAGGTTATTATCATAATTTTTTTTGTTATTTCTAATGGATTTTATATTGATGACATGCATTTTGAAAATACCAAATAGAATGAGAATTAAATTTTCTTTATAGTTAATCATATTATTTACTTCATGGATTTTTTCATATAAGGTCAAATAATAGATCCTTGTTGCACAACCATTAGGTAAAACCAAAATGTTTGGGAGACTTTTGATAGTTTAACAGTGGATGAAAACTCATTGTTACAGAGTTTGAATTAAATTATGGTCCCTAAATATTTACCAGAACGTCTTATTTTGGTGTATCACCATTAAAAATGGTCAATTAATTTGGGTATTTAGAAAATGTACAAGGAAATTAAATCTAATTTCTAGATGTCATGTATGAAACACATGATTTCATATTATGTTATGAAATGTCTAAATTATCATCATGTAAATGATAAAAATAAAAAATTTAATAATATGATTCAATCTACCCCTATACCTATATGGAAGTGGGAATAGATTATCATAGAATCTTTCATCATTTTTCTGTGGATTAATTGAGGTAATGATACTATATGAATGATTTTTTTGACTCATTAATCTAGAAAATGTCTCTCTCATTCGATAGTTAAACAAAATAAGGGATTTGATTAATAAAAATATTTGATAAGTGTTCATGTTTCATGGATTCCCAGTTTTTATCATCTTTGAAAATGATCCTCAATTCACTTCTTGATTCTGGATATCATTAAAACTGCTCTCAAAAATCATTTGACTATGAGAAAGACATATCTTCTTCAGATTGATGGGAAACTAGAATACATAATTCATACATTGAGTGATATTATTAGATATCGTGTCATAGAATTTGGTGGATCATGGGAATATCATATGTATTTGGTGGAATTAACCCATAATAATAACTACTAGGAACTGATATATATGTGCCTCTTTTGATACATTATTTGTTCATCCTTGTTGTTATCCACAATGTTGCATGGAAATAGGTGAAACTTCACTTATTTGACCTCATCTTGTTAATGAGACTACAAAGAAAATCTAGAAGATCCAAAAGAGGATGAACACAACTAAGATCTACCATAAATTAGTTGCATATAATCATCACTGACCATTATCTTTCAATGTGAGTGATCACATATTTTTGAAAGTATCATCAAGAAATGTTCACAGATGCTTGGTAAAGAAAGGGAAGTCATCTTGATGGTATGTTGTACTATTAGAGATTATTGAATGGAATTGGGATTTTGAATATATTTTGGCCTTATCCTTGAGACTCAGTTTTATCAAAAATGTATTCCATGCCTCTAAAATAAATAAATATCACCCAAATTTGAGTTATGTGAGCAGTTGGGACCATGGTACTCTTGAGTTGGATGAGAAATTTATCCATGTAACAGTTCAAATTATGGAAACACGTGATACAATCCTATAGGGAACAACATACCTTTAGTAAGAATATTGTGGTATTATGGTAATATTCTACTGAAAAATGGTAAATATAGAAGATTATAATAGATCAATAGTCAAAACTCTTCAAGAGAACGTTTACCTCTAGCTTTATGATGGTGGAAATATTGATGTTCCTTAGAATTTAACACCCATAGTTTGAATTATTTCTATAATTTGTTGATTATTTTATATTATCCATTTTTTGAGTAGATTATCAAGAATTTTATGTAATTTTTTGTGATTTTTTAGAGGTATTATAGTTTGAGAATGGTTATAGAGAACTATACACGTTCTCTAAAAAGCCATGTTGGGTAGAGAGGATAGATTTTATATAGGCACATTTTTTTTCAAACAGTGTGAGAAATATTTTAATATATCATGATTTTATTTTTAACCTATATCTTGCCCAAAAACCCTCAAATTTTTCCCCTTCTCATGTGATCTCAAACCCTAGTGACCCTCAAGGATATTTTTTATTCAACCTCTGGATTATGATTTCATCGATTCTTAGAGAGTTTCACCTTTGGAATAAAAGGTAATAACTCTATTATTCCCTTTTATTATAGATCTTCTTATTCTCTCTTAAACAGAACCCTAGACTAGGGCTTCCATGCTTGGGTCTATGGGATCATACATGTTTAATAATATCTTATATTGATTCTTTAGTGGAATGCAAGAATGATCCTAGATCTGTGGATTCAAGAGAGGTTTATTTATTGAATGTATGTAACATAGGTGGTTTTCCCCTCTTTTAACATTTATAACAATGTGAAGGATATTATGTTTATTTAAATAAATCTCTTCATTTATTAAAATATTTTTCCTTATTGAAACTCTGATGGATTTTATCTTATTTATTGTTTCTTAAAATCTATATTTTGGGAATCATGCACAACGTTTTTGAAAAATTGTCTGAATGGATTTTTAAAAGGAAGATGTTTTTTGAATTTTTCTCTAGGAATTACTATGTTTCTTTTATTAATGTGCATGTTGTATAGATCATGGATAGAGTTTCCACAATAAAATTAGGAGATATGATATGAATCATGGATAAAACTACCACCATAAAATTGGTTCACCAAGAAATGACTTAGTGAATGGATGAATCACTACTCACGAGTATTGGGAGGTCCATGTCATGAATATATATATATATATATATATATATATATATCTGTGTGTGTGTGTGAAAACATGTGTGGGTAATTGAAAATTAGAATTAATTAATTAATTCTACTACTTGAAGGAAAAAATAATCTTTTCTTATGTTTTTTTGAAAAATTTGTTTATCTACATTATTTAATATTAGGAAAATTTCTTTATAAATTTTTTGATTCTCTTTCTATCTATTTAAAAATCCTATAAGCCTACCTAACATGTTCATAATTTCACGTGGGAAAAATCTCTTGGGTATGATTTATCACCCCAACATATGAACTTTGGGTTGTATATATACATTGTTTTACATGATACTGGAAAGGGTTGGGTTCATTACATCTCTAGTGGTTCTTATTTATGTAACCGTCACAGTTGGTGGATATAGATATTTAGACTGGTTCACATAATGGTTTGGAGCGGTGCAACCATGGTTCCATAATCATTTACTATTTTGGTGTCCTAGTATTATTTTTTCATGGTTCTACCATTTCTCTAATTCTGGTCATTGATACATTTACTATTTTTGGGATCTTCAGTATACATCATTTCTATAGATATTCTCGGTCTAATATATTTTGACTTTATCTTATGAAGGTGGTGTGTGTGCTTAAATATAGTAAATTTTCCTCCTATTATTTTTTAAACACTTTATGTTAATTTATAGACATTGGTGTCAAGTAAATGTCACTTAATGTTAGTGTCACCTTCAACCCAGCATAAGATAATGAGTTTGGTGGGGATGTTACAACATAAATGAAGAAAATATATGTTTTGCATGTAAACATGATCCTTCCAAATTCTACTACAAAATATTGATGAATATTTCTCAATGGAAATCAAAATTATCCCACCTATAAATTTTTTTGTGGGTTTTATGAATCACCTAACACTTAGAAAAGATTCTTCCCTCCCCATGGTCTTTTAAAAAATGGATTAAAGATGGAGAGATAGAATAAAAAATCACGTCCAAGGAGTCTTCACAACATTGATTTTGTACACTATCTCACAGTCCAAATAACTATTTATAAAATCTATGGTTGTTCAATGAATGTTAAATATTGTTTAAAATTTCATAAATTTCCCAATAATATTATTTCATACATTTCATAAATTTTAAGCACTACAAAACATGTTATAACATATTTTTAATGTCCAACCATTGATGTTGAAATATTTATCTCTATAAATATTTCATGAAATTCTATCAAAAATCCTTCAAACATCACCCAATAATGTTTTAATAGATCATGATAACTTTAAATGGGTAGAAACAATAGTTTATATGAATCATTGTGAAACACATGTATTGTTCTACACAAATAAAATTACATAATTAAATTCACTATGAATTGTTATATTTCAGTATAAAACAATACATGATTAATACAACCAAGTCATATAATCTCTTTAGTGGATATTTCTATCAATATTCCACTTTTACTAAAACTACATACACTTAATTAAATTTTTTCTTATGTTATTGATGGGTTACTAAGGATTGAACAACACTAATTCATTACATCTTGTTTATCAATATGGAAGACATTAGAAACCTCAAATCACATGATCAATATATATGGAATAGAAACAATGTATAAAAAATTAATAGTGATTTATACCTTTCATTGAGGAGCTCCACTATTGTTGTATTCAACCATACATTTGAATATCACTATGAGGAACCCATTTGAATCACTTATCCATTGTGTAATGAAGGGTTAAATTGAATCACCTGGCACAAGAGAGGAATACTCCTTCCTTTATTGATAAGAAACTATCTCATGTAATAAGGGGAGGAGGAGAAGATAGGTACAGGTATGATATAATTGAAAATATCATGAGAACACATGATATCATTCGTCTCAATTGTAATAACCCTTTATATATCCCTTATGATATTCCTAAGTGCTCATTCATACTCACATGTTACAAAATACATGAGTAACGATTTTTTTTCATGAATTCATCACATGAATGCATCATTAATCATCCCATGCATTTCATCATATGAAACATTTAGAATTATGTTATCCAATGTGGAAGAATACCCAAGGGATAATGCATATCATTCAGGTTCTAATAAATCATATTGTGTTAAGAGTGAATTATACAACATGATTCTACTCACAACACTCGTATATGATATAACCTGACTAGGTAGAGTAGTGACATGATACCTTATATCATTCCTTACGATATACTAAAACCAAGTCATAGGTTATGCCGCAACTTACTAAATATTTAACTATATGACATGTACATATCATACACTATGACATAGGGTTTTTAGGGAATATCTATATTAATATCACAATTTCATTAATCCCTCGTAATTTTTTTTCATTTCACCTTATATTGTATTATATATAATAAAAACTGAAATCAAATCAAAACCCATTTTAAATATAATTCAAAACACTTTTGTAAAGATTCGGTGAGTTTCAACATGTATAACATCATATGAAATACCTTTTGAATATCCATATAAATCTTCATTTGTATAAGCTCTAAAATAATTTTATATCATATGGTAGAGTGTAATTAACCTTGTTTTTATGGGTTTCATAATTTAGAGACAATTTTAATTTTTATCCCATTATGCGGTTGTTTATTGAATTCTAATTCGATTATAAATTCAAAGTGATGGACCCTATCCATGGAATTATTTTTTGTTTATTTGGAATACAAGAAGGTTGATTAGGTTCTCGGGTGAAGTTCAGGGCTTGTAAGTGTGATTTGGGGTTATCCGGATATTTTGGCCAAAGACAAGGTTTGGTATAAACAGTTTTATGCAAACCATGAAACCCTACAATGACCAAGGTGCTACCATTTAATTTAAATTAATAATAGTTTTAGTGCATGGTACGTTCATGATTAAGTTCAAACTGTGTGATTTCTAGAGAAAATCACATAGAGTGATTGAATTTAATGTCTTTGTTGCACTACTTGTGTATAGTAGAAGACAAACCATACTATATGCAATAGAGGGGGTTCAATTCCATTTTTCACTATTGGTGTATTATTTGGAAAACCATGTTGCCAAAATGTTCATCTTTTCAGGTTAGTTTAAAAAATTGGAAAATAAATTAATTTCCTCTTAGGATTTTGGAATTTCCCTCTCCCATTTATTCCCTAGTGTGTGTGTGAACCGAGACACTCCCTAACCCTTTCTACCCTTAAATCCCCCATAATTTTGGGTGATTTTTTAGGTATTATTTATTTTTTTGAGGTGATTTTCTTCAACTTTTTCCCTATTTACTCTTCCTTATCCCTTTTTGTTTATTTTTATTATCTCTACCTAGGGTTTTAGTTTCAAATCAACTAAGGAATTACAGAATTAGCCATGGATGATGAGGATTTAGTGTGGAATGTTGAGAAGGCCTCCTAAGATGTTGCCTTCATACCATATATCATCATTTTGGTGGAGGTACAATGGTCAATGGAATATCCCACAGGTTTTAATTAATTTTAATTTTATTTTTGGGCTACTAGGATATTCATTGTTTGGAATTTTTCTCTGCTTTGTGTCATAGGTGCATCTTGGGCCTTCCACAGATGGTTGGTCATCGTTTTCGAGGGTGGATGCTCCAAATTGAGTTTTCAGAATTTATTCCTATTGGATTTAAATTTATTAATAAATTTTATATTATTTTAATTGATTTAATTTCAATGTTTGGAATGAGTTAGGCACTTCTAATTTTGGAAGAGTGTGGCTTCGGGCTTGAATCTTTGGAGGTTTTGTTGTGAGGTTGTTCATTGTTTTAGTTTGTGTCATTTCCATTTTTATAGCCATTTAATTTATTTTAAATGTTTTAACTGGTATGTTTAGAATCTTTTGTATGTTGATTGAGTTTTTTTGGGAAGTATATTGGGTTTTAGGTTCCTTGAAGAGGGATAATTGTTCATATTAACCTCTTTCTTGGAATGGTTTTGGGCGCACACCTTATTTACGATGAGGTGGTGCATGATGATGATGGTGAAGAGGCACTTGGTTTCCCTCCTCATATTTGAACCATTAGTGGAATTTTTCCTAGTCCCTTGTTGATCCCCCTCCCATGTGGGATGTGACAATGTCTATTTAGAGTTATTAGGAGTTACATTCTGATCCATTGGGTGAGTCGAGGGTGGATAATAGGTCTTCCTTATGTTCATAGTCTTGGTAACTTTCAAGTGAGAGGGGTGGTTTGATACCATGATTGGATTATGGGATGGTTGGTAAATTGTTCTTGCAGTTCCAGGGGGTTTGATTTGGGTTTTCAAGGGTATTTCCCAAAATTCAGGAATGAGATATATCTTTGATAGTCCAGTTGGGATGTATCTTATATGTTCGTATAGATGCTTGTAATTTTCATTGTTTTTGGTTCAGAATACCATTATGTCATGGTTTAGATTATGATGAGGATCATTTGTAGGGTCCTTTTTGAGTTATTCATGAGGAACATTGTTTATGCCCTTATATGAGGGAGCATGCTTTTGGATTCCCTTAATGGAGCATTGTTTATCAAGGATCTGTTTGAGACTGTTGATGGTCGATTGACGATGTTTCTCATTCTAGGCCCATTCCATGCCTTTGTATGAATAAAAACCCAATTAAGGTTTCATTCTTGATCTATAGTGTTATGGAACCTTATGGTTTGTTGGAAAGGTGTGGATCAAGATCTTGGGTCTAGTAGGGGAGTCCTTAGTGGGATGTATATTTATTATGTAACCCCGAGGACCATGGGGGCCCTATGTTTGTTCGGCCTAAGAGAGGGTCATTGAGAGAACATGGTGGATATTCTATTGGATGAGGATATTAAGGGTTCAAAGAGATTACATGTGATTTATTTTATCATATTGAGTTAGTGCTTCTTGTTTTGCTATTTTGATGTTCAGTTTCATAGACGGGGTTTCCCACATTAGGTTGGAATTTGGATATAATTATTGAGGTAGTTTATACTCAGGACATTATTTTGAGGAGGATACTATAGGGATACATCAGATCAGGTATGGACCTATGTTTTTTCTCTCTCATCCTTTATCCAGCTATGGCTAGATACGATTAGGTGGCTAATGGATCATATCCATCTAGTTGATTCTCTACCTTGGTAGTAGGTTTTATTCCATGGAAGTGGTTGGAACCTAATTCTTTGAGTGGGTTCCTTGGGACAGTGTATCTATTAGACCCATGGATAGATAAGATAACATGAGACATTTTATCCTTCAATCCCATTTATAGTGGATTTTATCTAGGTTGTTTTATACTATTGATCTCTCATTTAGAATCCATGTTATTATATAGGACATTCAGGACATGACAGTTTCTCAAAAGGGTAGAGTGGAGATATATTGCTAGTTCAATCATGTAAATGGATTCATAGATATCGAAAGATGCGATGTTTTTATATAGACACCTATATTTATGACCTAGGGACTGAAATACATTTATTTTTGTTAGAAATCTTGGAGATCATGTGTAGATCTGGTGTATGCACTTAATGTCATGTTGGTGGGAGATCTATGTGATGTGAATCCTCTAACATGGGCCGAAGCAGGGTAAATTTTCCTCAAGTATCATACTAAAATCCACATTTGGTTATTTTCATTGATTTTTTTTATCCCCATTTAACTTATGCAGTTTTTTTTGTTATAATAGGACTATGTTTAGTTCCAAAGTGTATTAATATCATGTTTTCATGTAATTGTAATGACAGTAGATTATATATTCACGATTGGGGGTGGCCTGCTGAGATTTATTTCTCACCACTTATATTTAAACCATGGTGTTCATGAAGACCGGATGAAATCTTTCAGGTTTAGAACAAGTTACATGATAAAAAGGGTTGAGGCCCAGTGTTTTTGATTGTGAAGAGCCACTCGTTAGAATCTCATGATTAGGATGGTGCAACTATAACATTGTGGATATCGAGTATGTGGTTTGACTCAAAGTTGTTAGTAGATCCTACTGTATTTATATTTAATTTATTTATTTTTAATATTTGGTTTCTCTAGTGGGAGTTCATATAGTATTTTTTTCAGGATTGAGAATTTTGATTACTATATAATGCACTAAATATTTTATAGTGTGCTTCTGTTTTTGTATATTTATTATGTATACTTTGATGTTTTCCCCTATGTATGAGATTTTTTATTTTCTATTTTCATAGCACTCTGACTATAGGTTATAGTCTCCCCAATACATCTTTTAGAACCTCACTACTGGTCTTCATTGTCTATAATTCAAGGATCCATGCTTGAGGCCTTATGGCGAGCTGGATCGGGTGATGTTTCAGGTTGAATCGGTTTGTTTTGTAATAAAATGGTATTAGTGGGGTTAGATTTTTTTATTTGGGAAGTCAGAAGATAGAAGACCTAGGAATGTTATTAATCTTATTATGGATATCATACTAGTGTGTCATGAATAGATTTTTTGATAGGAAGATCAATTTTCAATGTCATAGGATTAGAGTTTCTGGATTCCATTTCTATGGTTATCTTATTTCACCAAGTGTGATGACCATGAGTTCATGGATTTATGGTTCATTATTGTTTTTGGATCTTGAAACATGGGAAATAGTCTAGTTTTCATGCATCATTCTAGACACATAAGATTCAACATGACCTATGCATGTCTATGGTGTTTTACTATTGATGATGGTTTAGTTGTTTAAAGTGCTAGAAACTGCTCATACACTATTTTATTTTATAAGTACTTCATAGATTTATAATCAACTAAATAATGTATATCTTATATTTTTTTATAATTCATGAGTATATTGGCATGAGATGTTATCATGTTTTGGAGATTTTTTCCCTCCATTGAGGAATGCATAGAGAACCTTCTATGTTAAAAGTGGGTTTTGAGTGCCTTGTTAGTGGCTGGATGAGGAAAATGATCCATGTGATATCATTGTATCAAGATTTAGTTTCACCATGGTGGTGTAACCCCTAATTTCCTATAATTTATTTTCATTTGATGGGGATATTCGTTCCATATGTTTTCTTTTGGGTCTTGTAGTGGGCCCGTGCACATGCAATCATCGATGACCTAGGATAGCATGGTTGTTTTTCTTTGATGGGTATATTGAGGTTTTCTATCACCAGGGTGTAGTTAAGAATGAGGATTTATAGTGTTTGAGAAAGGGAGTTTTGGTAGTTATCCATGTCCCATGGATATCTTGAAAGGATAGGTTTGCTAGATACCTAGCCCTTCTCATTTTTTTTGTGCTTGGGGTGGTGAAGTATTGCCATTGTTGGATTTTTGGGGATTTGGAATAACATATGAGTAGAGGATGGTTTATTTATTGATATTGTAATATGGTAGGTGCCTCATTTTTTAATGACATATATCGAGGGTGCCCTAGTTTGTTCAATCTGGTCTGCATGAGGAGTTTGGTCAGTGGTTTTAGGATTGTTATCATACCTTTCTTAGGATTTGGTCCATGAATGAATAATTCATATTTCTCATTTGGGAGAATTTTAAGGAAACCCTTCTAGTTAAAGGTTTAATATAGGATATTAGGGTCATGGAACTCATTTAAATGGTTATTTCACATGGTTTTTGTTGTTCCTGGTGAGTCATGGATGAGAACTAGTTATTTCAGGTTGGCCACGTATATCCACTGTGTTTGGTGATAGATATAGCGTGGGATGTGTGGTTAGAATTTTTGGTAATCTTAATGATGGTGATGGTACTCCTATATTGGGGAACAGATTTTTTTCCAAGGTTATTTATCATGGCTGGTGTGATGGAAGGTTAGTTGGATCGGTGCAATGTTGAAGGATGAGGCCAAGTTCTTGGGGGAGGAGTCATCCTAAATAGGGCCCATTGGATGTTTTTTGTAACATTGGACATTATAAGCTGGAAACATCATAAACATTTTATCTTGGGAGTGTTCCAGGTGGGTTGGGATCCAAATAAACCCTTTATGGAGAGAGGCTAATGATTCTATACTCTTTGGTTGAAGCATCATGTTGGGACTGTGTTTGGATTTTAGAATTTCAATGAGACTGGTGGCTGATAAGTTGGTGGCCGAGTTAGGTTGGGCTTGTTCATTTTTTTACCACCGAGGCTCCTCAGGGGAGAGATGCATTTTTGGTTTGGAGTTTTTAATGACCCTCATCATTATAGGTTTCAAAATTTTTAGTCAATTTAAAAAAAAATTCCCATGAGGATTTTTTATTGAATTTGGATTCAGTTACCAATTCAATGTATTTGAGCCTCCTCTTGTGATTCCTTCATACATTGTTTATATTATGGGTGGTTGTTTGGGTTCTTAGGTGAATTTGAGTGGTTCTGAGTGTGAGTTGGGGGTTTTGGAATATTTTTGGATTGACATGCGATATAGTGTGCATGGTCTAGTGAAAACCATGTGACCCTTTGATTATTAGGATGTTCTGAGTTCATTTTGAACTGAGCATGGTCTGTGTGTAGGGTATGTTCGTGGTTAAGGTCAAACCAAGGGATTTCAAGAAAAAACTATGTAATGTGAGTGGATTTCAGGTCTAGGGTTAACGTCTTAAACTTGGATGATGAAAAATTGTGTGATATTATTCCAATGGGTTTTGTTGTCATTTTAAACTATTGATTCATGGTTTGGAAAACCATGTGGCCTAACAGTGTGAGGTGTGTGGGTTAGATAGATCCCACCACCCGATTACCATTCATTTTAGAAAATTTTGCAGCTACACCTTACAGATTTACTAGTTGGCTAAACAAGTGGTAAAATACCACATGAAGTCTCAAAATTTTATTCTTCCCCCTCCCCTTTCTTCTGTTACTTACGCACATACCAATAATATCCATTTATTCCCCCAACCCCCCCTGATTTTGTGTGGGTTGTTGATTCATTATTCAGATCCATGAGGTGAATTTATTTATATCTTTCCTTATTTATTATTCTTACTCCATTGTAGTTTATTTTTTTATCTCTAACTAGGGTTTTGGTTCGGATTACATAAAGGCATGGTGGAATCGGCCATGTGTGATGGATATTTCGCATGTCTTGATGAGTTGACATCCAGAGACCATGCTTGCATGTCAGAAATTATCATTTCAGTGGAGGTATGATTAATTGTATATACATTTTCTTTTCATTTCAATTAAAATGAATGGTATTTCCCAGTAATTTGGAATCATATGTTAGGCCTTTTATTTTATTGGTGTCAGAGGTGGATCATGGACCTTTTTCAGATCATTGATCATGGTTCTATAGGGTGGATAAACATAGTGAGTTTTTAAAATTTATGCCTCTTCAAATTAAATTGATTGATTGATTTTTTATTGTTTTTATTATTGATGTAATTTCCTTGTGTGGAAAGAGATAGTTGCGTTATTAAATAGTGGAGTGCGGTTTGAGGCATAAATCTTAGGCAGTTACACTATGAGGTAGGCTGAGGGCTTAGTTTGTGTCATTTCCATTTTTGTTGATAATTAATTTATCATAAATGTATTCCTTGGTTTATAGAGAACCCTTCATGGGTTTCTTAGGTTGATTTTGGAAAGTTCATTGGTTTCAGATATCTTGAAGAGGGATATTTGTTTGAAGGTCCCCCATTCTTAGCACGGTTCTTTGGGAATACCTCGTGTTCCCCCAGGTGGTGTGTAGTGACAATAATGAGGATTATAATGGGTTACCTTCTTATCTTTAATCCATTTACAGACTTTTTCATAGTCCCTTAGTGTTCCACCTCCCATGTGGGATTCCATTTGGTGGATTTCGAGTGCCTAGGGGCTATGGTGAATTATTATGAGTGAACTAACGGTGGAAAAGAGGTCTCCCTTGGGGCTTGGTCTTGGTAGCCTCTTGATCAGAGGGGTTGTTTGAGACCCTAAGTGGGTTATAGTCTAGTTGTTACCATATACATGGAGTGATTAGGGGTTGGATTTAGGTTTTCTTGGACATTTCCTAGAATTTATAAATAAAGGGTATCTTGGATAGGTTGGTTGGGTTTCCTTTTAGGCGTTAGTCCAACTGTTTGTGGTTTCCTTAGTCTGTGGTTGATAATTCCCATGTGGCATGATTCATAATGTGTTTAGGAGCCTCTATAGGGCCAAATTTCCAGGATTTCATGAGGAATGTTGTTAATTCCCCTATAGGAATACTCATGATTTTGGATTCCCTTATGGGTTTATTGTTGATTGATGATCAGTTGGAGGCCACTAATGGATAATTTAGAATGGTTCCCATGCTAGGATAATCCCATTCCTTTTAATGGATTAAGAAACCCTCAGTGGGTGTTTTTATTTTTTTTGGACTTCTATCCTTTTATGGTTTGTTTAACATGTGTGCTCATTAAATTTTGTACAGTAGGAGAATCCCTGGTAGGATGTTGCTTTATATTATGACACCAGGGACCATGTGATTCTGGAGTTTATTCAGTATAGACAAGGGTTGTTGAGAGCCCGTGGTGGCTATTTTATTGGATGGGGTGATTCAGGGTTCCAAGAGAGGCCCAATGCTTTGCAGGCCTTGATTTGATTAGCACTTCCAGTTCATCCATTTGGATGGTGGGTCGAGTGGTGGATCATCCCATGTTTGATTGGCCTTCATCACTAATTTTTTAGACAGTTTCTTCTTAGGACATTGTTTTGAGGAGGAGGCACTTGGGATAACTTGGTTCATGTATGGACTTGGGTTTTCATACGTTTATCTCCCATGTTGGATGACTATTGAATGATGACATTAGGGATCTAATATTTTATCTAGATGAGTGAACCCCTCTATATAAGTCTTCACCCAGGATAGAGGTTTTATGTTGTGGAAGCATTATGCTCCCGGTTCCTTGAGAGGGTTCCCTGGGAAAATGTATCTATCGGTACCATGGGTATATTGGATCCTCTGGGATATTAAATATTTTGAGAATATATATGTATTATTTCTCATATGATGGAATATATTATTGATCCCACAATTAGACAGTAATTTTGTATTTAGGACTTTTGTTATTTTATTTTTTCTCAGATGTGTGGAGTGTATATATTTCACTAATTGAATTATTCCATTGGATTTATAAATCATGGTAGACGGAATTTGTTCATGTGGACACCTATGGTTATGCCTCAGGGTCTTTTATTCATGCCTTTATGATTATACATCTTGGAACTCCTTAGTAGATTAGGAAGATGAGTCTGATGTAGTGTGGATGGGTGAGCCATGTGCCATAAATCCTCTGTCGTGGGATAGAGTGGTAGTAGATTTTCAACATGTGTCAGACTAGAGCTTGTGGTTCATCGTTTTCCTTTTTATTTTTAGAACCCTTTATTACATGCACTTGTTTGGTTATATGCTAGTTGTGATTATTTATCAGCTAGGTTGGGCACACATTTTATGACAACATATTATAGGTTCACCATTAGGGTGGCCTACTAAGATTTATTTCTCCCCCCTATATATGAACATCAGTGTGTTTGTAGACCTGATGTATATTTTTTGTTTGGAGAACCAATTTCATGATAGATGGGGCTAAGGACCAACGTTTCTTTATCAACCAGAGCTACTCACAAGGAGTGTTAGGATCAGACTTGAGCAAGTCATGTGTTATGGATACCAGGTATGTGGTTTTATTATAGGATAGTAGTAGATCCTATTGTATTTATTTATAGTCGTTGTATTTTCCTATATGGGTTCATCTTATTGGGGGTACATATTTTTTTCATTCTTTAGATCCTGTATGACTATATGCTACATTATATTTTTTTTATAGCATGATTCTGTTTCATTTTATTAATAATGCATAATCTAATGTTTTCCCTTGTGTATGAGTTTGGTTATTTTCTATTGTTATTACACTCTAACATGATGGTATAATATCCCCATTTTATCATTTAGTCCCTTTATACTTATTAGAAACTACTAGAATTTGGGGAGGCACTCTTGAGGCCTTTTGGCGAGCCAAATTAGGTGACGTGTCAGGTCAAATCAGACTAGTTTGTTACACCAAGTTTCATAAAACTCAATCCACATCCAATCAATCACATGGTGTGACCTCATGGGTCTTTTTATCTTTGAGAAAATTCTGAATTCTAGAATTCATAGATGTAACAAATGAAGAATTTCTAGAAAAAAAATCAATGCTACTCAAGAAACTATGGGATCTTGTGTTATCTCCCTCAATTTCATGTATCTCTATACGTGTGTCTACTAATTTGATTATATACATGCATGAATTTTAATATGATCATTTAGTCTAAGGAATTATGTAACCACATGACATGAATTATTCCAATTTCATATAGTCAATCACATTCTCGATTATGTTGAAAGTTTTTTCCCTAGACTCTACTATTGTACGTACATTGATTAACATTACATGTGTACATTTTGATATATAAAATCATTTATCTTACCATAATATTATTGATACTCTTGCATCAACTATATTTATCATAATTTTTTTAGATTTTATATCATATCAGAAATTTATTGGAGATCCCAAGATATAATGAGAATAAAGAGATACCATAATAGTAATCCTAAATTTATGTCAAGTGGTCTAGATACATCACTTAGATAAGGAATATATGATGTTTGATTATCATCTGCTTGGGGCTCATAAGAATTGATACTTCTTCTCATGATGTTCTCACTTGGAGATATCGAGTAAAAGAGATCATGAGGATTTTCCTGTCAATAGGAACACCTCATGTTTGATGTGTCATTGGTTGTTCTGGTCTCTGAACTTTATTAATGGTATCCTGAATTGAGGTTATTATCAGTGTATATTATTTTATCATAAATATTTATTCAAGTTGAAAACTATAGAATCCATGTTTTAGCAAGTTAGCTTATGTTCAGTCCTTCATTGGTATTATAACATTTATTGAATAATATGGATAGAATTTATCACTTCTAAGAGTAAGTGATATCTGAGTCCTAGTTGACTATAATAGTAGTACATTCATTAAATCCATGGTCATGATATAAGTAGGTAAGTCTGTCCAGTGAGGTTAATGAAAAATAAAGCAATGATGGATGATAACACAAGGTGTGCATCATACTTTATGAGATATCACAAGAAAAAAAGAGATTATATTTCACGACATCTATTATTAAGAAGGTTTTCATTTCTATGACTATTAATTTTCTCATTAGGGGACTTCATACAAAGTCCTTGACCCTAGTATCCTATATCTTGTGGTTACTTTATTACATTTTTACTAGATACATGGAATCACATCCTGAAGCACCGAATAGTTGATTAGTCATGAAAAAAATGATACATAATTATATCTCACATTAAAACTTAAAAATGAAAATACAACATAGTGTTTTCTTTGAGAACACCATTTTTGCCTTTATAATATCCCTAAACATTAGTCATAATACATATCCTATCATCCTAGGGAATGGGAACATATGAAAACCGTGATCTCATATGCTCAATAATGGTTTGGGTACAATGAAAACTATTACAATCTTAATAAAACATGAATAATACAAGAAGATATAGAAAACAATCAAATTTTCTATATAAATAATAACATAAAAGTGGGTAATAAATCCCTTTAAAACATAACAACATAAATTAATCACATAGATAATAATAACTAGTATTATAGTGATTTAATGAATAATGTTGGACATTTTAAACTTACCATCAAGGCCTCATTCCAGGATATCTTATATAAATGGGTAATGCCACATCCATATATGAAAACTAGTATGTCTCAAGAGACCTATCTATGCATCAAGGTTTTATTGAGGGCCCTTCCCCAAAATTACTAAGTCTAATGCATTCATCTTATGGAAGGGGTGAAACCTAATCAACATAAACATTTATATTGAGTACTAGCATATGAAATGTGAAAATATTTCCAAATAAATAACTATAATCATAATACATAAAGTTTAATATGGTATAAAAACAGTACATCACTAGTAAAAGAAAATATTCACCAAATAATTTTGACATTGATCAATATACTTTAAAAATATCACTCGAATATTTCTTGAGGAAAAATTCCCTTCCACTTTGAAAATATCTTTTTAAAATAAAAAAAATAAATATTAGAGAAATCATTTTATTTGAAAATAAATATGGTAACTTGTAAATAAAGATTCAGATAATTAATAGTCAAGATGGTAAGAAATTTTAATCATGCCGTATAAGTTAAAAGAAATAATTTTATTCATACTTTTATAGAAAATTCAAATAATACCTTATTTGGAAAATGAAAAAGAAGTTTCTACTGAAATATTTTTATAAAACATAAATCATGTGTAAAAATTAATTTAATTAATCATAGGATAATATTAAAACATTTTTAAAAATATGTTGGTGGAATCGTGTATATGGAATAAAAAGGACTTTCGGACAAATAAAGAAATAAAGTCAGTTTATCTTCATAATATTATTGAACTACCTGTGGGTACTCAAAGAGAGTAAAATGAAAGGAATACCTATAATTTGATGTAATAACCATATTATAATAAAAAATATTTTATTTATTATATAAATTTCAAGAAATTCCTCCAATGGGGACTTAGATATATACAATCCTGAATAAAGATAAGAATATGAAATAAACCCTTACTTCAGGTTCAAATTACATAAAAAATGTTCAAAACTCGTGTATAATAAATATATATTTACTATATATATATATATATATATATATTCCAAAAATATACTCATATATTTCATTCCATTTATGATTTACTTATAACCTTTTATCACCCATTTATTAACAATTCATTATTAAATCCCTGTTTCTTGTGATAATTGGTTGATTTTTCATGTAGCTTTTGGTTTGGTAGTTTTGGTCATAGTACTTTGATTATGGTTTCATCATATATAGAATGTAAATCATGGGATAAAAATAATATAAATTCATTATAAGCATATTTATAGTCATCCAAAAAAATTACAAATAGAAAATTTATTTACAATATTCATGTGGATGGTAGGTCTTACGTACACATAAATGCTATTTTCATTTTATTGATAGATGGAATGGAAGAAATGAAAATAATAACTAAAATTTGTAGACTCATTATTATGTAATATATTATATATATATTAATTAAATATATCCTTGTTGTTATCTATTTAAATTGGAATCAAATAATGGATGACATCGCTTTGTGCTTGCGATAATCCACATGTATGTTCAATCGAAATTATCATTTTCCAACGAATTAGATGGAAAGAAGGTATAAGTGATACTATAATTAGAGAAGTATAATTATAAAAAATATATATAAATGATAAAATCGTCCTAAAACCCATCAATAAAATATAGTGATGATAGATGAATTATATCGTTGTATAGAGATGTTAAGTCCTATGTATGCATGGGATATACATTCACTTCCATTTTTATGGAAATGACTGTGGATTCTGGTCATTTAATAGTCATAAGAATATTTCATGATGTTAAGGATACTGAATTTATTATTTTATAATAAATACCATATATTTTTGGGAGTTAAGTGAAGATGTGAAAAAGAAAGTGATCGATTAAGATGATTACCTCTTCTTTGAAAGAACTCATTTAGTTATCCAAATAAGGACCCAAGGTTTGTCCTTTTTGGGATACTATCTCCTCTATGACGTTTCTAATAAAGTTTAGAATGGATTTTGGAATATTATGGTCATGTTATAAGACTCAAAGTGGTGTAGAAGTTGAGGGAGGAGGTCACTATGGGAAAAATTAATATTTTTGATGGGGTATTTGCAACGGGGAAGGGTCCCGTCGCAAAATAGTTTGTTAGGAGGGATTATTTACGATGGGGTGATGGTCTCTATCGGTATAGGATTGGTGCGAGTTGCACGCTAAATTGTGGGAAGGGTATAGAATCCCATCGAAAATACCCAACATAGTTTTTTAGTATTTGCGATTAGATTTATCACCCACTGCAAATAGTATATCGGGTGGTTGGTATTTGCGACGGGTCCCATCCCAAATTTTTTTTTTAACCACTACCCCTAAATAATAGGTAGGTTAGCATTTGCGAAGAGACCCATCATAAATAGTACCATTGCAAATAATCTAACATATATACACACCCATCCATTTTTCTCATTCCACTCCTTTCCCTACCCCTCTCAACCTCTCTACTTACATTTTTTCTCTCAAAATTTTTCAATGTTCATAATTTTAAATCAGAGTAATATTCACGACTTATATCCTATAGAAGTTTCAGTTTATGGTATTTATCTATTACTTGTTCTTATTAGTTAAATCATTTTATTTTATATTAGTTATAGTTATTGTTAATTAGCTGCAACTAAATTAAATTAGAATTACATAGTTTTATTTATCGTTATTTATTTTTACAAATTATTACGTGTGATTAGTGTTAATTAGTATTAATTAATAGTAATTGTATTAATTATTATAAATTAGCAGTAATTAGTTCTAATTAGAAAAAATATTTATAAATAGTTATAATTAGTGATAATTAGTAATAATTAGTGATAATTAGTAATAAAATGAAATAATATTTATAAATAGTAGTAAATTGTAATAATTAGTGATAATTAGAAATAATTAGTTGTAACTAATAGAAATTGGTAATAATTAGTAATAATTAGCGAGAATAAGTAATAATTAGCTGTAATTAGAAATAAATTGTAATAATTAGAAATAAATTTTAATAAAGAGTAATAATTATTAATAATTAGTAATAGTTAGTAATAAATTTTAATAAATTTTAATAATTAGTAATAATATGTAATAAATTTTAATAATTAATAATAATTAGTAATAATTAGTAATAATTAGTAATAATTAGTTTTAATTAGTAATAATTAGTAAAAATTAGTAATAAACTGTAACAATTAGTAATAAATTGTAACAATTAGTACTAAATAGTAACAAGTTGTTACAATTAGTAATAAACTATAATAATTAGTAATAAATTGTAATAGTTGGTAATAAATTGTAATAGTTAGTAATAGTTAGTAATAATTAGTAATAATTAGTACTAATTAGTAATAAATTATATTAATTAGTAATAAATTGTAATAATTAGTAATAAATTTTAATAATTAGAAATAATTAGTAATAATTAGAAATAATTTATAATTAGAAATAAATAATAATTAGAAATAAATTGTAGTAATTAGAAATAAATTTTAATAATGATAAATAATTACTAATAAATTGTGATAATTTGAAATGTTATACTCACCTGTTTTGACAATTCCAAATCATGTTTAAATATTGATCATGATATATTAAGCCATTTACTAATTTTTTTAATCTCCATTTATATTGTGTTATCCTGAACAATTTATATTCATAGTCTCAAGACTTTATCACATCAACTTACAATTTATATTTACCTAAATATAAGTTCACTGTTAAAGGATAATGGTAAGAGTCTTCTGTTCAAGGTCATCATTATAGCTCACTGTTACAATAGGTCATTGATCCTATAAGGTTACTATTGAAGATCTACTATCACTAATATAGGCTACCGATATAAGGTTACTGTCACAAGTCTAGCATTGATCTGCTTATCAAAGCACACAGACAAAGAGTCACTATCACAAGGTCACTACTGTGACAAGGCTTCTGTAAGAAGTTCACAGTCAAACTCTATAAGAACCCGGTTCTTATATTTGAGGTACGGGTCTCTTATTTTCTCCCTTAACTGTTTTTAAGAAAATAAGGAAAATGGGGAAAATCCCAAATTTTGGAACTACACGCCGTGTACTTTTCCACACGCTGTGTACTTTTGACCATGTGGAATGGGTACACAGGGAGTGTAGACATGTCGACGATGAAGGGTGTATAAACAGACTACACACCGTGTAGTGGACCTTTACACACCATGTAGTCAGTCGACAGGACAAAACAGTAAGGTAGCAGAGCAGACGCCAGCTGGGCGACAGTACATGTAGTGTACTCGTGAGTACATGTCGTGTACTCATGTCGATGGATGAATAGTTTGGCGGTGCCGCAGAGGATCGGTTAAATGATGAAATTACACGTCGTGTACTTTTTTCACTTAAATGGGCAGTAGCCTCCCCTGTTAACAGGGAAGGATTAGAACCGGACGAGAGGAGCGGAAAAGGGAGGCCGAAACTTGGGAGATCCGCCGATCGAGCACCGGGAATCCGATCTCGCTTCTGTCGATCATGTTGGAACCGCGTGGGTAAGCCCTCTATTCTCATAGCGTGTTTCTTTCCAATTATTATCTTAACTAAAGTTATTTGAGGTTAAGCGGTTTTTCTTCTTCGTTAGATCTACGTCGTAATTGGGCGTTTTTGGAATCGACGTTCGCGTATAGCGCTCATTGGCGTATAAGGTAGGTGGCTTGGTATTTATTTTCTAAATATCGTGTGTTTTTGTGTGTTTTTGAGATAAGAACCCATGTTTGGGGTGTCGTGTGGCTCATTTCATTGCTATTTTAATACCTAGAATTGTATGGGTAATTAAATGTGATAATAAAATGCTGTTTGGGATCAGTTCTTGGATCCAGGACCACCCCGGGGGTGCGTTCCTCTGTTTAGCCATTTGGCCAGGATACTCGAGGGTATTCCATGTTTAAATTATGCATTACATTTTCCTTGAGAGGAATTGTATGTAAAGTACATGTTTATATATTGGGCATGGACCGAATACTTATGCTTGCAGGCGGTGTTTTACTATAGCCCGATGGCATGATTGTATTAGCTTGAGGGAAACGTTCTATTTCACCTGAGGGAAACCTTTCATTATTAAGGGCCTGACTTATGTGCCTGAGGGCAACACTTCGTATGCCTGAGGGTGAGATTCTGTTACGCCTGAGGGAAATACCTGCGGGTTGGATTATTTATAGCCTGAGGGAAAGCCTGAGGGCGTGGTTTACTATTTTAGCATGAGGGAACGGTTCTGGTTGGCCTAAGGGCCTAGTGCTGTTGAGCATAAAATGTTACTAAATTAAATGATTAAATGGATAATTAAAATGGAAATATAACTGTTAAATTAGTTACTTTTGAGTACTTCTTAGTTTATTGCATTTTACTGCTGCACACTATTGTTGCATGCTTTCACAGTTGGGCACGGGCCTTTGGTGGGTTCCTACTGAGATATATTTCTCACACCATGTTTGAGCCATGCTTTTCGGCCCAAACAGACTATGTTTCTACAGGTGTATATAAGGGAAAGGGTCCTTATACGTGTACTTTATTGCTGCTGGGGTGTAAGAGAGCATGGGGCCGAGTATTGGCTTGCGTTGCCGCAGACTGTTCTGTTTTGATTTTCTGTACTTGTACTTCAGTCTTATTGTATTGATTGTGTAACATGTACTGGATACTTTCTTAGAATTTCAGGCATGTTGCGTCATTATTTATATATTTGTTGGTATTATCTATTTCAGTTGTTTATTTCAGTTGTGTATGGTTTACTGCTTCCGCTGTTGTTGTTTGTTTTATTTGATTCTGATACGCTACACTTTAACAAATGAGGACATAGTTTCTCCACTATCAGACCTGGGCCCTCGCTGCTAGTCGGCAACCTCTGACATTTGAGGAAATTCTCTTGAGGTCGCATGGCGAACCGGGTTCGGGGCACCCGTTGAGTGGCACTCGGAACCGGGACGTTACAAAGTGGTATCAAAGGGGTTCTTTTCTTTGACATACTATTTGGAGACATATTCAGGGATAGGGCGAACGGTAGTTGTTAACAATCTGTTCCCAGGCGTAGCTAACCCATGTAGAGGGAAAATCCAATTTACCTCGTGTTTCAATTTTACTGATTTTGCAATTTACAGTTGATTTGTTTTCACCGTTGTGTGACGCACTTGAGTATGTGTTGTTTTTAATTTATCTGTGGGTTCTATTTAGTTAAAAGACGATGAGATAAGGGTATGCCATCTCATGCATCATATAGGCACATTCTAGATATCACATGCCTTTCATAGTTTCCATGCCATGTAAGTACATTAGAAATTTCATGTTGTTGTGATAATTGTTGTGCTAATAATGCGTGTTGTTGTGATAATTTCATGATAAATACCTGCTTGTGATATGGTATTTTTGATTGAGCCTGTTTATATAATGGATTCCAAACTTTGGTTTTTGGGGAGTATGGGCCCCCATTGACCAGAATTTGGTGGATCATTGACTATTTATTTGTTACAACACAGATAAGATGTCAAACAATGATTAGTGGGGAGTATGGGCCCTCATGGACAAGAATTTGACACCTAGGTGTTGGTTTTTAGTATTTCATGGGTTTTGGGGATGTTTTTGAGGCATACTGTCCGGAAACCCAGTATACACACCGTGTAGTACTTTATACACATCGTGTATGTTCTTCTGTATGGGAAGAAAAATGAACTTTTTGATTACACGACGTGTACCCTTATTACATGCCGTGTAGTCTCTTCTCGTGTCACAAACCATGTGTGAGGTGACACGGGGTAGGGATAGGCTTGGGTAAAACACGCCGTGTATCTTTTGTACACGCCGTGTATTGTTGACCCAGAGTCCGGCCGTGTAACTAACAACACGGGCCAGTGAACTTCTGTACAGAACCCGATGTGTCAATGATGAACACGCCGTGTAGTGTGACCTGGGAACTCGACTGTGTAACTAACAACATGGGTCGGTACCACCTCTTCGAGAACATGCCGTGTACCTGTGGGACACACCGTGTAGTCTTGTCCGAGGACAGACCGTGTGGACTTAACTGTGTGGCTGAGAAACGGGGTAGTGTACACGCCGTGTAGTTGCAAGACGAGTAGTTGGCCATGTCACAATTGACATGGGCAGTTGGAAAATAACACCATACACGCCGTGTATGATATAATACACGCCGTGTAGTTTTGTTCAACGGGAGTCGCGTGGCTTAGCCGTGTAGAAGAACCCGAGCAGGGGAAGAGAAGTCAAGTACACGCTGTGTAGTCATTGTACACGCCGTGTAGTCTTGTTTTGAAAATATTGAAATGCCTTCTTCCTCTTGTCCTCATGTGGTCCCTTCACATTCAGTATTTGATAAATCTTAAATCTAAGGAGTTCCTTTGACCTTGTTGTGTCATGCCACCAAGACGACTGTGCATTGTTCGCCATGAAAGAAGCAACGAGTATACTCTAGAGATGGTGGGCCATGGGCTACCAGTTGATAATCCACCAGAGCCAGATGCGGCACCCACTGTTATACCGTACATAGGCACAGAGGAGCTATTCCGTGAAGGATTTATGTGGTTCATTCAGACCTTTCAGGGAGCACCGCAGGCTGCCACATCTATGGCCGAGCTGACTCGTATCTTCTAGCAGCAGTAGCCGCCTACGTTTTCAGGGGATGGAAGACCACAGGCTACAGAGTCTTATCTAGGATCGATGCAGACTATTTTCGATCATCTTGAGATGCCTCCAGGGTGGAGGGTCAAGCTCAGGACTTACATGCTGCGTGATTCTGCCAAGAGGTGGTGGGATGTTACCACCCAGTCAGAGCATCACAGAGACATGGTGTGGGAAGATTTTCAGGAAGTCTTCTATGAATTTTTTTCCCAGAGACATTGAGGGCAGAGAGAACTTGAGAGTTTATGAATCTACAGCAGGGCGCTATGTCGGTGATGTACTATTCTACTCGTTTTACTGAGCTTCAACATTTTTCATGGTGCTGGTGGGTGATGAGACCTTGAGAGCCATACATTTTGAGGATGGTCTTCATTATGACATCTGAGTGCTGCTGAATGTTTTCAGGTTGCCTTCAGTACACACTATTGTGAATTAGGTGCTGATCACATAGAGGAACATGCAGGAATCTATTGTTGTGGGACAGGGCAGTTCAATTCCAGTTACTGGTACTATTTCTACTGGAAAGAGGAAGAGACAGCTGGATTTCTTTCCGGGTGGCTGTACCAGCCATGCAGCTTCTTCAGGTGGCCCGATCAGGTGCTACCAGTGTGGTAGAGAGGGGCACAAGAGGCTGCAGTGTCCACATGACCCAGTGGAGTGTCAAGCTTGCAGCAAGATGGGTCATCCGCAGCGCTTTTGTAGAGAGTCTATACCAGAGGCTAGTTAGATGGGTTCTGTGCAGACTCCGCGTGCGGGAGCAGGACTAGTGGATTCTTACCAGTCAGGGAACTGGAATACGTCAGACTGTGCTGGTAGAGATGGTGGTCGTGGCCGTGGTAGCCAGACACCAAGATCTCAGAGGCAGCAGGGTAGGACAGCTCAGGGTAGCCATGATGTGTCGTAGGGCCGCGACACTGGGCAGACATATGCAGTCCAATAGACCCAGCAGGAGCAGGATCCCGGACCTTCTATTGTCATAGGTACTATTCTAGTAGCTTATGTCTTATCTTCAGTACTTTTTGATACGGGTGCTACACATAGTTTCATATCTGTACCCGTTGTGGAGAGCATTGAGATATTTTTTTTACTTATTCTAATATCATGATGCTAGACACTCCGTTGGGGACTAGAACGGCCGGTGTGCATTAGTGCAAGGAGTTCCCCCTAGTGGTTGGAGGGTGTCACTTTATATGGGACCTCTATGTCTTAGAGATGACAGCTTATGACATCATTTTGGGGATGGACTAGTTGGTTATCTTTCGAGCCTATGTGGACTGCTATCATCGCAGGGTGAGTTTCACGTCACCAGAGGGCGGAGAGTTTCTATAAAAGGGTGAATGGGATGTTCAGGCGAGCCGAGCTAGACCAGAGAATCATGGGAGAGGTGGTGTCACAACCCATATTGTGAGCTTTTATCTAGATGATCAGGGAAGTTTTAAGACAGATTTCCATCCAGTTGTTGATCGTTTTAGGGATGTCTTCCCGAACCAATTTTCAGGTCTACCACCGAAGCGAGAGGTGGATTTCCTTAATCAGCTTGTGCCAGGGGCATCACCTATGTCCATTCCTCCATATAGGCATTCCCTAGCTTCAGGAGCTCAAGAGGCATTTAGAGGAGTTACAGGCGAAGGGTTTTATCCGACCCAATACTTCTCCTTGGGGTTCTCCGGTCCTTTTTGTGAAGAAGGTGAACGGTACCCTTAGACTCTGTGTGGATTATCGTAAGCTGAACCAGTTGACGGTCAAGAACCCGTATCCTTTGGAGAGGATAGATGATCCTTTTTATCAGCTTCGATGAGCACGAGTGTTCTCAAAGATTTACTTGAGATCCAGATATCATCAGCTGCACGTGAGACCATTGGATATACCACTTACAGCTTTTCAGAGCAGATATGGTCTGTACGAGTACTTGGTTATGCTGTTCGGACTCACAAATTCCCTGATAGTTTTCATAGATCTAATGAATTGTGTGTTCCATCAGTATCTTCATTATTTAGTGGTAGTATTCGTGGACAAAATCTTAGTGTACTCTCGCACTCGACACGACCATGCCACCTATCTTGATATCGTATTGAGTAAACTGAGAGAGAATCATCTATATGCTACGCTTTCAAAGTGCCACTTTTGGATGGACCAGATTCACTTCCTCGGTCATATCATCTCAGAGGAAGAAGTTGCAGTGGACCCAATGAAGGTGAGAGCAGTAGTTTTCTGGGAGCATCCTAAGAACGTGTTTGAGATTCAGAGTTTCTTGGGACTGGATAGTTACTATAGACACTTCATACATGACTTCTCCTGCTTAGTAGCACCGTTTAGAGGTCTGACTTAGAAGGGTGTGAGGTTCGTTTGGTTGGAAGCTTGCAAGACAACCTTTCAGGACCTGAAAGGAAGGATGACTTCAGCCCTGATCTTGATACTCCCAGAGTAGGGGGACAGCTATACAGTTTACTATGACATATCAGGTATTGGGCTGGGAGCACTGTTGATGTAGGGTGATCGAGTTGTTGTGTATGGCTCTCGGGAGATGAGGTCACATGAGAGGAATTACCAGACGCATGATCTCGAGTTGGCTATTGTAGTGCATACAATGTGCTGTTGGAGACTTTATATATTGAGAGATAATTTTGTGGTTTTCACCGACCACAAAAGCCTCAAGTGTATCTTTACTCAGCGTGAATTAAATCTGAGGTAGAGGAGGTGGGTCGAGTACCTACACTCCTTCAATTTTGAGCTTGCCTATACACCTGGTAAAGGTAATGCAGTAGCTGTTTCACTGAGCAGGAATACTCAGATACAGGTAGTGGAGGAGGCCAGTGGTGAGTGGCAGCTTATGGCCTTATTCTCTAAGATGCATCTGGAGGTGCACGACAGTCAGCGACAGTCTTATATTTCATCTGTAGCTGTGACTTCTACCCTCCTGGACAGATTGAGGATGAGACAACTGTTTGATTTAGAAGGCCTAGTTCTACGGGAGTCTGTGGAAAGTGGGGACCCTTCTCTTGGGTGGACGATAGGCGATGATGAGGTTCTGTGTTTCCATGGACGAGTATGGGTTCCAGGGGATATACATGGGGAGCTGATGTAGGAGTTTCATGATTCCTCTTGGGCAGTTCATCCCGAGGTTACCAAGATGTAACATGACTTGAGACGTTAGTACTGGTGGCCGGGTATGAAGAGAGAGATATCTGGTTTGTTACGAGGTCTTCCACCTATCAGCAGGTGAAGGTGGAGCACCAGAGGCCAGATGGACTGTTACAGTAGTTACCCATTCCAGAGTGGAAATGGGATGATATCGCGATGGATTTTGGGAATGGATTGCTGAGGTCACCTAGATGAAGTACTGTCGTGTGTGTTGTTGTGGACAGACTCATGAAGGTAGCTAACTTCTTGCTGATAAAGGATCCCTTCGGTATATACGAGCTCAGAAGTCTATATATCCGAGAGATCGTACGTCTTCATGGGGTCCCTCTTTCAATCATTTCAGATAGGGATGCCCACTTTACGTCCCGTTTCTGGTAGAGTTTTCAGAGGGCACTGGGTACATAGGTGCTTCTGAGCACAACATACCACCCTCAGACCGATGGTCAGTCAGAGCGTATGATACAGGTGCTAGAGTACATGCTGCATGCACGCATCCTATACTTTGGGGGATCATGGGAGAAGCATATACCCTTAGTCGAGTTTTCAAATAACAATAACTTCCAGGAAACTATTGAGATGGCACCATATGAGGATTTATATGGTAGGCAATGTCATTCAACATTTTGTTGGTTAGAGGTAAGTGAGGTAGCTTTACTGGGACCACATCTCGTGTAGGAGAGTTCTGAGAAGGTACAGTTGAGTCAGAAGCGGATGGCTACCACGCAGTCTCATCAGAAGTCTTATTCTGATCGCCGCAGATGACCTTTGGAGTTCGTGGTCGGGGATCAAGTTTTCTTGCGTGTTTTCCCGACGCTGGGACACAAGCGGATCAAGAGACATGGTAATCTTTCACCGAGGTATGTGGGGCCGTTTGAGATTCTCGAGAGAGTTGGGCTGGTTGCCTATCGGTTGTATTTACCGCACCGGTACCGATCCATGCATGACATCTTCTATATGCCTCAGTTGCATCTCTATCATTCAGAACTGTCTCACGTCTTTCAGCCTGAGGAGGTTGAGTTGGAGGCAGATGCATCCTTTGAGGAGCATCAGATTCGTATCATTGATAGGAGCATGAAGGTTCTCTGAGGCCAATCAGTTCCTCTCGTATAGGTGCTATGGCAGCATGGCTGAGTGTAGGACGAAACCTAGGAGCAGGAGACCGACGTACGTGCTCAGTGGCCAGAGCTGTTCTGAGCTATATCTTCACAACCCTAGGAAGGGAAATTCGTGGATGAATTTCTATAATGGGGAAGTTTTTAAGAACCCAGTTCTCATATTCAAGGTATGGGTTTCTTCTTTTCTCCCTTCCTTAAGTGTTTTTAAAAAAATAATGAAATTGGGAAAAATCAAAAATTTTCAAACTACACGCGGTGTACTTTTCCACACGCTGTGTACTTTTGGCCGTGTGGAATGGGTACATGGGGCATGTAGCCATGTCGGCGACGAACGGTGTAGGAACCGACTACACGCTGTGTAGTGGTCCTTTACACGCAGTATAGTCAGTCGGCTGGCCAAAACAGTAAGGCGGTGGAGTAGCCGCCAGATGGGCGATGGTACACACCGTGTACTTGTGAGTACATGCCGTGTACTCATGTCGACAGATGAATAGTTTGGCGGTGCCGCCAGAGAAACAGTTAAATGATGAAAGTGCATGCCGTGTACATGGATGTACACACCGTGTACATTGTTTTTTTCTCTTAAATGGGTAGTAGCCTCCCTTGTTCATAGGGAAGGCTTAGAACCGGACGAGTGGAATGGAAGAGGGAGGCCAAACCTTGGGAGATCCACCAATCGAGCACCGGGAATCTGGTCCCACTTATGTCGATCACGTTGGAACCGCGTGGGTAAGCCCTCTATTCTCCTAGTGTGTTTCTTACCAATTATTCTCCTAACGGGAGTTATTTGTGGTTAAGAGGTTTTTCTTCTTCGTCAGATCTATATCATAATTGGGCATTTCTGGAATTGTCGTTCGTGTATAGCGCTCGTTGGCATATAGGGTAGGTGTCTTGGTGTTTATTTTCCACCTTTCGTGCATTTTTGTGAGTTTTTTAGATACGAACCCATGTTTGGGGTGTCGTGTGGCTGAGGTCGGGCCTATTTTAACACCTAGAAATGTATAGGTAATTATATGTGATAATAAAATGCTGTTTGGGATCACTACTTGGATCCAGGACCACCCTGGGGGTGCGTTTCTCTATTTAGCCATTTGGCCAGGATACCCGAGGGTATTCCATGTTTAAATTATGCTTTAATTTTTCCTTGAGAGGAATTTTATGTAAATTTCATGTTTATATGTTGGGCATGGCCCGGTTACTTATGCCTGCAGGCGGTGTTTTACTATAGCCTGAGGGCGTGATTATATTAGCCTTAGGGTGACATTCTATTTCGCATGAGGGAAACCTTTCATTCCTGAGGGCTTGACTTCAGTGCCTGAGGGTGACACTTCGTATGCCTGAGGGTGAGATTGTTTTACGCCTGAGGGCAATACCTGCGGGTTGGATTCTCTATAGCCTGAGGGAAATCCTGAGGGCATGGTTTAATATTTTAGCCTGAGGGCATGGTTCTGGTTGGCTTGAGGGCTTGGTGCTGTTGAGCACAGAATGTTACTAAATTAAATGATTAAATGGATAAATAAAATGTAAATATAACTGTTAAGTTAGTTACTTTTGAGTACTGCTTAGTTTATTTCATTTTACTACCGCAAATTCTTGTTGCATGCTTTCACAGTTGGACATGGGCCTTTGGTGGGTGCCTACTAATATATATTTCTCACACAATGTTTGGGCCATGCTTTTCACCCCAAACAGACTACGATTTTGTAGGTGTTGATAAGGGAAAGGGTCTTTATACAGGTACTTGATTGCTGCTGGGGTGTAAGAGAGAATGGGACAGAGCATTGGCATGCGATGCCGCAGACTATTCTATTTTGCTTTTATATACTTGTACTTCAATCGTATTGTATTGATTGTGCAACATGTTTTGGCTGCTTTCTTAGAATTTGAGGCATGTTGCATCATTATTTATATATTGGTTGGTATTATCTACTACAGTTGTTTTTTTCAGTTGAAAAATAATGGCATAGTTTCCCCACTATCAGACTTGGGCCCTCGCTGCTAGTCGGTAGCCTCTGGCATTTGGGGAAATGTGCTTGAGGTCACGTGGCGAACTGGGATCGGGGCACCCGTTGAGTGGCACCTGGAACCAGGACGTTACAGACTCTTTCTCAAGTATTCTGTTTAGAACATCACTGTTCAAGTCTACAGTTGGGCATGTCTACCATTAGTATAAGGTTACTACTAGAAAATACCTACTATCGAGATAGTTGACTATTGTTCAAAGTCTACTGATGAAAAAACTCCACCGTTAATGAAATTACCTGTTGAGATAGTCTATAGTTGGAAAGGTCACTGTTGAAATAGTTTGATGTTACAGACCTAACGATGAAGTCCACTAATGAGGAGCTTCTATAACATAGAGTAACAGAAACTATTACAAGCCTACAGACAGGGGAATAGCCTACTGATGAAGCTCACAGTTGAATAGCCTACCGATGAAGTCCACAGTTGTAGAGACTACCGTTGAAGACTACCATGTGACATGCATCTACTACCAGTCTAATGATATTCTATTTTTTACCAATTTTATTAATACTATCATAACAGTCATGCCTGGACAAATTAATTCACCTGACATAATTAAATTTTATTTGCAGACATATCATGAAATAGTACAATGTACAAGGAAGACCAAACTTGGATGAAACAATTTTTTTGTCTGCCCTTGCTGAACCAAATGAAAAAAGATCAGCTAGAAAAGTGTATATATATATATATGTACAGACAGAAAATAGAAAAAAGGGGTGTGTGGACTTATTGAATATACAAAGAACACTCATAAGAGAGAAACATACACAATCTGAAGAGGAACATTCAAGCACTCATTCAGAAAAAACATAGATCTTCCCGAAGATATATTGAAAGAACCATTTTCGAGCTGTAGTGGTGTGCTACAAAGAGATTTAAACCCAAGAATCTGATCATATCTACATCTGGATGTCAAAACTTGGAAGTTACAACACTCTGTTTTGGATTAAACTTGCAGAGAAGGACCAAAACTTAAATTCCTTCATTCCAACGAGTCCAGAGCTGATCTGCCAACACAACAGAGCATTTTAAACTCATCCCTACTATCGTTATCACTACTTTGTTTAAATAATTTACATTTGTAAGTAGTGTGTACGTGTTACACACACTGAATTTTGTGCTAGAACTGAGGGATACTAAAAATCCCCATTCCAAACTCTATTTATATTTTTTCCCACACATAACTGTGGAAGAAGCCTGGTGCGGCTTGGTAGTTAAATGTTTTCCCACGTATAACTGTGGTAGAGGTTGCAAAACCTGGACAGTTTGTGAAAATTGTTGTAAAGCCCGATTCATGATGTGTATCACTCTTTAATATAATTACTTGGTGGAAGGTGATAACCATGTGGAGAGGACTAAGTCTTGACTTAAGACTGAACATCTTGTTTAAATTATTGTGTTCATCTTTCATTTACACTGTTTTACATTTATCCACTGATTGTATTTGCAAAGACAGAAATTTGTTTTTACATTCACTCTAATAGTTAGTTTTGGTTAGTGTGTATATCTAATTTTTTTAGTAAACTTGTTTAAAAAGTCTAATTAGTTCCCATACTGATTCAACTGAGGAGTAATCAACCTTTGAAAAACCTATTGAACAATGAGTCACTTATATATCTACTTCCTTAATTTACTGAGCTATTTTAATTTGGGGGATTTTAATCCCAAAGGTTTTTAACAGAAATTTTAATTGGAACTCAATTCACCCCCCTCTTGAGTATCCACTCCGACCAACATTTGGTATCAGAGGCTAGGTTGTTATTTATCAAAAGTTTTTAAACCCTCTGTTTTTTAAACTGTGATTTTAGTTTTATCTTAATGATCTTAAATTTCTGTTAGTTCTAAATTTTATCTCTTTAATATATTTTCTAAAATCTGGTCATGGACAATAGAATAGAAGGTGATGCTACTAATAGGCCACCCTTCTTCAATGGTGTAAATTAAGCTCAATGAAAATTAAAATGAAAATTCATTTGGAAAGTATTGGTTTTGATACTTGGTCTGCTATAGAATCAGAATATGAGATCCCCAAAACTGCTAGATCTACCTGGGATGATGCTACAATGTCTGACTATAACAATAACTATAAATCAATGAATTCACTTTACTACTCTTTAGGAGATGAGGAATTTAACCGAATTTCTGCATGAAAAATAGCTCATGAAAACTGGGACACCTTGGCTGTTTCTCATGAAGGAACAACCAACATGAAGGAAATGATATTAAATACTTATATTATTAAATATGATAATTTTATGATGAGACATTATGAACCCATTTCTGACATGTACCTTGGGTTTAATGAGATTGTCAACACCATGAGTTCACTGGGAAAAGTTGTTCCAGAGAAGGAGCAGATCATTAGAATATTGAGATGTTTTCTAGAAAAATGGAGAGGCACTTCTGTGTCTATCTGAGAGTCATTGACATCAGCAAGCTACCGGTTAAGGAGTTTATTGGTAAACTAATGATGTATGAAGAAGAACTGAAGGTAAAAAAAGATGAAGATGATGAACCTAAGAGAAAATTTGTTGCATTCAAGTCTACTGCTTCAAAGAGCAAAGATTTGGAGAAAATACATGTACCTACTAAAAGTCCAACTAGTGAATATTCAGATTCAGACAGTGATGAAAAAATTGCTCAAATATCTAGGAGATTTAAGAAGTTATATAGGAAGAAGAATTGTTTCAGAAAACCAAACTACAAGGGTAAGTATGATCAATAATGTAAGTGGAATAAGGATTGGAAAAATATGACAAGGAAGATGATATAGTCTACTATGAATGTAAGGGGAAAGGATAAATCAAGGCTGACTATCCGAAGCTAAAATTCACAGAGAAATATGATTATAAGGACAATAAGTATAAGAAAGCCATGAAAGAAACCATGAGTGCTTCGGAAGACAGAACAAGTGAATCAGAAGCTACTGATTCTGAAAAGAATCATGCCAACATGTGCGACATGACTAACATATCTGAGGTACCTATTTCCCCTATTCTAAATAATTATTATTCTGGAAATAACAGTGATTCAGGTAATGATGAAAATATGTCTAAGGCTGAATTGTTTGAATATTTCAATATACTTGATGATACACACAATGAACTAAAAGATAAATATAAATCTTTGAAGAAACAGCATGCCTTAACTAGTAATATTAAAACAGATCTAAACGTATAAAAAGAAAAGAATGTTCAACTGTTGAATGAGAAAACTCAACTAAAATTATCTAATGAAAAATTAAGAAAGGATATTTAGATTTTCACTAATGTTAGGGATACCTGGACACAGTTTCTAGAAAAACATATTGCTCCAAAATATACAACTGGTCTAAGACATCAGCCTGGACAGAGATAGTTTAGCAAAACCAAATTTGTTCCAAAATCTGCATAGTTCACTGCTAATTCTAGACCATATTTTGAGAAACAATTTTTTAATGGACCTAACAAAGTATTTATGTCTCAAAATATGTTTGTGGATTTTATAAAATCTGTAAATTAAGTATAGGTTCCCAATGTTTTCTTGGCTAACCTTTCTGGACCCAAAAAGATCTTGGTACCAAAATTACCCCATGTTTAATCTATTTTGTAGGGATGTTGTTTAAAGTGTTCCTGTAATACTCTATGGTACTTGGATAGTGGATGTTCAAGACATATGACAAGTTACTATTCTTTCATCGAGATTGTAATTAATGTTTATGGTGGGAATGTCACCTTTGGTGACAATGCAAAATGAAAAATCATCAGCTTATGCCAGATTGGTAACCCTGATACAATATTAATTTCTAAAGTACTTTTTGTTGATGGATTAAAGTATAATTTACTTATCATATCTCAGTTATGTGATAATGGCCTTAATGTTAAATTTTAAAATGGTTCATGCAATGTTTTTAATTCAAAAAATGATTTAGTTTTTACTGCATGTAGAGATGAGAATGTATATGTTGTTGATTTAAATTCTTTAGCCCAAAAAAATATTTCCTGCTTAAATGATTTTCATAAAAAGAGTCTTGGTTATGCCATAGAAGGTTAGGACACTCTAATGTGCACTCACTTAAGAATATATCTATGAAATGTTTAGTTAAAGACTTACCTAAATTAGAATTCCCAATTTATAAAGTGTGTAATTTCTGTCAAAAGGGAAAACAACACAAAGTTTCTTTCAAACCAAAGAAATAAGTTTCAACTTCTCAACCACTTGAGTTGGTTCACATGGATTTGTTTAGACCATCAATAGTTTCAAGTCTAAATGGGAAGAACTATGTTTATGTTCTTGTAGATGACTTCTCTATGTATACTTGGGTATACTTTTTAGCTCACAAAATTGAATCTTATTACTATTTTGTCAAATATTCCATGTCTGTAGAAAACCTTAGTGGAATTATGATTAAGACCCTGAGAAGTGATCATGGCTGAGAGTTTGAGAATCATGAGTTTGAATATTACTGCTCACACAATGGCTATAGTCACAACTTTTCTTCCCCTAGGACACCTCAACAAAATGGAGTTATAGAAAGTAGAAATAGGACCCTTCAAAAAATTGCAAGGACTATTTTTAATGATTATGACTTACCTGTTTATTTTTGGGCCGAAGCTTTAAATACAGCTTGTTATGTTATCAATAATGTTTTTATTAGACCTATTCTAAAAAGGACCCCATATTAACTTTGGAATAATAGGAAGCCTAAGGTTAATTACATTAGAGTTTTTGGTTGCAAAGTCTTTATTCTAAATACTAAAGATAATCTTGACAAATTTTCTCCCACAAGTGATGAAGGAATTCTCCTGGGTTATTCTATCTCAAGTAAAGCCTATAGAGTGTTCAATAAGAAAACCAAATGTGTGGAAGAATCGGTTCATGTCAAATTTGATGAGACTCATCCACATGAGCCTAAAACCTCTCTTGAACATCTTGAGTAAGATTTGTCAAATCTGAACTTTAATGATAAAAATAGTCAATCCCCCGTAAAAGTATCCAATTCTGAAAATTTTTGGGAAACTGCACCTGATGATTCTGATCCAACAGAAAACAATAACGAATCTAGTTCAACCCTTCCTAGAGGTATTATAACTCTCAAGAATCATCCTCTAGATGTTGTTGTAGGTGATTTAAATAGAGGAACATAAACTAGAGCTTCTCTAAGAAACCAGTTTGAACATCAAGCTTTTCATTCACAGCTTGAACCCAAAAATATTAATGATGCTATCAATTATGAATTTTGGGTAATGGATATTCAAGAAGAATTAAATAACTTCGAAAGAATTTTTTTTTGGGAATTAGTGGAAAGACCTAAGGACACTTTTACCATAGGAACTAAATGGGTGTTTAGGAACAAAGTTGATGAGTCTGGGAATATAGTTAGAAATAGAGCTAGGATAGTTGCACAAGGATATATTCAAGAGGAAGGAATAGACTATGAGGAGACCTTTTCACCTGTAGCTCGACTAGAAGCCATTACGATACTACTTGCCTATGAATCTCGTCTGAATTTTAAACATTATCAAATGGATGTTAAAAGTTCTTTTCTAAATTGGTATACAGTTGATGCTGTATTTATTGAACAACCTCCTAGTTTTACAAATCCCCATTTTTTCAATCATTTTTTAAACTATCTAATGCTTTATATGGCTTAAAACAAGCTCCAAGAGCATGGTATGATAGGCTCAGCTCTTTTCTTATTTGAAAAGGTTTTACCAAAGTGATAGTCAATCCTACTCTTTTAATTAAATTGATTTCTAAAGATGTTTTGATAGTACAAATTTATGTGGTTGATATTAGTTTTGGATCTTCTAAAAATTCATAATGTACTGATTTTTCAAAAATGATACAAAAGGAGTTTGAAATGAGTTTAATGGGAGAACTCAAATTTTTCATTGGATTTCAGATCTTTCAAAATAAAAATGGCATTATTTTGAATCAAAGTAAATATATTAAGGATCTTTAAAAACGTATTTCATTAGATTGTTGTAAAGGAAGTGACACACCTATGAGTACCACCTATAAGTTAGATGCTGATGAAGCTGGAGAACTAGTGGATAAAACCCACTATAGAGGTATGATAGGAAGTCTACTCTATCTTATAGCTAGCAGACCTATCATCAAGTTTAGTATATGCATGTGTGCTCGCTTTCAATCTAATCCAAAATAATCTCATTTAACTGCTGTTAAAATGATTTTTAAATATCTCAAAAATACTCCTAACATAGTATTATTTAATCCAAAAGGACAATCATTTGATTTGTTGAGTTATTCTAATGATGATTTTTATGGTTTCAAGTTAGATAGAAAAATCACCTCTAGGACATGTCATATTTTAGGAAAGTCACTAGTATCTTGGTGTAGTAAGAAGAAGAACTTTGTTGCATTATCTACTGCCGAAGCTGAGTACATAGTTGCTGGTAGTTGTTGTGCTCAAATTCTGTGGATGAAACACACTTTACTGGACTATGGATATCAATTCAAACATGTCTCTATAAAGTGTGACAATACAAGTGCTATTAAAATTTCCAAAAATCCAGTATCTCATGCTAGGATAAAGCATATTGACGTGAGACATCACTTTTTGAGGGATCACTATCAAAAGGGTGATATCACTCTTGAATTCATTGGCACAGAACATCAATTGGATGATATATTCACAAATCCCTTGAATTCTAAGAGGTTAAATTACATCAAACATGAGTTAGGTATGATTAACATTATCATAGGAGAACTTAATGTTAGACTTTACTATTAGACCTCACAGTTATACCTCACAGTCGGACCACACAGTTAGACCTCATAGTTGGACCTCACAGTTGGAACTCACAGTCAGACCTCACAGTTGGACCTCACTGATAAACCTAACTGTTGTACCTCACCGTTTTACCTCACTGGTGTACCTAACTGGTACATCTCACTGTTGGATACCTCGCTGTTTGTCTTTATTTTTGCGGGAATCTGAACCGTTTTTATTCCTATTTATTATTTCTATTTTATTTTTTTCTAATCCCTAAATGATAAAAACAAAGGCGACGAACATATCTCAATCCACCTTCCTCTCTCTGTCTTGAACCTTGCTCTCAAATTTCCTAAACCCTAACCCTTCATTGGAGCCCTCAAACCCCTCTCAACCTCTATGGCTTGAACCAAGCGACCCCCGATTGTCAACGAGGATGCACCAAGACCAAAGAGAACTCGAGCAGAATCCAGTGGCACCAGTAATACCCCAATGGGACCTATCTACCCACATCTGACCAAAAGATAAATCTTTATTGAGAATGAGTTAAGTGAAGAATGGCTACTGTCGAGCAAGTCATTAGTCCTGAATTCACTATATGCCCAAGGATGGAATGAATGATTTTCCAAAAACAATGGACCATACTACCCGAAGCTTATGAAATAATTCTATGAATATCTGATGTTCGAAGAGGAAGATGATGTGCATAAGCTAATATCCAGAGTCAATGGCAATGAAGTAAGCTTCTCGTATGCTGAGTGGGATTCCTTTTTGATAGTTCCTTATGAAGGAGTATAAGATTACTAATATGGAGTGGCTTTTCCAGACATTGATGTTTTTGAATATGAAAAAAGATCTGGAAGAACTGACAGGAAATGGAAAATAAATGAAGATCATTGCAGTTGAGATGAATGGGGAGGTCATACTTTTGTTCAAATTTATTCCGTATGTAATTAGTCCAAGGAGATGATATTTTGCAGTGTTGAAGTACTAGAACATATTCCTGATGTACATACTGAAGCATGGAAAGAAGATTAACCTATGTAGGTTACTGATGGAACAATTGGAGGATATGACTAAGGAAATCCCAAAATCCAATTCTATATTCCATGCCAAGCTTATTTCAGTAATGCTAAAGGTAAATGTTGTGGATGGAAATCAAAAAGAGATGATAGTGGCCAAGAATAGTGTTTGTATCTCCAAGGTTATTTAAAAATTCATGAAAATTAGCTGGAATCCCTGGAAGAAGGCATGGGTGAATGATGAAGGAAATGTATATGAAAATTTTGACCCTACTACACATCCATCTAGGCCAAAAGACAAGAGAGATCCAGGCCTGACGCCTGATGAGCCAGAACCGGATTATTCAGATGAAGAGGAGGAAGTTAAAGGTGTTGTGGACCCTGAAAGAGAGAACACCCCCAATGATGATGGGAGTGATACTGATTTCCCTAACAGTCCTGTAAGTATAGTACCTTTCGGAGAAGCTAGCCCTCCAAAAGAACTGCCAAGAAGAGAGACTGTCCTGAAGGACAGTTATACTGAGACCACTAAAGAATAAGAAGCATACCAGAATATTTTCAAGGGCACCTCTGAAGAGGATGAGGCTACCCAGTCAGATCATATTTCTCATGAGGCAGAGGAGTCTTGTGATAAGGATAAAGGTAAGGAGGCTGTTGGTGAAGCTGATGATGAGGAAAATTAAGAAGAAGAGCTCAGTTAGAGTCCACTTATAGATAATACAGACAAGACAGTGGCTGGTCAAGAAGCAAGAGTGGAATCTACTTCCATTGATATGGAAGTCACTGATGACTCAGTGAAGGCTGTAACTCACCCCACTGGTGAACTAACAGAGAAAACTATTGTTTAATATACTAGAGTTGTAGAGGAGGCTATGGAGATACCTAGAGCAGAACAAGTAGAGGAGAATAATCAGGAGAGATCTCTATGTGAGGGGGAGCATCTTGGTTCAGTTTCTGTGCTGTATGACATAGATTGTTGGTCATCAGATCAAGGGTACATGCTACATGGACTCAATTATGGAGATTCTGATGAGGAAAACCAGCCTCAAAGGGATTCTGTTGTCCTATATGAAATTATTCCAGTAGTTGTGGTTGAAAATTTGGCAACCAAGGAGGACCTTGAGTCCTTTAAAGTTGAAATGAAAAAGGCAGTGAGAGAATCAGTGGCATATTTGACGAATAGCCTTGTTGAAGAGATGAGGAATGTGGAGAAAACCCTGGAGCTATCTCTGGGATGTGTTGTGTCTAGTATAATGAAATAAATTATGGATGCGGTTAAAGTGTGCCATACTCAAATTGAATGCTAGACAGGAGCTATTGTTGCTCTAAGACAATCGATTGCTTCATTGACTGTCATAAGCAGTTCTCAGAACCAAGTGAATGCTGAGATTCGATATATCAAAGAGGTAGTGAAGATGTTTTTGGAAGATTTTGAGGCTTTTAAGTTAACAGTCAAAGAACACATGAACAGTCAGGATGAACTTGTTCAGAAGGAAATTGGTAATTTGACTCATTCTTTCAAAGAGACAGTAGCTTTCTCGGTCAATCTCCTTACATCATCTAGCACCTCTGTGAACATTGACCCGATCAGAACTATGATCCAGGAAGAGCTTGATAAGGCCAGTACCAGTGGCACCTCTGATTCTCAGGTAATTGCTACTACTATAGAAGTCAACAGTTATGTTCGTGAACACTTTTAAGCAGCTACTGTTACTCAGGAGGCCATTAAGAATAAGGTAGATTCTTACTTTGAGAATATCTATACCAAGCACCACATGACCAACCACTTCAAATGTTTGATAGAGAATAAGAAGCTTCCTCTAGTGACTCAATCATTTAGGGACCTGGTCAGTAAACTGAGAGAATTGACCCCTTCTTTGGATAAGTTTTTGGAGAATAAAGATGATTTCTTATCTGCTATGAAAAGAGGAGGAAGAATTATTATGAATTTCAGAAAACTTCTTATACTCTTTCTCCATGTGGACTGCACCCCAGTTATCATCCCTCATGCCTTACCTACATCTCAACCCAATGGTTCTTCCACGATGTCTTCTGCTGAAGCTATTAGAAGCCTTACTCCACTGATACCTCAGCAGGCTACCCACTACAGACCCACAAGAGCTTCTGTTGCTGCCCCTCCAGTCCTTCCTGCAGCACTTCCCAAACCTACTGATCCACCAGCTCATCCTCCACCTTCTTCATCCAAAGGGAAAGACCACATACCTACGGATGATAAGGATTGGGTCTGTTTTTTGTCTTTTGATCGGGACTATGTATTCTTTTTGGGTCATGTAATGTACTTTCATTAATACAATATTTCTTTGTTCTCTCTGTTTGTTTTTCTTTTTTCTAATCACAAAGGGGGTGAAATACTGAAATACTGTGCTAATTATAGATTAATCATGTGATTGGGGAGAAATATGCTAATATACTAAGATGATACTATGTTGAATATTTTCTACCTTTCTCTCTGATACCATGTACCAATAGTTTCTAGTTTAAAACTCTTATTAATATCTGATACATGAGACATTTTTTATCTTAGTTTAATAACTGTATTATGTATGAAATATATCTTTAATACATACTGGAATAATTTGTGATTATCAAAAAGGGGGAGATTGTTGGACTCACCTATTTCAATAATCTCAAATCATGTTTAAATATTGATCATGATATATTAATCCATTTACTAATCTTTTTAATCTATATTTATATTGTTTTATCCTGAACAATTTATATTCTTAGTCTCATGACTTTATCACATCAGCTTATAGTTTATATTTATCTAAATATAAGTTCACTGTTAAAGGCTACTGGTAAGAGTCTTCTATTCAAGGTCATCGTTATAGCTCACTGTTACACTAGGTCACTGATTTTAGAAGGTTACTGTTGAAGATCTACTCTCACTAATATAGGCTACCAGTATAAGGTTTCTATCACTAGTCTACCATTGATCTGCTTATCAAAGCTCACAGACAAAGAGTCATCGTCACAAGTTCACTACTGTGATAAGGCTTCTGTTAGAAGTTCACTGTCAAACTCTTTCTCAAGTCTTCTATTTAGAACTTCACTGTTCAAGTCTACAGTTGGAATTGTCTACCGTTAGCATAAGGCTAATGCTAGAAAATACCTATTGTTGAGATAGTCAACTGTTGTTCAAAGTCTACTGATGGACATACTCCACCGATAATGAAATTACCTGTTGAGATAGTATATAGTTGGAAAGGTCATTGTTGCAATAGTCTGATGTTACATACCTAATGATGAAGTCCACTGATGAGGAGCTACTGTTACATAGAGTAACAGCTACTATTAGAAGCCTACAGACAGCTGAATAGCCTACCGATGAAGCTCACAACTGAATAGACTACCGATGAAGCTCACATTTGAATAGCCTACTGATGAAGTCCACAGTTTTAGAGACTACCGTTGAAGTCTACCATGTGACATGCATCTGCTACTAGTCTAATGATATTATATTCTTTTCTTTACCAATTTTATTGATACTATCATAACGACCATGTCTGGAAAAATTAATGCACCTGACATTATTAAATGTTATTTGTAGGCATATCAGGAAATAGTACAATGTACGAGGAAGACCACACATGGTTGAAACATTTTTCCTATCGGCCCGTGATGAACCAAACGAGAAAAATCTCAGCATGAAAAGTGTACATATATATATGTGTAGAGACACACAATAGAAACAAGGGGTGTGTGGACATATTGAATATACACAGAACACTCATAAGAGAGAAACATACACAATCTGAAGAAGAACATTCAAGCACTCATTCAGAAGAACACATAGCTTCACAAAGATCTATTGAAAGAACCTTTTTCAAGCTGTAGTGGTGTGTTATAAAGAGATTTAAACCCAGGAAGCTGATCATCTCTACATATGGAAGTCAGAACCTTGAAGTTGTGACACTCTGTTTTGGAGACAACTTGTAGAGAAGGTCCAAAACATCATATCCTTCATTCAAACGAGTCCAGAGCTGCTCTGCCAACATAACAGAGCATTTTAAACTCATCCCTACAATCTTTAGCTCTTCCGTGTTTAAATACTTTACATTTTTAAGCAGTGTGTATGCGTTACACACACTGACTTTTGTGCATGAACTGAGGGATAATGAAAATCCTCATACCAAACATTCTTTAAATTTGTTTCCCACACATAACTATGGAAGAAGCCTGGTGTGGCTTGGTAGTTAAATTTTTTCCCACGTATAACTGTGGTAGAAGTTGCAAAACCTAGACAGTTTGTGAAAACTGTTATAAAGCCCGATACAGGTTGTGTATCACTCTTTAATATAATTTCTTGGTGTCAGGTGATCACTGAGTGGAGAGGACTAATTCTTGACTTAAGACTGAACCTCTTGTTTAAATTGTTGTGTTCATCTTTCATTTACTCTTTTTTACATTTATCTGCTGCTTGTATTTGCAAAGACAGAAATCTGTTTTTACATTCACTCTAATAGTTAGTTCTGGTTAGTGTGTATATCTGATTTGTTTAGTAAACTTGTTTCAAAATTTTAATTAGTTCTAATACTGATTCAACTAAGGAGTAATCATCCTTTGAGTAACATGTTGAAAAATAAGTCAGTTATATCTCTACTGCCTTAATTGACTAGGCTGTTTTAATTTGGGGGATTTTAATCCCAAAAGTTTTTAACAGAAATTTTAATTAGAACTCAATTCACCCCCTCTTGAGTATCCACTTCAACCAACAAGTAATAATTACTATTAACTTGTAATAATTACTAATATATTGTAATAATTAACAATTAGTAAAAAAATTGTAATAATTTGTAATTAGTAATAAATTTTAATAATTTGTAATATGTAACAAACTGTAATAATTTTTAATTAGTAATAAATTTTTATAATTAGCAGTAATAATTAATAAATGGTAATAATTAGTAATAAATTGCAATAATCACTAATAAATTATAATAATTAGTAATAATTTGTAATAATCAGCAATAAATTTTAATAATTAGTAATAAATTGTAATAATTAGTAATAAATTGTAATGAATAGTAATAATTGGTAATAATTGTTAATAAATTGAAATAATTGGTAATAAATTGTAATAATTAGTAATAAATTGTAATAATTAGTAATAATTTGTAACAATTTGTAATAATTTTTAACAATTAGTAATAAATTGTAATAAATTTTAATAAATATTAATAATTAGTAATAATTAATAATAAATTTTAATAATTAGATAAAATTAGTGGTAATTAGAAATAAATTGTAATAATTATTAATAAATTTTAATAATAAGTAATAATTAGCGATAATTAGCAATAAAATGTAATAATTAGTAATAAATTGTAATTATTTGTAATAATAAGCGGTAATTGGTAATAAATTATAATAATTAGTAATAAATTGCATTAATTAGTAATAATTGGGAAAAACATTAATAATTAGCAGTAACTTATATAATTAGAAACAATTAAAAATAAATAGTAATATTTAGTAATAATTGGTAATAAATAGGAATAATTAGTAATAATTAGAAATAATAAGTAATAATTAGAATTAGTTAGTAATAATTAGGAATAATTAGTAATATGTAGTAATAAGTAGTAATAATTAGCATTAATTAGGAATGAATATCAAAAATTAGGAATAAATTGTAATTATTTAAAATAACTAGTAATAATTTGTAATAATTTGTAATAATTTGCTGCAATTAGCAATAAAATGTAATAATTAATAATAAATTGTAATAATTAGTATTAATTAGTAATAATTTGTCATAAAATGTTTCAATTAGTAATAAATTTTAATAATTTGTAATAATTAATAATGATTAGCGAAAATAGGTATAATTAGTAAAAAATAGTAATAATTTGTAATAATTAGGAATAATTATTAATAATTTGTAATAATTAGTAATAATTATAAATAATTAGTAATAATTAGAAATAATTAGTAATAATTATAAATAATTAGTAATAATTAACAATAAATAGTAATAAATAGAAATAATTATGAATAAATAGAAATAATTAGTAATAATTAGCAATAATTAGTAATAAATAGCAATAATTAAGAATAAATATAAACAATTATGAATAATTAGAAATAATTAGAATAATTAGCAATAATTAAAATAATTAGAATTAATTAGAATTATTATAAATTATTAGAATAATTAGAATAAATCCACATAATTTCAACTAGAGTAATAATTAGTAATAAATTGATACAATTTTCAGCGGATTGGCGGTAACTCTTTTCCTAAAAAACTCATCTCTTTTATACTTTATCCCATTGAAATCACTATGAAAAATCTACTCCAACGTACAGATATCCATTTTCATGTTCATAATAATATAGAGTAGTGCAACGAGGCCTCCCTAATATCTATTCTCATGCATAATGAAATGGATATGTGTAAATCTCATCATATTTTTCATACTCATTTCAGTTGGATAAAGTTGTAAGGAGATGAGTCATCCAGAAAAAGAGGCTCTTTTTCTCAATGACACATCTCCTTGAAACTTTCACCCTTAAAATCACTATGAAAAATCTGATCTGATGTATAGATATCCATTTGCATATGCACAAGAATGGAGATTAGGGAGGCCTCGCCGCACTGCTCTCTATCCTGGTGTATATGAAAATAGATATCCATACGTTAGAGAATATTTTTAGTAATTATTTCGCTGGGAGAAATTTGTGAGGAGATGAGCCATTGGGAAAAGAGTCGTCGCCAATCCAATGGAAATTATGCCACTCATAATAAGTAGTAATTAGTATAAATTAGCTATAATTAATAAAAATTAGTGGTAATTAGTATAAATTAATATAAATTAGTGTAGATTAGTTTAAATTTTGAAACAAATACTCTAAATAACTATGAAACAATAGAAATTATTATAAATTGCAAGAAAAGTAAATTTATTTTTCTTCTATTTTTTGGATAGTGTTTGTATTATATAAAATTATTCTAAAAAACTAATTATTTTATATGTTTTAGAGAAATATGGAACAAAGAAGTAGAAAATATTCATTATTAGGTGATCACTCTTGGATAAATCAGCACATGAATCCAAATAGTTTTGGTTTAAATATTGTATATGTTGAGGGTGTTGTGGCTTTATTATCATTTGCATCATAAAACTAGAATTTGTTTTAGAAGGGAAAATTAAGTTTCCTTGTAAAAAATGTTCATTTAAGACATTTTACACATTCTAAAATGTTGGGGGTCATCTATTACATTTTGGTTTTTAACTAGATTATAATTTTTTATCAACTTGGTGAATAAAGTTGCGGAAAAGACACTAATAATTTGGTTTTGGATCCATTATTTTTTCAATATTTAGTTAATGATGTGGAAGTTCCATCTTTTCAACAAACTGATACTCAGGATGATATTGATTTAACTCTTGAGTTTGAACCATATCAATTTTATGAGAAGTTGAGGTCTGCTGAGTATTTCTTATACCCTAGTTGCATGTTATGAAAATTTTAAGTGGTTGAAAAATTTATGTCTAGTAAATTAGATAATGGAATTTAAAATATCTATTTTGATCAGATATTATCTTTTCTTAAAACACCATTACGTAAAGGAAATGTGTTGTCAAAAAATTTCAATGAGAGAAAGAGGCTGGTTCATAATATGCGTCTTGGTTATCTGAAGATTCATGAATTTTCAAATGATTGCATCATATATTATAATGAAAATGAGTCATTGGATAGTTATACCACATGTGAAAAATCGAGGTATAAAGAGGGTCAACTATGGAAGTCAGGATTAATTCCTATTAAATAGTTGATATATTTCCCACTTACACCTAGATAACAGCTTTTATTTATGTCTCAGAACAGAGCGACATTGATGTAATGGAATAAAACCAACATTTTCACTGGTAAAAGATTAAATCCTTTCTCTTACGGTGATTCATCAATTCATTTTGACCAAGTGCATCTTTTTTTTCCATTAGAAGCCCAAAACCCGCGATTGTGTGATTCTACTGAGAGTTTTTGTCCATTTGGTTCTTAAAGTAGTCAGTATTCATGTTGGAATGTCTTTATAACTCCATACATTTTACATCCTTGGATGTTGATGAAGAAGCCACATATATTTTTAACCTTATTAATTCCAATACATCCAAAAATAAATATTGGTGTTTATTTGAAACCATTGATTGATGAGTTAAATTACTTGTGGAGTAGTGGTACCAGTATATATGATGTTATTGAGAACCAAAATTTACTACTGAAACTACATTGGTGTGGAAAATTAGTGACTTCCCAACATATGTCTTGTTATCTGGCTCGAGTACACATGGCCCAAACTCATGTTTGTACTGTATGAGAGACATCAAAATGTTTATTCTTGTCAATGGAAAAAATGTGTTTTTTTGACTTTCATCGCATATTCCTTCCAACCGATCATCCTATTCAGAGGAACAAATAACATTTCTGAAAAGGTAAAATTGAAAGATATGCACATCTAAGAATTCTCTCAGGTATAGAGTTAAAATTAATTGTCTCTTCATTACCTCCCATCACATTTGGACTAACAATAAACCAACATGAAATTGATTTCTTTAGGAAAGAACACAATTGGATATAACAAAGCATTTTGGGGATTTTCCATTTTGGTATAATTTGTTGGTTTGTCACATGTTGGATATCATGTATATTGAGAAGAAGTATTTTGATGATTTTTTTCATACAGTTTTGGATACACCAAGTAAGACAAAAGATAATGTAAAGGCATGATTAGATATTTCCCAAATTTATAGGTGACCAGAACTTGAACTATTTGAAAATATCTTCTCACAGAAGTTAATAAATCCCAAATTAGCTTATAAACTATCCAAAATTATTAATTAATATTATTGTGAGTGGACTGAATATTTGAAACATCAATATGGTTATGCTTCCAATTGGGGTAGATGTGTCAGAAATGTTCATATTACCAGATTAAAAAACCCAAAAATATCATGTTATAAGGGAAATACTTCAACCAATTGGATTAAGAGGTCTGTTGACTTCTATTATTTGGGATGTGATAACAGAAAAAAATTATTTTTGAAGCATTTTTGGGGAGAAAACAGTCTATGACGCACTATGAAGACTGCAAGAAGATGTTGTTTTAATTTTATATAAACTAGAAAAAAATCTTCCCGTTGGGTCTCTTTAACTCAATGGACATTGGATATTACATTTTCCACATGAAGAAAAATGTATACATTTGTTATAGTTCTGATGGATGTACCCATTCGAGAGATGCATGCATAAACTGAAGAATAAGGTATGTAATAAAGCATCAGTTGAAGGATCAATTGCAGAAGCATATTTCTAAGAGGAGATTTTTTTTATGCTCTCATTAATATTTATCTGGATATCCCTCAAAACAAAACCATATGGGTCATAATGAGTGAAATGGTGTCAATGAAATGAGCAATCAATTATTAGTTTTTATTCATCCAAAACATGGATTCGGTTGAGTTCATGAATGATGGATTTCATATGATTAACATCATAGAGCTCAAACATTTGTTGTGCCCAACTGTAAAGAAATGGAACCATATTTACTTTGAGTTCTCCTATCACTTATTCTATAATATTTTTTATAGAAAATTAATCTTATTTTATTTGTAGGTTATATGATAATCATATCATGAGATAGCTTCCACAAATTACCGTAGATGCTCTTAAAGAAAGTTGGAAAAATAATTTTTCTTAATGGTTTCAAAAACTAGTGACATAAATTATTTATGGTTTAACATATACAATCAATTTGTTACTTATTATATTCATAATTATTTTACAAATTTTAAGGTATCTCAACATGCTGCAAAAATTGATAATCGATTATGTGTATTGATTAACTCACCATCCAAAATGGTTCAATATTATAATTCACATGTCGTAATTATTTTCAATTTCATACATGTGCATATGGGGAATCAAAAAAAAACAATGAATAGTGATGTTTTCTTGAGAGGATCTCCTCATAGAGAATCTAAAGTTTACTTTTATGGAATACTGGAAGAAAATATTAAACTGTGTTTTAGGGGATATAATTGTATAAAGATGTTAAAATGTCACTGGTTGGATACTAAGAGAATCTTGCTTGTTCATCAGACCCATGGAATCGTTGATGTTAAATATAAAAGTATTTTTGAAATAAATGAACAATTTTATTAGATCATCAAGCACATCAAATTTATTATGAAAACTAATATGCTACATAAATATAGTTTGGTGATTTGTGGGGTATAAAAAAAATTAAATCTTTGGATAATAAGTTTACTCAAACTGAATGTGCTTCCACTAAAGCACAAGGAATCGAAATTTTTTAAGAGACTGCTCGAAATCCATATTTTTCTTGAAGAGACATGGATATCAATGATGAAACCTCACATTTAACGGTAGATGGTGACAATGATTCTAATGATGTTACAAGTGAATTTGAAATGAAAATATATGGTGAAATTGAAACTCATATGGAAATTGACGATTCTGAGGAAGAATATGAAGACATTGACATCGTCAGATATGAAGATGAGGATGAAGATGAATATTGAAACAATTAAATCTTGATTATAATAATATATAATATATATTTATATATAATAGTTGTTTTAAATTTTTTTAACCACATTCATTTCATGTTTTAGATGGACGAAAATCGGTTTCCATAGTTACAGGAGGTTGATATACCTTTGGGCAAGTAAGATGTTTGATCATCTGACCCTTAGACTGCTAGCAGTTCAGGGAGTACTCAGAGGGGGCTTGTTCTGGTGAAATTGTTGATTCTTGACCCTATCTTCGAGCAATGTCCACATCTTGGATTTGATCTATACATATAGATATTTGATTACCTATGTATTTTAGTTATCTTTCATTAATTTATTTATATACTAATTGTATGATTTTTTTTCATCACAAATTTTTTTATATAGTTGTTGGAAAGGGGAGAGCTATATTGCTTAATTAGTTTTATGAATCATGGGTCACATGGGATCAGATTATCACTGATATTCAGCACCACATGTTCGATCATTGGATGGTATCTAAATAAACAATATTTATTTTTAAATTTATTCAATTAATAACTTGATATTATAGATTAGTTTTTGGGTTTATGGTATCCCATTGATGAGAGCATGTGTGACACTATCTGGAGGGCATGGGAAGGGTTTATGTGTGAGCATTGACATCCTTTTTTCACAATTTGAGAAGGAAAAAAATGATGAAAGTATGAGTGAAAGAGATTGAGGAGTATTTTCATGCCCACCGACATGAATACATTTCATCTTATGTTTGGGTTGGATTATATTCACACTAGTTGGGTGGGTTTTCAGATAATATCATCAGTAAGTAGACAAAACCAAAGGATACAGGAGTTGACACATCGAGTCGGTAGTCATACATTCAATATGCATAGGTAACATATGGTAAATAATTTTTTAAAAATAATTTATAAAACATTAAATGTAAATGGTTTATTTTATATTCATATAGTCAGTCAAATAGCCCAATATTACTAACTTTTCTGTTTATAGGAGGATGTAAAATGATCTGGTCATTAGAGATATTAGAGGTTATCACATGCATTAGATTGTGGTGAGTATAACTTATTTTTGAGTTTTAAAATTAATTATAATGGATATTTTAACTATTTTAAATTTAAATTTCAATTGAAGGAGTCATATGAGGTCACGACATCTCAAACATTGACTAAGATTCAGGCCAAGGCCAATGCTCATACTAGTGCCCACTAATTTGATGAGGCCACATGAATGTTGGTGACCTAGTATGCCTTTAGGAAAGGCCCAGTTGTTGGTATTGGATCTCATTTGATGCCTCTATTTTATTAGGGTACTACTACGATGTCAGCATCTAGCTCGAGGGAAGCTCATGGAGAGTCATCATCGTTTGCTGTACAGTATATGGAGTGGCTGTGATCTTAGGGTGAAATTATAGAGAGTATGAGTGTAATGGAACAGACCACTTAGGTCCATTCCATTGTTAAAATATGGTGTCTGTGGTGTTATAGGAGGTCAAGGTGATTTATTCCCAACACTTTTCAAAATTTCTAGTTCTGCGAAAAATATTTCTATATTTTGGTAGGTCATTTGTCGGTGATTCATCTATTAGTGAGTCATCTGTCAGTGAGTCATCTATCAATGATTCATCTGTCAATGACTCATCTAATGGTGAGTCATGTGTCTCTATGTCATCTATCGGTGAGTCATATTTCCGTGATTCATCTTTTGGTGAGTCATCTATTAGTGATTCCTCTATCGATCATTTTCCTATTAGTGTGTCATCTATCGGTGAATCATCTGTCGGTGAGTCATCTATTAGTGAATCATCTATCGGTGAGTCATCTTTTAGTGAATCATCTATCAGTGAGTCATCTGTCAGTGAATCATCTATCAGTGAGTCATCTATCATTGATTCATCTATTGATGAATCATCTATCATTGATTCATCTATTGATGAATCATCTATCAGTTATTAAACTACCGGTGAGACATATGTGAAAAATTTCGTCGATCAGATAGATGGGATAAATGTTTCTAAATTCCTACAGTTTCACCCCTTTGATGTTTTATTTCACGTTAAATGCATTCAAATTTTTTTTAAAGGGATTTAAGATCTATTCCAATCACATTACCCATATCTTATTATTCCTAAGGGTCCAGGTGCCTTTACTCAGTCAAACATCATAGCCTTGATGACATCAACCTTTAATAGAAAATCAAAACTGTTATTCCATTTAGATTTTTGAAAGGCGGAGATAAATTCTTCCTTGTTCATTATTCTCCTTCCTCTTGGTACAAGGAACCTAGAAAATTTATTTCCCAAGTAAACATGTGATTTTATAGTATCCTTGTACTATGTTTCCCCTACCAGCATGCCCCTGTTTTGGTGAAAGTTGGATGTGTCAATCCATCTTCAATAGAAGGTATGTTCTATCCTTATTTTGAGGGTTCCTTGATCTTTTTCCTCATGTTATCATTTCCATGCCACGAAATGTTATCTCTATTCTTCTAATGGACCTTTCTTGGGTGTTAGTTGATGCGGTTTTGTCAAGGAATCCTCGTGTTGATGTAGTTGTTGTGAGAGAGGTGATTGTGATCTATTGTGTTGGCACGTTCTCATGAAAATAATGCCATAACCCATTTAAGGTTGGTGTTTCATGGATTCGCTATTCTTTTATGTGAAGTAATAGAGTTATCATGTTTTATCCACTGGATCACAATGAAATTGACATAATAAATATTTTAACTGGATTAAATAATTGGTATTTATCATATGTTGTTTCTTCATACCAGCATAACAGTTTGCCTCTTGATTTTCTAGATAACGTGATATATATGCCCATATTTTTTAGCATGTCAATATTAATGGAAATTGGTAATGAATGTAAATTCAGTATTAATTTTAAAGTTATTTTTCCAAAGATAAAGAGCCATATTAATGAATCTATTTTTTTTTTGCCTTGATGATAATCAAATGGATGCATTTATTCCTGTTCAATTGAATCAGTTAATTCAATATGTAATAAAGGACCAGTTGTGTGATAAATAAAATGCCTTGAAGGGTTCTGATTTACCATATTTCTTTTAAATGTTAAGTTCCTTATTCTTTGGAGATGTGAGTTCTCTATGTGTGTGAATGCTGAATGATTTTTTTAGGTCCAAGAGCCTAGTTTCTATGTTGTTTGTTTCCTACTGCTTGTATTGTGGTGTGAGCCTGGGATTAATGATCATAGAGGGCTATTGTGGTATTTGGGGGTAGGGAGCCCCAATGGTGGTGGTAATATTAGAATCCTTGACTGGCGCGATGCATCGGTTTATGCATGTGGGTGTTGAGGAGGACATCGAGGATGATATAACATGTTGAAGTTGGGATTACCGTTGATATAAATGTTTTTATTATTGAATATATTATATTTTATCTACTTTAATTTCCCTAATACATGAGGTAGCTATTTTTTCTTACTCTCATTCCAAAAGAGGTGAAAACGCGCAAGGTATGACACGTGATTTCCATTTTTAGCTTCTCGAGTATGGATGGGTCTATGCTCTTACTATAGGTGGGAAAGACTCAAAATGTATTTCATCTACTCACCGTGTCGAGCCCCTTGTTTTTTGTAGCTTATAGTGATTTTCTAGAATTCATTAGAATTATGTAAAAGTCATAATGTTGTTAATTAATTATTGAATGAATTAATGTTTAGACTAGGGGGTTGGAGCTTGCTGGGATGAAATTTCGAGGTTATAATTCTAAAAATCTGTCGACTTGGTTTGGTTATACCTATAGAACATGGAACTTTGGTGTGATGATAATAAAATGTAATTTGGAAATTATAATGGTTAATTAGTGGTTAAATAATTAATTAATGTAAAGTGAGACATATAAAAAGGCATAAATTACTCTAATGTAGCTCTTTAAATGGTTGTGTGATTGTAGGATACCAAGTCTAAGTAGTGGAAGCTTGGAGTCAGAGAGACGTTAGCTGCAGTTGAGTCTATGAATAGGTTATTCCCATAGTGTGGTTGTGAGCTATATTATATTTTTTATTTTTTTGTGTTTCTATCCACTACTCCACTATGTTGGTTAGGGAAACTAACACCCCTGGGATTCTGGGCCATGGGTGGTATTTTTCCCAATATCCAAATGGGGGATAGATGGATGAATACCCCATTTGTCCCCGCTTTCTTCTATTGGTAGTTACTTGTGCTAGTAGGCATGATGGTTAGCTCTCCCTATATATGTTTTTAAATAATTTTAATGGCTTGTGGTTACTCACACACATATATTCTAGATATAGTTTCTTACGAACTACTATAGGTGTAATGTGTATAGGCTATGATGGCTTGAGGATCCTTACTTGGTGTATGGGTTGTAGTTTCTGGAGGTATAATACTTGATGTTCGATACATGTTATGTGGGATGTAGTGTCTCCTAGAAACTACCTGGTTAATTTGGTTACATGGATGTAGTGGTTGTGTCGCATGAAATTCATGTTGTGGTTCATAGCCTAAGTGTCTTCTTTGAAGCATTTAGAGAGGGATGATCAGGTCATGCGGCATTGGGGAAAAATAGAAAAGGAGTGGAGAAGTGATAGAGGGGTACCCTTGATATTCAATGTTATATTATATAATCTTGTATGCGATAATTGGTGAGAGTATCCATGGTGAGGCTGGGAACATAGTATACCTGTTTAGGTGACGAGTTTGTTGCACTTGTTGTTAAATTTTCTTTAGCATGATTTCATTAGTTTTGTAAGAGAGGATCTAGGGAAGATCCAACTATGTATATTTTCATACTCACCCTATGTATATAAACTATTTTTAGGTCACATGGAGCATGTTGGAGATCAGGCTAGTTACTACTAGCTTGGGGTTGAAGGAGCTATTCGGGCTTCATGGTTGCTGTCATTTTACATTCTTTTGGTACATATAGTTTTCCCATTCAGTTGTAGTATTTATTCCATGAAATTACATATGTGTACTTGTGATTTATTTTATATTGTAGTATGAGTAGGATTGGGTTGGTGTCTATCTTATCTCTCTCTTTCACATGTGTTCTCTTAGCGGGTAATGCCTCCCATTTGTGTGTTTATTATACCCTTATTTCTAGTCACCAACCCATGGCCTACTAGAAGTATAACTTTGGGGTCATTATCTCTGTTATCACATTACCATACCAGGAAGGGTACACTTTGTCGAAAGGGTGTTATGACATAGTGGTATCAGAGGTCTGGTTGATGGATAAGATGGATTTTAGTGTTAGGCACGGGAGAGGTTTCATGGGTTGTTAGGGAAATGGTGTTATCTAACTTTATAAAGCACTGTAAAAACTAGACCTCTGATGAGACATATGTATTTAATCCCCACTATTATTTTATGCATGAACCATTATGTATTCGTTGGATACTAAACAAAGTGGTTATAGTTGCGGGGTAGAGACCTAAGAAAGTATCATGTGTCATCTTATTTGCACCTGTGTTTGAATGGGTAGACCTTGGGATTGGTTAACATAAAATTAATAAAATAAAAAACTAATTAATTAAATTTGATCCTTCCATATTCCAGTTTAAGGAGCTATAAAATTTTTTTGTTTTGCAAGTATGGCTTCAGGTCGACTTCATCATCCGGTTCACACGAAAGATGTTCATCAGGTTGTGCCAACCAATCAAAATAGAGTAGAGGATTACAAAGACGACACATAGAGGAGGAAAATATATGAATTTTAGAACTAGAGTCTACAGAAGTACGAGAGATCCATTTTAGATGTAGTCACTGAAGACTGGTTCAAGGAGGTTGATATAGCTTTCAGTTTTATATGTTCTTACAAGGTGCATTGGGTGTCATTGGTTGTGATGATTCCACCTAGAGCATTGAGGTAGTGGTTGTTATTATTCCTCCAGGATTGTGAGGAGTTAGCAATCTTGTGGGAGGAGTGCTGAGACAAGTTCAGAGTTGAGTTTATTTATTAAACGACAAAGGTGACTAGTCGCTAGGAGCTACTTACCCTCTGACTGGGGATCTTCGGTGTGTGATAGTTCAGAATCCATTTCAATAACCTTTTACAATATGCTTAAAACCTATTGTCTAATGAGGATTCTTAGGTTAGGCATTTTGAGGAGTCATTTCATCCAAATATCCAGTGCCAGGTCACCCCATTTTTGCTGAAGACATATCTTAAGGTGCTGGTGAGATAAGAGGTCATCAAGAGGATGTTATCTAGAACTAGATCATCACAAGAGAAGATTCATAATGATTCCTCAAGAAGCAGAGATCTGGTATGGGGTTCTTGGTTTTTAGGGCAGAAGAATTTCTGTTCGATTAGGGAAAGGTCCTAGCCCTTAGTATCTCATTTCTCCATGGGCAGGAGCTCTCATACATATTCTAAAGGATCAAGAACTAGTTTTTATTATAGAGGATGAGTTCATCAGTAGAAAGAGTGACCAACCATTTTGGGTTGTCAGCATGTGCCATGTGTTCTTCTTTAAGTTCTTCCATTGAGGCAGTTTTATCTAAGGCTATATCAGCAGGTTGCACCAAATTGGGATCAGTAGAGAGTAGATGGGGTAGGGATAGGATAGCCCCGATATGCTCCCTATCCTTAGAGAGTAGAGTTCGACCATGGTGGTGGTCATTAGTAGGGTCATAGAGGTTGTGGAGAAGGACATTATCAGCTTCATGATTTAGCATATCTAGTTCTATGAGAGAAAAAAAATCATTTGAGGTACCCTTTTCTTGTTTTCTACTTGGGTGTATGCCTTGTTTGATTCATGAGAGATGCACACCTTCATATCACCTACCATTTTCCATGCCTTGGGACTTGATGTAGAGATGCTTCCATTTCCCTTGGATTTGACTATGCCAATTGGAGGTCAAGAAGACTTGTTTGAAGTATATAGAAAATATGAGCTACTTCTAGGGAAACCCTACTCTTGGATAGATTTCCTATGTTTATAGATACTACCATATGATGTCATCACCATTATGGATTGGTTATATTCAGTGCAGGCTATCGTGGATTACTTCTGGACGTAGGTGGTTTTCTTCAATGATAATGGGGACCCAATAGTGTTTGTTAGAGAGAGAGAGACCCTAGATGGGTTAGAGGTGTGTTCCATCATTGTCATCCATGATGGATGAGCTGATGATGATTTCTTTAGAGGATCATTAGTTGGTGTTTCCAAGGGTCATAGAAGAGTAACCTGATGTCTTTATAAAAGAGGTTGAAGTGTTACCCCCTTGACGAGAGATCATGTTCAGGATTGAACTACAGCCAGTAGCATCTCCTATATCAGTTTTTTTGTATAGGATGGAGCCTTATGAGTTACCAGATCTACATATTCAGCTTGATGATATGTTATAGTGCAGTTTTTTTGGCCAAGTGTGTCACTATGGGGTGCACCAGTTCAATTCATGATGAAGGCTGACAACACTTTTCAATTGTGTATCGATTATCATCACTTGAACAAAGTGACAGTGAATAATAGATATCCTCTTCCATGGATTAATGATTTCTTAGATCAAATGAAGGATGAAAGTTTGTTCTCAAAGATTGACTTCTGGTCAGGATATCATCAGATTCATGTGAAGGATGATGATATCTTAATGAATTATTTATGTTGTCGTCTTGGGCATTAAAATTTCATTGTGATGTTGTTTGGTGTGATGACTGATCATGCTATGTTCATGGGGTTGATGAATGTGATGTTCTTTTATTTTTAGGATAGGTTTTTTGTGGTCTTCATCGATGACATTCGTGTGTACTCTACTTCTAAAGAGGAAAATTAAAAACATGTGCATGTTGTTGTGGGAGTTCTCCGTCGATATAAGGTATTTGGGAAGTTATAGAAGTGTGAGTTTTGGTCTCAAGAAGTGTGTTTCATGGGGCATGTTGTATCCTAGTTGGGAGTTGTTTTGGATCCCTCAAAGATAAAAACAGTAGTTTCTTCGGAATCCCCCAAGATAGTGGTAGAGTTTTAATGTTTTATTTGGTCTTACAGGATATTACAAGAGGTTTATAGCGGATTTCTCTTAGGTGGAAACTCTTTTGATAACATTGACATAAAAGGATAAAGCATTTATATGGACTGATTAGTGTCAGGCAGCTTTTGAGTATCTAAAAGAGATTTTGTTCATTTCTCAAATTCTTTTTCTTCCAACAGAATGAGTTCAGTTTGATATCTTATGTTATGCTTCACATATGGGGTTAGGATGATGAAGTAGAGATCTATCACTTCTTATGGGTCTCAGCAGTTACGTCCCCATGAGAGTAACTATTCAACCAATGATCTTGAGCTAGAATAATTTTTGTTTCCCATCATGTTTTGGAGACAATGACTCATTAGAGATCACTTTTTGGTCTTCACCGATCATAAAATCATGAGGTTTGTTCTCTACTAGCATTACTTGAACTTCAGAAAACGTCAGTGGATAATGTTCTTATAGGATTACAACTTCAAAATCTCATATACACAAGGTAAGAGGAATGTTTTAGTAGATGTGATGAGTAGTAAGTTTCATAGTGATGCTATGTGTGAATCTGGTGATCCATAGAGAGTAATGGAAGAACATTCAGCATTACATCTGGATATGGGAGAAGTTGGGGGAAGATGTTGTCTTTTTCAGATGATGGCACAGTCAACATTGGTGAAGAAGGTGGAATATTCATAGTTGGGGGATCTTGATGTGGAGGTCTTGAGTGACTGAGTTGTTTGGGAGAGGCCCCTGATGACTGATCTGAGGACGAACAACACTGGGTGTTGTTTCACGGAATAATTTACATTCCTTTTGCAATTTATTATATGTTTCTCATAGAGTTCCATAGTTCTCCCTTATTAGTACATCATGGTGTAATAATGACGTACTAAGATTGAAGGATTTGGTTTGGGTTTATTGGGTTGAAGCGTTCAATTTCATAGTTTTTGTCTCGTTTTTTAGTCTTCCAGAAGGTGAAGGTTGTGCACTATGTTCATGGTGGTTTTCTCCAACCGTTAGATGTTCCTTAGTGGAAGTGACATAAAATCTCAGGGGAATTTGTTATCATTTTACCTAGAGCTTAGGTAATCTATGATACTATATGGGTGGTAGTGGATCATTTGAAGAAATCATTCCAAATAATAGAAATAAAGGAGTCATGATCAGTGGATGTTTTGTCAAGGAAATATCTGGAGGAGGGGATGATACTTCACGGAGTCCCAAGGACGATAATTTCCAATTGAGATCCTCATTTTACCTCTAGGGTGTGGAGAGGTCTCCAGCATTCTTTTGGTTCCTAGATCTTCATCAGCACTTCTTTTCATACACAAATGGATGGTTTGACAGATCAGACCATCTAGACTCTTGAATACATGTTGCGTTCTTGTGTCCTGTATTTTTGAGGTTCGTGGATGAGACACTTACCCTTGGTAGAGTTCACATATAATTATAGTTTTCACTCTACCATTGGTATGGTGAAATTTGAATACATGTATGGACAAACGTTTCATTCTTTAATGGTCTAGTCTGAGGTTGGAGAGTCAGAAATTCTTGGGCTGGAACTGGTATAGAGTATGACAGAGATAGTTCAGGTGATTCATGAGAGGATAAAAAAAGAGCAAGATCATCAGAAATCCTATGTTGATCATATTAGGAGACCTTTGAATTTTTATTTTGGGGATAATGTATTTCTAAAGGTGGCTCCCAATAATGGGAAGCGGTGGTTCAGTCATGGGAGTAAGATTTCTGCCTGTTTTGTTTGGCCTTTCGAGGTGTTGGATTGTATTGGATCCATGGTGTATTGGGTAGCCTTTCCCCCAAAAATGAGCAGGATACACAATGTTTATCACATTTCAGATCTTCTTCATTATCTTCAGGATGACTCTCATGTCATAAATTGTGGAGAGATCAATATTGACGAAGATGCAACCTTTGATGAGTGGCATGTAGAGATTCAGGACCACAAGGGGGAAGGTGTTGTGTGGACATGCTATTCCCTTAGTTCATATCTTGTAGCAGAAAAATGGTGTGGAGGAGAGTACCTTAGAGAGTGAGTTGTAGAAACTTGCTCAGTACCCTGATTTTTTATGTTTACATCTTCTCTTGTAATGATGTTTGTTTTGTGTTTGTAGACCTTTCCTGTTTATGAGATGACTTTATTTTATTTCTTACATTTATTTTCTCTCTTCTGGGACGTATCTCCCCCAAGTAATTTTTTATAATATTGTTTTGGTTTCTTCGTGGTTTCGTGTTATTCCTCTGAGGAAGCAGTTGAGCTCCTTTGGTGGCAAGGGACTTGAGAGGTATCGATAAGTGTGGTTGTTAATACACCTTTTCATGTTTCCTCTCTAGGTTGGTTTTGGATTATCAAGGATGAGATTGGTTTGGGAGATATATGAAGTAATGGCCTAGAACTCTCCAATCCATTACTTTGCTAAAATCTAGTGTTTGAGGTGTACTGAGAGGTCAAGGTGACTTATTCCAAACACTTTTCCAAATTTCCAATTCTGTGAATAGTGTTTCCAGCTGTCGGTAGTTCATCTATCACTGAGTCATCTATCAGTGAGTCATCTTTTAGTGAGTAATCTATCGGTGAGTCATCTGTTGGTGAGTCATCTGTCAATGAGTCATCTGTCGGTGAGTCATCTTTCGATGAGTCATATATCGGTGAGTCCTCTGTGGGTGAGTCATTTGTCGGTGAGTCATCTGTCAGCGAGTTATCTCTCAGTGAGTCATCTGTCAGTGATTCAACTGTGGGTGAATCATCAATCAATGAGTCATCTATCAGTGAGTCATCTATCGATGAGTCATCAATCGGTGGTCATCGGTTCGAGAGACATCTGTCGGTGAGTCATCTTTCGGTGAGTCATCCTTCGGTGAGTCATCTTTTGGTGAGTCATCTATCAGTGAGTCATATTTTAGGGATTCATCTGTAGGTGAGTCATATTTCTGTGATTCATCTGTTTGTAAGTCATATATCATAAAGACATCTGTCAGTGAGTAATATGTTGGTCATTCATATATTAGTGAGTCATCTATTGGTGAGTCATCTATTGGTGAGTCATCTGTCAGTGATTCATCTATCTATGAGTAATCTATCGGTGAGTAATCTATCATTAATACATGCGAAAAGTGTCATTAGTGAGACAGATATGAAAAGTTTTTCCAACTTCCTATAGTTTCTCTCTTTTAAAGTTTTATTTGACGTTAAATGCCTTAAAAAACTTTTTTTAGCGATTTAATTCCAATTCAATTCCAATAACTCCTATCATAATATTCATAAGTGTTCGAGTGACTTTACTCGGTCAAATCGTGTCGTCTTGATGAGATATTCCTTTAATGAAAAATCTAAACTGTTGCTCCATTTAGATTTTCAAATGGTTGAGATATATTCCAAAGTTTTCTTTATTATCCTTCCTCTTGGTATGAGGAACCCATAATCATTCTTTCTTGAGGAGAAATTAGATTTTTCTTTAGCCATGAATCATGTTTTCCCTCCCTGCACGTCCCTGTTTTGTTGGAAGCAGGAAGTGTCTATTCTTCTTCAATAGAAGGTATGTTATATCTCTATATTTGTGGGTTCTTCAATCTGTTTCCTCCTATTATCCTTACCATGTTATGGAATGTGATATCCATGTTTCTAATGGACCTTTCTTGGGTGTTGGTTGATGCGGTTGTGTTGCAGCGTCCTCGGGTGGATGCAGTCATTGCATGAGAGGTGATCATGATCCATTGTGTTTTCCCATTCTCGTGTAATGAACGTCAGAAACCTTTTGAGGTGAGGGATTCATGGATTATCTATTCATTTACATGAATTCATAGAGTTAGTATGTTTTAGAAAATGGATCACAATGAAATTGACACACTAAATACATGAACTGGATTAAAGAATTTGTATCGATCAAATATTGTTTCTTTATTCCATCATAAAGATTTTCTTCTAGATTTTCTAGAAAGAATGATATCTATGCATTTCTTATTTTTCATGTAGTTCTTGATAGAAATTGGTTAAGAACATAAATTTGGGATAAATTGTAAAGTTATTAGGAAAAAGATAACTAGGCATGTTAATGATTCTAGTTTTTGTTTTTGTGTATTGATGATAATAAAATGGATACAGTTATGCATGATTAATTGAATTGGTTAATTCAATATGGAATAATGGACCAGTTGTGCGATAAATATAATTATATTAAGGGTTTTGAGATACCCGATTTCTTTTAATGTCCAAGTGCCTTGTTCTTTGTAGTTTTGAGTGCCCATTGTGTGTAAAGACTAAATACCTTGTTTAGGGATAAAAGCATAGTTACTATGTTGTTTGTTTCCGGATTCTTGTGTTATGGTGTGAACCTAGGATGACTGAGACAAGAGGGTTGTTGTGGTATGTGGGGGCAGGAAGGCCATGTGGTGGTGGTAGCAGTTGACACCAAGAGGGTTGAGATTCATCATTTTAGGCATATTGATGTCAGAGAGGACATTGGGATGATGGAACAAGTTGAAGATGGGATTATCGTTGATATGAAAGTGGATGTTGTTAAATATATTTTTTTATCTACTTTACTTTCCCCACTACATGAGGTAGTGGGTTTTTCTTAATCTCCATCCAAAAGAGGCAAAGAAAAGTGGTGTATGCCACATGTTAACCTTGTTTAGCTTCTCAAGGATGGATGGGGCTATGCTTTTACTATAGGTGGAACAGACTCGACGGGTAGTTCACCTACTCACTGTTTTTATCCCATTGTGATTGGTATCATAGAATGGTTTTCTAGAATGATTGTGAATTATATAAATGTGATAATGATTTTATTAAATGACATAATGAATTAATGTTTAACCCAGGGGTAAGAGATTGCTGGGATGCAATGCTGAGGTTAGAATTCTGGGAATTAATGGACATGGTTTGGTTAGGCCTGGAGGGCATGGAACTTTGGTGTTATGCAAATGAAATGTAATGTGAAAATGATAATGATTAATCAATGGTTAAATCATTTATTAATGTAATCTGAAACTGATAAAAAGGGATAAAGTAATCTAATGTAGCTCTTTAAATGGATGTGTTCTTATAGGATACCTATTCTTAGAAATGAAAGTTTGGAGTCTGAGAGACGTAAGACGCAGTTGAGTCTAACACTAGGTTATGAACATATTGTGGTTGTGAGATATATTATATTCTGTAATTTTTGTGTTTCTATACACTAATCTACCCTATCGGTTAAGGAAACTGAGACCCCAGTGATTTTGATCCCTAGGGGGTGTTTTCCCCAATATCCTGATCGGAGGATGGATGGCTGACTACCCGCTTTGGCCATGATCCCTTCTCTTAGGAGTTACTTGTGATGGTAGGAACAACAACTAGATCTCCCCATATTAGTGTGAAGATGTATGTAATGTCTTGTGGTTATTCACACACATATATTCTGGATATAGTTTCCTGTGGACTGTCATAGGTGTAACGTGTATAGGTTGTGATGGCTTGAGGATCCTTACTCAGTGTATGGGAGGTAGTGGACTGAGGTATAATACCTTATGTTTGATACATGTTATGTGTTCTGTGGTGTCTCCCAGAAACTACATGGTTACTTTGGTTACATGGATGTTGTGGTTGTGTTGCATGAGGTGCATGTTTTGGTGCTTCTCCCAAGTGTTTGCGGGTATGCCTTTTGGAGAGAGATGCTTAGGATGTGCGACGTTGGAGAAAAGAAGCAAACCAGTGTGGAAGTTGTAGCAGCGTACCCTCAATATTCTATATTATATTATATAATCTAGTATGAGATACTTTGTGAGAGTAGCCATGGTGTGTCTAGGAACACAGTATACCTATTTAGGTGATGAGTTAGTTTCATTTGTTGTTCACTATGCTTTAGCATGCCTTCATTACTTTTTCACGAGAGGCTACGGGGAGGATCTTACTGATTATACAATTATACTCACCCTAGGTATATAAACTAATTTTTGGGTTGCTTAGAGAAGGCTCGAGATCAGGTTGGTTACCACTTTCTTGGGGTTTCAGGAGCTATTCAGGCTTCGTGGTCTCTGCCATTTTACTTTCTTTTGGTACTTGTACTTTTCCATTTCAGTTGAATTAGTTCTTCCATGACATTACATATGGTTACTTGGGATTTCTTTTATATTGTAGTTTGATCGGGGGTTGGTTTGTGTCTGTCTTATCTCTCTCGTTCACATGTGTTCTCTTGGAGGGTATTGCCTTCCATTTGTGTGTTTACTACACCCTCAGTGCTAGTCGCCAACTCAGGGTCGACCGGAGGTGGGACTCGGGGGGTCATTAGCTCCCTTCTCACATTGCCAATCTAGGATGGGTACAGTTTTGGGGAGGGGTCATGATAATGCATAGGGAGTAGGATGAGATGTGTCAATGGCAGTAGCAACAACAGGAAGAGCTCCGACGATAGCAGCAGTAGGAGGAGGAGAAGATGAATTGATGACAGTAGCAACACCATGAGTAGATGGAGTACATGCGACATCCGACTCCGGGTTTAGGGATCAAGTTCCCTCCACCATCTCCTCTAGCTCCTCCAAAAGACCCTCCCTCTGAGTGATGTAGTTATTTTATTGATAAAACATATGAATGCATGTTTTTTTGAAATATTAACTATTTACACATCTATATAATGTGTTTTTATATTGTCGTGAATATCTCATTTTTTTATTTATTGAATTATTTATTATTTTATTATTTTATTAATTTATTTCATTTATTTTTTTATTTATTATTATTTTTTCTGAATATTGAGGTTTTTATTATTATTATATTTTTTATTATTTTATTAATAATAATATTATTATTTCATTAAAATTAATAATAATATTATTATTATTCTATTTTTATATTATTAATATTATTTAATGATTAATATTATATTATTATTATTAGTATTAATATTATTTTATTATTTTATAATTTTATAATTTTTTAGTTTACTAATATTAGTATTATTAATTCATTAATATTAATATTACTTCATTATTATTATTAATATATTAATATTATTTATATTATTATTATTAGTTTTATAATTATTATTTTCTAATATTAATTTATTATTATTAATAGTATTATTTTTTCAATTTTTTTATTTTTTTAATCTATTTGCGATAGTACTTTTTACGATGGGCCATCATAATTGGGTTTTTAAAAAACCTCATGGAAACTATTTGTGATGGGATGTTGACCCATCACAAATGGCCCACCACAAATATACCAATTTCTAGTAGTGGGTGTCTTTTTATAATGGGGGTGAGGGAAACTTTTAGAATTTATTAAAAGATAAAATTATAATAAATCCATTGTATAGTACAAATGCATAAAAATGGCCTAAGAATTGAGATAATTTAGTATGGGGTTTAAATAAAATCAAATAATAAAATTTTGATTGGTTGAAGGGGTGTTTTAGATATTATCTTTTTTAAACCCCTTAGTTGACTTAATTTATCTTTAATCACGTTATTTCTTTTCTAACACAGAAAGGGTTATAATTTTACATATAATGTCAAGAAATTTCAATAAAAAGAGAAGGTAATAAATTTCACACTATATATTATAATTCTTATACTCTTGAAATATTTTTATTATTTTTAAATTATTTTATAAAATATTATTTGGATAAAATATCATTAATGTCAATTTTGGAAATATTCATTTAATTTGACACAGACATAAATATGATGTTATAATTCGAATATAATCTATAAAAAACTCTAATATGTCATATTCATCTAAAAAATCTTTTCATACCATAACTTACTCAAATTATATTACTTTTAATATTTTTAAATTAATTTATTTTCTTTTTCTTTAAATTTAAGAAATGCTACATTGACATTACATGATAATTTAATTTAATTAAATAAATAATACAAAATTATATCATGAAAATAATTACATTATTTTCAAAATAAAGATTTATATTTAATAATAACTTTATTTTTCCTTATTTTAACACATAAAAATATATTTAAGACTAAGAGAGTGGCATTTTGTAACTTTCATTGATTTTAATATTATATTGGTCATTTTCAAGGAAAAGTTTCCAATAATTAAATTTATTTTGACACAATAGTGATGAAGGTTGACGTCCATTCATCCAATGGGAATTAAGAAGAAATATTATGACCTCATAACTTATTTTTATTTTATATTAACATGTATTACCATTTATTATAGTGAAAAAGTTTACCACGATTATTATTCATAATAACTAAAAATAATTGGGGACAATTTGCAAAATTTTAATCTCCTGGATCTAAATATGGAATCCATTTTACCATATCCAATACCTATAATTGGTAGAAATTAATTTTAGAATAAGTTCACAAAACCCAATGAATACATATTTTTATAAAAATACAATTTTTCCGAAAAATGGTTGGTTTATTATTATCACATACATTGAAAAATATTATATGAACATTAAATCATTTGATTGAGTATGTAAGATATAAATTTAATTAAAATAATTAACCAATATTTATTAATTTAATTTATTTAGATAAAAAACATATTTCACAAATCATAATAGTATTTTTAGAAAATAATTTCTTTTACACTCAAATTGTTTTATTTTTTTCCAAGTCATTGATAACCAGTGAATTTATTTTATAAATGTATAAACCATATGTTTTTCATAATTTAGTTACTAATATTTAAACCTATCAATTTTATGTCTAGATTATAATTACCACATTTAAATAATATTTTAATAGTAGATCACGGTCTATTTAAACTCAGTGTTGTGTATAATGCAAGCTATCGGAGAAATTACATTTATTTTAAAAGTAAAATATCATAAAATCAGAGGATGTTATATTATTCACTCATTCAAAAAAACATTCATTGAAATTTCCATAATTATACCTTATTAATAGATTTGAGTAGTTCTTTATAACAATTTCTTAAGGTTTCCACGGTACCTCTTCTATCTTATCATTTATCCAAAGTACCTTTATCAGCCAAGTCCATAGATTCCTCAACACCTATTCTCTAGTGTTTATAATTTGGATAGGTTCTTCAGAGTAAGACAGATCAGGTTCTAATTCTATTTCTTCATATGTTATCATGTGTGTTGGGTCTAACTTCTACATTATTAACAATTACACATGGAACACATCATATAATTTTACTGGATATGTGGAATTTTTGAACAGTATGCCACAAATAAAATTTCTTCAATAATTTAAAATTTTTATAAGTACATAGTGATCAGTTTTAATTTCATACCAAATTTTAAAACACCCTTCTATAGAGAAAATTCAAGAAAACTTGATTTCCCCCTTGAAAATGCAAAAAGTTCTTTTGTAAACATAGCTCTTTCCCCTTATTTGGGATGATTTACTGTGGGTTCGAATAGTATTTACCCTTTTCATTTTTCTCATCCACAATTTACGGTCCTACAATATTCCTTTCACTAACTTCTTCCCAACAAGTTATAGTATGACATCTCTTTCCATATAATACTTCATACGGTTCTATTTGAATACTTGAATAGAAGCTATTTTTATAGAAGAACTCTACCTAAGGTAATTACTACTCCAAAATACCATGAATATCAAGTAGGAATGACCTAAACATGTATTGTAATGTTTTTATTGTCCTTTCAGACTACCCATAAGTTTGAGGATGATAAGAAATGCTAAAATAAAGCTTAGTACCAAGATCCTTTAGAACAATTTTTTATAGATTCTACGTATATCATGGACCATGATAAGACACATTTGAAAGGGGTACACTAATAAGTATTACTAATTCATTAATATGGAGTCATGTAAGGTGATATAGGGGTCAATACTAACTTATATAAAATAAATTTATAGATTTGGTATTGGAATCCAATATAACCCATATCACACTATTATTTCTAAGAGTATTTGGAAATATAGTTATAAATCCCATAATAATGTCATCCCATTTACACATTGAAATAGGAAGAGGTTTCATGACTCATCTAGGATGTTGGCACTCAACCTTCACATGTTGAAAAACCAATAATCATAACACATAATCATCCATCTCCCACATCATATTATCCCACAAAAAATCGTCCATTTATATCTCTATACATCTTAGTGCTACCTTGGTGTGTAGAGAAATTATAAATATGAGAATCATCAAATAATTCCCTTTTTCAAACAAGTATAGATGGAACACATAACCTCTTTCAAAAGAACATAAAACCAACTTCATATACATAGTCTTGCAATTTTCCATAATCAATGGATTTAAAATTATTTTGAATATTCTCATAATCAAGATGAGATAATTTTATATTTTCAAATCAATATTGTTTGGAAATAATTTGAAAACGTGGTGATATTCCAACTTCCTTAACAATTACCATATATATATTTAATAATCCCATAATGACAGGATACTTCTCAATACAATTTTTTATAAAACTCCATGATCATTCCTTCTCAATTCATATTCTACCTTGTTTTACATCCTTCGGTAGTTATGTAGTGAGAAATCATAATCCATGAATAGTAAAAGACATCGACTTTGTCACATGTTGAGAATTTAAAATGAAAATATATATTTTATAATCTTAGGATCAATTTATATTATATATCATTCGTTATATTAGTAATTTATCCATATTATCAAAGTAATGAGTGCGTCTGTTAACTTAAGATTATGAGGTTGATAGTTATGTTTATGAGTCTTTATCTTTATTGATACATAGAAAATAACTCTTTCATTCTGCATAAGGCTTCAACCAAGTCCCATATTTTATGCATCACTATATATTAAAAATCCATCATTCTCTGATGGTAGATTAAAAATCATATTACTCACCAATATCATATTAAATTCTTCAATTCATTCATCACATTCCTTTTCCCATATATTATTAATCTCCTTATAAGTATTCTTGTTTAATGGGTTATAAAATTGGTAATTTCTATTGATGTAGGGAGTTCATGGATTTCCTTTTAATTTATAGGATCAACTGAGATTCCATCCTTGAAGACAATATGAACAAGAAAATAAAATTTTTGAATCTAGAATTCACACTTTCTAAATTTCCCATATAAAATTATTTTTTTCAGAGTCTCAAGAATGATCCACAAGTGATTATAATGTTATTCATAAGTCTTAGAGTACACTAATATATCATAAATTAATAACACAAATAATTATCAAGATATTCCTTGAATAAATTTTTTATTAGGCCCATAAAATAAGAGGGTTAATTAGTCAATCTAATTGATAGTACTATAAACTCATAATTTCCATACCTCATTCAAATATTTTTATTTGGAATATATTCTTTCATTATTATAAATTTATAATACCCATAATGAAGATAAATATTTGAAAAATATTGATCTCTATGATGTTAATCATATAAGTGATCAATAAGAGGAAGATACTATTTTTTAGTTATTATAATAACATTGATTTCCCTATATTAAATGCATATCATCATAAATCCATCTTTCTTATTAATGAATGGAATATAGGCTCCCCAAGGGGAAAAATTAAGGTGTATAAATCCATTATTACACAAATCGTCAATTTTTTATTCAATCTCACTAATTCAACAGTGCTCATTCAATACTGATTCATTGATACTGGTCTTGAATCTGGGAATAAATCATTGGAAAACATGACCTCATGCCCTGGTGGTAATCCATGTATTTATTCAGGAAAAACATCAATATATTATTGTAAAATAGGTTACTCCTAGATGTGAATATTGCATTTTCTATCCATATTTTTTTATAATATTTTTCCCTAATAATTTCATTTAGAAGATATTTTGATGGTAGATCAAGATAGAAATTAGATGATGATGTTTCCCAAATAAAAATACAGAATTAAACTCCTTCGTCATGAATCATAATTTCCTTCTCCATGAAGTAGATTTTTTATTCATATTTTGTACATTAGTCTATACCAAGGATTACAAAAAAATAAACCATTGGTATGATAATAATGTCAAAATATAGGTAATGTTTAATTGTCATCATGGGAACAGAATTCCATATCTGGTCCCAAGGATAATTCTAGTGGGAGTATTAACTAATTAATATTTATTTTAGGTGCTAGGTGTAACAAATGGGGACCATTGAAAACAAAAACTCCCCACCTTAACATGGAAATTAGGTCCAGGCCTTTCAAACACCACCATTTGTCCTATTGACACATAGCCCACTATATCAGGCCCACCCACATGACTAAATGGATTATAGATAATCAATTAATAAATAAAAAAAGTTTTCCTACACAATAGGTACATCCTATATTTAAATATAAAATTTTCTATACATAGTTATTATCTAATCTTTTTTCTCAAGAATATCATTTACGGGAGCTTTTGGGGGATGATATAGACATGACTCAGATAATTATGTTTCCCCTCTATAAGGAAGTAATTCCACATATTCATCATCAATAATATTTTCATTCTTCTTACAATATATTTTTCATCATATTTTGAAATCCAGAACATACCAAGGATTATATAAAAATCAACTATTAGTATGATAATAATGTGGACACATAGGAAATGTTTATGTGTCATAAGGGGAACTGACTAACACATCCTATCATAGTGAGACTTCTATTGGGATTCATTACTAATAACTCCTTTCTTAAAGACATAGGGGTAAAAATTGGGCTCATTTAAAAACACAGAAATCCTTCCTTAACATGGATTCTTGGAACCACCAGTATCCCCAAAGACATGTGGTCTCTTAACTAAGGCCGACCCACATTCCTAAATAGATTATCAATATAAAAAAAATATCCCAACAATACAACACCTATTATTTTTGTGTGGGTTCTCCTCACTCACACTCATCTTGTAAAAATTCCAAGGAGGTCACCCATCCGGATAGTAATATAGGAAAAGCATGCTCAACTATCGAGTTCAAATTAGGGAGGCTCTCGAAAAGCCTAATTCACCTTATTGAAATGAGTCATATCATTTATCCTTTTTACCCTTTAATATTCGAGGGTGTTACACTTGGAAAATATCATGTTTTATTAGAAAACATGGATGATATAAATGACTGAAAATATTCATAATTAGATAAATCACATGCTAATTTTGAGGATATGATTAAGTACATACCACTATATCATTAGGAAAATAAACCATAGCCGTTGTGGTAAAAAAATATTGTCATTTATACCATTTCCTTTCTTGGGGGGGAAATTCCTCTAACACATGGGATAATCTTGTACATAGGGACCCATATACTTAAATTTATACCACTTAAAATTAGAAGTTTCTTTGTTTCTCTTACAATCACAATCTTAATAAAATTTCCCTCCACACTTAAAGTAAACCCTCTTTTCCATTAATCATGATCACATATGTTTCTTTACAAATTTATTATTGGATGAAAATTTATCCCTTCCCTTCTTCCCTTTTTCTATAATTATTTTTCAAGAATGCAATACCATTCTTTGAATTTGTAATACAGTACTAATTATTTATATTTATTGATATCATATGACACTATTTCCTTATATGATAATAAATTTTGGGTGGCTAGTTCCATTTAAAGGATTGGCTTTACCCCCATCAATGAGATGGTTAATCTTACCATTTGTATTATGTACTTAGTTTGCAACATTTCATTAAATACATGTAAAATTAAATACATATAAAAAAAAAATTCCCCTTATTTTTTTCTTTATAATCAATAATTTTCAATCCATATCTTATTGTTATTTGTGAGGAAAATATTTTTTTGAGAAAAGTTATATAAAATCTTTCATTCTATGTTATCTATTTCTTCTGCCTTTTTATTGTTTTGAATCAATCGACACCATTGATCTATATCTCCCTAGAGTTGATAAAACATTATGAAAACCATATCCATTTAATTACATCCCATAGATTAAAAAATATTATTTAATGGAATATATCCATTGATCAACTACAAATGGATTTATAGTCCCATTTAATGAATGATTTTCTTTATGCATGAAACATTCTAATATTGTAACACCATGTTGTAGATCTATAGGTTGCTCCATACGGGAAAGTTTATCAGACATAATATAATTCATCTTCCCTAATATAGTTATAATTTATTCATCTATATCTGTTGAACAAACTCCATCTTCATTATCATGCCTGGGATAGTAATCCCTACATGGATTACAAGCATTAATATGGTGTCCATTACTTTCACTATACACCATTTCTAAACAGTGGCATATAAATAATTATATCATGAAATTCTGAAACATTATTTTAAATTTCAAAACAACATAAATTATTAATATAAATATAAAAATTTTGTTTGACCAATCTCAAAATCATAATCACGGTTTCTTTAGGAATATTATCAAAATCCATTATAGGTTACGTTTCCCAAATCAATGTTTTTCTAAATCTGGTTCCCAAGGTTTTAAAAAAAATCCCTTTGATTCATACTCCAAAGACTAAAAACCTAGTATATCAGATCTAGTGGTCACTTCATTAAATTGGCACTATGTACAAACAATCCCATCACAAATGACCAAATAGTTTAGTAGTCTTGAAAAACTATACACACACTTAAATATCACTTTATGATTGAAAAAGTAAAAGATAACACAATTTTTTCATTAAGAACAAAATTAATCACTTTATAATATCCATACATATCTACCATAATTTATTTCTTATCATCCCTGGGAAAGGAAACATAGGAAAATGGTAGCTCAGATGCTTAATAAGGGTATGAGTACAACAAAATATAATAAAATCATAAATAAAACATGAATAATATGGTCATGATAAATAATAACAAAAATTTTCATATAAATAATACCATAAAATAGGGGACTAAATTATGTATTACATAACCATATATAATAATCCCATGGATGCTAATATCTAGTCACACAGTGATTGAATGCATAATTTCTAACATCATAAACTTACCTTTAAGGCCTCATGCAATGAAATCGTACATAAATGAGTAAGGCCTACAAAAATACCAAACTATATTTTCTCATGATAAATACCAATAAATATTGAGGATATATTGGGCCCCTCCCATTACTTACTAAGTATAATGCATTCATCATATGAAATGGGTGAAACGTAATCAACCAAAAAATCATATTGAGAACTAGCATAGGAAATGATAATAATATCACCAATCAATAAACATAATCATAATCCACCCAAATTAATATGGTATCAAAAGATTATATCTTTAGTAAAATGTAATATTCACCAAATAATGTTGACATGGATTAATAAACTAAAAAATATAATTGGAATATTTCTTAATGAAATTATCCTATCCACTTTGAAAATACATTTTTAAAATATTAAAACATATCAAATATTAAATAAAAAATTTATTTGAGAATATCCACTAGAACTTTTAAATGAATCCTAAAATCATTAAGTGTTCCTGATGGTGGGGAATTATATTTATGTTTTATAACTTAAAAGAAAACATTCCCTTCCCACTTTTATAAAAAGTAAAAAACTACCTCATTTGGAAAATAACAAGAACATTCCATTAAAAAATTTATAAAAATTAAAATATGGATAAAAATGAATAAAAAAATCATATTATAATAGTAAAAAGTTTTTAAAAACGTTTTTTAGAAAACATAAATATATAAGAAAATGGATTTTAGACCAAAGATAAAAATAAAATATGTTTTTCTTAAAAATATTATTTCGGACTCTTTGAGTACATAAATAGAGGAAACTGATTATAATATGTAAAATTAAAATGAAAAACCATATAATAATAAAATATATTTTATTCTTGTCGTAAATATCAAATAATTCCTCTAGTAGAGACTTAGATATAAACAATTTCGAATAATAATGAGATTTTGAACTTAACCCTTGCCCCAGGTCTGACTTCCTTCATTCATGTTCAAACCTCTTATATAATAAATATAGATTTATTCTAAATATATTAAAGAACCATAAAAATATATATCATTCCATTAATAAGTTATTTATAACATTTTATTACACATTTATAAATATTCTTTTTTAAATCAAAGATCTTAGTGATAACAGCTTCATTTTTTGTGTATTTTTTTGGTTCGGCAGTTTTGGTACATGTATGGTGATTATTTCTCCATCACCTATGAAATTTTAATAATGGTATAAAAATAATATATATTAATTATATATATTTATAGTTATACGTTAATTTTATAAATAGACAAATTAATTACATAGTTCATACATACTATTGGCCATACGTACATATGGATGTTGTTTTCATTTTTTAGGGATGTAAAGTAAGAATGATAAATAATAATTCACCTTTTATGAATCATTATTATGTCATATATTTTATTAATATTTTTTAAATAATTATTTATTACTATCCTTTAAAATCAGAAACAACCAAATAATGACATCACTTCAGGGAAGCGGCAGTTAACACAAATGCACAAGCAAAGATATCATTTTCCAACAGAGAAAAAGACAATAAGGTATAAGTGATGGTATACATAAATATGTATAATTATTTCATAATTATAACATATAACAATTATTCCCACCATAATAACCATCCATAATTATAGTGATGAAAAATGAATTGTATCACTATGTGGAGACTATAAGTCATACGTACACATGAGTGATATTCCACATCCCATTTGTTAGGAAAGAAGGTGGATAATTGGGAATTCATAATCATAATAATATTTCAATATATTATGGATACTGAAGTTATTATTTTAGGAAAATTTTCATATATTTTGATGATTTAATTGAATAATTAAAAAATTAAAGTGATCGGTTAAGACGATTACCATTTCTTTGAAAGAACTCCTTTAGGTCTCAAAATAACGACAATAGGGTTGGACTTTTTGAGAGACCAACACCTATAAGATGTAGATAAATAATTTTAGAAAGGAATTTTTTAGATTATGGTTGATATAAAATACTCAATGTACTGTAAATAAGTGAGGTAGGATGATCCCTTTTGTAATTTGGGCGAGGAGAACATTTGGAATTACAAAAATGATTAAATTATAATAGTCATTTTGTAGTAAAAAAGAGTAAAAATGGATATTTATTTGAGATAATTTACTATGGGGTTTAAATAACATCACAAAAAAAAAATTTATTGGTTTATTTGGTGTTCTAAACCTTATATTTTGGTTTAACCACTTAATTAACTAATTATAACATTAATCACGGTAACATCATTTTCACTTTTAAAGGGTTATAATTTTACATATAAGGTAAAAATTGTCCCATAAATGTATAAAGGATGATATTTTTTTACCAAATATTATCCTCCATGTATCTTAAAATATCATTACATTTCTTAAATAATTTAAAAATATATTATTTTGATAAAATATCATTATTGTCAATTTTGACACTATTCATTCAAGTTGACTTAAAAGACATAAATACAATGTAAAAAATCCCATTTAATCATCTAAAACAAAAAAAAATATTCATATTAATCTAAAAAATTGTTTGAATACAATTAATTACTCAGATTAAATTACTTTTGATATTTTTAAAATCATTTATTTTGTTTTCCTATTAATTGAAGATATATTGTATCAGTGTTACATACGAAATTAAGGAAATTATATAGCTACTAAAAATTAGAACTGAATTTATATCATGAAAATAATATTATTATAACCAAAATATATATTTATATTAATTTATAACTTTAATTTTCTATTATGCTACCATAAAATTGTTATTTAAAACTAAGAGAGTGAAATATTATAACTTGCTTACATTTAAATTTTATATTAGTGATTTTTGTGGAAGAGTTTTCATTAATTAAATCAATTTAGTTCCTAAGGTGAAGAGTGTCAAATTAAATTCATCCAATAATAATTAATATGAAATATTATGATCTTATCACTTTGTTTTGACCTAGATTAACTCAATTTACCCATTACTGTGGTGATAAATTTTACCATGGATACTATTCATAATGAATAAAAATAAAAGGAACCTATATTCCAAATTTTAATATCCAGATTCAAAATAAGGAATCCATTTTTCAAAATTTAATACCAATAAGTGGAAGATATAAATTTTAAAATAAATTCACAAAACACGATGAAAACCACTTTTTAGAGAAATACAATTTTTAATAATAAAGCCATATTTTTTATTATCCATTGCTTATAAAAATATTAGATGAATGAAATATTATTTAATTGGTTATATAATATGTAAATTTATATAATATAATTCACCAATAGTGATTAATTTAATTTATTAATATAAAAACACATAAAACACATGATTTTTTTTATAAAAACATTTATTTTACTTTCAAATGATTTTAATTTTTATTTATAATTCATTGATAAAGAATGAATTTATATTATAAATTTGTAGACCATATGTATTTTTCATAATTTTTTAGTCATATTCATACCCACTAGTTTAGTGGATAGGTTTTAATAGTCACATTTGAATAACATTATAATAGTATATCATGGTCTATTTAAACTCAGTGTTGTGTGTAACACAAGATATTGAAGAAATAAAGTTTATATAACAAGAAACTTACTATAAAATCTTTTTATGTAACAATTAATGGGTTTCTAGGATTTGATTCTCATTAATGAAAAAAAATCACTACTATTGAGATAATGGCCTTGATAGTCACTCCCAAGGGAATATGTAATGGTATAACCTCTTCTGATGAAAATAAGTTTTGGAAATAATAGGCCCCACTAGGAGATCAAAATATTTATAAGTAAGAAAATATCTCCAATGAATAAAAAAATATTATTATTCTGATATAGATTAATTAGAGTAAAATTTATTTATTAAAAAGTATTCACATGGAATTAAATTAATACATGGAATTATATTATATAAATGAATATTATTTAAATATTCAGGGTTTTTTTAAATTAGTAGGAATTGTTAGTCATGTTAATGACTCGCTTTTATCACATAATATATTTATTATACATTACAAGTATGTGATATAATGGAAATGATTTTTATGATGTAGTTAGTTTGTTATAAAGTGCCATTGATAGCTTTTTATGGTTTTTTTATATATAGGGTCAGGGAACCATTTCTATGTGTTTACATACCACTATATAATTAAATAGGAACTCATTTATGGGGGAATATTCATTCCCATGAATTTGAGAGCTCCTCTAAGAATACCCACATCATCAGAGGATGGAAAAATAAGGGAAATTTGAACCTTTTTTCTTGGGAGTGTTTATATGAAAATGGTTCTTTAACTTATAATATAATCTCAGATAATTTTTTTATCACTCTCTTACTCTCAGAATAGGGTGTTTACCTTATGACATGTGTTTAGTTGAAATATGATCCATTTAAATTTTCAAGGAATATTTAATATTTAATTAATAAAATATAAATTTTTTTCATGCCTTTTCATTTAGATATATATTTGAAATGGATCACTGGATAGAGATTTCATCTCGGTGGTTGAGTCCATAAGGGATAATTTTTCTTAGGTGAGGCATAAACCCGTCATGAACACTGGGGCAAGGGATGGGACTGGGGCGAAGGCCCTTTTCTTTTCTTTTCATTTCTTCTTTTGTTTTTATTTTACATTTTTAATTTTTAATTCCACTTTCATTTTTCTTGTATCATATTCCACCATGGTCTCTCCCCTTTCGGTATTTAATCTAAGCGAGTAAAAGGGATAGTATGAGGCACTACTATGGAGTCTGGGTCACAGTAGATCATCATGTGGAAACTTCGAATTGAAAATCAGGGTGAAACATTCATGGTTTACACCTATAGGTAGGATTATTTAATTTTTTATAAAAAATACATGTAGTTTGATAGTTTTTGGTATTTAAATATTTTTTGTGTTGATATGGACCTCTCGGTGGGAGATTTAGGCTTAATCATGGAGAAAAAGGGGAGTTTCACGGTGATTCATGGGATTTCCTTTTAGTAAAACCCATGTACACTGTGTGTTATTCAGAGAAAATACATTGTGTGCTTTTCCTATTTGAGGAAGATGGGTTTTTGGGACAACATGTCGTGTATCAAGATTACAAGGAATATAGAGGTGACTCGGGTTATGACCAGGGAACAACCAGACACCTTGTGTTAGGGAACATTTCCATCTAAGAGTATAAGACCATTTTCCATGCACGGTACATGGATAGTGGTCATATATTGTGCATGGCCAGAACATAGGTTGGGGTACATGGCTCAATACACTGGTGGTAACCACATGTGCATGGTGTGGGTGTACACATCTTGCATAGAGGCTCACATGTCATGTACTTTGGAAGAGTACATAGTGAGTGACATGAGGAGAATTTACATGGAGGACCTTTTGGGTTACACACCATGTACCCAAAGTACATTCCATATAAATTTTCAACATTGTTATATTTTCTTATTTTTTTCCCCTAAAGTCGGAATTAGACTATTTAGTAGTGCATTTTTATAATTATTTCACATAGATATTGATGGTGGTATACTTTTAAAATTTATAGTCTATTTGGATAGTGTTTGAGGTTGATAGAATTTAGTAAGATGATTTATTTGAGATTTTTTTATAATCCTCCAGTGGGTTGGGTTGTGAGGTGGGAGGCTCAGGGGAGGGTTGTTCTCTCATTATTTTGCCTGGATCCATTTATTCATGGTAATCTATTTTAGTTTCCTTATACATATTCTATATGAAAGAATCATGGAGTATCTATATAGAGATCTTGGTTTTTCCCTACATGTTAGGAGTGGTTGCCTGAGGTTAGAGTATTTGAGGTTTAGATTTTGTGCTAGAGGATCAGAGCTGTTGGGTCCTTCGGATGGGTTGAATCCATGGGATTGAGGTTACAACTAGGTTCCAAAGAGCTATTGAGATAATTCTAAAGGAAACTTTTAGATGCCCTTATGGGATGGTTTTGAGTCAAGTGATCAATAGTTTTTGTAGTCATCTATTGAGAATGCCTATGTATAATAACAATTTTTAGATTCCCTATTTATGAAAGTTGGTACCTATGGATGTTTTGTTTTCTAGGAAGGTTAGTTGAGATTTTCTTTTATGGATTTACCTAGAGTTTTCTTTGCATTCTAAGGATCCTCTATGGGGTGTCCTGCTTCTAAGGTTTTTATATGAACATTGTGAATTCCCTTATTGGTAATCTTGGGTATTTGGATGACCCTTTTGAAATGTTGTTGATCTATGGTTATTTGGAGGCCACTAAGGGCCGTTTGGGATGTTTCCACATTGCAATTCCCATGATTTTCTATGAGCTATATGAACCCCTTATTTGGTGTCCTGGTCTTATTATATCCTTTGGTATATTTGAGGATGTTTCTGTGGGTGTGGACTGAGAGCTTGGGTGCATCGAGGATTATGTAGTTGGAAATCACTTTATATTGTGGCTCTAGGTACTTTGGGATCCCTATGTTTTGGTTTGGATCTAAGGTAGGTCATTGAGGGCCTCTGGTGGAAGATTGTTGGATGTTGTGTTCCAAGGTACTGAGAGAGGATTCATGCTTTATTGACCAAAAGTGGATCGATGCTGCTAGTTTAAATATTTGTATGGTGGGTGTGAGAGTTGGACCTAACCATGTTCAATTGGCCATTGGATATACTATTTTAGGTAGTTTTTAGTATGGAATCAAGTTTGAGGAGGAGACACTGGGGATATTTTAGATTATGTGTTGGCCCAATGTTTTGATCTGGTTCTCTCTTCCTTTGGCTGGTTGTGGTTAGATGGGACTAGGGAGCTAATGGATATCTGGATGAATACACCCATATAGTTGAATCTTCTCCTTGTATAGAGGTTATATGTCACGGATGTGGCGGGTGCCCAATTGCTTCAACAGGTTACCCGGGATAGTGCATCTATCAAGCCTATGGGATTCATGGGATCCACTATGATAGTGTATGTGTCAGCCCCACTATGAGTTGTTCCCATATGATGGTGTTTCCCATAGGTCCCCTATTTAGATTATGATTTTTTTCATGAATTTTGGGACATTATGGGTTCTAAGACATGTTTACTGGTGATATGTCACTAGTTTGATCATTCCATTAGAGTTCTAGTTTCAGTTATATTTTTTCGGTTATATCCTTAGTTTGGAATTTTTAGCTCTAATTTGATAAGGTGGGCACACATGATGTTGTGGCAGTGTGATCCATGTTTCATAATTCCTCTATCTAGGGACAGAGTGGGTGTAGAAATCACTCGGTTGTCATGATTGAACCCACATTTGTATTTTTACTTTGTGTTTGTTTTAACCCTTTTATTCAGTTTTTCTTTATATGATATATGTTATTAATTTTAGACTAGGATGGACATATCATTTGTGCATGCACGTGTTATGAAAATAGATTATAGGTCCCCCATTGGGGGTGGTCTACTGAGATGTATTTCAAACTCCACCCCCCATACATGTACCTTGGTGTTAATGTAGACATAATTTATGATTTTTGGACACATCATAGGTTTCAAAACATATGCGGATGGGGCCCAATTTTTATTGATCGAGAAGAGCCGCTCGGATGGAGTCTCCAGATTAGGCTGTTGCAGCTCAAACATCTTGTAGACCAGCTATGTGGTTTGGTTTTGTGTGGGTTGTAGATACTATTTTTTTATTTTAAGATTATTTATTTTTTGTATGTGTTTAGACCAGTGTAAAACTAAATTTTTTGTATTCTTTGAGTCTATATGACTTTTTACTACTTTTTATTTATTATAGCATTCTTCTATTTTTGTTATTTATTATGTGTACTCTGATATTTATCCCTATGGATGTTTTGGCTATTTCCACTGTTATTTCACTCTAAGTAGAGGGTATAGTCTCCCCAATATATTTTTTTAGACCCTCGAAAATAGTTATCATCCTCTGCGGTACTAGGAGGTGCACTTGAGGCCTTATGGAAAGCCATATTGGGTGACGTGTCAGGTAGACATGGGATAATTCATCACCAAAGAGTATCATATGTTTTTTTATTATTTGGAGATTTATTAGATAGGAGGTATAAGAACATGTCAGAACTTGTGATGGATATGAGACTAGGGTTTCACAGACACCTTTGCTGATAGGAGGTCCAAGATTCCTTATCATGGAATTTATATTATAAGATTTTGTTTTTACGGGTGTGTTATTTCACATTGTGTGATTCACTTTGGTATTTGTATTTATGGTTGATTATGGTTTTGGGATCTTGTCTCATTGGAAAGAGTTTAGTTTTCATTCATCATTCAATGAACATATGACTCATATGAAATATGCATGAATTTGGTTCATTACTAATGATAGATGTTCAATTTTTTATGTTTCTTCAACTTATCATATAGTGATTTATTTTATAAGTACTTCATAGAATTCTATTCAACTAAATAGTATATATATATTATTTTGATGAATTTTCATGTGGATCTTGTGGTGGGAGGTTCACCTATGATGGATATCTAGTCCCTTCATTGAGTGATATATAGAGTCCCTTGTGGGTCAATAATTGGCTCTGAGTACTATGTTGGTTTCTTGATGAGTGTAATAATTCTTGAGGAATCATTGGATCGGGCTCGAATTGCCTTGATGTGGTGGATCCCTCGATGACCCGCATTCATGTTTCTTGGAGGGAGTTGTTCTTTCCATGTGTTGTATGTTGGGTCTTACGGTGGATCCCTTGTGTCTATTATCACCGATGACTTGGGTGGGCATGGATGTTCTTCCTTGGTCAGTTCGTTGAGGTCTACTATCTCTAGGGAGTGGTTAGGAATGAGGATTTATGTTGTTTGTGTAGTGGAGAGCTAGGAGTGCACCTTGTTTTATTCTGGGATTGAGAGGGAAGGTTTTCTTGGACTATTTTCCTTACTCAATTTTTTATATTCCTTAGGTAGTGTGATGAGGATTTGGTTGGTTTATTATATATTTTTATCGATGCGGGAGTGGAGGGTGGTAGTGTTATTAATTTGAGAATGAATTATTTACTTTTATATTGAATAGGAGTGCCAATGGTTCATCAGTTAGTTGGAAATGAACTGTATAAGGAACATGGTCAGTGTTTTTCATCCCATTATCCTAGTTTCGTTTTGACTTAGCCCATGTGAACATGAATTCTATTATGTTCTCATGGAATGGTGTGGGTAAAGGTTTATGTTGTGGTGTGCACTATAGAATATTGAAGGTCATGGGCCTCTTTTAAGTGGTTTTTTAAGTGTAAGGGTTGGTCTTCATGGGTTCTCATTATTTTCCTCAGATGTGAGAAGTTTAAATAACACTATCAACTGTGTTCGGTGGTTTATATATCATGTTTTATGTAGTTTTCCATTTGGGAAGTGCAGAAAAGATAAGAACAATCATATGGTGGGGAGAATATAAACGATCACGATTGAATGTATCTTATGTTGGGGGAGGTTTTGGATGTTGTAAGACTATTCATTGGAGGGTCAAGAGAGTGTCATTTATGATAGTTCTTGGAGTAGGAGCACAAATTTTGGTTGACCATTGATGATTATCAGGTTTTTGAAGAATTTATGGTGGGGATTTTCTAACAAACTACATCATCACATTTTGTGAAATATATGGGAAGATTAAACATTTTATTCCCGAGAGTGTTCAAGGAAAATGGAAATTTCTCTTGAAATTTGATCTTGGATAATTTATCTAACCACTCCATGGGTATTTTAATTGGTTTTTTTACCCTAGGACATGATTTTGGTGGAAATTAGACCCCTTCACATTTTCATTGAATATTTATTATTTAATTAATTAAAAATTAATTTAGTTGTGCATGTTTGTTCAGTGATATATTTTATAATGAGCATTAGAATGAGGTTTTGTATCCATGGTTGAGTCTGGAATGGATTTTTTTCCTAGGTGAGGAATAAAACCATCGTTGGCATATTGGTTTAGGTATTATCCCCTTTTATTTATTTTTTGTTTTTCTTTCTTATTCCTTTTTCATTTTCCCTTTGTCTTTACTCTTCCATTTTTTATACCATGATTTACCTGGGGGCCTATCCCCTTTTCTGTTTTCAACCTATAAAAGGGATATATTGAAAATAGAGGGAGAGGGAGAGGGGGATTATCAACCACAAATCTTGGGTCACATAATATCATCATGAGACAATTATAAACTGTTGATCAGTGTGAATAATCAATACTTTCTTAATAGAGGTAGGCTTTTTTTACATATTAATTCAAAAAACCTATTAGTTTAGTTTTTTGTTTTTAATGACTTTTTTATGTTTATGGGTATCCCTAGAGGTTGATCGAGGCTAAATTGAGGAGAAACAGAGATCTGTGAGGGTGATTTTGGGTATCCTCATTTAGGAAAACCATTGTACGTGACATTTTGTATAGAGAACACATGTTGTGTGATCATCTTGTTTAAGGAAGTTGGGGTTTGGGACTACACATCATGTACCAATGGTATCTTTCATGTATAGGTGACTCAGGGTGTGTTCGGTGAAAGCCTAGACACATCATGTCTGGCCACAAGGTCGAATAAGGGCATACGACTAGAGATTGTCCGAGGTATATGACCAGTGGATATTTAATATGCTTATAATGACCCTATGTGGAGGTACAAGGCTATGTAAATAGGTGGGAAACCTGTTGGGGGGGTACATGACATGTATAGGGGTGCAGTACTTTGGAGGAGTACCTGATGAGTGGCATGAGGCATATGTCTGTGGAGGACCTTTTGGATTACTTGTCATATACCCTATGTACAAATTATGTACATTTCCCGCCTTGAATGATTTTTCATTTTTTCCCCAATGTCAATGCTGAACTTATGAGTAGTCCATTTGATTGGTTTTTCATGCTTCTCATGTTGGTGGAATAATTTAATCATTTAGAGGCTGTTTGGATGGTTTTTTGGACTGATATAGTTCATAAGAAGTGTCAATTTGAGGTTTGCTTTTAGAATATAATAGTGGGTTGGGTTGTGAGCTGTGTGGCCTGGTTAAAGGCTCTGAGCTCGGTGATCAACCTTGCTCAAGTGTTCCATGGTGTTATTTTTTAGTTTCTTTAGATTGATTCTAAAATATGAGATCATGGATTATCTCAAATGAGTTCTTGGTTTTCCATACGTGCCTAGAATAGTTTCTTGAGGTATGAGTAATTATTTTATCACATATGCTTCAGGATCGAAGATATTGGATCTTTAGGCTGGGTTGACATCATGGGATGGAGGTTATGGTTGGGTGTCTTTAATCTATTGAGACGAGTCTAAGGGAACCTTTTATAGGGTTGGTTTTGGATCAAGTGATTAGTGGTTTCTGTAGTCAGTTGTTGAAAATTCCTAAGTGTCGTAATAATGTTTGGATCCCATCTTTGGGTGAGTTTGTCCCTGCAGATTGGTTTTTTTTGGTGGTAAGGGTAAATGAGGTTTTCCTATGTGGTAATTTAAATAATTTTTTGTCAGTAAATAGGATCCCTTATGGGGTTTCCTACATTTTAGGTGGTCATGATAACCGTTGTAAAATCTGTTGTTAGGGGGATTTTTATTTTGGATTCCCCTTTTGGTGTGTTTTTTTATGAAGGATTGGTTTGAGGCCATTGAGGGACATTAAGGATGTTTTCACACTAATTGTGTACCATACTACTGGATGTGATGGAGGAAACACTCATAGGGTTTCCTACTCATGATGTTTCCTCCAAGCTATTTGAGGGTCTTTATACAAGAATGGCCCATGAGAATGGGTACAACAGGGGATTCCCTAGTAGAAAGTTTCTTTATGTTGTGGCCCTGAGGACTATCTGAGCCCTGAGTTTTGGTTTGAGCTATAGGTGGGTCATTGAGAGCCTATGGAAGTGGTTTTTTAGATACTTATATCCATGGTTATGAGATAATACCCAGGATTTATTATCCACAAGTGGATTTGTGTTTCTAGTTTAGCTGTTTGGATGGTGGGTGTGAGTGTTATCCCAAACCATGTTTGGTTTTCCATTAGATGTAATGTTTGAGGCAGTTTCTACTCGGGATATTGGTTTGATTATGACACCCTTAGTATATTTTGGATCGGGTGTTGGGACCATGTTTTGGTGTGGTTTTATCCTTCATTGGACAGACATGGTTAGAATGTCGTAGGGAGGTAATGGATGATCTTGATCAGTGAACCCCTCTAGTTCAGTCTTCTCGCTTTATAGATATTTTATGTCATGGATGAAATGGTATCCTTATTTCTGTAGTGGAATCTCTAGAAAAGTGCATCGGTTACACCCATGGGATGGACTAGATCCCCTAGGATAGTGGAAATGTCAGTCCCATAGTATGGTGTTCCACTAGGATAGTGTGTACCAGAGATCCCTCATTTAGTGGCTGATTTTTTCTATAAGGCATTTTTGACATGATTGTTTCATATATGTGTAGAGAATAGATCTGTCACCAGTTTGATCATGACATAGTAATCCTAGTGACCATAATATGGTTGTAGTGTCTTGAAGCCTATGATGTGATCATAGGGTTCATTATTCATTCTTGTCCTTATGGTAGGATTTGGATATCTTATTTGATTAGGAATATGTTCTTGATGTTGTGGAAGTGTCATCCATGATTTATAATTCCTTGGGATGGGTCTATAGTGGGAGTAGTTTTACCTTGGGTTTTAGACTAGATCTCATGTTTAGTTTCTTTCCATATTTTTGTTTTCACAATTTTATTCAATTGTTATTTATATTCCAGTCATTATTAGTTTTCGACTATTATTGGACTATCACGTGTGCATGAACTTGTCATGATAGTTGTTTATAGGTCTACTGTTAGAGGTGGCCTACTAAGAATTATTTATCATCCCCTTGTACATTCAACCTAGTGTATGTGAAAAAATGCTATTTTCATTTAGGTTGGAGAATAGGTTGTGCATTAGATGGGACCACGGAAATTTTTTTCTTTATCAAGTGGACCTTCTCATGTAGAGTCTCAAGATCTGGCTGGTGCAGCTTGAGCACCATGCAGACTAAGTATATGGTTTTTATTTTTACTTATAGTAGAGAATGCTGTACTTATTTTTAGTTTTTTTTATGTGGCAATCCCTATTGGTATCCAAATACTATTTTTCATGATTTTAGTCTATATGATTTCATACTTCCTTTAATTATTATTATTCATATGTTTTAGTTATTATTTATGAATACTAGGATGAATATACCAATAAATTTTTCATTTTTTTCGCTTTTATTTCACTCTGTCGAGAGGGTATACTCTTCCCACTATATCTTTTAAAAACTCATCGATTTTTAGTAGCCTTTGGCATTTGGGGAGTTGTGGTTGAGTCGTTTTTGGTGATCCCAATCAAATGAATTGTCTAGTTGACTCATTCTGGTTCATTACATCCACTCTCCTTTTTCATGCATCCAAGAGGGAAAAATGGTTACTCTAAGCATTTGATCTTTGACCTCTATCATGGATCCACGGAACGAGATCATGGTGATCATTAAGATGTTGAAGGATCCTTCATATCTCCTTTCTAGGAATGAGAATTCATCAACCAACATTATCATTGAGTCTTAAAGAATATGTTCATGATCTAGGGGGATTAAACATCATATCTTTCAGATTAAGATACCCAATGATGAGGGTTATTTGAACACGCCGTTAATTTAAATAGATTAAAATTCAATTTTTGTGCTTTAATAAATTCCCTTGAGATCTTTAAAACCTATACTAGGGATCATATCACAAGATACGACATAGTTATATCACTTTGATGATGAAAATTTTATAATCACCATCCCACTGGCTTCGACTGTGAACCCCAATACAAACAATTTGTATCAAAGTGATCACATGAATTATATGAGATAATAAAAATTAAAATTGTCTTAAATTTTATCATAGGGCCTCATTTTAATCCCAATGGTTATGAGACCTCTAATATGTAATCTCGGATGGCCATGTTATGACCAAAATAAAAAATAATTCAAATAATAAATATTTTTAGAACAAAATTAGTGTATTTTTTGGGTATAAATTTTGAAGAATGAATATTTAAATTCCTAATTTAGTTTTAATGGCGATTCTAGTGGAACCCAATTTTCTTCTAGGATTCTTCTAGATTTTGGTGGTTGGAACTGCTCTATTTGTTGGTTCATTCACTGGTGAAACATTGTTTTCCAATAACAAATATTTAGGCTTTGTTAAAATATGTAAAATTAAGGGTAGAGAAGCTAAAAAATTGAGAAAAGGGGGATAATTTTCTTACTATCTATAAAAAATAAAAAAGGATTGATGAAGGTAGAAGAATCACCGAGTGAATCTCGAAAAAAAATTAAAAAATTAGAGATTGATCTTCTTCTGGATGTTTTTGGTGCACTACCACCTCCTTGTTTGAGTTGACATTGCCACCTCCTTCAGTTGCTAACCCTACCAAAATTCTACCTCCTCTATGGTGGTGCCACCACCACCTCCTCCTCCAACTTTTGACCCCATCGGTGCCACTTCCCACCTTTTTGACCATCCTAGGCTACACCTTCCTGTCGATTTTGTATCCTTCTGTCTGACCTACCCCCGATGTCATGATTCCTAGTAAACCAAACCAATCATCACCTTGACCATACACTCTCATACCACCCTTGTCCTCTAGTTATCTATTCACCCACACTCCAACAACCTTCTACTCACTTCCCAACTATGTCTATTTCGGTCTCGTACCCTAAAATGAATATTATTTTTGGAATGAGTACATTGAAATTATCCAATAGTGAATGTTTCATAATTTTCTGAAACAATCAAATTTTCTAGTACAAATTAAATACCATATAAATATACTTTCTATTTTATGACATCATAATGGCCCAAAAGTGATGTAAAAAGTCTTATAAATAGTATTCATGAACAAATATATGTTTTACCTTTAAAATAGTATTATTTTAACTTTATTGTTTTTATTTTTAAATCCATTTTGAATCCTCCATCAAATATAATATATTTTAAGATTTTAAAATCATTTCTTTAAGAGTGTGAATCACCTACAAATCATCAAGGGTAATATTTAAAAAAAATTGGCCCTTGGATTTCTAAAATAATAAAAATCACCACCCTTTTGAAGAAACTATGGGAAAAATCGTGGGTTGGTTTGTGGATTTGGATATTTTATTAGGTAGAATCCAAAACCAAAATAAGAAGGAAATATCCCTCTTTTCCTATATAAACCCACCCAATATCCCATTACTCTTCACTAAAACTCCTTTTATCGTTTCCTTACACTTCCCTACACTACCTATAGTCCATAAAAGGCTACCCAAATATTTCTAGAGGCCCCTCCCAATCCATTGGAGACACACACTCAAGTAAGAGATCCTCACTTTCCTCCCCCCTTTCAATCCAAACACCTTCTTTGGAATCTTCCTTCATAATTACAATTGTATATTATTTAATTTATTTTTAAACATTACATTAATATAAAATTTATTTTATTTTAATGATATATTGTTTATCCTCTCTTATTTGAACCTTTATCTAATTTGTTAATATGCTGAAATTTTTTAAGGGATTTCTCTCATCTCTTTTTATTCAATCACCCCTTTTATGTTTTTCTTCCTAATTTTAGTTTTATCGTTTTTTGTTATATTATTAGATACCCCCTTATAATAAAATTTATTTAAAATTTATTATATCCTTGTTTAAATCTCATTAATCCTCCCATTTTTCTTTATGTACACCCGGTATCATGCAGATAAATTGTTAGGAATCTTTTCCTTATTCATGTTTCCTCATTACCTTATGACTTATATTTCCAATTTATAATATTGGTATATATTTATCTTTGTCCCTATAAATACTAATTTTATGTATATTTGATGATATATCCATATATCTCTCATAAACAAATTTTTATGAATCTCTATTTGACACCATTATGCTACCAAAACATCTCCATGATTTACCATGCCAAACCAATTGGGTAGTGAATACGTTACCCATTTCTTATCAAGGGTGTTCACCATTGTGAACATATAATTTTTTATTGGGTAATTAAATTTATTTATTCCAAACTATTTAATCATGGAATAATGTTTTATGATTAATGAATTTATGTTATATGATATCTACGGCACACTTAAGAATGAGAATGAAATGTTTTGATTGGTGCACCTAGATGGCACTCAATTGCATTATGTAATGTTGAGTATCATGATACATAATGTTGGTATAGGGGTGGGATAACTCATTTATGGTACTTTTTCCAACAAGTATGCTTGGTGTTCTATCCTTGTCCTATTTCCAGGATTCATTGTTTTAAGTTGTTTACACATTTTCCATGTTATGATTATCATGATATATCATGAATTATTATTCATGTTCCTTTTGTTCCCTATTGATATACCTATTTTATAAAATTTATCACTTATTCCATGTTTATTCTATTACTGGGATTTATAGTTCACCCATTTCTTAAGTATTTCCCCAAGTTATCCCATGTAGTTTTACATTCAAAGGATTATTTTGAGTATGTTAAATAAGTTTTTAATAAAACATGTTAATGAAATTCTTAATAATGTTATTGTATCCCATGTTCAAGGTGTTATGTTATATACCTAAACTCCAAACACATGATATTAATTTATCTTTTGTATTGTATTAAAAGTAATTTTATATAATAAATCAAGTGTTAGTGTGTAATAAAGAGCAGGGTTGTTATAGTTGGTATCAGAGGAATAGTTTTGTTATTTTTTGGATTAGGGTTAGAGAACTCTATTGAAATAAATAGGTATAAGAATAAGAATAATAAATCACCACTATATTTTGGTAAGTATAGAGTAATTTTTTTCCAAAAAAATACATCCATGTCTAGATACTACATGTGGAAGTACTTCCAACATTGATGTACCTAGGAGTAACAACTCCAAAAAGGTTTTCTGGGCCTGACTTGGGGTAACTTGGTACATGAAAATGGGCCTTAATACACACATAGTTTGACACTCCTGGGTGATATGATTTGGTAAATTCATAATCTCATTAAAAAACATTATTAAGGGAACAAATAATATTTTTTGAAATAGATCATGAATAACAAAGATTTAATCCTAGAAAATCTTATGTTAAGGATATAAATGTCATTTATATGTTATCCCTTTAATGTCATTGGATACCCCTTAATGTGTTTAATTGTTTAAAATAATCATCCCTAATTTTTTTCGTCTAGAAAATGGCAAGAAATAGGAGAAATAATGTAAATAATAAATGTTATAGAAAATGTGATGATTTCTTTAACGAGATACACAATCCGATGGGAGAATAAATCACAAACTTTTTCATGATACTCTCTCAACGAGCTAAGGTTTTTAATTGAATCTTAGATCAGGAGGATCACCCAATACCCCCCCCCCCTAATAGAAGAAAATCCATAATTGAACGATTCACGTGACATAGGCCCCATAATTTCAATGGATCATATGATCCCTTAGTCGCAGAACAACAAATTAACTCCATTGAGAAGATATTATCAATCATTGAATGTTCTAATAAAGAGAAGGTTCTAATGTATATTTATCTTATAGAGGGATAAGATGATTAGTTGTGAACGTTGATAAATAAGATGAAGCTTGAATATGATATTGAAACAATGGTGTGGACACAATTATGAAAAATGTTTTTTGATAAATATTTTCCTTGCACTCTCCAACATAAATTAGAAGGGGATTTCCTCATCATCAAAAAAATATGACTAATCGATCAGGGCATATAAGGAACAATTCACAAGTCTTTCATGATATGAATTTGGCAATTTCGTTACACCTAAATGCAAGGTTTATTACTTCTTTGGTGGGATACAATCTAGTCTACAAAAATCCATTATGATCTGGAACTTTGATGGCTATGAGAAAATTTCATGATGTTCCCTCAATGTATAAATGAATAATAGATAATCCCCATATTATCAAGGTGATAATAAGAGTAAAGTGGTGTTTAATTATTGTGGCCCGATATAGAAATCTAATGGTGCTAAGAAATTTCAGTATCCCACTTGTCAAAGGTATGGAAACAAGCTCCCTAGAAATTGCCTACGGGGGATGAAGAAATGGTTTAGCTGCGGTAAGGAAGGACCCCAAGAAAATAATTGGTGACAGGAGAAACCCTATAATGCATCATAGGAAATTAATGTTCTAGTTTACCCTCAATTAATTGTTTATTTCTACAACTGCAAGGAATAATAGAACATTTCAAACCAATTCCCTAAGATAATGGTTTTTAGTGGAAACTAACGAACACCATGTAAGAAAGGGGAGATCTTTTTTCCATCAATAATACATAACTAAATCCCAACAACAAAGTGGTTACATGTATGCTAGTTATTCGTTCATGATGATTGAATGTACTTTTTGATCCTGGTTCTACGCATTACATTGTATCACGAAAGTTTAGTAGAACTATTCAAACACCAACTCAAAGAATGGAAGTAGAGATTTCTGTGAAAATTGAAAATGGGGCAATTATTGCATCCTTTATATATAACTATTCCCCTATAAAAACATTTTGGATGAATTGCCCAGGTAACCTTATCATACTTCATTTGGTGGAATTTGATGAAATTTTGGGTGTGGATTGGATTTCCCTGTCTAGATCCAACATATATTTCCTTAAGAAGGAAATAACTCTCTAAATGGAGAATCAACCCCATATTTTGTACAAGTGCATAGAATATGATGAATCTTTTTGAACACCAAAAACTCAAGGAAGGATCTTATTTCCCTATGTGAAATCATATCTTGATCAAATGATTCAGTGTAAGGAAATTCTCATCCTCAAAGACATGCCTATTGTGAGGGAATTCACTGATGTGTTTCATATAAAATTGACTGTTCTGCCTTTTATTGGGGATAATGAATTATCAATCTATATTATACCTGGTTCATTAACAATATCTAAGACTCTATATATGATGGATGTTGTGGAACATGAGGAGTTAAATAAACAACCATAAGAGAATATAGATAATGGTTTTATATGCCCAAGTGATACACCATGGGGTGCACCAATCCTCTTCATCAAGAAGAGGATGGGTCAATGTGCCTTTGCATTGATTATCAACAACACACCAATATCATGATAAAAAACAAGTATCATCTAACACTGATTTGTGACATGTATAATCATATACATGAAGCACAATACTTCTCCACTATAGATCTTTGGTAATGATATTATCAATTCACTACTAGAAACATTGCATTTACCAATTGTTTCAGACAATCAGTAAAGGAACGAAAACCATTGGTATAAACTATACCAATGGTTGTCCAAACCGTTGGATATAGATCCATGGGAAAAGACATATACCAATGGTTCTATGTGAACCATTGGTATATTGATGCAAAATGGATTATATACCAACAGTTTCGTGTAACCATTGGTATAAATGTTTACCAATGGTTTAATTTTTTTTGAAATATCGAAAACCATGTCTATACCAACGGTTTGCAAACCGATGGTAGAGAATTTTACCGTCGGTTCCCCACCAACCATTGGGAAATGTTAAGTAAAAGGATCTATACCAATGGTTTATAAATTGTTGGTATATAATTTTATCAATGGTTTCATATAAACTATTGTTATATGTTATGTTTTCACACATATTCTAATGGTTTAAAACTGTTGGCATAGGCTTTATGCTACAGTAGTAATCTTGCCTCCACCCCGTGCACGTACAACAGTTACACTAGCAGGCTTGCCTCCCCCGTATGCATAATTAATATAGAATTGTGAAAAATTGAAAAATACATACAGAATTCGGAATACCTCCAATTATTTATTTAATTTCCTGGTACAAAAAATACAGAATTAACACATAAATCATAAGGTAATTATAGAAAGTATTCCCATAAAACAAGTATACCCATACAACATTAATAAATAATTCATAAGTTAATTAAATACATAAAGAATTAATTTCAGAATTTAGAAGGCAATTACCCATTGGGGTGGGGGTTGTCCATGGGAGTGGGGGTGTCCAGGCAGTGGGGGTGTCTAGGGGTGGACAGGGGGATTTTCAGTGGTTTGGGGGCTGTCCAAGGGGTAGGGGGTGTCCTGGGGGCAGGGTAGTGTCTGGGGGGTGGTGTCCGGGGGGTGGTTGTCCAAGGGGTTGGGTTGTCCAAGGGGGTAGGGGTGTACAGGGGGTGGGAGGGTGTCCATGGGTGGGGGAGTCCATGGGGGTGGGGTGTCTAGGGGTGGGGATGTCTAGGTGGTGGGGTGGTGTCCAGGGGGTGGGGGCTATCCAGGGGGTTGGGGGGCTATCTAGGGGATAAGGGGTGTCCTGGGGGGGGGGGGGGGGGGGGTTGTCCATGTGGGTGGGGTGTCTAGGGGGTGGGGTGTCTAGGGGTGGGGGTTGTCCATGGGGTTGGGGGTGCTTTCCAAGTGGTTATGGGGTGTCTAAGTGGTGATGTGGTGCCTAGGAGGGTGGGGTCCTATCTTGGGGGTTGGGGGATGTCTAAGGTGGTAGGGGTGTCTAGGGGGTGGTGTGGTGTCCATGGGGTGGGGTTGTCCAGAGGGTTGGGGGTTGTCCAAGGGGATAAGGGGTGTCAAGGGGGGTGGAGTGTCTGGGGGGTTGTCCAAGGGGGTGGGGGTTGTCCATGGTGTGGGGGTGTCTAGTGTGTGGGGGTGTTCAGGGGTGAGGGTTGTTTAGGGGAATTGGGGTGTCCAAGGGGTTTGGGGGTGTCTCGGGGTGGGGGTGTCTGGGGGCTAGGGTTGTACGGGAGTGGGAGCTGTCTAGGGGGTGGGGTGGTGTCCCAGGGGGTGGGGGATGGCCATGGGTTGGGGGTTTCCATGGGGGTAGGGGGTGTCCAGGGTGGTGGGGGTGTCCAGGGGGCTGTATAGGGGGGGCAGTGGTGGTGGCTGTCTAGGGGGTGGGGGGATTCCCAAGGGGGTTAGGGTGTCCCGGGGTGGGGATGTCTTGGTGATGGGGTGGTGTCTGGGGGGTCTCAAAGGGGTTGTAGGGGTGTCCAAGGGGATAGGGGGTGTCCAGGGGTGGGGGTGTCCATGGGTTGGGGGACTGTCCAGGGAGGTGGGGGATGTCCATGGGGTTGGGGTGTCCAGGGGGGTGGGGTGTTCAAGTGGTGGGGTGGTGTCCACAGGGGGTGGGGGGGTTGTCCAAGGGGTTAGGGGTGTTCAAGGGGTTTGGGGATATCCAAGGGTTGGGGTGTCCAAGGGGGTAGGGGTGTCCAGGGTGTGGGGTGTCCAAGGGGGTGGGGACTTTCTAGGGTGGGGGGTCCAGGGGGCGGGGGGTGTCCAGGAGGGGTGGGGGGCTATCTAGGGGTGGAAGGGTGTCCAGGGGTGGGGGCTATCCACGAGGGGGGGGGGGGGCTGTCCATGATGGTCGGGGTGTCTAGGGGGTTGGTTGGTTGTCCATGTGGTAGGGGTGTCTAGGGGTGGGGGTGTCTAGGGGTTAGGGTTGGGGGTGTTCCAGGGGTGAGTGGTGGGGGTGTCCAGGGTAGGGAGTGTCCAGAGGTGGGGGAATGTCCAGGGGGTTGGGGGGGCTGTCCAAGGGTGTAGGGGGTGTCCAGGGGATTGGGGGGATGTCCAGGGTTAAGGGGTGTCCAGGGGGTGTCCAAGGGGGGTCGTGGGGTGTCAAGGGGGTGGGGGTGTCCAGGGGGTGGGGGCTTTCCATGGGGGTGGGGGTGTCCAAGGGGTGGGGTGGTGTCCCAGGGTGGGGGTGTCCATGGGGGTGGGGTGTCCAAGGGGGTGGGGGTGTCTAGGGAGGTTGGGTTGTCCAGGGGGTAGGGTGGTGTCCAAGGGGCATGGGGGTGTCTAGCGGGTGGGGATTTTCCAAGGGGTTTGGGTCCATCCTGGGGGAGATTTCAAAGCGGGTAGGGGTGCCAGGGGGTTAGGGGGATGTCCCGGGGGTTGGGGGTTGTCCAAGAGGGTAGGGGAGTCTAGTGGTGGGGGTGTCCAGGGGGTTGGGGGATGTCCAGTGTGAGGGTATCAAGGGGTGGGGGTGTCCAGGGGATGGGGGGCTATCCAAGGGGTGGGGGGGTTGTCCTAGGGGGTGGGGGTGTCTAGGGGTGGGTGGGGATCCATGGGGTGGGGTTTCTGGAGGAGGGGTGAATCAGTCACATCAAATCATTAAGTAAAGTTTTATTATTTATAGGTAAATATATAAAGATAACTTGACCTACCTAATTACACATATATTCAGGCACAACAAATCATCAAACACAAAATGTAAGTAATATCAGTCTAAAATGTAATTGATCAATCTTTCCCACAACAAAGTCACAATCATCATAGTCATCATCAGACTCACCCCCATCCTCATTGGTGTCCCCATAATCATCCCCACCCTCATCCTCGCCCTCGTACCCCGCCTTCAACCTCCTCCTCACCCTCCTCCTCCACCGCGCCCTCTTCCTCACCCTCCTCCTTCGCCTCAACCACCTCCTCGCCCTCTTCCTCTTACTCCACATCCTCCTCCTCTCCATAGTCTTCATCACCAGTATAAATTCCACCTAGTGCACCATTTATAGAACCCATCGATGACATATATTCATCACAAGATGTGTTGGCATCTGGTGGAAGTGTTGGACGTAAAACTTCCATCAGTTTCATAAATGCTATGTTCGCTCTAGAAGACTATTCTGGCATCTCTATGGCCCTTTTCTCGGCATGTTTTTCCTATGAATTAACCTAATGGTACTCGGTGTCACTACAAATCATACCTAAGGAGGGCCAATACCTCGTCAGTATTATACTCTTCCTAGGTCAGCATCATACTCTTCCAGGGTGCTCATCTCCCAACACCTGATGTAAGTGAACATTTGGCCCAAAATTGTCTAGTTCCTAGGCATCAAGGGCCTCTAAAGCATCCTATTAAAAATATAAATAAATTATTAAGTTACAAAATAGATATTACAATAAGAAATAAACAATTTAAAACTTACAATCTGTTTCTTTGTCAGTTCATTAACTACACTTCCATCGTTCTTCCTTCGACTTGAGCAAACCAGATTTTCTCAAGGCACCCGTCCTTCAATATTTAATTTTTCCATCTACAATGACATTGAATGTAGGAAAAAAATGAAAAATAGGTTTCCAATAATTAATTTGATTACTAAAATTATATATCTACTTTAGAAATAAAATAAATTATGGAGGAAACAATATAATGTGAAAGTCGTAAAGAAAAATTATAAACAACAGTCATACCCACTTCCACTCATGATCTGGCATCATAGTACGTCCCAATGTGTTGAGGTATTTTTTAGAATCAACGTTTTTTTATTTCTTCTAGTTTATTATTAAATAAAATTCAATAATTCAAAATATAGTAAAAAAAACATGAAATTTTCATAAATACCTCAAATGTTATTGATACCTTACACTTAGTAGTTTTCCAATGAGTAATCATCTTCCAATAATGTTCTACCAGATAGTCATCAACAATAGGGACTACCTCAAAATTTGTGCCAACTCTAGTATGCAATCCAATATACAACATGTTCTTATAGGCTCTCCAAAGAGCACATAAATTCTTTAGACGTGGTGGTCGTGCACCCTCACCATTGGGAAAATTAAACTGAACCTAACGCCAAAATATTAATTCATATAAATAAAAAAAAATATTTCATTAAATACAACATATTTTTCTCCATATCTCTACCCAAACATTATCCTTGACTTCATTTAGTAACTGTATCTATGAGAGTGGGTTGACAAGAATGATGTTGGAGTATTTGGCTAGTGTCACCAAAAAACTATGACATTGCTACACTATTTTCTCAATCAATTGACCGTCATCATTATAGTCCACCAACAACTATGTGTGGCAGTTCCACAAAGGACACATGTTTGTACACCCCTGTCCCCACTTCCTATCAGTAGATGTATCTGTTATAAAAGAAAATCTAATATTTTATCAATACATGTTTTAATGAAAATAAATAATGGTCTAAAAATTTGTTAGAGTTTTATAAATATACCTGTGGAAGTCTGATCAATGGGCTCCACTGGATCTGCGAAAACTAAAGGAACACCCTGTGCAGGTGGAGTGGGTCCCAATTTATTCTCCACAGGGAGACTTTGGTGGAGCTAAAGTTGAAGAAGATAGAATATAGAAGCTTAGAGATATGTAAGTAGAATTAAAAGAAGATGGCATAGATGACTGGATGAATGCTGGATGGGGGGTGGGAATCATCATCAGATATGGTAGAGATGGGTGAGGAGACTCAGATTTAATGGTGGGGAAAATGGGAGGCCTAAATATCCCTTGTGTTTCTAATGACACACTGAGATTAGAATGTGGGATATATGGTATGTCAGTGGGAGGGGTGGGGTCTAATCAGGTACGCCAACCAGATTGGCTAGCTCTCATACCACCCCCCATGTATGAACACCCTGTGTATTGGGACCACTACTTGGCTTCTCATAAAATAATTGTCTCCTAAGTGGTGTATCTTGCAAAAATGATTAAAAAAATTAATCACATGACATTATATATTATTTAAATATATATATATATATTTGAAATAAAATACTCACTACATGCACTAATAGTGGAATGCCCATCTCAGCCACGTGACGCTTGTTGTCCATCATTTTTTTCATCACCTCTCTTCAATTGGTTGCATTTCCTGTATTTGAAAACAAAAATGGAAGTAATTATAAAAGGATAACTAATGTGTAACCCAAAAAATGATAAGAAATAGGGGGATTCATGGATAATTTAGCTATCCATTATTTTAGATGATCTGAATATATATATAATGAATTCAATAAACCGTACAAGATGTAATAAATTAATTTTATTTACCAAGATTGTTATTAACTAAGAATAAAAACCATAAGGTTCATAATGGGTAATGAACTTGTCATAATTAAGGAAAAATTTAATTTCTTTAGCCTAGGTAGATGATGTAGGTTTCTATACATGTTTTTAAGAAGAATACAAACCATCATGTTCATTATCTGGTGAAATGTTAAAGGGATGTCTTAGAGTTATATTAATTTTATACATGGTCAATAAAGATTTGAAATGTTCACCAAGTTAGAAATTTTGGTTTCATAGGTTTGAAAATAGTTAAATTACAAATTATAAAATACAATTCAAATAAAATTGAAGCCAATAAATTTTCATGGGATCAATATGGATAGTGAATAAGTACATGAATGAGATTTCATTGATGTGATCACATATTCTTTGAAGGGTAAGAGTTACTATTGGTATGGAACTTCAAGAAAAGTCATAACATGTGAAAGATACTATACATTGGTTATATGTGATTCCAACTTTTTTTTGTAGATTATCAGAGTGGACACCCCCCCAGATAGCCCACACCCCTACACCCCTACAACCCTTACCCCCTACAGCCCCCCCCCCCTTGACAGCCCTCTCCCCCCACCCCAACTGGACACCCCCACCCCCACCCCCACCTGGATAGCCCCCTCCTCTCGGGACAACCCACACCCATCCCTCACCAGGACAGCCCACCCCCACCCCCTTGTACAACCCACCCCCCTGGACAGCACACACCCCCTCCCCTAATAGCCCACCCCCTCCCTAGAAATCCCACAGCCTCTCCCCCACACCCCTGCAGCCCCCCTGGACAGCCCAGCCCCTCCCCACCCCCACTTGGATACCCCCACCCCGCCTTAACCACCCCACCCCCCGCCCCACCTGGAAATCCCCCCCCCCAACACACACGCACACCCACCAGGACATCCCACTATGCCCACCTAGACAGCCCACCCCCACCCCTGGACATCCCACCCCTCCCTAGACAGCCCAGACCCCCCCCCCCCTCTTCCACCTGGACAGCCCACCCCCACCCACTGGACAACCCACCCCATGGCCAGCCTACACCCCCTCCCCCACCTAGAAAGGCCACCTTAACCCCCCCCCCCCCCCCCGAAATCCCACACCCCTCCTTGAACAGCCCCCTAACCCCTACATCCCGCCTACCCCTGGAAAACCCTCCTTGACAGCACCCCCACCTAAACAACCCCCTACCCCCCTACAACCCCTCTTAGGGTAATTTTATTCATAAAAAAATATTAATTAAGAAAAGAAAACCATCATACATTGAACTTTTAATTCAAAACAACCCATTCAATTTATCAAATAATGAAAAATTCAATTTATAAGGCTCTAGGGGTCACTTAGTAAATGTTATTGGAGAAAGAGGAACTCACCTACATGGTTAATTCAAATTTAAAAACTGGGACAAGCACTTAGGAGGTGGGGCGTTGTCTACAAGGTGTGGTGGTGTTCAAGGGGAGCTGTCTAATGGGGTGGGGGGGCTTTCCAAGGGGTGGAGGTTTTCGAGGGGGTGGCAGTGTCTAGGGGGTGGGGGTGTCCAGGTGGTGGGGGTGTCGAGGGGGTGGGGGTGGGGGTTTCCAGGGGGTGGTGGAGTCCAGGGGTGGGGGTGTCTAGGGAGGTGGGGGTTTTCCAGGTGTGGGGGTCTATGGGGGTGGGGTTGGGGGTGTCAAGGGGGTTGTCTAAGTGGGTGGTGGTGTTCAGTGGGGGTGGGGGTTGTCCAATGGGGGTGTGTCTATGGGGTGGGGGACTGTCTAGGGGGTGGGTGGTGTCCAGGGAGTTGGGTTGGGGGTGTTCAAGGATGGAAATACCCATATAATACATTAAAAAATACCTATACCCATTCTAACCAAAATTAAATCTCCAATACAGCACCCAACCAAAATCTAATGCATCTTAAATATCATTACCCTTCCCATTATTCCTTGAACAAAAACTATAAATACAAAATCCAAATCCAATTTTCAACTAAACTAAATTTCATAGAAACTACCATATCACCCCACTAAAAAATGGAAAACCACTTATACCACTACTACAACCATCTCCAATCCCTTCACATGGAACATCCTTATCTTCTTTACCCACCTCAAGACCATTGGATTAAAAAAATCCTTTACCATCATTGAAGTGTAGAACAAAAAATATAGAACAAATCAAAGTGTTAGGAAATAACATGAAACAGACCGCACAGAACTCTGATTTAGGCCAAATCAAAATATGAAACATAAAAAATAGAGGAAAAAATTTAAAACTAATGTATTACTAACTAATTTTATGTGTAGAAATAAAAAATTTCTTGATTGAAGATAGATATTTCGGGTGGAAGGAGTTTCGCATCCTAGTGTAAAGAGAGACCTTTGAGAGCTTCAAATTAGGGTGCTTGTAATAAAGAGGACTGGGGGTTGGGCTACTATGTATTTGGGGGAAATATTTCCCAATAGTTTACTCAAACCGTTTGGAAAGCGTGATTATAAAAACATAATTCCAATGGTTCGAATAATCAATTGGGAAATGTTGCTGTTTTTTACAGTATACCAACGGTTTCTTCAAACCATTGGTATAAAACCATTGGGAAACCATCTATTTCCACAATTTATTAAGGGTTAAGAAGGAAGATATCTTCAAGACCGTTTTTTGTACAAGGTATGGTCACTATGAGTTCATAGTGATGCCATCCAAACTCACAAATTCTCTATAAATATTCATGGATTTGATTAATAAAGTCATTTGATATTACCTAAACAAATTTTTGGTAGTATTTATTGATTATATCCCAATATAATCCAAAAATAAGGAGGATAATGAAAATAATTTTTACATAGTGCTAAAGACCTTAAGAAAGGAGCATATTTATGCCAAGTATAGCTAGTGTGGGTCATGGATGAAGGAAGTCTCATTATTGGGGAATCTCAGCAAAATAAATGGAAAATATATGGATCCTTTAAAGGAAAAAAGTAATCTAATGATGTAAGAGGAAAACAGATGTGATAGATATATGTAGTTTCCATGGGTTAGTTGGGTATTATCACTGATTTGTGAGAAATTTATCTTGGTTGTTGAACCCTATTACCAAGATAACTTTGAATAAAGTTAGGTTTTCATAGAATAATTAAAAGAAAGAAATATTCAAGGAGTTAAAAATGAGGCTTATCACGTCACTTGAACTCACACTACCAACACGTGAAGAATATTTCACAGTATTCATCTATCCTTAAATGAAGGGATTAGGATGTGTGTTAATACAGGAAGATAAAGTCATTTCATACCCCTTAAGGTAATTGAAAGTTCATGAATAAAACTATCCCACACATGATCTGGAGTTGAAAGCTATGTTCTTTATGTTAAAAATTTGTTGACAATATCTCTATGGGGAGAAGTGTGAGATATATAAAGATCATGAGAGCCTAAAATATAAATTTACATTGAAAGATCATAATATGCTCCAATGAAGATATTTTGAGCTAATCAAGGACTATGAATGATAAATTCACTACCATCCAGGTAAAGAGAATAAAGTGGAGGATTCTCTATGTATAAAGGATCCAACAATTTTATTATTGATGATAATTGAGAATGGTCCAGTCTTGTTAGAATTGAAAAGGATGGACATGGGAATCATAAATTAAGGAACATCATCAATCCTTTTACAAATTAATTATCAGTTTTCAATTCTTGAATATTTAACAGATTCTCAAAAAGATGATGTGGGAATTCAGAAGTAAGTGAAAAATATAACAAAATTTAAATCATTAAAGTTCAATGTTAATGAAGAAGGAACTATGAGATTTGGGTCAAGAATATGTGTTCCATTGAATCTAAAGTAAAATAAATAACTATTGGATGAAGCATATTGTTTGAATTTCTCTATTCACCCAGGAAACAAAAAGATGTTTCGAGATCTTCAAGAGCACTATAGGTGGGAAAAAATAAATAAGGACATGATTGATTATAGATCAAAGTGTCTCGTATGTCCTAAAGTGAAGGTTTCATAGTATAAGTCTAAGGGGATGATGCAACCATTAACCATAACTACATGGAAATGGGAACAAATCACCATGGATTTTGTCACCATAATTCTGAAGAAATCCAAAAAGAATAATGCTATCTGGGTTGTTATGGATCATCTTACAAATATTTCAAATGTCCTTGCAATTCGAGAGGATTTATCACTATATAAACTTGTATGAATATATGTAAGAGAAGTGGTGAAGTTTCATAGTTTAATAAAATACATTATGTTTGATCGAGATCGAAGATTAACCTATAAGTTTTGGAATTGTCTCCAACATTATCTAAACACTGAGATGATCTACATTACAGATTATCACCCTTAAACTAATTTCCAATTTGAGTGGACCATCCAAACACTTGAGTACATGTTGAGATAATTATCAATTGACTTCAAAAGAGGATGGGACCAACAACTTCATACGGTCAAGTTCTCTTACAACAGTTATTTCCACTCAAGTATCCAAATGGATCCATATGAAGCCCTTTATTGGAAATGGTGTAGAACACATGCATGTTGTGATGGAGTTGGGGAATGACAACTTTAGGTCCCTAAATGGTCATTGAAATGGTGGAGAAGGTTATGAACCTTAAGAAGCACATCAAAGCTGCTCAAAGTAGATATAAGAGATAGGATAACAATCGTTAATGAAACATATCGTTTTATGTTTGAGACATGTAATTCCTCCACATATCTGCATTGAATAAAGTGATGGGATTTTGGAAGAAGGGAAGGGATAGTGTAAGTTACATCGGCCCTACTGAGATTCTTGATCGCATTGGATTGGTGGTCTTTATACTATAACTCCCACCGAACCGATCTCAAGAACATGATTTATTCCATATATCCCTCTTGATAATGTACATAACAAATGACTCACATGTACTCAATATATTGTTTGCACCATTCAATAATGATCTTTCCTATAAAGAGAATTCATTGAAGTTCTTAGATCGTAGAGAAAAAGGTCTATGAAATAAGAAAATACCGCTATTTAGAGTGTTTTGGAGAAACAACATGTTTGAAGAAGAATCCTGGGAACTATAAGAACTGATGAAACAAAGTTTCTGTCATCTATTCTAATGTTGAAAATGAAATTTCTAGGGAAAAATTTCTTAAAGGGTGAATATTGTAATTATATGAACTATTAAAAATAAAATATCCCTTGCATTTTTGTTAAATGTATTATTATATAACATGGTTATAGAAAACACATGAACTTATTTTTTTTTATTATTCCCATTGTATTTATAATACTGTTATGTATCATTACTATTGACAATATAGTCATTGAACAGTGATCACTTGATAATTATAAATATTGTGTTTTAACAAATTAAATTTTCATAAACTAAGAAAGTGATGACATATACCAGTAGGACCGTACCCTATGATGCCCATTTATTGGAGATTCAAAGGGGGATAATATTTTTTGGATTTTCCCTTTACCAATCCCAAGATGTGATACAATAACATAATCATGAGCAAAATCGATTATGGGATAAGTTCAAGATCATCGAGATAACAACCGAAACAGTGTTTGTTGAACCACCACATGAAAGTCCCACCATCATGTACATTACCCTTAGGGTATTTCATGTCGTATTAGAGGGATATGTAACAAGATCCTATCAATATGTGTATTTATATTATAATGAATATATTTTCATCCTATTATTGTTACTTTATAAATGATTTTTATTTTGATTCAATAAAACACAAATAGTATTTTTGGTTAATATTCAAATTCAATTAAGAAATTTATTTTGATGAATTAAAGGATCAATTTAATTTTTAAAACATTAATAAAATATATTTATTAGATATAAATTATCATATGATTTTTATGAAGTCAAATGTTATTTTTATAAGGGTTCAAAAAAAGTTATTGTAAAAAACCCATAATTTTCAATAAATGTCTGTTTTTTATTTTTAAAATTAAATATTCATATATTTAAAAAATTATTTAGAGAAAATGAATTTTAATTTTTCAATCAGGACAATTTAAATTATCCAACGGTTAATTTTTCATAATTTTTTTAGATAGTCGAATTTTCGGGTAAAAATTAAATATCGTATATAAATAAATTGTGTTTATAACATCACAATGACCCAAAAGTGATATAATAAGTAATATAAATACAATATAAAACCAAATATATGCTTTCCATTTAAAATAATTTTATTTTATGTTTATTTTATTTATTTTTTAAAGCCATTATGAATCCTCAAAGACTTATAATATATTTTATGATTTTAAAATCATTTCTTTAAGAGTGTGACTCGTGTCCACAGCACCAAGGGTAATATTTTGATATGGTCGGCCATTGAGATTCTAAAATAATTAAAAAAAACATCTTTCGGAAGAAAAAATGTGAAGAACCATGGTATAGTTTGTGGTTTTCAATATTTTATTATGTAGAAGTAGAAACCAAAAATATTAAAAGAATATCCCTCTTTTCGTATATAAACCAACCCAAGATCCCATTTATCATCACTCAAAATCCATGGAGAACATAATCACTCTTCCCTTCACTATCTAGAGTCCTCCAATGGTTCACCAAGCTTTCAGGAATCCTATCCCAAGCCTTTGGAGTCACATACTCAAGAAAGGGATCCTCACCATCCTCTCATACTTTCAATTAAAGCACCTTATTTGAAGCTTGTCTTCTTAATTGCAAATGTTTGTAATGAAATTTATTTTTAAATAGTACTTGACATTAAAATTTATTTTATTTTAATGAGATATTATTTATAATCTCTTATTTTAGCCTTTATCTATGCTATTACAATGAAAAAATTTTGTAACGCATTTCTCCCCTCTCTTTTCATTCAAACGCCCCTTTTTATGTTATGCTTTCTAATTTTAGTTTGATCATGTTGGGATATATTATTCCATATCCCACATAGTGTAAATTTTATTTATAAATTATTATATTCCCCTTTAACTCTCATTAATCCTCCCATGATCCTTTATTTACAACCATTAACATGCTAAAAATAGTTTGGATTCTTTTCTTTATTCATGTTTCTTCGTTACATTATTCCTTCTATTTCCAATTTATAATGTTGGGATATATCTATCCCTTTACAAATTACTAACCATTTAATGTATATGAAATTTTAAAACCATTTATCTTTCATCAACCCATTTTTATGAATCTCTATGTGACGTCGTTATGCTACTGAAACATACCCATGATTTTCCATGCCAAACAAATTGTGTAGTGAATATCATACCCATTTCATATAAAGGGTGTTAAACTTTATGCACAAATAATGTTTTATTGGGGACTTAAATTTATTTATTCCGCAATCCTTTGTCATGGAATAAACTATTATGATGAATTAATCCATGTTGTGTGATCTGTGTGGCACACTAATTCATGGGAATTAAATGATTTTGATGGGTGTGTCAAGAGAGTGCTCCAATGCATTGGGTAATGATTCATATTATGATACATCATGTTGGGGTAGGGGTTTCCTGATTATTTTATGGTAATGTTTCCACCATGAATTCTTGGGGATTTATCCTTGACCTATGTTCACGATTCAGGGATTTATGTTGTTGCACATATCCCATGTTATGATTAACATGATATGTCATGCCTTATTATTCATGTTCCTTTTTGTTCCCCATTGATATAACTATTGTCTAACATGTATCACTTATTACATGTTTATTACCATTCTGGTATGTATATATCACCCCTTTCTTATGTATGTACCTAGGTTATCCCGTGCAGTTTTATGTTCGAAGGATTATTTTTAGCATGTCAAAGAAGTTTTCAATAATTTATGTCAATGAAGTTTTTAATAATGTTATTGTATACCATGTTTAAGATGTTATGTTATATAAATAATTCCTAAATACACAAGACTTATCGATATTTTGGGTTTAATTAAGTTTAATTTTATATAATATATCATGTATTATTTTGTAATAAAGAGTAGGGTTGTTTTACTACATGACCCGCAATGGGAATATGCTGGTTCTAGGACCTTAGTAACAAATTCAAAAATTAATTTAATTTTTATATATTAAATAATAATAATAAATAAATTATTAAAAAGATTAATTTTATTTTTGAATATAATTAAATGAATTACTAGTCTGAACAAAAAATTTATTTGAATTAAAATAATGTATTTGACTCATTTAAATGTCCTCGACTTAAATTTATTGAATTTTAATTTTTATCACATATTTATTGTACCTTTAGACTAGTCTTGAGAAATGATTGGATAAATTTTATCTTAGTATATTTTATTTAATTTATTATTACATGTGATTTCTATAATAATTATTTATTTTTGAATGTACGTAAATTTTATTTTTCACTTAATATAATTAAGGTCATGTTCAACCATTAGTATTTTTTTGTGTGTATTTTTTTCTTCCTAATATCCTCTCACCAACATGTGAGTATATTTTTATTGTGATAAGGATGCTATATGATTTGGACCATGGAAAGATAGGGGGAAATCCTAAATGAGATGTGAAAACTCTAGACTGGGGTGTAAAATGTGATACAATTCAAGACGGACTCGGGTATTATACCCCTCGGTCACATTTGATCCATTGTGTTTAAATAAATTAACCAATACTAGATTATCAATATCAGTTGTATAGTTTTTTATATTTTCTCATTGTTTATTATTTTGGTGAATGTGTATTCTTAAGAGAACATATAAAATAATAAACAAATAACGCATAAAGAAATGTTGAATGATTTTATATTAATGGATGTTCATATGTGAGCATGAAAACATAGTGTGAACATATTAAATATAAAATTATTACATTAATAATGAAATAAGAAAAACTGTCAAATTAATATTAATTTGTAACATCTTCTGTTTCTTAAATTTGAACATAATCAATTGTATGGGGTTCTCATCAGCCCTAGTTAAAGAAAAAATCCTACTACTGTTGATTTCTATTAGATTAATTAGTTTATTTAATTAAATCTAGTAGAAAATAAGTATTTTATGATGGATTTATATCACATTATAGGAAAATCATTGAGTGAATCAAGGTTACAAATACGTGAAGTTAGGACATCACTCAACAGTTCAAGGAACCACAAGTCAATAATGTTGGACAACCTACTATCTACCTTGAAACTCTTTGAATAGTGTCATAGATATATCTTGGACTATAAGGAGAGGTTTTATTTATACTTTCCACTAGAATACTCAAAGATACTATGTATTAAATATCAAGTAGTTAAGGCTACTAGAATTCGATAAAATAGTGGGAGTCATTTAATGACATAATTAACTAGTAATGTATCATTGGTAATCAAGATCAAGTCCAAACTAATTTTTTTTATATAAAATTCCTATCAAAACCACCAAAACATTTTTACTGTGATCAATTATGGTTAAAGAAAATATCATGTCTATTTGTAACATTTATGAGTGGTATCTGTATTTGTGAATAGTACTACACCAATAGAGAAAGACGTGACACACGTCGAGTCAAAGGTACATTTTTTATTTATAGTCTGATTCATTACTACAGTTCCTAGTTCCAAGGTGTAACGACCCGGACCCGGCCAGCCACCCGATTAGTGCCAAACGGGTCGGGTGTTACTACCTTAGGCGCACATCCTCTGAACGCAAAAGGCTATCGACTAGTAGCGAGGGTCTGAATAGGTATAGTGGGGAGGCAATACCCTCACAGAGGATCATAAGAATAATACTGGTCCGAGTATAATACTAAAATATGCAGCAGAAATAAAGACTCAGCAGACTCTAACTAGACACGCAGATCAGAAGCATAGACAATATAGATAAACAATGGAAGAAATATAGAAAACAACTGCAGCAGAAAGTAAACTGAACAACATGCCAGCAATCAACTGCAACAACTACTGTAAACAACCAATCATGCGTCCAAAGAAGGTCATACACAACTAAATATAAAAAGGGTGCCAATGGCTAACAAATAGTAGCTACAACAAGTAAGCATTCTGATATAGAAAAGTAAACACAACAAGGTAAACCCCAGGTAGGTATGACCCCAAGGTCTGTACCATCTCCATGAAACAACTAACGCAGCCCAGCTCTTGAAGCTGGCCTTTTTCCTACATGTAAATCTACAAAGTTTGCATGTGTCCTGAAGGGCATGTGCAGGGTGTGAGACAAATCTATGTAGGATACCACCCAACGGTGCATACCAAATATATGTGTTTAAGCAGTCATGCATTTAAAAAGAAATAAGTAATCAATACAATGCACAAATAAACACAAACTCCACTGGTGCTCAACAGCCACCATGGAGTGTCACCTGCTTTGGCCAACGCTGGAATCTCTGTCGTGTAACCCGACACCATGTGCCACCTGAAACCTCATGTCCCAAGTACTGACATCCCGAATGCACACCCAAAATAGTTACCCAGCACCATGTGCCTCATGACACCTCGTTCCTCAAGTACCGACGTCCCGAAGGCACGCCCAAGAACAGTAACCTGGAACCATGTGCCTCCTGACACCTCGTGTCTCAAGTACTGACGTCCCGAAGGCACACCCATCCCCTGAAGGATCCTCTCCTCCCACATGGCTTTCTATGGAAAGCACCCCCAACCAAATTCCTAACCGCAACTACGGGGGACTCTACCCACACGAGTGGTCAAAACCACCTCATCACGGAGTATCTCTGTGTGCACACTACTCAAAGTCCCGGTGAGCGGTAATAACCAAAATAGTCCTAATCCACCAACACATCTGACACCTCATGTCCCTGCGACCATGTCGCTCAAGTCCAATGGAATCACCACCCTAGTATCTTAGGCCATGCCCAACCTGACTATCGTACTGCCTCAAGCCGATGTTTTTGACGCCCAATCCCGAGGTCAAAACCACCCAATGTAACCCGGGCAAAGCCCCAACCTGTGATCAGCATCACTCTAGCGTAACCGGGCTAAGCCCAACACAACCAAAAAGGGTCCAGCAGATGTAATTCCTCAATTTCATATATAACATATTTAACCAGAAAATAGAACCAGGAAAAACCAACTTAACGGTCGAATTGCACTATACCAGGTGATGTCCCATACCAGCACTGAAGTCTGAAATGCCTCTAACAACTTAACAAGATTTAACAAATTAAACTAAATAGTTTATAACAATAACATTTCAATTTAAACCATTTTGACGTTCCCCGACCAAAATTCCCCGACGAGCAATGGCCCCTCACCCATCCCTGCTCACGTAAACTGGTAACCAGGCATACCCAAAACTGTCCCAGATGTCCCATAAGTAATACAGTATGAAAAATCAGATAAAACAGGTCCCACTCAAAATACCTGAAAACGCGCCGAAGGCTACATCACCCAGACAACTATGGAAACTCAAAAAGAAGTATGCACCACCTACCTGAGACTCACATGATGCTACTCCTCTGGTAACACCTGCCGATTCAGTCTAAAACACGGTAAATCTACAAAAGATTCAAAACCATTCAAGGGGATATAACTCGTTCTGGAACGAAAATCAGACAAAACGGCCAAAGAGGAATCGAGGCCTTACTGAGGGGGTTCCAAGGCACTAATCAGCGATTGAATCGGGTCTCAGTCGGACGAACGGGAGAAGGAAATAGGTTCGACCGGCTCTCCCCGCTCAACCCAACGAAGGAATTGAGTTCTGCCTAAAAAACGAGGCTACTACCCATTTTAGCAAAAAAAAAATAAAGTACACGGAATGTACTTTAGGACTACATGCCGTGTATATTTCATTTAACTGTTCAACAGATGGCTGATTCCGCCGACTTACTTTCTGAACCTACCGCCATGAGTACACGGTGTGTACCGGGTTCCTATTCTATTCCTCGCCGACATAACCACACGCCCTGTGTTTCCCTTATACATGGCTAGACTACACGGCGTGTCCAAAGGGAACATGGCGTGTCCCTGGTTCTACCCGGCCAATGGCCTACATACCATGTTTGGCCTTAGACGGTCAGGTGGTATACATGGAGTGTTCAAAACTACATGACATGTTGTAAGAAACTACTACACGGTCATCACACAACATGTACTCGGCGACCACATGGCCGAAACTCACTAACTGCATACATAGCGTGTACTCAAAAGTACATGTCGTGTAATCTGGAAATTTCAAGAAACTTCCCGTTTACTCCCATTTTATCGGAAACCTGTCAAAAATTCAAACAGGGTCAGGATTTTGACCCATTCTGAAAACCTGGGTTCTTAAAAACTCCCCACATTAACATATCTCGTCCCCGAGCTATCAATCGAAACTCGAAGATGGAACCAAACATACCACTCCGTTCAAAGCAACCAGGACTTCCCCGTTCTCAAAGGTTCCGGCTAAATTCTTCAAGGGGGCTCCCCACCTTAGGAATCTCTTTACCTGGTCTCATCCCAACCAAATGTAAGGAAAACATGATTCACTAATCTGTTTTCCAGAAGCAAAATCCTCTTGTGATGCATCGTCACCCCTGCACCTCATTGGTGCTCCTATGTCGCTTCTGACACCCAAAGTATCCCGCACCACATCGGTGTTCGCCTCCACGAGGTCATGGGGCCAAGAACCTCAAGTAACCCGCATCCACGATGCCCCGATGCCCACGGAAACTCAAGTAACCCACATCCACGATGCCCTGATGCCCACGAAACCTCAAGTAACCCGCATCCACAATGCCCCGATGCCCACACCACCTCAAGTAACCCGCATCCACGATACCCCGATGCCACACATCTCATACATACATACATATATATATATATACACACACACACACATATATATATATATATATCACGCACCCGATTTGGTTCCAACCCACTGACTAGCATCTAGTCAGTCCACAAAGATCTTGTGCACCTCGTGCACTCAAAATAGAAATACCTCTACAGGTCATGCCAAAAAGGAAACATGTAGATCACGGTCACACCGCGGTGTACCCTTAACTTTCATCAGCTCACCGGCCTACTCAGCCTCTGGCAGCTCCACGGCATGCACCTGGCCTGAAACATGGCTGCCTGACACCTGAACTCCCTAAGATGCTACTCCAGTCACTGGCCACAGACCCTGGAGCTGGGTCCCACTGTCTCGGTCACGACCTCTGTGCACAAATGAACCTCAACTACCCTCTCCGGGTACCGAACCTGAACCAACTCTAGATGCTGCAATCTGTCTTGGTCCCTTCCTGCCAGCTATCTGAGAAGGATTCCTGCAAAACCTCTCCAGATGCATGTCTTTTCCACATGCTCGGCAGTCCTTCGGAGGTCTATCGCACTGCACCTGAACATGTCCTGGCTATCCACACTGGAAGAAAATCACCAAAGAACTCCCACGAGGTGGTCTAGCTAAATCCCTGGCCCGACTGCCCTACTGGAACTCATCTCGTTCTCGCTTCCTACTGTCCGAGCCATCACCTGAAGTTGTCGTCTTGCCCAAACGAGATTTCTCTCTTGTTTCCCTCGGCTATGAGTGCCTGATTCACCACCTCGGAGAAAGAACCCAGCCTGAAAATTTTCTCCTAGACCCGAATGGCGTGTCGCAAGCCATCCTCGAAGCGCCTCACCCTAGCTGCATAATCGATCACCATACCAGGTGCAAAGTGAGACATATCTGTGAAAGTAGTTGCATATTCCATGGCCGACATGTCTCCCTGCTGATGACTCAAGACCTCCAAATCTCTCTCTGCCCTCAGTGTCTCCGGGTAGAAGTGCTCAAAGAACCTATCCTCGAAGTCCTTCCATGCCAGTCCCTCATGCCTATGAGCCTGAACCTGTATGTCCCACCAACGCTTTGTCAGTCCTCTCAGGATGTACATCGCTAGCTTGACCCTCCACCCTGGAGGCATCTCGAGCTTCTTGAAAATCATCTTCATACACTCTATCCAGTTTTCTGCTGCCTGCAGACCACCCTCACCCTGAAAAAGCGGCGGGTGATGCGATTGGAACTCCCGCGTCCGATACACCATAGAAGGATCTGTATCCTGTGTGCCTCTATCAATCCCCTACAAGACGTGTTCTAGGCTTTCTTGGAGCTACTCGTCGAGCCACTACCCGAACGATGCCAATCCTGGCTACTGTCCTGCCTGCTCTGGATCCTGAGCCTGATCCGGTCTCTGGGCCTGTACCTGTGGCTCGTGCTCTACCTGTATCGAATCCTTACCCTGATTTTGCGGCACTGTATCGTCACCTGACTGACACTCCATCGAGTTGTGAAGGAGTAACCTGTTGAATACCATAAATGGTCAGACAACCAATACATATATACAACAATATATTCTACGCAGATAAGGAAAGCAGTAAAAGACAGTTCATAACAACTACCCTTACTCCCCCTCAACGCAACCCATGCCCCACGGCATCCCAGCCTCATGGCCTTCTTACCGCCCTCAAAAGAGCCAAGTATCAAGGTACCTCGGGCCATTCCCATCCAGAAAAATCACGTTTCCCCAAACCGACGACTGAGTCGCCCTATCCTGACAGTTACACTGCCTTAGTCATAGTACCTGCCTGCTCTCATAGGAGTCAGACCCACATATCCTGCACATGTAGTTTTACAAAATACAAAGAATGGAATACACATTGCACAACTAGCAATTCTATCAAGAATTTCACCAATTTACATTTCAAAGCATATTAAACATGGGAATTTATTTTTATTAAAATGGTATTATCAATTCACAAAGAATATGTGCAATTATGAAATTGAAATACCCTAAAAATGTTCCTATCAAAAGCCAACAACATGCCTTGTTGTACCTGGCCAAGGTCCAATTCTCCCTTACCACACCGGGTCAAGGGTCACATATCACAATCCAGAACATCACACACCAAGTGAGCCACCGAGGTGGAAATCATATAAACCGTAATCTGAGTAAAAGCAAACAGAAATTCCCACCCATGGAAACTTGGCCCATCCCTCGTACCTTGGGCTGCAGGCACCCAAGCACAATCTAGGAACCCATCTCTAGTAACAGCAACTTATCTCGAGTCTATAATATCCCAAATAGTAAAACTAGTAGAAATAAAAAGATAAGTCTCAATCTAATTAGTATCCAGAAAAACACTACTACTAAATCCTTGTCAAGAACTCCTCTGATACCACTTTGTAACGACCCAGACCCAGCTAGCCACCCGAACAGTGCCAAACAGATCAGGTGTTACTACCTTAGGTCCACCTCCCCTGAATGCCAAAGGCTTCCAACTAGCAGAAAGGGTCTGAATAGGTTTAGTGGGTAAGCTATACCCTCACGGAGGATCATATGAACGGTACTGATCAGAGTATAATACTAAAATATGTAGGAGAAATAAAGACTCAGCAGACTCGAACGAGACCCGCAGAGTGGAAGCATAAACAATATAGATAAACAACGGGAGAAATATAGAAAAAAACTACAGTGGAAAGTTAATAGAACAACATGCCAGCAATCAAATGCAATAACTACTGTAAACAACCAAGCATGCATCCAAAGCAGGTCATACACAACTGTATATAAAAAGGGCGCCAATGGCTATCCAACAGTAGCTACAACAAGTAAGCATTCTGATACAGAAAAGTAAACACAACAAGGTAAACCCCAGCTAGGTATGACCCCAAGGTCCGTACCATCTCCATGCAAAAACTAACGTAGCCCAACTCCTGAAGATGGACTCTTTCCTGCACATAAATCCATAAAGTATGCACGTGTCCCGAAGGCCCCGTGCAGGGTGTGAGAGAAATATCAGTAGGATACCACCCAACGGTGTGTACCAAATATATGTGTTTAAGTAGTCATGCATTTACAAGGAAGGCAGTAATAAGTAAAATGCACAAATAAAAACAAACTCCACTAGTGCTCAACAGCCACCATGGAGTGTCACCTGCTTCATCCAACGCCAAAATACCTATCGTGTAACCCTACACCATGTGCCAGTTGACACCTCATGCCTCAAGTACCGACATCTCGAAGGAATTCCTAAAATAGTAACACGGCACCATGAGCCTCCTGACACCTCATTCCTCAAGTACCGACATCCCGAAGGCACACCCAAGAACAGTAAACGGGCACCATGTGCCTCCTGACACCTCGTGTCTCCAGTACCAACGTCCCAAAGGCACGCCCATCCCCTGATGGCTCCTCACCTCCCACATGGATTTATACGCCAAGCACCCCCAACCAAATTCCTAACCGCAACTATGGGGGCCTCTACCCACATGAGTGGTCAAAACCACCTCATCACAGAGTGTCTCTATGTGCACACTACTTAAAGTCACGGTGAAGGGTAATCACTAAAATATTCCTAAGCCACCAACACATCTGACACCTCGTGTCCCTACAACCATGTCGCTCAAGTCTGATGGCATCTCCACCCTAGTATACTGAGCCATGCCCAACCTGACAGTCGTATTGCCTCAATATGACATCTGTAACGCCCAATCTCATGGTCCAAACCACCCAAAGTAACCCAGGAAAATCCCCAACCTTGGATCAACATCTCTCTACCATAACCGGGCGAAGCCCAACACAACCAAAAAGAGTCCAGAAGATGCAATTCATCAACTGCATATATAACATATTTAACCAGAAAACAGAACCAGGAAAAACCAACTAAACAGTCGAATTGAATTATACCAGGTGTTGTCCCATACCAGCACTGAGGTCTTAAATGCCTCAAAAAACAGAATAGGCTTTAACAAATTAAACTAAACCGTTTATAAAAATAAAATTTCAATTAAAACCATTTTGACGTTCCCTGGCCAAAATGCCCTGATGAGCAATGGCCCCTCACCAGGCCCTGATCGCACAAGTTGGTAACCGGGCATACCCAAAAGCATCCCAGAGGTCCCATAAGCAATAAAGTATGAAAAAGAAGATAAAATTGGTCCCACTCACAATACCCAAATATGAACTGAAGGCTGCGTCACCCAAACAACTATAAAAACACAAAAATAAGTATGCACCACCTACCTGAGACTTTCACGATGCTACTCCTTTGGTAACCCCAGCAAATTCGGTCTAGAACACAGTAAATCTACAAAAGATTCAAAACTGCTCAACGGGATATAACTCGTTCTAGAAACAAAAGCTAACAAAACGGCCAAAGAGGAATCGAGGACTTACTGAGGGGGTTCCAACGCACTAATCAACGATCGAATCGGGTCTCGGACCGACGAACAGGAGGAGGAAACAGGTTCGGCTGGCTCTCCCCACTCAACCCAATGAAGGAATTGAGTTCTGCATCAAAAAAGAGGCTACTGGCCATTTTAGAGAAAAAATAAAGTACATGGTGTGTACTTTAGGACTACACGCCGTGTATATTTCATTTAACTGTTCAAATGACAGCTGATTCCGCCTACTTACTTTCCGAACCTGCTGACATGAGTACACGACGTGTACCTCTAAGTACACGCCGTGTACCGGGTTCCTATTCTCTTCCTCGCCGACATACCCACACGCCATGTGTTTCCCTTATACATGGATAGACTACACGGCATGTCCAAAGGGAACACGACATGTCCCTAGTTCTACCTGGCCAACGTCCTACACGCCATGTATGGCCTCACACGGTCGGGGGGTATACACGGCGTGTTCAAAACTACACGTCGTGTAGTAAGAAACCATTAAACGGTCGTCACACGGCATGTACTCGGTGACCGCATGGGCAAAACTCACTAACCACATACACGGCGTGTGCTTAAAAGTACACAGCGTGTAATCTGGAAATTTCCAGAAACTTCTCGTTTACTCTAGTTTCTTCGGAAACCGGTCAAAAATTCAAACAGGGTCGGGATTTGGACCTGTTTTGAAAACCTGGGTTCTTACACAAGGGTTGAAAATGGGTTTGGGGTGATACCATGTTCATGGTTAATCAACGTTCTATTAAACTATGCAGCTAACTATGTGAGTGTGCACTAGGTATTAAGAGAAAAAAATTTCTTATGTTGATCATAGTTTTCCAAACCACGCACTATCTGGGGGAAACTGTGTGGCCAGATTATGGTGTATAATGGGACCTAAACGGATAGTTTATGCTCTTCCTAACTGTGATTCCATACTAAACTCATTAAAAGTGGATAATTTTCAATGTTCCCCTATAAATTTATTCAGATTTTGTCCCTTATTTTTTATTCCCCATCATGTCCATCCCTCCTCTATGTTCATGTAGGTTCTCCCTCTTCTTGGCAGTGGATTTATTCTTGGGATATTGGTGTTTTTACTTGATGTAGGGATATTTAATTGAGTTTTCTTCTCCATTACCACTTTCTTCTGCTGTTACCTCAATTTTCATAGATATTTTTATCATTATAATGGGTTCTTGATGAATCTACGGTGTGTACGAAGGGAAATGGTTTGATTCATTGCGGATTTGGTTTATAGGGCCTTTTTCCACATCTTCCATGTAGTTATTATTAGAGGAGAAATTTTTTGGACTAAATTCAAGGTAGGTATCTCTACTTAAGGGTGTTTTCCATCAATTAAATTCAAATTTCTAATTTCCTTTTTTCATTTTTGTTCAAATTGACATTTTATTGATTTATGGATGTTATGTATTCCAGGTTTATTATGATTCATGAATTTGATTGTGAATCTGATGGTTCAGAAAGGGTTTTTTAAATTAACGGTGGCATGTATTCACCCCAAGTGCCTCATCAAATAGATCATAGAGGATTTATGATTTGAAATGGATTTCTAAAAAGCTTTTAGAAAATATTTTACCATTTTGAAGGTTATTTTATAAAATGATCATGTTGGTTTGTGAAATTGTCTTATGAAATGTTACTCACCAGTTTTTTATTTATTTTTTTGAATAAATTATAATCCTTTGATATCTTGTGCAGCGTGAAATACCAAGTTAATATTTCATTACACACAACACTAGGTCAACTTTCATTACACACAATACTGAGTTTTAACAAAACCAAAATATATTATTAATATTATTCAAACATGATTTTTATAACCTATCAGTTAAACATAAGGATTTGAATATTAATAAATAAATTAAAAATATTATGTATAATTGTCTTATATAAACAATACATAGTGATAAAAAGTAATTAAATTTTAGATAATGACTTTATATGTTTTGAAAATACTATTTTCAATGAAAAGATGTTTTCTATTCTTTTTAGAACAATAATAAAATTAATTTCATTGAATTTGTTTTTAAAATTAATTTCATAAAATAAACTTCATTTTTTAAAACCATCAATTTAAAATTTTTTTATGGAAGTTTTCTGAAAATTTTCTGAAAAGATTAATTTTTTGATGAATATTGAAAAATTCTAAATTTTATTTGAAAGCCATTTTTTTTAAATTATTCATAAAGATAAATTATATTTTGATTTTTTTTTAAATTAATATTATTTCAATAATATATATTTTAATTCAATTTAGGTATCTTTAATTAATTTCATAATGAATATGGATATAAAAACAGTGTAAAATTTTTTGAACATTTTCGCACTGAAAAGTAACTATTTAATTTCTTTTAGGGGAGTAATTTTAAATTAATTTTTTTCACTTATATTAATTGAATTTTTAATAATGGATTCCATTTTTGAATCATAAAAATTTATATTATCTTAAAATTTCAACATAATTTTGGACCAAAATTAATAGTGAAAATAATAAAAATCTATTGCCTTGATTATTGTAAAAATGGGTTTACAAGATGTTAAAAACGATTTGGGTTACCATGACCGAAAAACTTGTAAAAAATATATTTAATGTAAATAATTTGACCAAGTAATATCTATTTATCAATAATACTCCTTTTAGACCCCATTTTCATGAGAAAAACGTGGGTACATCTTTTTCTTTTCAAAACACTACAAGCGTTCCACTCAACTCACTTATAAAAGGCTACCCCTCTACTTAGTTACTCACACCTTAAAAAAATTTTGGATCTAAAAATAACAACCCAAAAAACTTCAAAAAATTCCTCTTCTCATACTTGAATCCTTATTTAGGGCATAAATCTAACCATGTAAAATTTTAGATTCAAACCTAAGGAGGTTACCCGAGGAAGAGGTAACATTCTTCCTCGAGCATTTATATTTTATTTATTCTTTAAACTCTTTATATTATTGTTACATCATGATGATATAATAAAATAATTATATTAAATATAATTTTACATTTTTATTTTAATATAAAGACATAGAACCATATCCACTTCTATCAAATGGGTTACAAAATCAACATTCGTGTGTACGATGGGGTACCTCCTCACGAACTCGTGTCATTCTTTTTCCATTAACACATATCACAGTTGGGTAAGATGATGAATATAATATATATATATATGTGTGTGTGTGTGTGTGTGTGTTATTTATAATATAATTATACCTCTATATCCATTATATCATATATTCATTTTTTGACTTTCCATTATATAGGGGATAAAATAACATCGCTAATGTGTACGATAGACTACTGCATCGCAAAACGATGTGATTCGTTTCAACTAATGTTTTACATGGTAGATAATAAATAAAAACTTATGTGATATACATGAAATAATTATGATATTATTTTCATATTTTTAATTTTAAAAATATAATATTCCATTTTCATTCTTACATTTTCACCCATAGAAATATGACAACGCCATTCATGTATGTGTGGACTACCATCTTCACGAAGCAATGTGGCTCTCTGTTTTCATCACCACACCACATGAGTGATATTTATAAGTAAATTTAAAGTAATAATATTATATTTATTATATTATTATTGTTTTATAATTATAAAATATTACTTAAATCTTTTCCATGATGATCTTTGAAAAATGGAAGTGTTGCTCGTGAGTACGTACAACCTACTGTGTCCAAGGTCGTAACATACTTCATTTCTAAAAAACATATTTCATGATTGATATTAAAAAATTATTTATGTATAAATATGATAAATATTTCATTATTTTTATTCTATACATTATGGATGAATTATCAAATTAATTGGAACAAAAATAAAAAAAATCAAAATATACATGAAAAACCGAGTAGTTATTGACAAAAACATGACATTCACATGGAATTATTAATAAAGAAGTAACAAATGGTCATAAAAATAATATATTAATTTAAATATATAATATTGTTTCCTTAATATTTTTATAATAATATTATATTTATTATATAGGAAGTTTTAGCATGTATGAAGAGAGTGAAGACTAAATGTAAGGGGGTTTTGTCTCACTAGTTACTTCTTTGAGACACATTCCATATTCATCGACTATATCTTTTATGTTGTGTATACACAACCCATGAATTTATTTTTAGATGATTCTATTGAGAATTATTGAAATTAACATATATTCATGAGAATATATATTTCATTATACTTACAATTAAAATTTAACAAAGTTGTAAATATTTTATGTTATAATGTCATTGTTTATTAGGATTATTTATTATTATGTTTCCGATGATATAATCATATGATCTATCTCTCAAAAAACTATTTAATTTCCATATACTCTATTTATATCCTTAGAATACATTTCTTACTTTAATTTATCTCCATTTATATACTCAAGAGTTCAAAATAATTCTTTTAAGAAAAATCATCGTTACTTTTTTCTAAGGTCGATAACCCTTTTTATTCAAAAACCAATTTTTTAAAAATATTTTAAATTTTTTTAACATTCCCCAAATTATTTATTAAATAATATTTTTACCAATTTTATACATTCTATAAAATATTTTTAAAGGAATATTTTCTTTAATGTGTGTGTTATAAATAGAGTTTCCCACCATCATTACTATTATTATCATAGAAGATTCCTTTATAACATTTCATGGTGATTTTCAAACAAATTTTTTTCAAAATGTTTTATGTTTTATAAAAAATCAATGTGCATGTGATATTTTCTTGAATAAAATTTTTATATTAATTTTTAAATTTCTTTGATAAGTATTCAATGTTATTTTAAAATATAATTATTTCCAAAATGTATTATTAATTTTTAGTATTAAAAAGTTATTTTGAAAGAAACATTATTTTCCCAATAAATGATCCAAGTGCCTTTTCAAAATAATTATCTATATAATATGAAATAATTTAATGTTAAATTTTATTTATTGGGGATATGATCCAATGATACCATTATTTGTGTTTTTAGAGTGGTTTATGTTGATGACGTTAAGATGTTTCTGAAACCGGTATCTCTTCAATGGGTTATACCAAGATAAAATTATTATGAAACCCACATCTTTTACCACAGGTTATTAAATGATGTAATGATTATGAATAAATTCTCTTTTCCCTATGTCAAGACAGGATGAAATGTTTATGACACCCATTTCATTCCATGGGTTATAATATGTTTAATGTTGTATGATCTTGTGGAACACAAATTTTTGATTTTCATTATGAGATGGGTGGGACCTATATCTCTCACTAATACATTGGGTAAATATTTATTTCTCATGAGATATATAGGACTAGAGTGGGAAGTGAAATAATTTTAGTAAGGTACTTTTTTCGCTATGATGGTCTTGGGAGTGAACATTAACTAATATGATGGATTAGGGAGAGAACTCGTTCAACTATGACAACCTTAGCAGTGATCTTTGACTACTATGGAAATGTTTTTCTATGATTATGTGTACAACACGATTCCATTTCCTATGCCTTTATTACTATATAATGGCTCATTTTATTTGTTTCCCTTATGATTCATGTGTTATGAACTACTAATATTTATACCATAACTCGTGATTATGATATTTCATATGTAGGTTATGGTCTTCAAATGTTATGATCATGTTCTCATGACCTTAAGATCATGTTATGATTACATATATATCCCTTTTTTACCCTCATTGAGAATCTAATATATCCCTCTATTATGTTTCCCTACCTTGGGTAATGAATAAATGTATTATATATTATATGTCTAAGTAGGGTTATGGTTATAAATAACATAGCGGGGAATGATGTAGTTCACCTATTAACCAGTTTTTCATGCTTCCATGTTTCCAAAGGCACTATACTATTTTAATCCATTACCATGTGTTTGTGTAATTTAATGAATATTCATCTAAAAGATGTAATATCTGTATATGAAAATCCTTGTTCGCTATAGTTTGTATCAGATGATAGGATTATTTATCCTTTGGAAACCATGATGGGAAAACTTTTGTGAGGTCCCTAGATATATTTTAAATTATATTTCTACAAATTTCTCTAGGGATAAGACTAAGGATGAGTCAAATTATAGGAAAATGTACTAGAATTTTGGTAAAGGATAGAGAGTTTGGTTTCCATGAAATTACATCAATGTTTGGATACTACAAGTGGATGTAGTTGTGGCATAAAGGTACCTAGGTATAATAACTCCAAAAAGGGTGAATTATTCTAGACATGATTATAACCTAGTGTACGAAAATGACCTTACTACACACATGGTTCGACACTCCCAGGGGAGATGGTTTAGAAATTCACAAAATATATAAGAACCATCATGAAGTGTTTAAATAAATGATGATTATAAAACGCCACTGATGAACATAAGGTTTAATAGATTAAAAATAATGTGTCTTAATTTAGACTTATTATAAATTACTTTTCATGATTCTGTGGTTCCCCAATATGATTGTTTTACTATATTGTGATTATTGGTTTTCGTTATGGAATGAACTTAAAGGATCCATTTTAATGATGAGTGTGATGGACAATGAAATGAATTTCTTACTAAGGAACCAAACCTTATGAGATTTAGAATATAAAATCTCTATGTTACACTCACAAAATTTTTTCAAGATATGAATATTTCTGGACTTCCAAATAAAAGAAGGTGAAAACCCTTTTGTTAATTCCTTCTTGAGGAAACTTACACCTTCTTTTAGTGGGTATTTCAATACACCTATTTCTGAACAATGGATCAGAACCAATAAAAATATATTTTCCATTATCTAGTGTTTGGAAAATGAAAAAATAATTTTAGATATATACCATTTGGAAGGTTTAGAAGATCATCAGTGGAAACGTATCAAAAATATGAGGCAACATGATGAGATTTACTCAATTTTTTTGGATGAGTTATAGAACTTATTTCTCAATAAGTAAATTCCTTATATTCTCAATATGATGATGGAGAAGTAATTCATTAAGCTATAAAAAAGGATGATGAATCCATTAAAACCTTGGAGAAAAATTTTACCAGACTTGTGAGATATGCCTATGGTATTACCATCTTACCTAAATGTAAGGTTGATCGATTCTTCAATGGCTTAAAATCAAGTCTATGAAGGGATTTATCCATAAGATAATTCAGTAACTATGAAGATATTGTTAGGTGTTCTATAAATGATTAAATTCTGGTTGTATTTTTCTATCAATATCATTATTTATATATGAAGATGAAAATTTAATTAAAAAGATAATCAAAAAACAATAGAGAGAAGAAAATGATTTTTCTTTTATGATCAATGTGTGGGAAGAGAAATGGAGGAATTTTTTAGGAGGAATAGTAAATAGTTTATGCGTGGAAGGAGAGTTCATTGAGAAATTTATTACTAAATTGATGGGAAGAAGTTTTCTAACTATGGGAGTATAGAGAAAGTTGCACAAAATGCACCACCCACACTCCAATGTTTCAAATTGGAAGATTATGGGAACTATGATAACTATTGCCCAAATATGAAGGTTAATGATTATGATCAACATCTTAAACCTCTTAAACCAAGAGTAAAATTGAAATATCACGCAATCACTATATCTAATGTTGGGTTTGATAATAACATGGTTAAAGGTACACTTACTATCCACCCTAAAACTGATAATGTCTTATTTGACTCTATATCTACCCATTATTTCAAATATTAATAATTTTATAAGGGTATAAATATTTCAAAAAATATAATAGATTTATAATTAGATATTAAAACCCTAATGTTATAATGATCAAATATATTGTTTATGATTTCTCTCTAGTTGACTTTGGTGGGAATGAACTATTATAAATATTTTCATTGTTCATCTGATGGAATTTATTGTTATCATATGCATGGATTGGTTTTCTCTACCTAATGGCCGCATCAATTTTTTATGAAGGGAAGTCATATTTGATATTACAAACCCGCCTATGATAGTCTATCAATGTGATGATAAGTACAATATTTCAATACAGAACAATTCCGTTGTGTGGGTCTTAAATCTCATTCAGAATTGGTTTTCATCTCAAATGGTTGGGGAGAAACATGACATAACATATATTCCTATTGTGTGGGAATTTATGGATTTATTTTATGAATATTTTCCATGAATTTTACAAAAAATTATGTTGAGTTATTAATAGAACTCATAAATGGTTCCACACCAATTTCAAAGATTCCTTTTAGAATGGCCTCAATTGAGTTTCAGGAATTGAAGAACCAAATCTATGAAAACCTTTACAATGGAATCATTTATACAAGTGTGTCACCTTGGGGTTATCCTATTATTTTAGTAACAATAAATATGGATCAATGGGACTCTTCATTAATTATAGAGAGCTAAACAAGATCACAATTATGATCATGTTTCCACTTCCCCGTATTGATGATTTCTTTGATCAACTGTTTGGAGATAAATGCATTTCCAATATTGTCTTACATTCTAGATATAATCAATTGAGGATCAATATGGTTGATATAACCATGACAAAATTTTGTAAAAGTTATGGACACTGTGAATATATGGTGATTCTATTCGTTCTTACTAATACCCCACAATTTTTAGGATTTAATTAATTAATTCTCTATAGAGTACCTTGATATGTTTTTGGAAGTATTTATAGATGATTTTATTATCTCTTCAAAGATAAATGAAGATAATTAAAATCAAATTATAATTTTACTAAAGACCCTAAAAAAGTATAAAATATATTAAAAAAATTTAAAAATTAAATTTTGGCTAAAAAACGTTTCATTTTTGTGTCAGATAATCTCAAGAGAGGGTTATCAGTAGCATTGGGTCCAATTTAGCAGGAAGTTTTTTTTTAAAGTTAAAAGATTTTTTAGTTGTCTTTTATTGTCAAAGAAATTTAAAATAAGAATAAATAGCCTCACTTTATAAATTTTTTTGATCAGACACACAACCATATTTGGACAACAAGACTCCCAATACTAAAGAAAACCCATCAGTTTGGGAATAAGTTTTCTAGAATAAAAGGTTCATCACACTCACCTAGGGCCTAGAATGGGTTTTTGATCATAATGAGGTGGTTAATTATATTTTTAATGGATTATATATAAATCATATGATGATTTGATGATCTTGTAGTTCTCATAATTAATAATTTTTCTAGAAAACTTGTGACGCAAGCCTTATGAAATAATGGGGGAGAACAGCTGCTTCCAAACGTATAGAGGTTTGGTTGGAAAGAAAGATATTGTTGAAAGGACATAATGTTTTAATACTCACCATTATAAGTTAGATGATGCTATACCGATCTTCAAATGTATCAATGTTATGAATAAGTCACGATACAATATGGGGTTTATAGAAGATGAAAGTTTTTGAAATCAAATCTTTCCGATCTTAGTTCATTTGTGTGACATCACCATATGAATAATTGTTTAAAAACCATATTTTTTTGTTAGGAATGTCAAAATATGAAGATACTTGTTTAGAGTCAAAAGAATAAACTAAAAGATACAAATCATTTACAAAATAAGTTGTTGAATGATAGTAATGTGTATCATAATCTGAACAGAAAAAAAGTAGTGGATGTTTAGGTTGTTAACATAGGTTCATTTGAAGTAGTGTGCCACTATGTATCGGAGTAATCCTAACACTGATAATTAGATACAGTGATGCTTTCAAAATAAATTAGTTTCAGAAAATATTTTTTTCATAGGTATTTTTTGGGAATAATTAAAAGAGAATAAGTATATGTGTTGAGACCAATAAAAATGTGATAAAAGATAAATAAAAAAGGTAGCCAACCATTTTCATCAAGATGATTTGTTGGTCCATGTATAATAGTTGTACTCAGATTTATTTTTCAATTGGATCAAGAGAGATAGAATAACATTGATATGTTTTCATTTGGGTCAAGATGAAAAAATTATCACTCCCTTCACAATTAGGTTAGGAGTCATTGAACTGGCACAACCACTGATTCATCATAGTGAAGCAAAGATTGATCCATCTGATGTGGGATAACACAAATACATCAGAGTCAAGTAGAGATTGATCCATAAAATGCATACTGACACCATTATCATCATTAGATGCAATATCATTAGTCTGAATAAAACAATAGTTCTCATTGAAGTTTTTTATGAAGTGATTTCAAGGGGAACTCAACTTTTGTAGATTTTAGAGATTTTTTCCCAATGATTTTTGAAGCCGATGGTGTGGTCTTCTGAAGAAGTATATATATCACTACAAGTTTTGACTATATATACATAAAAAGGAAAGGTGACTGAATTCTAACAAATTAGCAACGATGCTAATAGAAATTTTTTTTCAAAGGTTTTATTTTATTAGTAGGTATGGAACATTGGAATGAGTAGATTGTGTTATATTTAATAGTTGGTGTGGAGCATCAGAATGGGTTTTTTATTCCATGAATCATAATGATAAGACATCTATTTTTTGTATTTTTTCAGTTGGTTCATAACAACATAATGAATAATCTTTTGTATTTATCATAATGGGGAAATCATAATGGAAATCAAAATTGGACTGAAGATTTTTTAAAATGTCAAAATCAAATGTAATGTTTTAAAAAGATTGAAGAAGGTTATAGAATAAATGATAATTATTGAGAAGCATTGGATAAGTAAAATATAAACCTGATATTTGAGGTAAATTAGTGTTTATGGAAATTTGGTTGAGTGGTAATGCTTTTTTTATTCCCTCTCAAACCACATTTGGAGAAAATATAAATAGTTGATGTACATTTTAATTACAACTAACAGAAGTGTTGATTATGGTTGAAGAGAGAAGATATAGCACAAAATGTTTATAGAGAGAAGAAGTTTCATAGATAAGATTTACTGAAGAATTTTACCGAACAGAATAATAAGAAGAGGTAATATCATATTCATATTTTATAGATCCAACCGATAAATTGGGCTATAATTTCTAGACTGATGAAGAAGTAGTTCATAATTGTTTTTGTGGTTTATGGAAGATTTATATAGTCGGAATGAGAAATCAAACTGGAAAATCAGATTGGGAAATCAGATTCAGTTTCATTAAAAATTCCACGAAGTTCATGACTAATGTTGTGTAAGAAAGTGAAGAACTATTTTTATTTTTATATTAGTGAAAGTTGGAATGGTATCATAGAAACATGTTTTGATGAAATTGGTGAATGTTTTTTAACTTATGACAAAAATAATTTATCATAATTTTGTGATACTTACAGCACATGAACAATTTTATTGAACAAAGTGCTACATGAGTGTAAGGGAATATTCTACTCATTTTATACACACAAAAGGATTGTTTTCTAGTGTATTTTGTAATATTGTATTGTTTCCAAACCATACCAAGGATGTAGCTACTCTTACTGGGTAGTGATCCTTATAATTTTTCCAATGGATGTGTGAATGGTATTATTTTTAACAATTTAAATATGATTTAAGATGATGTGAATGTTTTTTCAAAATAAAGGAAACATAAGAGAAATTGATATCCCTGATTCAACCCCTTTAGCACTCAGTGATAAATTAATCCTACTGGGCATCATTAATTGATATCAGAGCCTAGGATACCTTCATTTACTCATTTATGAAGTTTTTAAAAATACGTTATGATGGGGAATTTGAATTGTGTGAATAATAAATGGATTCTAGTCTTCTATGGTAAGAACTGTCATATCTAAAAAATAGAATCTCATGTTATATTATGTCTATTGGGAGTGATTTTCTTGAAGCTGCAACAGATGGATTTCATTCTATTGATGAAAATTTTCTTATTACATATGTTGAAAATATGAATCTTAAAATGATGGAAGAGCTAATAATGTTTTACACTCATCGTAAATGTGTTTCCACTGGCATGCCTATCTAGGATAAGATGAAAAAAATATCTTCGAAATAATAAATTGAATAAGGAAAAATTACAATTTTAGATATTGAATTATGAGGATCTCAAGATGGGTGAGTATGAATCTGTTGGTGACTTCCTTACCAGGGTTAATGACATCATTATCACTATCACATGTCTTGGTGAAAAGTTAGAAGATTCTATGATTGTTGAAAATATCATTATAATTCTTCTTAACAACTTTTATGACAAAGTTTTATCATTGGAAGATATAGATCCATAAAAATTATCTCTACAATATTTTCAAATAAATCTTATTACATATGCAATGACAAGGGGGTAAGGTTATGAAAGGGATTCTAATTTGATTGGGACATGTATTTCAAAACTGCTAAAAAATAATGTCATAAGAATATTATTGAAGAATAAGAAGAAGGTGATTCTAATTCTGAATATGATGTTTGTAAAAATATTAATGAAGTTTTATACTTGTTTTATAAAAATGTTAAAAATGTATAGGTAAATAAAAGGGTAAACTTCCCCTGAATTTTTTTGAATGTGGATTGTTTGGTAACTTCGCAACTAATTATCTTTGAAGAAAGAAATATAAGGATAGTGATGAAGATAATAGAAGGAAGAGAATATTTTCAAGGAAGCAGGATGATAAGGATAAATCATATTCCAAATTAAAAGATAATAAGTTATCCAAATCCAAAATGAGAATATTTTTTTATAAATATAAACAAGAAGAAGAATGTAATTCTGAATCTGATGAATCTTATGAGCATGCTAGAGAATATACATTAATTGAAATAATTAATAATGGAGAGTTCAGAATAAGTATCTCTAAAGAAGAAGAAACACAATTAGAATTTAATCATAAGGAAGAATTGAATTAATTTTGTAGAATGATTGGGAGAATTCAGAAAGAAATACTGAAGCTAAAAAATAAAAAAAACTTCAACCAAAAGTCAATAATGATTTTGACTGAAAATTTCAAGCTACCAGAAGAGATTTATAACTTGAATATGTTTCTTGAAAAAGAAAAAAAATCATAATTAATGCCTAGAAGTTAAGTTGAAATCTAAAGAATATGAGTAGGAACTTATCCAACAGAAACATTCTAAAGATGAGAAGAGGGTTACATGTTTCAATAATTCTATTTCATAAGCTGGAGAATCTTCTGTTAAGGATGAAACTAAGAATTGTAAAAAATTACCATTAAAGGTTAAAAATAATGTTTATGTTTTTTTTGAGAAAGATAAAGTTGGGATAGTTTTGTATGTGGCCAATACTAGAAAAGTGGAGAACTCATAAGTCTCTAAACGTTTTTGAGTTTATAAATATTTCTTTATAAATTGGATACTTTCTTAATAAATATGAGATTTAAGAAAGGTATGGTTGATATTAATATCTACAATAAAGAAATTTATGTGTTTCCCCTCATTTTAATTGTTTATTTGGATGACATTATCTTTGATGGGAATGATGAAAGAACATGAGAAACATTTGATGAAGAGAAGAAGAAGTTGTTTGAGATGTCCATACTGGGTGAAATGAAATACAATTTTTGGGTTAAAAATTTTACAAAATAAGAAACACATATTTATTTCTCAGTGAATGTATACTAAGGAATTATTAAGATATTTGGAATGGAATATTTAAAACTTGATTCCATAATGTCTATAGTGGGAACCAAGTTAGAAAAAGATGGAGAAGTCAAAGAAGTTGACCCAAAATAATTTTGGAAGTTTATTAAATGTTTTTTATATTTTACTACCTCATGAAATGACATTGTATATGTTTTTACATTATACACAAGATTCCAAAGTGCTCCAAAGGAATCAAATTTATATGATGGAATAAGAAATATCTAATATATCAAAGGGACAAAAAAATTAGAATCAGGTATGTAATCATAGAAAGTAATGACATATTTGGGTATTCAAATACTGATTAGGTAGTAAATGCTAATGATAGAAGATCCACATATGGTTCAGTTTTATTTCTAGTGAAAAGTTTCGTTGGTTGGAATACAAAGAAAAAAAATTAGTAACTCATAGCACAAATGAAGTTGAGTATCATTTTTTCACTCAAGTTAAAACCCAACTAATATGGATAAAGACTCTATTGCAAGACATACTTTTTGAAGTGATGATAACCTTTCTCTTGGGTTCTGATAATCAAAGAGAAATCAAAATTACAAGAAACCTGTGATAATATTTCGTTGAAAACATATTGATTTCAAATATATTTTTATCAAAGATCATGTGGAATAGAATGAATTAAATTAATAGTATGTTCCTACATCAGAAAAAGTTGACTAAATTTTAACAAAACCCTTTCCTAAGGAAGTGTCTTAAAAATTTAGGTTGAATATGGGTTTACAACCAATTTCGCATCAAGGTTGAGGTATGTGTTTTTTTCACCTCCCTCTTATAGTCTGGGAAATTGTTTTCAAAGTAGGAGAATTGATTCATAAATATATCCACTAAAATGTGATAAACCTTTTTAAAAAAGCATATATGTATGGCGAGTTTTTTTAAGCTATGACTTTAGCATGTAAATGTGTTAACTATCCAAAAACAATTATTGGATTTTTTTAGGAAACTATGGTTTTGATAGAAAATGGAATAAATGAAGAAGGATTCAAGTAAATGTTGAGAAAGTTCCACGAGTCACTACTTTTGGACAACATGGTTTTTAAGTCAATGATTTATGTTTCCTATAACTAGTTAGTTAATGTAGGAATAGAATTGTTGATATGTAATCTATATATTGAGGTAACAAAGTTCAGTTATTTCTTAATCTTGGATTAAAATAAAATCCAAAGGGGAAAATTTTTGGGACCAAGTTGAATAGAAGTTGTTTTGGATGTTGGAAGATGTTTATGTTGTGTTTTGTTTTCAATAACATGTCAAAGAATAATAAATCACCTCACTTTGTAAAATTTGGTTATCAAAATCAAAATCATATTTAGAGGATTATAATCACAATGTTTAACAAATACCTTTCTTTTGGGAAGATCTTTTCTAGTCTAAAAGGTTCATCTAACTCACCTTGGGTCTGGAATAGTGTTTTGATCATAATTATGAGGTTAATTTGATTATGCATTTATCTGATGAAAATATGATGAAGCTTCACTGATTATGTTGTTCTCATAAATAATAAGTTTTCTAGAAAACTTTTGATTCAATCCTTATGAATAAAAGGGTGATAACAAGTGCAACCAATTTCACTGTGGTTTGGTTAGAAAGAATGATTTTTATGAAAGGGTGGAACGTTTTGATAATATCAATTATAAGTATGATGATGATATAACAATCTAAAATTTTTTCAAAGCCATGATGAAGTCATGATATAAGAAGAATTTTGTGTAAGAAGAATGTTTTTGAAATAAAATATTTTTTGTCTCAATTCGTTAGTGCAATATCACCATAAGAAATAATTTTTTAAGATGTAATGTTTTTTAGAACATGAAAATATGAATTTCAATCTGGTAAATAAGACATAGGATAAAAATATTTAAAGAAATAATTTTTCCAATTTCAATAGTGTGTATCATAATCAGATTAGGAAAAAAGTTGCTAAAGTTAATGCTATTAACACCATTTTATTGGACACAGTGTTCCAACAAGTATCAAAGTAATCCTGACACAAATCATTAGACATGATGATGGTTGAAAAAAATAGAGGAAGAAAATATTATTTTAGTTGGGAGTTTTTGGGAACAATGAAAATAAATAATGTAAATTTGTTGAGATCGATAAAAAATGGGATCAAAGATAAATCAACAGTTTCGTTACCCATTTTCATCCAGATGATTTTTTAGGGCATGTGTGATAGATGAACATTAATTTTTTTGGTTAATTAGGTAAAAAGAGAAATAAGAACACTTATATTTTTTCATTTTGTTCAAGAGGAAAAGAAGTCCCACTCCCTTTACAATTGGGTCTACAGTCATGGGACTAGCATTTCCATTGATACATCAGAGTGAAGTAGAGACTGGTCCATAAAACATTGGATGATACCAATACATGAGAATGAAGCATAAACCAATCCATCAGAAATGGGATGACACTGATAACAACATTGTATATAGGATCATCAGTATAAAGAATTTTTTTTTATTTGTAGTGTTTTTGTTGTTTTTTTGTCAAGGGTAACTCAAAGTTTGATGATATTAGAGAACTTTTTTTTTCAAAGAAGTCTGAAACTGATGTTGATTTGATACTGAGTAAGTACATATATCTTTAGAAGTGGTGACTATGTTTATGGAAAAAGAAAAGGTGACTAAATTCTAAAAAAGTAGAAACAGTGTTAATTGTTGAACAGTCTAAATGATTTTGTTTTATTAGTTGGAATGAAGCATCATAATGAGAAGATTCTGTAATACTTAATAGTTGGTTTGGAGCATCATATTGGGTTGTTTGTTGTGATAATCATAATGTGAAGACATCTATTTTTCATATGATTGTTTTTTTTTCAATTAGTGCAGAGCAACGTAATGAATAATTCATTTTCATCATCATAATGGGGAAAACATAATGGAAATAAAAATCTAAATAGAAATTGTATAAAAAGTTTGAAGTAGAGATGATGTTTTGAGAATCTTTGAGAAGGTTAGATAAGAAACATGAAGATTTGAGAAGAACCAAATGAATCAAATATGCACCTAAAATTTAGAGTAAATTGATGTTTTGGTAAATTTGGTTGGGCATGATATTTTTTCGGGTTCCCTCCCACACCATATTCAGAACAACTATAAATAGTGGAAGTATATTCTACATTAAATAGATAGAAGTATTGTTCATGAGTGAAGAGAGAAGGTGGAGTGCTGAAATTTTATAGTGTGAAGGAGTTTCTAGATTGGGCTTTCCTGAGGAAGTTTAGATAGAAGAATAAGAAGAGGGAAGATCATATTCATATTTTTCTTATTAGATTATGTAATCATATTGGGATTTCCAGACTGAAGAAATGTAGTTCAGAATTGTTTCAATGGTATTCTAGAAGAGTTATATTATCAGATGGAGCAATCACACTTGGAGATCAAACTGGGAAATCATACTATGTATCATTATGATTTCAGGGAAGTTTTTAACTACTCCTGAGATAGAATGCGGACAATATTTTCGAATTTTATAATTGTGAAATATGATATGGACGAATAGTAACGTGTTTAGAATAAACTGGTGAAAGTTTCTTAACATGTTACACAAATTGTATTACATCATTTCATGCAAATTGAAACCCACGAATTATTGTATTGAACATAGTGCTAAAATAATTTAAGGGAATTTTCTACACATTGATTCCACACAAAAGGATTGTTTTCTAGTAGATTGTGTGGTATTGGATTGTTTCCAAACCATACCAAGGACGTAGCTACTCTAGTTCGGTAGTGAACCTTGTAAATTATTATATTCCTTTGGATGTGTGATTGGTTTTGTTTTTATCAAGGTAACATATTTTTAAAAGGGGGAAAATTTTGTTTCAAAAGGAATGGAACTAAAAATAAAATTATATCAATTTTCTCCCCCTCCCCCTATAAGTGATACATTGATCCTACTGAAAATACTTAAGTACACCCATCAGATATAGGGTATATTGAATGTTTTCCTAGGCACACCACAGTGACTAAGATCTATAGTCCTCTTGTTTTAGGTATATATTATCAATGGGTTTTGTATAATTTTTCATGAATATCTAATCCACTTATAAATTTAACTTGGAAGGTATCCAAGTTCCTTTGGACAGATGAATGTGAGGAAAATTTTGAGAACCGAAGATAAGACTAGTGATCACACATTTTCTTACATTACCCTATAATAGAGAAGGTTTTGGAATCTAAATTGATGTATCCAAAAAGTATTGGGATGTGTTATTATAGAGAATGAAATGATTATATCTTTGGCCTCTTGAAAAATAAAGGTTCAAAATAAAAATTACCAAACTCTTGATTTGGAGTTGTCTATAGTAATTATTTTATTAAAGATATAGAGTCATTATATTTATGGATAAAATTTCAATAAATATATAATGATAAAAAAAATTGAATTATATGTTCATATATAAGGATTCTAATTTTTCCCTTATAATACAGATAGATATTATTAAATATTATTAATTCTCATTATGTTACCACATGAGGAAGGTGAAAAGGTGGTTAATGATTTGATTTGAAAGGATCATGTCAGCTTATCCATGACGAGGATAAAAAATGAAATAATATTTATGGATTTTAAAAGGATATATCTACAAATCTATATGGAAGGTGATAAATATTGTTTTTTTAAATTTAATATTCAACTATATAATAAGGTGAAGACTAAATAGGCACAGAAAGAATATGTAGAGTTGTAAAAGAAAGTAAGCAATATTCCTAAGTTTAACCATAATCTTGATAGAATGATACCATTCATGAACAGTTTATTTGTTACACCCATACTATATTTTTAGAAAGTGATGTTAGAGGAAGACCATAGATCTAAATTATCTATTCTTCATGGAAATAAGAATATGTATACGGATTTGAAATAGCACTTCTTGTCAGATGAAATAAAGAGATATATCGTAGAGTTTGTATCATGGAGCTTCATATGTCAGGAAGTTAAGGATAAGAGACAAGTGTATAAGGGGGTGTTACTCTATTACACATACCAGAATGGAAATTAGATACATCATTATAGACTTTTTCAATACCCTCCCCAAAAAATATAAAGGGAATAATGTTATATGGGTGGTAGATGATCTCCTTACTAAGTCATCACACTTCACTCTATAAAATAATAATTATATCTAGATCTTAAATATAAGATATACATTAGGTTAGTGGTAAGGTTACATGGAGTACCACATTCCATTGTGTTTGATTGAGATCTATGTTTACCTCAATGATCAGGAGAAGTCATCACCAATATCTTGATACAAAGTTGAATTTCGACCCTGTGTATCATCCTCATATATATGTGCAGTTTTATAGATCAATTAAAACCATATATGGTATTTTGAAATTATGTTCTTTGGATTTCTATGTTTTTTGGGATAAACAACTTCCTTTAGTTGATTTTTCATATAATAATATCTTTTACTCAAGCATTCATTTGGATCCTTATGAATCCCTCTATGGAAATAAATGTACATATCCAACATGATGGAATGGTGTTGAAGAAATAATGAAACTAGGAACTGGGATACATAATGAAATGATAGAGAATGTTAAATCCATTTAGCAACACATAAGGGATACTTAGTGTTAGCACAAAATTTATGCTAATAATCACCCATGTGATCTATATTTTTATGTTGGTGAAAAGTAATTTTAATGAATTTATTCATGGAAGAAGTTTATGATATTAGGGAAGAAAGTGAAACTATCAACTAGGTATATCAGTCCCTTTGAAATTATTAACTATATCGGGGTGGTAGCCTATTTGTTTGTTCTTCCACCAAACCTCCCTCAAGTTCATGATGTGTTCCATGTATCTCTACTGAAGATGTACATACCTAACACTTCACATGTACTAAAACCTGATTTCATATTACTAGAGTAAGATCTTTATTATGAGGAACAATCCGTGGATATTATAGATCATAAAGGGAATTTTATATGAAACAATACCACTAACCTGATTAATGTTTTTTTGGAAAAACAACCAGTTTGAAGACGAAAATCATTTTAAGGGGTGGGGGAAATAGAACCCTAAGTTTTTATGTATTTTCTTCAAATAAATAATATTTCTTTGATAACAAGCATTACACAAAAAAAACAATTTAGGCTTGTTCTTTATGCAACACTAGGTTAACTTTTGTTACAAATGATACTGAGTTTTTACAAAACAATGATATATTATTAATGTTATTCCATAATGACCATTATAAATTAGACATTAACCATAAAGATATAAATAGTAGTAAATAATTTCTAAATATTATGTATATTTTTTTATATAAAGAATACATAGTGATAAAAAATAAATTAAATTTCCCAAAAATGTCTTTATATGTTTAAAAAATACTATTTTGTCAAAAAAAAGTTATTTTTTTGAACAACAATAAAATTAATTTTTTACAATTTTATAAATTTAATATGATAAAATAAAATTCATTTTTTTAAATAACTATTTAAAAATTATATTCGGATGATTTTTTTATATTTTTTGGACAAGATTAAATTTTATATTAATAGTGAAAAATAATTAATTTTATTTGAAAAATGCCTTTTAATTTAAATTATTTATAATGTTAAAATAATAATTTAAATTGTTTTTAAAGTAAAATTAGTAAAATTATATATTTATTAATCCAATTTGGGTCATTATAATCAATTTTATATCACTTTTTATATAAAAACATTGTAAACATTTGAACATTTTCCCATTAAAACATGTTTTCTCATTGTGTCTGTACGATTAATGTTATATTAAATTTTAAAAATTCTATGTAATAATTTTGTAAAAAATGGAATTAATATTTTCTATCATTATAATTTATATTATATCATATGGTCAACTTAATTTTCTACCAAAAAAATAGTGAAAACGGCAAAAAATAATCACCATGGTTAAGGGAAAAATGGGTTTACCGTGGGGTTAAACTAATAAGCTAAATGTTAAAATATCCTGTACACTTTTATAAAATAAATTATATGGTCATATTTTGATCTTATAATGTATAATTATTTTTAATACATCTTTTTGGATCCTTATATCATGATAATAACCTGGTTACAACTTTTTCATTTTGGAAAATTACAAGTGTGCCACTCACCACACTTATAAAAGGCCACCCCTCTCCTCTCTTCTTCACACTATAAAACCCAATTTTTCTATCCATTACCTACAAAAATAACATCCAAAATTCACTACTATAATTCTTTAATTCTTATTTTTGGTGTGAATTCAACCATTTAGGTATTTTTTTTAAAACCTAGACATTGCCTGAGGAAGAGGTCATGTTCTTAATCAAGCATTTCAATGTTATTTCTTCCTCCACCTCCTTAAATTATTATTAAACCATAATTATTTAATAAAATAATTATATTACATATACTTATATATTTTACGTGAATATCATGACCTACAACCATCTACAATTCTATCAAATGGGTTATAAAATCATTATTCGTGTGTACGGTGGATTACCACCTCACAAACCGATGTCAATATTTTTTCCATTACCTCCTTTCATGGTTGGGTATGATTTTGGATATAAAGAATATATATTATATTTATAAAATAATAATACCTATTTATTCATTATAACATATATAATTTTTCTAATTTCCATTTTTTAAGGGATACGATAACATCACTCCTGTGTATGGTTGACTACCGCCTCACGAAGTGATGTGATTCATTTCCAAAAAATATTTACATGGAAGATAATAAGAATAAAGTTATGTTATATATATGAAATAAATTTGATATTAATGAAATATTTATCATTATTAAAAGATAATATATTATTTATTTTTACTTTTTCACTCATTGAAAGATGATAACGTTGTTCATGTACGTGTAGACCGCTGCATTCACAAAGCAATGCGACTCTCCATTCATCACCACACACATGGATGACTTTTGAAAGTATATTTAAAGGAATAATATTTTATTTATTATATTATGATAATTATAGTAATATTAAATTTTACTTACCTATTTTACAAAATGATCATTGATTTTGTAAATTTTCTTCATGCGTACTTACAGCCTATAGTCTCTATGATTTTAACTCAATTCATTTATGAAAAACATATCTCATGTTTGGTTATAAAATTATAATTAGTGAATAATTATTATAATTATTTCATTTTTGTTATTATTTAGAATATGTAATAATTATCAAAGTAAGAGTACCAAAAATAAAAAATTAAAACACACATGAAAAACAAAGTAGTTATTGTTCAAAACATTACATTAACATGGAATTATTAACAAAATACTAATAAATGGTCATAAGAAAATAATGTAAGGTATGATATGTAGAATTATGGTTTATAATATATTTATAATAGATTTATAATTATTACACATTCATTTTGAATATATGTGATGGAATTTGAAAATTAATGTAGGAGATATTTGTATCACTTTTCACTTCTATGTCACACATTACATATTCACCACCTATCTCTTTTATGTGATGTATATACTAACAATGAATTTATTTTATGACGATTATCCAAAATATTATTTTTATTTATATATTTGTTAAATTATATCTCTTTCATGGGGATTATGATTCAAATTTAACAATGTGGTAATGATTGTATGTCACAATATCATCATTTATTAGGATTATTTATGATTATTTTTTCGATGATAAAATATTATGATATATCTCTCAATAAAACCATGAATTTTATTCCCCTATGGTCATGTCATGAGAATAAATGTTTTCCTTCATTTTCCTCTCTCTATGTACACTATATTCCAAAAAAAATTAAGAAAAATTACCATTATTTATATCTTCATTCGAAAACTCTCTTTCTTCCAAAAATATTTTTTCTAAAAATGTTTTCAAAAAAGTTTCTGCCCTATAAAATTAATTTATTAAATACATTTTTACCCATTTTTAACTTTCTATAAATTTATTTGAAAATAAACCATGTTTAAACTTGTACGTCAAGAACAGAACTTCCCATCATCATGACCAATATTTTGTTTGAAGATTATATTATAATTTTTCATAGTTATATTATAAGAAATTTATTTTCAAAAAAAATATGTAACAAAAAAAATTTCAATGTAGAAAGTTTATTTTCCATAATAAAATTTTCAAATTATTTCTTCTTGATTCATTTTTAATTATTCAATGTTATTGTCAAAGAAAATAATTTCCAATTTTTTAATGAATTATTAGTTTTAGAAAGGGATTTTCAATGATATATTATTTTCATCAATAAATGTTTCAAGAGTATTTTCAAAATTATTTTCAAACTATGATTTCAACTTCTGATGTTACTTGTTCTTTAATGGGGATATTATCCATGGATCCATTCTTATTATTTCTATGAATGGTTCATTTTTATGATCATATGATTTTCAAGAAACCTATTTATATTTGACGGTTTATATCAATATCACATTATTATGAACACCGCTTATTTTATCACCGGTTATGCTATGATGAAATAATGAAATGATTAGGAACCCTATCTCTTTTCCACACATTACGATAAGATGATATTTTTATGAAACCCATTTCAATTCATGAGTTATGATATGATGATTATTTTATGATCTTGTGGCACACATATGTATGATTTTTATTATTATATGGGTGGGACCAATATCCACCAAAAATGTATTGGGTAAACATTTATATCTAATGAGATAGGAATGAATGGAAATGGGAGTGAACATGATTCAGTAATAGATTGTCTCTATTATAATGGCCTTGAGAGTGAAACATTAATAAAATTATGGTTTAGGGAGTGAATTCATTCCACTATAATGTTCTTTTGAGTTATCATTGATTTCTATGTAAAAGATTTTATATGCTTTTGTGCATGACACAATTCCTTTATGCATGAAAATTTTATACTCTCATGGATCATGTTATTTTATTCCTTTATCATTCATGTATTATGAACATCCAATATTTATGTCATGACTCAAGATTATAATATTTGACATTCATGTAATGGTTTTGAAATTTTATTCCAATTTTCTAATAACCTTAAGATTATTTTATATGTATGTATCTAAATTGATTACCCTTACAGGACATTTGAACTAACCCTTTATTATGTTTCTATTCCTCGGTTTATGAATAAATTTACTATGTATGATATATCAATTAAGGGTTATAGTTATGATGAACATAGTGGGTGATTATCTAGTTCACCTATGAACTAGTTTTTTGTGTTTCCATTTTTTTCAAATGTGTTATACCTTTATAATTCTCAGTCATGTGTTTGTGAAATTTAGTAAATATTCATCTAAAAAATATAATGTCAATGTTTCAAAACCCTAGGTCACATAATTAAATGTATTTATCTAAATGTAACATGGTTATTAATTGTGTTTCATGGAGTATCACATGGGTTAACAGGGGTGTGAGTGAGGTTTTATCTAAGGGACCATCAGAGCATTTCAGGAGGGGTGTGAGAGCCCCTATTTAGTTTCCAATGGACCATGAGAGCCTTTGGGTAGGAAAACCATGAGGTATTATGTTATTTATTAAGAGATATTTATATATCTTGGAGTTTGGTCCCTTGGAAGATTGAGGGAGATTCTATTTTTCTTATGTGGATAGAATAAATTTTTAGACTAAATCACATTAGAACCTCTAGGTTGGATACCCAGGTGAACTTACTCATGCTATGATGATATGCATGCTTTTTGTATTTAGTTAGTGTCTTATTTTTTTGTTGATATATGTTATTAAAATTTCATTTTATTGGTTACATGGTTATGATTCTTATGTGTATACCTTGTTATTATTTTTTGGGGGAAGGTTGAGAATGGGTTTCCTTGTGCCAATGATTTCTTCATTTGATCCGTGGTTGGAAATATTTTGGAAATCCATGATTTATTTTAAATAGAAAATAAAAGGTATTTAAAAGGTTTATTTTAAATAATGATGGTTTTAGAAGTAGAATTGTTTTGAAAATTATTTTTAAAACTGATTTATTGGTTTCCATTCATAAAGGGATTAAATATAATCATAGTGCTATCCAAATTGGAATTATGCCTCACACCCTTCTTAGGCCTCGGGAGTTTGCAGATTTTAATTTTCTATAAATAGGTAAAGGTAAGGGCACAATGTTTTAGGTTGGATCTTCTTTATTACCATCATAGAGGGTTTTTTTAGAAGATGTGGTCTTATAGGGATTGGATCATGTGGAGTTAGTTTTGGTATTTTGATTCTATTAGGATATGTATTTTGGTATTTTTGGACTTTTTCCAATTTTGGTTATAGTACCGATCTATTATTTGAGATACAATATATGTGTCCTTTGTGGCAGGTATTGTATTTGGTTTATGGAATTTTTATGCTATCATTTTTCATATGTTTCATTGAGCAGAATGTCTATGTATGATTAATTACCACGATTAAATAGGTGGTTCCATCCCATTTTATAGATGTGTTAGGTCGGCTTACCATAGAGAAAGTATTTCCAAGAGATTTTGGGGTTTTCCTTGTTCTTTTCACCATCTCGTGGTAATCATGAATGTGTATTGGGCCATGTGATGGGATATATTAGGTGATGGGTTGGGTCAACCCAGGTTGGTTCATTACAAAATGATATTGGAGATAATTTTTATTTTTCTTTTGTCAGTGGTACAATGGGGATAAAACAATCCAGGATCAAGAGGTAGGAATGTAGGAGTGATTGTCCAGCTCTTCTTTATGTTGAACCTCACGTTTCTAACTATAGTATGAGATATTTTTTATTTTTTGATCCCATTCATTGGTTTTTTATGATATATATAAGTATTTCCCAAATGGTATTGAGTCTCGATCTAAGCAAAGTGTTTTTTGAGTTTCTTGATGAAAATGGGAGAACCTATAGGGGGAACATGGTAAAGGAACATTGTTAGTAGTAACCAAGAATAAACTATCTGGCCCTATCTGTTAAGATCCCAGTTTCACCCACATGGTTGGTGTGTGGATTTCCTAACCATGTTGAAAAACCATGAATAGTGGTAATACATGGTATTTTTTTATTTTTTTCATCCTTTTCACTTGGAGATTATTTTTATGCTTATGTTAATTGATAAAATCCCTTTTAGGGGTTAAAAATGATTCATTCAATGTGTCATGAGATGTAATTGTATGAATTGCTTTTGGAGTTTGTTTCTTGTAAATGATGCATCCCAAAAGAACCTCATCTAGGTGCATAGAGGGTTTCATTAATAGTACCTTATAGTAGAACCCCCATGTTGAAATGGATTTGGCGGAGTTAGTGATTTATATGATCCAATCCTCAAGACAAGTGGGAAGATAATAGTATCCCTAGATAATGGAGTATTCTAATGATTGTATAAGTAAAAATCCACAAGTGTTTCATGGTGAAAATGTACACAATGATCAGGGGAATTGGTTGGGTTATATAAAAAATATCTTCAAATTCTTGAAAAACCCTAAGACTATAAGTTGAGATTCACTATGTAAGTACTAGAAGGGCTGTTTAGGATGTCTTGGGAGTCTATGGTTCTCTTGAGGAAGTATGGGGAACTCACATGCACCATATTTAAGGTGGATTTCAATTATATATTCTACCCAAAAACATTGAGGGTAATGAAATCCCATGAGTTCCTGAATTTAGATAAAGGGGATTGTTTGATGATGGAATATTCCACCTGATTCACTGAGTTGGTTCATGTTTCTCTAGATGTTCTTAGGAAAACTTAACTCAAGGATGAGTGTTTTGAGATAGACTTTATTCCATATAAAAATGTATGATTATTCTACTATGTCTACCAAACTATTTAGTGGTGGTAGAAAATTTAGCAATAGAAGAGGAATATTTGACTAGAAAGATATGTCTTGGTGGATCTCATTCAGTGGTCGGAATCCGATGTTATTCATTTGAACAAAATCATAAGAGGGATGAGTCTCATTTGTGATGTGGTAAGAGTTTATGGAAATATTATGTTTCATCTAAAGTGGCTTATTTTGGGAGTAACCCCATTGTACATTATCTGTAAGGGAAGGGAGGGTAAACAAGGAATAATTTTTCAAATACTCCAAGGACATTTCACCAGTGTGGGTAGTTAGAACATCTTCAGTGCTTCTATCAGATGGCTTCATGATGGAGTGATGTGGGATCCACATATGATAATGGATTTCAAGTGTATTTAGATGCTTCCAAAGGTGAGGGATCACACCAATGAGGCAAGGAATACTATCAATAAGGTAATAAAAAGAAGGGAATATCTAAGATAGTGTGACTCCATGTAGTAGAGGTTATTTTAAATGATATAAATTTCAAACTATCCACCTTAAGAGGAATGATTTTTATTGTATCTTCCATGGTATAAGTTTTATTTAATACCAGTGCATACCATTTTTCATTTCACATATGTTTATTGACAATTTTTGTTTATGAGATGATTTTATTACATATGTTTGGGATTTTATAACACCATTGGGTAGAATGAAAGAGAATAGTTTCATGTTCCATGTACGATGTACTATGTGTTTTGGTTGATGATGTAGAGATCATCTGGTACTTCCTTATTTTAGACATGGATTTTTTTGACTAGATTGTCATCATGTATTGGATGATCATATTTAAGGATCTGATGTATTGTTATGTTGTTAGGGTATAGTTCCTCACTCCTAGTAAGATAACTCGCACTTTTCAAGGTGAGTGGGATCCGTGATTAGAGAGGGAAGGGATAGTTTATTCGGAGTTTGGGTTGACCTCGTTGTAACTAAACATGTTTTTTTCTAGATGAAGTTGAGTAGTTTTTATTAGGTAATCTTTTAGTGGTCATGAGAGGGTACCTAGATGTGTTTTCAGATAATTTTACTTGGATTTCCACCACAGAGAGGATAATTTCACAATATATATTCTCTTTGGGAAAGTACTGATCCCCATTCCATCTTACAGGATAGATCTGGATGAGCTAATTTAGTTGAAATTACAACTTGAGTATCTCAAAGGAAAGGGATTCATTCACTCAAGTGTTTCCCCATATAATTATTAAATTCTATTTTAAAAGAATACTGATGGAATTCTTTGAATTTTAATAGACTATTACAAGCAAAATTAGGTGAATATAAATAATAAACACCCATTTCCTATAATTGATAACCTCATTGATCTACTCAAGTGAGCCCATTAATTTTATAAGATTGACCAAAGATTTGGGTACCAAGAACTCAATGTCTAAGAAGAATATGTCCCAATGTAAATGTTTCAAATATCTTATGGATATTATGGGTATATTTTTTATACCATTTGGGATTACCAGGTATCTTATAATCATTACGGTTTCAATGAATAATATATTACATCTATTTTTTTACGTCTTTATGGTCATGTTTTTAGGATAAATCTTTGTGTATTCCAAGTTGATGGATGATAATGATGAATATATAGAGGTTAGATTGGGTGTTTTGAGACATTATTGTCTATATACCAAGTTTTCTAAGTTCCATTTTTGGATTCAATAGGGGAACTTTCTGACCGACATGATTTCTAATGGAAGAGTTTTAGTGGGTCTAGAGAAATTTTGACTAATCATGTCCTGGTAGTGGCCCAAATATGTGTTCAAGATTATAATTTTTCTAGTTTTGGTCATGTATTACAGATATTTAATTTAGAAATTATCTAAGATAGATTTTCCCATGAAAGCCTTGATGAAGAACAACAAACATTTTGAGTGGGATGAGAAGTTCGAGAGTGCTTGTAATCTGTTTCATGCCCTCTTGCTGTCCATGATAGTTATTATTATTCCTGATATGGAGAAGTTTATGTAGGGTACTTTGATGTTTATTATGTTGTTTGGGGGAGTTTTTTTATTTATGAAAAAAAAATTCTGTACTGTTTCTCATGGAAGCTATTCCCACGAGAGTGAACTTACCCCACCCGTGACCTATAATTAAAAGCTTTTATGCATGCACTAAAGATGTTTGAACACTAATGATTTAGGGAATATGTTTTAATATATTTAGATCATAAAATCTTAAAGATATTTTTAATTAGTGTGAGATGAGCCTTAGGTAGCGATGTTTGGTGGATTACCTTCAGAATTATTATTTAGTGATTGATTATACGCCTAGTATGGTAAATGTGTTCACTGATGCATTAGGCATGGTGCCTCCAATTATAGAGACTTGTGAATTTGAGGATGAGTGGGACCTGATGAGTTTGTTTACTGATTTGAGTTTTGGTGATGTAGGATAATTTTGAGTTGGGTTACTTGGTCAGTGTGCAAGCTACACCTTCTCTCACCAATCGAGTTAGGAGTGAGCTGTTATTTGACCCTAAGTGCCAATGAATTAGTAGTTCCGTAAATGATTAAAATAACTTAAGTTATTTTCCTCTTTCTTTTAATGGTTCCCTATTTTTTATATGATGGATAGTGGTTCCATTTAGTTTGAGGTAGGAGGTGTTGTGTGAGACACATCATTCCAGTTGGGCCATTCACCTTAGAGAAACAATGATTTTTGATACCTTGAGAGGCTAGTATTGGAGTTCTAGGATGAGACTGGTAGTAACATACATTGTATCCATATGTTTGACCAACCAATGGATAAAAATAGGGCACCAAAGGAAAATGGATTATTGAAACAAAATATAGTTCTAGTGTGGAAGTGGTATGAGATCTCTATGGATTTCATGATCATTCTACCTCATTCTCTGAGTGGAAATGATGTTATATGGGTGATTTTTTATCATCTTATGAATTCATCCAATTTTTTACCCATCAGGGAGTCTATGATGGTGGAGTAACCTATATGCATGTTTGTTTTATATATATTTCATCTACATGGATTTGAATCAGTGATATTTTTAGACTGGGATACTCATTTAACATGTTTATTTTGGGAGTCTAGGAGGTATTGGGATCCTATTTGATACTGACTGCCACTTATCACCCACATATGGATGGAAAACCTAAGTATACTATCTAGAAACTCAAGTATATATTATTAGCATGTCATATTCATTTTTTTGGTCCTTTATAAAGGTACCTTCCATTGGTCGAGTTCATTTATAACAATAGATTATAATCCCCGATCAGAATTTCCCATTTTCAAGTGATGTATAGATGGTCGTGTCAATCCACTATATATTGTGATAAGGTGGGAGAGAATTCATGGGTTGGTACTATACCCATATAGGTGAAGAATAATATTGTATGAATAATTCATAAATTTATAGAAATAGCTCTGGGCCACCATTAGTTGTATACCAACTTCTGTTGTCATCCATTGGAGGTTCAAGTGGGTGATAAAGTGTTTTTGTGGGAATCAGTTTGGTAGGGACTCCATTTCAAGATAATTTAGGGGAATTTGGATCCAAATTATGTAGATTAATTTATTATTTTGGAGAATAATGTGAATTTATTCTACCAATTTGAATTTATACCCCAACTAACCTTGATCCAAGAAATCATTCATGTTTTCCAGTTCAAGAGATTCCATCCAAAACTATCTCATATGCTGGAGTGGGAGTATATAGATCATAATATTGATACCAAAATGTTATATTATCCTAATCATATCATATATTTTCAGAACAAGAAAACCTATGAGAGGTTGATCTCATGGGTCCATGAGCTCTGGAGGTTAGGTGAAGAAAACCGTGAGACATGGGACACAGAATACTTGGTGAGGGAGACATGGCCTCACCTTTTTCCCTTTAGATTCATATGGACTTCCGTATGGAAGAAATTGGAATGGTTTGGAGTTTTTTATAATCACTAGGTCATTATTTTGTTTCGTTTTTGAGTTCTATTTATCTATTTAACTTTTCTAAGAGTTCTTGGGTGCTAGGGGCATTAAATGAGGTTTTTGGAGATACATAAACTAGATGCACGATTAGCGCATGTGTTGTTAAACTATGTGTATAACCATGTTAGTGTGCCATAGGTCTTTCCAATGGAATTTTCATAGTTTTAGCATGGTTTTTCAAACCATTCATAGCACAGGGGAAACGGTATGGCCAATTTTGGGTGAACAGTGGCACTAGTATAGTTAGCACATGATTTACCTAACTGTGCGGACAAATCGTGTGACCTCGTCCATCTAGGTAAAAAAAATTATTACCCTGTAAATTTATTAAGGTGTGGAAAATAAAATTTTCTTCCCCCTCATTTGAAGACCGAATATTTGGTTTTAGATCTTCTCCCCTTCTTGGTAGAGGATTTATTCTTGGGATCATAGTATTGTGGCTAGAGGCAAGGTGATTTCTTTAAGATTTCATCCCCCTTACCCCTTTATTAGTCTTATTATTCCACTTTAATGGATAAGTGTAACCCCATAAGGGATATTTAATGAATATATGGTTTTTAATGGGATAAATGGTTTGATTTATAATAGATTAGGTTTGTGGGACCTTTTTCTACTATGAGTTTTGGATGGAATCTAAGGTAGGAGCCTCTATTTGAGTGAATTTTCCATAGATTACCTTTAAAATCATAATTTAATTTTCTTATTAGTTAAATGAAAATTTATGTGGTTTTTGGATATTATTTATTCTTTTTTTAATGTGATTCAATGTTTTGTTTTGTAAATTTGGTGGTTTAAAAAGGGTTTTATAAATGGGGTGGTATGTACACACCCAAAGTGTTTAATCAAATGGATGAAAGTGGTTTTATGATTTGAAATGGATTTAAAAAAATATTTTAGAAATGATTTTAACATATTGAATGGTTATTTTTGATAATATGAGAATGTTTGTTTTTTTTTGAAATTGGATTGTGAATGGGATTGATCTATAGAGAACATGGTATGTGATTGTGTGGTATAGAATATCACATGGGTTCACTAGGGTGCGAGTGAGGCTTTTTTCTGAGGGACTATGAGAACCTTTGGAGACATGGCCAAGAGAGCCTCCATTTTTTTCCAAGGAACCATGAGATTCATTTAGTAGGAATACCTTAATATATTCCATTTTTTATTGATAGATCATGAGAGATATTGGAGTTTGGGCCTATGTAATATTGAGGGAGCTTCAATTTTTCTTAGCCATCAAGCCTAATTTTTTAGACTCACTGTAATTATATAGTTGAGTTTAGATCCCTAGGTTCACTTACACATGTCAAGATTGTTTTCATATTTTTTGGAATTTCATTAATGTTAGGTTTTTTATTATATATTATATTACAATTTCTATTTATTGGTTACATGATGAGGATGCTTATACAATTACCTTATTATCCCTTTTTTGGGGTGGGTTGATCATGTGTTTCCTTATGTAATGATTTAATAACTTGACCCATGGTTAAAAGTTTTTTGGAAACACTTTTTTTTGTTTTAAAAATAAAACTAAATGGATTTAAAAAAATTATTTTCAAATAATGGTTACTAATTAATTTGTTTTCGTGTGTAAAATCATTAATAGATCTATAGTGGTATCCTACATGGATTTTCACCTCACACCCTAATTATGCCTTTGAGAGTTTCCATATTTTCTTTTATTCCACACAAAGGTAAAGGTAAGGGTACAATTTTCATGGGTGGAACTTTTTTATTATCATCATCTAAGGTTTTGGGGGGGGGAGACATGGTATCATAGGGAATGGGTTATGTGGATTCATTTTTGTATTTTTATTTAGTTAGTATGTGTATTATTGTATTATTAGGATTTGTTTCCCTTTTTTATACTACTGATCTATGACTTGAGATACCATGCATATGTACTTTACGGAATGTATTGTATTTGCTTTTTGTAATTTTTATGGTATTTATTTTGACATGATGTATTGATATATATATATATCTATGTATATTTTCTTACGTAGATGATATAGGTGAATATATCATATTTTATGGATGGTTCATATGAGTTTACCATGTTAGAAATCATTCCCAATATATTTTTAATTATTTCTAGTGCTTATTTCCATCCCATAGAGATCAAATAAATATCTGGGCTATGTGATGGGTTAACACATGTGATGGGTCATGTCAACCCGGGACTATTTGAAATATAAGCTTTATTTACTAGAGTCCTAAATTTCTAATAATCCTCCTAATAGAAAAAACATGGTAGATGATAAAAAAAATAATCATATATTTGATGCAATATATGTATCATGTTTTCAAAAAAAATCCATTCAATTGTAGAAAATTTCTGAGGAAAATTATTTTCACAATATGTTACCTAATATCTAAGATTTAAATCAGGATAGAGAAAGAAAATAAAGGTATGAGATATAAAGTGTACTTTATAGGTGTAGAATAATAGAATGAAATCAAGTAGGACCTCATGTCCTCAAGATGATCGGGTGAATTGAGGGAATTAAATATCTTATTTTCAAACTAAACCAAGAACTAGAAACTAATATCATTATTTATATTTTTCCTCCATGTTTCTTGACTTTTATTATTAACTAAAACATTAATATAATTAATAAATTTCTCCCAAAACTACTGGATTTAGTTCACTAATAGAATATGTATTTGGAGAATAACAATTATTTTGTAATTGTGGTGAACAAGAGGATGATGAGAAATGCTAATGGGTATAAGTCTAATCCCAAGAAAAATAAAATGATACACCAAGTATGTTTAATTTTCTTGAGGTGAGGAAGGCCACTAGAAGAAAATTTAAAGGATGAAAAAAAGCAAAAAGTTGATGATTCTACTTCAGGCATTTTTTCACAAAATTAAATATATATTTATTGAAAATATTCATATTGGATAAAACATGTGGTTGACACATTATTATTCATATACAAGAATCAATTAGATTTCAGAAGGTTACAATGGTAAAGATAGATCACAAAGCATTAAATAGTGCAAGACTATTAGCTTTTTCAATGGGAGATTATCATTTAATATTTCCTATTTTTTTGGTTCCTGTACTAAATAATTTTTATTATGTTGTTTCATTTACCAGAAACATTATCTATGTTTCATGTTTAGACACTTCGAGATTTCATTTCAAGTTTGTAAATAAATTTTTTCCATTTTGTAAGGATAAAATATGTTATGGTATGATTCATCTTATTAATGGATTATATATACTTTAACATGAAAACCTAGTAATGGTAATCAATGGAAAAGATATAGAAAGAGACTTTTATAACACTCACCTATGAAAATTCAATATTGGACGTGTAAATGGGAATATTTTAAAATTATTACATTAAGTAGGTGTTTAGACTCAAATGTGTAAAAATTACTTTATGTATGTCATGCTTGTTTACAAGGGAAAATTATCAAACAAAACTTTTTTGGGAATGGAGAAAGAGACACTGAATTACTATAATTGATTTATATTAACGTATATGGTCCATTTCAAGTAGAGGAATGGGGTAGGTTTTCAATGTTTATTACTTTTATTTCTTATTATATTAGGAATGACTATATATATAATGAGATATAAATAAAAAACAATTTATATTTTTAAGGAACTCCAACATGATGTATAAACCCATCTTGGTAAGACGATTAAGGCACTCTACTCAGACCAATATAGAGAGTACCATAAACATTCTTTCATTGATCACATAAATGAGTGTGGGATAATATCCCAACTCACTCATCCCTATACACCTTGGTTTAATGGTGTTAGTTAATAGAATAATCATACCATACTTTACATGGTCAAGTTAATGATGAGTCATAAACTATTTCACTATCCTTTAGGGGATACATGTTATCGACAACAGTATATACCCTTACCCGAGTACCAACTAAAAAGGTAGATGGATTTTCATATGAGTTGTTTTATGTAAATTAACCCAATCTATCTCACATTAATGTGTAAGGATGATATGATTTCTTTAAAGACTATACATAGTAAAAATTTATCATCTTGAAGCACGAATTGAATCATAATATGTTATCCTAAAGAAAACAAAGGTTATTGACTATATAATACTTCATATATAAAATTGATTGTGGTGAAAAATTCCATATTTATATAAAGGGAAAACATTTATAAAATAATTAATGGGGGAAAGGTTGACATTGAGGATGTTGTTATTCTAGATGCAGAATAGTTTGTTTAAGAAACTCTCCACAAGTGACAGTGTGAGATTAAGATGTTCTTGAGACAGTATCAGTCAACTTGAGAGGTCATAGAACCAGTGAAATATGGAATACTTTTAACTAAGTAAGGTGACACAATACTTCTAGAGAATAATGAAACACTAACCTATAAGGAATAAGTAAAAGGTAAGGATGTTTCCAAATATATGATTCCATGATTCCTGAGATAAAGTTCATGTACCAAAATAAAGTATGGACTTTAGTAGACCCTCTATATAATAAAAAATACATTGATTGTAAATGGGTATTCAAAACAAACTAGACATTGATGGTAAAGTAAATATATATATAAGGCTTGAATGATGTTAAAGGGTGTTACGAAATTTCTAGTCATAGTCTACAATGAAACCTTCTCACCAATAACAATGCTAAAATATATTAGAATAGTACTTATAATAGTATCCTTCCATGATTATGAAATTTGGAAAATGGATGTCAACATTTTTTCTCTAAATAGAATTTTTATTAAATATTCCTATATGACTCAATCTGAATATTTATTTATGTAAAATAGTGATGATAAATAATGAAAAATGAAAATATCTGTTTATGGGTTGAAACGAGTGTCATGATCAAGGAATCATAATTTTTATGAGTCCATAAGATAATTTGGTTTCTTAAGGAATGAAAATGATCCATGTATTTAAAATAAGGTTATTCGGAATGACATCATTTTCCTAGTATCGTGTTAATGACATATTAATTATGGGAAATGTAGTAAAATTCGTATTGTCTTTTATGATATGGTTAAATGAATTTTTCTCCATGAAAGAAATAAGTGATGAATCCTAAATCCTAAGGATCGAGATATATCATGATATATCTGTGAGGATACTTGGGATGAGTCAAAGTATATATATTGACATGGTACTCAAAAGGAACAATTTTGATAAATCCATGAGGGAGTTTTTTCCAATGTCAAATGGTGTCAATCTCTCCAAGAAAATTTGTTTGAAAATATATGAGTATATTAAAATAATAAATAGAATATATAATTCTTCATTAGTGGGATCTATGATTAATGTCATAATATGTACAAGGTTTTATGATTCCTTTTCATTAACTGTGGTGGGACGATATCAATAAAATCTAGGAGAGCGACGTTATGAACCTTTGAAAATTGTGCCAAAGTAATTGAGATGTATAAATATTTTTTTCCTAGTGTATGGAGGATATGAGGAACTAGTAGTGAGGGGATACAATGATTTTAGTTTCTAGATATATCATGATGATTTGAAATAACATTTAGGATTTTTATTTTTTGTTAATGGTTGTACAGTGAGCTACAATAGCTCAAAGAAACCCATGGTCTCTAATTCAATAGCATAATCCATTTATATAACGTCTTCATATGCGTTTAAGGATGAATTTTGTATATATATCATAGTCTGAGACATTAGTGTTGTTTCTAGTAGTGTATACCCTATTGTAGTTTTTTGTGATAATAATGAAGTAGTGGTTCTTTCCAATCATCCAAGGTCACACTAGAGGAAAAAACATATACTACAAAAGTCTCATATCATGAGAGATTTTACTCAGAGAGGTGAAGTCATAGTTATAAAAGTAGGAATGAAGGATAACATGGTATAATCCCTAACATAATCTATATCTTAGCAAAACCATGATTCTAATGTGAGATGTACTGATTTGAGGATAGTTTGGAGTTGGATCTAGGGAAAGTGGGAGTGTTCAAATTGGGTTTCCAAAACCCTAATCATGTATGCACTTTTATTACTATTAGTTGTATATAGTTTGAAATATACATCTAATTATCTTACCATAATAGTTTTTATACTTATACATCCACTATATTTATGGTGAGGTCCTTATATTGGGTGTTGTAGTAAAGGATTTACTAGTTCTTAAAATTTAATGAGAACCTAAAGATACTATTGCAGTAATCTTAAACATATTTTTCACGGTTTGTATACATCATGTTGATTATAGACAAATTATGTTTGAATATCAGGTTTAATAGATACTAATAATTAATACTTCTTCTCATGTAGTTCACACATGGTGGTCCCAAGTAGATGAGATCATGAGGACTGACCTCTCAATAGGAACACCACATGTTTGAGTTGTGACTGGTTGTTCCTATCTATGAACATGTGTAATGATCTCCTAACATGATATTATTATCATTTTATAATATTTTATTTCATACTTTAATGTAAGGAAAAAACTATGGAATTTAAGTCATATTGAGGTATATTTCATTAATTGAATGATTGGATGTATGAAATTGATTGTATAAACAATATAGAATTTATATCTACCAAAAAAATTATAAATTTTCAGGCCTAGTTGATATGGATGGCAGTAACTTAGTTAAATCTGTGGGAAATGTAGAAGAAGGAAAGAATTTATAGTGCGTCCAACAAACAATATATCAAGAATGATAGATGACCTAAGGTGTGCATCATGTGCTTTAAGATATCATCAAACAAAGAGATTACACAACACAGTGTGTGTTTGTATGGTGGTTTTCAATGCTATGACTATTCATTATCTTCTTAGGGGCCATGATGGATTTCTACACTCAACTCCCAGTCTATGAATGGTATTAACTACTATTTAGATAAAGTCCTAGAGAGTCACACACAATAGCATATTCAAAATTCTTCCCTAATCTAATGAATATGAGTATAGGACATGGTGAGGCCCACTACATGATCATGATATTTCCAAGTAATAAAATACCACCAATGAATAAATAAATTCATTATTATTCAAGTATATAATATTTAGAGTTTAATTTATTTATTAAAAAAGTATTCATCAGGTATTAAGTGAATACATTTAATTAAATCATACAAAAAATGTTATTTTAATATTTAATTTTTGTTGAATATCAGTACGAATTATGAGTCAATTTAATGACCCACTTTTATCACATAATATATTTTTTATATATTAAAATTATGTGAAAATATATAAATAACATTTATGATTTATTTAGTCCATCATAATGTGTCATTAATGACTTATTTAGTGGGAATTTTATATATGAGGGTTGGAGAACACTTTTTTAGTGTTTAATTTCCACTAAATACGAAATGTGATGCTCATTTCTAAGGGACTATTAATTACCACGAATTTTAGAGATATTATATCATTATTCTCTCATCATAGAGAGATAAAGGGATATAATGATATTTCAATCCTCAATTTCCATCATAGATCAAAGGAATGGTGTCACGACCCGTCCGCGGGGCCCGTGCTGTGACTACCCCAAGCCCGCCTTCCATAGGCCAGGGGCTGGGGACTAGCACCAAAGTGTAATTCCTGATAAAAAGGGAAGTCATTGACTTTGTCAAGTGAACAAACACATAGAGTAAGCAAGCAGAAGTAAACACTAATTAAAAACTGGGTACAATAGTATGTGCGGAAAATTAAGTGGGCCAGAATACAAACCCAATTTGAAAGTAAAGTACAACTGAAAAGGGAGTAAAACAACTGAAAAGTAAAGCCGCAACGTCGATCCATCCATTGGTAGTCCCACCTGAAGGGTGGGTACAGATAGCCACCTCAGCTCCTCGGGTCCAGCCATCCGCTTCGTGTACGTCCCGCCCAGTGTTCCACCTCCAGGTACCGACTGTTCCACTAGCCTCTACCACGATCAGCGTTGTCTGTCGTCTGCATCCAACACAACGTAGTGCGGGCTTAGCCCAAGCAGGGGTGAGTATACTCTACTCAGTAGGGACCCCAAGACCCCCAAAGACTCCCAGAATCCACAAATTATAATCCACAAAGGAAAGATACAATCACGAAGTAACATCCAACACTACTTAGGTATATGCCCATACATATACCTAACTCATCAATTCCAGTTCGGCTCCAACATCCGAGCCCAAGATCAATCACGTCCACACAGGATAGCACAACAAAATCCACATAGGAAAGCAGGTCAATCATATCAAAGATAATGATTGAAATTCAAGACTCATCTCACACAGGTATACTTCATCGTAAGAAGATAGAGATGATCATATGTAGCCACAAATTCATCTAAGCTGTTGGACCGACACAGGATCGTTAGGTACTAACCCTCGTAATGACCCACAAAGGATCGATAGGTACTAACCCCCGCAATGACCTACACAGGATCTGACCCACACAGGATCGGTAGGCACTGGCCCACACAGGACCGCTGAGCGCTGACCCACACAAGATCTGACCCACACAGGATCGGTAACACTGATCCATGTAGGATTGCTCAGTGTTGTAGTCGTCGTCGTTGAATCCACGGAGGATTTCTGTACAGTCATCATCGTCATCGCAGTCGCAGCCATCTCTAGGGTTCCCGCACATAGAAAGCTCGTTCGGGAGGGTCCTCTCCACGAGCCGAGGGGCTGATACATCAACTGACACGAAGTCCGGAGTTGATGTATCCAAAACATCTATATCTCCAATAGGAACTCAGTGTCACAGACGGCGCTTCAATCGGATGCCTGGTCTAAGAGTTATTCGCTTTTTCGTCCTAGGGGCCCGGTTGGTTTTTAAGTCAAAACCAACCCGACTATACTCCAACTGTGTCCAAACCTTGAGAGGAGTAAGCCAAAAGTTCTTCCTCACTAAGAGGAATCCAACAAAGTCGACGACACGTCAATCGGACGTCCAGAGATCATGTTATAAGCGTTTCCGCTCCGATGGCCCGGTTGGTTTCGTGTTCGAACCAACCCGACCGAACCCAATGTTCTCTAAAACCATGAGTGTAATATTCCCAAACGACTGTTTTGAGATAATTATCGCATCGCAGCTGACGGTGCGTCGATCGGAGGTCTGTAGCCCCAGTTATGGGCAAAATACCGGAAGAGGTCTGGAAATGGGGGTTTCGGGCCCGGAACGACCCGACCCGAGACCCCCTCGGTCGGCCCGAACCGGGTCTGGGTCCGGCCCGCTTGGCCGCGGCCCATCCCCGCCAGGCGCGCTGGCGCGGTCTGCTGGCCAGCTCAGCGTGACCGAGCTGGGTGGACAGGGGGGGGGGGGGGCGCTGCCCCCCGGTTTAATTAAAGGCGGCCCCAACGTGGGGGTTGCTCCTCTCTTCCAGTCGGGGGTTACGAACCCCCGGTTTCTCCCCTGACCGGCCGGCCCACTCCGGCCGTCCGGCTGCTACCACCATGGGACCGGCGCGGTCCTTTCCCCCTGCTCCGACGCCAGAAGCCGAAAGCCGGCCGCCGCTCCCTGCTCCACAGTGGCCTAAGACCGTGGCCTTGGTCCGACCGGCGCGACGCGACGGCGCCGCGCCCCTCCACCGCGGCCCCGCTCCGACCGCAGTGTTTTTTTGATTCTCCGGCGTGGCATGACGGCTCCACAACCTTGTTCGACTTCAACGGCGTGGTGCGACGGCGCCACGCATCCTTGCTGCATGATCCCGCGTGGTGCGACGACACCGCTCCATCTCCGTTCCAAACCACAACAAGTTCAACAACAGAATTAACGGAGGAGGGTCGGCCGTGTTTGTGCGGTCCGGCCCCCTCCCGTTAATCGATAACAAGAGGCTAATATTACGAAGAATGCTCGAATATCCACGAACATATATTCAAACCCCTACCTCGAGCGTAGTAGAATGAAGGCTTGTCGCAGAATTGAACGTTGCGGAAGAAGGCGTCGCAGAAGGAGAGGTTTGTTGGCGTCGCGGTACACAGTGTCACATCGTCGATCTCCGAGGAAGGTGTCTCTCACCATCGCCCGTCATCGGAGGTTGGCGTTCTTCATCGGCGGCGGTGCGTTCTTCGCATTCTTCGACGAAGAAGAAGAACTTCAAGCCTTAGAGATTTTTCCCCCAATCCTCTCACAACCCAACATATCCAATAAAATAAGTGTTTGTCTTATTTTATTTCTCATGCCAAGTATTTGAATTTCAAAAATTTGAATAAAACCCACTTAATTAATCTACTTAATTTGTCTAATTAAATGGTAGGTTAAGGGATTTAGGGAATATGAAGGGGTGGGGTTCGTGTGGGCCCCACCACCCTCATAACCTCCCTTGGGTAGTTTCCCCAATTTCCACTCAAAGGACTACCACTTAGAAAGAAAAAATAAAATTTTTAGCTCAATTTTATTTTTAACTTCCACACTTTTTTAACAACTCCCTTCGAGAAAACACAACCCTAGAAAAGGTCTTCTTAAGCAATTATCGGTGTTGCAGTTTCATCGGTGCCCTCGAAATTCGATTCCGAGCACTGGTCAAAAAGTTATAAAATCCCGCTCGTTCGTTCACTGAATGTACCCGAGCTAAACTTCCGAAAATTATTCCGGGCTCACCGAGCCTCGGAATTAGGTGCCGTTGGAAACTGTGTTCTTGTAAAATCCCAAAGAAAATTAAGAAAAAATTTCCCTTGAATTTTACGGGTCCTTACATTACTCTCACCTCAGGGATTTCCATCACCGTAAAGATACATCATAAACTAGGGGAACAAATGTGGGTACTGTGCACGAAGTCTCCCACTCCGAAGTGCTCTCATGGAGGTTCCCGTGCTGCCATCTGATGCACACTAGAGGTATCGACCGTCCACTTAGGACCCGCTCCTGTCGATCCTCGATCTCCACTAGGACCTCTGCAAAAGTTTCCCCATCATCAATGTCCAGCTCCCCATGGTCAATGATATGGATTGGGTCGTGCACCTATCTCCTCAGCTAAGACACATGGAAGACGTCGTGCACCTGGTGCAACTGAGGTGGTAGAACCAGGCGATAATCCACCACGCCAATCCTACTGAGGACCTGGAATGGTCCAATGAAGCGCAGAGAGAACTTGCTGACATGGCCAAATCTCCGTAATCCATGTCGAGGTGAGACCCGTAAGAAAACGTGGTCGCCATCCTCGAACTCTAGTGGCCTCCGCCTCCTGTCAACATAAGACTTCTATTGGCTCTAAGCTGTCCTCATCTGCTCCTGGATGACCTGGTCCTTCTCCGTTGTGGTCTGGACCATCTCTGGTCCCACAAGTGCTGACTCCTCAGGTTCGGTCCAGCACAGAGTTGATCTTCAAGGTCGGTCGTACAAAGCCTCGTATGGTTCCATCCCGATGGTAGAGTGGTAGCTGTTGTTGTACGCGAACTCCACCAAGGGTAGGTGATCCTCCCAACTGCGACCAAAGTTGAGGACACAGGAATGGAGCATGTCCTAAAGGGTCTTAATGGTCCTCTTTGCATGACCATCCATCTGAGGGTGAAAGGCGGTCCTCAGACGTAGCTGCATCCCGAATGCCTCCTGCAACCCCTTCCAAAGCTGGGATGTAAAGCAAGCATCTCGATCGGAGATGATAGATGATGGTACACCATGAAGTCGTACAATATCTTGAACGTAGAGGCGTCACAATCTCTCCACTGAGCCCTGCTCTCTGATGGGTAAGAAGTGGGCCGACTTGGTGAGTCGGTCGACAATCAACCAAATGGAGTCGTGACCTCTAGAAGTGCGTGGAAGTCCAGTCACGAAGTCCATAGATATCCCATCCCATTTCCACTCCGGGACCTCCAAGGGCTGTACCAAGCCTGCCGGTACCTGGTTCTCCTCCTTCACCTACTGGCAGGTGAGGCATCGAGAAACGAACTCTGCTATAGACTTCTTCATACCCGGCCACCAATGTTGTCGTATGAGGTCCTGGTACATCTTCGCCACTCCTAGATGTACCGCTAGAGGGGAAGTGTGGAACTCCCTCAGTACCTCCTCCTGTAAAGCAGCTGGTACCATGGTACGTCCTCTGAAAAGGACGTCATGCTCTTCTTCTAAAGAGAATCCATCAGGTGCCTGTCTTGAGGATATCTGTGCACACCGCGTCTCACAGTCGGCATCCCCATGTTGTGCCTCTTTGACCCGCTACAGTAGTGGAGTAGTGACTGTGAGTGACTGAAGAAAGGCTGCTCAATCTCTATCGACATAGGATATCTACAAAGCGGCTAACTGCTATGTCGCCTCCCCGAGTAGTTGGATGCCCGTCCTCCTGCTGAGAGCATCGGCTACTACGTTCCCCTTTCTAAGAGTATAGACTATCTCGAAGTCATATTACTGGAGGAACTAGAGCCATCGCCGCTGTCTCAGGTTCAGGTCTTTCTGTGAGAAGATGTACCTGAGACTATGGTGGTCAGAGTAGACTGTAAAGCGCTCACCCATCAGATAGTGTCGCCACATCTTCAGAGTGAAGACCACTACTGCTAACTCCAGGTCATGGGTAGCGTAGTTCTACTCATGCTACTTCAACTGATGTGATCCATAGGTGATCACGTCCCGCTCCTGCATCAGGAAACATTCGAGTCTGGTCCCTGTTGCATTACAGTAGACTACGTACCCTACTCCCTCCTCTGGTTGCCTCAAGATAGGTGCACTAGTCAATCTATGTCTCAGCTCCTGGATGCTCTGCTGACATCTTTCTGACCACACGAAGGTTATTCCCTTCTTCATCAAAGCTGAGATTGGTTACGCAACTCTGGAGAAGTCTGGCACAAACCTCCGGTAGTACCCAGCTATCCCTAAGAAACTCTGCACCTCCGTCACGCTCCTGGGTGGCTCCCAAGCTACCACTGCCTCGATCTTTGCAGGATCCACCGCAACTCCTGCCTCAGAGATGATGTCTCCCAAGAAGTGGACCTCATGTAATCAGAACAAAAACTTCAAGATATTTCTAAAAATTTGGTGCTCTCGGAGTGTGTCTAGTACAACCCGCAAGTGGTAGGAGTGCTCCTCATCAGTGGTCGAGTATATCAAAATGTCGTCGATGAATACCACAACAGATCGATCGAGTAATGGGTGAAAGATCCTGTTCATGAGACCCATGAACACTGTTGGAGCATTGGTTATTCCAAAAAGCATAACCAAGAACTCATAGTGGCCATACCGTCATCTGAAGGCCGTATTTTGCACGTCCTCGTCCCGAACTCTGAGCTGATGATAGCCTAACATGAGGTCTATCTTTGAGAACCACCGTGCTCCCTTGTGCTGATCGAAGAGTTCTTCAATCATCGGTAGCGGATACTTGTTCCTCACGGTCACCTGGTTTAGGTGACAATAGTCGACACAAAGTCGCAAGCTCCCTTCCTCCTTCTTGGCTAACAATATCAGGGAAGCCCAGGGTGAAACACTGGGTCGGATGAATCCCTTGCCCTGTAAGTCCTCCAACTGTACCTGTATCTCTCAAAGCTTGGCGAGAGCCATCTGATATGCTGGGGTGGATATCGGGGCTATCCCAGTGTATAGGTCAATATAAAATTCTACCTCTCTGCGAGGAGGTAGTCCTGGAATGTCGTCGGAAAAAACGTCCACATACTGATCCACCACTGCAGGTAAGCACAGACTCTGCATGTCAATAGCTCCAAGGATGAGGCTAGCCAACTGATGAGTGATGGGATGTCTTCTCCTCTATGTGAGTCCATCTTGTGCTGCAAAGGCTCCCTTCTCGTCGGTGAAGGTGAACCTGCTCCCATCGGTGCGAAAAAATCACACCTTGCGCCTAATGTAGTTGATCTGAGCATGGACTGTAGATAACCAATACGTGCCCAAGATGAGGTCGTAAGGCCTCGACGATGCTACAAGAAGAACCCAGCCAAAGCTCTCGCCTCCTAGAGTAAGCTCACACTGCCGGAAACATTGCATAATCGTCGAGTCTACTTCCGTAGGAGTCTCTAGCTGTAATGATCGAGACAACAACTCCATCGGAATCTACAAGCTCCGAACAAGGGAAGCGGCTATGAAAGAATGAATGGATCCTATGTCTATAAGAACTGCAGAAAGGGTGGAGTAGACAAAGATAGTACCTCGAATCATCTCGGGCGCACCATGGTCGTAGGCCTCCGCTGCCTGATGTTGTGCCTGTCTCTGCCCGCTAGCTCCCTGTGGTCGGGGTGGACCTCCTGGTGGTGGTGGTGGTAGAGCCTCAAAGCGTTGCCCACCACCTGCTGCTCGGCCATCTCCTCTGCCTCGTCCACGTTCTCCCTTTGGACAAACATGGTCAACCCTCTGCCTCTGCCTGGGTTGTCCCTCAACTGTCTACTGCTCATCTGCATGGCGGGTCGGGTAGTCACGAGCCATGTGGCCCTGCCCACCGCATGCGTAGCACTGTCTGCCTCTCGAAAGTATGGCTCTGCGCTGAGTGCTCCGCACCACTGAGCCAGTGTCCTGAGGTCGTCTGCCTGAGGGTCTGGTCTGCCTGGACCCATGTGTCATCCATCGACTGCTAGCTGCAGAATACTCTACTACGTGCCGCCCTGCGGTAGGTCTCGCTGCTGATATAGGCTTAACAAGAAATCTCTCAATGAGAAGGGATCGCTCCAATACCCCTGCATGTGTTGGAATGCTGAGGGAGATCAGCGATGCCCTAATCTCATGACTCAGTCCCTGCTCAAAGGTCCGGGCCTGGTAGAATGGGTCTCGTACCATGTATGTCGAGTAGCATGAGAGATCGGTAAATCTCACCAACTACTGGGTGACCGTCAAGCTGCCCTACCGCAGCTGTAGTAGCTCCTGGATGTGCACCGCATGGATGGTGGCTAGAATAAACTCCGAGCAGAAGAGGCTCTCAAAGTCTATCCAGAGGAGAGATGCCTCGTCGTGTATCTGGAGCATCAAGCTCCACCATCTGCCTGCTGTCGCGTGCAGGAGACTCGCTGCAAGGATCACCATGAGGTCTGCTGGTGTCCCTACCAAACAGAAAACTCGTACAACTGCCTCCAACCAATCCTCGGAAGCCTGAGTGTTCGTCTCCCCGCAGTACCTGGGTGGTCGCTGACACTGAAACTTGTGCATTGCACCAAGGCGAGGTGCACTCTCAGCGGCTGGGGCTGGTAGAATCGGTGGCGCGGCAGGTAGTGGTACCGCCGGTGCCTCCGCAGTCAAAGGGCCCTGTACCGAGGCCTCGTCGCTTGGTGAGATGTCATCATGTACAAAACCCAGAACCCTAACTGGCTGTCGTTGTGGGGCCATCTTGAAAAGAAACAGGTGTGCCACGGTTAATACAGTATACCTAGTGAGCTGACACAAAGTAATCACAAAGAAAACTTGAAACACAGATGCAATAAATGTTTTCGTGCACTAAGTCGGAAATCAGAAGTCAAGGATCTGGTGTACGGATACATCGTCCGCCGCACCAACACTGGACTCCCGGGACTGATAACCACACTCAATAATCTTAACACTATTTCTTCACATAGAAAAAGATCAGAGTCCTGAGTTCTGCGGTAGAACTGAACTCCTCTGATACCAATTTGTCCCGACCCGTCCTCGGGGCCCGTGTCGTGACTACCCCAAGCCTGCCTTCCATAGGCCAGGGGATGGTGACTAGAACCAAGGCATAATTCCTAATAAAAAGGGAAGACATTGACTTTGTAAGGTGAACAAACACACATAGTAAGCAAGCAGAAGTAAACACTAAGTAAAAACTGGGTACAATAGTAAGTGCGGAAAAGTTAGCGGGCCAGAATACAAACCAAATCTGAAAGTAAAGTACAACTGAAAAGGGAGTACAACAACTGAAAAGTAAAGCCGTAGCGTCGATCCGTCCACTGGTAGTCCCACCTGAAGGGTGGGTACAGATAGCCACCTCAGCTCCTCAGGTCCAGCCGTACGCTCCGTGTACGTCCCACCCAGTGGTCCACCTCCAGGTACCGACTACTCCACTAGCCTCTACCACGATCAGCACTGTCCGTCATCTGCATCCAACACAACGTAGTGCGAGCATAGGCCGTGCAGGGGTGAGTATACTATACTCAGTAGGGACCCCGAGACCCCTGAAGGTCTCCTAGAATCCACAAAGGAAAGATACAATCGCGAAGTAACATCCGACACTACTTAGGTATATGCCCATACATATACCTAAGTCATCAATTCCAGTTCGGCTCCAACATCCGAGCCCAAGTTCGATCACGTCCACACAGGATAGCACAACACAATCCACATAGGATAGCAAGTCAATCATATCGAAGATAATGATTGAAAGTCAAGACTCATCTCACATAGGTATACTTCTTCGTAAGACGATAGAGATTATCAGATGTAGCCACTGATTCATCTAAGCCGTCGGACCCACACATGATCGTTAGGTACTAACCCCCGCAATGACCCAGAAAGGGTCGATAGGTACTAACCCCCGTAATAACTCACAAAGGATCGATAGGTACTAACCCTCGCAATGACCCACATAGGATCTAACCCACACAGGATCGGTAGGCGCTGGTCCACACTGAACCACTGAGCACTGACCCACACAGGATCTAACCCACACAGGATCGGTAGCACTGATCCATGTAGGATCGTTGAGTGTTGTAGTCATCATCGTCGACTCCACGGAGGAATTTTGTACAATCATCATCGTCGTCGCAGTCGCAGCTAGATCTAGGGCTCCCGCACATAGAAAGCTCGTTCGGGAGGGTCTGCTCCACGAGCCGAGGGGATGATACATCAAATGACACGAAGTCCGGATTTGATCTATTCAAAAGTTCCATATCGTCAACAGGAACTCAACGTCACAGACGGCACGTCAATCAGACTCCCGGTCAGAGAGTTATTGGCTTTTTCGTCCCAGGGGCCCGGTTGGGTTTTAAGTCAAAACCAACCTAACCATACTCCAACGGTATCCAAACCTTGAGAGGAGTAAGCCAAACGGTCCATCTCACTATGAGGAATCTAAAAAAGTTGACGGAACGTCAATCGGACGTCTGGAGCTCAAGTTATAAGCGTTTCTAATCCGAGGGCCCGGTTGATTTCGTGTTCGAACCAACCCGGCCGAACCCATTGTTCTCTGAAACCATGAGTGTAATATACCGAAATGACCATCTCGATCCAAGGATCACATCTCATTTTACGGTGCGTCGATCGGAGGTCCTTAGCCCGTGTTATGGGAAAAATACCGAAAGAGGTCCGAAAATGGGGGTTTTGGGCCCAGACTGACCCGGCCCGAGACCCCCTGGGTCAGCCCGAACCGAGTCGACCCAAACTGGGTCCGGGTCCGGCTCGCATGGGCGCGTCCTGTCCCATCTGGCGTGGCCCTGCCTGGATGGTGCGGCCCGGCCCAGCCTGCGCTGCTCGGCCCGGCGCGCTGGCGCGGTCTGCGGGCCAGCTCGGCGTGACGGAGCTGGGCGGACAAGGGGGGGGGGGGGGGGGGCTCTGCCCCCCCTGTTTAATTAAACACGGACCCCATATGGGGGTCTCTATTCTCTTCCGCCGTGGGTTACGAACCCCCAGTTTCACCCCTGGTCGGTCAGCCCGCTCCGGCCGGCCGGCTACTGCCGCCACAGAACCGGCGTGGTCCCGTCCCCCTGCTCTGACACTATCGGCCGGAAGCCGGCCGCCGCTCCCTGCTCCGCCGTGGCCTAAGGTCGCGGCCTTGGTCCGACCGGAGCAACGCGATGGCGCCGTTCCCCTCCGTCGTGGCCCCGCTCCGACCGCGGTGTTTTCGTGATTCTCTGGCGCGGTGTGATGGTGCCGCGCATCCTTGCCACATGATCCTGCACGGTGGGACGGCACCGCGCCATCTCCGTTCCAAACTACAACAAGGTCAACAACAGAATTAAGGGGGGGGGGGTCAGTCGTGTTTGTATGGTCCGGACCCCTCCCGTTATTCGATAGCAAGCGGCTAATATTACGAAGAACGCTCGAATATTCACGAACATATATTCAAACCCCTACCTCGAGCATAGTTGAATGAATGCTCATCGCGGAATTGAACGTTGTGGAAGAAGGCGTCACGGAATGAAAGGGTCGTTGGCGTCGCGGTACACAGCGTCGCATCATCGATCTTCGAGGAAGGTGTCTCTCACCGTCGCCCGTCGTCGGAGGTCGGCATTCTTCGTCGACGGTGGTGCGTTCTTCACGTTCTTTGACGAAGAGGAAGAACTTCAAGCCTTATAGTTTTCCCCCAATCCTCTCACAACCCAAAAACTCTAATAAAATAAGTGTTTGTCTTATTTTATTTCTCATGCCAAGTATTTTAATTTCAAACATTTCAATTAAACCCTCTTAATTAATTAACTTAAGTTGTGTAATTAAATGGTATGTTAAGAGAGTTAGGGAATATGAAGGGGTGGGGTTTGTGTGGGCCCCACCGCCCTCATAACCTCCCTTGGGTAGTTTCCCCAACATCCACTCAAAGGACTACCACTTAGAAAGAAAAAAATAAAATTTGTAACTCCATTTTATTTTTAACTTCCACAATTTTTTAACAACTCCCTCTAAGAAAATGCAACCCCAGAAAAGGTCTTCTTAAGCAATTACCGGTGTTGCAGTTTTATCGGTGCCCTCGGAATTCGATTCCAAGCACCGGTCCAAATGTTAGAAAATCCCGCTCGTTTGTTCACTGAATGTACCCGAGCTAAACTTCGGAAAATTATTCCGGGCTCACCGGGCCTCAGAATCAGGTGCCGTCAAAAACTGTGTTCTTGTAAAATCCCAAAGAAAATTACAAAAAAATTTCCCTTGAATTTTGCGGGTATTTACAAATGGTAACGTGGTGGTCATTGACATGTAAAAGGATTCATCAAAGCCTCAGGATTGAACCCATAATTCAATAACCAGTACTCTTTTAGACTCCTAAATCATTTATGAACAATCTAGAGGGATTCAACCTCGGATCCTTCAGGTGATGATCTCCTAAAATTATTGTTATCCAAACACACTATCAGTAAAAATGATGTAAAAATTAATTTCTTGAGATTAAATAAATTCATTTGAGATCTTTGGACCTTTATCAGGTCTTTGATTGCTAGAGACGATATAGTTATGTCACTCCGGTGTTGAAAATCATAAAATCTCCTACCCACCGACTTCTACTACATTCCCTTGTAATAATAGATTCTTCAAGTATAAATTGGATATATATATATATATATGCACATATGAATACATCACATGGAATTCACCTTTACATATGAGCATATCACATTCACCTCATTATATAGGTAAACACATCGAATTTACTATTTAGTTACACCCTTAAACTCATTAAATCTATCTTAATTGAGGAAATAGAAGTTATAATCATAATAAGGTAAGACAAATATCATATTTATTGTGGTCTAAGAAGTGACATGGTAAGTAATATACCAGACCTATTGGATTTGGTTCCTTATAACCAACTACGTTGTATTTTTTATTCCCAAAAATATTATTTGACAAGAATATTTGATTATATTATTACATGTTGATTTATTTTCTAAGTAAAAAACAATGATAATGTCCATGTATTATTTTTCACATCAATAGTACATAGAATATTCACATTATGATGAGATTATTGATTTTTTATTCTAATATTCTTAAATACATGTTATTTAGTCGTATAACATTATATGATGGGACACATTGTATGTTTTATTGTTAGGTTCTTGATTATTGTAAGTAGAAAAGACTACATCTCATGATGTTAACACTTCATAATATCTATTAGAGGAGTTCATGAGAACAAAACCTCCTCTAGGAATTCCCAATATAACATGTCATTAGATATTCCCATCTACAAAAATGTGTAATGATCCTTATACAAAATATTGTTTTTAAAACTAATAAATAATTACGTAGTTTGGTACATTTCCCAAAATATTGATGTTTTATATTCACTATGAATATTGATAAATTAAGTTCATCATGAGTTATACAACATTAATTCATAAGTTAATAAATGACTTTTCCCATTCAAGATCAGAATATGATAATTCGATCATTTGATTGAAATGGAACTGTTGAACTAAATTTCAAAACCATGGTGATTGATGAGTTTATTTCATTAAATCAAAGATATATCATGAATAATAGTTAATGAAATGATAATACAACCTACTTGATGAAATATGATGAAAACTATATTATATTACATATGGATTGTTTGTATGGGGTTGTTATCATTAAGACATTAAATTATTCCTCTATGAGTGACTTTAAGTGTTTCCAAATGCTAATATTGAACTTTTGGAAAGCTATCCTAATGTCACTGAAGAAGATACCTTGAGAGTTAGAAACTTAGATGTTTTATTGATATCAGTTAAATTCTATTTGAATTTAACAATAAGAATAAATATAATTCTCGAGATCAAAAAATAATATTTATTCATGATTTATTGATCATATATATTCAATTATTATATTTATGGGAGTTGTATATTATGTAAATATTTATTCAAAATACTATGAATATAATATTATTAAATAATTGAATAAATAATATTTTTTATTATAGGTTTGTTAAATGTAAATGATTTTAGATTGGTCTTGTTAAGGGTTTAGTAATTAAAATGACATAATATTAAATATAATTTTAACAAATAAGGAATTATTATTTTTAACTAAACTAATATTTAATTTGTAATGCCCCAACCCCAGTTACCCAGAGTTGGTTCATTATTACATAGCATTTTCATGATAACAAAAATTCAAGTCTCGAAAGACCGATTAGTATTGTAGCTTTGGAAACACTAGATACATTCATAAAGATTACATTACATCATAAAGTGAAAAACTACAACAACATCTTGTCTCCATAGACCACATTCATATCCCCTCATACTATCCTTTAATTTCATTCATAAAATACTTCTTCACATCCAGGGAAAATTAAAACATAGAAAGGGGTGAGCTCAGATGCTCATTAAGGATGACAATATAGCGGAAACATTCATAAATAAGCGTAAACATTTAAGGCAATGTATAACTAAAACAAAAGCCTTTTATACTTGAACTTCAGCATAATATGAAAAATATAAAATTAAATAATTCAATTTACTTATTCACATGGATATTCTACTAGTCGAATAATCACATTCAATATCAATAAACACTTTCATAATGATGGAATGCATAATGCCAGACTATCATAACCACATAGTCAAGGCCTTGTGCCAAGACTACAAATATGTTTTTTTCAAGGCCTTATGCCAAGACACTAGTTTGTCTCATTATACATACCGATGCATCTAGAAGCTATAGCCGGATCCACCCGTCACTTACTAAGTCCAATGCATTCCTCATATGAATAGGTTTAAACTAGACATAAACATTCGTATTAACACTAGAATACGAAATGTCAATACTCTCTCCATAAACCATGAATGTTATAAAAATAACAAATCCACCGTAAAACATATCACAAAACCTTCAATAAAATATGGATGTTTTATATCATACTAAATCAACTTCAAATAAGCTTAAAATCTATCAAAGGATATTGAAATAGATGAAATCAAAACTATTTGATAGAAATATCTCTTTTTTGAAATCATTTAAAAGATACATAATTATAAAAGGAAACATTTACTTTGAAAATATTCTTATAAGCTTGTAAGGGAAACTTTTACAATTTTATAATGGCGTAAAATAGCCACACCCTCCGTATAAGTTAAAAAAGACATTCCTACCTTAATTTTGTCGAAAAGGTTAAAAAGTACCTTGTTTGGAAAATGACCAAAATATTCCTTTATAAACATCTTATAAAAAGTCAAAAAAGGGTATAAATGACTTTAAATCATATTATATAAAATAGTAATAATGTTATGGAATAAAGTTTGTAAGAAACATGGATGTGGATGATAAAGAGGTCCCAGTAGATAATTACGTATAAACAACCTCAGATAATGAAGAGATTGTGAAATAACCCTTACCTTGTCCTTTTCCTTGGTCGAGGGTAGGTTAACCTCCTATATAATAGTTAAATCATTGTTATTAAATTATACAAGAACCATATACATAAATATGATATCATATATGATCTTTTAATATTTCATTATTAATAATATTTCAGTATTATCGTCATTTCGGTTGTTCACATACTTGTTTTCTTTTATATGTTTTGTTAGAAAAGCTATGTTTGTTTTCCATAGGTTGTTTCTTATTCATATAAAGAATTATATCAAGTCCTTAAACATTATTTTTAATCATCAAATGAAAATTATTCTTGAATGGATACGATGGGGAATTAATCTTATCGCGTTCATGGACACGGTAGTCCGTACGTACGCACAAGCGACAATATCATTATTTTGATATTAAAATAATATATAATTGGATTGTGTATCATATATAAAGAATAATTATCATGTTATATTTATTATTTACATGAATTACACATCATTATTATACCCATCCAAATTATAATGTATTGAATAACAATTACACCACAACATGGAGATGGTAAGTCGTATATACGCACGTATGGTGACATGTCATTCAAGGGATAGATAGAATAATGAATTTGGTTGTACCATATTTATAATAACATCACAGTATATAGAATATACTGTATTTATTATCTTATAATGGAAACAACAAAGAAAAAGGAAGTGGAAGATGAAAGGAACATGAAAGATGGTGGTGAAAACATTACCTCTTCTTCAGGTTCTTTTTTTATTTGATAAAAAGGGATCATTAGGTTGGCATTATGATCTAAATAAGGCCTCTAGGATTAAGTGAGGGAAGTTGAGAGAATATTTGGGAATGGTTTGGATGAGATAAAAGGCTTTTAAGGTATGAATTTGAGATAAGAGGGAGTGCCCTTTTATAATAGGGATGAGGGGAACCTTTGGAAAAACATAAAATATTATTTTATAATAAATTTATTTTCGGTTTATAATGGATCCAAAGTGAGTTATTTCAAGGATAAGGTAGGGATGGGTCTAAATACTTTCAACCAATATATTTTAGACAGGTTTGAGTCACTATATTAACCATTTCATTTATATTTAACTCTTAGTTAAATAGTTTAACATTTACCATGTACCTTTGTATTTTTATATTATATGGTTAATAACCTTAGTATATATATCCAAGAGAACCCCAAGTGGTTCATTAATTATACAAATATCATTATATATGTTATTTGGAAGAACCTTATATTTTTAGGAATAGAATATCAATTAATAATATAATATTTGTTTTAAAAACTCTTTTATGTAGATTTTGACACTATTTGGTATTTAGTTTTTTCTAAATTCATAACAGCATTATTACTTCGAACCTAATTTATTTAATCAAACCTAACATGTAATATTAACCTATATAATTCTTGGAATTCATTAGAAGTCTCAGATTATATTTATTTGGAAATTTATAATACCAATTATTTTAATATTTCACTAATAAGGTAATTATTGCATCATCATTGTGTCATAAATAAATATAATTATTTAATGTCTAAAAATTATTAATAAAATACCATTATGTAGGAAATATTATGAGATTTATAGTGAATATTTATAATCTAATTTATCTTATTTATATCCCTATATAAAAAATGTTTTTGTTATTAAACTTTAAATTTATCTCTTTTAACTCTTCTTCGAATTAAATAATAATAAATATCCTAATCCAATCCAAGTGTACCAAATAGGTTCATATTTTATTCCTAAAGTTGTTTTTGGTCTAATTATACTTATCCAATAGAATTAGGACATGCGTTAGTGTAATAATAATATCATTTTTACCCTTAATTTCCCTATTTATTTTTAACCGTGGTAAATAAAAGTAAAAAGTTACTATTCACCAAAAATTACTTTCATCTTATTGAACCACATATTACTCCTTGATATTAACCATGTCTCCCAGATTTTAGAAATTCCACTCACAAAAGCTGTAAAATTAAGTTTTATGTGAATTTCTGAATTCTCCTAGGAGGTGGGTAAAAGACGGTGAAAAGTTCAATAAAATATTTACATACCTAATATTATTCTAAACTAACTCCAATGAATTACATTGAACTTATATAGGTTCTATGTATCTATTTTGACCTTAATTAAATTTAAATAAAATAAATAATTATTTAAATAAAAATTCGGTTTTAAACTATAACTCACTGTTTTTTCATTATTCATCAAAAAGTGAATGTTTTTAGAGTAATACCAAAAATTCACCGTAAGCTAATTTTGATATTCCAAATTAAAAAATGAAGTCCATTTTGAAAGATAAAATATATAAAATTTCAAAGAGTGGGTATTACTATTCATAACGGCTAGTTTCATTGGTTGTGGTGTGTGTTAGAACTTGAAGTTGCGTACAACACACGCTACTGTATTTTTTAGAGAGAAGTGTATCGTAGAAGCTTGGGATGTTAAATTCTCCCCTCCTTCAAATAATTGTGTCCTTTAAATTTCTAGAATACTACCACATGAAAAGACTCGGATGGTTTTCATCATAAGTTCCTAGGGTTCCCGCTTTGCCTCTTCTATCTTATGGTTTCTCCATAGAAGTATTACCAGACGAGTCATCCGATTTCTCAGCACTTGTTCTCTCGTATCAAGAATCTTGATAAGCGCTTCTCAATAAGATAGATCGGGTTCCTATTCTAATTCCTCATAGTTGAGTACATGCATTGGGTCATGCATGTATTTTCTCAACAGTGATACGTGGAACACATCATGAACTTTGGAGAGATTTGGTGGCATTGCCAAACAATAAGCTACAACCTCATTTCGTTCTAGAATTTTGCAAGGTCTGATGTACCTAGGACTCAATTTTCCCTTCTTACCGAAACGTATAACTCCCTTCCATGGATATACCATCAAGAAAACATGATCTCCTACCCAAAATTCTAAATCCTTCCTTCGGTTATTGGCATAGCTCTTCTAACTAATTTAAGCTGCTTTAATGTGGTTTTGGATTACCTTCATATTTTCCCTCATTTCCTCCACCAGTTCTGAGCCTACGAGTTTTCTTTCACCAAAATCATCCAAACAGGTTGGTGTACGACATCTCTTTACGTATAACGCTTCATATGGTGCCATCTGAATACTCGAATGGAAGCTATTGTTATAGGAAAATTCCACCTGAGGTAAATATTGATCCCACAAACCCTGAAAGTCAAGTGAGAAAGATCTCAACTATTGAGAAAGTTTTGTTTTCAACAATAGATAATTTTGTTATATAAAGGGGGAGTTTATATTAATACTCTATCTCATTATAATAATTATTATGCTCTTAACTACCCTTAATTATTTTCTAATGATTTTATTTGTTAATCATTTTGCAAGAATTTATTATTTTATTTTACTCTATAAATTATGGGAATTTATTACTAAAGTATTCGTATTTAGCATGTTCTGTAAACACTGTTCATGCGCTACTTATTAGGAATCTACTTTACCATGTTTTGGAAACACTATTCATACCCTACAAGGATAAACGTAGCGTAAGGATAAAAATCGTGTATACTTTTTGAGATAAGTAAAAAGTGCGGTTAAACAACTATATGTTATCGGCAAAGTATGGAAGAAGAACCCTATGTTAGGAACGAACCCTAGGTTTGGGATATCAGAAAAGTATGGAGGGAGAACCATAAGTAAATATTAAACGTTACGCTTGTTTCTCAAAAGTATGGTTCATCAACCTTACTTTTGTAAACAACCATATGTTCTTGGAAAAGTATGGATCAAGTAAAAGTATGGATCTTTTACCGTATGTTTTATAGTTGAAGAGAAAAGTATAGACGACCAAACCTACGTTTGGAATAAACCTTACATTGTGAACCTTATGTTTGAAGGCTACGTCATCAACCTTACGTTCAGAGGATGCATATAGTTCAACTCAACCTCACGTTTGGTGTCGGAGAATTTAAAGTCTATTTTTTAATACAACGGTCAATATGCTGATTATTAGGCGGATTTCAAGCCAGATTTAAGGCTAATTGAAAAGTATGATTTTGACTGATTCAAAACCGTTTCATCAATGATTTGATAATGGAATTAAATGGTGCTTTTTATGCCGAGTCTTCAGGGAAGTTACGAATACTATTTAAATTAAAATGTTTGAATATCGCGAGTAAAAAGGTCACTTTTGTGTATATAATTTTGCAGGGAATGTTCTTATCGTTATTTTATTTATATGGGCTTTTAAAAACACTATCATGAATTATTGATCATATGTGATATTTTGATTATTGAAAGGAAAGAAAGGAAAAACAGAGTAAAAAACAACATATACAGATCTGCTGATTGAAAAGGAGCATAAAATCTCTATTTTAAAAAGAAGAAATGTCACGATAGAAGATTCAATTGTTCTATAATGAAGATCTACTGTGAATTTTCTACTACTGAGGTTGTGAATTATATTTATATATCTACTACAATGGGGTCGACTCAGAACATCTCTTATGTGAAGATTAGTATATCTGAAGGTGATGATCCATCTATTGTCAATTGCATGCTGTTGCAATTGTGAAGAACATCTGGAAAGTATTTTCAAAATACAAAAATCTATTCTTGAGTGATCAGATTCTCGTACTAAGTTTTTTAAAGTTTTTTAAGTGAACCAGAAGTCTTTGTTTTGCCTTGGATTGTAAAGGTGTCAACTACCTGTACTCAGTTGTGAACCGGTCTATTGAAACGAGGACCATATAGTGAAAATCACCAAGCTCGTGGAGTAGAGCGTTGGTGGAGTGGACTAGGGGATTTCTGTTCCCCGAACCACTATACATCTTGTGTTTCTGCTATTTAAATTTTCACTGCATCATTTTATCTGATTAAAGTTAAAAGGAAGAATACAATCTCGTAAAGAGTTTTGAAAAGACACAATTCACACCCCTCCTGTGTATATTTGGTGTAATCCAATCCAAAAATTGGTAACAGAGGTTGAGCTTTCTGATAAATATTTAATGAGATGAAAGTGATTATACACAAATCTAGATGACTAATACAAGAGAGGGAATGTCTATGGTCGGAGCACAATACTTAAATGCATAAAACTATGGATGCTGGAAGTCGCGAATGATTATCTATCTGAAAAATATTGGATACATAGTCTATTCTAAGATTATGACTCTATATGAAATACCAGAAAAACCTAAAATATGGAGTGAAGCTACTAAAGAAGACTATGACATGAAATCAAAGGCAAAGAATTCAATTATATGTGGTCTAGGACCTGATGAGTTTAACAGATTATCTCAATTCCCAACATCATATGAAATGTGGCAAACTATTTCTATTTCTTACGAAGGAACTAACAATATCAGGGAAATGAGATATGCAACTGCTAGGCTTAAATTTGATACATTCATAATCGTTAAAGGTGAGTGTATTACTCAAATTAATGGAAGATTGACATAGATTGTCCATAACATAACTACCTTGGGAGATCTCATTAAGCAAGCTGATCAAGCTTTAAAAGTACTGAGAGTACTGCCTACAAAATGGAATGGAATCTCTACAGCAATTAGACAGTCGACACCAGTCAAAAATTTAACCATGAGAGAACTGATTGGAACACTAATGATGTATGAATCTGAGATGAAAGATGAAGCTAATGAACATAAAATTATTATCAAAAGAGATGACACTGCCTTGAAAGTATCATCACAGAGAAAAGGCATAAAGATGAAGAAAAATATAAAAGAGAACTCATAGAGTTATGATTTATCTAATTCTGATATGGAATTGGCTCAGCTAGCCCGATGATTCACAAAATTATATAGAGAGAAGAAGGTCTTCATAAAATCCTTCAAAAAGGATGACAAGGAAATCAAATGCTATGAATGCAAGAAAATGGGGCATATCAGACCTGACTGTTCTCAGCTAAAACAAGACAAGAGAAAGAAATTTTTCAAAAGAAACGACTATGAGCATAAGGATAAGAAATACATGAAGGCTACATGGAGTGTATCTAAAGACTCTAGTAGTACTTTTCAATAGTACTCAGAGAATGAGGAAGAAAATCAGAAATCCAAAATGTGTTTTATGGCAGAAACAGATGAGGTACAATCTTACTACTCCTCTGATTATAGTTCTGAATATAATTACTCTAATGAAAAACTTGCATCCTACTACAATATTCTTGAAGAAAAATATGAATCTCTATTTAAGAATCATAATTCTTTAAAAAATATTCATAAGTCCGTTTCTGATGAAAGAGATACAATGTTGACACAATATAAGGAGTTAACTGAAAAATTTGATTCAATTAATCTAACAATACAGATTATGAATCAAAGATAAAATCACTGCAAACTGAAGTAGAAACATATAGAACTGCAGCCCTTGTTTTTACTAAAGTAGAAAATACATTAAATAAAATCCTTGGAAAAATTTCATTAAAAAGGAGAGATTTGGAATTTGCAGTAAAGGTGAAAAACCCAAGCAGTACAAAAACTATTTTATTACAAGTGAAATAAGACTAAATTGTAATTAATGTGGAATAAGGGGACATATTTCTAAAAACTGTTTCTTAAGACAACCCCAAATAAGTGGAATTAAGAAATATTTTGTATCAAATGATCTATTTGACTCATACGAAATTAGAAAAAAAAGCATTTCTGGATTCCCAGATCCTTGCTAGATAACACTACTGGACCCAACAAAATATGGGTACCAAAGCAATCTGTGTAAATGTGTTTGCAGGGAGAAGGTCACAAGAGAAAAAAGCACATATGGTATATGGACAGTTGCTGCTCAAGACATATGAGTGGACACTCATTGAATTTCTCTACACTCACTCAAAAATATGGTGGGCAAGTCACTTTTGGTGACAATGCCAAAGGAAAAATCATTGGTATTGGAATAGTTGGAGATCCAGAAGCTGTCTGAATTATTAAAGTACATTATGTACAAGGATTGAAACAAAATATGATAAGTATCTCTCAACTATGTTATTATGGTTATGTTGTTGATTTTTCTAACAATTTTTGTTCTGTTTTCAACAATAAATTTCCTAAATTTAGAGCACCAAGAACTGATAATGTGTATACCCTGGATTTAAATTCCTTGTGTAAACAACAAGTAAATTGCTTTACTGCTAAAATAAATGAATCATGGATCTAGAATAGGAGACTTAGACATTATAATGTATATGTTTTAAATAATTTATCTAAGAAACATTTAGTTTCTGATTTTCCTAGTCTCAAATTTAAAAGTGACAGATTTTGTGATGCATGTCAACTTGGCAAGCAGCACAAATCATCCTTCAAATCTATTAACAAAATTGCTACATCTAAACCTCTAGAACTTATTTATATGGATTTTTTGGACCTTCAAGTGTAGCAAGATTGGCTGGTAAATTATATGTATCTGTTTTAGTTGAGGACTATTCTATATTTACATGGATTTTCTTTTTGAAATTTAAAAATGAAGCTTTTACATTATTTGAAAGTTTTTGTAAAGCTGTTTAAAATAAAAAAGGTTTTAAAATAATTTCATTAAGATGTGATCATGGTGAATAATTTGAGAATCAGGAATTTAATTCCTTCTGCTCAAATATGGGTATTAAACACACCTTATCTGCACATAGAACACCTCAACAAAATGGAATTGTTGAAATAAAAAATAGGACTATTTAGGAAATAGCTAGAACTATTCGTAATTATTGCATACTTCCTACCTACTTTTGGGAAAAAGTTGTAAGCACAGTCTGCTATATAATCAATAGAGTTTTAATTAGACCTCTTTTGAAAAAGACTCCCTATGTACTTTGGAATAACAGAACACCTAAAGTTAACTACTTTAATGTTTTTTTATGCAATTTTTACATCATAAACACCAAGGATAATCTTGGTAAGTTCAATCCCAAATCTGATGAAGGAATTTTCATAGGATATTCAGCTACCTCCAAAGCTTATAGAATCTATAATAAGAATTCAAGGATTATTGAAGAATCAGTTCATGTGACATTTGATTAATCTGATCCCTTTGAGAAGAGGACAGATCAAATGGATGAATCTGACTCTAATGATAACATGAGGCTTGATAAATTGAAAAATGATTTTGAAAAAGATATAAATTAAATTCAGTCCAGTTGAGAAGAACATGATACTGAAGAACCTATAAGTGTGTTGTCTAGACGGACTAGAACCCTAAAGAATCACCCTTTAGAAACTATAATAGAGGACTTAGATACAGAAATAAAAGCTAGAATAAATATAGGAAATCTTGTATATTTCTCTGACTTTCTATCCTAATTAGAACCCAAAACTATAGAAGAAGCTTTAGATGATGAAAGATGGATGATAGCAATGCAAGAAGAATTAAACCAGTTCAAAAGAAATGAAGTCTGGGAATTAGTTGAAAGACCACAGAACTTTCCAGTGATAGGAACCAAATTGGTCTTTAGAAATAAGTAAGATGATCAAGGAATAATGACTACAAATAACTCTAGACTTGTAGCCAAATGATATAATATGGAGGAAGGTATAGATTATGATGAGACCTTTGCACCTATAGCTAGACTAGAAGCCATTAGAATCCTCTTAGCCTATGCATCTCATATGAACTTTAAATTATTTCATATGGATGTTAAATATGCCTTTTTAAAAGGTTATTTAATGGAGGAAGTTTATATTGAGAAACCTCCTGATTTTGAAAATTCTCAAAAACCAGATTCTTCTTTTATACATACTAAAGCTCTCTATGGCCTTAAACAAGCACCTAGATCTTGGTATGAAAGATTAATCTCTTTTCTTTTTAAAAATGAGTTTACTGTTGGAATGGAAGATCCAACACTGTTTAAGAAAACTGTGAATTCTAATATTTTATTACTTCAAATTTATGTTGATGATGTAATTTTTGGATCAACTAATAAAAACCTGTGTCATGTGTATTTAAAGTTAATGCAAAAAGAATTTGAAATGAGTATGATGGGAGAACTAAATTTCATTTAGGACTTCAAATTTATCAAATGGATTTTGGAAATATTTTGAATCAAAGAAAATACATTACTGATTTATTGATGAAATTTGGACATGAAAACAACAAGACATATACAACTCCTATGAGTACTAATATAAAACTTGATTTAGATGAAACTGGAAAATAATTTGACAATAAGTTATATAGAGGTATGATTGGTAGTTTATTATATCTTACAGCCATCGGGCTAGGTATAATGTATTCAATATGTATTTGTGCAATATTTCAATCAAATCCTAAAGAATCTCATCTAACTACTGTTAAAAGAATTTTTAGATATTTAAAAGGAACTGTTTTTCAATCTCTTCTTTATCCCAAAACTTCTGATTACAATTTGATTTCATATTCAGATGCATACTTTTGGAGTTTTAGATTAGATAGGAAAATAACAATAGGAACTTGTCATGTTTGAGGAAGATCTTTAGTGTCATGGTCAAGTAAGAAACAACATTCAGTTGCCCTAGAAACAGTAGAGGCAGAGTATGTTTCTGCTGGCAGTTGCAGTGCACAGGTGTTGTGGATGAAAAACACTCTTATGGACTTTATACAAAATTTTAATAATATTCTTTTTTATGTGATAATACTAGTGTTATAAATATTTCAAAAAATTCTATTAATCATTCTAGAACTAAGCATATTGATATCAGACATCATTTTCTAAGAGATCATTTTCTTAAAAAGGATATATCTTTCGAATTTATAAGTACTGAAATTCAATTACCTGATATTTTAACAAAACCTCTTCCCACTGCAAGGTTTGATTTTATTAAGGGGGAGTTAGGTTTATTTGATTTTAAATAAAATTTTATTTTACAATGGTAGTTCTTTATTTTAATTATTCTTCAAATAATTTAGCTATTTTGTTTTTCAAACAGAATAAGTTTATTTTCCCTGCATAATTTATTTTATTTATTTTTAAATATATGTAATGATTATTTAAAACATGGGAATCAAGGTTTTCAGAAACCCTTTTTACATCTAAACCATTTCATTTATATCAAAACCTTTTCGAACCCGAAAATCGCACCTCTGCTCCTCAACCCTAATCTTCGAAACTCTGAAACCCTAACCTTCAAACCATCAGAGATTCTCGCAGAGATGGTAAGGACTAAAAGAGCCAGTGAAGCCGAGACAAGAAATTCCAAGAGACAATGCTCTGGTGGAAGAAAAATCTTACGGGGAAAGATAATCGTTCTCGACTAGTTATTTTAGACAAATCTACTATTGAAACAAGCAATGTCATTTCTGAACCTTGAAAAGATGTTCAACAGTGAAAATACTGAATTTCTGTATGAGGTAGAACATAGATACTTCTTCAAATCTATACAATTTAGTCTGGGAGATACTGAGGATAGTATGATGGATAAGATAGAGGATATATATTTCTCAATCTCGTCAGTAGAAATTGGTCAGATTCTCAACTGCCCTCATGAGTGAGTTTTTCATTTTGATTTGTAAAATATTGGAGATTCTGTGCATAAATCAGAGGACATAATGTTGTTTCTCTTTGGTATTACGACTGTAAAGAAAATGTTTATCAAGGATTTGGAGCCTGATCAGAATATTTTGGTCAAATTTGTGAAAATAGGGATTGCACCGAGGATTTCTGAGATGGAAAAGACATTATATCCCGGTATGTATATAATGTATCTTTTGATCAGTGATTTCAAACATAATTTTCCTAGGTATATGGTTAGATCCCTAAGATATTGTTGTCAGAGTGATGCCTGAATGAACTTTTATCCTTTTTGTTGATTCATTTCCACGTTGTTGCATTAGAAGGACATGATGAGACTGGTGGATGCCATAGTACACTATCATCACAGTAATGTGTTTAGTGGTGGAACATTAAGGAAGATTGGCTATTTTTGGAGTACTATCAAAGGAAAACTTTTTCCAGTAGGAGCAGATGATGAATCAACGAGTGCTCAAGCTCAATCTACTAAGTCCAAGGACGGACAAGCTGAATCGAGAGTCAGCACTACGTCAAGGAGGATCAGATTTGAAGTGGTAGAAACTGAAGAATAAAGAAGTCTGGAGGGCCTTCAAACTCATAGGAAAAGACCTGTAACTGAGGAACTTACTTCCCCTGACTTAACTACCAGAGATTTACTCTCTTACAACTTTGTCAGAGAAAAGGTTGGTGAACAACCTCAAGAAAAAAATGTCACTGTTACAGATCCTGATCATGAATGGATTATAGGAAAATTATCAGAACAACAGGATCGATCAGAACAACAGGTTGTAGCTGATGTTGTTGTTGTACTTCAACACGAAAATGAGGCAGATCCTGGTGAGGAATTGGCCATACATTAGGAAACTCCAGAGGGTATCATTTTATATATTTCATTAGATGACCAAATTTCAAATGTTCATGATGAGAATGCTTCTGATGCTCACACAGAAGTTCTTTAGGAGGATTTTTCTATGGAAGAGTCTGAAAAGAAATCTGAGGAAAAATCTGTGGACCAACCTACTCAGCACAAGGAGAAATAAAAATATGATGCTAAATCATTACCTTTAGTACTGCTACATCACACAGAGCCTGAGAATGTGAATCAAGAACAGGTTGATTCTGATTCAAGGAATATAGAAGTTGAAGAATTGTACAGAAAACTATCTCAACTGCAATGTGAGAATGATTCTCGAAGAATAACCTTAGCATCCGAATAGTAGAAATTTCCAAATCTTATGGAGAGTACTATTTCAAGACAAGAAGTTCAATTTTTTAAAGAGGATATGATAAATGTTGTTTCCAAATTAAAATCTGAAATGGTTATGAAGTCATATTTCTCAGATCATAAGTTGTTTCTGGATACACAATTTGCATTAGTTGGAAATCATGCTACTAGTAGATTAGGTATTTCACCTGATTTACTCATAATATTTCAAGCTATCATAACTGAAATGAGAAATATGAATGACAGGTTGAAAGATTTTTAGTGAAACAGTGCTCCATTATCTGTTCTCTTAGATAACTAGAAATTCTTAGTTGATCAGTTGACGTCTAGTGAGCCAGAAATCAGCTCTGTCATAGGTAAATTCCCAGAGAAGGTGCCTTTGTTTATGGAGAATAAGAAAGGCTTCATGAGTTTTTCAGGGTCAATCTCATTGAAGATATTTATATGACTCAACAACACAGAGATCTTATTATTCATCTTGGTGATAGATTAATGAAATGTTTGAGATAATAGTTATCAGAAATCAAGTCTACGGTCCAGATAAGATAAACCCTAACTGTTAACTGCAAAAAACCCTGATTCTTGTGTTTATCATCATTGTATCTATTTTTGAATTTTAATGAAAATATTTTTCTTTTATTCTATTTGTTTTAATTTCTTTATTTTGATATGCTAGTACTCTAAATTTAATTATTGATAAATAGTTAATAATAGTCTTTACTTATGTTCAGTGCAACATTAATCTGTGTTCTATTTCATATTATATCATTATTTTTGATATCACCAAAAGGTGGATATATTTGGATAAACACAACAGTTTTTTTGGGATAAATTTGGATAAATACAACATCTTTTAGTTTGGGGGAGTAATTCATTTTATTGGGGGAGAAATTAAAACACGGATAAATTAAAGGGAGACATTAATATTGTATTTATCTTTTCAAAATTTCAAAACTTTATGTAATTAATTTTATGTTAAGTTAATTTCATTAATTATTTATTATCGGTTTTGTGATCATCAAAAAGGTGGAGATTGTTGAGAAAGTTTTGTTTTCAAAAATACAGAATATTGTTATTTAAAGGGGGAGTTTATATAAATACTCTATCTCTTCATGATAATTTTGATGCTCACAAATACCCTTAATTATTTTATAATGATTTTATTTGTTAAGAATTTTTCAGTAATTTATTATTTTATTTTACTCTTGAAATTACGGGAATTTATTACTAAATTATTCGTATTTAGCGTGTTCTGGGAACACTGTTCATGCACTACTTATTAGGAATCTACATTAGTGTGTTCTGGAAACATTGTTCATACCCTATGTGGATAAGCGTATCATGAGGATAAAAACCATGTATACTTTTTGAGATAAAGAAAAAGTATGGTTAAACAACCATATTTTATCGGCAAAGTGTGGAAGAAGAAACCTACGTTAGGATGGAACCCTACGTTTGGGATATCAGAAAAGTATGGAAGGAGAACCTTAAGTAAATATTAAACATTACGTTTTTTTCTCAAAAGTATGGTTCATCAACCCTACTTTTGTAAACAACCATTTGTTCTTGGAAAATTATGGATCAAGTAAAAGTATGGATCTTTTACCGTATGTTTGAAAGTTAAAGAGAAAAGTATGGATGAAGAACCCTACGTTTGGAATGAACCTTACGTTTTAAACCTTACGTTTGAATGCTACGTCATCAACCTTACGTTCTGAGGATGCGTACAGTTCAACTAAACCTTATGTTTGGTGTCAGAGAATTTAAAGATGATTTTTTAATACAACGGTCAATACGCTGATTATTAGGCATATTTCAAGCCAGATTTAAAGCTGATTTCAAAGTATGATTTCGAATGTTTCAAAACCGTTTCGTCAATGATTTTATAATCGAATTAAAAGGATATTTTTATGCTGAGTCTTCAGGGAAGTTACACCTACTCTGTAAATTTAAATGTTTGAATATCATGAGAAAAAAGGTGGCTTTTGTGGATCTAATTTTCCAGGAAATGTTCTTATTGTTATTTGATTTGTATGGGATTTTTAAAAACTGTATCATAAATTATTGACCATATGTGATCGTTTGATTATTGAAAGGAAAGAAAGGAAAAACATAGTAAAAAACAACATATACAGATCTGCTAATTCAAAAGGAGCGTAAAAGCTCTATTTTAAGAGGAAGAAGGATCACGATAGAAGATTCACTTATTCTACAATGAATATATACTGTGAATTTTCTACTATTGAGGTTGTGAATTATATTTCTATGTATACTGCAACAGGATCGACTCAGAACGTATCTTATGTGTAGATTATTATTTCTGAAGGCGGCGATCCATCTACTATCAATTGCATGCTATTGCAATTGTGAAGACCATCTGGAAATAATTTCAAAATACAAAAATATATTCTTGAGTGATCGAATTCTCATACTAAGCTGTGTAATGTTTTGTAAGTGAACCAGAAGGCTTTTTTTCATTGGATTGTAAAGGTGTCAACTGCCTGTACTCATTTGTGAACCGGTCTGTTGAAACGAGGACCAGATAGTGAAAATCACCATGCTTGTGGAGTAGAGAGTTGGTGGAGTGGACTAGGGGCCTTCTGTTCCTCGAACCACTATACATCTTGTGTTTCTGTTATTTAAATTTCTGCATCATCATCTTATCTGATTAAAGTTACAAGGCAGAACACAATATCGTATAGATTTTTCAAAAGACAAAATTCACCCCCCTCTTGTGTATATTTGGTGTAATCCGATCCAGAATCAACATGTATTCTAAGGTTTGAATAGTCCGTTATGATTGTCCATTAGTTTGGTGGTGGTAAGCAGTGCTCAAATGAAGTTCAGTATCCAAAGTCTTCTGAAGACTCTTCCAGAATCTAGAAGTAAACTGAGTATCACGATCAGAAACAATCGATAGGGGTACTCCATGACGTCTCGCAACTTCATTAATATATAGCCTTGATAGATGTTCAAGTTTTAGATCTTCTCTTATAGCAAGAAAATGTACTGATTTGGTAAGACGATCAACAATGACCCATATTGCATCATTCCTTCTAGGAGTCTTTGGTTGTCCCATGAAAAATTCCATTGTGATATTATCCCATTTTCACTCAGGTATGGGAAGAGGTTTCATGACTCTTCCAGGCTATTTCCTTCCATCTTTCACTTGTTGAGAAACCATACATCTTGATAAAAAATTAGAAATCTCCTTCTTCATGTTGTCCCACCAAAAATGTTCCTTCAAATCTCTATACATTTTGGTGCTCCCAGGGTGTATAAATAAATTGGAACTATGAGCATCGTCCAACAATTCCCTTTTTAGATCAGGTATATCGGGAACACAAAGTCTCCTCCCAAATTTCAAAATTACATCTTCATGCACAAATTCATTCAATCTCTCATCGTTCATATTTTTCATCTTCTTTTGAAATTCTCCAGCATCGGTCTGAGAACTCTTTATCTTTTCTCATAAAGATGTCTTGGAAACTATTTGAGAAAGAATTTATGTTTCACCTTCCATGGATATTCCTATATCCATCTTTACTATATCCATGAAAATAGGATCCCTTTCAACTCTCATCTTGTTCAAAATTCCATGATCCTTTCTTCTCAAAGCATATGCCACCATATTTGCCTTCCCTGGGAGGTAGTGTATCATGCAATCATAATTTTTGATTAGTTCAAGCCATATCCTTTTCCTCATGTAGAGTTCTTTCTGTGAGAAAATATAATTCAAACTCCTGTGATTCGTATAAATCTCACATTTTCACTATAGAGATAGTGTATCCAAATCTTCAAAGAAAATATTACAGCTGCTAACTCAATATCCAGAGTAGGATAGTTTTTCTCATTAATTTTTGGCTTTCATGATGCATATGAAGTAACCCTATAATTCTGCATAAGGACACAACCAAGTCCTTTCTTTGAAGCATCACTATAAATAACAAACCCATCATTCCCCGATGGTAGAGTCAATATAGGATCATTGACTAATCTTCTTTTTAGTTCTTCAAAACATTCTTCTGAATATTGTTTCCAAAAAAATTTAACCCCTTTATGTGTGATCTTTGTTAATGGGTTAGCCAACTGGGCAAAATTCTGGACGAAACGCCGATAATAACCTGCTAAACCAATAAAACTGCGTACCTCGGTTATACTCGTTGGTTCTGGCCATTCTTGGATTGCTCTTGTCTTAGAAGGATCAACGAAAATTCCATCTTTATAGACAATATGGCCCAGAAAATAAATCTCCTGAAGCCATAATTCACACTTGCTAAACTTCCCATATGATTCATGTCTTTTCAGAGTCTTCAATATAATACACAAGTGATTATCATGATCCTCGTAGCTTTTGGAGTATACCAAGATATCATCAATAAATACCACTACAAAGTCATCAAGATATTCCTTGAAAACTCTGTTCATTAGATCCATGAAAATAGAGTGTGTATTAGTCAACCCAAAAGGCATTACTGTAAACTCATAATGCCCGTACCTAGTTCAAAATGCTATTCTCGGAATGTCATCCTTCTTCACACACAACTAATGGTATCCAGATCGAAGGTCAATCTTTGAAAATTATTTATCTACATGAAGTTGGTCAAATAAATCATCAATGCAGGGTAGGAGATACTTGTTCTTTATTGTTATAGAATTGATCTCCATGTAGTCGAAACATAACCTTATAGATCCATCTTTATTCTTAACAAAAAAGATAGGGGCTCCCCATGGAGAAACACTAGGGAGAATAAATCCCTTATTACTCAATTCATCTAGTTGTTTCTTTAGTTACACTAATTCCATAGTGGCCATTCTATAAGGGTCTTCGATATGGGCCTTGATCCAGCAATTAAATTAATGGAAAACTCAATTTCTCATTCTGGATAATGTCCTGGTAAATCTTCCAGAAACACATCTACATATTCTTTCACAATAGGTATATCCTCTATTTGAACATTACTTTCCTCACCCACAGTTATTTCATTCTCTTTCTCCCCAGTAATTGAGTATAGTTGAGTTACTAGGGGTGGATCTTGATAATAATTAGGTGGTGATGATTCTTCTCTAAAGATAAGGTGTTCCTTATCATCATCATCAAAAATCATAACCTCTATCTTCTTACAATAAATCTTTGCATCATGGTCTGAAATCCAATCCATACCGAGGATTATATCAAAGTCAATCATACGTGTGACGATGAGATTAGTAGATAATAAACATTTATATGCTCTAATGGGAACAAATTCACAAAAATTTGTTGCGATAAGACTTCACTTTGGAGTTTTAACTGAAAAATCCCTTGTTAAATCTAATTGGAAATATCTAAGTTTCATAGCAACGTGGGAAGATATGAAACAATGCGATGATCCAGAATCAAATAATACATTTGCTAAACTTGAGAAAACCATTAAATTACCTGCCACCACGTCATTCGGAGCTTCTACCTCAGCAGCAGTGATAGAATAATTTTGGCCTTGATCCCTGGGCCTTTTCTGAGGTAAGTTCCCTTGATTATTAAGACATTCATTTTCATAATGTCCCATCTCCCTGCAATTGTAGCATTGAACATCGGCAGCTTCTTTCTTCCCTTTGCAATCATGAGCTTAGTGGCCTTTTTCACCACACTTGTAACAGACTCCCATTCCTTTCAAGCAAGTACCAGGGTTTTTCTTCCGACATTTACTGCAGGATGGATATTCAAATTTTCCCTTCATTCCCATATTTCCATTTCTATAGTGATCAAAAAATATCTTCTTCTCTTGCTTTGTTTTAGAGTCTTAATACTTAGAGAATTCCTTTTCTGTCTTGATAGCACATTAGATAATATCTTCATACAATGAGAAGGATTGTGAGACTAATGCCTGATGGGGAAATGGTTTTAACCAATAAAATAAACAATAAATCTTACTTCTTGGGTTACATATACAATCTGTGGCATGCCTTTCTAACCTTGTGAAGTTAGACTTATACTTTACAACATTCTCGTCCTCCTTTTTCCTCAGACTCAGAAATTTTCTTTCCATATCCGCTCGAGGGTCATGAGGAAAGTATTTTTCTAAGAAAATATCTTTTAAATCCCTCCATTCCATATTAAATAATTTATCAGCTTCCTTCATATTTTGAATAAATGACCACCATTGATCAGCATCTCCAGTGAGGCGGTAAACTTCCATGAAAACTTATTCCCTTTCACTACTCCCCAAGGAGTGGAATATTTTCACTAAGAAATTTATCCATTCATCAGCTAGTAGTTGATTTTTACCCCCATTGAATGTTGGTAGTTTTTTCCTCATGAAGCAATCTAACATTGATCCTACATGCTACGTATCAGGGTGCTCCATATGGGTAAGGTTATTATTCGTAACCTAAGTGAGTTGTCCCAATACGGTGATTAACTAATCTGCACGAGTTGCATCACCAGCTCCACTATAATTATCTTGAGCATGAGGGTAATCCCTTCATAGAGCACGTGCATTGATACAGTTTCCATTCCATCAACTAGGTTCCATTTCTAAACAATGTCATAAACTAGATCAGTTTATGAATCAAAATACATAATTCCATACTTGAAAAATACTTAACATAAATTGAACTATTTATGGATATAATCCATAATCATAAAAAAAATGTTTTCTTTGGGAAATTATATTCTCACAAACCCTTCATAATGGTTTTTAAAGAAAATGATAATTATCCTTAGCATATCCCCCGAGAGTGTCGTAACCAAGAGTGCAGCAAGGCCCATTATCGTGCACCAGTTCTCGTTTGAGTCTAGCTCAAAGCGGTGTTTTTGGGTTTTACCCCTAGGTACATCTGTGCCTTAGCCGCCTCTACCTACTCGTATCCAGAGATGGATGTATTGCTCAGAAAACTCAAAAAATCTCTACAATACCAAAATTCTAGGAAGTTCTTCTATACTAATCCTCAAAATCTATCTTAGGGTTATGTGCTCTAATCAGAGTTTATCTAAATATAGCATTCAAGGTTTGTACTAAACTTTCTCTGATACCAACTATAATTACCCAACCCCAATTACCCAGAGTCTGTGCATTATTACATAATATTGGCATGATCACAAAATTTCATGTCTCGAAAGACTGATTAGTTTAGTAGCCTTGGAAACACTTGATATATTCATAACATTTACATTACACCATAAAGTGAAAAACTACAACAACATCTTGTCTCCATAGACCACACTCATATCCCATCATACTATCCCTACAAGTCATTCATAAAATAATTCTTCACATCCTGGGAAAAATAAAACATAGAAAGGGGTGAGCTCAGATGCTCAGTAAAAATAACAATATAGCCGAAACATTCATAAATAATTTTAAACATTTAAGTCAATGTATAACTAAAACAAAATACTTTTAAACCTGAACTTCAGCATAACATGGAAAATATAAAATGAAATAATTCCATTTACTTATTCACATGGATATTCTACTATTCTAATAATCACATGCAATAACAATAACCACTTTCATAATGATGGAATGCATAATGCCAGACTATCATAACCACATAGTCAAGGCCTTGTGTAAAGACTACAAATAAGTTTTTGTCAAGTCCTTATTCCAAGACACTAGTTTGTCTCATGATACCTTCTAATGCATCGAGGAGCTATAGCGGGATCCACCCTTCACTAACTATGTCCAATGTATTCCTCATATGGATAGGTTTAAACAAAACATAAACATTCGTATTAAAACTAGCATATGAAATTTCTATACTTTCTCCATAAACCATGAATGGCATAAAAATAACACATCCATAGTAAAACATATCAAAAAACCTTAAATACAATATGGAAGCTTTTTATCATAATAAATCAACTTAAAATAAGATTAAAATTCATCAAAGGATGTTGAAATAGATGAAATCAAAACTATTTGAGAGAAATATCTCTCTTTTTGAAATCATTTAAAAGTTACATAACTATAAAAGGAAAATTTTACATTGAAAATATTCTTATAAGCATGTAAGGGAAGCTTTTATGATTTTATAATGGTGTAAAATAGCCGCACCCACCGTATAAGTTAAAAAAGACATTCATAACTTCATTTTGTCGAAAAGGTTAAAAAGGACCTTGTTTGGAAAATGACCGAAAGATTACTTTATAAACATCTTATAAAAAGTAAAACAAGGGTATAAATGACTTTAACCCATATTCTATAAAATATTAAGAATTTTTTGAAATACTTTTTTTAAGAAACATGGATGTGGATGATAAAGAGGTCCCAATAGATAATTACGTATAAACAACCTCAGATAATGAAGAGATTGTGAAATAACCCTTACCTTGTACTTTTACATGGTCAAGGGTAGGTTAACCTCTTGTATAATAGTTAAATCATTATTATTAAATTATAAAATAACCATATACATAAATATGATATCATATATGATCTTTTAAAATTTCATTGTTAATAATAGTTTAGTTTTATCGTCATTTCGGGTGTTCACTTACTCATTTTATTTTATATGTTTTGTTAAATAATCCTTGTTTGTTTTCCATAGGTTGTTTCTTATTCATATCCAGAATGATATCAAGTCCTTAAAAATTATTTTTAATCATAAAATGAAAATTATTCTTGAATGGATATGATGGGTAATTAATCTTATCGCGTTCGTGGAGACGGTAGTCCGTACGTACGCACGAGCTAAAATATCATTATTTTGATATTAAAATAATATATAATTGGATGGTGTATAATATATACAGAATCACTATCATGTTATATTTATTATTTCATGAATTACAAATCATTATTATACCCATCCAAATAATAATGTATTGAATAACAATTACACCACGACGTGGAGACGGTAAGCCGTACGTACGCACGTATGGTGACATGTCATTCAAGGGATGGATAGAATAATGAATTTGGTTGTACCATATTTATAATAACATCACAGTATATAGAATATACTGAATATATTATCTTTGAATGGAAACAACAAAGAAAAAAAGGAAGTGGAAGAAGAAAGGAACTTGAAAGAGGGTGGTGAAAACATTACCTCTTTTTCGGATTCTTCCTTTTGATTTGATCAAAATACATCCTCAGGTTGGCTTTCTGATCAAAATAAGGCCTCTATGTTTAAGTTAGGGAAGTTGAGAGAATATTTGGGCAGGTTTTGTCCGATCCAAAAGGATTTTAAGGTATGAATTTGAGAGAAGGGGGAGTGCCCTTCTATAAGAGGGGAGAGGGGCACCTTAGAAAAAACGTAAAATGTTATTTTATAATAAATTCATATTCAGTTTATAATGCCTTCGAAGTGACTTATTTATAGGATAAGGTTGGTATGGGTCGAAATCCTCTCAACCAATAAATTTTAGACTGGTTTTGGTCACTATATTAACCTTATCACATATATTTAACTCTTAGTTAAATAGTTTAATGTTTACCATGTCTCTGTGTATTTTTAAATTATATGGTTAATAAACTTACTATATACATCTAATCTTACACCAAGTGGTTCATTAATGATAAAACTATCATTATATAAGTCCTTTTTTCCATACCTTAGATTTTTTGGAATAGAATATCAATTAATAATATAATATTTGTTTTAAAAACTCTTTTATGTCAATTTTGACACTATTTGGTATTTTGTTTTTTCTAAATTAATAACAGAATTATTACTTTAAAAATAATTCATTTAATCAACCCTAACATGTCATATTAACCTATATAATTCGTGTAATTCATTAAAAGTCTCAAATTATATTTATTTGGGTATATATAATATCAATTATTTTAATATTTCACTAATAAGGTAATTACTGCATCATCATTGTGTCATAAATAAATTAAAATATATAATGTATAAAAATTATAAATAAAATACCATTATGTAGGAATCATTTTTAGATTTCTAATGAATATTTATAATATAATTTATCTTATGTATAACCCTATATTCAAAATGTTTTATTTATTAAACATTGATTTTAACTCTTTTAACTCTTCTTTGAATTAAATAATAATAAATGTACTAATCCAATCCAAGTGGAACAAATAGGTTCATATTTTATTCCTAATGTTGTTTTTGGTCTAATTATAGTTATCCAATAGAACTAGTACATGTGTTAGGGTAATAATAATATCATTTTTACCCTTAATTACCCTATTTACTTTTCACAGTGGTAAATAAAAGTAAAAAGTTATTATTCACCAAAAATTATTTTTATCTTATTGAACCACATTTTACTCCTTGATATTAACCGTGTCTCTAGGATTTTTAAAATTCCACTCAAAGAAGCGGTAAAATTACATTTTATGTGAATTTCCAAATTCTCATAGGAGGTGGGTAAAATACGGTGAATAGTTCAATAACATTTTTTTATTTCTAAAATTATTATAAACTAACTCCAATGAATTACATTGAAATTATATAGGTATTGTGTATCTATTTTGACCTTAATTGAATTTAAATAAAATAAATAATTATATAAATAAAAATTCGGTTTTAAACTATAGAGTGTTTTTTCACTATTCATCAAAAATTGAATGTTTTCAGAAAAATACCAAAAATTCACCCTAAGATAATTTTGATATTATGAATCCAAAAATGAATTCCATTTTGAAAGATAAAATTTATAAAATTTCAAAAAGTGGGTATTACTATTCATAATGGCTAGTTTGATTAATTGTGGTGTGTGTTAGAACTCGAAGTTGTGTACAACACATGCTACTATATTATTCAAAGAGAAGCGTACCGTAGAAGCTTGGAGTGTTACATAATTTGTACAAGATGGTGCATATCATGGTATAATAATTATATTCTTAATATATTATTATTGTTATTAGTATTATTATTATTGGAATGTGGAATGTACTAGGTTTATTATTTGATTAAGGGCCTTTGTAAAATTATCAAAATCAGACCCTATCACCATATATATATAACTACTCATACCATTTTAGAGAATGTGTGAAATTGTTTATGTTGTGAATACCATATTATCTCCTTATATAATTATATCAACAAAGAAAATATCTATGGTTCCTTTCATGATCAATAAAATTTCTCCTCTGCCTTCCCTCTCAAGAATGAGAAAATCATAGGGTTGATCTTCCATGACTAAAGTGTAATATTTTGATCAATATGAATAATGAAAGATGATCAAATCACCCACACTATCTCCCAGATTTCTTTTGATATCGTTCTGATATCAAGGATCATGTGTGCATCACTCCTAGAGAGATTTTACATTAAATCATCTTAGTGAAACAACAAAATGACTCGAAGAAGGTTCATATGATCAACATCTTAATTCAAGAAGGATTCTCAACACTGAAGAAATTATTATTATTAAATTAATTATTAATTTAATGAGAAAATACCATCTATGTGTTACATGATTCCTTTAATTTATTTTCTTCGATTATATCCATTAGACATTATGAGTGTTTGTCACGTTCTTATGGATTGTCCATTAAATTTGATGGAAAACCCTTCTTAGTAATGTTTTTGACCCTATTTCACTATGTTAGGAACCTCTATGTGGTATCAAAGTGGTCACATCTAAAATTTTGATTATTTAATTTTATTGATCAATCTATCATGATTCTTATGTTATAATCTCATCTTACTTTTAGTTATTGACCAAAAAAGTTTATAATATGAGTTTATTCACAATCATAAGTCTAATAAAAGTCAAAAAAACATGTCAAGAATGCATGGACACTCAATCCAAAGGTAACATAGATTCTGGTTGCATGAACAGATTTCGAAAAGTGTACCCTAATTTCACATTGTGTAGTTTGGGGTAACCACATTACCACATAGATTCACTAATCATGAGGTCATGTGGCAGGTCATTATATGATGTATAATTACACAATAATTGCCTAGTGTATTGACTATATGGAAAAACACACAATTTTCTGGGTCACACAACATATAATTTCTATACACTTTATACAATTCCACATAACATGATTTTCAAATAGTAAATGTTGTAGCATGTAATTAATATGATGCATGTTAGATTCTAGCTGAGGAACACCAGGAAACTGTTATTACTTGTTGTGTACCAGGCATACACATCATGTAACATAGTATTAACCTTTGTGGATTACACGCAGTATCCATAGGAATATATCAAAAAAGAGTATATAAATAGACACATCAAATGTAGAAGTTTACATATGTAATTTAACATTTTCCCATTTAAATGGATTACACACTAAGAAAAACTTCAAACCATGTAGATTATTTATTCAAAATAAAATTAATTAAAGTATTAATTCAAAACTACACATAGCATAATCATAAAATACATCAGGTCACATATTTCCACATAATATTAAATGAAAAATTAATTTCCACATAATTATCTAACCACATTCCATTTAAGGTCATTGTACATCCATTTTAATTAAGAAGCCTTAAATTCAGAACATGTCATGCATATCAATGATTTTCTTGATTCATAAATGTCAATATTGAAGGTATCAAGATGGGTATAAGATGAAAAAAGGGATGAGGATTCAAAAAATTTCATCACTGACTGATGTAATTACATGTTTTGAAGTGATGAAAATCATGGTTTGATGGACGAGGATCCCATGTGAGAGATTTAAGAACAAAAATAAAAGGAATAATTACCTCATTCGATCTGAATTCACGCTTGACATCCGTTCATCATTGGTGGATATTTATCAATGTTACTGAAGTCATATACCTATATATTTTCTACAAAAACTTAAAAAGTTTACCCAAATGTCTTTTGTGAAATTATAGATGCTAGTGTGGAGATTCGATGAAGCCTTCAATATCCGGATGATCACCAGTACATCAATCCATTAATATGATACGAAGAATGAAGATCAAACAATTGGATTGAGATATTTTCTCTCTAGGATATGAGAGAGATGATTTATTATCTATAAAAATCATACAATTAATAATAACCTATATGAGAGACTCCCATCACTTATATAGAGAAGTACTTAATTCCTAGAAATAGCTCCCCAGACCCAAAAATGTATTACCCACTAAATATGTTATAATTGATGTGGTAAGACTTTTTAACCATTTCATGAACATCATATTTATTTTGATCACTTCCCTATAATATAATTAATATATTACATGATAAGAATGTCCCATTAACTCAACTTTTTTATTCTTGTAAATATTAAACAAATCTTGAATATAAAAAAAAAATCATTCGTATAATTTTTTCCATATACTTACTTTAAAACTTGTAAATAACTTTAATAAATAACACTAATTCTAATTATTATAAACTTTAATAAAATTAATTTATTTATTTCATGGATATAATATATTCTTAGACATATTCATGACCATCTGGTGGGGCCCACAGTGTCCTAAACTCATATTCATCAGAAAGGGGATGAATTTTGAATATCCTAATTTTTTGAACCTCCAAGAACTTATCTTGATATTAGTGAACACTATTCCCAAATTAATATTGTAGTCTAGAAACATTTCAAGGACCCTAAATAGATAATGAGTTTTCATAGAAATGAAAACCATTCCCTGAAACACACACCGTTATATAATCTCTATGTCTGGATATTTCTCATAAAGAAGGACATGCACTTCATTTCATCATCCTTTCTATTGTATTCAATGACCTAAAAAGATAGACATACCTTATTTTAACATATCCATAGATTTAGTGAATTTACTACCAACCAGATCAACCAGGACTGATATATTACTTTCTTTTAAAAGGGACATTTTCTATCTTTATTATTCAATCAGTTCTATACCAAAAATTATGCACCTGACACAAGCTACATCACTAAGAAATTAATTCCATAGTTTTTTGTCTTTTATTAATGTATGTGATCAAATAGTATACACTAAAAATAATCTAATTTTAGGATACCATTAGATCTATTTTTAGATAAAAACTACAAATGACACCTAGAACATGTGATGTTCTTATTGGTGGGAAATCCCTCGTGATCTCATCTACTCGAGATCACCAAGTGTGGAGTATATGGGAGGAAATATTAATTCTTACGATTCCCAGACACCATATATTAACTTATCATTTGTGTCCTATTAACATGATGTATCTAGAACATGGGACATAAATTTAAGAATATTGTCTTACTATATCTAGGTTATCATTATATACTAGTAACTTCTATAACATTTGGATAAGGAAAGTAATATAAGGACATTACCATATAAATAGTGGATGTAGAAATATCAACACTATTTTGAAAAGTTAATATCATGAATAATTCGTATTATATATGATATGGTGGTTGAAAATAACTATTTTTTGGGTCTAGGGAATCAACTGTTATAAAACTGCCACATGAACTTGTGCCAACTTTTCACGACCCCACCCTCTAATGATACCTCAATTAAGGAAGAGAGATAATGACCCTATAGTATTGCCCCAAATTGGCCCTAGGTTGGAAACAAGCACAAAGGGTATAAAAAATAGTGTATATTAGAGACATTACCCTCTATAATAAAAAAGTATCTTGAGATTGGATAAATAACCACCAAGAATATCAAGTGTATAATATTAATATAACCCAAAACCATCCCATCAAGCATGAAAAAGCCAAAAGATTCCAATATTGTCTCAATGAAAATACCTAAAAGAGAAGTATTAGAGTATTGACTCAACAGAATCTCCCAAACCTAACTTAATAATATTGATATCAATCATAAAATTAATCATATATACCTAAAATATATTTTATATAAATATTGTGGGGATAATGTGGATGGTTAGTTGAAATATACCCAAGGTTTCAAGTGCATATGTTAAAATAGAATACTAATGTGCTAGTGAAAAAAAACACCAGAACCAATAAGAACCTAAAGAGTTCAACTTACCAATACCATCCTCCCCATGTCTCGGTCACCAAATCAACCATACAATATAGTAAAATAATAATCATGACTAAAATAAGGTGACATGATTCCACTTCCCTACTAATTTTCCTCTCTCACACCTTATCGTCAAACGTCATATTTTCCCATCCCTTCCATATACATCACATCACGACCACATCCCATAAAATAACATATTTTCCCAAGACACCGAGATCGTCACACCACATCTCCCCACATAATTGGGAAAGTAGGGTATAATGTATATGAAGGACATAAACCTCTTTCCCTACTCCCACCACACATGACCTATGATAACCATTATGTCATGGTGTCATTTATCATGGATGATTTTATAATCTCTTTGTATATATTGAGTTTTGGTGTCTTAAGGGCCACAAATTTGAGTTTATGAAGGATATTTGGGAGGTTCATGGTTAGAACATAAGGTTATTTCTAACTATGTGGTGACCTTACAGAGAGTTATATCATGGTTATAGAGAATATTCCATGTCTTCGACATGATTTGATAAACCTTTCATATATTTTCAGAATATGTGTAGGGGTGTTGCTGTTTATGAAATTAGGAGCATGGTTTTTTTAAAACCATGTGGAACCATAGAAGTAATTGTGTGAGAAATTTCATGGCCTAGGAAGTTCCCAACACATGGTTGGTGTATAGTTTCTAAAACCATGGAAACAAAAACTTTCAGCCTGTATAGGTATTTAAAAACATGGAATTTACCAAAATAGACCTCTTTCATTTTAAGGGGTTTTATGCCCTATTATCTCTACTTACATCATCCAACCTCTTGGGAACTAATTAAGAGCTTCATCTTCTTCTTCCTCTTGATTATTAGCCTCTCTTTGGTGACTTTCAAGTGGATCCAAGGCATTTTCTCTTATCTTTGTCTTATACTTCTCCTTATTTATTATATATTTGGTCCTCCCTTTCCTTTAAGAACCCTAATCCACTATTAAATCTATGTATTGCGTTTGGTGTCATTCTAACCTAGGTATTTGGTATCTTGTGAATAGTAAATGAGGTATTCTTCCTTTTTGGGGGTGGTCTCCATTGAAGGCGACACACTTCAGCATGGATTTTGCTTCTTCAATGTAGGTGATACGATGATATTGTTTTATTTTTTAATTCATATGTGCATGTACTTTTTAAATTTCATTTTTATAAATATAAAATTATATGTGACACCTCATTAGTGATTTGTAACCATTTCTTGGTGTTTTGAGCTTAGAATAATGATTTCTCTTTGAAATTTCAAGATTGTAATGAAATGTTTAAATATTATAAACTTTTTTAAAATGATCGATGGGATTTAGATATGGTTTTCAATATGAGTATTGAGATTTGACCTATTTTTAGTTTTCAATGAGATAATATACAGGTTTTAAAGGGAATATGTTATCAAAATGGGGTGTTGGCCTCAAAGTGATTTACAAGGGGTATTCTTGTTTGAATTTCAAATGATTACATGATATGGTTGTCTGACTAAAACCATTGGGAAAATTATTTAATGGATCTTGAAAGGGTTTTATAGGATATGGATGGAATTTTTGGCCTTATATTGGATTTAAAATAATAGGTCCCATGTATGGGGTTGATTTGAAATGATTTAAATGTGTGGGGGTTTCCATATTTTTACAATGGTTATTTTAAAAGATGTTTTTTGAATAGTGGAAATGGATTGGCATTCCTAGTCGTGTTTTATAATAAAATCATGGTTGTAACTTTGGTTTGAAAATTGTGATGGTCAAAGACACCCCTTTATTTCTCCTTACGTGGTGTACACCTTGTGTGGTTTTTGATCGATATGTGATGTTTTTTTAGCCTTGTGTGCAAATGAGTATGTTATACCTTGAGTTCATTTTGAATGTGTTTATATTAATAATTAGGTGTTATAAGAGAGGTTAGTTGTGGTTATTACACTTTTCATGGGATTGGATCATTGATCTTATGCCTCACTTTCATATTAGTCATGGCATGATGAGTATTAAGTGGATGATCTAACTTGTTCCTCTAGTTGGTTCACACATTTCTATTTTCTCACCATTCATGCTAGGAACAAAAGATTAGTGGGGGTTTTCATAACTTCAATGCTTGTGTCTGCTAGTGGGATAACAATTTTTGAACTTAGAACATTTAGGTACCTAGTTTGGGTGGTTTTACCCTTATATAGTTAGTTTCTTAGCAAGTTAGGAATCCCAGCGTAGATCCATTAATACACATGATTTATTAATTTGTTATTAATTGAGGGTATTTTGATATGGTGTTTGATTTCATCATTTCACATTCTTTAATTTATATGTAACCACAAATTTTTTTATACAACATTTTATATTCCATGTGATATATGTATGGTGCCTACTTAATATGATTGACCTGTGTGTGTTGGGTTGTTTATTTTGAAAAAGGTGTTTTCAAATATGTTTGAGAAGCCTATTTTGAATTTAAATACTATTTTTTATTATTTAATTTATATTTCAAAATAGATGATTTGATTTTAAGGTGTATTTGGATGGAAATATTTTATAAAGTCACCATTTTCATTTTGATTATAAAATGTGTTGTTCTGAGAAAAGTGAATGTTGTGCATATGGAATGGAAATGGATTTTTCTTTTGATATAATTATAAAATGGTATATGTTTCATTTAAATATTTTTTTTATTTTGTGAAATAAATTAGAGCATGTGTTTTATGCTGGCTTCGGTGGGGGTCTTTATTTTCAAAATACATGTTTTTGATTTTAGAGAACAAGTAAAAATGATTTTTTATGGCCAGTATGGTCTTATTTCGTTTTTCATATTTGATTTATATAAAAATATTATTTTTTTGATTATTTTAAGACTATTATTTAAAATTTTCTTATAAATAATATTTCATAGTTTCATTGGGTTGTGGTGACCTATGGGGCTTTTAACTCACGTCTATATCTTTCAAATTCTTGGTTCATAGTGTATCCTTCAGGTTCATTATGGCTGATGTGGGGTGTGTTGGGTGGTGGAGAGAAACTAGAGGATTCATGGAGTGGGTTCAAGCTCAAATTTAGGTTGTTTTTATTTTTTATTTTTTGGTTAGTTTTTTTTACATCTTCAATTATGTATCTTTTTATGTCATTTATATATATGCAAATGGTTTGGATTATTCTAGTTTGTTATGACATGTTTGGAATTTTTTTTACTTTATCTATTTTTTTATGATTCCATTTTCTTCATATCTTATTTATGATAAATCATTCCCAAATGTATTTCTTTTATGAATAAGAAATTATCTTTTATGGGGATCAAGAACACCCTTCATGCTATGTGATGAGTCAGGTTAGGTGTCTGGTAAGATGGTATCCATGGTTGGTTCATGAAAAAAATTCAATCAAAGAATGTTTTACAGTCATGTTTCATTATTATGATCTGAATATTCATGTTCATCCCTTCTTATTTGGGTATGTTCTAGTAGAAATGATTCTATGGTTATTAGATTATGAGAGGTAAGGGTGGTAAGAGTCTAACTATCTCTTTCACATCCTAAACCTCAAGTTACTAGGGGAATTTTCATATTGAATTGAATATTTGAGTATTATTTTGTATTTATTTATGGATATTTACGAGATTAATGTTTCTTGGTCCCTTTTTATTGTTTATGTGATATAGGTAATTGATTCTTGAATTCAAGTGGAAATGGTAGGAAAATCGGGTTGCGCAATTAGCTCGCATATCCTGGGAAATTGTGTATTAACTTTTTGGTTGAGTATTCCTTATTAATATAGTGTGTTGCATTATTTAATCCTGGTAACCCAAACCATGTGTTCAAGTAATGAATAACATTTTTTCATCCCTTGTTAGCCTATTTAAAATCTTTGTGAATATTGGATTTATCTAAAGGTGATCTTACTTGCTGGAGGTGATATGAAGAGTGTTTTGATTCCCTTTTTGGATTTGGTTGATGCACCCACATTAAAAAAAATTTAATTTGTGAAACTTTATCATATTATATAATTATTTTTACCAAATGAAACTTGTCTAAAAATTCATAGTAATGTGGTAGTGCGAGGTTGAACCCACAAGGACAATTGGTAGGTAAAAAACCTATCAATTCAAACCCTATTGAAGGATTAATCATGTTCATTCTTCAATTTTAATGTTTCTGGAAATTGGTATTTTGGTTTTAAAATATATTACACCAATGGTATTAGGGTCAATTTCAAGGAATTAGGAAAAAGATAACCATAAATATATCATGGGATAGTATTATGGATTAGGTGGCGAAGCATCGCAAGGGTCGCCAATTGGTTATGGTTAAGAAAATCAGATCAGCCTACGTTAAAACTATCCCTTGATCCAGGAATAGATAACAACCTAGATGTATTATAAATAGCTTCAATGAATAAATCATAGTAGGTTAATTGTAATAGCCTACTAAATTTTAATTTGGTCAGGTTCGTTCAATTGCACCTCCCACATCTTGGGATGTGTAAGGGAATGATATGAACAATTGTTTTTAACATAATTAAAATCCATATAAAGGTTCAATTTGTGGAATCATTAGGTTCTAAAACATTAATTCTATAAACACCTGACAATAAGTGGATTAACCATAGATGATGATTTTTATCAAAATAAAATGAATATAAAACATTCTTAATATTAGCATAAAGCAATTAAAAAATAGGAAATACAAAATTAAAACAATTTGATATCAACATTATACAATTAAATAAATTTAAATACAATTAAATACTTAATCAAATGAATAAACAATGAAAAAACAAGAGAATATAAATAATAGTGAATAGTATCATAAAATAGCATCAGAACAAAAAAATAATAACAATGATTATAGAAAATACTTTGTATGGTAAAAAATAAAATGTATTTACTAAAAAATGGAAGGAATGAATCAAAACCAGTTTTGGAAGAGATAAAATATGATTAAAAGGAGAGAAATAAGATATGTACAATCTCTTCTATGTTGAGGGCATCAAAAAAATACAATTTGGAAAAAATGTTATATGAATTCTAAAGAATGTGTATCGTGTTCTAGCATTAAGTTAATTTTATCTCAACTTTTACATAATTTGAAATATTTACATGTCATGTACTATAGATAAATAATCTCCTCTAAAATTATTAAATAACATTGGATTTTTAGGCTAAATGTTTGGTTGGATGGGGTTATAAAATATTTCACATCGTTTACATTCTAAATGTCATGTATGTGATTCAATTTTATTACTTCCTTCATGTTGTGTAATTTTAGTGGGATTTAAACATTGAAATTATTACAACATGTGATGTATTTAAACATCATGTAATTACCTGATTTCATATAATTTCTCACAGGATGGACTTTGGTCTATAGGAATTTCTTGAATGAAGAATACATGTCATGTATGTGATTCATGATGTGTAAAACCTATTTTTTCATTTTTTTTATAATTTCATCCTTTGAGTACAAAATTCATAATTACTTTGAAAATAAACCAAAACCTAGTGCATTATCAATTAAAACATTTATAAACCTTGGATGAATGAATCCAAAATGCATATATAAATTTTGATTATCAAATTATCCTACACTTGAACAATTTCCAGTCCTTAAGAAAAAAGGCATCTCCCTAGGGATTCCAAATGAAACAACTTTAAAAAAAATTCATTAAAACCAAGAAAATAATAAAATGTTACTGTGGAAAAATTAATTCCTCTAAGAAAATCATATAGATAAAATCAATTATGTCTCATAGTTAAGTTATTTATTCAAATTCTTTCTCTATTTTTTTATAATTTAATAATTATTCCATAAATTATATACCCATTTTTCAATTTACTTCATAATAAATATTCTCTCAACACTCAAGGTTGAATAAAATAGGTGTTATTCTCCTACCCTCAATAAATGTTCCTAACAATAAGCTTACATTATTTTATCATATCCACTTTGTAAGTACAAATAAAAAATTAATCATGAGGGATTCAGCAATAAGGTTCAAATTTTTATGAAGTTGAGGGAAGATGGGTAGAAAATAAGAATCAGGCTCAAAAGGATGGTAAGATCTAAATTATAATGCATGAAATTAATGAATATATCATTGAAGTAGCTCCTCCTACACAAAATGTGTCCATGCTACAAAGGCTCAAAGAGGTTCATGAGTATATCAATTAAGTATCAAGAATGTACCATTGTTCCTTTGTTTTTATTTTTCCATATTTTTCAAAAATCATGTCTAGTCTAGGTCTCATATCTATCATCTAACCACATATGATCCATCATATGATTGATCAGTTTGTAATGGTGAGTATTGACCTTCCTAATAAAAAAAATATGTTTTTCTTTTTCATTATACTTTTTTTTTATTTTTTTAATGGAATAAGGTATACATAAAAAATGAATAATGTAACCATGAACCATATCATATAAATCTGGTGAATGTTTCATCATACATCCTATCAGTATCATCATCTCATGTCCATAAATATGGAAAATTCCCCCACACTTGTTCAAAAGAAAATCAAGAATCGTACTAAAATTACAGTAGGAATGGATCTGTAACATCCCAGTTCTGGGTACCGCCCAAGGGTAACCCGTACTAGGTTGTTGCATGTCGTCCAAAACACGAATCATGCATTCTGACTGGACATCTATCTGGGGATGGTAAGTTGTACTCAAAAGTACCTGTGTACCCAAAGCCCTCTTTAGTCCCTTTTAGACACGAGAAGTAAAAAAATTCATCCCTATATGAAATGATATAGTGTGGAACTCCATGAAAACATACAATCTCTCATATGTAAAACCTTCCAAGTTCACCAACACTGATGGTTTCCTTGATCAGCAAGAAATGTGAAACCTTCTGAGTCTTTCAACAATGACCCAAAAAACATCATTACCTCAAAGATACCTCAGTAAAATCGTCACAAAATACATGAAAGCATCATTCCACTTCCACTCAGGAATGGGTAACTACTATAAAATCCTTGGTGGTCACTAATTCTCTGCCTTCAGCTGTTGATAGGTGGAACACCCCATAAAAAACCAGCAACATCTCTCTTCTTCCATACATAAAGATACTGATGGTGATGATCTTGATACATCTTGGTGACACTAGGATGAACTAACCAAACCGACGAATGAAGATATTGCATAAAATCTTCACATATGTCTATAGACACCCACACGCGCCCATTGAAATACTAGATCTCATCATCACCTACGGTCTACCCAAGAGTAGGGTCCTCGCCTGACACACTCTTCCATAGGAATGGGCCTTCAGAATCTAATATTTTCCTCATTAGAACTCGATCCAGATGAGTATAGGTAATAGATTCATAAGAAAGTAACATCTAACCCTACTTTTCGGGAACCTCTAAATGCATCTCAGAGAATAAATCCATGAGTTTCCACTCACTTCTGGATTCCAGAACTGCATGTATCTAAGTCCTCTTTCTCCACACATCAGCCACTACACTTCCTTTCCCAGTCATGTAGTAAAGCTCCAAGTCAAAAGACTGAAGGTACTCAACCCACCTTCATTGTATCAAATTCAGATCACGCAGAGTTGGGATATAGTTGAGACTCTTATGGTCAGTAAAAACCAAAAAATGCTACCCCAAAAGATAATTTCTCTAAATGAGTAAAGAATGCACAAATACAGCTAACTCGATATCATGTTTTGGGTAGTTCCTCTCACATGGATTCAACTATCGAGACCCATGTGCAACGAATAATTCCCCCTATAAATGTACTACTCCTAGACCGATACCTGATGCATCATAGCAAATAGTGTAGGTCTTTCATGACTCTATAAAAATATGTATCAGTGCTGATTTCAGTCTCCATTTCATCTAATAAAAGGATTAATTTCATGAATATGTCCACAATTACATTTCACCCTTTTTAGTCAGGCTCGTCGGTGGTGCTGCTAAGTGTGAAAAGTTCTAAATAAAGAGAATTTTGTAACTATCCATCCCTAGAAAAATATGTACCACAAAGACGTTCTTTGGATTCTCCCAGGAAATTAATACTCTCACATTCTTTGGGTCTACTGATACTCATATTTCCGAGATAACATGACCTAATAATTGAATCTGGTCCATCCAAAAGTGGTATTTTGAGATATTTTCATATAACATATTCTCTCTCAGTGTACTCAATATGATCTCAAGATGGGTGGCATGGCCATGTCAAGTGTGAGAGTAAACCAAGATATCATCCACAATGACTACAACAAAATAATCCAAGTAAGGATGGAACACACGTTTCATCAGTTCCCTGAAAATTGCAAGCACATTTGTTAGACCAAATGGCATAACCACATTCTCATAAATACTATACCTTCCCTAAAAGACTATAAGAGGTATATCTAATGTTCTAATGTGCAACTGATGATTATCGAACCTCAAGTCAATCTTTAAGAACCCCCAATCTCCTCAAAGATGATCAAAGAGATCATCAATCCTTGGTAAGGGATATTGGTTTGTGATCATCAATAGGTTAAGATTTTGATAATACTCACAAAGGAGGAGGTTACCATCTTAATTATTTATAAAAAGGATAGGCGAACCCCAAGGAGAATTACTAGGTTAGATGAAACCCTTTTCCTGTTACTCCTCTAATTGCTTCTGGATCTCATGTAACCCTAGTGTAGAAATATAATAAGGAAGAATGGAAATTGGTGCCACTCCCAGTATGAGATCAATAAAGAAATATACCTCATAATATAGAGGTAAACCTGAAAATTTTACTAGAAATACATCATCAAAATGATCCACCACTAGAGGAAAGTCTGTCTATGAAGTCCCTGGGTCATCTAAATATATACTAGAAATCTGGGTTGTAATTCCTCCCAAACCATGATGCTTGTGTCTAGCTCAGCTCTTTTAGACATCCCACTCTCCCTTGTGTATAAAATACCCACCCTCTGGTGATGTGAAACCCACTCTGCGGTGATAGAAGTCAAAAAAGGAATGGAAAGAGACTAACTAGTCCATTCTAAGAATGACATTTTATCATGTCATCTCTAAGACATAGAGGTCCCAAAAGAAGTGACACCCAACAATCTTAAGAGGGAACTCCTCTCACTCATGTAAACTAGTAATCCTAATCCCTAATGGAGTTTCTAGCATTATAACATCCTTAAAAAAATGATACAGAGCCCAAGGCGTTCCACAACAAAAATAGATATGAAACTATGGGAAGCCCCTCTATCAAAAAGAGTAGAAGCTAAAACTAAGGAGACTATAATCACAACTCTAAACATAGAGGGACAAGATCTTGTTCCTACTGGGTTTGCTTCAGTACAAAATTTTGACCTATACCGTGGCCCTATGCCCATGCCTGACAACCCTGAACTGATCCACCCGAATTTCACTGAAAACCTGACGACTGGCTACCACAGACACAACCTCCTCCTTGACCTGAATGGACGGATCATCTCCAGTTCCATGACTGATAAGAAACTAGTGGTCATAATCCTGAATGCGGAGTCATATCCAAACCTCTATCACTAGATTCTGGTGAGAATAACCGGAAAAAATGATGAAGATGACCCATCTTTTCAAAAGATCGTCACTCAAATGGGTCCCTCGGGCAATGTGGTCATGTATGCATGCTCTTCTCGCACTGGTAGCATACCACATAACTACCTGATGAAACATCCCTGCTACTAGAATCACCATGAAAATTCTCCCTTTAGCACATCCTGCTATCAAATGAAGGAGTACTAGCCCTTTATGTTGAACCGCCCTTGTTCACAACTCCAAACTACCTCAGAGTGCACTCAATAATCAGCATCGGGTTCACTTTAGTCGTCACTAAAGCCATCTAGAAGACATTCACCTATGATTTGATGTCATACCTAAGACAATCCTCAAATATCCTAGCTAATGATAACTCATCACCTCCCAGAATAGGTGCAATGTGTTGAAGCTCTATAAAACGGGATGTGTAGTACATTACAGAAAGAGAACCTTTCTCCAAATGCATGAACTCTCGATCTCAATCATCCCTTAACATCTTGGGGTAGAAATAGTCATAGACGATCCTCTAAAAATCTTCCCAAACCATATCCTGATGACATACCCTCTGTGAGATAACATCCCACCATCTCTTGGTGGAATCATGTAGTATTTACATAGCAAGCTTCACCTGCCCATCCGAAGGCACCTCCAGATTCTCAAAGATAGCGAGAATGGACTCTAACGATGAATCTTCATCCGGTGGTCCACCATCATAGGAAAAAGTGGGAGGATGCTACTGCTAGAACACCCTCATCTGCACCTACATCTGGTATAATAGTAGGTTCTAGGATAGGCATAATGGGAGTATCTACTAGTAGTCTCTGATCTACCATTTCTGTGTGTTTGATCATTGCCTTGTATCAGGAGTACAATCAGACAACTTCTTGGTGGAATCATTCTTCAAGGTCAAGAACACGCCTTAGTTTAAGATTATCAAGGACAAAAACTTAGTATTTCTTGAAAGGAAAAGGAGAAGAAACATTCATGTTTTAAAAAATAGGGTTGCATGGTGTGTATAACCCCTAAATGGCATGTTTTCGTCATCTTTTAACATGGAATGTACCTATTCCAAACCTTGTCATGTAACACACCTACACATGGTGAGTTACTCCTACTACACGACATGTACTTGAATCTTTTTTTATTACATAGTTCTTATACATGGAAAAACTACACTGTTCTCTCCTAGGTAACACTACATGGTGTGTTCACCTTAGACACAATGTGTACTGGTTAAGTTCTAACCACCTGGGTCATTAGTCACATGGATGGAAACACAGTCCACTATAACATGACATGTACTCCTAGTATACGGTGTGTTCCACCAAGGATTTCTCAACCTCGTCTCTCATCTTACACAATCAGTCACATGGTAAAGTCTATATGGGATGTACATACAGTACACGACATGTACTTATGAAAAGTTTTTTCTTCCATCATAGAAGAACAAGTGGCATGTGTTCATAACACCACATGTCGTCTTGTCTAGGTTTCCAAACATTAAGCATATGTCACTTCTATAGAACCCCTAAAAACATAGAATTTTTTCCATGGATTGACAAATTCTGACCCGTGGGATCCCATACTCCCATGAATGAAAGTTTGGAATCCTTAATCACATCATAACTCAAGAAAATTCATTTTAAGTTCAAACATGATCCACAAAATTATGATCCAAGAGGGCCCATAACACCTTAGGGACCAAAGTTCTGTGTCCATCAAAATGAAACTTTACATATTCTAATACCCTATCAGAATTTCAGGTATTCTATCATAGCCTCTATCACAACAACATGCATATCTAGCAGAGCATCTATCATAACAACATGAAATCAGTAATGCACTCGAAATGGGATGACAAGAATGCATGACATGTGATCTCTAAAAAATTAATATATGATGCATGAGATTGAATACCCTCATCTCATTGGGTTTCAATAGAAATAGAACCACAATAATATCAATGATAATAGCACAAAACAAGTGAATCACCGAACGGTGAAATCAAACCAACTATAATAATTGCAAAACTATAAAAATTGGAATAATCGGTGTAACTTGGCTTTTCCCTGTACATGGGTTAGCTACTCCTAGGAACTTCTTATTACCAACTATATATTCCTTCCAATCCACGTATATATGTTTCAAATAGTATGTCAAAGGAGAAATAATTCCTTTGATACCACTTTGTAATGCCCCGGTTCTGGGTGCCTCCCAAGGGTACCCCGTACCCGGTTGGTCACATTGCCTCAAGTGAATTTTCCCAAATTCTAGAGGTTTCCGAATAGAAGAGAGGACCTTGGGTGTGATAGTGGGGAAACTATTCCCTCATTGGCAGAGTAACACAATAGAAAGAAATAGTACACATTAGTGGAATTAGTAATAACATGCAATAGAATTAACAGCGAAAGACTGATATTATAAAAAATTGCATCACACATAAATAAATTATGCATGTCACATGTATCTAGAAAATCATCCAAAAAAGTTACAATTATGGAAATAGAATACTAAAACCAATGTTTAGAAAATATTAAAATCCAACAGCATCGCAAGTCTCAGCTTAGTCCCATGCTCTCCAGCTCCAATAGTAATCAAGTACCTGAGGATGAAGAGTGCTTTCTCTTATCTATTCATACAACTATATAATCTATATGTGCCCAAAATCATGACCCAAATAGAGTGTGATACGAATCCCAATAGTCAACCACAAAAATAACTATGCCTAACTATCAGTGAATATATATCTGGTAATAAGAAGAAATGAAGCAATAAACTAAAAAGTACTCAAAAGTAAACAATACTGCAGTTTTCAATCACATTCATTTACATTTATTAATTATTAAATCCATTGAATAATTTAGACTCATGTTATATCCTAAGATATATATTCCATTTTATAATAGAAAACATATGTCTCAAAAGACCATCTAAACAAACAAGTAAGACTGAGTCCAAGCATGTGCTTTGGCTTGGAAGACTAGTCACAATCATTCAAACATTCAAAAGAAACCCTCTCGGAAAGTTATCATAGTCTAACCTCCTTGTATTAATATATCAAAAACTAAATAAACAAGAGTGACCCTCTGGGAAAGCTCACATGGTATAACCCTGTCGGTCCCACATAGTACTAATCAATTACAAATTACCTCATGGGTATCTCTCATAGTCAATACCCCCTAGGTCTCCATAGCAGCAACATAAATTGTAATAATGACCCTTTTGATTCTCTCAAAGTCAATGCACTATGGTCCCATGTTCATTTAATAATGACCCTATGGTTGCAATCACAGTCAATGCCCTATGGTCCAATATTCATTTAATAACGACCCTTTGTGTGACTCTCATGGTCTAACCCCTATGGTCTATTACCACTCGACAGCTCTCAAAGTCAATGCCCTATGTATCAACATAACAACAAATATACATTAAATAACATATCTCTGGAATCTCTCATAGAAAATTACCCTTATTCATACTTTCATTGTGTGAAACACATGCATCTCATATAAACAACAACTCCATCCTAACAATACAAGGCATGGAAAACAAGAAAGCCAACCCGGAAATTCTAGACCAAACGGTCAAAATCAACAAAACATGTAAAACACTTCCATAAACAAGGTAATAACCTTACGCCTAAGAAATAACCCCTTTCTCAATTAACAAACCAAAGTAGTTATTAAACAGGGTTAATCTCCAAAACACACAATACCCTAAACGTGGGTATTCAGATCTTTTAGCATATATAATCCATTGAAAATAAAAGAAAGGCACAAACCACCTACCTTGATGTTTTAAGAAGAGCACTCTTGAACATCAGCCCTTGAATCATCCAAGAATGATTTAGATCTACAAAAATGGTAAACCGATCAACCCTCGATAACTCATGAGAGAAAAGTAATCAGTACGAGAGGATCTTGGGGAAGAGAGAACTCACCAGTGGGAATCCAACTCACCTGAAGGTGTCTTAATCAGAGATTAGATGGAGGAATGGTAGCATCTCGGAGATCTTCATGCATACATCGCTCTCCTGTATTAGATACAGGTAGAAGAAGACACTTCTGAAGATTATACCCGACCTCCATCCAATTAATAAAATAAAAAAGTACATGGAGTGTTTATTTAATGTACATGTTGTGTACTAGACTCAACTGGCCCCCGCTTTAGGCGGTCTACCAGGCCACCACGTGGCTATGTACTTGGCCGTTACACATCCAGTACATGGTTACTTGCGGCAACCATGTACATGACATATACTCAAAAGTATGTGGCGTGTAGTTAGGAAATTTACAAATTATTCATTTTTCCTAAAAAACAACCCAAAATAAATATCCATACCAAAAATGAAGATTTGGGTTCTTACAGGATCATAGGATTGAAAAGGATCCATCATAACAAGTTTATTCATTGATACTAAAGGCTAATTAAGGAATGGTGTAGATGTAGTTCTCAAGAAAAAGTGGCTCATAAAGATTGCCTCAATAATTTTATATGTGTATTTCTTCATTCATATCCTCAATAAGAACTCAATGTATGTTTTTATTGGTTTACATGTCCCAAGTATCTCTCATGAAATATTCTCCGAAAAGAATATGGTAGCGTATGTATAGAATCCTCTTAGGAATGGGAGTATATAATAATAAATGGTAATCACTCAAGGTATTGAATCTAGTAATAATCCAATCAAAATAAATTGTAAGAATAAAAAATTATAATTAATGTAATCAACCTAGTAATCATGATAAAAATTATAAACAGGAATAAAAAATAGATTTCAATAATCTTTGACTTAATTTTATATTTTTTTCAATTGGTATACTGAAATTCAAATTTCAGAAAAATGTTTTCAATGAAAAATATCTCATTAAATAATGATAATATGAAATAATCCATGTGTGTCGACAATAAACCTCATGAAGGATTCCCCCACACAAAAAATGTGATAGTTTTCACACTATTCTTAAAATAATCATGGGTGAGAAAAAAAGTGTAGTATATGAAAAAACATAAATTTCCTTTTAGGAATTAAAAATAAGGAATTGAGAGCTCCCAATAATGAATGTCATGCCATGTGGAAACTTATTGGATGGTGATCATAATTTGGGCCACCTGAAAATATTGTTAAAAACAAAAAAGACCCACACTAGGCAAACTTTTATTTCATAGAGGTTAACTAATCTAGAAGAAGATAATTAGGTAGGTTCGCATAGTTGATAGTAAGGAAAATCATCTCAGATAAATGCAATAATTTAAGTAAATTAAAGTTTGGTACAACCTAAAAATAGAAATGGTAGTAAAGGAAAAAATGATCCTCAGAACAAGAATAAAACAATGAAAATAAAAATATATAACGACTATAATTAATCACTTAAAATTTCATCGTTAGCTAGACTTATGGGAAAAAACATCATTTAGTTCCATCCATCAGTGCAGAGGTCTTCTACCTTATACTATAACTATTTTCCATGTCATCATCCTCATGAGGTCGCTTAGTGGGATTAACCACCTCAGAAATAGTTTGAAAATGAAAGTGATCATAGGAGTGAATTGGATATCATTCAAGTCATGGAGTATAGACCTGTGGAGGATATATATAAAGGTAGAGATCCACAATATGTCTTTGTATGTCGATGACTCACTGATATATATAAGGAGGGATGAAATATGGTGTCCTAAATGACTCTTCAATGAACAAATATGATTCATAGGTGCCATGCATTTCTAAATTAATGTACCAGTGAATTGTAATTAAGACAACTAGTAGAACAGTAAAAAACTATATCCCATAAATATTTGTAAAAATTTGATACATCTGTGAATACACAAAAAAAAAGACACCCAAAACATCATATAAAATGGGATGGGACTAAGACATAAACAGATTGTAAAATCAATGACTATGATATCTATATCATGATTCCCCTGCCATACAGTGTGTGCCTGTAGTTGTCCCTCCATATCAATATCATCTATGGATGATGGGGCCAGTGTATTAACCTCCATGGTGGTTGTTGTGGTGCTAGAAGTAATTGGTCAATAATGGAGGGGGAAGGTGAAAATCCATATTGATCTCTGTGTGTGGTAGCTGAATAGCTTATAGGAACCTCATATGAAGATCGAATGGTGGGGCCCTTACCCATATAGCATGCTCTTATAGGTACTGCTATCGAGCAGTAGGGTCGGTAATCTCAGGAAGTCGGTCGGTAAGGTGGGATGTGTTGTGGTAATTGATAAAGAAGAATTTTCAGTAGGTGAGTGTGGCTGGAAAGATAAATAGGCTGATGAAGGGGGAAGGTGGTGAAGTTAGATGTGTATTTGAATGGAACATAGATATTCTGACAAAGTTGTCACTGATTCTCTAGGATGTCCAAGAGAATTGAGAAGAGGTTAGTGAGAATGGGTGGATGGGGTGTAGATGATATAGGGGTGGTGGTGGTAGGTGGAATGGTACTGGTAATCGGGCTAGAGGATATGGTGGAGGTGATGGTAGGGGTAGTATATTTGGGTGTAGGGACATGGGAATGGGAGGTTAGAAAGGATTTATGTTGGGTTGGTGCCTCTTTAGCATCCTCAACATATACCAGTTACCACTAGTATATGATCTCACTCTTCATAATAAGATCCATCTTGTGGAGAAAAATGATTATAATACTCTCCATTGGAACAAGGGAGCTTTGAGGTCTATAAGTGGTGAAGGATCTATGATGCCTAGACAGATGGGTAATGACAGAACCTTCCATCATCATAACTCATGTCCCCTCTCCTAGGTTAGGTAAAACACAATGAACAAACTAGGAATGTTGGCAACTAGTCCACCCATGGCTGTGGAATGAATAATCACCTCAATTTGGCTCACAATCTAATGAGCATTAACTTGATCGATCCATGAATGAGGTATGGCCTGGTGAAGGTTTTGAATAGAAGCACCATGGATCAAGGTGCTCTTCATCATGAATGGATCGTAAAGGCTTTGTGGGTCTCTATTAATCCAAACCCAAAGCTATGTGGACTCCACCTTTTTTGGATCGAGCTGTGGGGTTGGGAAAATATGATAGGTGATGAAGTTGGTGGAGTAAATGTTGAGGCTTATGCCTAAGACTCCAAGGGTGTGATACCATGGCCTACCTCTGAGTTTTAATATTATGTAGTTGATGTAATTCTTAAAGGTGGCTAGGAACATGAGTAAGATCTCTCTAAATGTCTCCTCATTCACCTTGGTGATGGGATATATGTGTATTTAGCTGATGAGGTCAAGGACCTCCTAGTTAATCTGGATCTTCTTAAGCACTATGAGGTTCAATGTATTTTTGGTCCTTATAGACTTCTCCTAGAGATGGACCGACCTGACCCAATTCTCAGGTGATGAGAAGTGAAGGTGGGTATGGAGGTGGGGGGAGGTTGAGCCCTATGACCCACTAGATGAAGACTATAACTCTTCATAAGAGGACATGGAATTAGATGAGGATGTATAAGAGTATGTAAAGGGATTTACAGGCTATGGATGATGATAATCTGTCCAAATCATAGGTGGTCGAGGTTTTCTTCACACTCAAGTGAATGATTGTATAGAGAGGTGATGATGGTTTTGGTACTATCCATATTAGAAGGTAAGGGAAATGAGAAAAGGATAGAGTGGAAGATAACTAACTGAGAGGTGAATGGTGGAGGAGGGAGTGGTAGCGAGCAATAATGTTTGGAGGATGTCGAAGTGGGGTTGGGTTAAAGAGGTTTTTCATGAAGGATATAATAAAGGAGGAGGGTTGGTGGATTTGAACCTAGGGTCCACAACATTTTGAAACCACCTAGAGAGTTCCACATTTTGGATTGGATTCAGGGAAATAAATCTCAATTTTAATTATTTTTGGACCCTCAATATTTACACACTGTATAATGACAAAAAAGTGTGTATTTTTCATTTTATTATTTTTTTAGCTAGTTTATATTAATAGGATTCCTTTAGTGATACCTTATTATGATCTAAACTAACCTATTCTTCCTACCATGGGTTGTCTCCCAATAAATGCTCATTTAATTTTGAGAGATAAAATATTTTCAATTTAGGTGAATTTGATAGTGATGAAATCCCCTTCATTGAATGGGTCCTGGTATATTTTCTTCCTTTTCCATTAACCTTGAATAGTGGTTCTCCTCCTTTCTAAATTTCAGTTTCTTCATATGGGAAAACTTTAATGATTTGGTAAGGCCACATCCATCAGGATTGTATCATTCAGGGGAATAATTTTAATCCTAAATTTAATTATAGAACATTTTCCCATGTGTGAATACTCAACACATAATTATTTGTTAATTCAATTTATCTGTCTTTTAATTATAAATTCTAGAATTCTCATAGGAATCTTTTCTAATTTCCTCTATCTCTTATATTTGGAGCATTCCTACTTCCCTGTATTTTTGACCATCCATGTTTATTTTTTAATTTCCCAATAAGATAATTTCTCAAATTAAAAAGGTAGATGGCATGGTTTTCCACACAGAAGTCATAATTGTTTACTGCTGATGGATGTCTTTTATGATGTGTCATATTCCAAAATTATGTCATCTAGTTTTATACTCGATTCATTTCTACATATGTCGACTATTTTCTATGGAATTTTTTTAATTTCCCTATTTGACAATTTTACATGCCTGCTAGTTTGAAATTTGTATGGATATCTATTGTTATAATGAATTATATACTTTCCAATAAATCCTTTTATATAATTATTTTTAAAATTCATTCCCTGATCACTAATGAGTAATTAGTGGAATCTGATTCTTGAGAATGTATTTGACATTATAAAATTCACGAATGCTTTTATTGTGTCACAAGTGGCCACCTCAACTTCTACCCATTTTGAGGAATTTTCCATGTTAACTGGGATATAAAACATCCCATGATAATAAGGAATGGTCCCATAAATTAATACACCATACATCAAAGAGTTTAACTTCCATGATGGTATTTTGGGGCATTTCATTTCATTTCCCCATGGTGGTTGTCTGCTAGAACCAATCAAAATGTTGATAAATTTTTTATTATATCTTGATTATGTGTCAGATAGAATAACCTACACTGAAGAATTTTGGAAATGGTTTATTCAATTCCATGATGGCCTCTATTTGGGGACATATGACACACTTTGAGTATGTTTTTTATTTCATCTTCTAGGATGAAGTGCCACATTAAGCCATTAGCACAGTGCATAAAAACTAGAAAATTATCCCAGTAATAATATTAAGCTTGGAATAATAATATATTACTCTAATGGTAGGTGTGGTCTGGGTAGAGTGATCCTGTGGAAAGATAATTTTCAATATATAAAAATCTTGTTTGGGTATGGGTATTTATCATGAAAAGGGTTTCATTGTGGATTTTATCCTCAATGTTAAGATTATCATCATCATTAACGCTGGGTTGTAGAGGTATGAGTATGTGATCAGTAATAACATTCTTAGTTCCTTTTGTATCTTTGATTACTATGGAAAACTCTTATAGTAGAGGATCTACTATATCAGAATTGTTTTATTATCATTTTTATTCATCAAATATTTAAGTGATTCAAGATCAGTGTATACCTCTACATTCGATAGTATGAGGTATGAGTGGAACTTTTCAAATGCATATAAAACTCCAATAATTTCCTTCTTTATAGTCATATAATTTACTTGAGTTTCATTATGTGTGTTATAAGCACAGTATACCGGACAGAAGATATTTCTGATTCACTTTCTTAAGGGAGCACCAACAACAAAGTCGTTAGCATCACACTTCATCTCTAAGTCCACATCACAATCTGCTAAAGTGATAATAGAAGAGGCCACTAAAATATTCATTAGGGTATTTATTTACCATCATCAGTCTTTAGTAAACTCTAAATGAGTGACTCTCAACAATAATTGTGTAAAGGGGTGGGATACTACCATAAATCCTTTAATGATTTAGTTCTAGAATCTTGTGTTTAGAAAAAAGATCATTACCCCTTTGAATATTTTGGGCTCAAGTAAGTGTTTTAGTAGTTTTATTTTAACTTGATCCACTTCCATGCCTTTGATTGGGATTTTATGGCTGAGGACTATGCCTCCTTGGACCATAAAGTGACATTTTTCTTATTTTAATACCATCCATTTTTTTTCACAACATTTTAAGACTAGTTCGAAATTACATAGGCATACCTCAAAGGATCTTCAATAAATCAAGAAATTTTCCATAATGATTTTGAGGGATTTTACGTCTATATCATGGAATGGATTTTTAATGCACTGTTCAAAAGTAACTAGTGTATTACAGTTACCAAATTACATTTTTCTATAGGAGATGGTCCTGAAGGGACCCTTGAATGTTGTTTTGGATAAGTCATCAAGACCAACTGCAATTTGATTTCATCCTGAATAGACATCCAAAAAACAACAGAATTAATTCCCTGCTAGTCTCTATATCAATTGATCCATAAAAGGTAATGGGAAATGTTATTTCTGGGTAGTCATGTTGGGGTTTCGATAATATATTCAGACTTTCGAACTAGTGATGGTTTGAGTTGAGATTAGATGATCTTCATTGTTATTCACAACAGTTAGGTTATCCTTATTTGGGATGAATTGTAGTAGAATCACCCATTCACTGTCAGAGATTGAAAATATTATTACAGTGTCTATAATTTTCAGCACTTCTTTCTTACCACCACTTTCATTAGTGGGGTGAGTCACCTCTAAGGTTGGTGTTTGGGTTTAGCATCTTCTTCTAGAAAAATTTTGTGGATGAATATTGTGGTTTAGATCCTTCTAATGTCATACACTCCCTAGGAAATAGTTTAATTATTATTTTTGGGACTTAAATCATCTTTTTCTCTTGTATTTGGGTTAGCTATGAGCTGATAATGACTGGTAATGCAACAATAGTCTCTAGGAAATAGTGCTTGAGTGTGATTGGAAATTGTTTTATTTCCAACATGGGTGGCTTGATGACCAATATTATAAATAGTGGGATAGATTTCCTTATTATATGTTCAAATTAATCTACTTCATCATGTTCACTTCCTTTATATTTATTAGGTTAAATGAACTTTATGTCATCCTTGATTGTCATGAACTCATCTCACACATTAGTAAGTAAGATATTATGACAATAGAATGTGTCATATTTTTTATTAGAAACCTTTTCTAAGTCAACCACAACATGTTCATATAAAACTATGAATACCATTCACCCTTGATTTATATCTATGAATTATTTTTTAGTGGAATAAAATATCCATATAAGAATAATTGGAATGTCTCCTTCTTCCATGTCTAATATTAGGAATACTTCTAGATAAATGGATTTTTAAACTTTTATTAAAACATAATCAAGAAGTACTTGAGGGTACTTTATTGATCGGTCAGCCAGTTATAATACCACTCTTGTTGGTTTCAATTATTCAAACCCTAGATTTTGAAAGACGCACATTGGAATGAGATTGGTTCTTACATCTAGATCATAAAATTATCTTCTAAAGTTGCATTATTTAATAGTGCATGGAATCAAGAAGCTTCTAGGGTCCCTCATATTAGGGGGGAGGGTATGTTGGAAAAAATAGAACATTAATTTTTTCAAAATAAATGACTTATAATTATTTAATATTCATTTTATTGTAAATAAATTCTTTTAATAAGTTGTATTAGGTAGGTATCTAAGTGATGGCCTCAATGAAGTGGATGTTAATGTCTAATTGTTTAAAATTAACTTGAAACTTATTGTATTTCCCTTAAATATTTATTTTAATCATTATTTATAGGAATTTATGATGGGGTTTTTATGCCAGTGGTCCAACAAAAACATCTTCCTTATTAGGATGATCTTTTATCGAATCATTTTTCAGTAAATTATGATTCTAGTTTTTTTGTCTTGACGAGCTTCCTTTATGCCATTAGTATCACTATCTTTATTGAATAATTTTCTCATGTTTTTCAAGAACCTTATCTTAACCCTTTAATGTTTTATGAAATTATATCACTTTCCAACTCTTAAGAACCACTGCCTTTGTCTCTTCTCTCGATTGATTCTCAATGTTATTAGGCAATGTACCCAGTAGTCCATCTGGTAAGGTCTTTGAGATTTGACCCATTTGGTGCTTGAGATTATGTTGGTATAATATTCAGTTTTTATTTCCATCTTATTTAGTAATTATAAGATTTTATTTTTGAAAAAATGTGGATATAATGTTTTCAATCTTAGATTGTAGAGGTGTTCCTTATTGTGGTGGTCTATAGGGAGCTGGTTATAATTTCTAATGAGCCCTAGGGGTAAGGGTTTATGAGGTATTTATATTTTGGTCAAGGATTTATAACTTTATATAGGTTCCTAGCTAGTCCCTAATTCTATTATGGTTCTTGAACAATCCACTAGTGATTGTATCCTTGGTTGGGTTGTTTTGCGGCTGTTCAGCATATCTCTACTGGCAGTAATGTTGTTGTTGTTGTTGTGGTGGTCGTTGTTGGAATTTTTTATCTTATTGATAGTAATTGAATTAATTAAAATATTAGGATTTTTGGTCATCTATACCTACTCTATAGTCTTGATATTAGTGCATACCTCCACACATCTTGTAGGATTAAATCTCCATCAATGGAGAAGGAGGGGTGGTGGTGCATCAGGTAACTAAAATAACTTGATCTACATTGTAAGATCCTTTAAATGGTCTAAGAGAATGTTACTATCCTACACTTGATGGATTCCATGAAGAGGTGGTGTCCTCAATAAATCTACCATATATTGTCATTATGGGATACCTATTCTAGAAGTTCTCAGACAAATTTTGGTGTCTTAGTCATGAGTTCACCATCAACAGTGACATCCACTACAATATATGATACAGTTTGGAGTCCTTGGTAGAACATATGAATCTTAATCAACACATATAGTCTGTGATGCGGGTATTTTCTAGTGATCTCCTTAAACTAATCCCAAGATTCCTATGTGGACTCTAAATCTGTCTGGTAAATGTTTTCAATGTCATTATATATCTTCTAAGTCTATATTGGTGTATTTTATTTAACCATTAATTTCCTTTCTAGGCCTTCCCAAGTTAGGATTAACTCGGGATCTTGGATTTTGACCCAATCCTTGGCTCAGTCATACAAGGAGATTGAGAAGACTCATAATATAATTTTATCAGATGACACAACCTAGTTGAAAATGTATTCCAAACCTATAAAAAGTTGGAAATATTCTCAATGGGGTCTTCACATTGATTCCCACTAAATTAAACCCTATGTCAGATCACGTTCATTAGTGCATTTTTTGATATTAAAATTATGAACCAATATAAAAGGGAATATAATATTTGGTGAAACATCGCTTATGGATGGAAATCCATAATCTATAATGGTCTTATCTTGATGAATCTAATGCTCCCAATAATTGGAAAGTGGAACATATTGAAGGTTATGTTGGTGTGGAGGTGTGTTATCATTACGCTCAACCATTGTGGAGGGGTGACATGCAGCTAAGGAATGATCCATCATAGGATCAAATGCAAGAATTTATTGAGTGTAAAGGGTCTAAGAGAGAGTAAAAGGGACCTCACGCATGAACATGTTGATGAAAAAGAGAGAGGAAGTAGTTACATAAAAATAAGAAAAATATAAAAATAAAATCAGGGAAATGTGAGGTAATCCCATGTCTGATCCAAAGTCTACAGTTCTTAGGAAATAATACCCCCCCCCCGATAATGGCACAAGAATTTTATGAAGCTGTATTCATCATTTTATACAAGATATCATTGATCAAATTAGATATTTTTGGCTCCCAAACTACATTTTACTATAAAGGCATAGTTTAGTGGTATTGCGAGGTCGAACCCATAGGGACAAATGTCAACCAAGGGAATAAGAAATTCAAACACTATATATGGATTCATCATGTTCACTCATTAATTTTTTCTTTTATAGAAATAGGTTTTTTGAATTTAAAATAGGAAACAAATAAGGTATCAAGGTCAATTTTTTGGATTTAGGAAAATAAAAGCCTAAATCTTGCTTAGAATAGATCCATGTATTAGCATGTAATGAACTAAAAGGGTCACCAATTGTTTATGGTCAAACCAATTGGATCTGTAATGACCAGTAAAAATTCAAGGAAATTTTTTTCTTAATTTTCTTTGGAATTTTACAAGAACGCAGTTTATGACGGCACCTGATTCTGAGGCCCGGTGTGCCCAGAATATTTTTCGGAAGTTTAGCACGGGTACGTTCAGTGAATGAAAGAGAGGGTTTTTCTAACTTTTGAACCGGTGCTCGGAATAGAATTCTGAGGGCACCGATGGAATTGCGGCACCGATAATTGCTTAGAAACACATTTTCGGGAGTTCCGTTTGCTCGGGTGTGGTTTTTAAATTTTCGGGTTAAGTAAATGAATAAAATAAAATGGTGCGACCAATTTATTTTATTTTAAATCGCCTAACCTATGTTAAGTGGATGACATGGGACCCACAATATCCTACCCACTTGGTAGGAAATTTGTGAAGTGGGTCCCACACAAGCCCCACTATTTCCTTCACCTTTTTTTAACCCCCCCCCCCCTCTTTTAATTAAGTAACGCACCCGCACCCCCTATTAATGAAGTCAACCCTTGCGTTTATTCTGGTTAAAAACGCCTCATTAATGTGGCAGTTTAAGCATTGGAATTAATTCACTTAATTGTTTCTTTCGTTTTTGAAATTTAAAACGCAAGACTTTTGAAATAAAAATAAGACAACTCTTATTTTTATTAGGCCAGTGGTGTTGATAGGCTAGTGATTTTTCACTCAGGCTCTTGAAGATATTCTCTTCCTCGCGAAGAACGTGAAGAACGCCGGATCCTCGGAAATCAATGACACTTCTTCCATGACGCTTCTTCCGCGATGCTTCTTCTACGGCGCTTCTTCTGCGATGCGATGATCCCCCTTCTGCGACGCCTTCTTCCGCGACGAACCCTCGGTCAATGAATTTGATGAGGTAGGGGTTTTGATTCAATTAAATCTTTGTGATTTATACCCATGGCATATGTTTAAATATTTGTCGGAAGCCTTTTTAAACCGCTAACGTGGTGGGTGCGGACCAACAAACAAGTCCGAACCCACCGTCCCTTCATTCTTGGTGTGCGGATCGGCGGGCGACGAAGAAACAGGCTGCTCGGGCATTGTGAGGACTTCGCAGTGAAGAACAGGTCCCGAGAGGGCCGTCGGCGAAGACGATAGGCAAATCTGACCACCGGAGCTCGTCCGGTGGTTCGCGGAGCGCTCTGCCTGTGCGCCTTGCCGGCATGGTGGCGCCCGGCTTGCCGCTGGGAAGGGCCACCGCGACTGAAGCCGCGGTGGCAGGCCGCTAGTCTCGTGACTGTGCGGGACCGGAGGAGGTGGGACGCGGCGCTCGGCCGCGCCCGCGGGCAAGGAGCGGGCCCCTGTGGGGCCGCGGTTAGCAAAGAAAGCGGGGGGCAGTGCCCCCTCCCCCACGCGTCTCAACGCTCAGCCGTTTCGGCCGAGCTTCCTGGCCTGTGCGCCAGCGCGCCGTGCGGCCAGACCGGACCGCCAGGATGGGCCGGGCTGTGCCCAAGTGTGCCGGACCCAGATCTGGGTCCGGTCGACCCTGTTCGGGCCGACCCAGGGTGTACCGTGCCGGGTCAGACCGGGCCCAAACCCCCCCCCCCCCCTAATACCAGATGTTTCAGTCAATTGCCCATAACATGAGCTACGGGCCTCCGATTGACGCACCTTCAGTTGGGTAGTGATCCTTGGATCGAGACAGTCGTTTTGGTATATTACACTTAAGGTTTTGATGAAATTTGTGTTCAACCGGGTTGGTTCGTACACGAAACCAACCGGGCCCTCGTAGCGGAAACGCTTATAACTTGAGCTCCGGGCGTCTGATTGACGTCCCGTCGACTTTGTTGGATTCCTCTAAGTGAGACGGACCTTTTGGATTACTCCACTCGAGGTTTGGATGCAGTTGGGATATGGTCGGGTTTGTTTTGACTTAAAAACCAACCGGGATCCTCTGACGAAAAAGGCAATAACTCTCAGACCGGGCGTCTGATCGACGCGTCGTCTGTCGCGTTGAGTTCCTGTTGAAAATAAGGAACTTTTGGATACATCAACTCCAGACTATGTGTCAGTTGATGTATCAGCCCCTTGGCTCGTGGAGCGGACCCTCTTGAACGAGCTTGCTATGTGCGGGAATCCTAGAGCTGGCTTCGACTGCGACGACAATGACGACTGTACAGAAATCCTCCGTGGATTCGACAGTGATAACTATAGCACTCAACGATCCTACGTGGATCAGTGCTATCGATCCTGTGTGGGTCAGCACTGAGCGGTCCTGTGTGGGTCAGCGCCTACGGATCCTGTGTGGGTCTGATCCTGTGTGTGTCATTGCAGGGGTTAGTTACCTATCGATCCTATATGGGTCAGATCCTGTGTGGGTCATTGCGGGGGTTAGTACCTATCGATCCTTTGTGGGTGATTGTGGGGGTTAGTTATCTATCGAACCTATGTGGGTCAGATCCTGTGTGGGTCATTGCGGGGGTTAGTACCTATCGATCTTATGTGGGTCCGACGACTTAGATGAATCAGTGGCTATATCTGATCATCTCTATCGTTATACGAAGAAGTATACCTGTGTGTGCTGAATCTTGACTTTCTTTCCTATGTGGATTATGTTATGCTTTCCTATGTGGATTACGTTATGCTTTTCTATGTGGATCAGGTTGTGATTTCCTGTGTGGATGTGATCGAACTTGGGCTCGGAGGTTAGAGCGAACTGGAATTGATGAATTAGGTATATATATGGGCATATACCTAAGTAGAGTCAGATGTTACTTTGTGATTGTATCTTTCCTTTGTGGATTATCCTTTCTGGATTCTGGGAGACCTTCGAGGGTCTTGGGGTCCCTACTGAGTAGCTTATACTCACCCCTGCACGGTCTATGCCCGCACTACATTGTGTTGGTTGCAGGCGACAGATAGCGCTGATCGTGGTTGAGGCTTGCGGAGTAGGTCGGTACCTAGAGGTGGACCATTAGGCGGGATGCACACGGAGCAGACGGCTGGACCAGGGGAGCTGTGGAGGCTATCTGTACCCACCCTTCAGGTGGGAATTCCAGTGGATGGCTCGAGGCTGTGGCTTTAATTTCAGTTGCTATTTTCCCTTTCTAGTTGTACTTTACTTTCAGTTGTTGTTTTCCCTTTCCAATTCTACTTTACTTTCAATTTGGGTTTGTATTCTGTCCCACATACTTTTCCGCACTTACTATTGTACCCAGTTTTTACATAGTGTTTACTTATGCTTTCTTGATCTATGGTGTTTGTTTACTTTACAAAGGCAATGCATTCCCTTTTTACAGAAAATTACTTCTTGGTGCTAGTCACCAGCCCCTGGCATATGGAAGGTGGGCTTGAGGTAGTCACAGCACGGGCCCCGAGGACGGGTCGTGACAAATTGCTATCAGAGGAGTTCGTTTCTACTACAGAACATTGGACTCTGATCTTTTTCTATGTGAAGCAATAGTGTTAAGAGTATTGAGTGTGCTTATCAGTCCATGGAGTCCAGTGTTGGTGCGGAGGCCGACGTATCCGTACACCAGGACCCTGACTTCTGATTTCCGACTTAATGGATGAAAACATTGATTGCATGTGTGTTTCAAGTTTTCCTTGTGATTACATTGTGTATGCTCACCAGGTATACTGTTTGACCATGGAACACATTTTTCTTTTCAGGATGGCCCCACGATGGCAGCCAGCTAGGGTTCCGAGCGTTGTACGTGACGACATCCCACCAAGCAACGAGGCCTCGGTACAGGGCCCTTTGACAGCATAGGCACCGGCGGTACCTCTACCCGCCGAGCCACCGCTGCTACCAGCCCCAACCACTGACGATGAACGTCGCCTTAGTGCACTGCATGAGTTTCCGCACCAGCGACTACCCAGGTTCCGTGGGGAGACGGACCCTCAGGAAGCCGAGGATTGGTTGGATGCAGTTGTACGGGTTTTCAGGTTAGTGAGGACACCACCAGACCTCATGGTGATCCTCGCATCGAGCCTCCTGCACGCGGCAGCAGGCAGATGGTGGTGCTTGATGCTCCAGGTGCACGATGAGGCATCTCTACTCTGGACGGACTTTGAGAGCCTCTTCCGTTCGGAGTTCTTCCCAGCCACCCTCCATGCGGTGTGCATCTAGGAGCTTCTACAGCTACGGAAGGGAAGCTTGACGGTCGCCCAGTACTCGGAGAGATTTACCGATCTCTCGCACTACTCGAGAGACATGGTATGTGACCCATTCTTCTGGGCCCAGACCATTGAGCAGGGATTGAGGCATGAGATCAGGGCATTGCCGATCTCGCCTAGTATTCCGACTCAGTCAGGGGTACTGGAGCGAGCCATTCTGATCGAGAGCTTCCTTGTTGTGCCTGCATCAGCAGTGAGACCTACCGCAGGGTGGCACGTAGCAAAGTCTTCTGCAGCAGGCCGTCAATGGATGAATCATGGGTCCAGGCAGACCAGACCCTTAGGCAGACGACCTCAGTGTTGTACCCCTCTCTCTTGGATTTTAATGATCACAATCACTCTCATCGTGTTCTAACTTGTTTTCAAGTGTTTTGATGCTAGGAAAAAGGTTGCCCAGGAGTTGGCCCAAGAAGGCTGATAGTGGACTCTCTGAGTCCACCGGCCAGCCGGTGGATTCCCACCAGCCAGCCGGTGGTCTCTGGCAGAAGCATTGCTTTCTGCCAGATCCACTGGTCAGTCGGTGTTAGCGCACCGGCCAGCCGGTATGGGCACTGGCCAACCGGTTCTTGCCCATCAGCCAGCCAGAGGACCCATGCAGTAGGCTTGCCCACTGCCTGGTGACACCGGCCAACCGGTGGATGACCACCGACTAGCTGGTGGAACCCAGACAGAAATCCTGCTCTGTCTGGACCACCGGCCAGCTGGGAGCTCAGCACCGGCCAGCCGGTGTGCCCAGTCAAACTAGCCGTTGGGCTTTGACCAGACTTGTTCTTTTGACCCCCAACGGCTCCGGAAGCCCTCCAACGGCCATATTGAAGTGTTTATGGGTATTTCTCCTATAAATAAGAAACCATGGATGTCAGGAACACTACCAAAACATATTTTGATGTCTTGATGCTCTAACGACAGATCTCCAAGGCCTCTTGTGATCCATTGCCATCCTTGAAGCTTGAGCTCCCTCTCCATCAGCTGCTCTCACACTTTTGGCGCTCAAGGATTCCGTGTGTTTTTATTATTTTATTTGTTTAGTTCTTCATTGGGTATGGATTAAAACAAACCTCTCATTTCCATTATTTCTTTCAATTGGGTTTCTTGCTATAACCATAATAAAAAACCAAGCTGTACGAAGGTGTTCTAGCCTACCTTAAAACGGCTAGTGGGTTTCTTGCTACAACCATAATAAAAAAGCAAGTTGTACGAAGGTGTTCTATCCTACCTTAAAACGGCTAGTGGGTTTCTTGCTACAACCATTAAAAAGAAAGCTGATGTATTAATCTCTCAACGGTTCTTGTTGGGAGCGGAGACATAGGCTTGGGAATTAAGCCGAACTTCGTTATCAAATTGTGTCTTGCCTTTTTTATTTCCGCTGCATTGATAATTGTTTTAAATTGTTAATTATTTTTGAAAAGGCAATTCACCCCCCCCCCCTCTTTCCATCCTCTACGACACAACATTTGGTATCAAAGGAAGCGTTTGTGTAATACCTTAACCGGTTACAAACTTAAGATCCTTAGTGATGGCTAATTCCTCGCATGCTCTCGAAGGGTATTCTATGACTCGAGCTCCATTATTTGATGGAACCAATTACACTTATTGGAAAACTCGCATGATTACTTTTCTTAGAAGCATTGGTTATCCTATCTATAGGATTGTAATGCAAGGAAATACTTTATCTATCAAGGATGATTCCAAATGGACCCCCGAAGACATTGCCAATTTTGAGCTTGATGGCAAAGCCATGAATTCTCTTCATTGTGGGCTAGACCATAATGAATTCAACCGTGTTTCTACTTGCTCCTCTTCTTATGAAATTTGGAAACTTTTAGAAGTAACCCATGAGGGCACTAACAAAGTCAAAGACACTAGATTAGACATGTATTGCCAAGATTTTGAAAGTTTCCCCATGCACCCAAACGAATCAATTACTGTAATGTTTACTCATTTTACTGACGTTTGCAATGTAAGAAAATCTCTTGGTGAGGATGTTTCTGCAGAAATGATGGTCAAGAAGATTCTTTGGGTCCTACCAAGCTCATGGGCACCAAAGGTGACCGCAATTCAAGAAGCAAAAGATGTCAAGAAAATGCCGGTTGAAGAGCTCATTGGATCACTCATGACCTACGAGATCACCATGAAGAGGCAAGCTGATAAAGAAGGTAAAACCTACAAGGAGAAAAAGAACATTGCTTTCAAAGCAAAGGAAGAAAGCTCCTCTGTTGATAGAGAATCCAAGATTGCTCAACTAGCAAGAAAAATGAGCAAATTCATGAAGAAAAAGAAGAACTTTCGAAGGGCACGAAAGGAAGAGCCCAAAGCGGAGAATGAAGTTACATGCTTTGAATGTGGAAAGAAAGGCCACATCAAACTGGAGTGCTCCATTTTCAAGAAAAGCGTAAAAGAAAATAAAAACAAGAAGGCTTTCAAAGCATCCACATGGAGTGCAAGTGATGACTCCATGTCTTCAAGCGACTCAAGTGATGAAGGTGAACAATGCCTAATGGCATTTGATGAGGTATCTTCTTCCGACTCCTCTTCCTTATCTTCCTCTTTCAATAATGACATGTCCTATGAATATCTCCAAAATGCGAGAGATCAATTGGAGGAAGGTTTTCACGAACTTACCTCTAAATTTATGGATTTGAAAAAGAAAAGAAAATTCTCATTTCTGAAAAAGAACAACTTCTCAAAAAGAATGAGGAAATTACCCTTAATATCCAAGATATTCCAAATGTTGATTATTTGAATTCAACCATTAAAGATCTAAGGGAGTATCTTGCCAAGTTCACCCAAGGTGAACAAAATTTGACCAAATTACTAGGTTCTCAGCGTTCGGCTAGAACAACACATGGACTTGGCTTTAACAAACAAGCCACTTCTTCTAGAGCACCCACTACTTTTGTAAGGGGGAGCTCTCAATATAAATTTTTTAATTATTGTAAAAAGATCGGGCACATGATTTATGAGTGTGATTGTAAAAATGAAAGGTATGGAAGCCCCAAAACCATTACCTACTCGGATGAGTATTTTAGATGGCAACACTCTAGAAAAATATGGGTTCAAAAGTCTCTTTTAGCTAATCTTTCCGGACCCAAACTTATATGGGTACCAAAATCTATTCTCTCTTGATTTTGTTGGATAAACGCCAAAGAATTAGGACTTCGAAAGGCTCGTGGTATCTTGACAGCGGATGCTCGAGGCACATGTGTGGCGATCCCTCCGAGTTCAACTCCCTTGAAGAATGCGATGGAGGATACGTCACCTTCGGTGACAATTCAAAAAGCAAGATCGTCGGAATAGGTACCATTGGATTTGGTAGCACCTCTTTAACTAAAGATGTTTTATTTGTTAAAGGTTTAAAACATAATCTAATTAGCATTAGTCAACTTTGTGATAGTGGTTTTTTGGTGAATTTTCAAAATGATTTATGCAATGTGTTTGATTTTCAAAACAAATTGATATTTTCTGCTTCCCATTTTCAAAATGTTTACATTATTGATTTAATGTCTCTAGCTAGCCAAAATGTTAAATGTTTAAGTGCTCTGGACAATGAGTCTTGGCTTTGGCATAGAAGGTTGGGGCATTGTAGCTCTCATTCACTTCTAAAGATTAATAAGAACAAGCTCATATGTGACCTTCCTAAACTTAAGTTTAAGAAAGATTTGATTTGTGAGCCATGCCAACTTGGAAAGCAACAGAAGTCTTCTTTCAAATCTAAGAAGGAAGTGTCCACTTCAAAATCTCTTGAGCTCCTACATCTTGATATTTTTGGTCCTACCCCTGTAGCAAGTCTAGGTGGAAAATCCTATACCTTTGTCCTAGTAGATGACTTTTCTTGTTTCACTTGGGTTTTCTTTTTAGCTCATAAAAATGATGCTTGTAGAACCTTTTTGAAATTCTCAAGGAAAGTAGAAAACGAAAAAGGATATAAAATTATATCGCTCCATAGTGACCATGGAGGTGAATTCGAGAACAAAGAATTAGATGAATTGTGTTCCTCTCAAGGATACAATCACACCTTCTCTGCCCCTAGGACTCCACAACAAAATGGAGTGGTTGAAAGGAGAAACCGAACTCTACAAGAAATTGCTCGAACCCTCCTTAGTGAATTCAACCTTCCTCAATTTTTCTAGGACGAGGCAGTTAACACTTCTTGTTATACTATCAATAGAGTCCTTGTAAGACCCCTTCTTAAGAAAACCCCCTATGAACTTTGGAAAGGAAAATTGCCCAAAGTTGGTTATTTTAAAGTGTTTGGTTGTAAATGATTTATCCTTAACACAAAATATAACCTTGGTAAATTTGATGTCAAATCCGATGAAGGTATTTTTCTTGGGTACTCCAACTCAAGAAAAGCCTATCGTGTCTTCAACAAACGTTCAAAAACCATCGAAGAATCATCTCATGTCAAGTTTGATGAAAATCTTCCAAAACCCCATCCGGTCATTGAAGATGTTGAAGATAAGCTTGATAAACTTGAATTAAATGATTCCTCTTCTCCTCTCAAGGAGGATGATGATCTTGAACCTTCTTCACCTTCTTTGCCTTCCACCTTGCCTAAGGTTTGGAAACCTTCTAGAGACCATCCATTAGAAAATGTTATAGGTGATCTTCAAGCCGGTACTCAAACTAGAAGATCAATCCTCAACGAGGTTGAACATCAAGCCTTCATTTCTCACCTAGAGCCTCAAACCATTAATTATTCCATTAATGATGAGAATTGGGTTCTTGCAATGCAAGATTAACTAAATCAATTCTCTAGAAATGATGTTTAGACTCTTGTTGAAAGACCCAATGATCATCCAATTATTGGCACTAAATGGGTTTTTAGGAACAAACTTGATGATCAAGGAAATATAACCCGGAACAAGGCTCACCTAGTAGCTAAGGGCTATAATCAAGAAGAAGGAATTGATTATGGTGAAACCTTTGCGCCCGTTGCTAGATTGGAATCCATTAGGATCTTGTTGGCTTTCGCCGCCCACTTAAATTTTAAACTTTTTCAAATGGATGTTAAAAGCACCTTTTTAAATGGTTTTATTTCAGAAAAAATCTTTGTTGAACAACCTCCCGGTTTTGAAGATCCAAAATTTCCAAATCATGTTTTTAAATTAACCAAGGCTCTATATGGCTTAAAGCAAGCCCCTCGGGCTTGGTATGAGCGGTTAACAAAATTCCTTTTAGAAAATGATTTTAAAATGGGTCAAGCTGATTATACCCTCTTTTTAAAACACACTTCAAAAGATCTTTTAATCGTCCAAATATACGTCGATGATGTTATCTTTGGTTCTACCAAAGAATCACTTTGTACTGATTTTTCAGATTTAATGAGAAAAGAATTTGAAATGAGCTTTATGGGGGAATTGAAATTTTTTCTCGGTTTTCAAATCTTTCAAAATTCAAAAGGTATTTTTCTAAGCCAAGGCAAATACACAAACGAGCTCTTAAGTCGTTTTGGTATGGATCAAGTAAAGGAAATTAGTACCCCCATGAGTACTTCCTGTAAGCTTACGATAGATGAAGTCGGGAAACCGGTTGATAACAAGCTTTATAGGAGTATGATCGGTAGTCTACTTTACCTAACTGCGACCCGTCCTGACATCATGTTCAGTGTTTTCCTTTGTGCTCGTTTTCAAGTCAATCCCAAAGAATCTCATTTTAAATCGGTCAAAAGGATTTTTAGGTATTTAAGAGGATCCAAAAACATTGGTTTATTTTATCCTTCTAATACTTCTTTCGAACTTTCTTCATATTCGGATGCTGATTTTGGCGGATGTCAATTAGATCGAAAGAGTACTAGTGGAACCTGTCGTCATCTAGGCAAGTCCCTTGTATCGTGGAGTAGCAAGAAGAAAAACTATGTTGCTCTTTCTACTACCGAGGCCGAGTACGTAGCCGCTGGGAATTGTTGTGCCCAAATTATTTGGATGCAGCACACTCTCTTGGATTATGGCCTTTCCTACGATCATGTCCCTATTCGGTGTGACAACACTAGTGCCATTAGTATTTCTAAGAATCCAATACAACACTCTAGAACAAAGCATATAGAATTAAGGCATCATTTCCTTCATGACCATTTTCAAAAAGGGGATATCACTTTGGACTTCATTTCTACTGATTTTCAATTAGCTGATATTTTTACCAAACCGCTCCCGGTTGAACGTTTTGATTTTATTAAGGGGGAGTTAGGAATAATTCGTCAATAAGCACTATTAAATATTTAACTCTTTTTTTTGTTGTTTATCTAATTTCTTCTCATTTTTTTTCTTTCCCTCCTAATTTGATAATCCCAAAGGGGGAGAAATTTCTCTGTTTACTAGTTTCATATTTCAATTGACTAAAGTGCTCTTTTTAAAAGTTCAATTTTTTTTTAAAACCGGTAAGTTATTGATTTTGTTCCTTTAAAAAAAATGAACTATGGTTACAATTTCAAAATGACTCATTCTCTTTAGATTAAGATCATTTTCAATACATGGTACATCTCTTCAATTTATTTTTTTTAAATGATCTCTAATATATTTTCATGTCCAAAATTGTTTATTTAAGTTTTCAATTGGAATATCATTTTTAAAGCATTCTCTTTTGTGATTGTGATCATCAAAATAGGGGGAGATTTTTGTACCCCTCTCTCTTGGATTTTAATGATCATAATCACTCTCATCGTGTTCTAATTTGTTTTCAAGTGTTTTGATGCTAGGAAAAAGGCTGCCCAGGAGTTGGCCCAAGAAGGATGATAGTGGACTCTCTGAGTCCACCGACCAACCGGTGGATTCCCACCGGCCAGCCGGTGGTCTCTGGCAGAAGCATTGCTTTCTGCCCGATCCACCGGTCAACCGGTGTTAGCGCACCGTCCAGCCGGTATGGGCACCGGCCAACCGGTTCTTGTCCACCGGCTAGCCGGAGGACCCAGGCAGTAGGCTTGCCCACTGCCTGGTGACACCGGCCAACCGGTGGATGACCACCAGCCAGCCGGTGGAACCCAGACAGAAAGCCTGCTCTGTCTGGACCACCGGCCAGATGGGAGCTCAGCACCGACCAGCCAGTGGACCACCAGCCAGCCGGTGAAACACCACCGGCCAGCCGGTGTGCCCAGTCAAACTAGCCGTTGGGCTTTGACCAGACTTGTTCTTTTGACCCCCAACGGCTCCGGAAGCCCTCCAACGGCCATATTGAAGTGTTTATGGGTATTTCTCCTATAAATAAGAAACCATGGATTCCGGGAACACTACCGAAACATATTTTGATGTCTTGATGCTCTAACGACAAATCTCCAAGGCCTCTTGTGATCCATTGCCATCCTTGAAGCTTGAGCTCCCTCTCCATCAGCTTCTCTCACACTTTTGGTGCTCAAGGCTTACGTGTGTTTGTATTATTTTATTTGTTTAGTTCTTCATTGGGTTTGGATTAAAAAAAACCTCTCATTTCCATTCTTTCTTTCAATTGGGTTTCTTGCTACAACCATAATAAAAAAGAAAGCTGTACGAAGGTGTTCTAGCCTACCTAAAAACGGCTAGTGGGTTTCTTGCTACAACCATAATAAAAAAGCAAGCTGTAAGAAGGAGTTCTAGCCTACCTTAAAACGGCTAGTGGGTTTCTTGCTACAACCATTAAAAAGCAAGCTGACGTATTAATCTTTCAACGGTTCTTGTTGGGAGCGGAGACGTAGGCTTGGGAATTAAGCCGAACTTCGTTATCAAATTGTGTCTTTCCTTTTTATTTCCGCTGCATTGATAATTGTTTTAAATTGTTAATTATTTTTGAAAAGGCAATTCACCCCCCCCCTCTTGCCATCCTCTACGACCCAACACTCAAGACATTGTCTCAATAGTGCGGGGCACACAGTGCGAAGCTTGTCTTTCGAGAGGCAGACATTGCTATGCATGCGGCGGGCCAGGCCACATGGCTCATGACTGCCCGAACCGACGTGTCGAGGAGCAGCAGACGGTTGAGGGGCCACCTAGGCAGAGGCAGAGGGTCGACAGTGGCGGTCTGCAGGGAGTAGGCAGACGAGGCAGAGGATCTGACCGAGCAGCAGGTGGTGGGAGATGCTTTGAGGCTCTACCACCACCACCACCAGGAGGTCCACCCCAACCATAGGGAGCTGGCGGGCAGAGGCAGGCACAACTCCAGGAAGCGGAGGTCTACGACCATGGTGGACCCAAGATGATTCAAGGTACTATCTGTGTCGATTCCACCCTTGCTATAGTTCTTATAGACACAGGAGCGAGTCATTCTTTCATATCTGATTCCCTTGTTCGGAGCTCGGAGATTCCGACAGAGCCGTTGGCTCGATCTTTACGGCTAGAGACTCCTACAGGAGCAGACTCGATGATTACGCACTGGTGTCGGCAGTGTGAGATTACTCTAGGAGGCGAGAGCTTCAACTGGGATCTTCTTGTAGCGGCGTAGAGGCCTTATGACGTCATCGTGGGCATGGATTGGTTATCTAGAGTCCATGCTCAGATTGACTGTATTAGGCACAAGGTGCGGTGTGTACGCACCGACGGGAGCAGGTTCACCTTCACCGGTGAGAAGGGAGCCTTCGCTGCACAGGATGGACTCTCCCAGAGGAGAGGAAAACCCATCACTCATCAGTTGGCTAGCCTCATCCTAGGAGCAGTTGACGTGCAGATTCCTGGTTTTCCTGTAGTGGTGGATCAGTATGCGGACGTTTTCCCTGATGACGTTCCAGGACTACCTCCACGCAAAGAGGTAGACCTTTATATTGATCTGTACCCCGGGACAGCCCTGATGTCCACCCCAGCATATCGGATGGATCCCGCCGAGCTTCGAGAGCTATGGGTATAGTTGGAGGACATGCAGGGAAAATGATAATCTGACCCAGTGTTTCACCCTGGGCTTCCCCGATATTGTTCTCCAAGAAGGTGGACGAGAGCTTGGGACTTTGTGTCGACTATCGTCGCCTGAACCAGGTGACAGTGAAGAAAAATTATCCACTACTGATGATTTATGACCTCTTCGATCAGCTCAAGGGAGCACGGTGGTTCCCAAAGATAGACCTCAGGTTAGGATATCATCAGCTCAGAGTTCGGGACGAGGACGTGCAGAAGACAGCTTTCATATGTCGGTATGGCCACTATGAGTTCTTGGTTATGCCATTTGGCGTAACCAATTCTCCAGCAGTGTTCATGGGCCTCATGAACAAGATCTTTCAGCCATACCTTGATCGATTTGTCTTGGTCTTCATCGACGACATTTTGATATACTCGACCACTGAGGAGGAGCACGCCTACCACTTGCGGGTTGTACTAGACACACTCCGAGAGCACCAACTTTATGGAAAGCTCTTGCAGTGTCTGTTCTAGATACATGAGGTCCACTTCTTGGGACATGTCATCTCTGAGGTGGGAGTTGCAGTGGATCCTGCGAAGATCGAGGCAGTGCTAGCTTGGGAGCCACCCTGGAGCGTGACGGAGGTGCGGAGATTCTTGGGACTAGCTGTATACTACCGGAGATTTGTTCCAGACTTCTCTAGAGTTGAGGCACCACTCTCAGCTTTGACAAAGAAGGGGAAACCCTTTGTGCGGCCAGACAGATGTCAGTAGAGCTTCCAGGAGCTGAGACAGAGATTGACCAGCGCATCTATCTTGAGGCTACCAGAGGAGGGGGTAGGCTACATAGTCTACTGTGATGCATCAGGGACCGGACTCATATGTGTCCTGATGCAGGATCGGGCAGTGATCCCCTATGGATCACGCTAGTTGAGGCTGCATAAGCAGAACTATGCTACCCATGACCTGGAGTTAGCAGCAATGGTCTTCACTTTGAAGATGTGGTGACACTATCTGATTGGTGAGCGCTTTACAGTTTATTCTGACCATCAGAGTCTCATGTTTTTCTTCTCTCAGAAGGAACTGAACCTGAGATAATGGTGATGGCTCGAGTTCTTTCAGGACTATGACTTTGAGATATTATATACTCCTGGGAAGGGGAACGTAGTAGCTGATGCTCTCAGCAGGAGGACGGGCATTCAGCTACTTAGGGAGGCGACAGAGCAGCTAGCTGCTTTGCAGATATCCTTCATGGATAGAGATGGATCAGCCTTCCTTCATTCACTCACAGTCACTCCTCCAATACTGTAGTGGATCAGAGAGGCATAGCGTGGAGACACCGACTGTGAGAGGCGGCGTGCGCAGATATCCTCAAGAAAGGCACCTGATGGTTTCTCCTTATGAGGAGAGCACACAGTCCTTTTCAGAGGACGTACCTTGGTACCGGTTTCTTTATGAGTGGAGGTGCTGAGAGAGTTTCAAAATTCCCCTTTGGCGGTACATCCTGGAGTGGAGAAGATGTACCAGGATCTCAGATGACAGCACTGGTGGCCGGGCATGAAGAAGGTTGTGGCAGAGTTCGTTTCTCGATGCCTCACCTGCCAGCAGGTGAAGGCAGAGCACCAGGTACCAGAAGGCTTTGTACAGGCCTTGGAGGTCCCGGAGTGGAAGTGGAACGGGAAATCTATGGACTTCGTGACTGGACTTCCATGCACTTTCAGGGGTCACAACTCCATTTGGGTGATTGTCGACTGACTCACCAAGTCGGCTCACTTCTTACCCATCAGAGAGCAGGGATCAGTGGAGAGATTGGGATGTCTCTACGTTCAGGATATTGTACGGCTTCACGGTGTTCCATCATCTATCATCTCCGATCGAGATGCTCTCTTTACTTCCCGGCTTTGGAAGGGGTTGCAGGAGGCGTTCGGGACGCAGCTACGTCTGAGCGCCGCCATTCACCCTCAGACGGATGGTCAGACGGAGAGGACCATTCAGACTCTCGAGGACATGCTCCACGCATGTGTCCTTGACTTTGGTTGCAGCTGGGTGGACCACCTACCCTTGGTGGAGTTCTCATACAACAAAAGATACCAATACACCATGGGGATGTCACCATATGAGGCATTGTACGACCGACCTTGCAGATCTCCTCTGTGCTGGATAGATCCTGGGGAGTCAGCACTTGTGGGACCGGAGATGGTCCAGGCCACGATAGAGAAGGTCCAGGTCATCTAGGAGCGGATGAGGACAGCTCAGAGCCGGCATAAGTCTTATGCTGACAGGAGGCGGAGGCCACTAGAGTTCGAGGATGGCGACCACGTCTTCTTGCGGGTCTCACCTTGACGTGGATTACGGAGATTTGGCCAAGGAGACAAGTTATCTCCATGCTTCATCGGACAATTCTAGGTCCTCAGCAGGATTGGCGAGGTGGCTTATCGCCTGGGTCTACCACCTCAGTTGCACCGGGTGCACGACGTCTTCCACGTATCTCAGCTGAGGAGATACGTGCACAACCCGACACATATCATTCACCATGGGGAGCTGGACATTGATGATGGGGCGACTTTTGCGGAGGTCCTAGTGGAGATTGAGGATCGACATTAGTGGGTCCTACGTGGATGGTCGATTCCTCTAGTGCGCATCAGATGGCAGCACATGAACCTTTAGGAGATCACGTGGGAGCGGGAGGCTGAGATGCGTGCTCAGTACCCACATTTATTTCCCTAGTTTTTGATGTTTCTTTATGGGGACGTAAAGCCCTGCGGTGGGAGTAATTTAATGACCCGTAAAAATTCAAGGGATTTTTTTTCTTAATTTTCTTTAGAATTTTACAAGAACTCAGTTTCTGACAGCACCTGATTCCGAGGCCCGGTGTGCCCGGAATCTTTTTCTGAAGTTTAGCTCGGGTACGTTCAGTGAACGAACGAGCGGGATTTTCTAACTTTTGAACCGGTGCTCGGAATCGAATTACGAGGGCACCGATGGAATCACGACGCCGGTAATTTCTTAGAAACACCTTTTCCGGAGTTGCGTTTTCTCGGGTGTGGTTTTTAAATTTTCGGGTTAAGTAAATGAATAAAATAAAATGGTGCGACCAATTTATTTTATTTTAAATCGCTTAACCTATGTTAAGTGGATGATGTGGGACCCACAATATCCTACCCACTTGGTAGGATATTTGTGAGGCGGGGCCCACACAAGCCCTGCTGTTTCCTTCACCTTTTTCAACCGCCCTCCTTTAATTAAGTAACCCACCCGCACCCCCTATTAATGAAGTCAACCCTTGCGTTTATTCTGGTTAAGAAACACCTCATTAATGTGGTGGTTTAAGCATTGCAATTAATTCACTTAATTGTTTCTTTAGTTTTTGAATTTTAAAATGCAAGACTTGTGAAATAAAAATAAGACAACTCTTATTTTTATTAGGATGGTGGTGTTGAGAGGCTAGGGAGTTTTCACTAAGGCTCTTGAAGATCTTCTCTTCCTCGCGAAGAACGCGAAGAACGCAAAGAACGAGGATCCTCAGAAATCAACGATGCTTCTTCCGCGACGCTTCTTCCGTGACGCGACGATCCCCCTTCCGCGACGCCTTCTTACGCAACGTGCTTTTCCGTGACGAACTCTCTCTCAACGAATTCGACAAGGTAGGGGTTCTGATTCAATTAAATCTTTGTGATTTATACCCGTGTAATATGTTTAAATATTTTTCGGAAGCCTTTTTAAACCGCTAACACGGTGGGTGCGGACCAACGAACAAGTCTGAACCCACCGTCCCTTCGTTCTTGGTGTTCGGATCGGTGGGAGATGATGAAACAGCCCGCTTGGGCGTTGTGAGGTCTTCGCAGTGAAGAACCGGTCCCGGGAGGGCCGATGGTGAAGATGGGAGGCAAATCCGACCACTGAAGCTCGTCCGGTGGTCCGCGGAACGCTCCGCCGGTGCGCCGCTGGGAAGGGCCGCGACGGCAGGCCGCTAGTCCCGCAACCGCATGGGATATGAGGAGGCGGGACGCGGCGCTCGGCCTCGTCCATTGGCAAGGAGCGGCCCCCTGTGGTGCCGTGGTTAGCAAAGCAAGCGGGGGGCAGCCCCCCCCCCCCCATGTCAACGCTCGGCTATTTCGGCTGAGCCCCCTGGCCGGTGCGCCATCACAGCCAGACCGGACCGCCAGGCCGGGCCGTGCCCAGGTCGGGCTGGGCCTTCCCCAGGCCGGGCCGCGCCGCGCCCAGGTCGCACCAGCCGGGCCGGATCCCGGACCCGGGTCGGGTCGTCCCGGTTCGGGGTGACCCAGGGGTACCGGGCCCGAACCACCCTAATACAGGACATTTCGGCCTGTTGCCCATAACTTGATCTACTGGCCTTCGATCGATGCACTGTCAGTTGCATAGAGATCCTTAGATCGAGATGGTCGTTTCGGTATATTAAACTCAAGGTTTCTGAGAACTTTTCGTTTGGCCGGGTTGGTTCGTACACGAAACCAACCGGGCCCTCGGAGCGGAAATGCTTACAACTTGAGCTCCGGAAGTCCGATTGACGTGCCGTTGACTTTGTTGGATTCCTCTAAGTGAGGCGGACCTTTTGGATTACTCCGCTAGAGGTTTGGACGCAGTTGGAGTATGGTCGGGTTGGTTTTGATATAAAAACCAACCGGACCCCTGGGACGAAAAAGCCAATAACTCTCAGATCGGGCGTCCGATCGACGCGCCAGCTATCGCGTTGAGTTCCTGTTGACGATACGGAACTTTTGGATACATCCACTCCGGACTATGTGTCAGTTGATATATCAGCCCCTCAAATCGTGGAGTGGACCCTCCCGAATGAGCTTGCTGTGTGCGGGAACCCTAGAGCTGACTGCGATTGCGACGACGATGACGACTGTACAGAAATCCTCCGTGGATTCGATGGTGACGACTACAACACTCAGCGATCCTACGTGGATCAGTGCTACCGATCCTGTGTGGGTCAGCGCTCAGCAGTCCTGTGTGGGCCAGCGCCTACAGATCCTGTGTGGGTCTGATCCTGTGTGGGTCATTGCGGGGGTTAGTTACCTATCGATCATGTGTGGGTCATTGCGGGGATTAGTACCTATCGATCCTTTGTGGGTCATTGCAGGGGTTACTTATCTATCGATCTTATGTGGGTCAGATTCTGTGTGGGTCATTGCCGGGGTTAGTACCTATCAATCCTGTGTGGGTCCGACGGCTTAGATGAATCAGTGGCTATATCTGATCATCTCTATCGTCATACGAAGAAGTATACCTGTGTGAGCTGAATCTTGACTTGCTTTCCTATGTGGAATACGTTATCCTTTCTTATGGGGATTACGTTATGCTTTCCTGTGTGGATCAGGTTGTGATTTCTTGTGTGGATGTGATCGAACTTGGGCTCGGAGGTTGGAGCGAACTGGAATTGATGACTTAGGTATATGTATGGGAATATACCTATGTAGAGTCGGATGTTACTTTGTGATTGTATCTTTCCTTTGTGGATTATACTTTGTGGATTATGGGAGACCTTCGGGGGTCTCGGGGTCCCTACTGGGTAGCTTATACTCACCCCCTGCATGGGTTATGCCCGCACTACGTTGTGTTGGTTGCAGACGACGGACAACGCTGATCATGGTTGAGGCTTGCAGAGCAGGTCGGTACCTGGAGATGGACCATTGGGCGGGACGTACACGGAGCAGACGGCTGGACCTGGGGAGCTGTGGAGGCTATCTGTACCCACCCTTCAGGTGGGACTTCTAGTGGACGGCTCGAGCTTGCGGCTTTACTTTCAATTGTTGTTTTCCATTTCCAGTTGTACTTTACTTTCAGTAGCTGTTTTCCCTTTCCAGATGTACTTTATTTCCAGTTTTGGTTTGTATTCTGGCCCACTTACTTTTCTGCACTTACTGTTGTACCCAGTTTTTACTTAGTGTTTACTTCTACTTGCATGCTCTATGGTGCTGATTTACATTAGAAAGGCAATGCCTTCCCTTTTTACCGGGAATTACGCCTTGGTGCTAGTCGCCAGCCCCTGGCCTATGGAAGGCGGGCTTGGGGTAGTCACGACACGGGCCCCAAGGACAGGTCGTGACAGGATCTTCCAATGTTGCAACTGTACCTTGTTCTGGGTACAACTAACAACCTAGATTCATTAAACCTAGATTATATGAATAGGGTATCATAGAATAATGGTCATAGTCCGCTCAATTCCAATTAGGTGAGGTTCTTTCATTTTCACTTTCCATGGCCAGGGCTAGGTAATAGAATGTGATGAAAAGTTGGTTTTAAACTAATTACTAGTCATAGGGTTACCAAGATTCTGTTCATGTATTCATTAGGTTCTAAAAAACCCTCCTATAAACCCCTAATCCTAGTCTAATTATTAGTGCATGACGGTGTTAATCAAAAGAAAAGGAATATAAAATAGGATTAGAATAATCCTAAATTAATTCAACAATAAGAAATACACATTAAAACAATTAAAAAATCAATATTATAAATTAAAAAAAAGTAAATTCAATAAAAAACATACTCAAAATAAATAAACAATGAATAAACCACAAGCATTATGAAGAACAATGAATGATATCAAAAAAGAATGTAAAAAGAGAAAAGGAATTTAACGATTGAATAATCTATGTAGGATGTAAAAAAATAAAAATAAATTACTAAAAAATGGAAGAATTAATTAAAACATTTTTTGGAAGAGGAAATTAATGAAAATAGAAGGAAACCCAATAGAAAAAACATTGGTCCAAGATTTTATGCATGGTGGGCATTTCCAAAATACGTATAGGAACAGAATTTACAAGATGTGTAAATAATGTGTGTCATGTAATCACTTTAAGTGGCATTTATCTCAACTATTACAAGATGTGAAATATTTACAAGTCATGTACTCCCAATACACATTCTCCTTCAAAAATATTGAATCTCATGGGATTATTAGTTTAAATCATTGATTGGATGGGATCTTGAACTTTTTCACATCATGTACATTCTACACATCATGTATGTGAATCATGTCCCACACTTCCTTCATGTAGTGTAATTTCAGTGGAATTTGGACTATGAAATTCTCATGATGTGTAATGTATTTACACATTGTGTAGTCACTTCATGTCATGTAATTACTCATGAGAATTCCTTTTGTCTGAATTAATGATAGGAGGCAATAAATGTCATGTATGTGATTATTTATGTGCAAAACGTGTTTTTCTATCTTTTCTGAATTTCATCCTTTGAGTCCGAAATTCCAAATTCCTATGAAAACAAACCGAAACCTAGTTCATTATCAATTAAAACATGAATTAACCTTATATAAATGTATAAACATTTTGTATAAAAATTTGGATAATCAATGGATGATGTGAAACTTGTTTTAATGGTTTTTTCCTTGATTTTTCGTTGTTTCAAAACCCTTTTTTTGAAAATAAAATGGTTTATCAAAATATTTATTTTTTGAAATGTGTTTTTTGAATGAATGGAAAGTGTGAATTCCCGTGATTTTATGAATTTTTTTATAAATGGATGGTTTCCCATATGGTATTTAGAATAACGAGATGTTTCCAAAAGGGGGTTTTTAATAAAATAATTTTGGGATGAAATATTAAAAGGGAAATTAATCTTAATTAGAATTATTCGATTCATGGTTCACTATACCAAATTCATTTTTTAGCAGTTATTTTTGAACGATGGTTTACTAAAACCCCTTTTATTAAAATTGAAAGAATTTAGAGATTGGATTTCCAAAAATGACGCTAAATGTTATCTATTTACTAAGAAAGACACACTTCCCCCCAAGCCCCATCCTTGTTCCCCAATCCTCCCATAACCTCATGCACTCACCACAACTATGTCCCCCCTCCCAAAATTTGAACTCTAGTTTCTTACCGGCCCTCTTGATCCCTCACCGGTGCTCTGAATACCCCCACACCTCATATTCCCAATCAATTATCGGCGCTCTAATTTCCCATGAGCCCCCTAAACTCGATCCCCGCAATCCAAATCCTGAGCTAGTGCTATAGTCACCCCTAATCCCCTGAGTCATCTACCTCTCCATGACCCTTTTTGCAGATCCAATTTCCCCTAAGCCTTAACTTGATATCTCACTGCATTCCACTCCTTCTCCCACAATACATTCCCACTAGCCCCCTTTCTCCCCCTTCTCCCTTGAACCCCCACCCCCTTTCTCCCTTTGATTTCAAATTGTAGTAATCCCTCATTTCTTCCTACTTTCTTCTCCTTCCTTATTCCCTTTACCCTTATCTCATTTTTTTTACTCCTAAAAAACCCCAACCTATGTTTGGGTCAGGATTAAGGTTTGGGGAAGTTCTAATGATGTGGATTTAGGTTTTCTAGGTAGAGGATGTTGTTTATTATCTTGATTTTCCATTAACGTAATTTTATACATCACATGGGTCTCAAAATATAAGTGTAATATTCATATATCACTTTATTTTCATGTATTGTATTTAAAAGGTCATGTGGTTCTTGTTTAGTTAGTTATTGGAGGCTGATAATTGATTAAATATACATTGTGAGTTAGTCAAGAAGCAATTTTATATCATTATTTTAAATTGTACTGAATATATTTTATCTAGTGTAAATCATGTTTTTTCTATGAATTTGGGATGTTAATATTTATTTTTAATTGTAGTTTTATTATTTATAATTGATTAATCATTTAGGTAGTTTCGATTTTAATATTCTACATAATGGGCGATCACCATGATCACTATTTTCTATCTACAGATATTCAGTTTACCCCCACATCGAAGGTTAAATCCAAATTTTCTATAGATCAATTCTTGTCCCTTTCCCTCTTAAATTGAAGAAATAGTTTCTCAACTACTTTTTGAGTCCCTCGTCAATAGTTGTAACCTCTATAATACAAGGGTTTTCATATGAGGTTATGTGATGATCCTCAGTTGATTATAATTCGGGTCATGTGGGAAGGGATGTTACCCATCCATGCTTAGTAAGGTCACGAGTTAAGAGTTATTCTCATACATGATGTAGAAATTCTCACACATATCTTTAATTATTAATTCACTAGCTATTAAATATCTTTACTAATAAAAACTATAATTATATAAACATAAAACAAATTATATCGTGTCTATAAATTTAATATTAAAAATAAATAGTATACATATCTTATCTATCTCCATGTTAAACATTTGTATTCATGTAATGTTTTTTGTCTTAAAGGGATTATCATTATTATTTAATTATCACTGCCATAATTGATTTTTTACTTTAGTATATATACTTAATAAATATTTATTTACTTATTTTTATCCTTTTTTATAAAATATAAAAAATATACAAAGAAAAAATAATCAATACTATAATTTTTAATAAATCTTGGAATTATTCAAATAATCATTTCTTTATGTAATATATTTATAATTAAAGGAAAATTATTAATTAAACAAATGATAAGAAAAAATATAAAAAAATAAAATACTTATATTTTAATTTTTTAGAAAATAATATTGTAACATATAAGAGGTTGGTGTGCATTGAATAAACCTGGGACATATGGTAAGGGGGATCTCTCTTAATTGCCTCTATTTTTTGAATTTATTTACCGATATTTCAAAATATTCTTTTATTTATTGTATTATTTATTATATATGAATAGAATAAATTCTACTTTTATTCTAATTTATTTATTTAATTTACATATTCATGTTTAATTGGATTCAATGTTTTATAGAAACTCTTAATTTTCTCATCAAAATCATATTTTCTCTATATCTTCTTAAAAAAATGTAATTTTTTTTCCCATTTTTTTAGAAAAGAAAGAAAAAAGGCTTTATATAATAAAATTAGGGTTACAAGAGTCGAAAGGAAGGTAATTTACATTTATAATGTTGAATAATAGGAAACAACTCCTAGGGTATGCTAGAATGATGAGTGAAAGTATCCTCAGAGGCCCCTTTGTTTGCAAGGAAATCAAAAAGTTAATTGGCTTCATGATAGAAATTCATGATAATGTAATTCATTGATGCAAGAGTGTCTATATATTTAACCCACTTAGATGTGAGCATACATGCAAGATGAATCTGACCCACTCTAACCGCTTAGATGATGGTGGATGAGTCACTTTTGGACCAGATATTATTCTAATTTCTTTTGTGAGAAACAAAAATATCCTTGATGAAACCCATAATCTCTACTTCAAGAGTTGTTTCATGTCCACAGGAACCGTGAAATACTTATAAAAATTACCATTATGATATTTGAAAGAAATTTCGTAGCCGGAAGGTCCTGGGTTTCCTCTTGAGGGGTCATACGAATTGCACTTTATACAGCCTGTAAATGGAGGTAACCAGAAGACTTCAGTGGTGCTAAGAGGTTTAGGACAGGTTCCATGTATGCGCATCATTTTCACATGGCATATAGTTTTTTATGGATTTCTAATGGGAATTTAAATTTCAGTTTAAATTAAAAAAATTGAATGATTTTCATATACAACCTAAAAATATAAAGAGGTTATCTTATCAATTCCTGTGTTAATTAAATTTGAATAAATTTCCATTGAATGAACTGTTAATTCATGGTTTATATTTATTAAACTATTTTAAATGATTTATTATTATTTTAAAAGAACATTACAAGCCCATTGTATGCTATAATGGATTTTGTGATTGTAATAGATGTGTTACATGATTAGATCATACGAAACTAGTTGATAGGCCCTCTTAAAAATATATTACCATGGAATTTTTTGGGCACAATAATCCCAATTTGTTCATTAAATGGTTTTAAATGGGTTAAATACTTGAAATAAAATATGTAACATGTTAAAGGGTTCTTAAAATTCATGATGGATTTTCTAATGGAAATAAACTATTTAAAGGGGTCATCAACACCAATTCTTACATCAAAATGTGAGTGTGTTATTTTAGAGGCATGTTTTAGGAATTGAAGGTAGTTGAAATTTATTTATTTTTAAATGTTTTTGAGACTCTAATTCTCATAGTGGATTGAATTTTTTTAAAAATGTGACTGTTTGGTCCTGAAAAATGGGTGCTTGACACAAGTTGACTTCCTTTAAAGAGGCATGTCTAACCATCAAAATTTATCTTATGTAAAGATTTTTATTTCCAAATTGGTTTTCCACTTGATTTTTGATAAGTATTTTTCAAATATAAATTTAGATTTAGTTTTAAAGTGGTGTGAAAATGTGTTGTATTTTGAATCACTTTACGAAATCCTAATGGACACTTTAATAAAAGTGTTTTGATAAATGCTTGAGACCCTCTTGATCCTCATGTGACTATAGTTATGCCTAATGATTCTTGTAATCCCATGAGAGGATGATTCTCATTGATTAATATTTTTTGTTTCTTAATTATAGTATGTTTTTCTATTTCTTCTATTTTACATAACATATTCCTTGAATAATTTCATTTTTTTACTTTGACCTTTTTAGTCCTTATATGACTCTTCTTATAACTACCCTAGTTGTGTTTTTCACTTCCATTAACCTCTTGTCCCACTTAGTAATAATTTTGTATTTTATTTTTTTTTAACAAATTGTAGGAACAGTTTGATATATATGGGATAAAAGTTGGATCACATTACCAAGGAACACACCCCAATATGCTATGGGTTTGGAGGAATTTTCCGATTTTGTAGTTTCCAATAGATCTATTTATGTGAAAAAATATGTCCATTTAATAAATGTAAATTTAAAATACTATTGAAGATACATTATGTTTATAAGCAAATGATATTGAATAAATCATATGATTAATATTTGGGTTGGATTTGGAATGGATAATTGTATGTTATAGAATGTTTGAGCACTGATGTCAATTAACGTAATGATCTACTGACTTCATCAAAAATTGAAAATGAAATAAAAAACATTATAAATGATGATTTTAGAATTTATAGAAAACAAAATAAACATAAAAACATATTAAAACAACAATTTAGGGGTTCTGAAAATAGCAACAGGACAAGTGATATTTTTAGGACAATAAAATGACTAGGCCAAGATTATAACAAATCATTGGAGCCTCCTCTTGATTCTATGGAGACTAATGTAAGAGAGAAATTATCTAATCATAAAAATGAATTCAATTATTTAGATGATGATGGAAATAAAGAGATCTATGGTGCATGTGTGAAATATTCAAGGCTTTTTTCTTCTAAAGTTTCACCATATCAATTGCCAATGCAGAATAATAAATAAGGCAATATACATGATATTGGAATTATTGCATGATTTATTTTCAGAATCTATGATCCCTAATTCATTTTATGATATTAATAACATTTTTAACAATATTGTTCTAAATTATATGAAAATACATGATTATCCCAATGATTTATAGCTTTATTGGGGAGAGGATTCAAAAAAAACTGGTTTCAAAAAGTGTTCTTCTTCTAGATGAAAGTAAATGGGTGATGTTGGGAGTATGAATCAATATAATTCTATGAATTAGAATAAAATTAACACACCTACAATAATTTTAAATTACATCCCTTTAAAACCTCGATTGGAAAGATTATTCATGTCATCACAAACCACCAAGCACATGAAGTTACATTACATTGATAATAACAATGATTGTTTAATAAATCATATAAGAGATTCAAAATCATAGAAGAAATTTGATTCATTACAGACAAGTTTATAATATAAGATTGGTATTGTATGCTGAGGGGCTCCACCAATTTGTGACTTAGAGTACCAGTTATAGCATTTGGCCGGTTGTTTTGATCCCTTGAAATCTACCTCCATGGAAGTATATGAAAAAAATGTATTTTATCATTTTGGGGATTATTCCTAGAAAATAATGTGTAGAAATGATATTTATGTATATTTTCATCGTATAATTGAATAATTATAGGATTTATGGGTTGATAGTGTTGATACATATGTTTCATCTTCTAGAAAAATGATCAAAATTCTTAATAATCTATGTGGACCATTAGTGAATTTCCAAAAATTTGGAACCTATCTGGTTGGAACACGTACATGGATTTGGATAGTCTTATATTTAACTTTGATTTTGAGCTCTAATGACTACCTAATAGTATAAAATAGTGATTCTTGTGTCATAGAAGATTTATTGAAGCACCTCATAGATTTTGGTTGAAAATGTTAAAATTCAATGGTTATACTAATCATAGACCACCTCCATCATTGTTGACAGGTTCTAAAATATTGGCACAACATGGAAATGTTGAAATAGACTTTGGGAAGGTGCATCATTTTAATGATATTGGTAAATGAGTTCACCATGAATTATTAAGTAAAATTGGAACACAAAATTGGAAGAAAAAAAGTATATCCTTCAAACATCCTTATTAGGAACATAATTTGTCGCATTATAGTCTTGATGTTATGCATATTGAGAATAATTTTTGTAACAATTTTATCTTAAAATTGATTAATGGGAATGGATAATAAAAGGGTCATCTCAATGATCGAAGGGCCTTACGAAAAATAAACATGAAGTGTGATATCTTCCCAAATGAGAATAGAAAGTATGCTATATTAGTTTTTTAAATGTTAATAGCGATAAAGATACATTCCTTTCAATTTTAAAACTTTTTAAGGTATTTTTTGGATATTCAAGTGACATCTAAAGGTGTGACGACTTAATGAATCATAGGTTACATGGATTAAAAAGTCATTATTCACATATTTTTTATAGAAGTTTATACTATTGACATAACATACATTATTACTTGAAAAGGTTACTACATTTTTACTCTAATTTTTCACATTTTACAGACATATATGTGAGAAAACTCTAAAAATTTATGATAATTAAATCTATCAGGAGAGTTTTCTATTGACACTTTGTGCAATGGTGATGATCTTTCCTCCATCATTTTTTACTATCATGATGCATTTAACATTCAATTTGTTCAAGGAAACTAAATTTGGAGGACCCATACATTATTGATGGATGTATCAAATTGAGAGGTACATTATTTATATGTATTTAATCTTCAGTATAAAATTATTTTAACTTCATTAAATACATAATTATGTTTTATTTATTTTATTTAACAGATAACTTGGACATTTGGAATCATATGTTAAAAAAAACCCAACCTAAAGGCTCTATTTATAAAGGTTGTTTAGAAGAGGAGTGTCTTTCATTTTATTCTAGATAATTAGATAATATTAAGTCAACATTCAATCAAGATATACATGTTTATGACACATCATCTCAATCTCAAATACATGGGAAATCAAAAAAAATTGTACTAATGGACAATCATTTCAGAGGATGTCAAATATTACACTAATGGAAAGTGAATTACTATAGGAACATACACATGTGCTAATAAATAGTGAAATTACATATCCATTTATTTAAGTGGTTGGGATATAAGAAAAGAGATTAATGATAATATGAACCTGAAATGAGAAAGATATAAAAAAATCTTTCAATAAAGAGATTGTAGAATGGTTTGAATGTTGTGTATGTTCAAAAATATTTTAATCAATAATGATATTAGCTTGAAACATATATTTTTTAAATATAATAATGTATATTAATTTTCATAGATCATGAATACTGATACACAGTCTAATTTTTCATAATATTTTGTGTTTCTAGTTTGAGGTCCTATAAAATAGGCTAGAAAATTCGACACATACAATGTGAATGGATATAAACTTTATACAATCAATCGGGAGAGGGTTTAAAAACACATAATAGTGGTATATTTGTATTTTCCAAGTTGAGATACTATAGAACATTGAATGATATTATTGAACTAAAATATCATGGGAATTTTTTAGTTGTTTTATTCAAATCAAAGCGAGTCGATATTACTAGGGGTACTAAAAAAGATTCATTGAAATTTAATTATGTGAGAATCTCTATCTTGATGGGTGTCGATGATCATCAATTACATGATGCATATATGTTATCATCACAGAAAAAAATGGTATATTATGGGGAATGTTTCATGGATGAAGGGTGGATTGTATTGCTCACATACAAAAAAGATAATTGTATTATATTAGTGATGAAGTGAAAGATTTGACCTTTGACATTGAATCTCATAAACTGTAAGAAACAAACTTATTTTTTCATATTGATATTAAAAATATTAATATTTCAAAGGTGGATAAAGTAGATGAAGTAATGATGGAGCAGGAAAATGTCACAGTTGAAAGAAAAAGTATTGTATGTGCAGTCATCCATTAATTTTCAACCCCTTATGTTATATGTGTAGTAAATCATTATCATATCTATGTATATTTTTTTATCAATATTTTGTATATGTTATCATTTATAAATTTATTTTTCTGCGTTAATTTTTTGAAATATATGTTATGAGGTTAATTTTTTTGATTAAATGATAGGAATGGCAAGGAATAATCATTTCACAGATCACATTAAACTCCCAATTAACATTCCCTTGACAAAAAATAATATTGATAGTCAATCAGTATCCCTCCCTATAGCATATGAGACATACTTTTTCTACCCCCAGCACTGTATCCCGCACCAACCTCCATTCCGTCAGTGTCTGGTACACCCTCATTCTCCATCCCATAAGAATCTAGGACATTTTCTCCCCATTCAGTAGGTTCAATAGCGAGGGATTAATTCATCACTCATGTTTCTTCAAGAGGACATTATAGGGTGATAGTTATAGGTTCAAATTTTAATATAAATAATGTTATTGAACTGTTTTATACTAATAATTGGATATCCATAAAATATGAAAATAATGTTACTATAGAGACAAATATGAACAGTTCAAATTTATAGAATCTAAATATATTGAAGATTGTTTTCTGATTTGACTATTATACAATCCCCACTGATGATTTAGTTGGATTATATGGCCCGATTCTAGGCCAGTTGATGGCGAAGCTGGTCACCTTTCAAATTACCTATTCTTATTTGAGGTATATGCTTCAATCGTGGAAGAATGAAGTCCTTGATCACAATATAATGTTAATTATAATAAATTGTGGTGTAATTTAAGGTCATTATGTAAATATATTGTAATATTTTAAAAACTAATCTCTTTGTACAGATGTTATTCACTTTACCATTTCTAATCTTATCACATGGAAATGAACATTGAAAATTTTGGGTAAAAAATGGAAATATTTTAAATAAATATTATGGAATGAATTAAATGATTCATCATTGACCACTCATTATTAGTATGATAAGATACCTAAAGGGGTTCCCAGAGAGTAGTGAATGGTCTTTATTAATATCCATCATCATGAGAATAATGTGGTATTAAAATATATATTGTTATATTAATGTCATTTTATTTATATAAATTCATATAACAAGGAGATAACATTTCATATATTACTATTAAATTACATGTTATTTATTTTAGGACGTTTCAAGGAAAAATGCATCAATTTGAGCTAAAAAATCATCCCCAACACATATATGATAAATATTTTTCTATAAATAGATTCAGTGTGGTAATATTTTTATTAGTTAAAATATTTATAAAATAACATTATCTATTTAATATATTAAAATTTTAATTTAACTTTTTTTAATTTGTTCATAGAATTTAGGGAATTAAGTCTCTCAAATATAACTTTATTTGGATGTTCATACACTGTCTAATAGAAGTTATGTGAATTATCCTTCCAAAGAAGTGGGGGTGTGAATTAATTTTTAATTGTAATAAATTATTGTTAGTTTTCACTATATTAATTTGTTTTTCTTTAAATATGACAGATATTTGATTTATAATTAAAAATAAAACAACTATGGGATTCAAATACCTTGTAGCCCTTCTCGGTCTCCAAGGATGATCCAAATGTCCATGTACTTGGGAATGACCATACTAGTCACATGTGTGGGATGGATTTGGGACCATTACCATTCGAGGTATTTAGCATGCCATCAGGGATTGTAACAATGTGCAATCTCAGTTTTGTCTACTCCCTACCATTATATAATCATAAGGAGTTTTTTGTAATGGAATGAACAATTCATGAATAGGGATCTCATATAAAGCTGCAAGATGAAAAGCTCATTGCTCTATAGGAATAGATTGTTGAATTATATCAAAATATGACCAGATATTTCCCTACTAATATTTCATCAATGGATGGCTTGAGTGAGTAGGTACATCACACAACATCATTATCATTTAGTACACAAACTTTTTTTGGTTTCAAATGTAATTTTAAATATACAGCACTGTTTAATTTCTCAGAAAACTATCATATAGGTGCTGGTGGTAAAATGTAGATATGGAGATAGAGACAATGTCAATCAAAGTTCATCAGATAGTGATTATAATTGAATTTGGATTTTATGATGATGTGTAACTAATCTTATGACAAACTAACACTAATATAGTGACTGAGAAACCATGTTGTGTTTTATGGTAGGGGATATCTGTATTTCACTTACATTTCATGATAATATATGTTCTTCGTTCATTTTCATTGTTTTATTACAAAGTTTACCTGATACTCATCTTTCTTAGGCTCATTAGATTTTAGTATGTTTTAGTAACCATTTAAATTCCACCTCTTATTATTCTCTTCAAAATCTGTGGTCTCTTTCAACCATTTTTCATATTTATTCATTTCTGACTTCCAAATGGTAATTAACAAAGTACTATCTGGATAACTAAACTTGCTGGTCATTTTTCATCTGGAAATCCAATTAATATTTTTCTTATCTTTACAATATATATATTTTTAGCTTCACTCCCCTCTTAGGGATATCTCAATATAATTATTTATGGTCAACATTAGTATAACATAGAAATCCACATCTAGGGTATTACCATTAACTATTAATTTCTTCCCCAAAATTATCATATCATATTAAACAAATTCTCCATGTAAAATATTTTACAACAGACATAAATCCAGTTTATTCATGGAGATAAAATGTTTTTATATCTATACACTTCAAACCCCCTAACTATAATCTTACCTTAAAACCAAGTTAATTCAATAATATACCACAATAATTATGAATAATGAGTTTCTTGAATGTATTCATGCAACAATATAAAACTTCTACATCATCTTTAACCATATTTTACAAATTATTATTCTTCATGTAGTATTATTAATGGAAGAAACTTATTCCATCATATTAACTATTATTTATTATTGATAAACCATTATAGAACATAAAAATATATTCTTATAAACATTCATGATAATTACAAAATATTTCAAAGATATACTCCACACTACATATTAGTTTAACCTATATTACCTTCATCTTTATGGATGAAAAATCATAAAAACTCAGTGGCTTCAACATTTATACTAGATTAATCACCACCCTTAGAGATTATGTGATGGTATTTTGGGGGTTTTCAATTAAACCTTATGATGTTATCCATATGTAAATTTTAATATGGAAAATTCCATTTAAAATATATTAGAACCTTGTCAAATAAGTGATTTGTTAAAGGAATTAATGGCTTTTATTTATCCTCTGTCCTTTTTTGTGTCACTTTCCTTATAAAATTATAATTCTTATAGATTAAAAAATTGGTAATTTCATTAATTCTAGTCATTCAAATCTATTAATGATTCCTTCTTTTACATATTTTATGACACAGAAGATGCTCCATTGTTTAGAAGTCCTTTTACTAGATTCCATCCCTCAAAATGAAATTACATGTATGGGATCTCCTTATTTTGAGAAAAAACTGTGAGTCCTCCAAATAAGGAAGGTCTGAAAGTGGGAACTCTAAGTTCTTCATTATAATTAATAAAAAAAATTACCTTAATTTTTTTTCTTCACATCCTATTTTGTCTTGGATTTATTTTAGATCTTCTATAACATATAAATAATTTCATTATACTAATATAAAAATGATATTATAATAAAATCACATCATATGAATTCACATCCAATATAAATTTTCATGATGATATGAAATGATATATAACTCACATCCATGGTCGGCATGATTTACAAGTGAACATCACACAACCCAATCAATCACAATGTTCATATCCATTTTTTTAATGAATTCCATTACCAAAATAAATAATATTTTTGATAACATCTCACATGTCCATAGTTGACAGGAACACGCAACCCACATTTCCATTACATCTCTAGACATCATTGGCATTATCATCCAACCCAATCCACATGACCATTCTATAAAATTACATTCCAATGGTTGGCATGATCACCCAACTCATGTCACAAGGCACCCATATAAAATCCATCTTAAGATACAATTAATAAAAAACTATTCAAAATGATAATATTAAACATACTAATAACAAAAAAAGGAAAAGGGTTCTCACATGTTAGAAAAACACACAACACTAAATGATAGAAAAGTTAGGGTAGCTATAGTCACACACCTAACCTCTTTCAAATTTCCACTAATTTATAAGGACACTAACACTTTTTTACTGACATTTATATTCAATAATTTATCATGTAGGGATCCATGGTTTATAAATTAGTTTATTTGTCTATGAAATTTTTTGAAAAAACCCCAATTGGGTTTCTTTATATCATTTATGTCGCATGAAGGGAAAATAAATTGTAATATGTGACCTAGACCACATGATATACACATTAGAAACATTAAATAAAATTATTCTTGTCAATTAATTTTTGGTTATTATTATTGTTATATTAAGGAAATTTTTTATTATAGTTTTGTATAAATTGAACATGACATGTTTTGATTGTGTTTTTTTATTACATTGGAATTGTTTTTTTTACTATTTTTAAAATATAATATATTTCGTTTTGTTGTTCTGGTAATATAGTTTCTATATATTTTTTTTGAATAGTGATATATAGTGGTAGTTTAAACTACCACTATAAATACCAATTTATTTTTTAGTGGTGGTTTAAACCAGCATTATCTAAAATCTAAAAATGTTTAGTGGTGATTTTTTTTGTTTTTAGCGGATGTTTCCCCTCTCAAAAAATAAATAGGGAATAATTTCATATTAAATCATTGTTAAACAAATATTTAATGATGGTTCCTAGAAACCTTTGATATATGGATGGAACTAATGTGATTTGTATTCTAATTCCAACTTTTTTTGAGGTTTTTAGAAACCATCATTAAACTATATGGTGGAATTTTAAACCACCACTATTATTCTATTTTTTTATAGTGGTTATTTAAATGAAATGGTATTTTGAAAGGTATTTTTGCGATGTTCCTTTTTTTGGGAAATGTATGGGTTCCATAGAGGTTGTTTCGTTATTAAATATTAAGTTGGTTTGGTTGTCAACTATACACCTCAGTAGAGGGTGACATCAAAACCTATTTTTGAAATGATGGTATTTTTTAAAAAACATTGTGTGAATGTGGTTCCATATTTTGGGGCTTGTAGATTGGACCATGATTCCTATCATTGGGTGGAATCACTGGGTTCTATTTTGAGACATGAATTGTTGCAGTTCTTTATTTTATTGTTGTTTCCTCCCATAATGGTTGAAAATTATTCTCTTTTTCTAGTGCCTACCATGAAAATGAGTGGAGTGTTAGGCATGGAAATTCTCATGGGTGAGAGATGTTTAGGGTTTTCTAGCTGGTGTATAGTCATTCTTATCCGAATTTCATGAGAATTATTGGTCCCTATTATATTACATGATGGTTTATATTAGGATATTTTTATTATTTACTTTTACCAATGGTTCCATATTGCGGTTTTGAAAGGTGAGAAATCACTTTATCTCAATTATTGGAAGGTGGTATTTTCTGATATCCTATTCCAACTATGATTGTGTCTAGACTGACATCTCGTCTAGAGGTTTCTGATGGCATCATTTATATAGAAGATGAAAAATACATACAAAAAATGGTGGCATATGCTTTATTCCCATTAAAATGGTGTGAGGATAAGCCACCATGAGATAAGAAAAATTAGGTTCAGCTTGGACTTGGAGCTAGGGGACTCTCTTGTTAAAAGAATAAATCTCTTGTCTACTTCTATTGTAGTGATTTGGGTCCTTCTTATCCACATTACATGAATTATCGTTGAGTTTTTTTATTGTGGTTATTAGGTCTGTATTTAGAATCATTATATTTTGGGCTTTTGTATGTGATCTTGGGTGTGATGATTTAGTGGATGTGTTGTTTTTTCAACCATTATTTTGATGGTTATATTAATGTAGTTTGATCATGTGGATTATTTCCCTTTTCCAGTATTTCCCTTTATGTATGGTTACCTTTTTGGATTTTTTGATGGATGGTTTGAATTTTGGGGTTTTGGAATGTTTTTTTGGTTATAGAATTCATGCCCTCATCTCCTACCCATTTTGGATGCTTCTGTGGTTGGTTGTGAGTACTATTTTTGAACCTCATTATTAGGTTAGACCTCATTTGAGAGTTCTTGTTATTCCCATTCTATTGGTTGATACTTGAGGTTCTCATTTCTTATACATGAGATAATAATTTGTGTATAACTAGGTAACTAGTGTGTAAGATTCACCAATTTAGTGTGGTATACTATCAAGTATTTCTCTTGGGTCATTTGGGATTCATAATTTTAGGGTGATCTAGTTTTGACTATAGGTTATCGACATGTGTCATGACCTGATGTGAGAAATCTTTTCATTAGGTTGAGTATACTTATGTTTTTTCTTCCTTCTATGGGGTTGGAAGCTATTATTCTTGGGAGCGTGTTTCTCTTGTGGTTTCCTGGTTATTTGAGGATGTGTTCCTGATAGTTTCCATTTTTCAACCATGTTAGATGAATTCTATATGGTATAGAGACCATGGAAGGTCTCCCATTATTTATTGGATTTTTTATCTTGGGTTCCTATGATAGTTCCTCTTGGATATCCTTGGAGACTTGTGGTTGATTAGTTACATAATTTTGAGAATCCAGTTGTTATATTTGAGCTTTATATGGGTTTATTGGTTCATTTTGTTAGGGCCCATTAGTATATATTGTTCATTCCTTTGCCTTTATTTTCAAATGTAGACTTTCTGGGGGAAGAATGTGGCCTGGTTTGGAGTTTTTTAAACCCCTAGTGTCACATTTTTGTTTATTTTAGATGATTTTATCTTTTCATAATCCATCTTGAGTTCTAATGGATTTTTAAAAAAAAATGTTCTCGAAGGATTTTTGGGAGGAGAATAGTTATCATTGGTGTTTAGTGCTAACCATGCAGTTCCCATGGAAAGGTATTATTTAATGTGAAAAAAATCATGGATGTTTCATGCTTTTTCCAACCATACAGATCTCCTCAGAATCCAAGAGGGAATTTAGGTGTGTTCGGAGTGAGGAACATATTTTTTTCAAAACCTGTAGCACCCTAGGAGTAATTTTTCAAGGGTTTTTTTCCTTGCTGGTTTCTAATACACAGTTGGAACACAATTTGAAAAAATCTACACCAAAAATGTGTTTCGTGTTTAGGTTTTTAAAAATTGGAAATTTCCAAAAATACTCCTCTTTGATTTTAAGGGGGTTAACCCCCTATTCACTTTAGTCAACCTCTTTGAAGATAAGAAGGAGATCTATATTAATCTTCATATTTATTCTTAGTTTCCCTTTGGTGATTTTCAAATGGACCCATGGTATTAATTCTTCTCTTTCTACTATAATATTCATTCTTTCATCTCTCCTATGTCCTCTATTTAGTTTTGGAACCATAATAATTTTTGAAAACTAGTGATTGGGTTTTGGTGGTTCTAACAAAAGGATTTGGAATCATATAAATTGTGGGGGAGGTCTTCGTATATTTTGGGGTGTTCTCCATTGTTGGAGACATGTTTCATCTGCTATTTCACTTCTTCATTGAATGTGCTACAATGAAATTGTATTATTTTTTAATTATTATGTTATTTTTATTTCTAAATTCACTTTTTATAAATGTATGATTATATTTGATACCACCATATTTATTTGAGACCATTTCTTTGTGTTTGGAGCGTGGCATAAATGATTTATCTTTTAAATTTTATGTTTCCATGTTTTCAATGAAATGTTAATATATGATAAGATTTTTTATAATTCATGAGGAAATATTGAAATGGTTTTAAATTTTCATATTGGGTTTTGACCTACTTTTTGTTTTCAATGAGAGAAAAAATTATTGTAAGGGTAATTTTGGTATCAAAATGATGTGTTGACCTAAAATTCATTTACAAAGGGGGTTCTGTGTGGAATTTAATATGATAAATTAAATGGGTGTGTGATTTAACCCTTTTGAAAAAAAATTTCATGGTTCATAAAATGGATTTATTGGAGATGGATGGAATTTTTTTCCTTATTTTTGATTTTAAGGAAGAGGTCCAATGAGTATGGTGTCATTGAAATGTTTTAAATTTTAGGGATATTTCTATCATTTCTAAAGGATTTTTGGAAGGGTGTTTTTATTAAAAGATTAAATGTATTGTCATTTAAAGTTTTGTTTTATGATAAATTCACATTTAGCACTTATCTTTCAAAATATTTATGTTTAAAGACACCCCTTGATTTCCCCTTACTTTGTGTACCCCTTGTGTGGGTTTTGATCACTATGTGATGTTGTGCTTCCCTTGTGCACGAATGCATATGATATTCCTTTAGTACATCATTTATATGGGGATTTTCATCATTGGGTGTTAGGGGTGAGGGTAGTTGTTGTTATTCCTTAGGGTTTAGACATAGATCATTGATCTTATGACTTACATCATTATTGTTCATAGTACATTTAGTACTAAGTGGAATATCTTGCTTGTTCCTCCTATCAGTCCACATACCAACAGTTTCCCACCAGGTTTTCTTGGAAAAGGGATATATGGGGGGGTTACATCACTAAAATTATTGTATAGGATAATGGGATGACTAATATTTATAATAGAAAATGTAAAAATCTAGTTTAAGTGGTTATAACTTTATACGTTCAGATGATTGGCACATTAGAAATCTCAGGGTAGATCCTTGAACACATTCGATATATTGGTCAGTTATTGATTGAGGGGAGTTTTATTTACTTTTTGATCAAATCATTTCCCAGGATTTCATTTATATGGAACCTCATCATGTGTTTTATATATTTCATTTTATGTGCCTTGTGTAATATGTATAGTTCCTAGTTGATATGCTTAACCAATGTGTGTTGGGTTGTTTCCTTTAAAATATGGGTCTTCAAAGATTTTTTTGAAAACTATTTTGAAATTAAATTCACTTTTGTGGGTTCTTGAAATTGGATTTAAAAAATGGGTGATTTGATTTATTTCTGTCTTCGGCTGCTAAGATGTTTTAAAGTGACTATTTCTATTTAGATAAAAAATGCATTCTTTTCAAAAAAATTGAACGGTGTCTATATGGTTTGGAAATGGATTTGGCTGGTGAAATGTTTTCAAAATGGTTTTTTTCATTAACATAAAATAAGTGTTATGTTTTTATAAATTAATGGGTGTGTGGATTTTGAGATGTCATAGGATAGTGGTATTATCTTAAAAATGTGTGTGTTTAATTTTTTAAAACAAATAGAGATTATTTTGTATGTTGATTATGTGATTATTTTATTTTTCTTATATGATTTATCTTATAATCCAATTTTTTATATTATTTTCAAACTTGCAATATTGAATTATCATATGAAACATATTTCATTTTTTCTGTGGTTTTTGGTGACCTACTATAATTTTATCTCTTGCCTATATATTTTAGGTTTTTGTTTATAATGGATTATTATAGTTCTTTGTGGATCACATGGGGTGATTTGGTTGGTGGTGAGAAACCATGGGTTCCATGGAGTTAGTTATAGATCATCTTAAGGTGGTTTGAATTTATTTTCTTTTGTTAGTTTTGTTTCTATCAACCCCACTGTATCATTTTTAGGATGTCATTTATGTATAGTAAAATGGTTTGGATCATTATATTTGGTAATGAAATATCTGTAATGCTTGTTTACTTTGTGTCTTATATTTATTATTCTTCTATATTTATCTCTAATTTGGTAAAAATTGTTCCCCAAGGGATTATTGTGATTCCTAGGCATTTTGGCCAACTCATGGGGATCAATAATTCTATTTTGGAATTGCGACAGTCTATTGCAGTTTTGTGTTGGATATATGCCCGAGTTGGATAGTGACATGACCCCCACCACATATCACATCACATCACCACCTCATCACATCACATATCATCCATATACACCAATGAAATCACGTCACCTAGTTTATCACAACTGTCGAAGGGAGATTAGGGAATAGGTCGGTAGCTAGCCATTTATATCACCGATATCCTGTATATTGGGGAAGATACTTGAAATCGAGAACCTCTGATCATTGGAAAGGTTATCCAACTCAGGGGGTGCACATATAAATGACATAAAATACATGAAATATAGGTAATAGACAATACTAGACCTTTGGGACCAAAATAACTACACTGACGTGCACCAAAACAGAACCACTTAACCATGAATCAACCATGATAATGGATTCCACCACTATATTTAACACAGAACACAACTATCACACAAGCTACACATGCTCACATTCAACCAATAGTTATACCATTTCTATATTTAATGAGTTTATACAAACTCCAATTTATTAATTCCTTTACCACCCAATGGGTTCCATCACATTCTTATTCTTTTATCGGTCCATTCATTTATTCAATTCATTCAGCATCATAAATATTATATTTCTAAATAGGTAACTAACATGACCATGCTACAGAAAAACTAGCCCAACTAATGTCAATCATTGTTGTCACACCACTATATAACAAACCAAGAAATCTCAACACAAAAAATACTTGTCTCAACCTCTATAAATCACCACCACCATAGAACCATAAGCACCACACCAAAACCTCACCGCAAAACACCACCACATGGCACACCACTACCACACTTCATCAAAATTACCCATATCCAACACTATACACCTAAACTATCACACAACCATACAAAACCATCAATAACATCTACCACACAACTAGCCACATCATATCTATTCCAACCAACCACCACATCATATCCCCACACACTATACATCCCATTTGGTCACCACTAAAATAGAATGAAAGCCCGCAAAACACAAAGACACTATAATAAACCTTCTCTTAATTATAACTTAATTAATGTTTTATTACCTAAAAGTACACTTAATACGACCCAAAATATCAATAATTAATGTTTATTTTTGAATTAGGTACATTTCATAACAACTTATACCATAGGTTAAAAAATATTATTGAACAATTCCTATACATTATCATAATATTCAAGCAAATATAAAACCAAATGGGATAACCTAAGGACATAAATAAGAAATGGGTGAGCTATAAAGACCAGTAAGGGAATAAATATATCATAATTTATAAATGTTAAACAATATTCATATCGATGTGAAATAAAAGGAAAATTAATATTAAGGCATGATATAGAATGATAATTATAACATGGGAAATATGGAAAAAACATAAAATAGTGAATCATGAACATAGGTCAAGTCTAAACTTCTAGGATGTCATGGTGGAAAGATCCCCAAAAAGGAATCATCGACACCCATATCCCAACAAAACATATCATGATACTAAACATTACATATTGCATTAGAGCACTATCTGGGTCCCCCCATCATAATCATTTCATTATCATCCCCAAGTGCGACACATAGATCATACGACATGGATTCAACCTTCATCATAATTTATTCCACAATCATGGAATGTGGAATAAATACATGTAAGTCCCCCAAAAAAATTATATTTTTGAAAATGTTAATATTGTTGATAAGAAATGGGTATGGTATTCACTACACAATTGTTTTGGCAAAATTGGTTGATGAGGGAGAAATGTGTCTATAATAATTTATAGATTATATTTAAATTAATTGGAAAATTTAAATACATGTCCCAACATGAGTAATTTGAAATATAAATCATACGATAATGACAAAACATTAATAATTTAGAGAAAGGAAAGAACCCTTACAAACATTCATCCTGGTAATAGGTGTAAATAAGGTTTTATTGGAGGGAAAATTAGAGTGAAAGGGGATATCATAATTTATACATAAATGGAAATTTAGGGGGGTATGTAAGAACACATCCTAACATATTAATATTTAAATTAATATACATAACATAAAAAAGTGCTTGATAAAAGAGGAGAATGGAAGATCCCATACTTTAGTGTGTGACTCAAAAAGCTTAATAGGTTCTTCTTGGTTGATTTAGGGAACCTTTTGAGGACTCTATGGAATGGAGGTAAGATTGTGGATGTTATCAATGGAGTTTTAGTGAAGATAAATGGGATATTTGGTGGGTTTTTATAGGAAAAGAGGGAGATTTATTTATTATTTTGGTTTTGGATACTACATAATAAAATATCCATAACCACAAACCATACCATGGTTTTCTCCAATGGTTTCTAACAAAAGGGATTTTTTTTTATTTTATAAGTAAAAGCTTCCAACTTATAAAAATATTACCTTGGTAATGTAGAGGTGTGTCACACTCCTAAAGAAACGATTTTAAAATCTTAAAATGTATTATAGGTCTTGGAGGATTCATAATAGCTTTAAAAAATAAATAAATGAAAATTAAAATAACATTATTCTAAAGTTAAAAAATATATTTGAACTTTTATCCCATTTATAATACTTATTACATAACTTTTGGGTCATTTTTAGGTCATAATTTACAAATTATTTTTATACGATATTTAATATTTACCCGAAAATTCAATTGTCTCAAAAAATTTGGAAAAATTAATTTTTGGAAATTTTGATGCCATGGTTTTAAAAATAATATTAATTATATCTAAATAATTTTATAAATATGTGAATTTTAAATTTTATAATAAAAATGATATTCATTGAAAATGATACGTTTTTTGACAATAACATTTTTTGAACCCTTATAAAAATTACCTATTACTTCATGATCATTTATATTTGATAAAAAAAAATTTAATAATAATACATCATTAAATATTTATTTATTTTAAAAATCCCCTAATTCATAAATTCATTAATTAGTTCTCTATTGTATCAAAATAAAAATCATTTACAATGTGATAATAATATAATGAAAATATATTCATTATTCTATAGAAAATAATTTTCATACTCATATTGTTAGGGTCTGGATACATATCCCATTAATTTACCAAAAACTTCCAAAGAGTAATGTGCATGATGATGGGACATTCCTGGGGTGGTTCGGTGAACATGGTTTGGGTTGTGGTCTCGATGAGCTGGAACTTCTCTTGTAAACAGATACAATAATCATTAAGTTGTTGGATGAAAGATTAGTCTTGGTCAAGGTAAAAGCCTAGATATTATACCTCCCTCATAAGATCTGATAAATGGGCTTCATATAGTATAACCCTACTAGTTGGGTCCATCACTTCCTTTTTATGTGATAATTGGATTTGTTAAAACCCTATATTTATACTAATCGTGTGATCACTTTTAAATTGATATATTATCAAAGGTAATGATTCTAAATATTCAATTAAATCCAATAGTAATAATAAGACAAAATAATTGAATGTTTTTTCTATAACCATATTATATAATAAGAAATTTAATAAAAATTCAAGGGGTGTTTTTTATAACATTTCTTGTCATTACAATTTTCCCCTTTTCGAAATTTTGCCCTTAATATTTTCTATTCATACACTAAAACAGATGATGGTAAATCTGTTTCATCACCTCCTCCAATTCCCACATTGCATCTTCAAGCTTTTAGTTTCTCCACAACACTTTGAATAGGGGTTTTGTATTATTTCATAGAAATGTTTCTATATGATCTAAGATATTCACTACATGCTCCTCATAGGAAAGGTTATGATCCAATGCTAATAACTATGGATCAAGTACATGTGAGATGTATAGTATTTACTTCCTCAAGAGGGATACATGGAATAATACATGTACTTGAGATAACTTCCATATGAGTTATAGTTGATAGTCCACCACTTCAATGCGATCAAGGATCTCAAAAGGATGTTGTAGCTTATACTAAGATTTACATTTTTCCAAAATCTGATCACTTTATTATATGGAGATATGTGGAGGAATACCATGTCTCTAATATCAAACTCTAGGTATTTTCTATGATTGTCATCATATCACTTATTTCAACTTTGAGTAGCCTTGATGTTCTTCTGAATGGTCTTAAACTTCTCCACCATTTCTTTAACCATTTCAAGACCTAGAAGTTTTTTCCCAACAACATCCCAACATGTCAGTGTTCATCCCCTCTTCCCATAAAGGTCTTTATAGGGATCCATTTGGACTCTCAATTAGAAACTATTTTTGTAAGAGAACTAGACCAAAGGATGATGTTGGTCTCATCCTCCATTTAAGTCAATTTAACATGATCCCAACATGTCCTCAGGTGTTTTGATAGTCTTCTCATATTGGCCATCAATTTTAGGTTGATAAGTCATACTGAATTTTTGCTCAGTGTTTAGATCATGTTTGGGACTTTTCCAAAACATAGAGGTGAATCTTCGTTCTCAATCGAACAGAATCAATAGTGGTAATCCATGAATCCACACCACTTCTCTGATTTATATTCATTATGTTGATATAATGAGAAATAATAATAAATAATAATGAAGTACTCAGTATTTGTAAGACAATACACAACAACCCAGATAGAATTATTTCATTTGGATGTATTCAGAAGTCCTGTGAAAAACTTCCATGGTAATGTTTTCCCATTTCCATGTTGGTATGGGTAATGGTTGCATCATCCCTTTAGACATATGCCTTCAAGCCATCAATTGCTAACATACCAGGTACTTTGATGTATATTCAATGATCTAATTCTTCATTTTTTCCTACCAATAGTTCTCTTAGAGATCTTGATACATCTTTGTCTCCAGGGTGAATTGAGAAATTAAAACTATGTGCATCATCCAATAGTTCCTTCTTTACCATATGATTTTATGGAAAACTTAGTCTTGAACCAAATCTCACAATTCCGTATTCATTAACATAAAACTCCAAGGATTACAATTTTATTATAGTTTCCTCTTTATTCTAAATTACCCCATCATACATTATAGAATCCTTTAACCTTTCAAGAAGGGATGGTTGAGAAATAATTTGTATAATGAATGATTATGTCCCTTACATTATGATTCCTATAACAACCCTACTATTTATTTCATATTTAAACATGATTTATTACATATATTTTTACTTATCAGAACTCAGAAGTTTGAGAGGTCTAGTGTCTTGAGAAATTAGGAACATTACATAACAAATTAAAATAGGAAATAAAACATCTCTATTGAAAACCTCTTTTACAAGACCACAACATTCTTTCATACTTAACACTGCATGGGATAACCTGAGGGCATACATAAGAAAGGGATGAGTTATAAATCCTAGTAATGGAATAAAAATGGCATAAAATGAGGATAATGATACATGTTATACAAGTAATATCAATGATACATAAAGGAACATGAATATAAATTCATGATATAACATGATAGTCATAACATGGAAATGTGGAAACAACTTAAAATACTACATCATAAAAATAATTCAAAGCTAAAACACAAAAAATTCAAGGTAGAAAGTTTTATAATAAAGGAATCGGGTAAAACCCTATCCCATCATGATGTATCATGATACTAAACATTACCCAATATTTTGGAGTGCTATTAGGGCACACCCTTCATAAACATTTCAATCTCATGCTTAAGTGTTCCACATAGATAATATAACATGGATTCATTCAAAATCATCATTTATTCCACTATAATGTAATGTGGAGTACATACATGTAAGTCTTAAAACAATAATTATTTGTACATAAATTTTAATACCCTTGATAGATGAATGGGTATGGTATTCACTATATAATTATTTTGGCATGTTAAATCGTGGTACAATTTCAGTAGCATAATGGTATCATATAAAAATTCATAAAATGGGTTGTTGAGAGGGAAAAGTGGTCTCCCATAACATATTAATGAAATTTAATATAATATTATTATTTAAGAACATATCCAAACATAGGAAAAATGAAATTATAATACATAACATAAAATGGATTCTTGATAAAGTAGACGGGTGGAGAATCCCTTAAGGAATTTCGGTATAATAATAGGTGGGATTAAAGGATCATAGGGGGATTAATGGGAGTAAAAGAAAGCTACCATAATTTATAAATAAAATGGATAGTAATGGGATCTTGTAACATCATATCACAACATATGAAAATAGAATTTAAGAAGCATAATATAAAAGAAGTTCTTGAATGGAAATTTAAAGGGAGAAATCCCTTACGAAATTTAGGCATGGTAAAAATTTAGGTAAGGGACCAGATGATGGAGATAAATGATAAATAATTCACACAAAATAAAATTTAAAGTATTTAATTCATTATAAATATAATATAATATAACCAATTGAATTTAAACATAAAAATTTCCAACATGGATCTTGAATTGAAAGGAAGAGAGGAGGTGAGGATCCCTTACTTGGATTTGTGCCTACAAAGGCTCGAGAGAGGATTATTTAGAGAATAGGGTGACTTAGGAGGACTATGGGGTGTAATGGGAAGAGTATGGTCTAGCATAAAAAAAATTTAGTGAAGATAAATGGGATAATGGGTGGGTTTATATTGGAAAAGAGGGGGATTTCTTTATTATTTTTATTTTGGACACTACATAATAAAATATTCAAAACCAAAAACCATCCCATGGTTTTTTACCATAGTTCCTATAATAGGGGAGTGTTTCAAATTATTTTATAATGGAAAGGTATGAAATTATTAATATATTTTTCTTGCTTATGTGGAGTTGAGTCACACTCTTAAAGAAATGAATTTAAAATCATAAAATATGTTATATGTTTTGTAGGATTCACTACAGCTTTATAAAATAAATAAAATAAATTTAATATTAAATTTTTTAAAGGAAAAAAACATATATTTTTATGAATATACATTTTATAGTATTTATTTCATCATTACTGGGTTGTTATGATGTAATAAAATACACAATATATTTATATAGTATTTATTTTTCACTAAAAACTTTTCCAATCTTAGAAAATTATGAAATATTCACCATTGGATAATTTCATCATCTTGATTCCAAAAAAATATTCATTTTATCTAAATAATTTTTTAAATTTTTTAAATTTTTACTTTTAAATTAAAAAACTGGCATTTATTGAAAATTGACGGGCTTTGACAAGAATAGCTTTAAGACATTAATAAAAATTACATTTTACATCATAAAAATTATATGATAATTTATATTTAATAAAATTAATTTAATAATAATATTTTATTGAAACAATATTTATTTCAAAAATTCATTAATTCCTCAAAATAGATTTCTTAATTAACCAAAAATACTATTTGTGATTTAAAATTTATTTACAAATTAATAATAATAGGATAAAAATATATTCATTATTTTATAAAAACATAATGTACATATTCCAAATTATAGGGCCTTGATAAATATCCCATTATTACACCTGCATACGCCCTAAGAGTATTGTGCTCAATGGTGGGGCTTTCATGGGGTCGTTTGGTGAACATGCTTTGGGTCGTGATCTCAAAAAGCATGAAATTATCCCATAAATTATTCCACTCATGCTTAAGTTTTTGGATCTAATCATGGGATTGGTCTAGGGAAAATCCCATAAATTATATCTCCCTTGGAAGCTCTAATAAATGTGATTCATAGGGTTCAATCCAACTAGTTGAGGCCATCACTTCCTTTTCTCTATGCCAAATGGATTTGTTAAAATCAAATATTTATACTAGTCATGTGATCAATGTTAAATAGCTATATTATCATTGGTAAAGACACTTGATGGTCATTTAAATCCAATTGGATATAATAAAACAAAATAAGTGCATGTGTTCTCTATATCCATAAGACATTTAATTAAATCAAATGAAAGGTAATTTTATTCAGAAATGTTTGGGTCATTAAAAACTTCCCCCATTAAGAAATTTCACCCTATAAATTTCCTTTCCCCGCACTAAAATAGATGAGGGTATCTCTTATTCATAACTTTCTCCATTTCCCACATGGATTCTTCAAATTTTTTGTTTCTCCACAACACCTTGATGAGAAGCATTGTCTTATTCAATAGGAACTTTTCCCTCTGATCCAAGATCATCACAGGATTCTCCTCATAAAAAAGTTCATTCTCTAATGGTACTACCTCTTGATTTAGTATATGTGATGGTCCAGGTATGTACTTCCTCAAGAGTTATACATGGAGTACATCATGTACTTGAGAGAGGTTCGGGGGGGATGCTAGTTGATAGGCCACTATTTTGATGTGATCAAGGATGTTAAAAGGGACTATTTATGTTAGAATAAGCTTTCACTTCTTCCCAAATCTCATCACTCATTTCCAAGGATATATGTGGAGGAAAACTATGTCTCTAACATCAAACACTAGGTCTCATCGATGATTGTCAGCACATCTTTTTTATTGGCTCATAGAATCTTCGATGTGATACTGGATGGTCAAAACCATATCTGCCATTTCTCCAATCATTTTTGGACCTAGAAATTTTCATTACACAACTTCATCCCTACATGATGATGATCTACACCTCTTCCCATAAAGGGATTCATAATGAGTCATTTGGATGCTTGAGTGGAAATTTTTTTAATAAGATAAATCCAAAAAATGAATATATTGGTCTCATCCATCTTTAAAGTCTATTGAGCATGCTCTAAATATTTTCTCAAGTGATTGGATAGTCCGCTTAGATTTTCCATCTCTTTGAGGGTGATAAGTCATCCTGAAATTTAGATCAGTGTTTAGAGCAAGCTGGAGACTTTTCCAAAACATAGAGGTGAATATTGGATCTCGATCAGAAATAATTGATAGTGGTACTCTATACAGCCTTACAACTTCTATGATGTATATCTGTTCTAGTTGATCTAATATGAAATACTCTTGAATCACAATGATGTGTGCAATCTTTTTAAGATGATCCATAACAACCCAGTTAAAATTATTTCCTTTGGATGTCTCTATAATTCCGGTACAAAGTACATGGTGATGTTTTCCCATTTCCATGTTTGTATGGGTAATGGTTTCATTTAAACATTGGTATTTTGTCTTTCATTATTTACTTACTGATATACCAGACACTTTGATGTTTATTCTATGATCACCTTCTTCATGTTATCCCACCAATAGTGTTCTCATATATCTCGATATATATTTGTGTTTCTTGGGTGAATGGATAAAGTCGAACTATGTTCATCATCCAAAAGTTCTTTCTTTAACCCATGATTTGACGGAACACTTAATTTTTACCCAAATCTAATAATTCCTTCTTCATTAACATTGAACTTTGAGGATTTCACTTTTCTGATAGTTTCCACTTCCTTCTGAATTCCAATATCATCTTTTTGATCATCCATTAACCTTTATAAAAGAAACTTTTGAGAAATCATTTGTGAATGGATTGATGATGTTCCTTTCTTTATGATTCCAATGTGCATCATTTTTAAATCTAAGAAGATCAAATCCTTCTCAATTCTCATGAATGATAGAATAGTTGGGTCCTTTATACTTATAGCACCTACAACCTTGTTCACTTTCCCATGATGACAGTGGATTGAGCAGTCGTAATACTTGATAAGCATTATCCATCTTCATTAGTGCATATTCAGATCTTTTTGGGTGAATATATATTTGAGACTTTTGTTATCCGTATATATTTCACACTTCTCCCCAAAGAGATAATACCTTCATATTTTCAATGAAAAGATCTCATATGATAACTCCAGATCAAGTGTGGGATAGTTTTTCTCATAAATTTTCAACTTCCTTGAGGCACAGGTAATGAATCTTTCATTTTTCATCAACACAAATCCCAATTACTTCTTTGAAGCATCACTGCAAATTACAAAAATCTCCCCACTTGTGGGTAGTGTGAGCGCTGAGGTAGAGACAAGCCTCCTTTTCAACCCCATGAAACATACTTCACATTCATCATTCCAATAAAATTTTACTCCCTTATGAGTTATCTTGGTACGAGGGTTTGAAATTCGTGGGAAATATAATACAAGTCAGTGATAATATCTAGATAACCCATGGAAGCTATAGATATATGTTACATATGTTGGCCTCAGCCATCCCTCAATTTATTTTGTCTGGGAAGGATCCACAGATAACCCATTTCTTGTGATGATATTCCACAAGAATGGGACTTCCTTCAACCAGAACTCAAACAAGATTTACTTTACATAGAGCTTATCCTTATCAGGGTCTTTAGCATAGTGCTCAGATTCTCCTCATTCTCCTCCTTGGTTTTAGAGTATATTAGATTATCTTCTATAAAGACTACCAGAATTCTTTCAAGGTAATCTATAAATAAACTATTCATCAAGTCCATGAAGATTTCAATAGAATTAGTGAGTCTGAAGGGAATCACTGTGAACTCATAATGCCCATACATTATACAAAGAGTAGTCATGGGGGTATCCTTGTTCATCACCCTTACATGGTAATATCTCGACTGCAGATCCACATTGAAGAAGAATTTTTCTCCATATAGTTGATCAAACAAGTCATAAATTCTTGGAAATGGATACTTATTCTTTATCATTATATTGTTGAGATCAGGATAATCAACAAAAAGGTGGATTGACCCATCCTTCTTCTTGATGAAGAGGACTGGTGTACCCCATGGTGAAGCACATGGGTGTATAAACCCTTTATCTAGATTCCTTTGTAGTTGTTTCATTAGCACCAAAAGTTCTGCAACAACTATTCTATATTGATTCTTGCATATTAGAAGTACATCGGGTATATGTTCGATCGAAAATTCGACCTCTCGGCTGGGAGGAAGACCATGAAATTCCTTGCTAAACACATAATTGAATTCCCCCACAATAGACATGTATTTGAGAATCATTCATTCCTTAGACTCAATAATTTGAGATAAATACACATTCTTATATGGAAATAATATCCATGCTAGATATAATGGTTCTAAATAAGATTCATCCTCTTCCTTACACTTTTACAGAATCAGGGGTCAATTCACCATATGGAATGTGATTTCCCTCTCGTAGAAATTTATTTTGTCTCTATATAGGGAAAACCAATCCATGCCCAGAATCAAATAAAATTCCACCAAGGAAGGTATAAAAAGGTTCACTAGAAAGTTCAATCCACAAATGGTGATAGGGGAGGAGTTATATTTAGGGGATACAATAATTTCCCCATGTTCCCTCTTTACCAACATATGTACTTCCATTTTTTATGGTGATGATTGAATAGTTCTACTAAACTTTCGTGATATAATGGAATGTGTAGAACCATAATTAAAAATGAAGTTCACAATTCTCAAATGAATAACTAGCATACCTATAACCACTTCATTTTTTAGATTCACTTCGGAAGTAGTGATGGAAAAATCATTCCCTTACTACCTTAGAGGTTGTTGGTTGCCTCTGAAAACCCTTGCCTTAGGGTACTGGTTTGCAATTTTTTATGGTTCCTTATTACTGTAGAAAAGAAAAACACATTAAAGATTGCGTGGAGTTTTCCTATCATCTGTAGAATTTTCAGAAATCATTAGCTAGGTTCCCTTCTCTTCCACATCTAAAGCATTTTCGTGTTCCCCTTAAGTAATTTATAGGTTGAATCTTTCCACACATTTGACAAGTGGGGTTCTGGAATTTCATAGCACCATTGGATTTATCCATCGGACCACCAGAATTAAAGTCCACTTTCTAATTCGTATCCCCATGATACACCTAAGATTAACCAATCTCCATCTCGACATTGAGGGAACAACGAACAAGTTCATAATATCCATAAAAGTGATGTATTTCCATGGATTTTCATAGGCTAGGATTTAGGCCACCAATGAAGTAGTTAACCTTGAATTATGGGGTAATGAAAAAACCAAAGGCATATCGTGAAAGTCTTGTGATGTTTTCTTTATACAACCCAACAGATTTGTTGTACTTTTAATTGAGTGAAAGGAAATATATTTCCATATTAATATAAGGAGTTTGAGGGAAATATTTATAAAAAAATATTTTCCGGAATTCCTTCCACTCCATTGCTTTGATCTCTTCCTCAGGCTTTATAATCCTGATCAATGTCCACCATAGATTAGTTTCACCCTCTATACAGTAAATTTCTAGAAGAACCTTATCTTATTCTGAACATTGAAGGATATATAAAAGCTTTTCAATTGAATTGGTCTATTGTTCCATGATTAATGGATAGGATGATCCAATGAAAGTATGGGACCATTGTTGCATGAAGCTCTCAAATGTGTTTTTCTCTGTATTAGGGGGGTTAGGCACTCTTACTGGCCTAGGTTTCTATTCATAACATGAGTTAAGTAAGTGATTATCATGAAAATTTTGGGATTTGAGCTCCCATTAGGTTGGGAATCTCATTGGGGAAATCCTCACATTGCCCTTCGCATATTTTTTTAGCCTGTTTCCACATTTTTTGGCCACTAGCTATAATAAAAGGAAAATTACGGATGATTATATTATTCCATTAAACACATAAAGGGGAATACAATGTAATTAATGTGATAAATTATAAATTAAATTTATCTCTTTAACTTATGATTTTATAGGATTCATCCTATGTTATCCATGATTGACATCATAACATATATTTCTATGGGATTTTTCCATTTGTTCCCTTAATAATGGTTTGTAATTAGTTTATGAATTTAATCAAGAATATCCCATGGAAGTTTCAAACCAGGTGCGTAGTAAGGCCCATTTTTATTTACCAGGGTTCCCTAAGTCAAGCCAAGAACACCTTGTTAGATTTATTACTTCTAGGTACATTTTTTCCAAAACCACATACACTTATAGTATCTAGAAAAGGATGTATTTTCTTGATAAAAAACATACTCTATACCTTCCAAAATTTAAGGAGGTTTTCTTACACTTAGCCTTATCCCTAAGGGTTTTCACTAGTGTTTTCAAAACATAATCCAAAAAATAACTAAACATGTCCTATGATACCACCTATAACAACCCATCTCTTTATTTCGTATTTAAACATGATTTATTACAAAGATTTTCACTTATTACAACTTAGAAGATAGAGAAGAATATCATCTTAGGAAATTTGGAATATTACATAATAACTTAAAAAAATAAATACAATATCATTATTGAAAACTTCTTTTACATGACCATGACATTCCTTCATACTTATCACTATATGGAATAACCTTAGGACATACATAAGAAAGTGGTGAGATAGAAATCCTAGTAAGGGAGTAAAAATGGAATAACATGATTATAATGATACATTTTAGATAATTAATATCAATAAAACATATAATAAAATGTATATAAAGTCGTGATATAACATGATAATCGTTACATGGAAAAGTGGAACAACTTAAAACACTACATCATAAGCATAAGTCAAAGATTAACCGTAAAGACATCATGGTTGAAAAATGTCGTATAAATGAATCAGGTAAACCATGTTCCCAACATGACGTATCATGATACTAAACATTACCCAATTCATTTGAGCGCTATCAGGGCGTACCCTTCATAAAAATTTTAATCTCATGATTAAGTGTGCCACATAGATCTTATAAGATGGATTCATTCAAAATCATCATTTCTTCCATGATCAAGAAATGTGGAATACATAAATGTAAGTCCTCAATAAATAAGTATATTTCTATAATGGTGAATACCCTTGAGAGAGGAATGGGTATTGTAATCACTACACAATTATTTTTGCATTGTAAATCATGGTGTGATTTCTGTAGCATAACAATATCGTATATAAATTCATAAAATGGGTTGATTAGAGCGAAAAGGGGTCTCCCATTACAAAGAAATGAAATGGATAGTAATAGGAATATTTAATAACAAATCCCAACATAATCAAAAGTAAATTATAATACATAACATAAAAGGGATTCTTGATAAAGGAGACAGGTGGAAGATCGCTTACGGAATTTTGACATAGAAACGTATGGGAATAAAGGATCATAGGGGGCTTAATGGGAGTGAAAGGAAACTCCCATAATTTAAAAATCAATTGGAAAGTAAGAGGATCATGAACAATCATATCCCAATATATGAAAATTTAATTTCAAAAACATAATAAAAAATAAGTGGTTGAATGTAAATGTGAAGAGAGATATCCCTTATGGAATTTTGGAATGGTAATGGCTTAGGTAAGGGAACTAATTATGGGGATAAATGATCCCTCATTAACATAAAATATAATTTAAAGTAGTAAATTTATTATTAAAGTATAAAATATAACCAATTGAAATTAAAAATACAAATTTCAAACATTGTTCATGAATTGAAAGGAAGAGAGGAGGTGAGGATCCCTTACTTGGACGCGTGACTCCAAAGGCTTGGGAGAGGCTTCGTGGGAGTTAGGGCACCTTGGGATGACTCTTGGAAGTATGTGGAATAGTTTGGTTGAGCTTAAAAGAGTTTTAGGGAAGATAAATGGGAGCTTTGATGGGTTTATATGAGAAATGGGTATTTCTTTATTATTTTTGTTATAGACACTACATAATAAAAAATTTAGAACCACAAACCAACCCATGGTTTTTCCCATGGTTTATATAAAAGAAAATTTTTATAAATTATTTTAAAATTTAAATGTCCAAACTCGAAAAATATTTCCCTTGCTTATTTGGAGTTGAGTCACACTCATAAAGAAATCAATTTAAAATAATAAAATATATTAAAAGTTTTGGAGGATTTACAAAGGCTTTATAAAATAAATCAAATAAAATTAAAATTAAATTATTTTATAATAAGAAGCACATATTTTTTTGAGTATACCTTTTATAGTAATTTTTATATCATTATTGGGCCATTATGATGTTCAAAAACATACTGTATATTTATAGGATATTTAATTTTTACTCGAAATTATGACTGTCTCAGAAAATTATGAAAAATTCACTAATGGATAATTTTGAAATCTTAATTCCAAAAATAATATTCATTTTATCTAAAAAAATTGACTATATATATGAATTTTTACTTTTAAAAGAAAAACCGACATTTATTGAAAATTGTCGGGTTTTGACAAAAACAATTTTTAAAACTCAATAAAAATTACATTTGACTTCATAAAAATTATATAAAAATTTATATTTAATAAATGTAATTTAATATTAATATTTTATTAAAATATTATTTATTTCATAAATTAATTAATTCCTCAAAATATATTTCTTAATTAAATAAAAATACTATTTGTGATTTAAAATTTATTTACAAATTTAAAAAATATGATAAAATATATATTCATTATTTTATAAAAAAAATATTGTACATATTCCTAATGATAGGTTCTTGATACATATCCCTTTATTAAACTAGAATATGCTCTAAGAGTACGATGCGTGATAGTGGGGCTTTCATGGGGTTGTTCTGTGAACATGGTTTGGGTCGTGATCTCGATGAGCTTGAACTTCTCCCATAAATGGTTTCACTCATCTTAAGTTTGGGATCATAGCTTGGGATTGGTCAAGGAAAAATCCCTAAAATGCTATCTCCCTCATATATACCAATAAATGGGGTTCATAGGATATGATCCTATGATTTGAGGCCATCACTTTTTCTGTGCAACATATGTTTATTAAAATCATATATTTATACTAGTAATGTGATCATTATTCAATAGATATATTATAAATGGTAAAGACACTTAAAGGTCATTTAAATCCAATTAGATATAATAAAACAAAATAGTTGAATTTCTATTCGATATCTATAATACATTTAATTTAATCAAAATAAAGGGAATTTTAATCATAAATTTCTTGGTTGTTACAATTCTCATGTCCATACTCTTCAATTCAAAGAAAATTGGATCCTTATCTATTTTCATCAATGATAAAATTGTTGGATCCTTTGTTCTTAGATGATATTCTACTTTATTCACTTTACCAGGATGATAGTGAATTGAGCAGTCATATTCCTTGATCCGCTCTAACAATCTTTGTTGTGACATATTAATCTATTTCTATGTGAAAATATATTTTTAGTCACTTGTGATCACTATATATCTCACACTTCTTCACATAGAGACATTGTCTCCATATTTTTAATTAAAATTTCACAATTTCCTACTCCAAATCATGTTAGGGATATATTTTATAATGAAATTTCAACTACCTTGAGGTGTATGCAATGATGTTGTCATTATTTATTTACACACAGCTCAGTCCCTTCTTTGAAGCATCGTTGAATATTATGAAAAGTTATCCACTTATGGGTTGTGTGAGGACATGGGCAGTGATAAGACTCCTTTTTACCTCCTCTAATATTTCTTTACATTCATTATTCCAAGAAAATTTGACTCCCATAAAATTTAGGTTGGTAATATGTTTCAACAATCGTGATACATTTCTCTCAAATTGAAAATAATGCCCTTATAACCCAGGGAAACAATGGATATCTATCACAGATGCTGGCCTCATATATCCTTAGATTTATTTTTTCTTTTATGGTTCCACATATATCTCATTTATTGTGATGATATTCCCTGTTAATGAGATGTCATTTAACCAGAACCCACACTTATTGTAATTTGCATAAATCTTCTCCTTCCGTAAGGTCTTTAGCACAGGGTTCAAATACTTCTCATGCTCCTCCTTTATTTTGGATTATATTAGGATATCATATATAAAGACTACTAAAAATTTGTTGTGGAAATCTCTAAAAACATTAATCAACAAATCCATGAAGATTTCTGGAGCATTAGTGAATTTTAATGATATCACTATGAACTCATAGTTCCTGCACCTTTTAAAAAAATAGGTCTTGGGGATATCATCCTTCTTCACCCTTACATGATAATATCTCGACCAAATATCCCCCTTGGAGAAGTGTTATGTTTCAAATAGATGATCGAACAAGTCATAAATCCATGGAAGTGGATAATTTTTCTTTATCGTTATCTTGTTGAGCTCACAATAATCAATGAAAATGTGAATTGAACCATACTTCTTCTTAATGAATAGGACCAGTGAACCCCATGGTGAAGCACTTGGGCCTATAATCCCTTTATCCAAATTCTCCTATATTTGATTCATTAGATCTAAAAGTTCCACAATATCCACACTATACAAATTCTTGGATATTTGAAACACCCCTGGTATAATCTCAATTGAAAATTCAATCTCTTAGTTAGGAGGAAGACTATGAAATTCCTCAGGAAACACATCAGCATGTTCCCTCCTAATGTGCATTTCTTTTAGGATGATCCTTTATTTAGACTGAATCATTTGGGCTAGATATGTTTAGTCATAGGGAAATAATATCCTTGCTTTATACGATGGTGTAAGAGAAGATTCATCCTCCTCCTTGCACTTATGCAGAATTGAGTGTTGATTCACCTTATGGTGAGTGATTTCTATATCACAGAAATTTATGTTGGATCTATACATGCAAATTCAGTCCATGCCTATACTTTCATCAAATTACACCAAAGGAATTATTAAAATTATCTCTAAGAATTTCCACTCACAAATTGTGATAGGGGAGGATTTATATTCATGGGATGTAATAATTTCCCCATTTTCCATTTTCAATCACATCTATACTTATGTGCTTTGTCAGGGTGTTTGAATAGTTCTACAAAAACTTTATGATATGGAGGAATGATTAGAAACAGAATCAAAAAGTATGCTCACTATTCATGAATGAATAACTAGTGTACATGTCACCCTTTCATTGTCGAGATTTACTTAAGCTATAGTGATGGAAATATATCTCCCTAAATACCTTGGAGTTTATTGTTTCCCTCCAAAAATCCTTAGAATAGTGATTTAGATTGCAAAGTTCTCTGGCTCCATGCATTTGTTGGAATGAACAATGCACTGAGAGTTTACTGGATTATTCCTTTCCTCCATCTCATTATCGGGTTTCTCCCATTGATAATTATTATCTAGGTATCCTTCCTTCTTTAACCTAACTTATTTATTCATCCCCTTTAAGAAATTTCTAGGGTGATTTTTTACACACTTTTGACAAGTGGGATGCGTGGATTTCTTAGTGATGTTAGATTTATCCAGTAACCCACTAGAATCAAACTCATATTTATGCTTCATATCCCCCTGATACCCTTGATATTCACTGATCTCCATATTGAATTTTAAGGCACATCAGACAATTTCCTCATATCCATCAATTTTACTAATTACAAATTATTTTCAATGAATATGTTTTAGACCACCAAAGAAGTGTTCAATAATGCATTCAAGGGTAATGAAAAACAAGGAGGTGTTATGTGAAAGTATTGTGAATTTTTCCTCATATTCCCCAATAGATTAATTATCTTTTTTCTTGAGTGCGTGCAAATACATTTCAATTTTAAAACGAAGTGTGTGAGAAAAATATTTATCAAAAAACACATTATGAAATTCTTTTTAGTCCATTGATTTGATCACTTCTTAAGGATTTTTATTCTTGATCAATGTCCACCACTGATCAAATTCTCCCTCCATATGATAAATAGCTAGAATTACCTTCTCTTATTCAGAACATTGATGTATGGAGAGGATATATTCCATGGATTTGATCCATTATTACACGATTAAGGGATCCGGTGATTTATTGAAAGTAGGAGTCATTTTTTGAATGAATTTATAGATTTCATCTTGTTCTCTATTAGGGGGGTTTGAGAGATCATATTGATCTAGGATTCTATTCAAAACCTTAGTTGTATGAGGGAGTATGGTGACAAAGATTGTGATTCCCACTCCCATTGGGTTGGGCAACTTGTTGGGGTAGTCATCACATTTCCCTTCACATCAGTTTTCAACTTAATTTCACCTATTTCAAGACATTGGATAAAGTAAAAGGAAAATTCAGTATGATTATCTTAAAATATTAAACACATAAAGGGTAATCCAATGACATTAAATGGATAACATTAAATTAAATTTATTTCTAAAACTTATGAATTTATAGGCTTCAATATATATTATCTATGATCTATTTCCCAACACGTATTCTTATGGTCATTTTCCCACATAATAATGATTTTTAAGGAGATTATGAATTTACCATACAATATCCCATTTTAGTTTCAAACCAGGTGTGCAGTAAGGCTAGTTTTTGTGAAATAGGTTACCCCAAATAAGGCCAAGAACACCTTGTTAGAGTTGTTACTCCTAGGTACATCTGTGTTAAAACCAAGTCCACTTGGAGTATCCAGTCCTAGATTTCTTTTCTTGATATACAAATTACTCCATACTTACCAAAATTTAGGGATATTTCCTTATAATAATTCTCATCTCTATGTCTCTCTCTAGAGTTCTCTAATCCTAATCCCAAAAATAACTAAAATTTTCCTCTCATACCAACTATAAAACCCCTACCCTTTATTACACATTAATTCATGTTTTATTAAATAAAATTATAATTAATACAATCCAAAATATCTATAATTCAAGTGTAAATTATAAATAATAACATTACATAACAACTCATAACATGGGATACAAAACATTATTGCACACTTCCATAACATGATCATAATATTCCAATGAACTCAAAACTACATGGGATAACATGGGGACATACATAAGGAATGTGTGAGCTATAAATCTTAGTAAGTAATAAACATGCCCTAAGTGATACATGTTAAAAAATATACATAATAGTGAGGAATAAAAGGAACATGAATAATAAAGCATGATATGGAATGATAATCATAATGTTGGAAATGTGGGAAAAACATTAAACACTGAATCATAAATATTGGTTAATGATAAACCACCAATACTTCATGGTGGACAAAGTAGTATAAAAGAATCACGTACAACCTTATCCCAACATGATGTTTCTTGATACTAAACATTACCCAATGCATTGGATCACTATCTGGGCACACCCATTATAATCATTTCATTCTCATTCTTAAGTGTGCCAGATAGATCATATGACAAGGTTTCATTCATCATCATAATTTTTTCTATGATCAACGAATGTGAAATACATACATGTAAGTACCCAATAAAAATTATATGTTCCTAAAAGTGAATACCCTTGATAAGAAATTGGTATGGTATTCACTATACAGTTGTTTTGGCTTGGAAAAATGCGGTAATATTTTGGCAATATACCAGTGTCAAATTAAAATTCATAAAAAGGGTTGATGAGAAATAAAGGTGTGTCTAATAATTTAGACATTATTTTGAAAGTAATATGTACATGTAATGACATTTCACATCATGATGAATTGTAAATAGAAGTCATACAATAATGAAGAAACATTAATAAAGAAGACAAAGAAAATAACCCATACAAAATTTTAGTATGGTAAAGGGTATACATAAGGGTAAATATGAGGAAAATATGGGAGTGAAATGGGATATAATAATTTATAAAAAAAATTAAGTATTTGTGATATGTAATAACATATATAAACATATTAAAATGAAAATTAAAAGTCATAACATAAAAGGAGTGCTTGATAAAAGAGGAGAGTGGAAGATCTTTTACATGAGTGTGTGGCTCTAATGTCTTGAGAGGGGATTATTGAACTATTGGGGCGCCTTGTTTGGACTCTAGGAAGTTTAGGGAAGAGTTTCTAAGTTCTAAAAGTATTTTTAGTGAAGATAAATGGGATCTTGGGTTGGTTTATATAGTAAAATAGGTATATTTATTTATTATATTGGTTTTGGATTCTACATAATAAAATATCCAATACCAAAAACTTGTTGATCAAGTGTTGTTTTAAATAATACATAATTTTATAAGGGGGATATTGATGAAAACAATACTCTATCTCTTTATGATGATTTTTATGCTCACAAATATCCTTATTTGTTATTCTAATGATTTTATTTTAAGTGTATTTCAGGAATTTAATATCTATTATATTTTTATTTATGGAATAAATATTTAAGTATTTGAGCAGTGAGAATTAATTGCTAAATTATTTGGAATTTGTTTCTGGTGTGTTCTAGAAACTCTATTCATTTTCTACATATTCGGGAATTACATGAGTGTATTCTAGAAACTTTGTTCATACCCTTTGTTGAGAAGCGTAGTGTAAGGATGGAATGGAATGTTTACTCTATGAGATATCAGACAAGTATGGTTAAACAATCATATGTTATCGGCTAAGTATGGAGGAAGGAACCTTACGTTTGGAAGGAACCTTATGTTAGGAAGAAACACTACATCTGGAAGAAACCTTATGTTTGGAAGGAACCTTACGTTTAGGAAATTAGCAAAGTATAGAATAAGATCATTACATAAGTATGGAATGATAAGTTTGTTTCATAAAAGTATGGTTCATCAACCTTACTATTATAAAAAACCATACGTTTGAAAGCTAAAGATAAAATTATGGTTCATCAACCAAAAATTTATGAACAACTGTACGTTTTATTAAAATGTATGGATTATATACCGTATATTTGAGAGTTGGAGAGAAACACTTGAGATCAACCTTACATTGTGAACCTTACATTCAGAGAATGTATGCTATGCAGTTCAACCCTATGTTTGACGGAAGATGTTTTAATTACGACTTTATTAAAGCTATGATATTCATGTAGATTATCAGGCTGATTTCAAGCCAGATTAAAAGCCTAAATTTAATGTGAGTCTTTTGACTGATTGAAAGCTATTTATTTTCAAAGGATCAATTTAAGATGAGCTTTTCATGCCGATTTTTCAGGGAAGCTACATGTGCTCTGCTATTCAAACTGTTGAATATCGTGATTCTAAAGGAGACTTATGTGGATCTAAATTTAAAAGGAGAACACTCATCTTTATTCTACATATACCTGTATTATTTTTTATTACATATACAGAGAGACAATCGATACTTATAGATCTGCTGTTACGAAGAGTGAAAAAGATCTGTTTTCTGAACAAGAAGAAGAAACATGACTAAAGATTTACTTATCTATATCAAATATCTTTGTGTGAATCAACTGCAGTTAAAGTTGAAAATGACCTTCAAATATCTACTACAACTGTATTGGCTCAGAAATAATTTTACCCAAAGATCATCATTTCTGAAGATGATGATCCATCTACGATCAATTGCATTCTGTTCCAATTGTGAAGAACAAATGGGAATGTTTTTTCAATGAAAAAAATACTATTTTATCATGATTGATTAGCTTCTCATACTAAGCTATGTATTCGGTTATGTGTTTGATACAGAAGGTTCTTTTTAGTCTTAAGATTGTAAAAGTGTCAACTTCCTGTACTCAATTGTTGAATGGTCTGTTGATAAGAGGACCAAACAGTGAAAATCACCAAGATCATGGAGTAGAGTGTTGGTGCAGTAGACTAGGGGCCTTCTATTCCCCGAATCACTATACACCGTGCGTCCTGTGCTATTTATTTTCCACTTCTAAATCTTTGATATAAATATAAAATAACCGATCGTGATTATGCGATGACATTTTAAAAGACACAATCCACCCCCCCCCCCCCTCTTGTGTATATTTGGTATAACCTAATCCAACAATTGGAATCAGAGGAGGAGCTTTTGTCAAAGCTATAATAAGCTGAAAGTATTTGGATTATACAAAGTACAATGGATGATACATGAGAGGGTAAGTCAATGTTTCTAGCTCCTTACTTCAATGGTGAAAATTATAAATGTTTGAAATCAAGAATGATCATTTATTTAAAAAATCTTGGATACATAGTCTACTTGAAAATTCTAACTCCCTATGTGATTCTAGAGAAACCTGAAACATGGAGTATTGATACGGAAGTAGAGTACGACATAAACTCCAAAGCTATGAATCCTATCATCTGTGGTCTTGGACCAGATTAATTCAACAGAATATCTCAATTCTCGACAACTTATGAAATGTTACAAAAAATTGCATTTTCTTATGAAGGAACTTACAATGTCAGACAGATAAGGTATGTTACTGCTAAACATAAATTCAAAAAATTTAGGATGTTTGAAGGAGAAAGCATCACCCAAATGAATGTAAGGTTTAAAAATATTTTCAACAATATCATAACATTGGGAGATCTGATCAAACAAGCTGATCAAGCCTTAAAAGTTTTAATATTTTTAACACCTGGATGGAATGAAATTTTTGCTTCTATCATACAATCATCTCCTATAAAAGATTTAACAATGAGAGAGTTAATTGGAAATCTAATGATGTATGAAGTTGAGATTCAGGATGAAGTGAATGAGTATAAGATTTTGATCAAGAGAGAATACCCTGCCTTAAAGGTGACATCTCAAAGAAAAAGCTGAAAACTAAAGAAAAATGAGATGAAAGTGAATTGAAATTACATGTTGGAATTTTTATATGTTTTTTAGTTGTAATTTCATGGATGGTTTTTTTGTAGGGTTTCCATTTTCCCCTAAAAATTGATTATTAGAAAATAAAAAAATAGATTTAGAGGGAGTAAAAAAAGGAGATGAAAGTGTAGTAAAAAAGTTCTGATTCATCCAATTCAGATGTGGAACTAGATCAGCTAGCCAACAAAATTCTGTAAGTTTTATCGAAAGAAGAAAGGTTTTAGTAAGTCATTTAAAAAGGATGAGAAGGAAGTCATATGTTATGAGTGCAATAAATTTTGACATATTAGACCTGACTGCCCTAAATTAAAGGAAGACAAGGAAAAGAAATTCTTCCAAAGAAATGATTATGAGTAGGAAGAGAAGAAAGCAATGAAAGCTACATGGAGTGTATCTAAATACTCCAGTAGCTTATCAAAGTCTGATTCAAAAAAGGAGGAATCAAATTTGAAAGCTAATATTTTCTTTATGGCCGAAACAGATGAGGTAAAATCCTATTATTCTTCCGACTCTATTTCTAAATCAAGCTATACAAATAATAAACTTGCAGCCTACTGAAACATGTTTGAAAATAAACATGATTCTTTATTTAAGAAACAAAAATCTTTAAATAATATTCATAATGTTGTTTTAGGAGAGAGATATACTCTACTAAAACAATATTAGGAATTACTAGAAAAATATAACTCAATAAATACAAAAAATACAAATCATGAAGCTAAAATAAAAACATTGCAAACTGAAGTAGAAACATATAAAAGTGCAGCATATATTTTTATAAAAGGAGAACATACACTAAATGAAATTCTTGGAATGAATGTGATTAAAAAGGGAAGATATGAAATAAGCAGGAAAGGTGAAAAGTCTAAACTATACAATAATTACTTTGTGGCAAGTACTAGAAAAGTAATATGTAACTATTGTGGTGCAAAAGGACATCTATCTAAGAATTGTTACATAAGGAAACCCCATATAAGTGGAATAAAGAAAGCCTTTGTCTCAAAAAATTTATATGATTCTGTTGATTTTAGAAAAACAATGCAAGTTTGGATTCCCAGATCTTTGCTAGCTAACACAACTGGACCCAATAAAATTTGGGTACCAAAACAATCGGCTTAAATGCATTTTCCAGAAGCATGTCACGGGATAAAAAAGAGAATATGGTATATGGACAATGGATGCTCTAGGAATATGAGTTGAAATTCATCTAATTTCAAAACTCTAACAAAAAATTATGGTGGTTTAGTCACATTTGGTGACAATGCCAAAGGTGAGATTACTGGAATTGGAACAATTGGAGATCTAAAAATTGTTTCAATCAACAAAGTACTCTACGTAAAATGATTAAAAGACAATATGATAAGTATCTCTAAACTCTGTGATGATGGTTATACTGTTGATTTTTATAACACCTTTTTTTCTACTTTCAAAGATAAATTGCATAAATTTAGAGAACCCAGAACTGATAATGCGTATACACTGGATTTAAATTCATTATGTAAAAAATTAGTAAACTGCTTAACTACTAAGATAAATGAATCTTGGATATGGCATAGGAGACTTAGACATTGCACTGCATATTCTTTAAATAAGTTATCTATGAAACAATTAGTTTCTAATTTTCCTAGTCTCATGTTTGAAAGTGATAGATTTTGTGATGCATGTCAACTTGGCAAGCAGCACAAATCATCCTTTAAATTTGTTAACAAAATTGCTACATCTAAACCTCTAGAACTTACCCATGTGGATTTTTTTGGACCTTCAAGGGTTGGAATCTTGGATGGTAAATTATATTCATATGTTTTAGTTGATGAATATTTGATATTTACTTGGATTTTATTTCTAAAACGTAAAAATAATGATTTTAAAATATTTGAAAGTTTTTGTAAATCTATTCAAAATGAAAAAGATTTAATATAATTTCATTAAGAACTAATCATGGTGTAGAATTTGAGAATATGGAATTCAATTAATTTTTCTCAAATATGGGTATTAAACACACCTTCTCTACACCAAGAACACCTCATCAAAATGTAATTGTTGAAAGGATAAATAGGACTATTCAAGAAATGGCTAGAACTATGTTAAATGAATACAGTTTACCTACCTTTTAATGGGTTGAAGCTGTAAGCATAGCCTACTATATAATTAAGAGAGTTTTGATTAGAATTTTTTTGAAAAAGGCACCATTTGAACTCTGGAATAATAGAAAACCTAAATTAAATTACTTTAAAGTTTTTGGACGCAAGGTTTACACCTTAAACACCATGGAAAATCATGGAAAGTTTGATCCAAACTATGAATAAGGCATTTTATTAAGATATTATTCTACTTCCAAAACTTATAGAGTTTTTAATAAAAATACAAAGATTGTTGAATAATTAGTTCATGTGAAATTTGATTAATCTGATCCCTTTGAGAAAATGAAAAACCAAATTGATGAATCTGACTCTAACGATAACATGAGACATTAGAACTTGAAAAATTATTTTGAAAATGATATAAATGAAATTCAGTCTAGTCTCGATGAACATGACACTGGAGAACCAATAAGTGTACTACTTAGACTGTCATGAACCCTAAATAATCACCCTTTAGAAACTATTATAGGAGACTTAGACACAAGAATAAAAACTAGAAGGAACCTAGAAAATCTAGTTGAGTTTTCTGCTTTTCTATCCCAATTAGAACCCAAGACTATAGATGAATCCTTAGTTGATGAAAGTTGGATGATAGAAATGTAAGAAGAACTAAACCAGTTCAAAAGAAATGAAGTTTGGAATTTAGTTGAAAGACCTCAGAACTACTTAGTTATAGGAACGAAATGGGTCTTTAGAAATAAACAAGATAATCAAGGAATAATGACTAGGAATAAAGAAAGATTAGTAGCTAAATGATATAATCAGGAAGAAGGTATAGATTATAATGAGACCTTTACACATATAGCTAGATTAGAAGCCATTAGAATCCTTTTAACCTATGCATATCATATGAACTTTAAATTATTTCAGATGGATGTTAAGTCTGCCTTTTTAAATGGTTATTTTTTAGAGGAAGTTTATGTTGAGAAACCTCCTCGTTTTGAAAATTCACAGAAACGAGATTATTTTTTTAAACTTACTAAAGCTCTTTATGGTCTTAAACAATCACTAGTGCTTGGTATGAAAGATTAAGTTCTTTTCTTTTGAAAAATGATTTTGCTGTTGGAATTGCAGATCCAACACTATTTAAGAAAACTTTCATTTCTAATATTTTATCAGTTCAAATTTATGTTGATGATGTAATTTTTGGATCAACAAATAAAAAAAATTTGTCATGAGTATTTAAATTTAATGAAAAAAAGAATTTGAAATGAGTATGATGGGAGAATTAAATTTCATTTTAAGACTTCAAATTTTTTAAAATGTTTTTGGAAATGTTTTGAATCAAAGAAAATACATTACTGATTTACTAAAAAAAATTGGATTTGAAAACAGCAAGACATATAAAACTCCTATGTGTACTAATATAAAACTTAGTTTGGATGAAACTAGGAAATCAGTTGTCAACAAGTTATATAGAGGTATGATTGGTAGTTTGTTATATCTTAATTCTAGTAGCCTAGATATAGATGTCTTTCTGAAAAATTTCAATCAAATCCTAAAGAATATCATTTAACTGTTGTTAAAAGAATTTTTAGATATTAAAAAGGAACTGTTTTTCAATATCTCCTCTATCCCAAAACGTCTTATTTTAATTTAATTTCATATTTAGATGCAGACTTTTGGAGTTATAATTGTATATAAAAACCACCTCAGGAACTTGACACTTTTTAGGAAAATCCTTAGTATCAAGGTCTAGTAAGAAACAACACTCAGTTGCTCTATCAACAAATGGGGTAGAATATGTATCTGCTAGTAGTTGTTGTGCACAAGTTTTGTGGATGAAAAACACTCTTATGGATTTTGGAATAAATTTTAATAATACACCTATTTTATGTGATAATACAAGTGCTATTAATAATTCCAAAAAATTATATTAGTCATTCTAGGACTAAGTATATTGAAATCAGATATCGTTTTCGAAGAGGCCATATTATTGAAAAGGATATATATTTAGAATTTTTAAGTATTGAAATTCAATTAGATGATATTTTTACTAAACCAATTCCCACTACCTAGTTTGATATTATTAATGGGGAGCTAGTTTTATTTATATTTAAATGAATCTTTTTTGGTTTAATTATTTGTTTTTAGAATAATTTAAAATTTTTTCTGTACTAATTTATGGTGTTTTTATTTTTTTGTATGTTTATTTATTGTAAATTTAAATAATGTAATAATTACTTTGTGAATAATGACATGGGAATCAAGGATGTCAGAAAGCATTTTGAATTCCAAAACCAATCATTTTCTCAAAACCCATCGAAATCTCGAAATATTTTACCACTCTACTCTCTCGTACCTGAACCTTCGAAACCTTTGTTCTTTTGGATCCTTTAAAGATTTACAACATAAATATCCAATACCAAGAGAACTGATGAGCTAGAGTCCATCACTGTGAAGAGGAAGATCTCGTCCAGGAGAACGATTTTTCAAGGAAAATTAATAGATCTGGAATGTCCCTATCAGACGAACCTGATGCAAAAGAAAGCCCTAACTTTTCAGAACATAGAAAAGATGTTTAATGGAGAATATACAGAGTTTCTATATGAGGTATAACTTATTCATTTCTTTATGTCAGTTCAGTTTAGTCTAGGAACTGATGAGATTATACAGAGTTTCTATACAGAGTTTCTATATGAGGGGGTTTTTCATTTTGATTAAAAGAATATTTGTTATTCTATGCATAAATATAAAGATATTATGTCATTTCTATTTGGATAAACTAATATCAGGAAGATGCTTGTAAAGGACTTAGAACCGGGCCATAAGATATTGGTTAAGTTTGTGCAAACTGGTATTTCACCTCGATTGTCTAAAATGGAAAAGATTCTTTACCTAGATATATATATAATGTTCTAGCTGATGAGTGATATTAAATTGAAATTTATGAGATAAATGGTGAGGTATCTCAGTTACTGTTTCCAACCAGAGTCAAGAATGAATTTTTATCCTTTTGGAAGGTTCATCTCGAAAATTCTATTTAAGATAGATATGGTAAGATTGGGGGATGCTCGGGTGAGATTCCACTATAGTAATATCTTCAATGATGGTACATTGAGAAAGATTGGATATTTCTGGAGCACAATCAAAGGAAACCAGCTACCTGTAGGAGGTGAAGACGATGAAGAATGTGCTCAGGCCCAACCAACAAAATCAAAGGAAGGAAAAGCTAAATTAAGAGTTAGTGTTTCATCGAGAAGAATTAGGTTTGAGACAATGGATACACCTGAAGAAAGAATTCGGGAAGGACTTCAATTCAAAAGGGATATGAATCCTAATCGTATTAAATATCCTATTGTAACTTCAAATTTTTTTACCTCTAGTGATCTCTTAAACTATAAGTTTATAAGAGAAGCTGTAGTTGAAGTAGAACAAATAATAGACAAAGAAGCTAAGATAGTTCCTGGTGAAGAAGAATCAGTGGCCCGAAATCAAACAGATCAAGTAGAAGTTGATCAAGAACAAAATATTTTTGATAATTCAGAAATATAGGAAGAACATGAAGATGATGCCCATGAATAGCAACCTCCATCAACTGGAAACCTGGAAGAGAATGCTTCTGAGATTTATAATGAGGTATTGAATGAGGATTTTTTTTTGATGAGTCTGGGAAAGGATCAGAGGAAAAATTTGTTGAGAAACCAGTATAGGGAGGAGATGATGAAAAATTAGATGTTGAATCCTTGCCAATAGTGTTGTTGCATCAAGCTCAAACTGAGAATCAATCATAGGGTGACTCTGATTTAGTAAATGAAAATATGGAGGAACTATACAGGAAGTTGAACATAACAGAATCTGAGAATGCTGCTCTAAGAAGAGCATTAGAAAAGGAATATTTGAAATTTCTAAGACTGAAACTAGTACTGTTTCCAAAAAGGAAGTTGAAAATTTTAAGAGAGATATGCTCAACGAAGTTTCATAGTTGATGTCAGAAATGATTATGAAGTTTGATTTGATGGAGTTTAAATTTTTCATGGAGACCCAATTTGCATCCATCAGAACTAGTGAGGCCAGTACATCAGGTACTTCACCTAATTTAATCAGAATTTTTCATACTATTACAGTAGTTAGGGAGAATATAAATTGTAGACTTCATGACTTATAGTGAAACAGTGCTTCTTTGTCTGTTCTGTTAGATAATCAGAAGTTTCTAGTTGATCAGTTGACTTCAAATGAACCAGGAATTAGAATTGTGCTGAATCAGTTCACTGAAATGTTGAATATTTTATGGAGAAGGAAGAAAGGCTTCAGGAGTGTTTCAGAGTGAATCTGATTGAAGATATTCATTTGGATTAAGAAAGCAGAGATCTAATTATCTAGTTGGGATATTAATTGATGAGAATATTGAGGGAACAATTGGAAGAGATCAAGGAAATAGTTCTGAGGAGATGACCCCAATCTCACACCCTTACCCAAACTTGAATCATGTTTTTTTCATTACTATACTTGTAATTCTATTTTCAATGAAATTTATTTACATCACATTTTCATGTGTTTTAATTTGTCTTACTGTACTGTCAATGATAGAAATTACAGTAATCCAGATTCAAATATTGATAATGAGTTTATAATAGAATTTACTTAATCTTAGTCCTACATTAAAATGTGTTATATTCATTCTTTTATCATTATTTTTTGATATCACAAAAGGGGGAGAAATTAGAATAAAAACAACATTTAATTTTAATATATTTTCATTTATTTAAAATTTTACATTAATATTATTTATCAAAAAGGGGGAGAAATGTTAAGTATTATGTTAATCCTTAAATGGGTAAAAATTAAGTTAAACCTAAAATTATATTTTAAGTTATTTAAAAATTTTAAAAATGTTATTTTAAGGAGATATATGGATAACTATAATCTTTTATTGGGGGAGAATTTATTTCTTTTTATGACTTTGAATAATAAAATGTTTATTTTTACTAAAATAATTTTGTTTAAATTAAATATTGTATTTATATTTGAAAAATTAAAAAATATATGTAATTAATTTTGTAAGTTAATTTCATTGGTTATTTTTGGGTGTTGTGATCATTAAAAGGGGTTAGATTGTTGAGCAAGTGTTGTTTTCAACAATACATAATTTTATAAGGGGTATATTGTTGAGAACAATACTCTATCTCTTTATGATGATTTTGATTCTCACAAATATTCTTATTTTTTATTCTAATTATTTTATTTTAAGTGTATTTCAGGAATTTAATATTTGTTATATTCTTATTTTTGGAAGAAATTTTTTAAGTATTTTAACATTGAGAATTAATTGCTAAAGTATTTAGAATTCTTTTTTAGCGTGTTCTGGAAACACTGTTCATGATCTACATATTCGAGAATTACTTGAGGGTGTTCTAGAAACACTGTTTATACCCTACATTGAGAAGCATAACATAAGGATGGAATGCAGTGTTTAATCTATGAGATATTAGAAAAGTATGGTTAAACAATCATACATTATCGACAATGTATGGAGGAAGGAACCTTACATTTGGAAGGAACCTTACGTTTGGAAGGAACACTACGTTTGGAAGGAACCCTACGCTTAGAAGGAACATTACGTTTGGAAGATACCTTACGTTTGGGAAATCAGAAAAGTATGGAAGAAGATCATTACATAAGTATGGAATGATAAGATTGTTTCTTAAAAGTATGGACCATTAACCTTACTTTTATAAACAACCATATTATTTGAAACATAAAGATAAAATTATGGTTCATCAACCTTAATTTTATGAAAAACTGTACGTTTTATTGAAAAATATGGAATATATACCATAATTTTGAGAATTGAAGGGATATTTTTGAGATCAACCTTACGTTGTGAACCTTACATTCAGAAAATCTATGGTATGCAGTTCAACCCTACGTTTGACGTCAGATGTTTAAATTATGACTTTATTAGAGCAACGATATTTATGCAAATTATCAGGCTGATTTCAAGCCAGATTAAAAGCCCAAATTTGAGGTGAGTCTTTGACTGATTCAAAGCCATTTATTTGTGATTAAAAGGACCAATTTAAGATGAGATTTTCATGTCGAATTTTCAAGGGAGTTACGACTGCTCTTCTATTCAAACATTTGAATATTGTGATCTAAATGATAATTTTGTAGATCTAAATTTAAAAGGAGAATTCTTGTCTATATTCTACATATACCTATATTATTTTTTATTACATATACAGAGATACGGTCGAGACTTACAGATCCGCTGTTACGAAGAGCGACAAATCTCTGTTTTTTGAAGAAGAAGAAACATGACTGATGATTTACTGATCTGCATCAAATATCTTTTTGTTAATTAACTAATATTAATGTTGCGAATGACCTTTCAAGATATATTTAAACTTGATTGGATCAGAACTAATTTTACCCAAAGATCATCATTTCTGAAGAAGAGGATCCATCTTCTGTCAATTGCATTCAGTTTCAATTGTGAGGAACAACTGGGAAAGTATTTTCAACAAACAAAATACTCTTTAATCTTGAGTGATCAACATATGAAACAAAGCTATGTATTCGGTTTTGTGTTTGAACTGTTGTACCCCTCTCTCTTGGATTTTAATGATCACAATCACTCTTATTTTGTTCTAACTTGTTTTCAAGTGTTTTTGTTGATAGGCAAAAGGTTTCCAAGGAGTTGGGACAAGAAGGAATGAAAGTAGATTCTCTGAGTCTACCGGCCAACCGGTGGATTCCCACCGGCCAGCCGGTGGTCTCTAGCAGTAGCAATGGTTTCTGTCCAGAGCCACCGGTCAGCCGGTATGAGCTCCCCGGCCAGCCGGTATTGTCACCAGCCAGCCGGTGGCTGACCACCGGCCAGCCGGTAGAACCTGGGCAGAGAGATTGCTCTCTGTCTGGAGCACCGGCCAGCCGGTGGCTCAGGACCGGCCAGCCGGTGGACCACCGGCCAGCTGGTGAGACACCACAGGCCAGCCGGTTTGCCCAGTCAAACTAGCCGTTGGGCTTTAACCAGACTTGTACTTTTGACTCCCAACGGCTCTGAAGTCCTCTCCAACAGCTCTGAAGACCCCCAACGGCCATTTGGGTGTTCCTCTCCTATAAATAGAGGACTAGGAAGCCCTGGAAAATAAGAGTAGCCCACGGGAACATTTTTCGATCATTTGCCGAACCTCCGACGCATTTCTTCAAGGATCCCCACCTACTCCAACTCACTTCCACAACCAAGGAGCACCACCATAGAATCTTGGGAGCGCTCTTCATCATCACCAATCAATCCATTGGTGCCCAAGACTTCTCCTCTTTACTGTTTTTATTGTTTTATCATTTTGAGCATTATTTTGAGTTTGTGCATACAAACCCTTCTTTCTCTCATCCTCCCTTTGTTTGGGTTTTCACACCACCTTCAAGGTGTGAAGAGGTTAGTCAAGTCTTCCCTGTAAAAGACTTGAGTCATAGGTGAGCTAGCCTTCACCTGTAAGAAGGCTAGTGGGTTTCTTGCTACAACCAATAAAAAGCAAGCTGTAATAGGTTTCTAGGTTGCCTTAAAGTCTAGTGGGTTTCTTGCTACAACCAGTAAAAAGCAAGTTGTCGTATTAATCTCTCAACGGTTGAGTTGGGAGCGGAGACGTAGGCTTGGGATTTAGGCCGAACTCCGTTATCAATTTTGTGTCTTGCCTCTTTTATTTCCGCTGCGCTTTAACTTTTTCTTAAATTGTTAAACTTTTTTAAAAGGAAATTCACCCCCCCCCCCTCTTGCCATCACTCTCCGTTCCAACATGAACCAGAAGGCTATGTTTAGTCTTAATATTGTAAAGGTTTCAACTACTTGTACTCATTTGTGGAACGGTCTGTTGATAAGAGGACTAGATAGTGAAAATCACCAAACTTGTAGAGTAGAGTGTTGGTGGAGTGGACTAGGGGCCTTCTGTTCCCCGAACCACTATACATCGTGCTTCCTATGCTATTTATTTTCCACTGCTAAATCTTTGATGTAAATATAAAAAGATAGATCATGATTATGCGAAGAAATTATATAAGACACAATTCACCCCCCTCTTATGTATATTTTTTATAACCTGATCCAACAAAACCATCCAATTTTTTCCTATAGTTTCTTCCAAAGGGTACCGGTTTTTATTATTTTCGAAGGAAAAGGTCCTAATTTATTAAAATAAGTCCCTTGGTGATGTGGAGGTGAGTCACACACTTAATGAAACGATTTTAAAATCATAAAATATATTATAGTCCTGGAGGATTAATTTTGGACTTACAAGATAAATCAAATAAATATAAAACCAAATTATTTTAAAGGTAAAACTTATATTTGGTCTTTTATTCCATTTATATTACATATTACATCACATTTGGGTCTTTTTCAATCATAATACACAAATTATATTTATAAGGTATTTAATTTTTACCTGAAAATCTGACTATCTCAGCAAATTATGAAAAAATTTCCATTAGATAATTTAGAAATTCTGATTCCAAAAATAATATTTATGTTATCTAAATATTTTTCTTAATTTTTAAATTTTCACTTTTAAAATAAAGATCTACATTTATTGAAAATGATAGTTTTTGACAAAAAAAATCTTTTGAACCCTTATAAAAATTACATTTTAATTCATGGTCATTTTTATTTGATAAAAATTATTAAATAATAATAATATATCATTAAAAATATTATTTATTTCAAAAATACATTAATTCATAAATTTATTATTTTAATTTTAATATTAACCAAAAATTCAATTTGTGTTTTATTGAATCAAAATAAAAATTATTTATGAAGTGACAATAATATGATGAAAATATATTTATTATTCTTACAAAATAATTTTCATGCTCATATTTCTAGGGTCCAGATACATATCCCATTAATAGATAAAAAATTCCCTATGATTAATATGCGTAATTATTGGCCTTTCATTTGGTGGTTCAGCGAACATGGTTTGGGTCGTGATCTAAATGAGCTTAAACATCTCCAGTAAATGGTTTCATTCGTGCTTAAGTTGTTGGATCGCATATTGGGAATGGTCGAGGGAAAAGAATAGAAATTATATATCCCTTATAATATCTGATAAATGGGATTTATATGGTATAATCCTAGTGGTTAAGGTGACCACTTCCTTTTTCCATCAAAATTGGATTTCGTAAAACCCTATATTTATATAATCATGTTATCTCTATTCAACATATATTATCAATGGTGATGATTATAAATGGTCAATTAATACAATTAGAATAATAAGACAAAATAAGTGAATGTTTTTTATAACAATATTATATTATAAGACATTTAATAAAAATTAATGGGGGACTTTATTTATAATAGTTTGGTTCATTAAAAAAACACAAAAAAGAAACCACATTGATCTACAACACATCCCGAATTCCGCAATTTATTCAGGGGATTTGTTCACATTACATATTTCATTAGCATGGGTGTTATCACACATCCATATTTACATGGGAATAAAATTATTGGCTAGATATACAGTATCAATCCATTTATTAAAGGTGTGATCAAACAATTAGACATCAAGGGTCATTAGAAAATATCAACTACAGTGAAACAAAATCTTCCAACATCCTTCATTTTCAGTATTGGTGACAAAATGGTATAATATCATCAACAATATCATCAAAGAAGTAAAATAATGTGATTTATCCCCATACCCATCAATTTTAGTTTATGCCTATTTATTATATTGATTGGTCCAACTATTACTATTAAACCAAAGGAAATAAAAAGCATGAAATCCCCACAAATATCATGTAAAAAAGTGAGAATAAGGATCCCCTACCTCAATGATGATTTTCTGAGTCATTACCCACCATAGGGAAAAGAAGAAATTCTAAAAACCACAACCACACTATGAGACTCTATATCAACTTGAACTTCACCAATATATCATTAAAAAAGCTTCCCATCATTCCCCAAACAAAATCCAGCAACCCCGAAACAAATCTCCATAACAAGAATAGAAGAATAAAATAGGGATAAGGGGAAGGAACACAACATCGATGACCAATGAGAAACCATCTAAAACCAAGGATAAATGTTCTGGAAGAATTATTGGAAGGTCAAAAAACATGATATTATTTGAATTTTTTTCAAATTAATTGAAACTATTTGATATTTTTCATTTCACACATCTGTGAATATAGATTACAAAATCAATATATTTGGAGTATGGCTCATACAACACAAATCTAATATTGGACTACAAGAAACACTTATATTTTCTTTTGGTACACCCAAAACTATTATTTTCTTATGTTACACATAATATTGAGTTCCTTTGATAAATTTTTTTTACATTAAAGACTGAGTTTTTTCGATCTATAAAATATAATTAATATTGTTATTAAAATAGTATTATAATTAACACCTAGATGTTGTAGTGGGAGATATGAATAGTATTTATTATGTTATAAAAATATGGTTTAAACATGTATATAAGATGAATTATTTAGTGACCAATTAACTAGAAATAAAATTAAAACCCTTTTTAAAATATTGGAAATGTTTTGCTGGAAATAAAATATTTATGAAATCAAATAAGTTTTACCTTAAAAAATTAATTAAAACACATTTGAAAATGATTTTAATGATATATATATATATATATTATTAAATCAACCATTTAATGTTCATCTTCTTTTCTTTCTTAACAATAGATTATAATAAATCCAATTTTATGAATAAAAAGATGCTTTTTTCTATACGGTAATTTTCCCTCCTTTGGGTGGTGAACCTATTTTATATATAATTTTTGAATTTTTTTTTATTATTTTAAAAAATATTTTCTTTAAATCTGGATATCCAAATGTACATTGGGTATATTTTTGGTATTTTCTTTGAACATTCATTTTTTTATTAATAGTGAAAAATGCTAAAATTTAATTCAAAAAAACTTTTTCATCAAATTTCTATATATAGTAAAATTATATATTAATATAATTTTACAGAAAAATTAGATCAATTATACATTATTTAATACAATTTAGGTCATTGGAATAAATTTCTAATTGAAGTTGGATATAAAAAATTTCAAACTTTTGAACAATTTTACTTTAAAAACCTTCTTTCTCGTCCCATCTATGGGGTTAACATAAAATTATTTTATCCCAATTATGTGATTGGAAGTTGGAAATATGGATTCTTTATTTTTAATTATATTAATTTATAATTTATAATAAGTTAAACTTTATTTTTTACAAAAAATGTTAGTAAAAGTAATTGAAATTAATTACAATAATTAAGGTAAAATTGAGTTTAATTCATGGTTAACCTTTAACTTATGTGGTCAAATAACCCATAAACATGTCTAAAATAAATTGGATGGATATATTTCTACCAATGAACATATTGGATATAAATTTTACAATTATTGGAGTCACATTATTTAAGGGTTAATTCTCAATAGTGTTTACCTTTTCATATTAACAAGAATTCCACTCCTCCACTATAAAAGGAAACTCACCCCCTCACTTATTCACACCTTTCAAGAAATTTGGATCCCAAAACCCCTATCCAAATATCATCCTATATTATATCCCTTAATCGTATAATCCTCTATATGTGTATAATGATAACCAGGAAATCCCTCTAGTGAAAACCAAAAGGAGTTACCCAAAGAAGTGGTAACATTTTTCAACAAGATCTTTTGTTCTATTTTCATTATCCACCCACTAAAATATTCTTATTAAATTATTATCCTAAATTTAATTATATTTTTTTATTCTAAGGTTTCTACATACATATATCACTACTAGAAAAATGAGCTTTGGTGGAGGGGTAATAAGGGGACCACCATTTGGCGATCGCTATTGATACTATTAGAAACTTTTGAATGGTGGTCGCTGGGTTTTTTTCATTCCCTAAATATTTCACACACCTCTCATGTTACGCCCCCCCCCCCCCAATCTCTATTGAGCTCGCTCCCACTCGTCGTGCCCGCCGAGCCCGCTCCCCTCCCCATTGTTGTTGTCCACCATCGCTCCCACTCGCTAGGTCTGCTCCCCACCCCCTGCCTGCCAGATTGCATCTCCCCCACTCATCAAGCACCAAGGATTCCATATTCCATCTCCCCCACTCTCCAATCATCGATCCCACTCCCCACTCACTCATTATCATATACTGTCAATCCCCTACCTATTCGACACCACTTCCCTTAGCCATTAATCCCCCATCCCACCTATGTTTTCTACTTTATTCACCTCTACTCCATCAACACTGCCTCACATGGCCAACCCCCCTAAGCTCTATCAGTGCTACCTCACATGACCTCCACTCCATCAGTACTACCTCTCACCACCCACTCCCTTTGCTCTGACAGCGTTGTTGACCCCCTCTTCTATATCGTCATTCTGGGTGCCTGCCACACGATCCTCATCTGCTAAACTATTTCTTATTTAAGAGCGTATGGCTACCTCCTATACAATTGTAACTCAAATCCATCAATTTTATTTTGTAATTTGTTTACTTGAGGTGTATATGAAAATGATTTCATGGTTGGGTTTTATTCAATTGGGTTTGATTCAGTTCAGTGGGGTTTGATTCAGTCTATCACTATTCAATTTGGTTAAATTATATAAATTTGTGTTTAGCTTATTGTTGTTAGATATGATTTTTTATTACTTGGTACAATTTAATTTTGTACATACATCTTCAATTCAATTTGGTTTAGTGGTATCTGGTTTTTTTCATGATAATTTTTATTTGTGAATTTTTTTTGTAAGATTGATTAAATTAAATATATGTTAATGAGATTAATTTAAATGAATTTTAATATTGGTTAGTTCATATCAAGTTTGGATTCTTTGGTTTGGTTCCATAAAAGTCTAGTGGGTTTTATTAAATTTTATTTGGTTAAATTTAGTAGAGTTTGAATCAATTCATTATTGTTTATATACTTTTTTCATTTACATTAGTTTTATTTTGTGTGTTCTTGTTCAATTTGATTTGGAATAGCCTAGTTAATTATTTTTAGTTTTACACATTCATGATCATAGAATTTTGTTTTTGTTCGATGTGATTTAGATTAATATAGTTCTAGTTGAGTTGGATAGATTTATATTATTTTGGTGTGGTATGATTCAATTTTGGTTTGTTTAGTTTGATTTAGTTCCATTCAGACTAATGTTAAAAAATTCAATTTTTTTATGGTTTAATTCTATTTAATTCGACCAGTTTTAGATATTGAATATGTTTATTAATTCAATATAGTTTGATTTTATTTAGTGAGATTCGGTTTAGATCATGTCAGTTCAGTTGAGATCGAATTAGGTCAAGTTTATTTATTTATTTCCATTCATTTTGATTTGAAAAGGTTTGACTATATTTGATTATGTTTTTTAGGTTAGATTGTGATTATTTAGTTTCAGTTTAGTTTTTAATGATGTTCAATTAAGGCTTGGTTAGTTTGATTTGGTTTTCATTACGTCAGTTTGTTTCATGTCAATTTGGTTGAATTCAATTCATTTTGTTTTTTCTTGGATATATTGATGTCTGATCACAATGCAACACTCTTTATTACTGGATATAAAATTTATACTATTCATAATTTATTAATGATTCATTACCATTGGATCTGACTTAATCACACCCTATTAATAAAATTCTTCGTCCATTAGGCAATTGATACAAGATAATGGAATATAAAATGATTCCATATTGATTAATTTTGAAGATGATGGATTTTTTATTATTTTCAATTTCATGATAGAAAATTGATTATAAAATCAGTTTTCCTACATTTCATGCCATTTACATGGTTAAACATATTATTCTCATGTTGTTTTTTGTTCTTTTTTCATTGTTCATAGGGTTATTTTTTTTATATCTTCTTTGATGCAAAGTGTAATAACCCAGACCTTCTTTTCAGGTATGTTTTTCCTTTTTCTGGTGTTTTTGAGAAAAGAGGGGTTGTGGGAAAATTTTGAAGTACACGCTGGGTACTTTATGAGTATACACTGTGTACTTCGTTGATACTCGCGGCCGTGTGCTGGCCTTGTCATGGCCACACACATGGCCATGTAGGGGTGACATGGAGGCTGCCTAAAGCAGAGTACGAAAAATACTAGTACACATTGTGTACTCCAAAAGCACATGTTGTGTACTTTATTGTTTTCATTAAATGGACCGGGGTCACATCTTAACCGTAGAACCATATTTTTCTCCAGCTTCTTCGACCGAGAGCATTCTGTACGGACGTGGATCTTCTCCGAGCCCCCGATCCTTCGTCTGTGCTCCAAATTGACCGTCGTCGATTGCATTGGAACCACAGCGGTAAGCCATTCCTTCTCCTAGAGCTTCGTTTTACAATTACTCCTCTTTATCAAGTTATATAAGGTTGGAATTTTTATGTGTTTTCCTAGATCTACCACATTCTAAGGATATTCAAGCCCCGTGTCTCAAGTATAGCGATCTCCTAACGTCGAGGTAGGTGGTTTGTGCCTTTTTGTAGAAATTCTTTGAGTATTTTTTCCAAATTCCACCAATACCCTTGAACGGGGTATTGTGTGTTTCTTGTTTTTCCCTTTTTGTTTGTCTTCATTGCTTATATGCCTGTGTGGAGGATATTGCTAGTGAATAGGGTAAATTTATTGTGCTTTGGATGTTTTTCCCATGCATGTTTTCCCTATATATGACAGTTTGGTCTAGTTCTGCCTGTTAGGCCATTTCTAGTTACATGCCTAGTTTATAGGATGGTGTGACTGTTCTTCCATACGAAGATGTTATAGAATTCTAGACAAGTAGTTCTTGAGGATACTTTGGCTATTACGTTGTGCGGTACTTGTTGACTTTAGATAGGGATGAGAGAACCTAATGTAGCAGACCATAGAGAGAATGGACGTAAGGGCTTCTCCAGAGTGTCTTTAATTCACTATGTGAGACCACACGGGGAATTGACGTTTAGTTCTTCCTCAGAGTGTATGTAGTTCCTCAATGTGGGAAAAAAGGGTAATGAGACGTTGAGTGCTTCCCCAGAGATCCTTTAGTACGATACGAGATTATAGTGGGAATTGACCATGAGTGCTTCCCCAGAGAGTCTATTCTTCCTATAGCTGAAACAGAGGGGTGAGACTGTGTGTTCCTCCCAGAGGGTTGCTAGTACTTGTTGGTTGAACCATAGTGGTTAGGCTGTGAGAACTAACCAGAGGGTTTCTAGTTTGTTCTTCTTTCTTTAGTGGCCGCTTCCTTGTTCGTAGATTATATGCTAGAAATTGGGGATTGTTACTACTGTGTATTATCCTATTTACTGCTTACTATATTTTACCTATCATATATTCACTGACTGTTAGGCACAAATCTTTGGGTGGTTTCCTACTGGGACTTTGTCTCACACCCTGTTTGGGTCATGCTTTTGGGACCAAACAGATTATATTGTTGCAGGTATAGATAAGGGTAATCTCCCTTCTACTTCAGGTTCTTGATGGCACTAGAGCTGGAGAGTAGGGGACCAAGCTGAGGCTTGGGATGTTGAGGAGTTGATCTTTTTTTTCTTTCGTACTTTGGTTTAGTACGGTATTCATCATTGAGAGTTGTTTAGCTGTTTTCCAAGACATACATGTATCATGCATCATTTACTTATATTTCTGATCCAGTTGTTTATTTATCAGTCTTCCACTGTTATAGTTGTTGGATATTTACTACTCCTGTTGTTGTATATGTTGTTACATCCATTGTGAACTCTGCCAATGAGGTAATAGTTTCCCCACTATCACACCCAAGGCCCTTGCTGCTAGTCGGTAGCCTCTGGAATTTGGGGAAATGTGTTTGAGGCCATGTGACCAAACGGTTATAGGGCACCTCTGGGTGTCTTCCGGAACCAGGGCATTACAACATGGTGTCAAAGGGTTTCTTTTCTCTTGACTTACTGTTTGGAGCCTTTATCCAGGGATAGGACAGAATAGGTACTTGGTAATGAGCTGTTCCCGGGAGTAGCTAACCTATGTATAGGGAAAAGCCATACTATCTCATTTATTTCCATTTCAATTGGTTTTCAAATTTTATAGTTGATTCGATTTCACTGTTGGGTGATTCACATGATTTGTGTTTTTACCATTGTTATTATGGCGGTTCGATTTCTATCGCAACCTGATGAGATGAGGGTATGTCATCTCATGCATCATATAGGCACTTTTTAGAAATCACATGTCATGTATTCTTTCCCTGCCATCTAGTATGCATTAGGTATTGCAAGTTTTTGTGATAGATGATGTGTAAAATATGCATGTTGTTGTGATAGTTGCCTAGATATAAATACTTGTTGTTTGATAGTTAATTGTTTGTGTAGAGATTTACTAGAATGAACACAAAATTTTGATTCTTTAGGAGTTATGGGCCCTCATGAATCCGAATTTGGCAGATCATTGACTTATTTCCCAGGAATATAATATGTAAGAGATGCCAAGCTTTGATTCACGGGGAGTATGGTCCCTCACGGATCGGAATTTGGCACCTTCACGCTTGTTTTTCTGTTTTTCTGGGATCCGGTGTAGTTTTGAGGAAACTTTCCAGAAAAACCCATAATACACAGTGTGGACTTTATGAATACACGTCGTGTAGTTTTTAGCCGTGTCACTAACTGTGTGAGTAGGGACACGGGGTTGTGAAAATATTGTGGGAACATTCCATGTACCAATTGTGCACACCGTGTACTGTAACCCTGAGAACCTAGTCATGTAGCTAACAACACAGGTCGGGGGTGACTCTTCTTATACACACTGTGTCCACCTTGAACACGCTGTGTAGTCTGGCCTGGGTACCCGGCCGTGTCATGAACAGCACAGGTTGGGGAATTCTTTCAAGTGCACACCGTGTTCCCATGGAACACGCCGTGTATAGTCAACTGTGTAACCGGCCATCTAACCAACGACACGGGTTTTCAAAACCTTGTCTAGTACACACCGTGTCCTTCCTTAACACGCCGTGTATTCTTGGTTTTAAGAGAAATGTGTGGGTTAGTCATGTAAGGAGGCTTGGGCAGGGAAATAGAGATCAAGTACACATCGTGTGTGTGTACAACATGCCATGTGTTTGGGGTGTAACACGACCAGTTGGGGAAGAAGTACATTCCCATGTGAATGGCTTAAAACAACATGTCGTGTAGTATTTATACATGTCATGTATTCATGTATTGTAAAACATGATTGTTTATTTTTCATGTTCCCCTCTTATACTCTTGAGTTCTCAGTCCTTGATAATCCTAATCAATTGTGTGCTTTTGACCTATTAGAGCTATGGCACCGAGACGTCCTCCAGTTTTTCATCAGTTGTAGAGCAGTGATCAGATGCCAGATATGGCTGATCAGGGACCTCCTACAGTTCCTTTTGCTGTGACAGCCTTGGCACCAACAGTTATACCGGTTGCAGGCTCCGATGCGCAGTTTAGGGAAGGCTTTCGGAGGATGATGTAGACCTTCCAAGGAGCCCCGCCTCCTGCCTCGACTATGGTATACATGACTTGGGTTTTTCAGCAGCATCACCCTCCCCCATTCTCAGGGGAAGGAGGACCTCAGGCTGCAGAGTCATGGCTAGAATCCATGTTGACAATCTTTGAGAATATAGAGACTCCATTTGAAAGGAGGGTGAAGCTTTCCACTTATATGCTCGGAGACTCCACCAAGAGGTGGTGGGACATGATCTCACATGCGGGTCATTAGTAGATTATGTCTTGGGAGGAGTCTCAGTGTGTCTTTTATGACTACTTCTATCCGGTGACCCTTAGGGCCGACCGAGCCCATGAGTTCATGAGACTGGAGAAGGGTACTCTTTCTGTCATGGATTATTCCTCTCGTTTCCCCAAGATTCAGCGTTTCACATACCTCTAGAGCACAGATGGGTTGTTATTGGAAAGGAAGTTCAAGGATGGTTTCAAATGGCAGATTCGCTCATAGGTGATCATCTTCAGGTTGACTTCCATTGCTTCCATCGTCAACTAGGAACTGATTGCGGAGTGCAATCTGAGAGATTCTGGAGTGGAGAATGAGGGAGGATCCGCTTATAGAAATAATACTTCAACAGCTGATATCAGGAAGCACCGTAGAGAGTCTAAACACGGTGATCTAAGGTAGCGAGACTCATCTTCAAGTATCCAAGTTGTACTCTACCAGTGTGGAAGAGCTGGGCATACCAGGCTGCAGTGCCAGAGAGACCTAGTGGAGTGCTGATCTTGTGGAAAGATGGGTCACCTCCACGGCTTTTGTCAGGTTTTCCAACCAGCAGGTGGTGACAGAGGTTCATTCATGACTCCTCGTTCAGGAGTAGTGCCACTAGTTTCTCACTATTCTAGGAACTGGAGTTTTTCTTTCCATTCGGGCCGAGGTGGAGGTGAAGGTCATGGTGGTCAGTCACCGGTCTTTCAAAAATAACAGGGTGGATCAGCTCCGAGCGGTCAGGCAGGGTCACATGGTTGTGGTATAAGTTAGGCTTTTATAGTAGAGAAGACCTAGCAGGAGCATGATCACAGACCCTCTAAAGTTTGAGGAATGATCTTTTTAGCTTAGTTTTATCTTCTGCTCTTTTTGATACTGGTGCTACGCATAGTTTTATCTCTGTTGCTGTTGTGGAGAGCCTTGGGCTCTGTATCTTTTCTTCTGCCGACATGTTGAAGCTAGACACACCATTGGGGACTAGGATGGACAGTGTACGTTAGTGCATAGAATTCCCTCTTGAGGTTGCAGGGTGTCACTTTCTATGGGATCTCTATGTCCTAGAAATGACAGGCTATGATGTCATTCTCAAAATGGACAGGCTGGTTTCATTCCCGGAAGTCGTCAACTGTTACCGCCGCAGGGTTAGTTTCATATCCCCAGAGGGTGGATCTTTTCCTTATCGAGTTGAGTGGGATGTCCAGGTGGGTAGATCAGGACCCGAGCATCATGGGATAGGAGGAGTTATAACTCATATTGCTAGTCTTTATCTAGATGACCAGGGGACTTCATAGTTAGAATTTCCTCAAGTGGTGGATTGTTTCATATATGTCTTTCCAAAAGACTTTTCAGGTTTTCCTCCTGAGCGTGAGGTAGAATTTTCTATTGACCTTGTGCCAGGAGTTTCACTGGTGTCCATTCCTCCTTATAGGATGGCTACACCTAAGTTACAAGAGCACAAGAAGTGGTTGGAGGAGTTACAGGAAAAGGGTTTCATCTGACCCAGTACTTCTCTTTGGGGTTTTCCTGTCCTATTTGCAAAGAAGGTAGACAGTACCCTCAGGCTTTGTGTGGGATATCAGAAGATGAACTAGTTGATGGTCAAGAACTGATACCCCTTTCTGAGGATTTATTACCTCTTTGATCCGCTTCGAGTAGCCCAGGTGTTCTCGAAGATCTATTGGAGGTCTGATTATCATCAGTTGCGTGTTAGACCACCTGATATACATCTTACAGCTTTCCGGAGCAGGTATGGTCCATACGAGTATATGGTTATGCTTTTCGGCCTCATGAACACACCTGGGGTTTTCATGGCACTGATGAAACGAGTGTTCCATCCATACTTGGACTCTTTTGTGGTGGTCTTCGTCGACGATATGTTGGTGTACTCTCACACTCGACACGACCATGCTACCCATCTTGAAATCGTTTTTAGTACACTGAGAGAGAATAAATTATATGCTAAGATATTGAAATGCCACTTTTGGATGGATTAGATTCACTTTTTGGGTCACTTCATCTCAGAGACAGGAGTGATAGTGGACCCAGAGAAAGTGAGAGCAGTAGTTTCCTGGGATTAGCCGAAAAACATCTTTGAGGTGCAGAGTTTTCTAGGGCTAGTTGGATACTAAAAACGCTTCATAAGGGACTTTTCATGCTTAGCAGAACCACCGACAGGTCTTAACAAGAAGGGTGCAAAGTTCTTATTGATGGATTTTTGTGATTCATCATTTCAGGAGATGAATGGAAGGTTGACTTCAACATCGATACTAGTCTTCCCAGAGTCAGGAAAGAGCTACACTGTTTACTGTGATGCCTCAGGTATCGGGATAGGAGTTGTGCTTATGCAAGGGGATGGATTCTTTACGTACGGTTCTTGGCAGTTGAGGTCAGATGAGAGGAACTACCTGACGCACGATCTGGGGTTGGTAGCTTTTGTCCATTCCATACAGTGTTGGAGATATTATCTTCTGGGAGAGCACTTTGTGGTTTTCACCAACCATAAGAGTCTCAGGCACATATTCACTCAGCGTGATCTGAATTTGAGACAGCGCAGGTGGGTCGAGTATCTTCAGTCCTTTGAATTTGAGCTTGCCTATACACATGGGAAAGGAAACGCAGTGGATGATGCGTTGAGAAGGAGAACTCAAATTCAGGCAGTTCAGGAGGCTAGCAGTGAGTGGCAGCTTATGGCTCTGTTCTTTGATATGCATATGGAGGTGCACGACATACAAGGGCAGACTTTCCTATCTTCTGTAGCTGTTACCTCTACACTTTTTGGTCAGGTACGAATGAAGAAGCTATCAGATTTTGAAGGCCTAGTCCTATGGGAAAGCGTGTCAGGAGAAGACTCTATTACTGAATGGACAGTGGGCGAGGATGAGATCTTGCGTTTCCAGGGACGCGTATGGGTGCCATTAGACATACGCGAGTTGCTGATGTGGTATTTTCATTCCACAATTTGGGAAGTTCATCCTGGTATCAACAAGATGTATCGTGATCTACACCGCCAGTTTTGGTGGCCAGTTATGAAGAGAGATTTTTCTTGTTTTGTCGTTAGGTGTTCTACTTGTCTGAAGGTGAAAGCGTATCATCAGTGACCATCAGGTCTCTTACAGAAGTTACTCATTCCTGAGTGGAAGTGGAATGATGTCGCAATGGACTTCGTGACTGGTTTGATGAGGTCTCCTCAAGGGACTGATGTTGTTAGGGTTGTCGTTGACATGCTTATGAAGGTTTCTAAATTTCTGCCAATCAAGGAGACCGTCAGTGTCGATGAGTTGGGACGGTTGTACATCTGAGAGATTTTACGTCCACATGGAGTTCCACACTCCATTTCCTTAGAAAGAGATGCCTGTTTTACCTCTCAGTTCTGGCAGGGGCTTCAGATGGCTTTGGGTACACAGGTACTTTTGAGTACAACATACCATCCCCAGACAGATGGCCAGTCAGAGCGCACGATTCAGGTGCTTGAGGATATGCTCTGAGAATGCATTCTAGACTTTGTAGTTTCTTAGGATAAGCATATACATCTTGTGGATTTTTCCTACAACAATAGTTTTCAAGCAACTATTTAGATGGAACCATATGAGGCTCTGTACAGTAGGCCTTTCCGATCACCCTTATGTTGGCTGCAGGCAGGAGAGGTAGCATTGCTGGGACCTCGTCTTGTTCAGAAGACCTCAGAGCAGATAGAGTTGATTCAGAAGAGAATGGCTAGGGTAGAGTCTCGAAAAAAGTCTTATGCTGATCAGTGGAGATGACCTCTAGAGATTGAGGTCGAGGATCATGTGTTCCTACGTGTCGCACCGAGGTTGGGACACATGAGGATTAGGAGACAGGGTAAAATTTCACCGAGGTACGTCGGGCCGTTTGAGGTGTTGGAGAGAGTGGGTCCAATTGCCTATTGGTTGCAGTTACCTCAGAGGTATTGGGCTATGCACGACATCTTCCACGTTTCTCAGCTCTGACGTTACTTTTCAGACCTGTCTCATGTATTTCAACTAGAGGAGGTTGAGCTCGAAGCGGATGAATCGTTTGATGAGCATCCTATAAGGATTATCAATCGTAGTACAAAGGTTCTATGTGGCTGGTTTGTTCCTCTAGTATGGGTGCTTTGGCAGCACGAGCGAGTACATAATGAGACATGGGAGAGGGAGGCCGATGTATGATCGCACTGGCCAGATCTGTTTGGGGTTTCATTCTCTACGCCCCACTAGGGAAATTTAGAGACAAATTTCTTTTAAGGGTGGAATTTTGTAAGAACCCAGACCTTCTTTTCAATTATGTTTTTCCTTTTTCTAGAGTTTTTGAGAAAAGAGGGGTTTCTGGAAAATTTTGAAGTACATGTCGTGTACTTCATTTCAGCTCGAGGTCGTGTGCTGGCCGTTTCATAGCCACACACACGGCTATGTAGGGGTGACATGGAGGCCACCTAAAGCAGAGTATGGAAAATCCTAGTACACACCATGTACTCTAAAATTACATTCCGTGTACATTATTTGTTTTCATTAAATGGAACGGGGTCATGTCTTAACCCCATAACTATATTCTTCTCCAGATTCTTCGACCGAGAGTGTTCCGTACGGCTGCAGATCTTCTCCGAGCCCCCAAACCTTCGTCTATTCTTTGAATTGACCACCGTAGATTGTGTTGGAACCGCAGCGGTAATCTCTTCCTTCTCCTAGAGATTTTTTTTCCAATTCCTCCTCTTTCTCAAGTTATCTTAGGTTGTATTTTGTATATTTTTTCATAGATCTACAACGTTATTAGGAGATTCAATCCTCGTGGCTCAAGTATAGTGATCTCCTAATGTAGAGGTAGGTGGTTTGTGCCTTTCTGTATAAAGTCTTTGTGTATTTTGTTCAAATTCAATCAATACCCTTGAACAGGGTGTCGTGTGTTTCCTATGTTTCCCTTTTTGTTTGTCTTCCTTGATTATATGCCTATGTAGTGGAAATTTCAAGTGAATAGGGTAAATTTATTGTGCTTTGGATGTTTTGACCATGCATTTTTTTTTCTTATTTATGACCGTTTGGTCTAGTTTTTCTTGTTAGTCCATTGCCAGTTCCATGCCCAGTTTGTAGGATGGCGTGACTGTTCTTCCATGCTGAGATTTTTTATAATTCTAGCCAAGTAGTTCCTGAGGATACTTTGGCCATTACGCAGTGAGATACTTTCTGACTTTAGATAGGGCTGAGAGAACCTAGTGTAGCAGACCATAAAGAGAATGGACATAAGGTCTTCCCCAGAGTGTCTTTAATTTACGATGTGAGACCACTTCGGGAATTGAAGTTGAGTGCTTACTCAAAATGTATGTAGTTCCTCGATGTGGGATACAGGGTGAATGAGACGTTGAGTGATTCCCTCGAGAGCCTTTAGTATGATATAAGACTATATGGGGAATTGATAGTGAGTGCTTCCCCAGAGAGTCTATTGTTTCTATAGATGAACCTGAGGGGTGAGACTGTGTGTGCCTCCCAGAGGGTTGCTAGTACTTGTTGGTTGAACCATAGGGGTTATGCTATGAGAACTAACCAGAGGGTTTCCTATTTTTTCTTCTTTCTTTAGTGGCTGCTTCCTTGTTCGTATATTATATGCTAGAAACTGTGGATTTTTACTACTGTGTATTATCCTGTTTACTGCTTACTGTACTTTACCTACCATACATTCACTGACTGTTAGGAACAGTTCATTGGGTGGTTTCTTATTGGGACTTTGTCTCACACCCTGTTTGGGTCATGATTTTGGGCCCAAACAGATTATATTGTTGCAGGTATAGATAAGGGCAATCACCCTTCTATATCAGGTTCAAGATGGAATAGGAGTTGGAGAGTAGGGGACCAAGCTGAGGCTTGCGATATTGAGGAGTTTCTCTTTTTTTTTTCTTTCGTACATTGGTTTAGTACTATATTCATTATTGTGACTTGTTTGGCTGTTTTCCTATACATATATGTATCATGAATCATTTACTTATATTTCTTCCCCAGTTGTTTATTTATCAGTCTTCCGCTGTTATGGTTGTTGGATATTTACTTCGTCTGCTATTGTTTGTTTTGTTACTTCCACTGTGTACTCTTCCAATGAGGTCATAGTTTCTCCACTATCACACCCAAGGCCCTCACTGCTAGTCGGTAGCCTCTGGAGTTTGGGGAAATGTGCTTGGGGCCATGTGACCAACCAGTTATGGGGTGCCTCTGGGTGGCTTCCGGAACCGGGGCGTTATACAAAGATTCTTATTGCCACCCCTGGAAGACTTAATTATCATCTTGAAAGCACTGATGGATTTGGAGCATGGATAAAGGACATGAAATTATTTATACAAGATGAAGCTATTCAACTTCTTAACAAGGGATTTCATAAGGCGATTGAAGAGATAATGGATTTTGTCCCTAAAAAGTGACAAACTCTTCTATTTAATGAAACATTTCTTCCAGAGGTATACTTGATAATCCATAGTCTTGGGGATTTTGTGATCCCCCTGGCCCTTTAATTTTTTATTTTTTCCTACCTATTTTTTCCATTTATTAATGAATATGATTTCTCAAATCTTAATATGCAAATTTTTTAGGTCAAATAGATGCATCTTGTTTCCCTACTTGATAAGTATTTTTCAATGGTTTATGCTTTGTTAAAAGAGAACGTCTTAGAAGATGCAGACTATAAGGTATGAAATGATAGGAAATTTACATTCTTTTCCAATTTAATGGTCTATATAATATCATGGATGTGGTCACCATGTATTTATAGGAACTTTTTTTTATAACTGCTGTGATTATCAGGATTGTAGCTGACTATCTTGGAAATAATCTCTTGAATGTTTAGGAAATTCTTCACGAATATCAAATTCATAGAACTAGAATTTGTAATGAATTTTAATAGTCTAGGGGTCTTATTCTAGAGAAGTCTAATGATTCTACCCAAGAGTCGATTATCTTGAGGTTACCCTTGTAATCCACGTAATTTTTATTGTTTAGATTCATGTATTCATGGATTTTTTAGTTATTAAATTATGCATTCAATCAATAATGTTGATAACATTTTTTCATTTGTGGATGGGGTTGTTGGTTGATAGTAAAAAATATATACACAAAACCTAGAAAAACTAGACCTAAGGGTCATGTAGAGAAATGAATATTGATACTAACTTCATGGGAAACATTCTTTTTGAGTACCATCAAGGATATTCCAATGAAACCAGCTACTGAGCCACAGATTGGTCCATATAAATTGAAATAGGTAAGCGATCATCGAGACCAGTACTACAAAACTTGTCTGTGAACTAAAATTCAAACACAAATGTAAAGTCGTGTACAAAATTGAACGGAAAAATCTTATGATCTCACAAGTTGAGTAGCTTCATTTGGTAGCCACACACTATGAATTTCTTGAATACTATAGTTATCATAAGCGTGTGGGTCAAGATAAGTACAATTTCATGGATCTTGCCCACATTTTTTGTAAATTCATGGGGTTTTACATGCCTTCGGGCATCCTAAAACTTCTCATCCTCAAAATGGGTCTCCATAATCTCCCTAGTTTGCTGAACAAGTCGTTAAAATCTATGCTCTTGAGATTTTGAGTCACATGTCCATGCTTTTTCCCAACATTCTGGAAATAGGTATTTATATCTATGAGTAATCTAGCATTATTTTAATTCTTTTTTTAGCTTTATCATCAAGTGAATGAATTTATGCGGTAACAATAACTCTGAATTAGCATATTATCTTGATATTAACCTTTTCAACCTAACTATTTCTTAGGCTGGAACTGTTGTAACTTGTATTATGACATTGGTCAGGGGAGTGAGGATAAACAAAATAAAACCTATATAATTAGGGAGGCTTGAAACTGAGACCTCCCTAAACATCACCACCGGATGCAACCACTAGGCTATGCCCATGGGCTGGTTGAAACTTTTCTTATGCCTCAATAGTAAGTACAACCATTTTATCACATGATATTGATCTCCAATATCAATCAGAAAATTGAAATCCAAAACATATTTTTTGATCCTCAATTATGTATATCTCTATCAAAATCATCATTTAAATATCAAATAATACCACAAAATTTTTTTATTACATGAAATAATATAGCATAACCCTGTTTACTTAGATTCTGAAAAATCCACTTCTACATTTACAACTGGTTGAAGGTAGTCGGGCATAAATGCCTACGGCATAGTACACGATGAGTAAAAAGGAGAAACAAACATTTCTATCAATTTTAAAGACTGTCAAGGAAACATATAGTTATTTATATAATATTTAAAAGTATGTCAATATGATGAGCATGAAATTACAAGGGTTGAAAAGTCACAATAATCATATTCTACATCAATAATTAATTCCTATAGCAATTTGTGATGGCTTAACTACCCAGGTTGTTGAGATGTTGATTGATGTTTCTATATTTTTCAGTCAACTATATTCAAGGAATCATCACATGAGTGATTTAAAAAAGAATTAGGATAAGACTGTACGTGCACTATGTCACCTAGAGAAACTATTTTTTCTATCTTTTTTTTGATATCATGGTTCACTAGACTTTAATTGATATGTTTTAGATACATAAAATTGATATATAATGTAGGCTTCAGATATAGATGGTGGACATCGTTGTGATATTGGTGATCCAGATGAGGATAAACCTCATGCATGAGGTAATTTACATTAACTTTTTAATAACATACATGAATTAAGAATTAATAATTATTCTCGAACCTTTAGTTATATTTACACATCTATGTTTTATTGTTTTAATTCTTGTGATTTAATTCATTCTTTAAAAGTTTACTTGATTGTTAATTATTATATATTACATAACACATCAATTTATTATTATTTATCATTATTTTAAGTTTAAGTTTTTGGTTTTGGAGCAACCCATTACATATGAGTAGTTGGACGATGCTTGGTTATACATCTTATAAATTAAAGTATTATTCAGTCCATTCAAGATTGAGAATTCCCACATTCAATGAGCAGCACAATCATGTGGAAACACATCCATTTCTTGTTGTTATAACATTTAATTACCAAGAATACATTAATAATAATGGTATTTAGTGAAAATATTTATAGATAGTTTGCAGGACAATGTTCTAATTATTATTCATGAGACGACACGTAAATCAGACATGTGGTATGCGTGGTACGACTGATTATGTGTTTTTATGTTTTTTCCCTTTAAAAAGGTGTTTGGGGTGGTCAAAACCAGCAAAATGACCTTGGAATTCCATGAAATCAGACGACAGCAACTGGCAAGTCAATTGCGAAATGGTCGGGTAGACGGTATTTCAATCAGAGGTGTCATGTGTCTGTGATGATGGAAAATGGAAATCTAGTGCCATAAACCACCAAAACATGTGTTTAAAAATCAAATTCATTAATAAAAATATCAAAGTGAAATTGAATCACATGAAAAAAAATCTAATTATTATTTGTGATGTGTACGAGGAGATGGAACATCAATCAGACATGCGGTGTGCGCGGTACAACTGAATATGGGTTTTTTATGGTCTTGGTGAGCTTTAAAAAGGTGTGTGGGGTGGTGAAAATTAGATGAATGACCTAGGAATTCCATGAGACCAGACGACAATAACTGGTGAGTGAATTTTGAAATGGTCTAGTAGAAGGTACATCAATCAGAGGTGTCGTGTGACCGTGGTGGTGTAAAATTCACTTTTCATGTGATAAAAGACCAAAACATGAATTTAACAATAAAATTGATAGATAAAGACATCATAAGGAAATTAAATCACAGGAAAAAATATAATTATTTTTTGCGACATGTATGAGGACACGACACGTCAATCGGACGTGCAGTATGCATGGTACCGGTGAATATGTGTTTTCAAGTGTTTGGTGCGCTTTAAAAAGGTGTGTGAGGTGGTAAAAACCAGCCGAACAAACTCAGAATTACATGAAATTTGACGAAAAAAATAGGTGAGTGAATTGTGAAATGGTTGGCAGACGGTATGTCAATCGGAGTTGTCGTGTGACTGCGGTGACTGAAAATGAAAATATGGTGTCATAAAACAACAAAAAGATCATTTAATGGTCAGATGCATCGTAAAAATCATCATAATTAATTGAAATCATAGGACAACAACATAATTATTATTTATGATGTGTATGAGGAGACATCTCATCAATTAGGTGTGTGGTGTGCATGTTACAGTAGAATATGTGGTTTTTAAGTGTTTGGTGTACTTTAAAAAGGTGCGTCCAGTGGTCAAAACCATCCTAACGACATCAAAATTCCATGAAATCAGACGAAAACAACCAGTGAGTGAATTTTGAAATGTTCTGGCAGATGGTACATCAATTGGAGGTTTTGTGCGACCGTAGTGATGGAAAACACACTTTTCATGTTATAAAGAACCAAAACATGCGTTTAACAATTAAATTTATAGAAAATGACATCGAAATGAAATGAAATCATATGAAAACAATATATTTTTTATTACTGATGTGTATAAGGAGACTACATGTCAATAAGATGTGTGGTGTGTGCAGTATGGCTAAATAGGTTTTTTTTAAGTGTTTGGGGCGCTTTAAAATGGTGAATCGGGTGGTCAAAGCTAGCCAAATGACCTCAGAATACCAGGAAATGTGACGACAACAACCAGTGAGTAAATTGTGAAATGGTCAGGTAGACGCTACATCAATATGAGATTTTGTGTGACTGCAGTGATGGAAAATGAAAATATACTTCCGTAAAACAACAAAACAAACGTTTAACGGTTCGATGCATAGAAAACATCCTCATAATGACTTGAAATCACTATAAAAAATATAATTATTATTAATGATGTGTACAAAGAGAATTCATGTCAATCGGACATGTAGTGTTCACAAAACAACTGAATATGTGGTTTCTATGTGTAGCGTGCTTCAAAAAGGTGTGTGGGGTGGTCAAAACCAGTCAAATGACCTCAAAATGCCATGAAATCGGACAACAACAACTGGTGAGTAAATTATGATATGGTTAGGTAGATGTTACATCAATCCTAGGTGTTATGTGACCACGATGACATAAAACACACATTTCATGATATAAAAGACCAAAACATGCGTTTAATAATCAAATGCATAGCGAACGTCATCAGAATGAAATGAACTCGTTGGAAAACTGACTTATTATTATTTAGTAAGGTGTGCGAGCAGAGGACATAGAAAGCAGACATGTGGTCTAGTTATAATGATTGAATTAGGGATTCTAAATTTTTAAAAAGGTATTCTAATTTAATAGTACATTTTCAAAATCAAATAATTTCGATCTATTATACTAATCTTGAGTTGAAATTTTTTATTTCATTTCAATTATTACTTTGGATATTTCTTTTGGTGCTAATTTTTTTATTAAATTTTTTCATGCAATTTCATTTGATGATGTATTTGGAACTTGGAATATGAAGAGATGAATAGATTTCAGTGTGCATGAGTTTATATATTTTGGAAATATTTTTTTTGTGTTTTTTAAATATAAGGGTTTTTATTGTATAGTTATCATTTTTGAAAAAAATTAAAAAAACCTATAACGATCGCCATTTTGAGGTCTCTATAGATAAATTGAACAACCCATATAGTGACCACAAAATGGTGGTCGTTATAGCTGAACACGAATTGACCTATAGCGACCGTCATTTGGAGATTGCTATAGGCCATGTCTATCTCCTCTACAGTGTCCACCAAATTGCGGATTCTATAAGAGACAATGATGGGCCTAAAGCATCTGTCATTTTATAGATGATAGGTGACCACTATATCCCTTTAGTGATGGCATTTGGTGGTTACTAAAATCCTTTATTCTAAAACTATACACACACTTCCCTCAAAAGTTTCTCGAACATACGGTTCATATGTACGGTGGACTACTACCTCGTGAAACAATGTCATTAATTTTCCTTTACCACCTATCATTGTTTGTAATTATGATGTACATACTATTTTTATGTTATATATAGGATATTTATTATGTATTTATTCTTAATTAATTATCATATAAAACATACCTTCATGATTTTCATTTTTTGTAAATATGTTAACTTTGTTTTTTGGGTGTGTGAACTACCGCATCCTCAAAGCGATGTGATTCATTCACAATTTTAATGGAATGTATTAAAGATGAGTTTAGTAAATTTATATGATATGTATGGTATAATAATTCTATTATAATTAATATATATATATATAAATATATATGTCATTTACTTTCTTTCTTTCAATACGATAATAAAATGGAAAATGCATTCATGCGTACGTACGACGTACTGTCTCCATGAATGATGTATTCCATTTCATATTTCCATCCTCTATATATTATTATAAATATATATATAATGAATATATATTATATTTATAACATGTTTTAAATAATATAAATAATTAAATCATTATCTGAGTAAGAAGATCAAGAATAACAAGTTAAAACACATACGATAAACAAAGAGGTTATTACCTAGAATATTTCTTTAATAAGAAATTGTTAATAAATGGGTAATATAAAGTCATAATTGAGTAATATATGGTGTGATGTATAGAAATATGGTTCTTGTGGATGATTTATAGTAAAATTATATTTATTTTACATGTGTTTTAAATGTATACAAAGAATTTAAAGACTTAAGGTAAGGGTTTTCTCATCTCCCTTTTTATATCTGTGATATACATGCAATGTTCACCACTCATTTATTTTGTGTGGAATATATACATCCAATGAATGTATTATATGATTCTTAAAAATAAATTTATTGGTATTTAAATATCCATTTTATGGTCTTTCTTTTATAAGGTTATGGTTCAAAAGTTAGTAATTCAATAAAGTAATTTTTGTCTCAATTTTCCTTTTTTTGAGATACATGTCATGTTATGCACCTATATTATTCTTTATGGTGTATATAATACCCGTTTACATGTTATATCATGAATCAACATATTTTAATTATATTTTGGGCTTAATTTAATTCTGTTACTTCATGGGGGATTATGAATCAAATTTTCTGAATTGGAAATAGTTTATTACTACAATCTCATTGTTTATCATGATTGTTTATGATTATACATGAATAAATGAAATATTATGATCTATATCTCAAGATCTATCATTAATTTTATTATCCTCTAGTTATTAATGATATCTTAAACAAATTTTATCATTTTTACACTCATTGGTACTTATGATAATTGAGAGAACATTTTTATAAAAATTCATCTTTATTTCACTTTTCAGACATAAATATGTGTTCCTCCAAAATAATATTTTCCAAAAAAGGTTTTAGTTTATTTTCAAGATACCTTTATAAGTTTAAAAATTTATTTTCAAAGAAAATGTTTTAAAAATTCCTTCAATATTCTTTTATATGTTTTTCAATTTATACTCTAATAAAATGTTTTCAAAATGTCTTCAATCTTCCTTTATAAGTTTTTCATGTTATTTTCAATTTAAAAGGTTTTCAAAATGTTTTATAATATAAATATAATTTATAAAGTAGAAAAAATATTTTCTTCAATAAATATTTTAATAGAAATTATAAATAATTATTTATAATAAAAGGATTTTTTAAATGAATTTATTAAAGGTATTTTCAAAAAAATGCTATTTTCCTTAAGAAATGTTCCATTTGATCCTTAAAAATCCTTCTCTATTTAAGATGAAATAATTTTTTATAGTTAATTATTTACTACGAATATGATCCAATAATACCATTCATATTATTTCATCAATGGATTATGTTTTGACGGAAGAATTTTTATGACACATGTTTCTCTTCCATGGGTTATATGCTTTTGAAAACCACTTCTTTTCATGGGTTATTCTTGGATGAAATGAATATGAGACTTACCTATTTTACATAGGTAATGAAATGAAGATATTTTTATGATACAAATTTCATCTTATGGGTTATTATATTATGATTGATTATAATCTTGTGGAAAATGTATTCGTGATTTTATTATGTGATAGGTAGGACCTATATCTCCCTAGAATTCATTGGGTAATGATGGATAAATCATAAGTATGTATATTATGCATGAACCTAATTTCATGTTCAAGATGTTACGAATGAACCTAATTACATGTTTGTAATGTTATATGTAAATCTGATTACTTGTTCACAATATTATTCATGGACCTAGTTTCATGTCCATATGTTTATGTATGAACCTAATTACATGTTCACAATGATATGAGTGAACCTTATTACATGTTCACAATGTTATGCGTGAAGTTGATAAAATTTTCACAATGGTATGAATGAACTTGATTACATGTTCACAAAGTTATGCATCAACCAGATTACATGATCATAATTTTATGCATGGACCTGGTTGAATGTCCATAGTTTATGTGTGAACCTGATTACATATTAAAAATGATATGAGTGAACCTTATTACATGATCACAATATTATTCTGGAATATGTTTACATGTACACAAATTTATGCATGAACCTGCTTAAATTTTCACAATTTTGTGCATGGACATGGTGAAAGGTCTATAAGTTTATGTGAGTGCCTAATTTCATTTCCATATCTTAATGAGTGAACCTGTTTCTACATATACATGTTCACAATGTTATAATCTGAATTGTATGCCACAATTCCATTTATTATTCCTATGTTATGATTTCATTCCTTATTCTCTCAATTAAATTATCATTCATGTCTTATTAACTGCCAATCAGTATTCCATGACTATTTATTATGTTCTTTTATATGCATGGAATGATATTATAATGATACGATCATCATCTCATACCCTTATTCTCATGATTATGCTTAAATATATCATTGTTTACCCTTACTGAGAATCTGCTCTCACCCATGTATTATGTTTTCTTTTCCCATGTTATAAACAAAGGTTATTAATTATGAGTACTAAAGGGTAATATCATTATGGATATCTTTAAGATATTTCACCAAATTTTAAGAATGTATTCATATATTCAGAATAAACTAAAATATTATGGTCCTCAGACATTTATTTTTGTAATGTGATGAATATTAATATAAAATGATGTAATATCCATTTATGGTAAGCCTATGTCACTAGAGTTGTTATCAAAGGAAAGGTTTATTAAACCTTGGTAAACTAGGATGATAAAAAATTAGTGGGATCCCAAGGGATATTTTAAAGGATATTTCTAGGGATGTATCTAAGGATAAACCTAAGGTTTCATAGATGTAAAATTAACTGTCATCAGTTATGTATATTATAAGTAAATTTTCCTAATTATGTAGTTTTTTTCTATGATAAGTGTTTCTCACCCAATGATTTATTGTTTTAGTCAATAGAGGGAAATAAAAGGAATGTGTTTAACATTGAATGTTAAATATGATTAAATTATGGGCATTATGAAAATAAATTTTTTATATGGGGATCTCAAAAAGAGAATCAAGAAGTTCATATGAGTATTGGTTATATTGTTGAAGATAAGGGGACAAAAAATGACATGTGAAAGGTATGGGATGTTATAATAGTGTTTTTACATTAAATTTAAGAATAAATATTTGATTGAGGTTGAGGAACCTTAAGACATGATTCATAGTTAATATTATATAACCGGGTTTTTATGGAATAAGATGATGAATCCTGAGTAATGGTTTAAGAATAAATTAGGATAATTAAATTTTATATCTTTTATAATTCAAATATTATGTTATACTAATCATGAAATGTATTATTATTTTTAGGATATGTTTTTCATTTAGTATTTAAAAGGATATATTGAATGGTGTTGAAGACATAGAAAGGTAATTTAATAGTAAGGTGATGTTTATGGTAAATACATGATTAAGGGAAAGATAATCCTTAATATGATCTTAATGATAAGATAATATTGTTTGGGTAATGATATGTTGTATATGAATAAGTAAATTTTGTGACAATGATTACCTTGGATCTAATTAAGGACTTATTCAAAAGTGTTTTACACTATTATTGATGAATTTATAACATTTTTGTATTTATGGAGTATATCCAATAAGCTTTGGAATAAAGAAACATGCAAGTTTTTAATAAGGATTTATGTTACTTCAGGTTATTACTATGTTTTAAGAGGATACATGATGAATGTATTCACAAGTTTTCTATATGTAAAAATAGAGATACTTTATGATATATTGGGGATCAATTATATTTTTTTTCAGGAAATTTAGTGACTATATTTCTGATTTTTTGGACTTCCATATTTCTGAAGGGTTATAAGGTTAATCATTTATGGAATGGTTTTTGTTAAACTTAAGATGTGGTTTTAGAGAATAAATTATTATATTTACATATGAGGATTTATGTATATTTTATAATATCTACAAACCTTTTTTATGATAACTAAAGAAATATGAAAACACATATCATTCTATTTATGGGTCTCATGATCAGCTAATGCTTCAAGAGTAAAAAATCCAACTTCATTTTCTCAAATAAGAGATGAGGTGGAAATTGATCAAGGCCAAAAAGGGTGACGTTGTTCTGACATCATGTAAGTAAATCATGTCATGAAAATTCATCAAATTTCAGAAAAATAATGTCTTGAAATTAAATTTTGTCTTATTGTCATCAATTTTGATGATATCAAATAACTCTTTCTTTCTTCTTGAGTTTATTATTTTTTGATTTGTTAAATTCTAAAGATCACACACTTTCTTGTGATTAGTTATCATTATCAATATCTATGATTATTTACTATTTTCTTAAATGTCCATGTTTCACTTTCCACCTATGTTCTCCTATGTAAAAACCAATTTATGAGTTACCTTGGAGAACTATTATGTTTCTAACATTACATTTTTTTAAACAATGTTTAGTATTCATTTTTACGATGTGGTTTTCTATGAAAGGGATTTTTAAGTATTTAACCATTGATAGCATTGATTAATTTCATGGTAAGAACAAATTTAAAGTGGGTATAATTTAATAACCATATATTTTGTAATATTTTTGAAATAATTTAATATTTTTTATATTTTCCATTTCTCACAACACATAATATATCTTTTTTTATACGAAAGCACTAAGTTTGGCTTGTGACTCACACAGCAACATGTTAATATTTCTCTACATAAAAATATTAGATTAGCTTATGGTACATAAAACATATTTTTGATTTGTGTTACACACAATACATAGTTCCTTCGATAGCTTGTGTTACATACAAGACCAAGTTTTACTAAAATAAAATTTACTATTAATATCATTATTGAAATATTATTATAGTTATCACCTAGCCATTGGTATGAGAATTTTGAGTATTAATAATTAAATTAAGAAAATATGGTTATAAAAATTGTATAATATGAATTAATTGGTAACCAATTTATTATAAATGAAAATAAATCCCTTATGATAATATAGGAAATATTTTTCAAGAAAACTGTATTTATGAAATCAAATAAGTTTTACCTTAATAAATTAATTAAAACAATTTTTATAAATGAATTTAACGAAATATATATTTATATTATATTCAATCAACTATTTAAAGTTCATCTTATGTGTTTTCTAGACATTATAAGAGAATAAATCTAATATTATAAATAAAAAGTTGTATTTTTTAAAAGGTAATTTTACTGCCATTTAATTAAGAACCCATTTGAAATATAATTTTTGAAAAGTTTATAATTTTTATATGAACAAATAAACTTAATTCTTGGATTTAGGACATCAAAATTTATTTTGGGTGAATTTTTGGTATTTTTCAGAGTAGATTCGATTTTTTTAGAATAGTGAAAAATAATGAAATTTAATTCAAAACATATTTTTCATCTAATCTATTTGTATAGTTAAATAATATATTAATTTTTTAAAAGTAAAATTAATTTAATTATAAATAAATCAATCCAATTTAGTACATTGGAATTAATTTTACATAGAAATTTGATATAATAACATTCCTAACTTTTCAACATTTATACTATAAAAACCCACTTTTTCATCCCGTCTATAGTATTAATTTTAAATTAGTTTCTACCAATTTTGGAATAGTAATTTTGAAAAATGGATTCCATATTTCTAATATTCATAATGTATCATTTCTAATAAATAAAAATTGTTTTTTGACAAAAAATATTAGTGAATGTAATTAAAATTAATTACAACGACTAAGAAAAAAATGAGTTTACTTAGTGGTAAAATATTAACTTACGTGACCAAATAAAATTGAAACATGTAAAAATCCATTTGATGGATATATTTTTTAAAATTGAAATATTCTATATAATTTTTAAAATTATTTTATCCACATTATTTAAGGGGGGAATCACTATAGTGTTTACCATTTTATATTTACAAGAATGTCACTCCTCCTCCACTATAAAAAGGAACTCACCCCCTCACTTAATCACACCACTCAATCCATTTTTCTTGAAAAAAAAACCTAACAAATATCCAAAATACTTAAATATCTAATTTTATAATAATTTATTTAGTCATAAATGCAACCAAGGAATCCCTTTGGTGCAAACCAAAAGAAGGTACCCAAAGAAGAAGTACATTCTTCTATAAGATCTATTGTTTTATTTTCTTTATCCAACCCCTAAAAATTTATTATTAAATTATTATATAATAACCTAAGTATCCTAAATATAATTATATATTGATTTCTTAAGTTTTAATCCTACACTTACACACACATCCATCAACGGGGTAACGAACTTACCGTTTGTGTGTTCAGCGGACTACCTCCTTGCAAAATGATATCATTTGTTTTTTCTTTACCAACACACATGGTTGGAAATTATGATAGAAATATTGATTTTATATTATATATTTGATATTTATGATTTATTTTTAATTCTTTAATTATTATATAAAAATACCTTCATGCTTTCCAATTTGTGTAAACACGATAACTTCGTTTCTGGATGTGTGGACTACTGCATCCTCAAAGCGATGTGATTCGTTTACACTTTGTATGGAATGTATTATGTATGGTTTTAGTATATGTATATGATATTTATTAAATAGAAATTATAACATAATTATAATATAAATATCAATAAATATATACATATATGTCATTTTATTTCTTTCTTTCAATATTATTAGAAAACAAAAATAGTGTTCATGTGTACGTATGCCTATCGTCTCCATGAACAGTGTATTATATTTCATATTTATACACTTTATAAATTATTATAAATATTTTTTATAATTAATATATGTAATATTTATATATTTTTATAAATTATTTAAATAATTAAATAATGATCTAATTATGAGGATCAGTAATAACTATTCAAAACACGTATAATAAACAAAGCGTTTATTACCCGAAATGTTGTTTTAGCATAGAGTTATTAATAAACATGTAATATAAAGTCATAACTGAATCATATATGGAATGATATATATGATTATTATTCTCTTTTAGATATATAATAAACTTATATTTATTTTATATTATTTTATAATGTGTAAAAATAAATTCAAGCCTTAAGGTAAGGGTGATCTCATCTCACTTTTTATATCTATGAGATACATTCCATGTTCACCACTCATTTTTTGTGTGTGTATATACTCCCCATTAATGTATTATATGATTATTATACATAATTTTTAGGTATTTACATATCCATTTTATGATATTTCTTTCATGGGGTTCTGGTTAAAAAGTTACCAAATTAGTAAGGTAATTGTTTGCACAATTTTCTTTTTTTGATATACATAGCATGTTATGAAAATTTATATTCACATAGGGTGTATATATATACATTTTAAGTGTTATATATTTAATATAATTCCTTTAATGATATTTTAGGATTCATTTAATTTTGTTCTTTCATTGGGTATTATGATTCAATGATACTAAATTCGTAACAGTTTATTGCTACAATATCATCATTTATCATGATTTTTTTATGATTATGATTCCATTGATGAAGTATTATGATCCATATTTCAAGAAATATTATGAATTTTATTTTCCTATGGTTATTCATGACATTTTAAATCATCTTTCTCATTTTTGTACTCTTTGGTACTTACTATAAATAAAAAAATGTTTTTTAAAAAATATGACATTATTTCTGTTTTCAGTTGGAAAACTATGTTCTTCTAAATCAAAGTTTTCTAAAAAAAGTTTTCAAAATGTTCTAATGATTAATTTAAATGTTTTCAATGTTATTTAAAAAAAATCAATCTTCCTTCATATTTTTTTCAAAGTTATTTTCAACGAAGTGATTTTCAAAAGATTTTCAAGATTCCTTTATATGTTTTATAGTTTCTTATCAATGAAAAACGTTTTGAAAATATATTATATTTTAAAAATATTTTTTCAAAGTGGAAAATATATTTCCTTCAATAACTTTTTCAAATAAAATTATAAATCATTATTTATTAGAAATGGTTTTTTGAAATGGTTTTCTAAAAGGAATTTCCGAAGAAAGTATATTTTTCTTTAAGAAATGATCCATGTGATCATTAAAAATCCATGTCCATATAAGATGAAATACATTGTTATTATTTATTCTTTACTGGGTATATGATCCCATAATACCATTCGTATGCTTTCTTTAATGGTTTGTGTTTTGATGGAATGATGTTTATGACACTTATTTCTCTTCCAATGGTTATATGCTTTTGAAATCCATTTATTTTCACTGGTTATGCTTTGATGAAATGAATTTGATACCTATCACTTTTTCATAGGTAATGATATGATGAATTTTTTATGATACCCATTTCTTTTCATGGGTTATAATATGATGATTTTTTATAATATTGTGTCACAAATATGTTTGTTTTATTATGTTATGGGTGGGGCCTATATCTCCCGTCAATGTATTAAGTGTCGATGGATGACTCATGAGTTTATATGTTATGTGTGAACCGGATTACATGATCACAAAGTTTTGAATGAACCTGATTACATGTACACAATGTTATATGTGAACCTAATAACATGTTCAAAATTTTATTTTTGGATTTGGATGCATGTCCATAAGTTTATACGTGAACCTAATCACTTCTTATGAGTGAACCATATTATGTGTTCATGTTGTTACGTGTGAACATGATTACATGTTCAAAATATTATGTGTGAACCTGATTACATGTTCATAAGGTTATTCATGGGCCTAGTTTCATGTTATAAGATTAGGTGTGAACCTAATTACATGTTCACAATGTTATGAGTGAACCTTATTAAGTTTTTAAAATGATATGTGTGAACCTAATGACATGTTCACAATGTTATTTGTGAACCTGATTATATGTCTGAAATGTAATACATGGACTTGGTTTCAAGTTGATAAGTTTATTCAAGGGCTTCATTTCAGGTATTTAACTTAATGAGTGAACCTATTTCCACTTATACATGTCAAGAATGCTATAAGAGGATTTGTATTCAACAATTTCAAATCTTATAACTATGTTATGATTTCATGGATTATTCTCTCAATTACATTATCATTAATGTCTTTTTAACTACCACTCTTTATTCCATGACTATTGGATATGGTATTTTATATGTAGGGTATGATCTTATAATTATATGATCATGTAATCATACCCTTATTCTCATGATTTTTCTTATATGTCTCCTTGTTTACCCTTACTGAGCATCTGAGCTCAACGTTTTCTTATGTTTCCTTTCCCATGGTTTTGAAGAGTTCTTTAATGTAAGATTACCAAAGTTGAATATCTTTACATAGATGTTAAATATATTTCACCAAATTATTTTAATATGATCCATGTTTCCAAAGAAACTAAACTATTATGGTCATCAAACATGTATATTTTTTAATGTGCAGAATATTCATCTAAAATGATGTAATATCCATCTATGTGAAGGCTGGGACACAATAGAATGTATCCAAAAAAATACATGTGTTTATCCAAAAAATGATTAGGAGTGATGAATTCATGAGAATAGAATAGGGAAATCCCCCATGTTATATACTGGAAGTAACTCATCTAATTTATAGCGTATATTACACATTTCCACAATAAATTCCATGTGGACATATATTATAATCCCAAAAACCAATTGTTGTGACTTAAACCCACTTTTTGATGAAAAACATGTTTATTCATCTTGAATACACATATTACAAAAATTTAAAACCATACAACATGTATTCTACACATTTACACATTAAATATATATTTTAATCTGTAAGTTTCTTACTGTAGCTCTACTTCATCACCAACTCCACTAAAACCTCCTCTGAAACACCCCTGAATCTCAAACTGACAATGTAACTAGCTAGGAAGTCATGGACCATTACATTAAATACCTCTCGAAAAATTATCATCCTTTAAAATCAAAACAATTCCCATAGAAAAAAAGGTGTCCAAATAACAACTCTATGAGATACCTCTCAAGGATCTCATTACACCTCAAATGCTACCACCATCCAAACACAATAAACCAAATCCTCTACAAACCATAACACACAACAACATCACCACCACTCACCATACACAACACCATATCATCTGGTAGTACCCATAAGCAATTTCTCTTCCATAGAACCATCCACATAACCATCTCAACCTCACTCAACCCAAACAAACAACTGTTTCAACCAATATAGACAACACTTACCTAAGAATGTGATTCATGGAATTAAATCGTACATGTCATGATATTTTATTCTTTGGGAAGAATTGACTCACCCTAATTGTTTTGACTGTCTCTTCATGTTAATCATTGTGAACATGAATTAGTACTCACCCTCTTCATGGGCTGAATGTTTTATCACAGACCACACCCACAAGGAAACATCACATCTCATAAAAAAAGATCCAAACATCAGATCATTATGTAAAAAATAACAACGAAAATATAAAAAAAATATGGGTACTAGGAATGAATTTTCATATCTCACTAAAAATTTATATCTTCCATGCCACTGTCCATCCAAAAAATATGAACCAATGCAATGGTTTATCCATGTAGCTTCTTCTCTCAATGGTCTGACCTCTATACTAGTCGCTCCATGAATGTTGTGTTGTCCTTGATATCCAAATAACCCCATTAAATAATTTTTTAGTAATCTTGAAGAAAAAACGAAACTGAGACACATGAAAGGCGTTGTGGATTCTTTCTAGATGATTTGGAAGAACCAATTGATATGCCACCACACCAACAAACACCAACACCTCAAAGGGCCTAATGAACCCAGAATAAATCTTACCCTCCCATCCATAACTCTATTCCCCTCGCAAAGGGGAGAATCTCAAGAATAAAAGTTATCTAACATCAAAGTATATGGGTATCTTCCTATAGTCATCATAGGAATTCTAATATCTATGCACCATTTTCATCATCCCTTATACCAACTGAATCATTTTGGTAATCTCTACACCACATCAGGATCGAGAATTACTGACTCCCCAACCTCTGTCCATCTCAACAAATAATGAAACTTTTATTGATATAATGCCTAAAATGAGACCATGCCATTGGATGAGTGATAGTTGTTGTTGTATAAAAACACGAATATTAGAAGTTTCATTACAAATGATCAACAAAATTATAATATGAAGTCTCGCAATATATCCTTTAGAATATGGATGGTCCCATCCATCTTCCCACCTTTCTGAGGGTGTAAATCAGTGCTAAGGAAAAACTAATATCCAAAATCATATAATAATCCCCTCCATACCCAAAATATAAAATAGTGATCCCAATTATAAATGGTGGTCCTTGGAATATTATTAATCTTAACCATATCATCCACATCCATCTAACTAGAACATCAGTGACACTAGACTAACAAATAACTAGAAAATTATTTGACTTCATTACTTGATCCACTATCACCCAAACATTATCACAACCACCATTGGATTAGTGTAACCAGGTGATGATATCCATTGATAAATTCTCCAACTTTCACTTAGAAACATCCAATGATAGTAAAAAACCTTATAGAACTTGGTATTCTTATTTCACCCATTGAAAAACCAAATATCTGACCACAAACTCTTCCATTGTCTATTTCAACTCCGGACACCAAATTCTATCTCAAAAATCCATGATACATCTTGGTGACACCAACATTTATTGCTAAGTATGAGCTTTGAAACCCTTGAAAATCATCTTCATGCACTTCTAAGGGAAAAAAATCCTTCTCTGAAATAAAAACCAGTTATGACCATCCTACGACCATCCCTTCAGAGAAACACCATTTTCAACATGGTCATGCATCACTTACACCTCTAAGTCTCCCCAATGATACTCCTCCATTTACTGCATAAAAGAAGACTCCAAATACATCTAATGAATACAACTACGACCACTCCTATCTCCAAAATCTAGGAACATCACCTCAAGATCCTCTATCCCCTTCCAAACATTGATGGACTCCCAAAAACAATTCCTTGGTTAAATTAACACATTCGAAACAACATTACTCTTTCCCATGGAGTAATAGATCTAAAAATTGTAATCTATAAGAAAATATATCCACCACTATAGGTATAGATTCAAATATCCGTAAGTGAAAACATATTTCAGTCTCTTTTGGTCTATGAAAACCGCAATGTTCTTTCTGATGAGGTAATGTCACCATAACTTTAATGAAAACACAACTGCCACTAGCTCTATATAATAGGTGACAATGTTATTCTAATGGTAACTTAAATTACTAGAGCCAAAAGAGATCACTTTATTCTAATATATCAATATGTATCTAAATCCCATATGGTAAGTGTTACTGAAAATCTTAAAATTCAATCCATCTTTAGGAAATCGAAACACTAGAGAATTGAAAAACTTCTCATTTAGGTTTCGGAATGATTCATGTCACTAAAAATTCCACAGAAAGTTCTATTACTTTATTTTTGAAATTTTTAGAGTATCTATAACTTAATATAAATTGTAAAAAACCTCTAATAATAACCAGAAAGATTGTAAAAATTGAGAACGTTTTCCAAATTCTTAGGTTCTTCCTATGAAACAAATATGTCAAAATTTGATGGGTCTACCAACACACCCTATTAAGACATTGCATTTCCAAGGAGATAGACCACTTCTATATTTAATTTACAATTTTACAACATCCAATAGAGCTAATGGTGTTGAAGGACCTGTAAAACAACTCTGAGATGATCTATATGATCTTTCTATGACTTCTAGTAGATAAAGATATTATTATTGAACATGATGAAAAACTAGTCAAAAAACTCATGGAATATGGAGTTCATGTGTGCTATGAATGCGACTGATGCATTACTGATAATGAATGACATGACCATGAACTCAAAGTTACCAGAACTTCAATCGAAGGTAGTTTTTAGAGTATACTCATATCTTAACTTAAATTTTTTATATATAGACCACATGAAATACTATGAAAAAAATTGGATCCCCTAATATGGTCATACATTCCATCGATCCTTGGAAGAGGGTAATGGTCCCTGATTGTTACCAGAATCGGCCTCTAGTAGTCTATGAAGAACCTCAAACTGTTTCCAAATTCATAGGGAACAACAATGGATCACCCCATAGAGACACACTAGGTTAAATAAAACCCTACTTCATTTGATCATCCACCAACAAACTCAACTCACATAACTCCATTAGCACCATTTGATAGGGATCCATTGAAATCAGAGATTCATCCAATAGAAACTCTATCCCAAACTCAACATCACATCAAGGGTGTAATGCTATAAATTTACTTGAGAAAAAATCCATGTAATACTCCACTACACTAGAAACACCCTCCACCTCATATTACACAAAAATTTCCCACAACTATAACAACAAATACTCCACTTTCTTACCACTCATATGATTACCCTAATCACCAATGAATGCCACTCACTAACATTCCATATTAGAAAACAAAACATTCCTCTAGAAATGGTAGATTACTTAACACATGTAATACTCTCAATATGTAACGTGTATAACATCATATGTTTATATTTGAAATAGGAGTAAGTCTCCTATAGACTAGTGCTTCCCAATCAAAAGTCGGTATCCCCAGCACACATAAAAAAAATAGCATTCGCTCCAATTGGTGTAGATAACACCACATGCATTGAAATTCTATCCTCATCTAGTCACAAGGCACCAACCAAAGTAGGAATAATATTGGAGTGAGAGTATCCTAAATCAGACATATAATAAGTAAGAGAAGATGATAAATTGATCATACGTTTGACAACCATCATCCCTGCTCAAGCTACTACCTCCACAAAATGCATATGACCAAACCTAGATCCTATGAATCTCTATATTCAGCCTCCACCTACATGATCTATCCTAGGCCTCTACGGAAATGTACCATAACAAATATTCCCCCTACCAACACCGTATACCCTTGGTTGCTGAATGATCATTAGCAGTCCCTATTGCTAAAACTTCCTTGGAGGAAACTTTTACTGTTGCAGAAAAGCAGCCTGACCACCCATCTGAAACTAGCCTCCTTTAAGAGTCGGTCATTGATCCTGTTTGTGAAAATGTCCTTCATAGACATAGAATTAAAATGTAATAACCCAAAAAATTTCTCAGAATCTACCTTTCCCAAAAGGATGAGAAAAGAGCTTCTGCAACCAACTCCCCATTAGTGGAAGCCCCGTCCACCTAAACACCGACGATAAACTTCCTAAAACTATTATCCTCAAAATAACCTTCAAGACACTATTTAGAGGCATAGATCCCATTTAAATCATCAATTCTATAACTTCTTCCATTTTCTACACCTCGAGGTATATAAAAATCATAAATGGGGTGACTACATACCTGATCATTGGGCCCAAAGCCTTTTCTATATGCCATGATTTGGACTCCTCACATTGAAAAAACATTCGGAGAAAAGTACAAGAGGACTATGAACCTGATACAAATCTCCCACACACATAGGATCCCCTGAAAAATAGATAAGAACTCTTATATCTTCATTGACTTCATCATTGATGAAATAAATTCTAAAATAAAATACCTCTAATAGTCTGGACATAACACATCTTCCTCTTTATGGTAACCAATAAACGACGTCCACCACTGACATGCAACTCCCAACAACTGAATAACTCTTAATGACACCCAGAACATATCATGAGATCAAATCATACCTAATTAAATCTTGAGATCCTCTAACCAGTACTCTATTTCTTTATTTGAGACCATCTAATCATACTTCACTGAATTCTTCCACTAAATGGATTGTAATGTCCTTTTCTTAATCTCTTCCTCCTCTATTAGGTTTACCCTCTGATGATCAACTTTATTATCCTATAAACCTCAACCACCTAATCTACTCATTGATGATGACCCGAATTCATTTGTAAAATGGAAAGAGGAACCCTAAACAAAGTAACATAGAATTTTTTTTCATAGTTTATTTAATTAACCCATTTTACCTACCCACAAACTCCCCATTTATAAAAAAACACAATAAGTTTTTATTAATGTTTCTCTTCTAGTTCACTACCCTACAAACAGTTCAACCTTAATTGGTTGTTCAATAAGCTCAGAGTCTATCCACTAGATCACAGGGTTCTTAAAAATATTATGTCCTAGCCGGTATCCCTAGCCTATGTCACACACCAAGATCAACTAGTACATTTTCGTTACAAACCCATGAAATCATCCTAATGACTAACTCAAAAATTCCCCTTATCTCTCAACTAAAAATTTGAAACTAATATATCATAACCCCATATCTCTAAAGATACTGTAATAATGGAAGATATATAATGACCCCCAAGTCCCACCTCTAATATCCATGCTTTTTTGATAATCACTGAGAGTATAAGAAAACTCACATATGGGAGGAATTATATTCTATAAAAAAATTAAGAGTAGGATATAGGATAGAAAAAACCAAGAAACTCAGGAATATAATATAAAAGTAACCCAAAACCATCCCACCTTTCATGAACTAGTCCAAATATACATATAAGATCTCAATGAAAATACTAAGAAGATAAGTACTATTGTAGAAACTCAACAGCAGCTCCACAACCTAAAATTGTAATGTCCAGCTCAGTCCCCAAAGTCCTCCTATAAAACTAAAAACACTTTATATACGTTGGGTGAGAATAACATTAATACTCAGTAGGAAAATACCCAAGGTCTCAATTTCCTATGTGATAACAACAAACTAATGTGCCAGTGAACAAATAATAGAACCAACCATCACCTAAACAGGTTAACTAACTAGTATAAGCCTCACTATGATCACTAACCAAATCACACATACAATATATTTACATAATAATCATGAATAAAACATGTCACCCCACTTCCATTTCTCCTATAATTTTCTACTTTCTTTCCCAAACAATGAACATCATGAACTTACATCCCTTCCATACACATACCATCACAACCACATCCCATCACATCATGTCTCGACTGAAGACACATGGGCCATCACACCACAACTGATCACAAAATGATGGAAGTAGGGTATCATGAATGTGAAGGACATAAACATTGATCCCTCATTTTACCACATATAACCCCCATCATATATCACATCATGTCACTGCCACATTAGATCACATCTCACTTACAGGAACCTAGTATATCACATCACACATCACCCAAAGACACTAGGTTAATCAGACCACATGTCACCTAAAGACACCAGGGTTATCACTAGTGTTGAAGGAATAGTGTGGAAGAGGGGGTTCCTACCATTTTTATCATTAGCATCATATATTTTGGTTCAAAAAAATTGACCAAAAAACTATATGTGTTGGTATGGTTATCCAAATAGGGTGAGGAACATATTCAAATAACATAAAATACATGACACATAAGTGGAATAGAATACCCAACCTATGGGACCAAAATAACTTCACTGACATACACCATAACGACACCACATATGACAACCCTGCTTTTTATTACAACTTAAACATGCTTTATTACATAAAACATCACTTGATACAACAAAGAAGATCGAGAGGTTTAGTGTCTTTGGGGCTTAGGATCATTACATAAAAACTTTAAACTTGAAATACAACATCCTTATTGAAAACTTCCTTTACATGACCACTACATTCCTTCGTACTTAGCATTGCATGGGATAACCTGAGGACATGCATAAGAAAAGGGTGAGCTATAAAGCCCAGTAAGGGAGTACATAATGAATAACATGAGGAGTACAATACATGTTAGGCAATAGGCATATCAATAGAGCATAAGAGAGACATGAACATAAAGGCATGATAAAGCATGATAATCATAACATGGAAATGTGGCAACAACACTTAACATTGAATTAGCATGAGCCAAGGCTCATTGCACATGGAGCATGAGTAAACCCTCATTGCACTTGAAGCACGAGTAAACCCTCGTTGCACTTGAATTAGCATGAGTCAACACTCATTGCACATGACGTATCATGATACTATACTTTACCCAATGCATTGGAGCGCTATCAGGGCGCACCCTTCTTAAACATTTCATTTCATGCATAAGTGTGCCACATGGATCATAAAACATGGATTCATAAAACATAATAATTTATTCCACGATAAAGGAATGTGGAATTAATACATGAAACTTTACAATCAATAAGAAAATGTGAATAAAGGTGAATACCCTTGATGGAGAAATGGGCATGGTATTCACTACACAATGATATTGGCTTAGAAAATCGGTGTGATTTCGGCAGCGTAATGGCGTGACATAAGAATTCATAAAAAGGCTGATGAGAGAGAAAGGGGTTCCTCATCATATTTACATGTAATGGACAGTAAGGAGATCATATATATACATGTCCCAACAATAGAAAAGGAATTTAGATTCATGATACAAAAGTATTGCTTGAATGTAAAAGAGGAGAAAAAGGTTCCTTTCGGAATTTCGGCATAGTAACGGGTGTACATGGGAGGAATTTAATGAGAGAGAAAGGGGTCTCCCATCATTAAAACAATAAGAGGGCAGTATGGGAGAGGTGCGAAACCATACCCCAACATTCATAAATGAAATTAAAAGGGCAATACAACTTAAAGAAAATTGACAAAAATGAGAAAGGAAGAAAAAACCCTTACTTGGAAGTGTGCTTCCAAAGGCTAGAGAGAGGCTTGTGAGAGGCTTCTTGGGAGCTTGGGGCACCTTGAGAGGATTCTAGAGAGAGTAGGGCATAGGTTGGACGAACTTCAAGGGCTTTGAGTGAGGAGGAAGTGGGAGCTTGGGTGGGTTTATATAGGAAAGGTGAGAGAATTCTTTATTATTTAGGTTTGGGACCCCTTATATTAAAATAATCCAAACCACAAACCATCCCATGGTATTTGCCCATGGTTTCTGGAAAAGGAAAGAGGAAAACAATATTTTACAAGTCCAAGGTCCGAACTTATTAAAAAAATTAGGGTTGCTTATGTGGAGGTGAGTCACACTCCCATGGAAATTAATTTAAAAAGGCAAAGTGTTGAATAAGTCTTGAGGGCTCCATTAATGCTTTGAAAAGTGAGTCAAACAAACCCAAAACCTCATTATTTTAATGATAAAACATATATTGGCCGAACATATGGATTATGGTATTTTATTACATCACCATTGGGTCATTATGATGTCATAAAACACATTATATATATAAATGGTATTTAATTTTTACCCAAAAATTTGATTGTCTCAGAAAATTATGAAAAATTCACCGTTGGATAATTTCGACGTCCTGATTCCAAAAATAATATTTATTTTATCTAAATAATTTTCCAAATATGTGAATTTTCACTTTTAAAATAAAAACCGACATTTATAAAAAAATTCACGGGTTTTGACAGAAATGGCTTTCAAACCTTAATAAAAATTTTAATTGCATTCATAAAATTATAAGATCATTTATATTTAATAAAAATTAATTTAATATTAATAATAATATTTTATTAAAATATTATTTAATTCAAAAATCCTTTAATTTAATAAAATATAATTCTTAATTAAATAATAACTAAAAACATCATTTGTACTTTAAAAACTAATTACAATGCATCAAAAATGACTAGAAATTATATTCATTATTATATACAAAAATAATGTACATGAACATGGTTCTACTTATTTGTTACATAACCCCTTAAAATAGCCGCATAAGACCTAAGGGTAAGATGTGCGATGGTGACAGACTCTTGGGGCTGCTCGGATAACATCGCTCGAGTGGTAATCTCTATCAACTTCCATTTTTCCCGTAGACGATCACGTTCGAGCTTGACTTGATGAAGCTCAGCTTGGGCTTGGTCAAGGGCAAAGCCCAAAGACGCCACCTCCTTTCCGAGCTCCGACAAATGGGCTTCGTAAGGGGCAATTCTACTGGATGAGGCCATCGCTTCCTTTGTCTGAGTAGAAAATTGGTTCGTTAAAGCCTTATATTTAAACTACCCAGATGATCACTGTTCAACGGCTATAAAAGTAACGGTCACAAATCTTAACGTAAAACTAAAGAAGTTGACATCTTATAAAAACATAAAGAAACATTTAACTGGATCAAGAGGGATTTTCCATTAATGAAATTTTGGGTCGTTACAACATTCCCCCCTTAAGAAATTTCGCCCTCGAAATTTTCCTTTTCCCACACTAAAACAAATGTGGGTAACTTAGCTTCATCATATCCTCCGACTCCCAAGTTGCTTCTTCAAACTTGTGGTTTCTCCACAACACCTTGACGAGGGGCATTGTCTTATTTCGTAGAACTTTTTCTCTACGATCTAAGATCTTCACTGGTTGCTCCTCATAAGAAAGATCGTCTTCTAATTGTACCACCTCGGAAGAGAGTACATGTGAAGGGTCTGGTATGTACTTCCTTAAGAGGGATACATGGAAGACATCATGCACCTTGGCCATAGTAGGTGGAAGTGCTAGTCGATAGGCCACAGCCCCAACACGATCAAGAATCTCGAATGGGCCGATGTACCTTGGACTTAACTTCCCTTTCTTTCCAAACCTCATGACCTTCTTCCACGGAGATATGCGTAAAAACACCATGTCTCCGACTTTAAACTCAAGGTCTCGTCGACGATTATCTGCATAACTCTTCTGTCGACTTTGGGCTGCCTTGATATGCTGCTGAATGGTTTTCACCTTCTCCACCATTTCTTCGACCATTTCTGGTCCAAGCAGCTTACGTTCACCGACCTCATCCCAACATGCCGGTGTTCTACACCTTTTCCCATACAGGGCTTCATATGGTGCCATTTGGATGCTTGAGTGGAAACTATTATTATAAGAGAACTCAACTAGGGGAAGATGTTGATCCCATCCTCCTTTAAAGTCCATTGAGCACGCTCTCAACATATCCTCAAGTGTTTGGATAGTCCGCTCGGATTGGCCATCAGTTTGAGGATGATAGGCCGTACTGAAGTTCAGTTCAGTATTCAGAGCATGTTGAAGACTCTTCCAAAACTTAGAGGTAAATCTTGGATCTCGGTCCGACACAATAGATAGTGGTACTCCATGCAACCGTACCACTTCCCTGATATATATCTGTGCCAGTTGATCCAAAGAGAAATCCTCTCGAATAGCAATGAAGTGTGCAGTCTTTGTAAGACGATCCACAATAACCCAGATTGCGTTGTTGCTTTTGGATGTCCTTGGAAGTCCAGTGACGAAGTCCATGGTGATGTTCTCCCATTTCCATTCTGGTATGGGCAATGGTTGCATCATCCCCTTAGACTTCTGCCTCTCTGCCTTCACTTGCTGACACACCAGGCACTTTGATGTATATTCGGCTATCTCCTTCTTCATATTATCCCACCAAAAGTTTTCTCGGAGATCTCGATACATCTTTGTGCTCCCTGGGTGAATAGAGAAATTTGAACTATGTGCATCATCCAAAAGTTCCTTCTTCAGCTCCGAACTTGATGGGACACATAGTCTTTTCCCAAACCACACAATTCCTTCTTCATTAACATTAAACTCTGAGGATTTTCCCTTTTTGATAGCTTCCACTTTTTCTTGGATTCTCGCATCATCCTTTTGAGCATCCTTTAACCTTTCCAAAAGAGATGGTTGAGCAATCATTTGTGAAAGGATTGATGATGTTCCCTTCTTTATGATTCCCACGTCCATCTTCATCAAGTCTAAGAAGATTGGATCCTTCTCAATTCTCATCATTGATAGAATTGCTGGATCCTTTCTACTTAGGGCATCCGCCACCTTGTTCGCCTTCCCAGGGTGGTAATGTATTGAACAGTCATAATCCTTGATGAGCTCTATCCATCTTCTCTGGCGCATATTAAGCTCTTTCTGTGTGAATATATATTTAAGACTCTTGTGGTCAGTATATATCTCACATTTCTCCCCATAGAGATAATGCCGCCAGATTTTCAAGGCGAAGATCACCGCCGCCAACTCCAGATCATGCGTTGGATAGTTTCACTCATGGATTTTCAACTGCCTTGAGGCATAGGATATCACTTTATCATTCTGCATCAGCACACATCCTAAGCCCTTCTTCGAAGCATCACTGAATACCACAAAAAGCTCCCCACTTGTGGGTAAAGTGAGCACAGGTGCAGTGATAAGCCTCCTTTTCAACTCCTTGAAGCTTTCTTCGCATTCATCACTCCAAGTAAACTTTACTCCCTTTCGAGTTAGCTTGGTAAGAGGGTTGGACAATCGTGAGAAGTTTCTCACAAATCGTCGATAATATCCAGCTAACCCCAAGAAGCTACGGATATCAGTTACCGATGTTGGCCTCGGCCATCCCTCAATTGCATCTGTTTTGGAGGGGTCCACAGATATCCCATTGCTTGTGATGATATGGACCAAGAATGAGACCTCCTTCAACCAGAACTCACACTTGCTGTACTTGGCATAGAGCTTCTCCTTGCGCAAAGTCTCCAGTACAGTTCTTAAATGCTCCTCATGGTCCTCCTTGGTTTTGGAGTATATCAGAATATCATCTATAAAGACTACCACAAATTTATCTAGGTAATCTCTAAAGACTCTATTCATCAAATCCATGAATATTGCTGGAGCATTGGTGAGTCCAAAAGGCATTACTATGAATTCATAGTGCCTGTACCTTGTACGAAAAGCAGTCTTGGGGATATCTTCCTTCTTCACCCTTACTTGATAATATCCCGACCGCAAGTCGACCTTGGAGAAGTATTGAGATCCACGCAGCTGATCAAACAAGTAATCGATTCTTGGGAGAGGATACTTGTTCTTTATCATGATTTTGTTAAGTTCACGATAATCGATGCAAAGCCGCATTGACCCATCCTTCTTCTTGACGAAGAGGACTGGTGCACCCCATGGTGATGCACTTGGGCGTATAAACCCTTTATCCAGATTCTCCTGTAGTTGTTTCTTCAGTTCTTCAAGCTCAACCACAGCCATTCTATATGGAGTCTTGGATATTGGTAGTGCCCCAGGTATAAGTTCAAATGAGAACTCAACATCTCTTCTTGGAGGAAGACCAGGAAGTTCCTCGGGAAATACTTCAGCGAATTCCCTCACAATAGGCATTTCTTCAAGGGTGGTTTCTTCCTTGGACTCAATCATCTGAGCCAGATATGCGTGCTCATAAGGCAGTAATATCCATGCTTGAGATGATGGAGCTAAAAGAGATTCATCTTCCTCCTGACACTTGTAAAGAATCGGGGGTCGATTCTCCATATGGAGTGTGATTTCCCTCTCCCGACAATTTATGTTGGCTCTATATAAGGAAAGCCAATCCATGCCAAGAATTGCATCAAATTCCACCAAAGGGAGTATGACGAGGTTCGCCGGGAAATTCAATCCACAGATTATAACAGGGGAGGACTTATACTCATGGGATGCAATGATTGCCCCATTTGCCGTACTCACCGACATCTTTACTTCCATGATTTGTGGTGGTGCAGGGATTGTTCTACTAAACTTTTGAGATATAAAAGAATGCGTAGAACCTGAATCAAAAAGTACGTTCTCTATTCTTGAATGAATAACTAGCGTACCTGTCACCACTTCGTTGTCGGGGTTCACTTCGGCAGAAGTGATGGCAAAAGCTCTTCCTTGCTGTCTTGGAGGTTGTTGATTGCCTCCGATAACCCTTGGATTAGGGCACTGATTCGCAAAATGACCCGGTTCTTTGCATTTGAAGCATTGAACAACGCGTTGAGGTTCGAACGGAGCGTTCCTCCCCTCCGTCGCAGCCGCGGGTCCTTCTTGCTGACAGTTAATAGCTAGGTGCCCTTCTCTTCCACACTTGAAGCATTTTCTTGTCCCCCTAAGGCAATTTCCAGGGTGCTTCTTTCCACACTTTTGGCAAGTGGGGTGCTGGAATTTCTTAGCGCCGTTGGATTTATCCATCGGACCACCAGCATTGAAGTCCACCTTCCGCTTCTTGTCCCCATGATACCCCTGTGATTCTCCGATCTCCATTTCAACCTTGAGGGCACATCGGACAATTTCCTCATAGCTGTCGAAGTCACGGATCGCTAATGATTTCCGCAAGCTAGGCTTCAGCCTACCAAAGAAGCGGTCAACCTTTCATTCGGGGGTAACGACAAAGCCAGAAGCGTATCGTGCAAGCCTTGTGAAGTTTGCCTCGTACGCTCCCACAGATTCCTCATCTTTCTGCTTGAGGGAAAGGAAGTCCCTTTCCATCTTAAGACGGAGGGTGCGTGGAAAATATTTATCGAAAAACATCTTCCGGAATACCTTCCATTCCAAAGCCTCGATCTCCTCCTCAGGCTTCGTATTTTTGATCAACGTCCACCATTGATCAGCTTCACCCTCCATACGATAAGCCGCCAGGAGAACCTTCTCTTTTTCAGAGCATTGGAGGATGGAGAATATCTTTTCAATGGAGTTGATCCATTGTTCAGCAATCGTGGGATCAGATGATCCACTAAAAGTAGGAGGCCTTTGTCTCATGAAGCTTTCAATAGCGACTTGTTCTTTCTTAGGGGGGGTTGAACGTTCCTCTTGACCAGTGTTTCTATTCAAAACTTGAGTTAGCTGAGAGAGGAGCGTGACAAAGTTCGCGATTCCCGCTCCCATTGGATTGGGCATCTCATTGGTACAATCGTCACACTGATCTTCACAACGGTTGTTAGCCCGAGTTCTCCTATTACCGGCCATTGGCTGGAATAAAAGGAAAGTTAGGGGTAACACATAAAGGGTAATCCAAAGACAAAAGTTGATGACTTATAAATAAACTTTAATCTCTTTAACTCATGAGTCTATAGGATTCAACCTAGGCTTTTCATGATCTACCTTCTAACATATATTCTTAGGGGCATTTTTCCCTTAATAAGGGTTCATACTAAGATTGTGAATTTATCAAAACATATCCCCCGGGAGTGTCGTAACCAAGAGTGCAGCAAGGCCCGTTGTCGTGCACCAGTTCCCGTTCGAGTCTAGCTCAAAGCGGTGTTTTCGGGTTTTACCCCTAGGATACATCTGTGCCAGAGCCGCCTCTACCTGCTCGTATCCAGACAGGGATGTATTTGTTTGATAAAACACTTACTTAGTATTTACCAAAACTTAGGGATGTTTTTATTATGCTTAGTCTTGTATCTAAGGCTTTATTAGGATTTCCTAATCCCAAAAATAACTAAACCTATCCTCTGATACCAACTATGACAACCCTGCTTTTTATTACAACTTAAACATGCTTTATTACATAAAACTTCACTTGATACAACAAAGAAGATCGAGAGGTTTAGTGTCTTTGGGGCTTAGGATCATTACATAAAAACTTTAAACTTGAAATACAACATCCTTATTGAAAACTTCCTTTACATGACCACTACATTCCTTCGTACTTAGCATTGCATGGGATAACCTGAGGACATGCATAAGAAAAGGGTGAGCTATAAAGCCCAGTAAGGGAGTACATAATGAATAACATGAGGAGTACAATACATGTTAGGCAATAGGCATATCAATAGAGCATAAGAGAGACATGAACATAAAGGCATGATAAAGCATGATAATCATAACATGGAAATGTGGCAACAACACTTAACATTGAATTAGCATGAGCCAAGGCTCATTGCACATGGAGCATGAGTAAACCCTCATTGCACTTGAAGCACGAGTAAACCCTCGTTGCACTTGAATTAGCATGAGTCAACACTCATTGCACATGACGTATCATGATACTATACTTTACCCAATGCATTGGAGCGCTATCAGGGCGCACCCTTCTTAAACATTTCATTTCATGCATAAGTGTGCCACATGGATCATAAAACATGGATTCATAAAACATAATAATTTATTCCACGATAAAGGAATGTGGAATTAATACATGAAACTTTACAATCAATAAGAAAATGTGAATAAAGGTGAATACCCTTGATGGAGAAATGGGCATGGTATTCACTACACAATGATATTGGCTTAGAAAATCGGTGTGATTTCGGCAGCGTAATGGCGTGACATAAGAATTCATAAAAAGGCTGATGAGAGAGAAAGGGGTTCCTCATCATATTTACATGTAATGGACAGTAAGTAGATCATATATATACATGTCCCAACAATAGAAAAGGAATTTAGATTCATGATACAAAAGTATTGCTTGAATGTAAAAGAGGAGAAAAAGGTTCCTTTCGGAATTTCGGCATAGTAACGGGTGTACATGGGAGGAATTTAATGAGAGAGAATGGGGTCTCCCATCATTCAAACAATAAGAGGGCAGTATGGGAGAGGTGCGAAACCATACCCCAACATTCATAAATGAAATTAAAAGGGCAATACAACTTAAAGAAAATTGACAAAAATGAGAAAGGAAGAAAAAACCCTTACTTGGAAGTGTGCTTCCAAAGGCTAGAGAGAGGCTTGTGAGAGGCTTCTTGGGAGCTTGGGGCACCTTGAGAGGATTCTAGAGAGAGTAGGGCAGAGGTTGGACGAACTTAAAGGGCTTTGAGTGAGGAGGAAGTGGGAGCTTGGGTGGGTTTATATAGGAAAGGTGAGAGAATTCTTTATTATTTAGGTTTGGGACCCCTTATATTAAAATAATCCAAACCACAAACCATCCCATGGTATTTGCCCATGGTTTCTGGAAAAGGAAAGAGGAAAACAATATTTTACAAGTCCAAGGTCCGAACTTATTAAAAAATTAGGGTTGCTTATGTGGAGGTGAGTCACACTCCCATGGAAATTAATTTAAAAAGGCAAAGTGTTGAATAAGTCTTGAGGGCTCCATTAATGCTTTGAAAAGTGAGTCAAACAAACCCAAAACCTCATTATTTTAATGATAAAACATATATTGGCCGAACATATGGATTATGGTATTTTATTACATCACCATTGGGTCATTATGATGTCATAAAACACATTATATATATAAATGGTATTTAATTTTTACCCAAAAATTTGACTGTCTCAGAAAATTATGAAAAATTCACCGTTGGATAATTTCGACGTCCTGATTCCAAAAATAATATTTATTTTATCTAAATAATTTTCTAAATATGTGAATTTTCACTTTTAAAATAAAAACCGACATTTATAAAAAAATTCACGGGTTTTGACAGAAATGGCTTTCAAACCTTAATAAAAATTTTAATTGCATTCATAAAATTATAAGATCATTTATATTTAATAAAAATTAATTTAATATTAATAATAATATTTTATTAAAATATTATTTAATTCAAAAATCCTTTAATTTAATAAAATATAATTCTTAATTAAATAATAACTAAAAACATCATTTGTACTTTAAAAACTAATTACAATGCATCAAAAATGACTAGAAATTATATTCATTATTATATACAAAAATAATGTACATGAACATGGTTCTACTTATTTGTTACATAACCCCTTAAAATAGCCGCATAAGACCTAAGGGTAAGATGTGCGATGGTGACAGACTCTTGGGGCTGCTCGGATAACATCGCTCGAGTGGTAATCTCTATCAACTTCCATTTTTCCCGTAGACGATCACGTTCGAGCTTGACTTGATGAAGCTCAGCTTGGGCTTGGTCAAGGGCAAAGCCCAAAGACGCCACCTCCTTTCCGAGCTCCGACAAATGGGCTTCGTAAGGGGCAATTCTACTGGATGAGGCCATCGCTTCCTTTGTCTGAGTAGAAAATTGGTTCGTTAAAGCCTTATATTTAAACTATCCAGATGATCACTGTTCAACGGCTATAAAAGTAACGGTCACAAATCTTAACGTAAAACTAAAGAAGTTGACATCTTATAAAAACATAAAGAAACATTTAACTGGATCAAGAGGGATTTTCCATTAATGAAATTTTGGGTCGTTACACCACATGTGAAATGTAACAACCACTACCGCCACTATATATAGCATATTTTACAACCACCACACATGTTGCAAAACCCCACATCCAAACACCATTTCCACCATTTCTATATTTTAAAAGTTTTTAAAATAAACCATTTATTAACCCATTTACCATAAAACATCTTCCAACTAATTATTATTCATTTATAAATTAATTTATTTATTTTATTCATTTAGAATAAAAATTATTCCATTGATAATAGGAAACCTAAAATCACCACACAACATCACAACTAGCCCAACTCACATCAATTACCACTATCACACCACTATGCAACACACTAGGCCATCTCACCATAATAACTACACATCTCATCCTCTACAAATAACCACCACCAAACAACCACAAACACCAAAAAATAATCAAATCACATAGTTACTCTACAAAACACTCCACTACCATACACATCACCATCAAACATCTCCACCACGTTGAACAACCACGGTCTTGAAACATACCACAACCATCACACAATATAACCACACAACTGCCAACATTGCATCCATGATAAAAACCACCATCTAAAATCTGCAAACACTACACAACCAAACCATTCACCAGTAGTACCACACCATATCCTAAAAACACACAAGTAAAAATCAACAAAACAACTGCACACAATATAGACACATCCTATCTTCCATAATTTATTCATGTTCTTTCATTACATTACTTCTTCATTTAGCATGTGTATTATCACACACAAAAATTTCCATGGGAATAAAATTATTAGATATATATATTTTATTTATCCAGTTATTCATGGTGTGATAAAATTTAACATATAAACTTTCATTACAAAATATCAACTAATGTGAAAAAAATGGCTTCCAATAACCATTTTTCAGTATTTCTGACAACATTTCACAATATCATTAGAAAAATCATTAAAGTGGTAAAATCATGTGATTTCCACCTAACCCCATTAATTTAAGTTTATTAAAATTTATTATATTAAATAATATGATCCGTAATATCCACTAAAAGTAAAGAAGAAGCATGAAATCGCCACACATAGCACATACACAAGTGAAAATGAGGATCCCCTACCCCTCAAGGAAGATTTTCTGACTCGATGTGAACCATAGGGTAAAGAAGACATCCCAAAAATAATAATCACACTACAAAACTTTATATTAACCTAAACTATATTTATAGATAATAAAAAATATATCCCATCATTTTCCAAACCAAAAAAAACAACACCACAAAAAATCACTAGAGTAAGAACAAATGAAAACAATGGGTTGAGGGAAAGGAACTGACCCCCAATAACCAATTATGAACCAAAGGAGCCCTAGGATCAAGGAAAGATAATATGGGCTAGAAGGTCTCAAATAATGATCTAGTTTTAATTCACTAAATTTGAGGTATAGGCGACTGAATGAGAATAGAATTGGTTGATCCCCCATGTTATATAAATGTTGTAACTCACCTAAAATAGGGCATAAATTACAATTTTATGACATAAATTCTATGGGACCAAATATTAAAATCCTTTAAACAAATTGTTACACCATAAACCCCCTTTTATCCCAAAAAAACATGGTGCTTTGACTATAATGATATTACACCATAAAATTCGAACCACAAAAAATGTAAACCAAAAATTTACATCGTAAATTCATTTTTCATGTTGTTTGTTCCACACTACAGTTCTGTTGTAGGTCCAAATCCATATAAATATCCTTTTAAACGCCACCAGATCCTAAACTGAAAAATTAATAGATTAAGAAGGCACATACCATTAGAAAACATGATAAATATCCATGATAGCTCTCACGGGATAATATCATGCTTCTATTGAGTTTATTGCTTTAGTTATTGGGCCTTCCATATCTCCACTACATGGAAATTATGCTATATGTGACTTCACCACCTGGAGTGGGACTCCTTAAGAGATGATATACCTGATTATATTCATATTGTACACTTTCAAAACGTTACATCCTAGCTAGTACCTGTAATAGTATTATCATAATTTATATTATGATAAAAATTTAAATACTAGGTGCATTTCTATGAAATAGAAAAAATCATTTCAAATTAAACATTTATTCATTAGCGGCATCAAAATCCACAATTTACTCAGTATTTTTGGATATGGATACCACTGGCTTAAATGAGATTGTATTTCTCATTTACATATCCTAACTATGACATTATAACAAATCAGTCTAAAATAATACTAGTTTATCCACCCATAAAAATAGTTTCCATTTCCCTTTAAGTTCCAGGAACATATCTTTTTTACTCTACCAAATACAATCAGATTGTTTTGACTACTTTCAATGCAGTTATCCTAGATGAAATAGTTATTTTCGTACCATAAAGTATATGTTGAAAATAACACATATTGTACATAACATGGAAAGGTGATTAATCCATTGAAAAAGTATATGTAATTCTACTCACAACATTAATATCCACTAATTTCTTATACATGTCTTCTTGTAGAGATTCATATCTTGTGACATTGGTAACAATTTTGTCTTGAATTTTTCTAATGTGTATTATTCAATACCTTTTCAACATATATACATTGACTTGGTCTAATAATCTATTAAATCTACCATAGAAGATCTCTTTCACTAGAGGATATATTTCTAATTTTTATCAATATACAGAGTTTTACTTACATTTTGGTCTTAAGAATCCATAATACCAATATTTTTCTTCCATATATTTTCTCAAACATATATTCCTTGGAAAATAATGGCTCTCCCACTAACCTCTAGTATATACATGACACGAATTCATTCTTAATGAATATTATATGATCTTTTTTGGTTACTTGTATCCAAAACTAGATTTTAGTAGCTTTCACCCCCATTAGAATTCAATATTGTCATAAAATATTCTTGTTTGTATTGTATAAACACTTTAAAATAAATTTTTTCTTATAATACAATTATTAATATAATGATCATAGTAAATAGCTCTAATAAGTAAAATTCTACAGGGTTTAGGCTTGAAGACATGGCATAACTAATCATTCCATATTACTACCACTCTTGTACAACCCATGTAATGTTTATATTGAATACTACCATAATATCAGGATATAGAACATTAAAAATACCAAGAACATGTAATTTCATACATGGAATCGATTATTTAAATTTAATTAAACATGTAAATATTATCTCACTATCATTTTCTTCTTCCTTGTAGGATTCATTACTCTCGGTGAATAATGTTTTTCTAGGCACGGTGATTTAAATCCAACACTATAGTTTTATCCTTCATACATTGTATATGTCTCAGGCACATTCCTTTTTCCATAAGATCATTTGGAATTTTTTCATATTCCAACTACATATGCATCTCCATCATCGACTAAATCCAACACAATATTGATCCCTCTATCTAAAATAGAGTCATTCTATTTTTTATTGAGAAATAATCTATTATTGGAAAATCATTTTTCTATGTTACAGATTTCTATAGTGTCCCTAGAAAAAATTAGCATACTTACTCTAGATTCGCATTGTGGTTTACTTGATGCATGTTTGTTTATATCCCTAAAATAATATTTGAATCTAAACACATGTTATTATGACATGATAAATTTATATCACACTATAACTCATATTATATCTAGTTGTAACTACAGTTGTCATATTGTTATCAGATAACTCCTCCATTTTCAAAGAAGGTCTTGAAAAATAATGGACGTTTCTATAATGTATATTAGTCTCAAAATTTATGATCCTTTTACTAACATCACATTTACGATGTGTATAAAGAAATGTGAATTTTGGAATTAATCCAAGCTATATTTTAATGCTCAATGTTTTTATATATGACACATCATTGAAAATCCTTATCAAAATCATTTCTTGGATTGGTATAAGGAAATGTGTGTTTATGAATTACTCCATACTATATTAAAATGATCAATGAGTTCTTGTTCAATATATTATTTGAAAAACATGCCTGAATAAACTCATATCCTAACACCCTTAATATTTTATACATCACATTTACAATACTTAAAACTCATAAAGGATTAATTGTATGTATATTTACCACTAAAATTACCTTAGACTAGTTAACACTCTATAGATGAACTAATTATGAAAGCATTATGAATTACCTCTATTTCTAGAGTAATCTTTGTCAATATCTAAACAAGTAAATGAGTCGATAATACCTAAGGGCTTCAACTCCAAAGATCATTAAACCATAATAGTTATATACTCAACAACTACATAGTTTTATTAGATAGAGAATTATATTTCCACTAATGGATATTAAAGTATTACATTTTATATTCATCATGTATTTCCAATGATTGAAGCATTAATGAAACATTTGTTGAGTATTAAATAACCCAAAAATCATTCATTACTTCATGGAATAATGTATTTGTATGTTATAAATTAGTTTGGGATCCCATCTTACCAGTTTTGTCATAAGTCTTAAAGGGAATCCCTAATCTCCAAAGGCTGGAAATAGGTGTTTGGGCATCATATGAATATCCTTGGGAATTATTTCATCCAAATCTGAGAAATAAGACAGTGGAATAAATAAACAGTAGACAAATAATAAATAAACATGAAAACATTTCATAAAAAACTATAATTATTCATACCATTTGTATATACAAAAAAATATAGAAAAGAAGATATAAATCTACAGAAAATAAAAACCACAAAAAACAAACTCAAGATGAGCCTGTACCACCTCCATGAAACCTCTTGTCTCTCACCACCACCCATACACTCCCCACATCTTCCAAAATGAACAAGAACATTCCAATTAAGAACGTGGCACCTAAAAGATATATGCATGAGAAAAAAATCCCAGTAGGTCACAAAAACCCATTAAAAATATGAAATATGATTCATAATGATATTCAGCAATTAAAATTTGAATGTAAACATGAAAGTAATATTTTACAAGTCTATATATATATCACATGGAAAATGAAACAATTTAATAATATACTTATAAAACATTTCTCTTTGTTTTCAAAAACCGAACACTAGCATTTTAAAAACAAATACATTGTCCAAATCTATATAAGATTCCACTAAAACCTGATATCATTTATAGAAACCACACACTTGTTTTATTTAAATAAAAATAGTCTCTTTAAAACATTTAACCAAAAAATTGCATCTTTAAACCAAAACCCATTTGGAAACCCACATTAATTCACCCACATAAGAGTCTCTAGAATTAAAAATTGGTGTTGATGACAAAATAAGCATGTCACAGGAGAGGTCATGGAATGTATTGTTGATTCAAAGAAAATTACAATTTGAAATATCTCAAAAATCCACTTAAATATGTGGGTTCATGATTTTATAAAACATCATGAATGAAAAAAGTTCATAGAAGTCACCCAACCACATGGATCTTGAGACAGTATCCTCTTCATAGTGTAACTCTATTTCACGGAATCCACATATCCATATTATGCATGAGGTGGTAACCTATGTGTAGTGTATGTATTGTTTGAGGAAGTATCATTTCTTCATAGATCTAGATGTGTTAACCTCTACATAGTGACACTCTGATTTGTAGAATTCACCTTACTGCACAGATCTAGAGATGGTAACCTCCTCACAGTGTAAGTCTATTCACAAAACACCCTTGTTTCATGAAATGCATAATATTTTTGTGAAAACCTCAATCTTTCCCAAAATTTATTCCCTCACCTCTAGTAATTCTATAAAAAACCACATTTCTATATTTTATTCATGGAATGACCTTTTTACATTGCAGGACCAATCTAAATTCACCAAACATAAAACCATCATGAGAAAGAAATGAGATGAATTTCTAAAGGTAACCACCTTTTGCAGAGCCACCTCCCATTGGTTTTTAAGAACCTAAAACTTTGGTATAGATTAATTTCAGGAAGTTCCATTCCCTTCACATATGAATAAACACATTTATGCCTCTTGGGGTTTTGTGAGATAGTTATCCTTCGTGAAACCAATGCCATGGGATCCGGGGATTCACTCGGAGGCATGGTCACCTATTTTATGAAACTCAATATTTCACGAGATCCATATACTTCATCAATCCCTAAAATTTGATGAATACCCAAGATTCATGAAACCCATTATCTAGTCCTATGTATGGTTTCTCCTTTCAGTAAATAAACTTTTACAAATTTTGAGTGCCTAATACCCCTTTAACTATCCAAAACCAGTTCACCTGCACCCCAAATTCCCATTCATATATTCCCATAAATCATTCTGCCAACCCCCTTTGCATCAAGAATGCCCTAGAAAATCACCTTACTTTTTTCTCTTAAGCATAGGTACCCTAGTTACACTTTCTCCTAAAAATATAAACCCCAATGTTGGGACCCTTGATTTCTAGTCCTCAATGAAAAGTGTTATGTCATTCCTCACACAAAGGTGCATAAACGGTAGATGCATAAACCCCAAAGGTTTCATCATCATGGTAAATTTTCAATCTTTCCCAATAGATTATCCATTTTACATATCCCCCTTTACTACCTTGTTATGGTTTCCTAATGTGTAGACCCCTTAATGTCTGATCTATATGATGTAAAACTATATATCCCCACTTCATAGTTGCATATTGTTAAACTGCATGATAACATCCTTAAAACATGATGTTGAAATGGATCCTTACCTCATTTTATGATAATGGGATGCCTCATGTGTGATCATCACAGGATTCCAAATATCACATTCTGTAGGATATCACCCTTCCACCAGTACCCTGGAGTAGCTTTCACAAGTAAGCCCCACACCATCCCTTGTTGATTATCTTTTCACAAAAGGGACATCCTTACTCCATGATTTTAAATTTTATGACCTGGTATTATCACATGACATTAAAAATCAGCCACAAACTATGTGGGTTTTGATACATATTTCTGATATAGGTTATGTAGAAATCCTCTTTGAGGTTCAATCCTAAAATACCAACAGAACTGGGGTACATCTTGGAGGCTCAATCCTAATTTCCCTACACTCCACCGAATCCCAAGTGTGAAATATCCCCCCTGGGGACACACTTAACTACCAATATATCCCCACTAGATATTAAACTTGTGACACAACCTATCCCCACAAGGCGTTAAACATATGATCCATCATATCCCCACAAAACATTAAACTTGTGACCCGACCTGTCCTCGAGATAAGTTAAACCTATAATCCATATTTTAAAAAATATGTTAAACATGTGAACCACTTATCCCCAACAGATGTTAAACATATGACCCACCTATCCACATAATAATTTAAACATGTGACCTATATTTCACCACAATTCATTAAACCTATGACTAACCCATCCCCACAATAAGTTACACTTATGAACATATCCAAAATTTCTACACCATACAATAAGCATTGGATGTCTAATGTAAAAATCCTCAGAAGATTTACTCCCCTGGAATCCACTAACTCTTGGACAACCTAAAATTATTTAGGTTCTGTATATAATATGCCTCATATGAGATTTCCTCTTTCTTCAAAAATTAGAAGACTTTATAAGTTCTCAACAAACCCAACATCCATAAATTCATGTAAATGACAAATGTTACTACCTACTTTGACCAAATTTTTTTGGCCCTATCAAGACACAAACAGTGTAATTAACCACTATCCGCATCAAAAAAATCATTGGGAATGAGTTTAAAGAACATGAATCAAATTTACGAGGGAGACCTGGACTAGGTGACGAGATCCAAGGAGGAATATATTGAAAGAAGAACTAATATCCCATCATTATATTTTTATCAACAATCTAACATCTCTAATTAATGTGATGGAAATCACCTTCATATAAAAAGTTGTAATTTGGGGAAACAAGAAGTGTATCACCACCATGTTGATACATGGAATAAATTCCCGATAGAAAGTGGCAGAAACGAAAATGATGAACTTCCCATGAAACTCTTATCCTAACTATTTGTAATAGTAACATTGGGGAACCATCAGATTTTAATATCACTGGATCAAAATATTCAGCACTAGGCCCCACCAGTCATGTGTTGGGATCAACATGAAACTATCCCATGATTTGAGGAAAATAACATCGAGAATCCTCAACCAAAAACATAATAAACATGTATCCCTCCTCTATTTGGTATTAATTGATGAGGTCGAGGAATTGGGTGTCACCTTTATCAGATCGGTACTAATATTAGATTCCATATTCTCTACCGGACTCAAGCTTCAGGAGATCATAAACATAACACCAAAAGGAAAAAGGGAATTGGAAACGTTGGTGTGATAATCCCATACAACTACATTCCTACATTTCTAGCCACAACATCTTCAGTTACTCGGTGCTCGCATCTCATCTCACCCTATGAAAGAATATAGTGGAGGGTTATAAACACCCTTGTTCATTGATAATAATAAGAAGGGGTCATTCACACCATGAATATTTCTCACTAGGATCTTGAAGTATCATTACCTCATTAACAACACCACCATAATGGCCACACTCGGGGAAACCACCCCTCATTCTAGTGGAAAACTACATTTGGATCCTCTCCTTAGATTTCTACGAATACTCACTCCCTGATACTAAGGACATAGGGAATATTCTAGTTGTAACCATCATGTAAATTACTCAATATCTTCCCAAGTGGTATCCCACGAGGTTGTTTTAGTGCCAACACCAAATGGTTCATACAGGTTGATGATTGGATTGATCCCATTCCTACCCCACTTTCCCCTGATCTAAAACACTCAATACAAACACCAGGTATAGGACCATATCATTTACCAATAAGAGGCATCTTCTACAAATATATTTTCCCCTTTCACCATCAGTGTATACCGTCTCATCCCCACAACTATTTAATGAATTTCTGGTTTTCCTACTAGCGATTGAGACCCAAACCACATCTACGAATGGACGAATTAACTGTCCCATTCCCTGGTGCCGCCGGTAACCATTAAATAAAATACCATTAAGGGGAATAAAAGTGTAGATATCCTCACTAAACCACCACCAACCAGTTTGGATTTCCTCCATGCACCAACCCCAACAAGTGCAGTGGTCATCCTCATATCACCATCAATTAGTGAGGAGTTCCTCCCCGTCGAAAGTACATGCCTTTATCTAAAGAACTATCCTATGGTAGGTGGGAGAACAACCACCATGGTGCTACATCTATATCACTTATCATAATGGACATGGGAGATACCCAAGATACTCTCAACATATTCCACTTCAAGAAGCCTCATTATGTGAGAGTTAAGACTATGGGAAGAGATGCATTAACATTGATCTCTCTTAATAAAAATTAATGGATGGACTAATGAAAGAACCTTTACCCACACTACTATAGAGTGGGGAGGAATACCATAAATTAATGCTTACAATACCAAAATATGATTTCCACAAGATCCCAAAATCCAACTGTAGGTACCTGCAAATGGTTGATGTCCAGGTGTCCTTATGAGGACTCATAGTGCAACCCTTTCTGCCACCAATAGTTTCCATCCCCTTTTCCACCACACAATAAGTTTTAGATATTACAGGGTCAAGGATGACTCCATAAGATGATGGCGAGCACCACACTAGTCTTCAAATGAATGATGATTATCTTGCACATGAGGATATATTAAATACTGTATCCTATATAAATATGATCTGGATGTAGAATTAACCTCCATGAGACATTCCAATGTATAGTGGATGATTGTCCCACATGACACCCCCTTCCATGGTAAATCAACATCCAAGAAGACATGCATCAGTGCCACCATTGATTTCCTATTGAATTCTAATTAGGACTTAGGATGATGAATATTAGGATCATCATGCAATAAACAAGAGTACTTGTAGATACTCTTGAATTCCTACTAGATATATGTTGCATTCCTTCCACTGGAAACTCTAAACATTTTCATCCTTGTGTCCCTCACTGAGGAAAATTATTTTTTTCACAAAACAATTTAGGAGATGTTCAACCACATATGGGACCATATGGATTCTTATTTAGAAATCCACAAGAACCATGATGCCATTCACCAATAGTATAAGAGGGTTTAGATTAGAGAGATCCTAGTATCTCAGAATCATAAATATTATGGATAATGATAGAAACTCTAGTGAACATATTTTAAGAGCCTCACTATTCTTTAGTGATTTAAGGAAGATTCATCTCAATAGTTGTAGGCATAGGCTAGGGGTAGTACACTATCCTCCATTTAACCACTATCCCACTGGAACAATGGGATCATCAATTTGGCATGTTCACCAATGGTGAAAGTTCTCTGATGGCCACTTCCATAGTTAATGGTGTCATTATTGACCCTCCTGAGGATCAACAGAACTTAGCCACCAACAAAGGGGATGATAACAAAAACCCACCTCAAGGGGAGACATAGTACCATGAAGACCTCCAACAGGCAACCACGTGCATCAAAAGAGACAAAATATAGATATTAAAAGCCCCCATATTGATTTTTTACAACATGCTCATCAATATTTCTACAATTTAAAGGGCCATTCATAGCTTGTCATACCATCTGAGTTTGTACTAAAACCATATTCAGATCCAAATATATCCTCTTTTCTTTAAGAATTTCAGGAATATAAGTGTCTCACTACTGAGATTATTTATGAGTAGTGCACAGACCCCAACATTAACAATAGGGAACTCATGTCTCCTCTAGTGGGTCTCCCAATCCCCTGTATCTAGGAACCTCAATTTTATATTGGTGTCCTCAGCAGGTCGTCAGGAAAAAATTCAGGTTTTGTGGAAAATGATAGAGTTATGAGTTCTCCACCCCTCCCGAGAAGCATGATCATCCACAACAGAATAAAGGTCTCACTGATCCTTGAGATTATGATCCATTAAACAAATTTACAACCACAAATCCTCACTAATATTACATGACACATGCTCTTGTCACCAATCTTGAGGCTCTACAAACATGGACAATGGAAGTTCTGACTAAATGAATGTTGTACCTAGCATGGATGTACTACGTTCGAGCACCCCTATAAAATGGTAATACTAGTTTCACCTCATTCAATGGGATGGGTGATCCACTATAGTATCTATCCCACACATCCTCAAGGTGAGGTCTAATGTTGGGGAATCCAGAATAGCAGGAAGCTTCCAATCTCTAATGCTTTATCCAAATTCTAAAAGGTCTTATATTCATTTGTTATAGTTAGAAACACTAAATGTTTTTTGGAGGTTTTTAGGACCTAAAAAGATAGTTCCTATACCATTTCATCTACACCTCACACAATACCACTACCACCCACCTATTAAAGTGAAAATAAAGGCTAGATGAGTGATTCTTCAAATTTATCACCTGACGGAAGGGGATCACATATTTTCTCGACAAATATATCTCTTAGAAACAAATACTTAAGATGTAAATGAAAAATGTTAGATATAATATGGTCCTTAACTCATACCCCAAAACTACCCAAGATAATTTTTGTAGTCTTATTGAAAAATCTCAATGTTTCAATGAAGTCTCATAGTGGACCAAACAACGATAGAACCCATTTCCCATTCCATATTTGGTGAGAAGGATTGTAAATGAAGATGTAGCTATCACATTGCATATAGAGTCCACTGAGCTGGTACACATATTGGTCCCTTTCTTGAACAATCCCCTCCAAGTGAATCCATGCTAGGATTATCCTCACCTAGTACAGCCCCACCTGAAACAACCTCATTGAGCACAACTGACTCATCAATAGAATGTGTACTCAGCCACCCAATTAGTTCATTCTCCTAGGGAACCTTTCACAAAAACAAAAAAACAAGACTTACTCTATTATAAATGTTCTGTTCCTAGTGTATTTCTTCTATGCCCTGAAAAAAGGTAATCCTAAAGTGGCCAAAATACAAGAGACCCTAGGAGGCCAAACTCACTAGTTGTTCCGATCATTCCATGTATCACATGATCCATGAAAACACCATCAAAGAATATTTTTTCTTCAAATGTTGTCTCTAATAAAAATTAGATAATTTGTTATTAAAATTGGGAAACATTTTTTCATAAGTGGCACATGTCTCTACTATCCTGATAAAGATAATGAAGGCTCTAGTGAGTTGAAATAGGCCCCTAGATGTGGTAAATAGAAGTAAAATGATAGGTTGTCTCATAATATAGTCACTCAAACCCATGATATAATTTATTTCCCTTTTAGAAAGCCAGAACCTCTTGTGTTTACCACAACTCCTCTAACTAATGCCTCCAAATCTGCATCACAGCCCCCAAGTCTCGAAAGAATGAACATTGATGAAATAAGGTAAATGAAATTCAATCATCGATGAAAATCCTAGTCCATGCACTTTTATACATAATGAATCTTAGGTTAGGGGATATTCCTAGAGTAAATCTTGATTTGGAGTATTCCCCCAATGACGAGCATGAATACACATATGTGAATTTTTTCAAAAAAGAAGACCACAATGAAATGCCTAATAATGAGGAATGTCATGTGAATCCCTCAAACACCATTGGAATATGTTTAGGAATGATAAGAAGGGGACATGAAAGCCAATTGAATACTTAGTCTAGGACTTTGAATTAGACTATTTATACTAATGAGACTGGGTAGATGTCCTTGTATAGGAATTAGAAAGCACATCCATCCTGGTCATTTATATTAGGCATGCCTCCACAGTTGACTGTATTATTTGACCATGTGACTAATTTTTTACCATGAATCAATCATTCACGTCCCTTATAGGCCTATACATAGATGCATAGTTCTCAACCATCAGATTTCAAGAGAAAACTAGCTAACTAGTGGAAGAATATCACCAGTACTAGCTGGGCCCATGTGCCTCATCCAATAAATTCTGTTACACCCCTACTAAAGAAAATACCTATATAAGAAAAAACTAAAATCATAGAATAGAATTATGGCATGTTACATAATCTTCCATTCCTACCTATAAGTCTCTCAATTCTTGATTCAATCCTCCAATCAAAGGAAATGCATGATATCCTTATAAAAGCCTTGAAAATATCTCTCTGGTTTGAGAATTAGGTATACATCGTCAAGGACTACTACAAAGAAGATTATGAATGAGAGGAGTGTTGGGAAATTATCTCATTTCCTAGAGAAGATGTAGGTTTCACTATTTAGGATCACATATTCCCACAATATATCACTGGTCAGTGTGATTCCATAGAAATATTCCACTACATAGTAGACATCAGTTCTAGGATCAAGCTTATCCCTATAAAGATGCTTCATATTCTAGGACATATAGAATCATTTTTGACTCCCTCCAAACTAAAAATTCATGGGTTTGATAAGATTGATAAAAGACCATGTGGTAGGATTTTATAGTAGACACAATTTAGTGGTTTGGTATCAGGCACTATATTTATTTTAGTATCACAAGATACTACATATAATGTGATACTAGGAAGGTCCTATCTTTATTTTCATATATAGGTACCCTCCTTATAAGAATAGTGCAAGAAATACTCCCTTTATGGTCGAGTATGTGCACTCCAGAGTGATGAAACCCCCTTTTACTCATGTGAGGATTGTTATTTAGATGTAGGTTACTACAAAAATGGAAGGAAATAAGGTCCAAATAGATATGTTAAGCACATCAATTCCTCTAAATATCTAACAGCTACTATAAATTGTCGCTTAGAAGACTTGAAAACATATTTTTCCTCCCAATTCATATATTGGTATACATGACACCAGACCTTGGATCTTGTTTCATAGTCCCAAATAATAAAGAGTTCTAAAAGATTACCTCATATGTGTAACACCCTGACCCCCCCTAGACCAGAGCCAGTGAAGTACTTGTTATATTGATATGGTTATAAGGAATGAAAACTTGAAGGAATGATCATTTAAGTATTATTGAAGAAACTAGATGCATATATAAAACCCAAATTACATTGGGAAAGGTAAAAAATTACAATACATAACAAAAACTAAAAACTACATCCACGGAAACTCATTAAATGATCTCCTCTTCAAAACCTGTTGGAGGTAAACAAATGGAAGGGTTGAGATAAAATGATCAATAATGGTTAAAATTGGTGGATGCATGAATTCAGTAATATTTGAATCATAAACTATTTGACATAATCAATATGGCATAGTGAATAAATGAAAAACTCACGCCATAAAAAACCGAGAATTAAACTGCATCGATAGATTTTTTCATAGTGAAAACCTCATGGATTGTAAAAATTTATTATGAATAAAGAAAATGATTATTAATTGGACTTCATGTATCTATCACATTATACAATAATATCATTAAAACAGTTTAGTTCTGTGGGTAGAAACCTATCTGATTTTTGGAAACAAACTCGATGAGTTTGTCACCAACTGATTTGTCTCATGAAACCTACTGATGCATCGAGGGGATATAGAGGGCCCCACCCACCACTGAAAGTAAAAATAATTTTTTACACATAGATTTAATACAAGTACAATCTTCCTTCTCAATATCCATATAGAGTAGATAATACGGATTCATCAATATTTCCGTAGTTAAAATAAGATTCCAAATAAATACCTCATGTAAAAGGGTATACAACTTAAGACAATACTCAAATACATGAATCCATAATATGTATATATAATATATTTACAATTTCAAATGAAAAATTATCTCACATGAGAATTAGATACACCACATAATAAATATTATGTGTACAATACCAGCAAAGTCTAAATGAAATTTAAATTAAGGCAAAGTCCCCTACCATATTATAATCAATTGAATCGTATGACCAAAAGTAAATTATCACCAAATTAATCAAATAATACCATGAATATAAAGGAAATAATTTTATTATATATCAAATGGAATTACACATATACCATATGCAATAAATAAGTTGCGAACAATGGAAATCTCACAGAAATGAATGTGAGATGAGAAACCCCTTACCTTATGCTCGAGTGTGTTCTTTGTTTATTTTAATGACTGGAATAATCAAATTTATCTTCATTAATTAATAATTAAATAACTTCCTATACATGAAAATGATTTATTATGACTTTATTAGGTTCATTCATGGCCCTTTTTATGGGTTTAAGAGGATCAATTTTATTGTTTTGTAAGCATTTTCTTCCTTGGATTTCTTGATCAGTTTACTTTAATTAATGAATGGAAGTTTGTTTGATGTGTTGTTAAAAATAAATATTTTTTAATATATTTTAATAATAATATTTAAGATATATATATATATATGATATTATAATTATTTTGGGTTATATACCATGATGATGAATTATTAGTTAAATGTTAATTACAATCTTTTGGATTAACATGGCGGTTTGGTTCATAATTAACTTGTTTTGTATTATTATTTTACATTATGACTGTGTAAGGATTACATAAAATTAATGAGATTAAATACATATATAATGATCTGGTTTAACCATAAAATTGGATTCATGACCAGAATTGAACATGGTAATGAAAATAGAGAACCCATCGTCATTGAATGTGATAAATTAACACATCTTAGACGGTGTTTTCTTTTTTAGTATAAGAGGAGGGGGAAAGAGATATGATGATGAAATATTCCATAAGAATAATATAATTAAATTTAATGTAACGTGCTGTAATTATCATATAATTTTTATGATGGTAGATGAGTAGAAAATTATAAAAGAAAAGAACTCAAAATAGAAGAAAAATTGAGAAACCTCTAATGAAAATTCGGCAGCCTAACAGTGTCAGTTAAAATTTCATAAAATAGTTTTATGACAGAAAGAGGGTCTCTCATCAATATTAAATTATATATACGTAAAGGTTAATATTTAATGAAATATCCCAACATAACCTAATTGAAAATGAAAGAGAAAACATAAAATGAAAGCTTTAAGAAAAGAGAAGGGTGGTAGATTCTCTTACCTTGAAGAGTAATTCCTAAAACGTGAAGGTTGGGACCTTAGGGGATTGACGAAACCATGGGAGGAATACTAGGGAGGTAATAATACCATAGATTCTGGGATAATGAGTTTGGAATGAAATAAAATGAAGGGGGTGAGTTGGTATTTATAGTAAATGAGAGGGAGTTTTTTATTAATTAAAAGGCACACCTCATTAGTGTTTTTTGCAAAACCATGGGCTTTCCCATGGTATTTGAAAATGGTTTTATCCACTTGGGACACCTCATGTAATATTTTATAGTACACAAGTTGACCAGCCATTTATATTTAATTATTACATCATTATGATGTCATTAAACTGCCGAAAACTCATAACTGTATTTTTACTATTCATGGAAAATTCAAGTATTTTAGAAAAATCCCAAAAATTCACCCTAACCATTTTTCAACGTATAGAATTCGAAAATTAACTCCATTTTTTGAAAATAAATTTCTATGTATTATTAATTTAATTTTTAAATAAAATCATGGTTAATTCAAAAAAATAACAATTTTAAATATATAATTTGTTTTATATGACATTGAAAAATTAATTAATATCTTATTATCTTATTACCTTAAGAAAATAAAATATTATCATTATTTAATACTCATAAGGGTCATATTAATATTCAAATTTATTTTCATAAGTGAATGTTACTATTTATCAAAAATCAAGTTGGTTCTATTAGTCTCCAAATGACTTACTGGTCACAACTCCAGATAACCATTTTTTCGAAATTCAAAACATAAAAGTAGAAAATTTATGTTTAATGGATAGGTTATGACTATCTCATAAATAACCAAGTTTTGTTTCATAGTTCTATATCAAATATATGTTATTAATATAATGTATTTAAGAGAATTATACCATAAAATTTTTGTGGTGTTATATTATTCCCTCATTCTGAAATTCTGTCTTAGAAATTTTATGTATAAATCCCACCAAAAAGATTTGGGTGGTTCTTCTTTATAACATCCTCAGGTGTCCATGTTGCATCCTCTATATTCTGGTTTCTCCAAATAACCATTACTAGACGATTTATCCAATTTCTCAATACCTTCTCCCTTGTGTTAGGAATCCCGATAGGCTCTTTACAGTATGAAAAATCAGGTTCTAGTTCTATTTCTTCATAGGTAAGTACATGCATTGGGTCTGGCATGTATTTCTTCAACAATGACACTGGAACACATCATGAACTTTGTAGATACTTGGCAGCATTGGTAAACGGTAATCTACAACTCTGATTCCTTCCATAATTTAAAATGGCCTGATGTACCTAGGGATCAGTTTCCCTTTATTACTGAACCTTAAGACACCCTTACATAGAGATACATTCAAAAAGACATGATCTCACACTTGGAATTCCAAATCCTTTCTCCTGTTTTCATCACAACTCTTCTGCCTACTTTGGGATGCTTTAATATGGGCTTGGGTTTTCTTCACCTTTGTCGTGGTCTCTTCAATAAGTTTTGTGCCTATAAGTTTCCTCTAACCAACTTCATCCCTACATGTTGGAGTTCGACATCTTTTTCCATATAATGCTTTATATAGATCCATTTAAATACTAGAATGAAAACAATTGTTGTAGGAAAATTCCACCAATGGAAAGTATTGATCTTACATACCTTTAAAGTCAAGAGAGAATGTTCTCAGTATGTCTTCCAGAGTTTGAATAGTCCTTTCCAAATTTTTGTTGGTTTGGGGGTGATAAGAAGTACTCATTTGAAGCTCAGTATTCAAAGCCTTCTGGATACTTTTCCAGAATTTTTATGTCAAATGGGGATCACGATTAGAAAAAATTGTAAAGTCTCAGTATAAAGTCTTACAAATTCATTAATATATAGTCTTTCTAAACATTCTAGTGGTAAATCTTTCCTTATATCAAGAGAATGTGCTGATTTTGTAAGACGGTCAACCATGACCAATATCACATTATTATTTCATGGAGCCTTTGGTAGTCCCATGAAAAAGTCCATTTTAATATCATCCCATTTCCACATAGGAATAGGAAGGGGTTGCATGACTCCTCTAGGATGTTGTCTTCCAGCCTTCACCTGTTGACAAACCAAACATCTCGACACCTAATCAGCAATATCCCTCTTCATGTTTTCCCACAAAATATGATCCTTCAAATATATATAAGTCTTAGTGATACCAAGGTGTATAGAGAAATTAGAGCTATGAACATCATCCAAAAATTCCATTTTTAGATCAGATATATCAGGAACAGAAAGCCTCCTCTCAAATTTCAAAAATCAATCTTCATATATGAAGTCAATCAATCTCCCATCATTCACAACTTTAATTTTATTTTGAAACTCCTCATCCTTTTTATCCTTTTTAGTAAAGATGTTTTTGCAATAATTTGAAAAAGTATCATTGTTTCACCTTACATGATTATTACCATATCCTTCTTTACTAGATCCATGAACATTGGATCCCTATCAACTCTCATCTTGTTCAGAACTCCAGGATCCTTTCTACTCAAAGAATCTTCCACCTTATTTTACTTCCATGGGTAGTAGTGTATAGTGAAATAATAATCCTTGAGTAGTTCAAGCCATCCTCTTTGCCTCATGATGAGTTATTTCTGTGAGAAAACATACATCAAACTCTTTTGACTGGTATATATCTCACATTTTCACCATAGAGATAGTCTCTCCATATCTTCAAAGAAAATATTACAACTGATAACTCAAGATAATGAGTTGGATAATTTTTCTCATGAGTTTTCAACTGCCTTGATGCATGAGCAATAACTTTTCCATTTTGTATAAGGACACAAACCAACCCAAACATTGATGCATCATTGCATATTAAAAATCCATCACTTCAAGATGGAAGAGTCAAAATTTGAACATTGACCAATATTTTTTTCAATTCTTCGATGCTTTCTGTACATTCTTTTGCCTACACAAACATAACTACTTTATGTGTGATCTTGGTTAGCGGGTTAGACAGTCGGGCTATATTCTGAATGAAACACCGATAATAACTTGTTAAGCCAATAAAACCGCATACCTTGGTTATGTTTGTTGGTGTGGGCCAATCATGGGTTGTCTTAGTCATCGTAGGATCAAAAAGGATTCCATCCTTAGATATAATATGGCCTAGAAAAGAAACTAATTGAATCCAGAATTATAACTTGCTAAACTTACCATATAATTCATTTCTTCAAAGAGTTTTCAGAATAATCCTAAGTGATTCTCATGGTCTTCATAGAATTTAGAGTATACGAAGATATCATCGATGAATACTACAACCAAGTTATCAAGATATTCCTTGAAAATACTATTAATTAAATCCATGAAAATAGATGGTGCATTTTTCAGTCCAATGGGAATCACTGTAAACTCATAATGCCCATATCTAGTTCGAAATGTTGCCTTTGAAATATCTTCCTTCCTCACACACAGTTGATGATATTCAGATCAAAGGTAAATATTAGAAATGTATTTTTCTTACTAAAGATGATCAAATAAACCATCAATTCTTGGTAGAGGATACATATTATTTATTGTAATGGAATTTATTTCTCTATAATCAATGCATAGCCTCATGGATCCATCTTTCTTCTTGACAAAAAGGATAGGGGATCCCCATAGAGAAACACAAGGTCAAATAAATCCTTCTTTACTCAATTTCTCTCATTGTTTCTTTAGCTCCACTAATTCCATAGTGGCCTTCCTATAGGGAGTCTTTGATATAGGTCTTGAATCAAGAATTAAATAAATAGAGAACTCAACTTCCCTCTCTGGAGTATGTCCAGGAAATACTATGGAAATACATCAATGTATTCTTTCACCATATGCACATCTTCAATTTGAATACTTCTTTCCTTACCCATAGATATTGGTCTATCTTCCTCCTCAAGTATTTAATTCAGTTGATCTATTGGGGGTGGATCAAGATAAGAATCAGGTGGCGAGGTTTATTCTCTAAAGATAAGGGATTATACACCATTTTCAAAAATTTAACTTCCTTCTTCTTGTAATAGATTTTCGCATCATAGTTTGATAGCCAATTCATACTGAGAGTTATATCGAATTCAGACATTGGAATAATGATATGTTTAGAAACTAAATCATTTTTATGTGTCATGAGGGGGACTAATTGACATACATTTATTGCAACGATGCATCCCTTAAAAGTTTTGACTGAAAAATCCTTTATTAAAATATATTGGACATGTCTAATTTCCTTGGAAAATTAGGAAGATATAAATTAATGTGATGATACAGAATAAAATAAAGTGTTGGTTAAGTTTGAGGAAACAATTAAAGTACCTTCCACCACATCATTAGGAACTTCGACCTCTGCGGTAGTAATCTCATATTCTTTCACTTTCTCTCATGGCCTTTTATGAGGAATGTTTCCTTGGCTCTTTGGACACTCATTTTCATAGTGTCCCATATTTCTACAATTATAGCATTGAAAATCATCAAATTACTTCTTCACCATGCATTTGTTTGATCGATGAACCTTTTTTCACACTTATGGTAGACTCCCATGCCACTCAAGCATTTCCCAGGATGATTCTGTCCACAATTCTCGTATAATGGGAATTTATTCATTCCCTTGTTATTTTTTTATGCTTCACCTTTGTCTTTGGTTTTCAAATTACCACTTCTTATATTAGTTTCCCTTGTAGAAACTTTTTCTAGAAAATTTCTTCTCTATTTTGATGGAACATGACACAATTTCACCATATGATGAAAATATTTGAAAATCTAGTTCTCTTTAAAGACATGGCTTAAGACCTCCAATGAAATGATCAATCTTGTCTTCCAAGTCTTGTACATAATCTATGGCATACTTGGCTAGTCTTGTGAAGGTAGCATCATACGCTGCAACACTATCTTCTTCCTTTTGCTTTAAGATGAGGAATTTTCTCTTCATTTTGGTTTGTTTCCGAGGAGGGAAATATTTTTTGAAGATTATTTCCTTCAATGTACTCCATTCCATATCTTATATTTCTTCTTCCTCTGTGGTATTCTGGATAAAGGACCACCATTGATTGGCGTCTCCCTTGAGACAATATACTGATAGTAATACCTTTTCATTCTAATTGCATCTTAATTCCATTGATATATTTTCAGGGGACTTGATCTACTGCTCTAAAACCACTAGATTAGTAGTCCCACTGAAATATGGGGGCTTCTACCACATGAAACGATCCAACACAGGTGTGGCATGTTTATTCATCACAACCTGAGTATGTTTTCCCAATATGGTCATGATATGATCTACTCCAACATTGACTGTGTTGAATTTCTCAGTGGGGACATCCCCACATTTCCCGCGAGTATTGCTTCCCCTCCTTCCATTAGGCACCATTTCTAAATAATGTAATACACTAGATTAGGTTACGAATATCAAATATAAAAGAACATAACATAGACTAAAATTTTATTCATATCTAAACTAATAAACATGGTTTCTATGAGGAAAAATTTACATCAAAATCCCTCATAATGGATTGTAAATAAAATGTAAATTATCCTAAGAATATCCCATGGTAGTTTCAATACATAGAGTGCAGCACGGCCCATTGCCGTCTACCAGGATACCCCAGGTCAAGCCTGAAACTCCTTGATAGAGTTTTCACTCCTAGGTACATTTGTTCCAGAGCCACCTTTACCTATTTGTATCTATACAGGGATATATTTTCTTGAAATTTTCACCTATTCAATTCCTTACCAAAACACCAGGACTTTCTTTTATTTTTATCCTCTACCATAGGTTTTTGTTCCCTATTATACATTTCATACTCTAGTTTCCATGTTTTCTACTAAATTTCCACTGATACCAACTGTAAGACCTCGACCCCTCTAGACCAGAGCAGGTGCATTACTTGTTATATTGGCATGGTTAGAAGGAATGAAAAACCAAATACAAGATTAGTTTAGTAGTCTTGAAGAAACTATATACATATATGTAACACAAATTACATTGGTAAAGGTAATAAGTTACAACACATTACAACAACTAAAAACTGCATCCACAGAAACTCAGTAAATGATCTCCTCTTCAAAACATGTTGGAGGTAAAAAATGGAAGGGGTGAGCTCAAAAGATCATTAATGGTTAAAAATATCAGAATGAAGAATTCAATAATTAGTAAATCATAAACAATTTTACATAATCAAAATGGCATAGTGAATAAATGAAAAACTCACACCATAAAAAAATGAGAATAAAACTGCATCCATAGATTTTGTCATCGTGAAAACCACATGGATAGTAATAAATGATTATGAATAAATAAAATGATTATTAATTTGACTTAATTTATCTATATCATGATACCATAACATCTTTAAAACATTATAGTTCTGTGGGTAAAACCCCGTATGATTTTTTGAAACAAACTCTAAGGGTTTGTCGAAAACTGATTTCTCTCACGAGACATGCCGATGCATCGAGGGGATATAGCAGGACCCAACCACCACTGAAAGTCCAAATAATTATTTATTAATTTATTTAATACATGTACAACCTTCCTTCTCAATATCCTTATAGAGTAGAGAATACAGATTCATGAATATTTCCAAAGATAAAATAACTTTCCAAATAAATATTATGTGTAAAAGAGTTTACGGCTTAAGACAATACTCATATCCATGAAACAAGAATATGGATATATAATATATTTAAAATTTAAAATGAAAAATGATCTCACATGTGATGTAGATACACCACATAATAAATATTAGGTTCACAATACCATTAAAGTCTCAATGAAATGGAAATTGAGACAAAGTCCCTTACCAAATTATAATCAATTGAATTTTATGAACAAAAGTAAACAATCACCAAATTAATCTCAAAATACCATGAATATAAAGGGAATAATTTCATTATATATCAAATGGTAGTACAAATATATCACATGCAATAAATAAGTGGTGAACAATGGAAACCTAAAGGAAATGAACGTTAGATGAGAAACCCCTTACCTTATGATCGAGTGTGTTCTTGATTTGTTTTAATGACATGAATAATCAAATTTAGCTTCATTAATTAATAATTCCAGAACCACCTATACGTGAAATTGATTTATTATAACATTATTAGGTTCATTAATGGCTATTTTATGGATTTAATAGGTTTAAGATTATTGTTTTGGAAGCATTTTCTTCCTTGGTTTTCTTGATCAATTTACTTGTATTCATGAATGGAATTTAGTTTGATGTGTGGATAAACATACAGAATTGTTAATATATATTATTAATGATATATCAAAGATATATATGATATTATAATGATTTTGGGTTATATACCACGATGATGAATCATTAGTTAAAAGTTAATAACAAAAATTTGGATTTACCTGGCGGTTTTGTTCATAATGAACTTGTTTTGTATTATTATATTATATTATGAGTGTGTAAGGATTAAATAAAATTAATGATATAAAATAAATATATTCTGATCCTTTTTAACCATAAAAATGGTTTCTTGACTAGAATTGAACATGGTAATGAAAATTGAGAACCCGTCATCTTTGAATGTGATAAATTAACTCATCTCAAACGGTGTTTTCCTTTTTAGTATAAGTGGATGGGGAGAGAGATATAATGATAAAATATTACATTATAATAATATAATTAAATTTAATGTAAGGTACTATAATTATAATATTATTTTTATTAGGTGAGATGAGGAAATAATTATAAAAGAAAGGAAATCAAAATAGAAGAAAAATTGAGAAACTTCTCAAAAAAATTCAGCAGCCTTACAACGTCACTTAAAATTACATAAATTTTTTTGATGAGAGAAAGGTGTTATATCATCACTCTTACATAATATAGATATAAAGTTGAATATGTAATGAAATGTCCCAACATAATCCAATTGAAAATAAAAGAGAAAACATAAAATGAAAGCTTTAAGAAAAGAGAATGGTTGTATATTCTCTTACCTTGAAGAGTAATTCCCAAAACATGAAGGTTGGGACATTGAGGGATTAAGGAGACCTTGGGAGGACTATTAAGAAGGTAGGACTACCATAGATTTGAGGTTAATGAGTTTGGAAAGAAAAAAAAACGAAGGTGGTGAGTGGGTATTTATAGTAAATGAGAGGGAGTTTTTTATTAATTAAAAGGGACACCTCATTTGTGGTTTTTGCAAAACCATGGGCTTTCCCATGGTATTTTCCAATGGTTTTAGCCACTTGGGAAACCTAATGTCATATTTTACCGTACACAAGTCAACCAATCTTTTATATTTAATTATTACATCATTGTGATGTCATTAGACTACTGAAAACTCAATACTGAATTTTACAATTAACGAAAAATTCAAGAATTTTAGAGAAATCCCAAAAATTCACGCTAACCATTTTTCAACGGGTAGAACTAAAAAGTGAAATCCATTTTTGGAAATAAATTTTTAAGTAATTTTAAATAAAATCATAGTTAATTAAAAAAATAAAAATTATAAACGTATAATTAGTTTTATATCACATTGAAAATTAAATTAAGATACAATTATCTTATTACCTTAAGAAAATAAAATATTATCATTATTTACTATTCATAAGGGTCATATTAATATTAATACTATTATTCATAAGGGTATGTTACAATTCATCAAAAATAAAGTTGGTTCTATCAATTTCCAAATAACTTATAGGTCACCACTCTAGATGGCCATTTTTTGAAATTCAAAACAGAGAAGTGGAATATTTATGTTTAAGGGATAGGTTATGAATATATCCTAAATAACCAAGTGTTTTTTCAAAGTTCTTTATGAAATATAGGCTATGAATAGAATTTATTTAAGAGGAACATGCCATAAAATGTTTGGGGTGTTATAATACTAAAACTTCATAAAGGCCCGACTAATACCAGAATACCCTACTCTTATAATGTTCCAAGAAGTTATCCCTATGTTCCTTAATAAATGGAATTACTTAATGTTCCAAAAATAAGGGTTATCTCAATGAGAGTCAACCCATCACTATTTATATCTTTTCAAGAGTAGACCTTATAGTCAGAAATCAAGAAAAATTGTCTTGACATATTTTTTTCACCATAGTATTTGCCTATCAGGAACCCCTCATTAAGGATTCTGTATCTACCAGAGTTGAAACTAGTTATCCCCATGAGTCAATAGTATGGAAGAGTCCCATCCTCCCTTTTATCCCCATGTCTCATTTGATTATTAGGATTTGGAAGACACCCCTATATTATTTGAAGAGAGTTTCTTAGCAACTATCGATGAGTTGAATCAGATTAACCCTAGAGTTGAAGAATATATGAAACCAACACTAATTAAATGATAGCAAGAAAATAAAATCAATGGAAAAAAGTTACCATGAAGATAATCCATTAAAACTCAATGAGGATAAACATGGGATCTTGTAGAGTAATTTTCATGGTTAGAGAGAGCCATTAGTGTTTTTGGATGGGAATGAAGAGAGAAAAAGTGGGTTATAAATGGTAACAATGGAAGTGTAATTTCAAAAATATTTGATATCTAGCTAGGTCTCATGATATGGTATCAGGGGTTGGGAAACATTGAGCTAACCATGTTGTAGCCATAAATAATGAACTAATTAAATATTTGGATGAAAAGTACATTTAATATTAATCATGAAATAACCATGCATTACCCATCGATCTATATCCTACATATCCCACATTGCTACAAGATTTGTGTAATTATATTCCAATTATGATTATGTCACTCAAAATCATCCCCCAAACCATTTTTTATTAGGACAAGGTGTGTTGTTAGTACTAACCATATGCCTAGTAATACTCTCCAATTTTCTTGAATTTTGATCCTCTAACTCCTATAAGTTTTAAAATTAAAATATCTTTTTAAAATAATAAAAATAGAGAGATAAAAATAACCTGAGGTTTAAAAAATATCATGTAAAATAAAAATATTTCTTAAGAAAATGAAATGTGTGATCTATATTCAACCAATAAATATAAAAATAGAGACATATCCCCATGCAAGTTAGGAATTTGAATTAAATTTCAAATATCAATATATGAATACTGAAGTGTGATTTTAAATTTTTTAAAAAAAATTAACTAAAAAAATTAACAAATAATTAATCAAAATATTTATATTCCATTATAACTATAAAGTCAATAAATTTTGGTAAATAAATTTTATCTTATTTTGTAACCAGAATTAAAACTCATTAAATCGATGATACGACTTATAAATATGCTATTTGAAATTTTTTAATTTTTTATACAAATATTTACATTATTTATTTCAAATATTTGTAATATTTAACAAATGATAATCAAAATATATGAATAAATCTTAAATTTTAACATTATAACTTATAAAAAATACATATTTTAAGAATATTAAAATATTAATATTATATATATATATATCATAATCAATAATTAAAAGTTGTAGATAAACCTTTTTAAACTTATTAAAATATATAATTAACTATGAAATATGAATTTTTATTATTTCAGTTCATAAAATTTTCAAATCATATAATGAAAAAAATATTTATCAAATTATTTTTGGTAAATAATTATACCATATAAAACACTTTTAAACCTAAGATTCATATTTAAAGAATATTTTGCTGAAAATTATTTAAAAAAAGGTATAAATATAATAAATTCATCATTTTTTAAATAATATATAAATATTTAATTACAAATTCATAAATAGTATTTATTGGTTTAAATATGAAAATTTTTAAAATTTTATATTTTTTGAAATTTCAAACCATTAATATAATCATTTTATATTTCATAGTTTTTATAAAATAGATTTAATTTATTACTCATTAATTCATTAACTAAATGTAAAATTTTAACAAGTGATATATAACTAATAATGAAATTCTCTATGTTGTTCCTATAGATTTTGGAAAAGTTTAACATAAGATATAATGAGCATTAGTATAATATATCAAAGGTTATATGTCACATGACATATTATAGTTCATATTAAATATCTCATGTATTGGTCCCATTTTTTAATTTTTAAATAACACTACATTCTCAGTATTAGTGAGAACCCTTAAAAATATTAATAAAAACCAATAAACCAAACCCCCATATGATCTCAACATAATATGGAAAATGGAATATAAGTACCTGATACTTATTCAACCCCTAGTATAACTGTTAAATAAAAATTAATTTTTCTTGAATTCATAAATACCTTTTTTAGGTTTAAATTATTTAAGAATTAGGTCATAACTCTTACATAACAAAGATATGCTTTACAAAGTGGTCACTTCCACTCAACAACCAATTTTTTAAATATAATATTTTAAAATAAAAGATATTTTTTGTTGACGATAGATCTCTATAATTGTAAAATTTACATTATCATTATTCACAATAATCCTTAAACCATATGAAAATAATTTTAAAACATGTAATTAACAGAAAAAATATCTTAATGGTGCATAAACCAAAATGAAAAGAAACATGGTAGTTTATCACAAAACCATGAGATCATATAAGATTTTTTCCTTTAACATAATAAATTTTGAGCTGAAATAATCATTTACATAAACCTAAAATCATCTTTACTATCATTTTTTATTGAAAAAAAACATTATAATACATAATAATTAAATAATGATAATCATGTGGGTTTCATAGAAAATGTAAGAGCCCAAGAAAAATATTTATTTTAAAACATATTTTTTACCCTTAAAGGGAATACACATTACATTAAAAAAAATATCATTACCATACCTTATAAAAAAAATATTTCCATGAAAATAAATTTTCATGTACATAATCGTCATTCAAGTGCCTTGGGACATTATCTTCATATAAACCATACAATAACTCTTACAAATAGAATAACATAACTTATTTATTCCCACATAAATATATAAAGAACATAATTATTACCCAATGAATTAGAGTGGTATATCAGGTTCACAAATTATTATAAATAATATACAAGGACCTTATCATATAATAAAAACATAAAACATTGAATTTACATCATCATACTCAAAATAATATTCAATTGGGCATGTAATTGTATGATTTTCAGATATTCATAAACTTATTTCCTTAAAAAGCGCGTTGTTAAAAATATAATATATAGATAAAAGGGAAGAAAGATTTTTCATTGAATAAGTCTTGGATTATTTTAAAGGATTAAAAAAATTAAATACAATTATGGTGTTTAGAAAATTAATATATATATTATATGATAAATAGACATTCCTTTTGAACATTGTCATGAAAAAAATTACTATTAAAATATAAAAAAATATTCCTTTCTAAAAAATTTAGGAAAGTCATAGGAGAGGTAAAATACCCTTTGGATTTTGTTTATTAATGATCTAAACATCTATAAATCAATATTTACTTAGAGAAAAAAATATAATCAAATTTTCAATTCATTTTAAATCTATGATTTAAGATAAAATATATCTTACCTCAAGTTTGACTTGTATTTTATATTCCTTATTATCCTAAAAAACAATATAGTGTTAGTTATTTATTTTCAAAAGAATATGTTTCAATTTTTTTTACTTTTATTTTTCTATTTATTTCACTTATTACCATGGAATTGTTGATCAATTTATTGATTAAGTTTTCATCATACTTTTTAAAGATGTTTAGTTGATAAGTCTCAAATTACCTCAGTGGTTTTACTATGGTCAAATAGATCATGATTATATATTTTATTGATTCATAATAATGTTACAGTTATAATTTTCATAAAGTAATCATTCTAGTTTAAAAAACTATGTGATATGGTTATGAAAAATAAGTTATCTTAAAGTCGTAAAGACAGTAGTTTGTACGTACTCCTGAGAAATATTTCAAATTTTCCAAAAACAAGTTGGAAAGAACGAAATCATCATTTTCTATTTATAGAATGATAATTGTGTCTAAAATATCATATTATTTATTTTAAACTCTTATATTTACCATCCATGTGAGGGAGTGATGAGAATTAAAATATGTCATTGCTCAAGGATGTTGTTCAAACAAACACATGGGTGATGTTTTTTATTTATTTTAATGGTAAAGAAGAAATTAGTATACTTATATACGATTTTAAAATGAACTTTATATCATATATATATCAGATTACATTAGTTTTATCCATCATTATGACCAACTATAAGATGCAGTAATGAAAAATGTATTACATCATCTTGAAATAATGTAATTTTATGTACATACGATCGATGTTTTTTATAGATAGTTAATGTGATTAAAAATGGTTATTTAATAAACATATTAACTATAGTTTTTCTTCGAGAAACCTCATTAGGTTTATACCTAAATCCTTATTAGGATATTATTATGATCATTACAAGACATATTGGAGTCTAATAGGGATGTTAGTAATGTAATGTTTTATTTATATACTAATTAAATAGGTTCTTCATGTGTGTATAAAATAAGAGAACATGTGTCCATTTATAAGAGAGATTGAGGAAAAACATCAAAAAATTTAGAATTGTAAAAAATATTAATGTATTACACAATAAAGGTCACTAATAAATTACTCATTTTCAAATAATATATAATATATGGTCCATTTAATGAAATAAAATAGAATTTGACAATTTTTTGGGTCATTTTAACCCATATAAATTTAGTTATAAACCCACCTATTTTAACTCTTTTCTGTGGTAACAAACATTTTTACAAATGTTCATGTTCATAATGACCAAAAATGAAAGTATCTTCATTAAAAAAATATGGAAATTTTTAATTAAAATATTGAATAAATTTTATCAAATTCAATTTCTATAAGCAACTAATGTTAATTTAAAAACAGACCTTCGAAGAACAATGACAAATAGTTTTCCAAAAAAATGATTTTTATGTATAAAAATGTTTTTATACCAAATTTAAGTACAATGTTGATCCTAATGATAATAAGTTAATTAAGTATAATTAAAAATAAATAATGGAATGTTAAAACCAAAAAAATAGAAAATTAATTTTTAAATACTTGAAATGAAAAGTCATTTTTCTTAAACATTCGTATTTTATACTATTCATCCAAAAATCAAAATTTTCAAGAAATTTTATAAAATTTACTCTAAAATGATTTTTAAATGATGATATAAAAAAATAGATCGTATTAAAATTATATATTTTTTATATTAAACTTATGATCAAAACTATATAATGAATGAAACTTAATTTAGTAAGAATATAACTATTTCTCTTTTGACTATGAAATTTCATATTACTATTATAATGAATAGGCCTCTTTGAAATGTAATTACTCAATATAAATCAAAAATGAAATTGATCTATTATTAATATCACCAAGGTTCTCATATTATCCCCCCTTTTAGATATTGTTTCTATTTAATTTATATTCACTTCATAAACAAGTTGGGACATTTTTCTTTCATATGATTATCAAATTATAGTGTTTCTTATTAAATCATACGATTTCACACAAAACCTTTACATGGTGAATCATCTTATTCCAACACACCTTATATATGTATTAAATAATCTAAATAGGTTTTTACTTATATGAAATTTTCTCTTCTAACTAAACTAATCGAAGACTCAAAACATTAGGTTCATCTGGCATATATTTACTTAACAATGAAACTTGAAATGAATCTTGTACCATTCATATACATGGAGGAAAATACAAATGATAAACAACCAATCCAATATTCTCCATAATTTCATATAGTTCAATTTACATTGAAAAAATAAATCCCTTATAACCAAAACACATAACTATTTTCCATGGAGATACTATAATATAAAAATATTCCCCTATCCTGAATGAAATATCTTTCCTCCCATTATCTTATTAACTTTTATTCTTTCTATGAGTATCCCTCATATGATACCGAATAAAATTAACTTTAATAACTATATCTTTTACTAATTCAATTTACAAAATACCCTTTTTATCAACACCATCCTAATAATATGGAGTCTGACATTAGTTTTTATATTATTCTACAAAAGGCGACATCAATGTACATTAGAAAACTTTTATTACCTGTAAATCATTTTTTTTCCTTTTCACAAGCTGTTTTAGGGGAACCGGTACCCCAAACCGGTTTAAGGAAAACCAGAAACTGTACAAGCACTTCCCACCACATACAGCATTAAACAAAGTTCAAATTTCAAATTTCAAACTTCAAATTTCGAAATTCAAATAGCAAACCAAGCAGATCCACTGAACACCACACATTCCACCTCGTGCCATGCGCCCATCATCACGCTTCGAAAAACACGAGCCCCACCTAGAGCAACGGACCCAACAACGCGTATCACCAGCCATGTGCCCCACCTCGAGCAGTGGACCCATCATCACGTGTCACCTCCGGTGAGACAATCCATCCGTCCACCAAACAGATCGCTGGCTAGCAACACCGATGACCGTCGTTGCCATCATCAACCTGCAAAACGCCGGTGAGCAATATTGACGTCCTTCATCACGATCACCATCAGAGGAAACCCGAGCTACCGAGAATGGACCTAGGAGCGCTCCGTAGAGTATGCCGTTTACGGGGACCGGTCTTACACCCGTAGGTCTTAACCAGCAACCACCAGAGCCCAAAGAGAGACTCCACACCAAGGGAAGACTACGAAATCACGTGATTCCATAGAGATCATGAACTACTCACCGATCTAGAGGGAAACGTCGCACCGTCCGCAGCGAAGGGGCGGCGGCGGTGAGAGGAGAACCCTAGAATGAGAGCCCTTTACGGGCTCACCTGAGAAAAGCATGGACCCCATGAAAACTTTTGTTAGAAAAAAATTAAACTAGTGGAATAATTTGAGCCTGATATCTCTAGTAATGTCAAGAAAAATATTGAAGCATATCCTCTAATATTAAATCATTCAATCTAAATTTATATCATATTCAGAATAGAATGTTGTATTAAAATTTAATTTAGTACCCAATTACTTTTTGAAATATTTTCCAAAAAATAAAGTTAAATATGTGATCATGATTAGATATAATAGAGAGCAAGACTAAATTAAATATGGTCATCTCTTTAAAATAAATTCAATAATGATGATAAAAAACATATTATTTTGAATAGTGATAAAATGTACATATTTAGCCAAAAAATCAATAATAACCCATATTTCATTATTACCTATATATTTATTTAGTAATGTAGAAACAAAATCCATGGATATATTATCCCTTTTCCACTATGGTACTTGAAAAGACTGAATATCATCTTCTAGTCTATCTTCATTCATCATTAACCCAATGAATTTAAAACATTTCATCGAAATGTCAGCAATATCTATTTTCATTTCATCCCACAAAAAATGTTCCTAAAGGTATCTGTACATATTAGTGATTTTAGGATGAATATAAAATAGTGGTCTATGATCATTACTTAACAATTCATTTATCATTATGGAATTATATAGCACACATATTTTTTTGAACTGAAAGAACCTTTTTTTCAATGTTAAATTTAGTCATCTTTCCTTTCCTAACCACTTTTTCATTTTCATGTGAATAATGACCCTCATTCTAAGATTTTATAATTCCATTTGGAAATGATTTCTAAAATGACTATTGAAACAAAATATAGGAAGTTCTGGTATGAAGAATGTATAGTCCATCATTCATTAAATAATTAATGAATGGTTCATGTTCCATTAGTATCACAGTTATTGATTTATTATCTTTCAAATCTAAATAAATAACTACACTATATTCTTTTCTAGGATGGTAATGAATCTTGTATTTATTATCCTATATAAGTTCAATTCATCTTTTCTTCCCCATGTTTAATTATTTTTGAGTAAACATATACTTCATGATTTTATGATCAGTATATATTTCTCATTTTACTCTATAGAAATGATGTCTATAGATTTATAAAGAAAACAATATAGACTCATATAAAAGCTCAATTGTAGGATAATTTAGTAACTGAGGATTCAATTTTCACGAAGCATAATAAATTACCCAATCATTCTATGTAAAAAAACAACCAAGTCTTATCAAAGAAAATTTGTTGTAGATAAATAACAAACCATATCTTTATAGAAGGAATATAATTGGAGAATTCCATAATATTATTTTTAATAACTATAAATATTAATCACATTATTTAATCTAGATGAATTTAAATCCATTTCAAGTTAACATAGTAAGTGTTCTAGATAATTGAGTAAATTCTTCAAAAAACATCTATAATAACTTTCTAATATATGAATATTATGAATCTATATTACCTTTATAGGTCTTGTATACTGACATAAAAAATTAGATTTATTTAGAATAATAGTTTTTCTATTGTTATTTTAAATATTTTCCAAGAAATAAATCTATAACAACCTGATTTAAAATTTAAAAAAATTTCATACCAATTATTTTCTATTATGGTATTCAGAATAACTCTAAAATTTTTATCTTGATCATAATAACTTTATAAATAAATTAGATTTTAATAAATAAAAATAATAAAAAAATTATCTGAGACCTAATGGAAAACTCTATTCATAGTTTCCATAAACATAGCTATAGAATTTTTTAATCCAAAGTTGATAACCATAATCTCATATTTCCCATACCTAGTCTGAAATACTATCTTTATAATTTCATCATCCTTCACCTTCACCTTAAGTTCCCTTGACATGAGATTAAACTTTGAAAAATAATTAACTATAATTTTTCACTGTGGAAGGACCATGTTCTTTATTTATATTTTTCTTCTAACACGAGCACAATGATGTGAAGTTCATTGAATCCATATGTTAAAAGGTTATTATGCTGAAAAAAATTAAAAATCACAAAAAAGAAAAAAAAAGGGAATTTGAACAAAAGGAAACAACACAAAGTATGAATTTATAGATGAAACAATTAGTGATATAGGGAAGAGGTGAAGAACTAAAGACAATAAAACATGAAGGTTTGGGAAAATTTATTGGATAATTACAAAACTAATCTATATTCATTTGAAAAGATTAATTTTGGACCATTATCTGTCAACATATTTTACTTAATAACTCTCTCAAGTTGTGATACTTTCAAATCCAATATAGAGAAAATAAAAATGATAAACCTAAATTTTAATAATATTTAATTGTTTAATTATTTAATTATTTTTTTCTAGGGTGAATACTTCTTAGTGAATGTTGTTGAATTAAAATAAAACAACAAAATAGTTTTAAAATTAATTTATAAATGAATTAGAAAAAATTAATTTAGTGCAATCATGATTCCCCCAATCAAAAAACATTCACTAGAATGATTTAGTTTAAATAATTATATAATGTTTTATGAAAATAAAAAAAATGAATAATGAAAAGGGGGGAAAACAAATAACCCCTTTGATAATGTTTGAAAACAACCTTTCCCAAGATATGTCTCTACAACACACTAAAACTCTTTTTGAAGTGTCATTGAGGTCCTCTCTCAAATGTTATATTCAAAAGCATTCTGATTATAAGTGTCTAGCCATCCCCCATGCTCATGTGCATCTCAATATTTAAATAATTTTATTCTTTTCAGGTTTTTCACTCACCAGATTCAGCTGAATTATCATATTAATCATATTTTCATTAACCACATCACTACTGGAAATGGAAATATACTAATGAAACTATTCAAAAAACCATTGGTATAGGCCCCCCTATACTAATGGTTCTCCACAACCATTAGTATATACTATATATGTAAAGGATATACCAATGGTTTTAAAAACCCATTAGTATAGGGTTGTTTTTACCAACATTTTCAAAAATCATTGGTATAGAGAAAGGTTTTACCAACGATATTATAAAAACATTGGTATATACTTCCCTAAATTACCCAGCATATAGCCTCCCCTACACCCATGTCATTTAAATCCACATTCAACCCTATTTGTGCACCGCCTTGGATTTTATTCCACAAAATGGTAATCTCTCTATAATTCATGTTTTAATTCCATTCTTCGTGATCATTAGATCTGTGTATTCTAAATCATTAAAATCTTCTATCAACTATCATTTTCATTTATTTTCTAGGTATAAAACACAATTCATATTCTTATGAGAATTTAATTTCTTTTGTTATTTATAAATATGGTTACGTGCTATTGAAACAATGGTTGTATATAATTATATTGAAGGATGACTTCTTAATTTTCTATTTTTCAATCGCTTTATTTCTATTTTTCAACATGAAATAATAATATCTATTTAATTTTTTTAGTATATTATTTGCTTATCCCAATCCATCTAGGGTGAATCTTTTGTGATGGGTTTCTCACTCTAATTACCAAACATGAATTTTTGATATGTGGAACCCAATTTTACTCTCTTGGGTAGTTTTTTCACTCATCATTTTTTATTTCTAGATATTCAATGACATGTTTAGTGTGATAAAATCAATATTTAAAACTATTAAAATGTTTTTTACTTTATTAATAAATTTAAAAGTTTACTAACAAGGAACTAGTGAGTCGAACTATAATTATCTCATGTATAATATCGAATTGTGAAGGAATTTTCATGTTAATAAAATTATTATTACTAGTTGGTTTTATTTTTTTAGTAAATAGCATGGAAATATAGTGATTGGTTGATGAATCTTTATGGAGATCCCTAACACTTTACAAGAGGCTATATTATCCGATAATAATACCTTATGTTTAGAAAATTATTTCAATAAACACAAGTCAAATAAATCAAACATATAATAATTTTATTTATTTCAATCATGTTGTCATTACTAATTTAACTTTTTTATTATTTTATCTCTTATAACCATTATTCACTCTTTCCCATTTCATCCCACACTTTTCTTCACACACAATTATAATTCTGTTTTGCGTTTGGGTCTTCGTTCATGGTATAGGCCTCCATTCCAATGAGACTGCATTAAAAATTTTAGGGTTGCAAGTATAATTAATAGACTAGACTTTTTTCATTTCCTCATTTGATAGTAAACATAGCAATTCATGTATGTGTTGTCAGGTTCGTGTCCTCAAAAGGGGGATGGGTGTGTTGGTATTCATCATTCAAACATATTTCCACACTCCTATGAGAGATGGATGGCCACCCAGCCTTGCGGATTTCTTCACAGTGTTTCAATTAGATGATGTGGATCATAGGTTGATGATTCCTCACATTCATTGTAAGCTTCATCAGGTGGGTGGATTGAAATAGAGATTGGTGTGTTTTCACCCATCCTCTGATCCTCCCCCACATACCAATGTTGGTCAAAGGGGGTACCCTATCACATTGTGTCGGTCCAGTATGGTGCATCACTCTATAAGGGGAGATGCATCATCCTTGATTGAATTCACTAGTATTGTTGCTCTGTATGGGGGGGAGATAAGATTGGGTGGGTCTTGGAACAATCCATTCTCCCTCTTGGAATTTTTTCCCATATCCTTCTATAACTTCGGGCCACTATATCCTTTTGATATTGTATAGGTCATTGGGCCATATTTCCGGTCTTTGTTCCAAGGGGAGCTTGCACCATTTTTTGGGTTCCCTTATAGTCAAATAGGGGATTTATTTCTAATAAAAAGGTCTTGACCCTCAACATGTTATAAAAAAATTACAAATCCTTCTGATTGCATAATATAAGAATCATGAATATCAAAACTATATATTCAAACTACATATTACTGTTATTGAACAATATCATAATAGTATATATGAAAATTAATTTTTTACATTAATTGGTTGTTAAAAATACCATAGGGCCATTGTAAAACATGGAAATGGCATCTGAATTCATCATAAAGGGGTTCTATTACAAATATTTGATAGTCAAAACTACAGTTATGGGGGGTGATTAGTAAATTTTAGAAAGTGTCAAATTAACGAACCTAAATGTGAGAAACCACTAATTATGGATCTTTAAAACCTAATTTCATAATTTAGGTGTGAAATAGAATATTCTTTCTTATAAATAGTAATCTTTTATACATGAATTTATAGAATAAGAATAAAATATGTTTAAAAGTAAATAAAATAAGAGAAAACATAACAAAAAATATATACCCATAATTTTGTGTATTATTATGTATTGTTATTACTCATTGATGTAATTTAATTCAATATAATGGTTATATATATATATATTATTTTTGTCATATATATGTTTTTTTATTTTTTTTAAATTATTATTCTCATATAGAGTAGTTTTTCAATTAAGGTTTTATATAAAGGGAACAATTATCATTTCCTTAAATATATTTTGGATTTGACATAGATATTATGTAATTTCTTTTACGACATGAAATATAAATTTTTTTATAGAATGAACAAAAGTTGTATGTTTGAAATTGATCACATCTCAAGTTGTTTTCAAGACAAGTTATAGATATTTTAGATTTTTCACTTAAAAATTCTTTAAATAGATTTCTTATACACTGAAAATGTTATAATGGTGATGGAAGACATTATTTATATCATGATGAAGTTATCTACCATATCACCAAATATGGTTTTCAAACAAACAACCATTTCTAGTATCATAATGTAGAGAAAGGAAATATCAAAAAGTTCATGATCTGAATGATAGGATTGGATTGGAGAATTTATTAAAAGATTGGTTTCCATCTATTCCTCATTATGAGAAAGAAAGGTCTTCATTTCAAGAAGATAATGATACTATTACACATGATTTATGTAAGGAAAATTATGATGTCAAAAGGGTGAAAAAATGAATGATACTTCTGTGACTCAAGTATATTAGCAATGTGGTAAAATGAAAAACATTAAATTTTTAATATGGTTGTTTGATGGGAAAACCATGTACGGTATTTCTGATACATCCATATATTATATTCTTTCCATTTTGAAGGAATCACTTCTAGATGATATATATATTTCCTCAAACCATTATATGGCATGAAAGTTATTTTATGAACTTTGAATTTATAAAAACAAAATTCATGCAATCCTGAAAGATTATAGCTTATTTTGGGAGGAAAAAACTAACTAATATGATTGTAAAAAATGATTCACGTCTTGATGGAATCCAAATATTGATGGAACACCATATCATGTACCACAAAAAGTAATGTGGAACTATCCATTATTTCCTAGACTCCAAAATCCACACATTTATGATAAAATATCAATAAATTTTTGATGGAATGATACTAAGAGAAAGATAGGAAATGATGAGTTTATTCATCTTGAAGATGGATTATCATGGAGTGAATTTATTTCTCCATATCTTGATTTCACATTTGACCTGTGCAATGTGAGTTTGGATCAAGAATTTAATGATTTTAATCCATTTAGTAAGATACATACTTCGCACAACACATTGTTGATTTTCAGACACATTTATAACCTTCATCCATGGGTTTTTATGAAAAAACATTCCACTATCATGATTATAATATTATCTGAACCTTTTAATCATGAAAATTATCTTGATGTATACATGAAACATTTAATAAAAGAGTTGAAGCATCATTAGAATATGTGTGTTCATATAAAATGCCTATTCAAAAAATATATTTCATATATGTGTAGTGATTATGTGGATGATAAATGATTTTTCTACTTATGAAGTTATTTCTAGAAGGATCACCAAGGGAAGACTTTCCTGGCCTATTTCGCTGAATAACAAACAATCTATAAGACATAAATACCACCACAGTTTCAGTTTTATAGTACATCGATGATTCTTTCCAATTGATCATCCATATATGAACAATCGTCAAAGGTCTGAAAAATAACATAGAGACATAAATTACACCTCAATGTATGTAAAACCCCAAAATTTCATAGAAGGTTATCTATACAACGTAATTCAATAACTTGTGTTACACGCAACACTGAGTTTGAGCGCACCACGACATACCAAACTAGTCGTTCAAAAGCGGTTACGAATAGTATTAACTTAATTTTGAATTTTATATAATTCATATAATTTTGGAATTCATATTAGGTTTTTATTAGAGATAATATAATAATAAATTCATTTTCTAAATAAAATAAGTATTTTTCAAAAAAAATGCAATTTTACAACATTTTAATGGAGAACCTTTTTTAAAACCAATTTTTTATAATTTTATATATTTAATTTAATGAAATTAAATTCTTCTTTAGAAGTGGGACATAAAAATTTAGTTTGGATAAATTTTTGGTAGGTTTCTGAAAACTTTCAATTTTTGATGAATAGTGAAAAATACTAAATTTTAATTAAAAACAACTTTTTTAATCGAAATAATTTATAGTCTTAAATTATTCATTTTAATGGTTTTTAAGTATCATTATATTATGTTTTTGTCATTTATTATTATTTAGGTCATTGTATATAATTTCACATTTAAACTGGACATAGACAAGTGTCAATCTTTTGATAGTTATTATTTCCTAAAAACACGTGTTTTGGTTTGAAAATGAGAATTAATTTTAAATTAATTTCTGCCACTTCTGTGTGTTTAATATGGAAAAATTGATTCCATATTTGGAATCATTAGGTCCAAATTATGTAAATAGGTAACTTTTATTTTAGACATTATGAATAATTATTTCGGTAAATATTTTATTAACATTGTTAAAGGGTAAATCCGGTAAATAAGGGTAACAAAATAATATTATAATAATATTAAATAACCCCAACACGTGTCCAATCCCTGTTGGTTAATATACTTTTGACCATGGTAATCCTTGGGTCTATTTTGGGACCCCATGGCACTACTTGAGAGTGATAATGACACTTTATATTAATTAATTTAAAGTAAAGGCAAAAAATGACATAAATATATATCTTTTAGTAAAACAATTTTTACATGGGGTTATATAAGTTAAAATTTAGAATATAAATATTCATTTGAAATCTAACAAGATTTTTTAAATCATGGTATTTTTTCATAATTTTTAGAAATCAAATAAATAAAATTATTTATGACACAATAATAATGCAGTGTTTACATCATTAATGAATGATTTAAATAAATGAGATTATAAAAATTAAAAAAATATACTAAATCTATCCAATTCCATTGGATGATTTTATTTCAAACATGATTCATCTTATATTATACTTTAATGAGTTTTGGACCATTAGAAACTGAAAATAATTATATAATAACATAATATTTTCAAACTTTCATAAAGGGCCCCTCCACCGAATTATAAAAATCCATCACCTCTAACTAATTACTCACACCTCTCAAGCCTCTTTGATCATCAAATATATACCCAATTAATCTCTCTATATCCCTATATTACTTTTAGAAGCCTTAAATTAGGTATAGGAAAATTCAAGGAATCCTTTTGGTTCAAACCAAAGGGAGTTACCCGATTTGAATGTAACATCTCCTCTTAAGTTCTTTTCTTTTATTTTACTTCTCTAACTCGATAAACACTCTTTATTCCTTTATTTTATAACAACGTCAGTATCCTCAATATACTAGTTTTTTTATGAGAAGTATTCCAACTACACTTACACACAATTCCATCTAATGGATATAGAACATAATGTTTCTATGGACGACGAACTACAGCCTCACGAAACCATGATTGTTCAATATTCTACTACCACCTCCTATAGTGGCCATTATGATGACACTGTAATTATATATGATATTTAGGATATTTATTTTATCTATAATATTCTATAATTCTCTTTTTTATCATACCTTTATTCTTTTCATGTTGTATATATACAGTAATTTCATTTGAGGAGGTACAGACTACCGCCCCATCAAAGTGATATGACTCGTTCATACCATATATGGAACATGTAAAGGATGATGTTAATGAACATACTTAATGTATATAAAATATTATATTATAATTTAATTTTAATATACCTATGTATTATTATGTTTTCATTCCTTTAAATATAAAATTGAAATGAAAGTAGCATTCATGCACACGTATGGCTTACCGTCTCCATGAACGATGTGTTTCATTTATTAACATAAAATGATATGGAATATTATAAATACATATACAATGGATATATATGATATATATGATATCTAAATCATTCATATAATTCTAGAGATAATGAAATTTTGACCACATGGACAATTTGTAATTATAACAAGTTCATTTTTTACTAAAGTTTCGAACATCGACAAAATGTCCGATTTGAACTCAAACAATTAACTAATTTTTATAGCAAGGTAATAAGTGATATAAAAGGAATAATGAACATGAAAAATGTTCTTAATTAAGTAGAAATTAACTTAGCTTAATTATTCAGGAATAACACGGGACATACGAGTCAAGTCGGATACGAGGTAAGGGGTTTCTTATCTCACTCTTAATTTCATGAGATTTCAATTGTTCACCACTTATTTTTTGCATGTGGTGTATTGTGTACTACCATTTGATATATATTATCATGATTATTTTTATATTTATGGTTTTATGTGATTAATTTGGTGGTTATTAACTTTTTTTCATATGACTCGATTGATTACAACGTGGTAAGAGTTTTTCATCTCACTTTTATTCCCGTGAGATTCATGCTATATTAGCCACTATTTCCTTTTGAGTGGTGTATGTGCTGCCCATTATTGTATTAATTGTGTAATATACTTTCAATTTATTGGTATTTACATCATCATTTTATGATCCTTCTTTCATGGGGGTTATGTTTTGTAAGTTACCAAATCAGTAAGGGAATTTCTAATTTCGATTTCCACTCATTGAGTTTTACGCAAACATAATTGATTATTTTACTCCATGATTATGTGTGAAATCACTATTTATTTATTTATTTAGTAATTTACAACCCCATTTGTGTGGATATTCTTTTGACACACATAATCACTCCATTGATAAATTCTCAAGTCATCGATATGAACTTGGTAAAAGTAAGCTTAACTCAATTTCCATTCATTGAGTTGAATATCCAATTCATTGGTGTTGTTGTTACAAGAATATGTGTGAATTCCCTCTGATTGATTTACCCTGAATATCCCATCATATTGAGTGAATTTATATTTTTCACACATTAGTATGTCATTGATTTATCCTTAACCTTAGCATATGACCTTTACAAGGGATTTCATCTCAATTTACATTCTATTGAGACATCTTTGTTGTTATGCACCAATTCACTTTTATATGGTGTGTATACTATACTTTGACATAATATATCATGCATCCATTTATTCTCATGATATTTTAAAGTTGTTATTACCTCAATTATATGCATTCAAGAATCTCTCATTTGGTTAGGAACTCTAACTTTAATATAATTTTAAATCTTTTAATGATATATTCTTCTAAAAATTTTTCATTAATGTCCATGTTTTTAAATTGGTTTTAAGGATTTAATTATATGGACATTAATGTTCTAAAATTAAAATTTCTTTTAAATGTTTTAAAGTCGTATGAGACACTTTGATTCAAAAATCACTTTAAATTGTTTCTTAATAAATAGATAAACTTTTAAATGTTATCAAGAAAAAGGGGGATATTTCTCTCAAATAGTTTTGATGATTATTTTCATCTATGTAAATATCATCAATTATTCTCGATTGAGGTCAATTTTTTATAATACATTCTTCCATATTGTATTTAATGAGTTATGTTTGACCGTGGATGTGTTATTTTTATACCATTCATGGTTTATAGATAAAGTATTGACATTTAGTATGATAGTTTTAATATGAATGTTTATGTTATGTTTCAACCTTTTCATATGAGGAATTAATTGAACTTAGTATGTGACGGGTAGAGGTCGCTATAGCACCTCGATGCATCGGTAGTTATCATGAGACAAACTAGTGTCTTGATAGAGGGCCTTGACAAAATCTTATTTGTAGTCTTGGAAAGAGTCCTTGGCTATGTGGTTATGATGTCTGACATTATCCATTCCATCATTATGAAATTAGCTATTGATATTACATGCGATTATTCGACTAGTATAATATCAATGTGAATAAGTAAATGGAATTATTTGATTTATCTATTCCATATTATGTGGAAGTTTAAGTTTAAAAGGCCTGTGTTTTAGTCTTATACATTGCCTTAAATGTTTATTCATATTTATGATAGTTTCTGCTATATTGTTATCCTTACTGATCATCTAATATCACCCCTTACTTATATTTTATTTTTACTGGGATTTGAATAATTATATAACATTTAACCAGCCGGAATAGGCTAAGAGATATAAGACTGTTAAAAGGGGACACAATTTTGTTTTTTTATTATTTCATGTTGTAATTTAAAACATATATATGTATCTAGTACTTACAATGCTACTAAACTGATCGATCTTTCGGGACATGATTCCTTATATCATTCCAATGTTATATAATAATGCACCTACTCTGGGTTACTGGGGTCAGAACATTATAGTTTGTATCAACGGAAGTTTAGTATAAACCTTGGAAGCTAGATTTAGAAATCTCTGATAAGAAAACACTAACCTAAGATAGACATTTATGATTAGTATATAAGAACATCCAAAAAAATTAGAAATGTAAATATTATATGGGTTTCCAAGAAATAAATATCTATCTGGATACGATCAGGTAGTGGCGGCTCTGGCATAAATGTACCCAGGAGTGAAAACTTTGAAAATGAGTTTCATGCTTGACCCGGGGTATCCTGGTACACGACAACAGGCCTCGCTGCACTCTTAGTTACGACACTCCCAGGGGATATGATTAAGATTATTCAAATTTTATTTACAAACCAATTTGAAGGATTTTAATATAAGATGATAATAAATAATCTTTCTTATTCCTAAGGCATTTTAGATTGAAAATAAGGTGTCATGATATTCTTTAAATGATTTTTTTACTATTATTACTTACACAATGCTTTCTGGTTTTAGTCAATAGATGGATTCCAAGGAAGTCATAGTAACATTGAACACGATGTACATGGTGGGAACGATGGTGGAAATGAGAAACGAAATGGAATGTTGATAGGCATAAAAGATATCATGTTCATGATGAATCAGTTTTCTAAAAATATGATCAAAAATATATATATTAACCAACTCATAGAATCAACATAGAAGAGAAAAGTGGTGAATGATAAGAGCTCCAGCAGTGGATACCATGGAGAAAAGAAATATCATTTTATATCATGCCGAAAATTTGGAAGGAGACACCCAGGAAAGTTTCTCAATAGAACAATGAAATGATTTGTGTGTGGTAAAGAAGGACATAAACTAAATAATTGTCGAGGAAAAACTAAGAGTACTATGGAAGAAAATAAAAATGATCCCAAGAATCTAGTTACAGTCAGTTGACGTAAATTTAGGGGACCTGGGCATTACCCGAGTCAATGCCCTATTTTATAGGATAACCACTTGGTCAAGGAAGAAACTATGTGAAAATAAATGGATGGAGAAATGTTTAAAGTATTAGTGCTCTTTGTTGATGGGATTACACTGGAATAATTTTCTCTTGTATGTGTAACCCTGAAGATTGTTATGTGAAAATACTATTCGAGGAAGAATTATCTTTTCTTTTTTGGATATAGTTATAAATAACCATTTGGGTTTATTTGATCCTTAAATTTGCGGTAATTATAGGTTATTAATTTTTAGAATGATAATGAGAGGTATGAGATAACCTTTTTGGTTAAATTATGTTATGGTTATTTTAAAGAATTTATCTCATTTTAGGAATATTATAAAATATAGTTTTTGAAAAAGGACAACACATAGTCCATGTGACAACCCGTCGCGTCGAACAAAGCTATGGGAATCGAACCCACAACCAAAGTGCGACTAGGATTTATCACCTACCACTAGACTACGTGAAGTCCCTGGTTAGTGAGACTAATTATTTTTGGTTAAATGATATTTTTGATCAATTATAAGTTGATTTGGGATCTTATGTTTTATAAAATAGATATCCTTATTATAGGAAAATGATTTGGTGATTAAGTGATAAATGTTATTATGGAAGATGTTCGCTCTGTTTGAAACACTATATGCCTAAGGAAAATAGGATACTATGGGATTTCATTTGAGGAGAGTAATGGTGGATTTTTATCATTGTTTCCATTGTGGATTTATAGCGATTTGGGTTATTTATAGAAATGATTAAACTATCATAGAGAATATGTGATTAGGATAATTACTTTTAAGTATGTGACTTTAAGATTCGTTGATATTATTTGGAGAAACAATTTAACGTGGGAGACTACGTAATAAATTTTTTTCTATGTTTAGGGTTTCAATATTAGTTTGGATTATATTAAAAGATTTTATGGAAAATTGTTTATTTAATGGTATTTATTGAACTTTGGGTATTGTTGGTTTAATTTTAGAAAGTTTGATTAGTATTTCTTTCTCTAAATGATTATCCTTTTTGGGGATCATCTGATCTTTTACTAACCATCTTGGTTTTGGTTAATCTCTATAGAAAAAGGAAATATATATTTCATACTTTGTGTATTATGAGATTCTCTATAAGTTGATTCGTGTGCTTTAGGTGTGACCAAGTCATCTTGAAAACTCATCGTTTGGAGTGAAAGATGAGTTTGTGGTAGGAATTAGTTGAAGGATGAAACTCTACTTATCAAGTATATTTTTTTCCTCTTATTCTATGAATAAATTAATTATTAAACATTAGGTAAGGGATATTAAAACCAAAAATTTATTATCCTAATACTTTATGTTTTTTTGAACCGATGATATTTTAAATCATCATAGATTGATGGATTTGAGGCCCTTAATTTTACACTTGTTTGAGATTGATGACCTCAATAAATCTCTATAAATATTTATGTTTTCCCTCTAATTATGTGTCTCTAATATCCACCAATGTTCTCCTAATCTAGATCATAATTTTTGGGTGACATTTTCATTTCCCTTTCCCTCTTATTATGACTAAATTTTATTAACCCAATTTCTGATGTGGGTTTTCCACAAAGGTATTTTTTTTATTTTAATCATTTTATTTTTGAAGAACAATTTCAAATTGCGAGGATGAAATTTATTGAAGTAGGGGAGAATGTAAAACCCCAAAATATCATAGTACATTATCTATTCAATGTAATTCAATATCATGCGCTAAACACAACACTGAGTTTGAGTGCCCCACGACTTACCAAACTAGCCGTTCAAAAGTGTTTATGAATTGTATTAACTAAATTTTGTATTTTATATTCTCCATATAATTTTAGAATCCATATTATGAACTTCTTAGACATAATATTAGAACAAATTTATTTTTGATCAGATAAATGAAGTATTTTTAAAAACAATTGCAATTTTACCGCATTTTAATGAAGAACCCTTTTTAAAACCAATATTTGACACTATTATATTGTAAATTTAATGAAATTAAATTATTCTTTATAAGTGGGATATAAAAATTTAGTTTGGATAAATTTTTGGCATTTCTCTGAAAACTTTCAGTTTTTGTTGAATAATAAAAAATATTATATTTTAATTAAATTCAACTTTTTTAATCGAAATAATTTAAAGTCTTAAATTATAATTTTTAATTGTTTTTAAGTATAATTAGATTAAATTTTTATCATTTAATATAATTTAGGTCATTGTATATAATTTCACATTTAAACTGCACAAAAACAAGTGTTAATCTTTTGATAGTTATCATTTCTTAAAACCACGTTTTTTGTTTTGAAAATGGGAATTGATTTTAAATTAATTTTTTACACTTATGTGTTTTGAATTTGGAAAAATGGATTCCATATTTTGAATAATTAGGTACAATTTTTTATATAGGTAACTTTTATTTCTATATATTATGAATAATTACTTCGGTAAATATTGTGTTTACCATAGTTAAAGGGTAAATCCTGTAAACAAGGGTAACAAAAAAATATTATAATAATATTAAATTACTCTAACATGTGTCTTAACCATATTAGTTGATAACATTCAGACAATTTTCATCCATGGGACTGTTTTGGGACCCCCTGGAGCCACTTGAGAATGATAATACCACTTTATATTAATTAATTTAAAGTACATACAAAAATGACATAAACATATATCTTTTAGTAAAACAATTTGTACATGGGATTATATAAGTTACATTTTTGACTATAAATATTAATTTAAAATCTAACAAGATTTCCGAAATCATGGTATTTTTTTATAATTTTTATACATCAAATAAGTAAAATTATTTATGACACAATAATGATGCAGTGTTTACCTCATTAATGAATGATTTAAATAAATGAGATTATAAAAATTAAAAAAATATACAAAACCTAAGAAATTATTATTGAATGATTTTATTTAGAACATGTGTCGTCTTATCTTTTATTTTAATGTATTTTGGACATTTATAAACCTAAAATAATTATATAATAAAATAATATTTTTAAACATTCCTAATGATCCCCTCCTCCCCCTTATAAAATTTCATCAACTCTAACCCATTACTCACACCTCTCAAGCCTCTTGGATCATCCAACATCTGCCGAATTAATCTCCCTACATCCCTCTATTCCTCTTATAAGCCTTAACATAGGCAAATGGCACTTAAAGGAAGTCTTTTGGTTCAAACCAAATGGAGTTACCCGATTTAAAGGCAACATCTCCTCTTAAGTTCTTTTATTTTATTTTACTTCTCCAACCCCATAAACACTCTTTATTAATTTATTTTATAACAACACCAGTATCCTAAATATAATATGTTGTTATTATGAGAATTATTTTAACTGAAATTACACACACATCCATCTAATGGGTATAGAACATAATGTTTTTGTGGACGATGAAATACTGCCTCACGAAATGAGGATTGTTTAATCTTCTACTACCACCTCTTATGGTGACCATTATGATTGAACTATAATTATATATGATATTTATAATATTTATTTTGTCTATATACTTCTTTAATTATCTTATATGTCATAACTTTATTCTTTTCTTATTGTATATATACGATAATTTCATTTGAGGAAGTGCGGATTACCACCCCCTCAAAGTGACAAGACTCGTTCATACCATACATGGAATATATAAAGGATGGTGTTAATCAACTTACGCAATGTATATAAAATATTATATTTTAATTTATTTATAATATTTTTATGTATTATTATTTTTTCAATATTTTAAATATAAAATAGAAATGAAAGTAGCGTTCATCCGTACGTACGACTTACCATCTTCGTGAACAATGTGTTTCATTTCATAACTTCAAATGATATGGAATAATATAAATAAATATACACTGTATTTATATGATATATATGATATCTATAATTCATATCATTCCGGGGATAATGGAATTTTTACCACATGGAAAACTTGTAATTATAACAAGTTCATTTTTTACTAAAGTTCCGAGCATCGACAAAATGTCTGATATGAACTCAAAAAATTAACTAATTTTTTAGCAAGGTAATTAGTGATATAAAAGAAATAATGAACTTGAAAATTTTTCTTAAGTAGAAATTAACATAACTTTATTATTAATTAATAACACGGACCATACGAGTCAAGTCGGACACGAGGTAAGGGGTTTCTTATCTCACTCTTAATTTGGTGAGATTTCCATTGTTCGCCAGTTATTTATTGCATGTGGTGTATTGTGTACTACCATTTGATATATATTATCATTATTCCTTTTATATTAATGGTTTTATGTGATTTATTTGGTGGTTATTACCTTTTTTTCATACGACTTGATTGATTACAACGTGGTAAGGGTTTTTTATCTCACTTTTATTCCTGTGAGATTCATGCTATATTAGCCACTATTTCCTTTTGTGTGGTGTATGTACATACCATGATTGTATTCTTGGTGTAATATAATTTCAATTTATGTGTATTTACATCTTAATTTTTTGATCCTTATTTCATGGGGTGTATGTTTCGTAAGATACCAAATCGGTAAGGGAAATTTTAATTTTGATTTCCACTCATTGAGTTTTATGAAAACATCATTGATTATTTTACCCTATGATATGGGTGAAATCACTATTTATTTATTTATGTAGTAATTTACACTCCCATTTGTGTGGATATACTTTTTATTCACATAATCACTCCATTGATAAATTCTCAAATCATTGATATGAACTTGATAAGAGTAATCTTAACTCAATTTCCATTCATTGAGTTAAATATCCAAGTCATTGGTGTTGTAGTTACCAGAATATGAGTGAATGTCATCTGATTGATTTACACTTAATATCCAATCATATTTAGTGAATTTATATTTTTCACACATAATTATGTCATTTATTTATCCTTAACCTAAGGATATGGCCTTTATAAGGGATTTCATCTCAATTTACATTCTATTGAGACTTATTTGTTGTTATGCCCCAATTCACTTTTATAAGGTGTGTATACTGTACTTTGACATAATATATCATGAATCCCTTTATTCTCATGATATTATAATGTTTTGATTACATAAATTATTTGTATTCAAGTGTCTCTCATTTGGTTAGGAACTCTAACTAAAATATAATTTTAAATGTTTTAATGATTTATTCTTATAAATCTTTCTCATTAATGTCCGTGTTTTAAAAATGGTTTTAAGTATTTATTTATATGGAAATAAATGTTTTCAAATTAAAATTTATTTTAAAAGTTTAAATATGGCATAAGAAACTTTGATTCAAAAATCTATTTTAAACAGCTTCTTAAAAAATAGTGAGACTTTTAAATGTTTTCAAGAAATATTGTGATATTTCTCTAAAATAGTTTTGATGATTATTTTTATATACGTCAATATCATTAATTATTCTCAATTGAGGATAATTTATTATAATACAATCTTCCATATTGTATTTAATGAGTTATGTTTGACTGTGTATGCGCTATTTTTATACCATTCATGGTTTATGGATAAAGTATTGACATTTCATATACTAGTTTTAATACAAATGTGTATATTATGTTTCAACCCTTTAATTTGAGGAATGCATTGGAATTAGTAGGTGATGGGTATAGCCCTCTATAGATCCTCGATGCATCAGTAGGTCTCATGAGAAAAACTAGTATCTTGACAAAAATCCTTGATAAAATCTTTTTGTAGTCTTGGCATGATGCCTTGACTATGTGGTTATGATGTCCAAAATTATGCATTACATCCTTATGAAATTAGATATTTATATTAAATGTGATTATTCTAATAATATAATATCCATGTGAATAATTAAATGGAATTATTTGATTTATATATGCCATATTATGCTGAAGTTTAAGTTTAAAAGGCTTGTGTTTTGTCTTATACATTGCCTTAAATGTTTATGCTTATTTATGATAGTTTCTACTATATTGTTATCCTTACTGAGTATCTGAGTTCACCCATTTATTATATTTTATTTTTCCCAAGATGTGAAGAATTATATTATGTTTAACCAGCATGAATAAGCTAAGGGATATAAGACTGTTAAAAGGAGACATAATGTTGTTTTTTTTATTTCATGATGTAATGTAAAACTTATGTATATATCTAGAACTTCCAAAGCTACTGAACTGATCGGTCCTTCGGGACATGATTCCTTGTATCATGTCAATGTTATGTAATAACGCACCGACTCTGGGTAACTGGGGTAAGGGCATTACAGTGTATATCTACAACTGACGTGATTAATGAATTGAAAGATATTAGTTTTTTATTTAAAAATGGTCAAATTAAATCACGAAAGATGGAGAATTATTCCAGTAAATCTAATTGAAATTAGAAGATGAAAATTATCCTTTTTAGTTTCATTATGGGCCAACCAATTTGTTACATCGTTATTTAGACATAATAATTTTTTTTTGAAATGTTCCTTTCATTTATTTTCAATGACAAGGGGAATTCTAAAGATGATTTATGATATCTGTGTGACTTGGAGGATTGGGTTATCATAATAGAAGTGCATCATGTTTGTATAAATGACAATAAATGAAATATTCTGTGTGGCTCATATGTGATAACTTATGAAATAAATAAATTTCTATAAGTACTAGAGACTATCAAATTACCATATTTTTATTCAAGAAATGTATTAAAATGGTTAAAAAGATGATATTTAGAGTTGAAATCATTTGAAGACTCATAATTATCATATCCGTTTTAATGAATTGATTCTGATATCAATCCATTATCTACTGTACAATAATTTAAGGGTGGAATTTTTTTGATTGTGCCATTTTTATAGATAGCTTTGTGCTAAAGAAATTTTCATGTCTTTTTTGAAAAATATTTAGGGCGATACACCATTAATTTTTTTGACTTAGAGAAACAGTTTCCTCCATCATTTTTTACACAAACACTGCATCTAAATGTCAATATTTAAACTAAAATAAATCTTGGATAACCTATATATTTTCATTAGATGTATAAAATTGCAATAAATATGTAAAATTGAAGTCTTCTATCTATAATTGGAATCATCTGGAAGGTTCCATTGTGAAATGTTACTTGGCCCAAGAATGTATGGATTTTTTTCAATGGATTTTTCTGATGTGACCACAAGATGGATCCGACTAATGAGAAATGAAGAAGATCAGTGTGATATAATTGAATCAAATTTTACATCACTCACTCAAAAAAGAAGATTTCATAATCATATACATTGACTACAATAAGCCTTTAAGAGAAGGATATGACACATTACACAATTATTTTAACTTTGATTTTTTCGATAACTACATCATATAAGTAAATTGAACATGTATAAGTTATCTCATCCTTCATTATTGTACATATGTTTTAATATATTTATATCTTTTTGTGTGGGGAACATAAACAAATTGTAAATATAATTCATTGTTATTAATCTTTGAGAAGGAGAGATACTTTTCATATAAAATAGTTTTCTTCTTGGCTGAAATTGAAGGTAGAAGTATTACTAAAATAAAAAATAAAAATTAATATTATGTTAATTTTAAAATTCATTTATATTTCAAGTACTAATTCTAACTACTGACTCTATCTCTGATGAAATTAGATATTTCCATTTTGTTCATAATTCAGTGGTATGTGAATACAATTCAATTATGATCAATGTATACAAATGTATTATCACTAAATGAGAAATTAACAAGAGAACCAAACATGATGGTATTATGGTATCTAAAAATACATACTGTTATGCCAGTGCATCAAATTGTATACCTTGATTTGAGAATTTATCTAATTATGGAGTATTTGAGAAAATACTAACATTGGATTATTACTCTCATGGTCAAGTTTATATGTTGAAATTAAATGGGTTTTATTCAATGACAAGACATGGCATATTTATTGATGATTGTGCCTTTGGATTTATTAACACGACTCGTATTCCTATTATTGATATGACATATAAATTAGAATGAATGTTTGGAAAATTTTACAATGTGAAATATCATCCAATGCATTAATTTGGTTTCATTATTAAAGTAATCCCAATATCTGTTTTTGATGATGGTGGGGAAGAAATTGACACCCTCATTTCCCCCATTGGTCTCAATAAATTTATTACTTATGATGAATCAAATAGTTCAATTTTTATAGTTGATTCTTAACTTGAATTTGTGTTGGGTGATATATAGAATCATCCATTTGTTTTCTTAGTTCTTTTGTTTTAGCTTGACTTGGTTTATTCAATTTGGTAATATTGAAATTTCTTTAATGTAGATTACAAATATTTTTTTCCAACATGACCTTCCTGTTAATTTTCAATATAAATTGATTTCAACTTTCTTTTATTTTCATTTTATAATACTGAATTGACCTGTATTTTAACTTAATAAACCAAAACAAACTAATTTATTTAATATTAAATTATGTTTTGATATTTTGGTCACTAAATAAAATATTTTTTTGTCATGTCACCACCTATTCATTATTTAGATTTACAATTTGTATTAATTAATTAATTCATGTCACATCTTATTTACTATTTTGATTACACATTAGTAATGAATTTTTAATTAAATGATTTTTTTTCAAATATAGGAAATGAAAAATATTGAAGAGTTATAAAGGAAAATGATGTCTGAAAATAATCACTGCATGAGAGATGGGAATTACATATATTGTTCCTATTATGAGTATTCTATTTAACATATTTATGTCAATAACATATAATTTCATGTCATTAATTTTATTTTTAAAATTTATTCAAGATCCACCTCCGAGGAGAGAATTATTCATTGACCAACCAAGTGGTAGTGGTTCTCAACTAGATAATGTGAGGGGGGTGGTACTAGAGTAACTCACACCACTCATAATACCTGATCACACCACACCCCTTCATCAAATATACTATCTCTAAGCTTATTTATCCCAATTTTTTATTATGATTATGAGATATTTCAACTTCCCATAATATTACCACCATTTACATCTAATCATCCTTGTATTTATTTTCCTAATACGATGATGGCTCCACTCTCCATCCATATTATACTTTTCCACAAATGCCTATGATATCTTCTTTTACTTCTATTTTATTATCTCATGATAATTATATTCATGATATTTTAGTTTCTACTTCGACACATTCCAAGCCCCATGAGAAAACATTGGACCCTAATTCCACTATACAATTCGACATTCCTCCAGATCCTATGAATCCAACAATACCCACTGACAATGATGGATCAGGTATATGTACAGAACACTAGTAATTTTTTACATAATTTATTTTCATTATAATATTTATTGATATAATATTTATCTTTTTATATTTTCCAACTAGATCTTCAATTAGGTGTCATGGTAAAACATGCATGTGTGATGTGTGTAACCACCACAAACATATTATGGTTGAGTAAAATGAGGATAATAAAATCATTGGTAAAACAAGGAAGGAATGTAGAACTTTTATAGTGACACTTTTCAAATACTCTCACATCATTCCCATCATACCACTCTTCTAAAGACACCATAAAAATGAAGTGAAGGATAACGATTGGGTGAAAATATGAGTAAGAAAATTCATTAGATTTAATGTCATATTATAATTTTATTTTTATGAATTAATATTTTTGTGTCATCTTCGGTATAATTTCCCTGATGGTGAGCCTATGAGGATTGAACAACTCATGGAATTCGGTGAGATATGGAGATTATTTATGTAAAAGTTTTATAATTGTTGGGTTTCTATAATTGTAATGGATTTAGAGGTCATACAAATCATGAATGAGTGTCCAACAACACATTATCCCGAAATGATTACTTACTGATTGAGTACTGAGTGTAAGGTATTAATCAAATTTGATGTTTTTGAATTAAAATTATAATGATTTACATTATTAGTCTATTTTATAATATTGAAATTTATTTATTATAAGCCTAAAAATGAATTAAAAAAAAGTATTCTATGAAACACCTCCACACCCTGGGGTGGGTTACAATACTAGAACAAAATAGTAAGCATGTATTTTTATTCGACACATGCACTTAATTAGGTATAAATTCTAAAAACATTCATTTCATGTCATACTATTATATACTTATTTAGTTAGGGTTTACTGATTGTATAAATATTCCTCTATGAATTATTTTTACTAAATTATCAATGCTACCAGATCATTCCTAGATTTCATGAATTTATCTTTAGGCATGTCAACTTCAAGTATGAAGCTTTGATGTTCATTACACCCATTTTTATTTCCAATAATTCTGAATGGTTTTAAATTAATTAATTTTTATGCGTATTTACCCCTAACATGTTTTATATTTACACACTAGAAATAGTTTTCATTCAAACATTATTTTATTACTTCTTTAGGGATTCATTTTTTCCTTTTGATATCCTACTACATAAGGCATCAAAACCCATTTTTTTATAGATATTTGAAATTACCTTGAATCCAAAATCATGATTAAGAACCTGAATATGGATTCTTGAGTCCCTTATAAGTCTTTTTTAAGTGTTCTATTGATAGGTCATAATTATTATATCTCATTACTAAATAATTTTATATCTTATTATCCAATTTTATACTGTTTGAGCTGTTTATACTCTAGAAATTAACTTTTATAAGGTGGGTTTTATAATTCATAGCCTCAAATTGAATAATTTATTCTTCATTAGTAGCTTACCCATAATCCAAATTTTTTGTTAAGCCATCCACTTGATCTTCTCCCATAAAAATGATTTTCCATTCTACAAATTCAGTAGTTTCTTCCTTAGTGAATATCCCAAAAACTTATTAAAGTGGGTTTCCTTCCTCAAGGACATATTCAATAGAAATTTCCATCAAATTTGAATCTATATTGTGTGATTCGTCTATTAGAAACTCATAATGGTTTTCATGTGTGACTCACTTATCAAAATACAAGGCCTCCCTTGAGGTGAAGTCCATGGCACACTCTATGATAATGTTCTCCGCATTAATGGGAACTAATTTCTTAGTCATTTCATTATGTCCTTATTAAACTTTTGTCATAAGAACTTGATATTGTTTCACCCTCCGACATTTAACTAAGAAAATCTCATTGTTGATTAGTTTTTGGATTAGAAATCCACCAATTGTGATCATAATGTATCAAAATCGAAATAAAAAACTTATATATACTTCCCAATCCGGATAGAACATGGAATCCCCAACCACTCCCAACCATCACACATCCACGTAGTGCACATCTGGTATCACACCCCCAAACACTCCCAACCAGCCCACTAACAATCAATCCACTACCATGTAGTGAAAACCTAGAGGCACACCCCCAAACACTATCATCCAACCAACTACCAAGAATTCCACTACCAAGAAGCACACACCTGGAAGAACACATCCAACCCCTCCCATCCACCCCACTACTAAACAGTGCATACCTGGCAGAAAAAAATGGTTGATATCACTAATATACTTGAAAAAATTATCAAATTGATGTCACATTAAATCATTTTTAGTCCTTCATATTTAATTTACCATCCACTATATAGAGACTCAAACTATCACATAAACCACTCCCTATTCAAAATGTCATCATACATTCCCATAAGTAATAGAAACCACTAATATTGTTATCACACCATACAATTTATCAAGTATCTCATCCTATCAGTAACCATTTGATTCATTTGACACCCGATCATTGTAATTTTATTCCCAAACTCAATTATTTCATTCTATCTAGACATACTGGAAAATTATATACTTGTTTCTATAGATGGAATCCCATATAGCTCAATAACTTCTTAATTTTCATCATGGTTCTTTTTGATAACATAGTTTATTTTCATACAGATTTTTCCATGACCACACCCAAGACTTAATGATTGTATCCCTAAATAAAACCCTCATTTTATACTATGTTACTCATATATTCCTTCCTATAATGGATTACACATCCTCCTATGATCATATAAATTTCTCCTTTTTCCCACCATATATCATTTTAGGGACTCTCTTAATTTCTTAATAAGCTCATTAAATAATGTGACATCTATATGATTTATTATAAATATCTATGACCACAGATCCATTTATATTCATTATAAGGATACACATATCACTCATATGATCTGACCATATTACCATAATTATGATTCTCATGACCAATGGTAATTTCTTATGAAAAAATTTGGAGACGTCACTTACCACACCAATCATATATCAATCCACTAGTTCTCATCAGTCAGTCAATAATAGACCATTCCCGTGATTATATCTTTATGTTACTCACACTCATAATAAAATACTATGGATACCTACATAATCACTTTATATGCTATCAAATGATGTCCCGTCCCTTTTTTATGATCATATCACTCTTGATTTCATCATAAGGGGGGAAATTCACTGATTCCTACTTAAATTCAATGCCCTTAGTAAAATAATTGTGAAATTTTAAGAAACCTTGAATCAAATCCAAAAGGAATCCATGATATTTTTATCAATTCTTTAATACACCCTCACATGCTTCCATGGTAGTAATTCCTCTTATAACTATGCTCATTATCACTCATTCCATTTTAGTCCATACACCATATACCATGAACATAGAATCATGAATATAGAGTACCCTAAAATCCAACCACACTATAGTGCATAGATTCTACTTTTTTATGTAATATCATTCTAAAATTGTTTTACCTATAAGTCAATGGACTATAAAATACTTAATTAAAAACATGAAAATAAATTTATACCCATCTGTATTATTAATTTTAAATTGAATAAATAGCCCCCAACCAATCCTGGTATTCTCCACCAAATTAGGTATGCTTATATCTACAAAAATTAATCTAAGGTCAGTGTCACTTCAAGTTAAATATCAAAGAAACTTTTCTAAAGATATTTATATCATGGAGTTGGAATTAATTAAAATAGTGTTATTAATAATTTATTTAAAAAATCACTAAATAATTCGTTTTTAATGGTTCCAATAACTGAATATTATTTTTCATTGGTCAAATATAGATTATCAATTACAAAAAAATATGTATATATCATGTGGCCCATTATTCTATGTACCATTCAGGTATACATACCTCTTTCCATCCCAGTCCAAGTGATAAATAATAAACCAGAACCATAGATATTTTAAATTATCATAATCAAAACATTTTTAATAATAAAATACAATAAAACATTATTAAATTAAAGGAAATGTGAATTATAGATTATGAAGGTGTGGGATTGGGGTAATTATAGCCTAAAAAACATGTTCTCACTAATACTATATTAATATACCATATCATGAAATGTAATATAAATATAAAAAATCTCTAATTAAATTTTTTAATATGGTCATATTAGAACATACCCAAGAATTCTTAAGTAGGGAGTCATAAACCACAAGCATGCCACCAAATTTTCAAGGGGTTTCTAACTAGTGATATGGGACTAATAAATCCAATTAGGGAGATGATATCCACAATAATATAAATAAAAATATAAAATAAATTACGATGAAATAAATTTTAAAATTGTGAAAATTTAAATAATAATGGAATTTTAAATCAATGCAATCCCTGAAAGAAACCATAGACCATGTTATAAGAAAATAATAGTCATTTGAGTCATAAAGTTACATATTAATGAAAGTAAAACTAAAGGTATGATCAAGTAAAACAATATAAAAAATGAAAAAATAGAGGAAATATTTACTACCCACTACCTTACCTTAGGCCAATATATATCTCTCTCTTGAGCCCCTCTATCACACTCACTAATACATTTGTCATCACACTAACCTTAAAGTTAATAAAAATTTTATACACCCATAAAATTTCAAGAATATGGTGTCATTATAAGTCTCTCACTCCTTATTATAAATGAAATAAGATATGTAATTATATATGCATGCACATATCAAAAACTTCCATGATTATAAAGCCACCCTAATGGTTGATTTATACATTAATAAGTAATAGTTTACATTTTGAACTCATCACATAGTTGTTAGGTATGAAACTTATCAACATACATGATCATGTCCCACTAAAGAGTCTTGGTTGGAACAATTTTCAACTAGACCAAAATAAAGTAAATATAGGATGAAACCTTTCACAACACATTCATAGAAAACAATTACATTATTTAAATCTCTTCAAAAAAATCAATCCATCACATGGAGTATCACTAAACCAATAATTAATCTCCACATTAGGATCTCCAAATCCCATAATCAATCAATCAATGATATTATATAACGATATGTGTGGAATATTTTGGTTCAAATCCCACTATAATTAATTAGAAATTCCACACCTTTTAATGAATCTATCCCAACTAATAATATACCGTTTATTTGACATCTTCCTTAACCCATAATAAAATTCTTGGTAGTTATAATTCTTAAAAAATTCACACCACAAAATAGAAGGATGTGAGTTTTCTATAAAACATAACCCACTTATACTATTTAGTGGAAAAAATATAGTCTTAATAATCCCATATCACTCAAATAACTATCCATTAAACAATTTAAGGATATTTAATTTACTTCTATAAAGATACTAGCTTCTATTATAATAAAACTAATAAAACATATAACTTCATGAAAAAACATTCACTTACAATGCGATAATCAACATTTGAACATCCACATAATCAATATATTGACTTCCAGTAATAGTTCTTCTAAAACCTCAAAAGATCTATAAAATATAAAATTACTTATTTTTATACATCTTGAATAATCTAAATGGGGACTCCCTAGGTCTGGTAACCATCCTATTCACTTTTCAATTCATCATGTGTTCTAATATCATTTTACATCTCTATGTCACTAAATATAACTACTATGTCATCAAATCCAACACATAGAATCCATGTTATAATATTCTCTCCTCTTGAATTTTGTTTATAATACTACTATAATTAACATGGCACCTTTAAAAACTAATTGTAACATCCCGTTACATTTTTAGGTACTTTTGATGTCTCTAAGTGCCTTTGTTTTAGAGTAGTGACTTGGGGGTGAGTTTGGGTGAAATTTTAAGTAAAACAAAAAAGGAAATGGCTTGTGGAAGGTTTGCACACGGTTTGATAAACTGTGCGATCAAACCGTGCCAACATAGCAGCACTGGATAGTGGGGTACGCACGGTGTGCGCACGGTTTGGTAAACCGTGTGACTAAACCATGCGGACCAGAAACCCTGGACAGTGAGATCAGCACGGTGTGCGAACAGTTTGACAAACATTGTGGGCAAACCATGCGGTCACTTGAAATTAGATCTTTAAATTGGGGATCTCAGCCGTTTTTCCTCTAAATGCTTCGTTTTTCCTCCTAAGTGGCCCTCACTTGAGATTTGTCTTCTCCTGGGGTCAGAGAAGGTTCTCCCTTTGTTCTCGAGGCAATCCAAAGGCTCCTCTTGGTGAATCAAAGTGGTATTCTCAAGGTATCTGATCGTTCTTCTTCTTTCTTGATCAGTTTCTTAGATCTACTTAGATCTACTTCTTCTCTTCCCTTGATTTCTTATATCTATGCCCGTTATGGGTAGATATAAGTGTGTAAATTCCAAAATGATGAGTTTTGGTCTTGGTCTTGCTAGGGGAGGGGATCTAGGAAGGGTTTTTGGAGGATCAACTGGGATTCTTGAGCGTTCTTCAATAGTTTTGGTGTTGGTCAAAACCTTCGAGGTAGGTGGTTCCGTCCCAACTTGCTGAATTGATTATCTTCATTGCTTGATTTACTTCACTTGTTTATATTAATTCAATTCCTTTGAATTGAGATATTTGGATTGATTTTGGCATGAGAATTTCGAAAACCCCTAATTCCATTGAATTGGGGTGTGTTTGTTTATGGAAATTGGATAATTTAAATTGTGGAATTTAAGTTATGTATTTGATAGAAATGTTTTCAATTGAATTATTGATTTCAATTGTGGAAATAAATTGTGAAATGATGGAATTGTTTTTCAATGGATTTCAAACTGGTGAAAATGGCTTAAAATGTTTTTATAGAAACCCATTGGTTTTATCTTGCGAAAGGGCATGTTTTTTAATAAAACATGTTGTGGTTTTAAATGGAATGGAATTGGCACTTTGAAATGGAAGAATGGGATTGATCGTGTTTTAAGCATTCTTAAAATAGTTCGCCCATCATGTAAGAGAGCATGAAAGCCTTATGTAGTTTGTGAGTTATTTGGATACACTCTACGATATGACAACGTTTTAAAACATACTTGTGGCGGGTCACATCCCCGATGGGTTGGTGACAAGTCTCCTTTGGCCAGTGTCATAGGGACTGTGTATACACATTTTGCTGAGTTCACATAGAGAGTGCAGAATCCCATAACTGATTAATACTATCGTACCTTTTTTCAGATGACCATGTTGCTCGCCTAAATATTTATATGTTATGTATAAATGTTTTCTAATGCTTTTGAACTGCTTTACATGCCTTCTGATTTTACATAAACTGTTTTATGTAACTGTTTTTATTTTATCCAATGTCTTAAAAGTATTTCATTATTGTAAAACCTTGCTTGGTGAACTTTCCTTTACTTGAAAATGTATAGCATGATTTGTTAAAAATATCCTTTCACATTGCCAAACTCTTTTACTTTAAAATTGAAAGTTTTTATTTGTATAATATTTATTTGGATTCTGTTATGGAATCTCGGGTGGTATCCTACTGGGCTTAGGCTCACACCCAACTTTTTCCTTTGGGTGTTTGTAGACCTCCTTCTTCTAGGTTCGTGCAAGGGGAAAGGATCACTTGGAGGTGGGTCTAGCTGTTGAGTTTTCAATATGGTGAGTTGTGTCCTCGGGGGCTTTGGGGTGGTTTTCCTATTTTATGTACTTGGGTTGTAGTACTTCGGGCTTTCTGTGCCTCTTTGTTTTCTGGTACAATGCACCCAGTGGAGTTTCCTTGTTATGCATAATGTTTGTTTTACTCTTGCTTCTGCGTCCTTGTGGAAAATTCATTCCCACTTGTATGTTTTACAATACCAGGTGCTAGTCGCCGACCCGTGGGGATCGGGAACGCCCTTCGAGCTATGTCAGGGCCGGCTCGGTTATCAGGTTACCAGGGTACCCGGGCTGGTTCATAAAAAATTGGTATCATAGGGAGATTTGTTGAACATCTTTCCTTGATGGCAGTATGCATTTGTGTTTTCCTGTCGAGACTTATGAGGTAGTTGTGATTGAGTGCCTGGCCAGCTCTCACCGCAATGAACCTTAAGTCACCAGGGGTAGTTAGGGAAATAAGACATGTGGATTAGTTCTAGTATTTTCCCTATTTTGATATGGATATAGTGGAATCCAAATCTTGTTTATTCGTTCTTTTAAGAGTAGATTTCCTTGTTACTCGGTTGGTATCTTAATATCTGTCCTTTCTGGTGTTGTGTAGCATCATGCCTCCAAAAAGACGTGGGAATCAGATCCTAAAATAGGCTACTGCTAAAACTCAGAAAGAGATACCTGTTGTGGATCTGAGTCTGGTTGAGGTGATCGTTCGCACTATCCAAGCTCTAGGACAGGCACCACCTCCAGTCCCTATTCAGACTCCAGCTTTAGATCCTCAAAGTGATATTATCTGAAGTCTTTCTCAAGAGTTCCTACGCCAGAAGTCCCCAGTTTTCAAAGGCTCCACTGACCCTCAATATGATGAGGAATGTTTGAGTAAGATTGAACTTCTGTTTTGGTTCTTGGATACACCTGAAGTAAACAAGGTGAATTGTGCCACCTTCGTGCTGGAGGGACCAAGCAAGAGATGGTGGGACATGATGGTGATGGAAGGGAACGACGAGGGTTTGGGGTGGAAAGACTTTAGGTTTCTTTTCACTGAGGAGTTCTATCCAGAATCAATGGTGGTGGCCAAGGCTGTGGAGTTTTTCAAGCTTGAGTAGGACAACAAAACCATGACTAAGTACTCAAATCGCTTTGCTGAATAAGTATAGTTTTATCCTGAAATTTTATCTAATGAGAGGATGAAGGCTCGACAATTTGAGTTGGGGATTCAATTAGATATTCATTCTCATATTTTCTTATTGAAGTTTCCCACTTATGTTGATGTGTTAGATAGGTCGATGATGGTTGAGATGGACCTAGCAGGAAATTCAGGGTTAAAGGGAGTTTCTTTTCCTTCTTGTGACAGTGTTGGTCCCTTTAAAGGGAAAAAGAAGCGCGACATATCATATGGTAGTTCTTGACATCAGAGTCATTCTAGACATCTGGTAGCACCAGGAGGGGCTTCTTTGACTTTCTATCAGTGTGGAAAGACGGGGTATTATAGAGTGTTTGTGCTGAGGAACCCAAGAACTATAGCTCCTACGGACGTTTGGGGCACTTACATAGATTCGGCCATCACTTCTCTACTCCACATAGTAGAACAGGATATTCAACACCTCCAGAAACTATGGGGAAATCAAATGCTTCACATGCTAAAAGGTTTCGGCCATAGGCATCAAGAATGAAGAATCTTCACGTAGTGGAAGACTCGCTAGAGGTAGCTGAAGTAGGTCATGTGACTGTGAGAGGTACCATCACTATAGATTCATCCTTAGGGACATCACTTTTCAATACTGGTGCAGCTCACTCTTTTTTTAAACTCATATTGTTAATATACTTAATCTACCCATGGAAATTTTGTCTTGTGCGATGGATATTACTACACCTCTTGGTACGGTGAGAGAGAAGGGTCTCTGTAGTCCTTCTTGTGTCTTTTTTCTATCAAATGTCGAGCTTGTTTGGATCTTTTTGGTTCTCGACATGAAATCATTTGACTTCATATTTGGGATGGATTGGATCATCGCCAATAAAGCCCCGATTGATTTTCACCTCCTATGGGTCTACCTTACTACACCCAGTGGTGTGCCTTTTGTTTTTCAATGAGAATGGGACCCCAGGTCAGGCAGAGCCAGACCTTCTTATCCAGAGATGGGAAAAATTATATCAGTGATTTCTTTTGTTCTAAAGAAAGATCCAACGAGTGGTAATCTTCCTCCAGTCGTCGCTGAGTTTCAGACGTGTTTCCTTCTGACTTCTCTAGTATGCCACTGGTAAGGGATATCTATTTTTCAATTGAGTTAATGCCTGGTACTCAACCGGTTTCTATCCCTTCTTACCGAATGGCTCCAGCCGATGTAAAAGAACTGAAGTCTCAGTTGGAAGATCTTCTTGAGAAAGGTTTTATACGCCCGAGTGTGTCACCTTGGGCAGCACCAGTTCTCTTCACCAAGAAGGCCGATGGTTCTCTATGCTTATGTGTTGATTATAAAAATCTCAATAGATTTACGATAAAGAAAAAGTATTTGTTACCACGAATTGATTATTTCTTTGACCAATTGAAAGCGGCAAAGTGGTTTTCAAAAATTGATGTTCGATCTGGTTACCATTTGTTGAGGATAAAGTAAGCTGACATTCCGAAAACCACCTTTCGAAGTAGGTATGGCCATTATGAGTACCTTGTCATGCCCTTCGGCCTAAAAAATGCTCATGTAGTTTTCATGGCCTTGATGAACAAATTTTTCCATGAGTATTTGGATACTTTCATGGTAGTATTTTTGGATGAAATCCTTGTATACTCCAAGTCTGAGGAGGATCATGTGCTTCATCTTAGGAAAGTTCTAGGTCTTTTACGAAATCACCGTCTTTATGCGAAGATTTCAAAGTGTGATTTCTGGATTCGGGAAGTGAAATTATTGGGACATGTCGTGTCAGAAAAAGGAATATCAGTTGATCCTGAAAGGTGAAGGCTGTTATGACTTGGGAACAACCACGAAATGTTTTGGAGATTCAGAGCTTCTTGTGCTTAACAGGATATTATCGTCGGTTTGTTAAACACTTATCAAAGTTAGATTCTCAAAGGACTTCTCTGACTCGAAAGGGAGTGATGTTTCCTGGAATGAAAAATGTTAGAGTTCTTTTGTTGAGCTAAAGCGTCTTTTTACTTCTGCACCGGTGTTAACTCTTCCCGAGGCTAGGGCAGGCTGTGTGGTCTTATGCGATGCATCGGGTTTAGGTTTGGGATGAGTCCTTATGCAAGGTAATCATGTTGTTTTCTATAGGTCCCGTGAACTTGAGCCTCATGAGAAGAGCTATCCTACCCATGACCTTGAACATGAAGCTATAATGCAGGCAATCAATTGTTGGCGACATTACCTTTATAGACAAAGGTTTACTGTGTTTTCAGACCACAAAAGCTTGAGTTATATCTTCTCTCAAAATGATTTGAATCTCTGCCAAAGGCATTGGGTGGAGTACCTGCAATCTTTCAACTTTGAAATTGCATACACCCCACGGAAAGGGAATGTAGTTGTAGATGCGTGAAGCAGGAAACCATCATCTCATAATGTGAAAGAATCTTCAGAAGAGTGGAGTTTAATGGATCTTTTTTCTCAGTTGCATATTGGAGTTCAGTGGAAGGGGAATGAAGTTTCTTTATCCGGTGTTCATTTGACTTCTGCTCTACTCGAGTTAATTCTTCAGGAACAACAAATGGATGATGAATTATGTGGAAATACAGACTCTCTTTCTGGTGGGGAGACCGACACCTTGTGGTCATTCTCCAAAGAGGGTGTTCTATGTTATCAAAACCATTACGTTGTGCCGTTATTAGTAATGAAGGATGCGATGAGGGATTTCCATAACTCTCAGTGGGTTGTGCACCCAGGGACCACGAAGATGTTCTATGATATACAACAAAAGTTTTGGTGGCCAGGTATGAGACGATACATTGCTGAGTTTGTATCTAATTTCTTTACATGCTAGAAGGTGAAAGTCGAGCACCAAAAACCTTCGGGTTTGCTTCAACCACTTCCAGTCCCTACATGGAAGTGGGATGAAATCTCAATGGACTTTGTGGTTGGGTAACCTCAAACCCAGAGGAAGAGGAATGCGATATGAGTTGTGATCAACAGGCTGACCAAGTCGGCTCAGTTTATACCTAATCGAGATACAACCAAAGTTTAGGAGTTGGGAAATATCTATGTGAATGAAATTGTTCGTTTTCATGGAGTTCCATCTACAATAGTCTATGATAAGGATCCTCAGTTTACTTCTCACTTTTGGAGAGGCCTTCAAGAGTCACTGGGATCTCAGGTCCATTTGAGCATGACCAACCATCCATAGTCAGATGGAAAGACAGAGAGATCTATTCAGATCCTTGAGGGCATGATCCGCGGTTGTGTTGTCGACTTTGGTGGATCTTGGGATGATCATCTGGGGTTAGCTGAGTTTTCTTATAACAGCAGTTACCAATATGCGATTAAAATGGCTCTTTTTGAGGCATTGTATGGCCGTCCATGTAAATATCCTTTACGTAGTTTGGATATTGGTTAAAGTTCTTTGGTAGGACTGAGTTTGGTCCAAGAGACGACATCTAAGATCCAGTTGATTTATCATAGAATGTTGACAGCGCAAAGTCGGTGCCAGTCTTATGCTGACCGTCATCGTAGACCTTTAGAGTTCTTCAGTTGGTGACCAGATGTCCTTGAAAGTTTCACCCCGTTTAGGTCATCGATGGCTTGGGAGGCAAGGTAAGCTTGCTCCTCATTTTGTGGGACCTTTTGAGGTTGTTGGTCTTCTGGGAAAGGTTGCTTACCGTCTTTCTCTACCACCACAGCTGACGTCGATACATAACATGTTCCATGTATCACAGTTACGGAAGTACCTCTCCGATCCATCTCATGTTGTGAGCTGGAGTGATCTTGAAATTGAACCAGATTTATCTGTGACTGAACGACCAGTCAGGAATGTTGATTCTGAGACCATGGTACTTCATGGGAAAATGATACCTCTGGTCTGTATACTTTGGCACCTTGGTTCAGATTCTCATGATATGTGGGAAAGGGAGGCACTAATGAGAGATCAGTGGCCTCATCTTTTTGACGTAGAGGTTTCTTCATAGGCCTTCTGGGGACATAAAGGTCTTATTGTGGGGAGTTTGTTACATCCCATTACATTTTCAGGTACTTTTGATGTATCTAAGTGACTCTATTTTGGAGTAGTGACTTGGGGGTTCGTTTGGATGAAATTTTAAGTAAAACAAAAAGGCAATGGCTCTTTCACTGTTTGCGTACAGTTTGATAAACCGTGCGATCAAACTGTGCCAACCTAGCAGCACTGGGCAGTGGGGTACACACAGAGTGCGCACGGTTTGGTAAACCGTGTGACTAAACCATGCGTACCAGCCAACCTGGACAGTGATATCCGCACGGTGTGCATACGTTTTGACAAACCGTGTGACCACTTAAAATTAGATCCTTAAATTGTGGATCTCAGCCGTTTTGCCTCTAAATGCTTCGTTTTCCCTTATAAGTATCCCTAACTCGGGATTTTTCTTCTCCTGGGGTCAGATAAGGTTATCCCTTTGTTCTGGAGGCGATCCAAAGGCTCCTCTTGGTGAATCGAAGCGGGATTCTCAAGGTATGTGATCGTTCTTCTTCTTTCTTGATCGGTTTCTTAGATCTACTTAGATATACTTCCCCTCTTCCCTTGATTTATTATATCTATGCCCGTTATGGGTATATCTAAGTGTGTAAATGCCAAAATGATGAGTTTTGGTCCGGGTATTGCTAGGGGGTGGGATCTAGGACGGTTTTCTGGAGGATAAACCGGGATTCTTGAGTGTTCTTCAACAGTTGTGGTGTTGGTCAAAACCTTCGAGGTAGGTGGTTCCATCCTGACTCACCGAATTGATTATATTCAATGCTTGATTTATTTCACTAGTTCATTTTAATTCAATTTCATTGAATTGAGATATTTGAATTGGTTTTGGCATGAGAATTTGGAAAACCCCCAATTCCATTGAATTGGGGTGTGTGTGTTAATGGAAATTGGATAATTTTAATTGTGGAATTTAAGTTACGTATTTGATGGAAATGTTTTCAATTGAACTATTGATTTCAATTGTGGAAATAAATTGTGAAATGATGGAATTGGTTTTGAATGGATTTCAAACTGGTGAAAATGGCTTAAAATGTTTTGATAGAAACCCATAGGTTTTAACTTGTGAAAAGGAATGTTTTTGAATAAAACCTGTTGTGGTTTTACATATAATGGAATTGGCACTTTGAAATGGAAGAATGTGATTGATCGTATTTTATGCATTCTTAAAATAGTTCACCCATCATGTAACGGCGCATGCAAGCCTTATGTAGTTAGTGAGTTATTTGGATACACTCTATGATACTACAATGTTCTAAAACATACTTGCGGTGGGTCTCATCCCCGATGGGTTGGTGACGAGTCTCCATTGGCTAGTGTCATAGGGACGTGTGTATACACATTTTGTTGAGTTTACATAGAGAGTGCGGAATACCATAACTGATTAATACTATCATACATTTTGGTAGATGGCCATGTTGCTTGCCTAAATATTTATATGTGATGTATAAATGTTTTCCAATGTTTTTGAACCGCTTTACATGCCTTATAATTTTACATAAAATGTTTTATGTAACTATTTTTATTTTATCCATTTTCTTAAAATTATTTCATCTTTGTAAAACCATGCTTGGTGAACTTTCCTTTACTTGCAAATGTATAGAATGATTTGTTAAAAATATTCTTTTCTATTTCCAAACTTGTTAACTTTAAATTTGAAAGATTTTATTTGGATAAGATTTATTTGGAATCTGTTATGGAATCTCTGGTGGTATCCTACTGGGCTTAGGCTCACACCCTACTTTTGCCTTCGGGTGTTTGCAGACCTCCTTCCAAGTTTGTGCAAGGGGAAAGGATCACTTGGAGGTGGATCCAGTTGTCGAGTTTTCAACGTGGTAAGGTGTGTCCTCGAGGGATTTGGGGTGGTTTTCCTGTTTTATGTACTTGGGTTGTAGTACTTTGGACATTTTGTGCCTCTTTGTTTTCTGGTACAATGTTCCCAGTGGAGTTTCTTTGTTATGCGTACTGTTTGTTTTACTCTTGCTTCCACATCCTTGTGGCAAATTCATTTCCACCTGTATGTTTTACAATGCTAGGTTCTAGTCGCTGACCTGTGGGGATCGGGAACGCCCTTCGGGCTATGTGAGGGATGGCTCGGTTATCGGGTTACCAGGGTACCAGGGCTGGTTCGTGACACTAATTTATTAAAATCAATGTATGGGATTATAGTTATTTCTAATCAGTCGTCCTTTGTAAATCAAATGATATTTTATTCTTATATATATATTTCATTTAATTATCTTCCCTTTTCACATAGAATTTATTATGGGTATATATTCTTATCTCCAATTCCCCATAATTTAATTTTTATTCATTTTAGTTTCACACGGTTAAGGATAATACGATAAATTTTTGTAAAATTTAATTCAATCGGTTTTGATTATTAATTTTCAGTTAACTGTTTATTACAATGACTTAATTTTGTTCAAAAAATTATTATTGGATAATTTTTTTCTACATTCAATGTTATTTTAGAGGGAGGTATTTAATATTAAACAATGTTTTCCTTAATTAAAATTGTTTTTCTAGAGTGGAATGAAGAAATATAGAATCACAGTAAATGAATAGACACAACAATAGATTGTAAGTTTCACATTCTTGATTACAAATTTTATTATCTATTTTATAACAAAATAGTTCATTTATATTAGTAACAGTGTTCTTTGGAGGCCCATTTCAAGAATAAAGTTAAAAAATTTGTCTCAAAATGATCATTTTCACCAACAATTAGGAGATGAAAACCATCGGAGAGTATGCTATCAACCATGTTAGAGTTTTTCCCTACTAGATATTAGCCCAAATAAGGTGATAGTTTTGGTAGAACTGAGTTTGATGTGGATCATGCATAGGCAACACATGCTCATACAGAGGAAGAATAGGCAAAAAAATATCCCCATAGGAATGTGAATAGAGTCAAATAGCCAACACGGAATTTATGCAAGTTATTATAGCCGTATTTACATCACTTACATAAGGTACTACTAATTGTTTTGATACATACATATTGATGATGAATTCATTATATGATGCTTTGGGAAATGATGGTAATGGTCTTATTAGTGGTTAAGACAGTGAAGTTCTTAGTGATGGTGATGGTGATGGTGATGGTGATGTTGAGGATGATGGTGAGGATGATGGTGAGGATGGTAATGATAATGATAGTGATATTGATGATGATGGCGATGACATTGGTTGTGATGGGAGAGATAACAATCCTTTAAAACTTTTACTAATATTTATGACACAGGATGTTTGGTGATTGGATTTTAATTCATATATGTAATGTTTAAAATGTGTGTTATCATGGGTTGAATTCATTAATTAGTTTCTTTAATTTTTTATATTGACTGGAAGAGGTTTGGGTACAAGTGTTTTAGTGCCTACAGGTGTAGGTGTTTTAATATTTTTTCATGTTTTGGGCTATGTTGGGGGGGAGTACAGGTATCTTGGTGTCTACTAATGTTTGTATGATTTGGTCCAGGTGGGGGGGGGGTACTGGCTACCAAGGTAAGGTAATTATATAAAAATAGTTTTCAAAACTATTACTATATAAATATACCAATAACTTAATTAAATCATTGGTATAGTGTGAAGACAAGAAATGCTAAACCAATTGTTTATAGAACAATTTGTATACCTATATTCCAATTTTTTTATGAAACTGTTGGTAAATTGTCAACCCATGTGACATATAAAAACAGTTTATTGAGAATTGTTGTTATAGGGAAATACCCACGACATTATAGCCAATGGTTTGGAGAACTATTTTTATAGCCTATAATAACAGTTATACAACCTATACTAACGGTTCTTAACCATTGGTGTTTCTTATTTTTTCAGAAGTAATGTTTTATGAAAAAATGTGGGAAATAAAGCTGATTTCATGAGTAAGTAAATGATTATTTATGCTCAAAGCATATCATGTTAAATTAAAACTATCTTTTATCATCTCATGGTTTTAAAATGACTAACAAGTTTATTTATTTATTTTTATATTTCACTTTCTAATCATTTTTTTCTCATGCCACATTTAAAAAAATCATAGGGTTTAAGGACAACAAAGAAAAATGATGTGAAGTTGAAAGTCATGATGATTTTTTATGAAGATAAAATGTATTTCTTTTTAAAAGTTTTATATTGTGGAAAGATGGATACTGAGTATATGTGAAAAATGTGTAATACATTGGTTTGTTATGTAAGTTTTATGACTTAATTTTCTAAAAATATAAACTATAAAAATCATATAAAATGTAATGAAAACACTAGGGTGAAAACGGAAGTATATGGGATGAGGATTTAAAAAATTTCACTTGTGATTGATGTAACTATATCATCAACAGTGAAGCAAAACCTAATACAGCTTCCAAGGATCCCAAATGAGTAAATTTTAGAAATAAATGAAATAAACAATTAATTCATTTGACTTGATATCACATTTGTCAACCGGTCGTCTCTAGAATCCATTTCTTGGCGGAATAGAATCCATGTTCCTCTATATCATCCACACATGCTTCAAAAGTTTGTATGAATGTCATCCATAAAATTTCATGTGCTATCATAGAGATTCAAGGAAAATTTTGACATACAGATGATCACCACATTTGCATTCCTTTAATAAGTGAAGGATAGCTCAATCTAGTTACTTGGATAAAGAGATTCATTCTCTAGGGAGTGGGATTGAGGTGAGAATTACTATAAATAAATGAGAACTAAATTGTTTCTTTATGAGATCCTCCTCTCCTTTATATAGTTAGACAATGAAATTCCCAGAATTTCTTCCATAAACCTTGAATATTTTTTACTCACTAAGTAAACAATAAATGTTGTGTTTTGAGAAGCTATAAATTTCATAAATTTCATTTATATTTTCATCACTTTACCTATAATATTATAAATATAATGCATAATAAAACTGGGCCATTAACTCAACTCGTTGTTCCTAAAAATATTTAATGAATATTAAATATTAAAATAATATTTTTGCATATAATATTTTCCATCTATTTCATTTAACATTTATAAATACATTTAATAAATAAATTTAATACCAATTACTCTTAACATTAATAATATGAATTTATTTTTTCATAGAGATCGTATATTCTCAGACATCACTCTGACCCTGGTGGTCGGTCCCACTATGTCCTAAACTCCTATTAATCATAATAGGATAGAGTTTTAAAAATTGTTAGTGTGTAAACCTTTAGGTCCTTATCTCAACTGTAGTGAATACTATTAATAGACTAGGAGCGAAGTCATTCAACCCATTATAACCCATAGAAACATAAGGAAATTTTATACCAATGAAAACCATTCATATGAACACACACCATGTAATATTGGGTAAAGCAGAAGTACAGTTCGTGTCATCATCCTTCCATGCTTTATTATTCATTGACCTAACTAGATAGACTTACCTTATAGGGACCTATACATTCTATAAATTTATATTACATCATATTATATGAAAATTCATTATATAACATTATGATCCATGCATGAATCTTATAGGACTAGTGTATTTGGAAACATGGAAACGTAAATAACTTGTTTGTATGTTTCTACCATTAGGTTCTTCACAACTATCACCCTTATTAGACATATCATATTTAAAATCATTCTTCATAACCTGGGGAAAGGAAACATAGGAAAGGGTGAGCTCAGATATGCAGTAAGGGTAAACAAGGGAGACATTACTAATATAATAAGTATAACATGAGAATAAGTGTATGAGAACATGAGTTCAAAATTTTAAAACCATACCATACATATCATAGATAAAAATAATCATTCATGGAATAACGCTTGGTAGTTTATGAGACATGAATCAAAAGGAATCAAAGAACATAATCCACGAGATCATAATATTTTAAGAACACATGGAATTTTTTCTAACACATAAGCATGAAAAACCATTTCCTTAGTAGTCATGGCTCACTGCCAAAACTACCATGGTAGATTAGGTTCACTCCCCAACCCATTTTAGCAGTCAAATATAATCCCTATGACTATCATAGTGGATATTTTCCCTCACTTAACTAAGTTAACTCATTATTTCAGACCTATTTATCTCATTAGAATCAAATTTTACCCAATACATTAGATGTTTGTATAATTTTGAGCCCACCTACCTTATAATTAATATCATAAATAATTTTTTCACATGTTTAAAAAACTTTCATGATATCATAACCTTTTAAAATTAATTAGGTTTCATAAACATTTCATCATTTCATCATTTCATCAAAGCATAACCCATTGAAAATAAATGGGTTTCATTTTTTAATTAACCCATGAGAATAAGACGAGTTTCATATAATCATTCTTAAATTGTAATCATCATAATCTATACAAGGAAATAAAGTGGAAGGTATCATTGGATTATATCTCAAGTAATTCATAAGTAACATTAAGGATGTTATCATGGATAAAAAATTCATTAAAAGATAAATGAAACATTTCTTGAGGAAAATTGTCTTTCGACATCTAAATCACTTATTTAAAACATAAAAATTTCCAAAATATCAAGGAATAAACTTTCTGTTAAATGACCCTTGAATTTTTTATAGTAATATTCTAAAAATTTAGTGGTTAGGATTGTGGGAAATTATGTTCATTGTGTATAAGTTAAAATAAAACATTTATTTTAAACTTTAATAAAAAACTGAAAAAGTACCTTATTCAGAAGAAGAAAAGAAGATTACTTCTAAATTTTTTTTAAAAAAATTAAATTATGGGTAAAAATGAATTTAAAATATCATAGTAGAATATTAAAAATCTTCTTGAAAAAGTTTTTATAAAAAATGAATATGGAAGGAAAAGTATTTTCGATCAATGATAGAAATACGTTTTATTTTCCTTAAAACATTTTTTAGGTCTCCTGATTACTTAAGGTGAGGAAAATGAAATTGAAACGTGAATTCTCAATAATTAACCATGGGAGAATAAAACCGATGATTTTATGGATTGGTAAATAACAATATTTCATCAACAAAAACTTAATCATCAACAATCCCAATAAACAATGTGATTTCCACATAACACCCTTACCACTTGGTGTCTTTTGAATTTTAAGCCACATAAAATAAAAAATTCAAATAAAACATTTTATTTCCATGTAAATAAAAATACTCATTATATAACATGTCAAAGGGGATGTATATACACCTTATGAAATAATGTTGATGCATATTATATCATATATACTAAAGAAGTCAATTTGAGACGATAAACCCTTACCATGAGTTTGACATGCTTCAAATATTCTCTAGCCTCAGGTATAATAAATTAAATTTTTTAGAATTATATAAACAATCATGTACATAATTTTAATACCATATGTTATCCTCTAGTAACATTTAAATTCTCTTTTCTTAATAATTCATTATTAAAATCGTTGTTTCTAGGGGTAAACATTATTTTTCTTCATGAGAATTTTAGTTTGGTAGTTCCATTTCTTGTATAGTTTTCAAGGTAAAACTATCTCCATAATGGTAATAATGATATAAATATTATATATATTCAATATATACATATTTTTAATCATCCATAATAAGTATAGATTGAAAAATTACTTACATTGTTCATGGAGAGTCTAAGTCGTACGTATGCATGAACATTGTTTTCCATTTTTGATGGGTTAAAAAAAAGAAAAAAAATAATAATTCGCATTTAATAAATCATTATTATATCATATATATCTTATATTTTCATTAAATATTCTATTTTTACCATCCATGTAAAATGTAAATGAAAATGAAACACATCACTTCGTTGAGTTAGTAGTCCACACATATGCACGAGCAACATTGTCATTTTCCAAAGGATTAGAAGGTAATATGTTAGATAAAATATTATAATTAAATAATAATAATAATTTAATAAATATAATATATAAACATGAAATAAATAATAATAATATTCCATGAAATATGGTGATAGAAAATTTATTGTATCTCTATGTGGAGACGGTAAGTTGTATGTACACACAACTGATACGTTCACTTCACAATTCAGGGAAAGAGGTAGAAAAAATGTTGTTTCATACTCATAATAACAATTCATAATATATAATATACTTATGTTATTATTTTATCAGTAATATAACATATTTATATGAGGTAAAACAACAATTAAAAAGAAAGTGATTTGTTAAGGATATTACCTCAACTTTGAAACAACTCCTTTAGATATCCTATTAGGGGCCTTAGGGTAGGAATTTTGGGGATAACATAACCTCTATAATGTGTGTAGGGTATTTTGGGAGAGTATTATTACGTCTTTTTTGATATAGAAGGATGAAATAGATATAAACAAGAGAAAGGATAGGTTCCCTTTTATATGTGAGAGGAGGGCCCCTCTTGGATTTTCATAAATGATTAAAACATAACAATGTCATTATCTATCTCAAATTCATCAAAAAGTAAACTTTTTTTAAGATAATATTGTATTGGGTTTAAATCACATTAAATAATAAAATCTTGATAGGTTGAAGTGGTGTTTTAAAACATATCTTTTGTTTTAAAACCTTATTTAACTTATTTTAACATTAGAAAAAGTAACATCTTTTCCATACTTAAAGAGTTATAATTTTACATATAAGTTAAAAATTGCATCATAAATGGAAAATGTATAAACTTATAGAACAAATATTATCCTCACATTTATATTTAATTATTTTTATTATTTTTAAATAATTTAACAAAATATTATTTTGATAAAATATCATTAGTGCCAATTTTAGAACTATTCATTTAATTTGACTTAAATGACATATGTTAATTATTTAATTTGAATATAAAACTTTAATAAAATACTAATATATAATATTAATTTATATAAGTCCTAGAACATTATAACCCATCCAAATTATATTACTTTAAATATTTTTAAAATCATTAGTTTTACTTTTCTATTAATTGAAGAAATATTGTGTCAGCGTTGCATAAGAATTTAAGGTAATTATATAATTATTAAAAATTAAAAATAAATTTACATAGTGAAAATAATTTCATCCTTCTCAAAAGAAAAATTTATATTCCTTCATAACTAACTTTTTTCTTTATGTGGACACATAATGTATATTTAAAAGTAAAAGATTTATATTTTAAATTTTTATTTTCAATAAATATTATATATGTCATTTTCATTGAATGTGTCCCTTAACTATTTAAACTTTAATACTAATATGATAAGGGTCAAATTACCATCATCCAATAATACTTAAAATGAAACCTTGATAACCTAAACATTTATTTTTAACTTAGTTTAACTTTTTTACCCTTTACCAAGGTGATAAATTTTTACACGATTACTATTTATAATGCCCAAAAATAAAAGGGACCTCTATACCAAATTTAGAACACCTCATTATAAATATATATTCAATTTTTAAAAATTCAATTTCTATAAGTTGTATAAATAAATTTTAAAAATAAACATGTAAAATGAGGTGAAAACAACTTTTTTAAAAAATATCTTTTTAAGAATAATTTTTTTTCTTATCCCATGCATAGAAAAAAAATGAGTGTTAAAAAAATTTGGTTAAAAATATCATACGTAAATTTAATTTAAATAATTCACCAATATTGATTAATTTAATTTATTAAGATAAAAATACATTAGGCATTTAAAAACTGATTTTCATTAACAAATATTTTATTTACAAATGATTCTTATTCTTATTAATTCAAAAAAAAAATTTCATTTTATACATATATAAGATAAGTTTTTCATAATTTAGCTAGTTATATTCATACTCAGCAATCCAACAACTTGATGATTTCTATCACATAATAATATTTTAATAGTATATTGTTTTCATTTAACCTTAGTGTTGTGTATAACACAATCTATCAAAGAAATTAAATATTTTAAAGAGAATTATAATCTAAAATATAGATTTGTTACATTATACGCATTAAAAATGAATTTCACCATAATAATTCATCACTCTAAAGCAAAAAAATGAGTATTTATATGTTCTATTACAACCTTGGGATCCTGAGTAGATTTTTTAAATTTCTAATTCCTCCAAAGAACTTTCACAGGGTGAATAGTCTTATTTCATACCACATAATCCGCATGATCTATGATTTATAATGGTTCTTCTTAAAAATAAGGATCATGCTTGAGTGTTAGGACATCTTTCTTTAGTATATGTGGTGGATTGGGTATGTACTTCTTTAGGAAATATACATGGAACACATCATAAACTTGAGAGAGGTTTGGTGGGAGTTCCAAATGATTAGCTACCATCCCTAATCAATTAAGAGTATTAAAAAAGAAAATATTACTAGGTCTCATATTTCCTTTATTTCATAATCCCATAACCTTAATCCTTGGTGAAATTCATAGGAAAACCTTATCACTAAATTTTAATTATATATTCGGATGATGATTCTCGGCATAACTTTTCTATTGACTCTGAGTTGCCTTGATGTGATTCCAAATAGATTCGACTTTCTCTGCCATTTACTTAACTAGATCATGTTTCAATAACATTCCTTCTCCAACCTCATCATAGAATGTTGAAATCCCACACTTATTTCTATAGGGGGCTTCATAAGGATCCATCTAAATTCTATAGTGAATGATATTATTGTATGAAAACCCTATTAGGAGAACATATTGATCCAAACCATCTCAAGAGAACAAGGTCTCAATATATCCTTCAAGATTAGAATGGTTCTATCATACTTTCTATCTACATGAGGATGATAAGTAGTACTGAAACATAACTCTATTTCCATATCCAACTGAATAATTTTCTAGAACTTTGAGGGAAACCTTGTTCCTTTATAGAATACAGTAGAATATTGAACTCCATGAAACCTTACCACTTATGTACTGTTTCTCTTTGAAATATAATAAAGATGTATATATATAGTATCTAAATGAAATAATGGTTTATGTAATTGTAAGTTGATCCACATCAACCTAAATCTAATTATGGAATTTAGCTGTTTTGGGGAGTAAAATGAAAAAATACATTGTAATGTTTTACATTTCTATTCTGGTATGAGTAATGGTTGTAACATCCCCTTAGACTTCTATACCTTAGCCTAAACTTGATATCATACCAAGAACCAATATACATATTCTGTATTATGTCCCTTCATGATATCCCACTAGAATACTCCTTCCTCTATCTATACATCATTATAATTCCCTGAAGAATAAATGATGATGAACTATGAGTCTTACCCAATAACTCATTCTTCAAAAATAGTATTGATGGGAAACAAACCGGGTTCATGAACCTTATCATTCTTTCACAATCAAAGTTGATATCAGCAATATTTCTAAACTTCTTCTATATTTCGAAATATTTATAATCCATCTCTTTAATCCTCACATGGATATATGGTTAAACACTCATTTGAGAAAGATAATATATATCCCCTTCCTTTAATATTTCAAGATCCATCCTTAGAAAATATTGAAATATTAGATCTTTTGTAATCCTCACCAATAATAATCCATAGTAATCCTTTCAACTCAGAGCATCTTCTACCTTATTCCCTTTCTCAAGGTGGTAATTTATTGGGTAGTTATAATCTTTAATCAACTCCAAAGAACATTTTTGGAACATATTCAACTATTTATAAGTGAATTTATACTTTAAAGTTTTTTGATCATTATATATATCACTCCTTTCTCCATAAAAATAATGCATCCACATCGTTAATACAAAAATTACCACATCTAACCCTTAATCATGATTGGGGTAATTTTTCTCAAGAACCTTCAATTGGAATGGGGATCAAGGTATCACCATATCATTATACATGAGGAAACATTCCAATCCCTTCATTGATGCATCACTATAGATTGCAAACCCTTATCTACAGTAGGGTAATATAATGGTGGATGCACTGACTAAACTTATCTTCAATTCTTTGAAATTTTCTTCAAATTCATCAGTCCAATTGAACATGGATCCCCTCAAAGTTAAATTGTTAATTGGATTATAAATTCATTATAAATTATCCACAATGAACATAAAATATACATAAAAAACTATAGACCACAGTCATAATTGTTGGCCTATGAGAATGTTTAATAACATCCAACTCTGATGGATGCACTGATATACCTATGTATGAGATTATATGACCCAAAAATGAAACATCTTATATGAAAAATTCTCACTTTATATATACTAAAAATCTAATCAGGCTAATATATAAATACCCTATTCATCAAATCCATAATGATAGACGGTTAATTAGTAAGACCAAATGGAATCATTATAAATTCATAGTGTCCATAATTTGTACGGAATGTTGTCTTGGGTATATATTCATTATTAACCATCATATATTTATATAAAAAATGAAGTTCAATATTAGGAAAGTATCTAGCTCTACATAGTTGATCCAAAAATTTATCAATAAGGGGTAGAGTATACTTGTTTAGATTGTGATCTTCTTATGTTCTTGATAACCAACGTAAAGTCACATTGATCCGCCTTTATTTTTTAACAAGAATAACTATTTCACCCTATGGTTATGAACTTGGTTGAATGAATCATTTGTCAATATTTCCTTGTATTTCTTTCTTCAATTCCTATAACTCAATCAGGGATATTTTATATGGTTTCTTTGAAATAGGTGTAGTAGTAGGAATGGGTTATGTTGAAAACATAACTTCATGGTTCGGATGAATACCACGAATCTCATCTGAGAATACATAAAAACCACCACATAATAGTCATATATTTTATGTTGAGTTTATCCCCAACCATCGAACATAAACACCCAATATTTTATATGAATCAAGACCCAATCAATGGATGTAATTTCCATCAGAATTTTATATTGATCATCGCACTAATAGACAATCATAGGTTAGTCCTGAATATCAAACATAACTTCCCTCCCTCATAATGTGATTTTGGATTCATGTAAATAAAAAAATCCATTCCAAAAATAACCTCAAGTTCAACTATTGTAAGAACAACGAGATTTTCGGGAAGCATATTCCCACAAACTTCAACTAGATAAGAATCATATACTTGTGATGTGATAATTATACTATTTTATCTTTTTCCACTAATTAAATATCTCATCAAGGAGGTGGTACTATGATTCCATAATAAAATTATTCATATATAAAATATTAGCAAGATCCAAAACCAAATAACACATTAGCAGTTCTAGAGTATATTATAAGTGTACCATTCAACACTTTGTTATCATACTCCACATCACCAATAGTGATCACATGAGATTTTCCTTTTTATCTAGGATTAATGGGTTTATGATGTCAATTATTCTCATTAACCTTCAGTTTTTATAAATGGTTAGCGTAATAACAATACTCCTTATATTTGAGATAGTAGAGTGTGAGTGGTGCATTCTGTGGTGGATTTTATTTATTTCTTTACTGACTTTTCGCTTCACATCACATCATCATTTTTGGTCTATTGACCTTCATTTCCATAATTTAAACATTTTTTACTCCCCTTGATACATTTTTAATCATGTTTACTTCCACAAATTGAGCATAAATGAAAGGTCATCTTCTTCACTCCATGTTCTTTATACTTTTTCTTGAATTCCATCATTCATTTCTTATCAAAACTATGATATACATAGGTAACTCCAATCACTATTTCCAACTTGATATCTAATAAAATTATTTATTCATAGTTATTAAAGTTTTATTAAGTCTAATCCCTTTAGATTCTTGGTTTTAGGACAATAAATAATCAATTAATCATTCTTTCAGGTTGGATGATAATTCCATAAGTGTAACTTGAAAGTACTGTAATATTTTCCTCATAGTACTAACAGATACATCATCCTTATACTTTATATCAATTAATTCCTTCTCATTTTTCATAAAAAAATTATGATGGAAATACTTATTGAAGAACAATCTCTTAAATTCATCCCACTCCATGGAGGTAATTTCTTCCCTTTGCCTCATGTTCTTGATAAGATTCTACCATTGATCTTATTTACCTTCCAATTGATAGATATTAAAAGTAACCTTTTCATTTTATGAACACTAGAAAATAGAAAAAATATTTTTACTAGTATTGATCCATTTCTTAGCAACTAGCGGATCAAAATACCCGCCAAAGAAGAGGGGTGTTGCCTCGTGAAGGACCCAATAAAACATTTTCTTTTAATAGTGGGTTCCTTAAAAAAAATTAAAATTTGATTATCATATCATGTATACAAAAAGATATGAAATATTTACACTTACCATAATATTGTTGATATTTTTACATCTAAAATTTATATGGTAATTTCTTTTGATTACTTGTCATATCAAATGGTTTTATATGTTCTCAAGATATAAGGAGAAACTCAAGTACTATGGAATTGATCTTAAATTTATTTCCTATGACGTAGATACATCATAATGATGAGACACAAAAGATTTATGACTATAAGGTGTTGATGGATCATTAATATTGAGATGTCTCCTCCTAAAGTTTTCACTTCATGATCTTGAGAAGATGGGATCATGAGGACTCTCCCACCAATAGTAACACAATATGTTTTAGGTTTCATTGGTAGTTATTATCTATGAAAACATGTAATGGTGTATCGAATTGAGATTATTTTTAGTGTATACTATCTGATCACATGCTCTTAAGCAAGGAAAAAATCATGGCATTAAATTCATAGCATGGTAGCTTGTGTTTGATATTTCATCGGTGGTATTTCATTGATTCAATAATAAAGATAAAAAATATTCTTCCAAAAGGAAGTAATATATAAGACCTCACTGATCTAGATAATGTTACCTTAACTAAATCTATGGACATTGTAGAAGAGTGTAAGTCGTTCTAATAAGTTTTAAAAATAACAAATCAAGAAAGATTGATGAAACAAAGTGTGCATCTTGATTTATGATATATCATGAGACAAAGAGAATATATTACATGACGTGTATTTGTAAGAAAGGTTATCATTGCTATGAATTTTACTTACATATTTAGGGTAATTTAGGGGTTTCTATACTCTAATATTGGTATATGAATAGAGGTTTCATGATAATTTTATCCACAAAAAAACTAGCATTAAATTTGTGTAGAGGGAATCATGAAAGTGCCAATATTGCAGACAGTGAGTCAATTGGATATTCGATGGTGAACTTATGGTTGTATGATATTTTATGTTTGATTGAAATTAGTTGTTTCAAATTTATATTTTTAAGAACATATTTAATATAAATGTTAATTTTTAACCAAACCTACTCATCAGAGGTGATTTCTAGTGAATCGTAGTTTTAGGACTCTTAGGATAGTGGCTGAAAAATTGTTCTCTAACTATGTATTTTTCCACCGTTTGTGGAATTTTTTTTAAAGATGTTCTGTTTTTAAATAAGCCTATTATATAAGATGTTTTTTTCGAAAAAAAGGAATTTTAAAATAAAGGGGAGCGAGGAATTGGTTTCATCAGACAATATATATATTAAAAAATAATGTCTTAGGTGGTGTATTAAGGAAGTTTAGATTATTTTTTTATGAATTTTCTAGAAAAAAGTATATAAGTCTTTGTATTTTTTTTGAAAAGTATTTCTGAATTGCAACATAGGCCCTTTCACCTTTTGGTTAAGTAGAGAGGTGGAAGCGCCTCTTTCATCTTTCAGAAAAAATAAAAAAACTGTTTATATATTTAAAAATAACATGTTTTTAGATTATGATATATATATTGTGTTTATTTTATTTTTTTATAATTATTTCATTAATATTTCAAAATGAAAATGATATGTTTTTAAGAATCAAATTTTTTGAATTGTAAATTATCATTTGTATACAGGTAACTAGTCCAATAAATTATCATTTAAAATGAAAATAATATGTTTATTTTATAATTGTATACATGAAACTTGTCCTATAAATCCTAGTATGGAATCCATGTAATCTAAAATTACATGTGAGATTTTCCAAAATGTTTGTTACTAAAAACTACAAATGATGATGTTATGAAATTGGTTAGTCAATAAATGATTTTATATACTTACGTTAGTGGGTAGTAGACTATCAAAAATGAGATGGTATGCACCTAAATGGTGTCTTGTACCACTAATAGTATGGTGTGCTTAAATCCACCTATAAAATACAACATCGAAAGTGAGAAATAATAAGAAATTAAATTCAATAACTTTTGCAAGAATCAGAAACCAATATTGAGGGGTGATCATATCAACATCTATGTGATACATCACGTCACACATCTATAGGCATCTCCTGACTAGAAAAATTAGGGTAGAAGGGAATGATGTGATCTCATTCCAACATATAATGAATGATGATTCATCCACTAGCATCTATATTATCTTATGAGCATGTTGTTCATAATAATTTCTAAGTGTAGGCCAGTCATTCATATCCCTAACTCTATCTCCTAGACTGATCAAAATCCTCTAATATCCCCAATACATCATGTTCACATGCATACCAAAGTTATTAGAGCACAGTGTCCCTCCAATGAGACATAATATATTGTCACCATCCTGACACATGATAGTCTACTTTTCAGCATCATCCTGCAAATTTGAAAAGTTCCTCTTAGGAAACATCATATATATCAACCCACCATTTATAACAGCATCATTATCCAAAATTTCAATACCTAGTAATCCTTGTACAAGCTCAGGGTAGTCTCCATGGGTGGTTCCAGTAACTAGATCCACCTAGACAAGAAGACCAATCAGGACTACCACTGTAACATCCCAAAAAATTATAATAGTAATTTTATTTTAAAATTTATAGTTTTTTATAATTTAAAACTAAAGAAAAAATTTTTATTAAAAATTTTTAAGAAATAAAAAAGTTTTGTATAAAAAATATGTTTTTTTTTCAAATTATATAATATTAATTTGTATTTTAACAAATAATATTTTAATGAAAACTAATTAATAAATATATTTTTCTTAAACAATGTTGAAAAGATAGGTTATTTATTTTTTATTTAATGTTTTGAATATATTATTTTATTTTGAGGAAAAATATTCTGAAGTAGTTGTTGAAATTTTAATTTGAATGAAAGTATTTAATATTTAAACAAACTATTTACTTTGCATAATAAATGCATGTGTTTATTTAGGAAAACATTTATGGTTATCAAAATTCTTTAATTTAAATGTATTATTATTTTCATTGATTATAATTTATAATATTAAGAAGTCCATGGTTTTCAAGTGATATTATTTTAATATAAGAGTTATAAAAAAATATTTGTCTACAAAGTGAATTATTAATATTTAATTTGTATTAAAATTTTAAGATAATAATATTTAATGAAAATGTTTTAGCAATATGTTAAACTTTTAAAATTATGAAATAAAACATTGATAATTTAATAAATTTAAGATGATGGCTCCATATAAATAGCTTCAAATAGTAATTACAAATTTGAATTTTAAAAATGATATAGATAACCTAATGTAAGTAATAAATTTATATATATGTGTTAATTTTCCTATGTTTAGAATTTTATGATTTGAAATATTTACTAAAAATTTAACCAAGTATACACCACAACCAATGATATCCCATAAGGACACACCCTCATAGATTCAACTAAGGCAATATGAATCCCATCTCGAGAAACATCATCCAATATCGTGTAGGTCATGAGTTATACTCCAGTATTGATCCGTGTATAGCATTGGTTGAATCACGAGTAGGAGCATGTGTATAAGGTCCCCAATGTGTAATGTGTGTTTCTGTCATCAGGGTGAAGCTGATGTGCTTTGGATTTTAAAGGAGATCCATTATTCCCCTCAATTTGAGGTGGGGTATGTATTTTATTAGGTAATGTGATCTGAGTCATCCAATCGACCGGACATGATCTAGACAGTCCTTCCAAATCCTGATCACCTCCCTCCTAATGTTCTTTTATTAAATTTTTCCTTTCTTAAACTAATACTTAAATCCATAAAACCTTCTCCACTATCTAAGTCCTCTTCCACCATGGCCCTTACTCAATGCCTTTTTTCAAACAATCGAAATAAATGGTTTAAATTAAACCAAAATCTTTGACTAATCCTCCATCCATGGATTGAAGAGGAAGTTTGTATAAATATATAAATATATATATATATATAGTGATTATATTTTCCTATAAACCCAATATAAAAATATATTTTTCTTAAGTAACACATTATTTTTTTATCCTTGAGTCAATTTATGTTTCCCTTTTCAAATTTTTCAAACACAACTTGTAAGGAAAAATATATATTATGTTATGGAACATGTCCAGTGTAAATCGAAAATCCTCGGGTGTTTTTTATTCCAAAATTAAACAGTGGTATGAATGATTGATTGTATTTTTATTACATCCTTGTTATATATATATAACACTATCTATTTACTATCCCAAAAGAAAAGACCTGATTCTACTCTTTCCAAATTCCTCCTCCATAAAATATTTTTATGCTCGTGTCTTGGTCTTCCAATTACAAATCAAGCTAAGGGGATTGTTTATTTTTATTTATGAAATTATATTTATGTTTTTAAAATGGTGTGATCATGTTTTCAATAAATCATTTTATGTTTAATTTATATATATATATATATATATATTCATATTTAATTATTTTAATAATTAAAAGGGTTTAATCATTTATTTTCAAATCTATACGTAAGGGTTTGAATTTTTTAATCTATAATTTTTTTGATTTACCAATATATAAATATATGTATGTATATCTATCTATCTATCTATATATTTATAATATACGGTATTGATTTAAATTTTATTTTTGAAATCATTATTTTATGGTTAATAAGGATTTATTTTATAAATATTTAAAATCTATGGTTTAAACAACGGTTTTATGTTGATTTATGATATTTATGTGTTATAATAAATGCATGTTTAAGAATAATTATACCTTTAAACATTATGATGAATACGTGTAAGGATTTTCTAGTCCATTTGGAAAAAAGAAAATTTATTTTTATTTCTAAACTTTGATTTAAACCCTTATATGAATAATCGAACACTATGCATGAAATTAATGTTTTAATGAATTATCTAAAAAGCTATTTATTTTTTTAGAACAATAAAAAACATTTTTTTATTGTTTACATTAATATTTTTATTTTTATTTTTTTATTTTAAATTGTTTATTTTATAAATAAAATTTCTATAAGAGTATATACCTATTTATGGTTCTAATTTTATATGTTTCATTTATTTATAAATGATAAATACTATCATTTTATATGTTAAATATAAATAAAATTTATTATCTCATGTAAAAAAATGAATATGATCCTTTTTTGTATGTCACTCATAATTTAGATATGTCCATAATCTAATTTATCGTTGACATTCCATGCATTTTTATTCATGTATTAATTTATTTTATTATTCATTTATATTTATGGATTTAAAATAAGAAAAACTGTTAAAATCATGGATTTATCTTAAATATGATCTTAGAATTTCTTAAAAAAATTCTATGTTGTGATATATGTGAGATTATTTTCTTTTAAAGAAAATAATATATGTATGTATTGTTTTGAAAAAAATTTGGGTTATGATTGAGAAAGGTAGGACCATTAAAATGTTTTCATAAAATTGGCACTAGAATATCAATTGATATCTTATGGTATATGGATTTAACCCATGACCTTAAGGGGACATCGTCCCATTTGAGATACGGAGAAGTGGCCTTACAGTTTTCTTATGACCTACTGAGTATCATAATTAATCCTTGAAAATTATTTTTCTCAAATGGAGAAATCCAATGCATTATTTTTTCAATGTTATTATTTTGGAGATTTATATTTTTAAAATTTATATGAAAATTATTTTAATGCTTTGGAAACCTATTTCTAGGAATTTATTTATTCAAATAAATATTTTGAATGTATTTAAAAGTGATTTTAATACTCTCTTAATCAGAAAATTAAATGCTCGTCTTATCTTTAAAATTTATTTTCGCATGGTTAGAATAATTTCTTTGAGATGTATATTTCTTTAAGGAGGTAGTTTACAAAAATACTTTTTTATTTATTTTATTTAATTTCCATATATTTTTTAAAGTTTTAAGGCATGAATTTAATTCAATAAAAAATACACTAGAAAATTTCATGGGATGTATTAAATGTTATTTATTTATTCATGTTTCATTTATAAAAAAATATACAATTAATTTATATATGTTTAACTAGGAACCACAGGTTCAGGACATTATAGTTAGTATTAGATAAATGGTCTAAACAAAATTATAGATTAGATGTTAAAAGCTAAATAGTCGAGTATAGAAGTTTAACAGCTCTAATTTTTTTTAAAATTTTGAATATTAAAATTAAAAAATTTCCAAATTTTGATAAAAAAAAAATTTAGGGAACAATTATTTTAAGGGGGGAGAATGTAACATCCCAAGATATTCAAATAGTAATTTTATTTTAAATTTTATAGTTTTCTTTTAAATTTAAAATAATAGAAATATTTAAATAAAAACGGTTATAAAAAATACAAGTTTTGTATAATAAAAATATGTTTTTTTCAAAAATTATATAATATTACATTGTATTTCAAGAAATAGTATTGTTATGAGAATAAATTAAAAAATTTATTTTTCTTAAACAAAGATAGAAAGAAAGGTTCTTTTTAATTTTTTTAATTTTTTTAATAAATTATATTATTTTACATAAAACTATTTTGAACTACTTTATTTAATTATAGTTTTAATGAAATAATTTAATATTTAAACAAACTATTTACATTTTAATTTCTAAAATGTTAATGATGAAAATAATATTAGTATGATATATTAATATTTTATGTTGATCATGTTAATAAAACAATACTTTTATCATTTTTAAATATTTGGAACTCATTTTTGTATAATAAATGAATGTGTTTATTTATGAAAACAATTATGCATATTATAAAAATTTACATTAAATGAATTAGTATTTTCAATGATTATAAGTTGTAATTTTAAGATTTAAAAGTTTTTCAAGTGACATTATTTTAATTTAATTGACATAAAAAATAATTTTCTAAAAAGTAAATTATAAATATTTAAATGGTATTCACATTTAAGATCATAACATTTATTGAACGTGTTTTAGTTATAAGTAAAAATTTTAAAATTATGAAATAAAAATTTGAGAATTTATTAAATTTAAAATTAAGGTTTCATATAAATAGTTTCAAATAGTTATTACACATTTGAATTTTAAAAATGATTTAGATAACCTAATGGAAGTAATAAAAAATATGTTTTGTTTTTTTCTATGTTTACAAATTTATGTTTAATAATACTTACCAAAACATTAACCAAGTATAAACCATAGATAAGGGAAACCTATAAGGACAAACCCTCGCTAGTTCAATGGAGGCACTATGAAGCGTAGCTCGAGAAATAGCTACCAGACCCGTGTAAGACGAGAGTTCCGGACCAGTATATATCCATGAATAGCATAGGCTGAAGCCTGGGTAGGAACCCATGTATAAGGCCCATAGTTTGTAGTGTGTTTTTGTGTCATCGGACTGAAGTTGATGTGTCTTGAATCTTATAGGAGAGTCAATCTTCCCCTCAATTTTATTTGGGATGCATTTTTTCTTGGGAAACATTATCTGATCCATCTGATCGACCGTACGTGATCCAAACCATCCATCCATATCCTGATCACCTCCCTCATACTATTCATCTATTCTATTTTTCATTCATAGAACATGTACATCAAGCCATAAAACCTCCTCCACCATCGAAGTCCTCTTCCACCACAACCCTAGCTCAATGCCTTTTCCACACAATCGACATAAATATTTTTAATTAAATTGAAATATTTGACTAATCCTCCATCCTACGATTTCATAGGTGGTTTATATATGTATATAGTTCTTGTATTTTCTAATAAAACCTATAAAATCCAATCATTCTAATTGACATTTTTTTCCTTGAGTAAATTTTCATTTACCTTCTCAAATTTTTCAAATACAACTTGGAATGTAAAATATATAGTATGTCTTGGAACATGGACAATGTAAATCCAAAATCATTGGATGTTTTTTCCATCCAAAATTACACAGGGTTCTGAATTAGTGATTGGAATTTTAATACAACCTTATTATATATATATATACAACTCTCTATTTGCTTAACCAAAAAATACCTAATTATCCTCGTTCCAAATTACCCCTTAAAATTCCTTTGGGATCTTGTATTTCTCTTCAAATTAAAAATCAAGGTAAGGGGATTATTAATTTTTATTTATCAAATTAAATTTATGGTTTTGAAAGGTTTTGAACCTATTTTCAATCAATCATTTTATTTTTAATTTAAAAAGATATATATATATGTGTGTGTGTGTGTGTGTGGATATATATATATATATATTTATCTTGAGAATTAAAAGAGAGTAATCATTTATTTTTGAATCTATATAAAAGGTTTTATTTTTTTAATCTATCATCTTATGTTTAATTTATAAATAAATATATATATATATGTATGTATGTATGTATGTATATATATATATAATATAAGGTATTGATTTAAATTTTATTTTTGAAATCATCATTTTATGGTCTGTAAGGATTTATTTTATAAATATTTCAAATTTATAGTTGAAAAAAGGGTTTTATATTGATTTTTATAATTTATGTATTTTTATTAATTTATATTTATGTATAATTATAACTTTAAATTTTAGGAAGAAAACATGGATGGATTTTTAAGTCTATTTGGAAGAAAAACAATTTATTTTATTTTTAAAATTTTTTAAACCCTTATAAGAATAATTGAATGTCATATAAGGTATTAATATTTTAATGAATTATCTCATATGATATTTATTTTTTAAAATAATGACAAAATATTTTTTTGTTATTTCTTACTTTAAATTTTTTTACTTTAAAATTTTTATTTAAAATTGTTTCTTTTATGAATAAAATATCTATGAGAGTAGATACCTATTTATGGTTACAATTTTATGTGTTTCATTTATTTATAAATGATAAATATTATAATTTTATGTCCTAAGTATAAATAAAAGTATTTATTTCATGTACTCAATTTTTTATGCACCTCGTTGTATGTCACTCATAATTTAGATATTTATATCATATAAGTTATCATTGAAATTAAATGAATTTTTATTCTAGAATGTATTTATTTTATTGTGTTTTCATATTTATGTTTTTTAAATAATAACAGTTGTTAAATATGTGGAAATGTCTTAAATTTGATTTTAGAAATTCTGAAGTAATTGATTATGACACGTTGAGATATATTTGAGATTATTTTATTTTAAAGAAAATAATTTTTGTATGTATTATTTTGAAACATTTTTGGGTTATTATTGAGAAAGAAATGAGCATTAAAAAGTTTTCTTAAAATTGGTACTAGAGTATCGAATGTTCAGTTATGGTATGAGGAGTGAACCTATGAAATTAAGGGTAAATTATCCCATATGAGATATGGCCAAGTGGCCTGATGGTTTTCTTATGGACTATTGGGTATCATAATTAATCCATAAAAATTATTATTTTCAAATGGATAAATCCAAGGAATTATTTTTTAATGTTATTTCAATGTTTTGAGATTTATATTAATTTAAAGAGGTTGTGCCCAAAATGGCTTTCTGTTTATTTTATTTTATTTTTAGCAGTTTCGTAAATTTGTAAAGAATGTGTCTAATTATAAAAAACCTATACTAAAAAACTTCCAAGAATGTATTAAATGTTGAGTATTTTTTCATGTTTTCTTTATAAAAAAATTTATAAATCATTTATTTGTGTTGAACCCATAAGCCTAGGTTTGATGATTTATAGCCACGTCCTCAAGGGTGATGGTCATATCTCACTCGAGAAGGTAGAATGTGTGTGTATCTAGTCTCAATATCTCAAGGAGATTAGTAAGTATGTGACTATCAAATAATGAGAAATCAGATACCATAATGTTGTATAATCCAGCAAGACATAGGTATTGTATAATGGTAGTTAAATGTAGAATGTAATGATGCTGGTGTGATCGATGCACCCTGATATGTCAAACCCGACAACCCTCTATCATGCTTTGGGAAACATTCCTATACATCTCAGTGTGTATTGTAGTACCATACATCTCTATATATAAAAAAGATATAAATATTAAGTGTAAAATGTAAATATAATGTTATGGTCAGCAGAATGTTATGACTGGTAGAATGTTAGACATTACATGTTATGGTAAGCAGAATGTTACCTCACTTTTTAAGTTAGGCTCATCCCATCCAAACATTGTTATGTTGAAAAATATCATGGTCTTTTTAGTCTAGTTTAAATCATTGATGTGTTATTTAATGGGTTTATTCTTTTCCATTTCACTTTATATGATGATAATTGCAATTTTATCATGGATAAATAAATTTATTTGATGTTTTCTATTCTTTTTACCACATCATCCAAAATATTATTTACCTTATCTTCTTATAAATTTTTAGATATTGAAGAAATTTTGTTTTTTATAACCCATCACAACCTTAGTTCACTTTTATAAAATAATTTAGATAACAAATGGTGTGCTTTGTAATATATGTATGATTTCTCACATGATGGTATATTTTATGTTCATTTTCTCACACGATTTATTTATGGTTTAGCCTTGGTTAGTTTTATTATGATTTTTTTTTCACCTCATATGTAAGTTTTATATATCATTTAATTTTAATATGAAAGGTTTATTTTTATTTGATAGTGAAAGAATTCATAAATGTTAGAAAATTATACAAATTTAGGATCTTATATCAACACCATATAATTAAAAATATTAAAAGATCAAATTGGATACATACATCATTGTGTATGAGAGTGTGAACTCGATCCAGCAATGTTATGGAATCATCTCTAATTATGACATTTTTGATGACATATTCTACATCTCAAACTTTTCCCTTATTCTTGAGGCTAGTACATCTCATTATGCATCCTTTTTGGCTTTAGTCTCCCCCATTTATACAACCTATTGATTTTAGGTATCAATATTGGTTGGTCTTTAGTCATTGGAATATATTGAATCTCCCTAATAAGAATCCATGGTGCAACATAACCATTAGAAATGGTGTCCAACCAGTACATTGTATCAACATATGATTCCATTGATATGTTTATAGAGGAACATGATGAGATGGTGTGTATGCATACAAACCATAATTCCTAGAAGTTTTGAGATTTAAATTTTCTTTCGTCTAGTAATACCACCATTTTTTTACCACTGCTACTTGTGATGGGGTCCAAATACTCTTGAACATCAAATCGAGAGTCTTCCTAGAAAAAAAGGCACACTTGATTACTAAAATATTCTTTAATTTTATTTTCAATGTCTCATTGGAAGTGTCTTCTGTACCATATCCCATATTGAATCCCACTCAAGGCTACTTTTTGTCAATAAATGAAGTACTTCACACAATGATAGAATTTCTCATGAACTAGTGCAGTTATAGGTAACTTGTGAATCTCCTTGAAGACACCATTAATGAACTCCACAATTTTTGTGGTCATGTGTCCATACCACTTCCCCTAATAATATGATATTATACATTTTTCTTTTTGAATATTCATAATATAATCATACATTCCTTGATTAGCATTGAGGATTTATTCAAAAAATTCTTGAAACATTTAATTGATATGGATAATATTCCACACAAAAGTGATCGTATTTTATATTAATTAATTTTATCTTTACAAATAAATAGTAAATAATAATAAATACATTTCATACCAATCCTTTTTATTTCATTCATTATAGGTTCGTTATGGAATTCTTTTCACATGTTTCTTGCAATGTGTCTGATGCAGTACTGATGATTTGAATTTTGGGGTCTCAATGTATCAAGATATTCATTAATTGTATCATTAATTTCCCAATGATGATAAGATATCAAACAAATACCCTAGATCTAGGTGAAATGGTTTTTGATGCATGCCAAAAACCGATTCCAAGATTTATAGTTTTCTCGATCTATAACAGAAAATAAAAGTGGAATAAGTAAATGGTTTACATCTTGGGATTCCATAATCAAAAATACACCCTTATATATTTTATTTACAGAAATGTTCCATAAATATTTATAAACTATTTACCAAATAAAATGTGGAAATATAATGGATGAATGCCTAGAACAACTAATGAAATTGAACATGAGGTGGATCAATTTAGTTATCTTGAGACACATGGTCATTCATATGAATATGGAATAAAACTTGGTCATTGTGTCTCATTATGGATAGAAATTACAACAACACCCGATAATAGTCATCCCAATCACCATATACCTTCACAATTTCTATCTATTTTTCTATCCATGCCGTATTATAGGAAATATTATAACTGAATGAAATTTGATTTTTTATTATTAAAAGGGGAGTATACACCCCCCCCCCCCGAAGAGCATAAGAGGCCTCAAGGTGGCCTAATGTGATGAAGACCAAGGGAATCCTTTTTTATGAAAAACATACATTCAAAAGGAAAAGATCCCAAGCTATTTTAGATAGTAAGAGTCTCATATGACCTCCCAACATGAGAAAGTGTATCCACTGAGAATTTAGCTTCTCTCAAAATGTGATGAAAAATATAATTTCCACTGGTCTTTAATGAGTAGCTTTTGATAAGGTATATCAGATCCCATGGAGGATCTCTTTTCCCTTGAAGAGTTCTCACCATCACCTTGGAGTCTGATTCAACATATTTCACCTGAAAGCTAAATCTCTTTCATAGCATGATTCCAGTGTGAAGCTACCTCACCTTTGCACCCAAGGAGAAACCTGGACAATAAAATCACTGAACACAATGTAGACCTTGCCCCTTGAGTCTCTAAGGAGCCCTTTGCCTCTGATATTTCCATTAATATAGGACCCATCCATGTTGAGTTTCAAATCATTGTTAGGATAAGACCAGCTGATCCACCACCCATTTGATCTCACATTTGCGTAGGTCCTGTTAAGAAAATTACTGAGGGTACGCGAGCTCCTACCCCCTTTCATTATAGACCCCAGATCATAGATCAATTCCCTCAACCTCATATGCAGGAAAATGTGTGAATAGAAGGAATCCATTCTATCATGGTTCTGGGACTCCCAAAGATTCCAATATATAGATATGAAAATAATTCTTCACACCATGTCTTCCATTCCATTATGCTATACTCCCTATAACCATTTAGAAATGAAATCATTTGTGGAAAAATGGTCGATATTGAAACATGGGAAAACACTGAAAAATGACCAAAATAAAGATTCCCATTTCTTCTAGAAGATGAGATGAATAGTTAGTTCAAAATTAGGGGATACACATCATAAGAATCTTGAATCCATGGAAATTACCCTCATTTTAATATTTCCATCAGTTGGGATTTCCTGTTTTCTCAGATGCCGAATGAGGAAATTCATTTTAGTAGTATGTTCATTGCACGAAAGCATGGAATTCCACTCATCTTTCTCAAACACTATATGATGTAGCCTTATGAAATCCCGATCATAGAAGATACCTGAGATCGATCTAGTGAAACGACACCTATTACCCTCATCGTTCAAAATAATTCTCTCAAACACCTACATCTGCTCCCGATTAAGGATTGATTGAATCAGAAAATGATGGGATTTCACATCCCTACAGTAACTGGTGGGGGAAGGACATCCTAGAAAGAATAGACTCTCCCCATCCTAGTTTATATTCTAGAATCAAAGGCACATTTCCCCAAAATCCTTTGAGATGAATCAAAGATATCTTCCAGAAGTGGAAGTATACGCCTCACCATGATAGAGAGATGAGTTCTACAAGGCTCCCCACCCTGCCTTTAGTTACCATCTATAGATCTGAAGAATTTATCCCAAAGACTCTCCCCTTAAAAAATATTCCAAGAAAGCCACACTTTCATACCCTACTTGGATTTCAAGATGTACTGTAAGCTAACAGATCCCTCTTCGATAGGTTTATCCAATCACTTCCAAGAGGATTAATGGCCGCATCCCATTTGATTAGCATCCAAAAAAAGAAGTCATAATATTCTCCATCTTGAAAATAGATTCTTTGGGGGGTTTAATAATTGAAAAAATAATCATGGGGATGGAAGTTATTACACTATTGATCAACACGAATCTCCCTTCGAAGGATAATAATTCGTTCTTCTAGTGATAGATTCTCCCCATTACTCTATTAAGGATGTCGTCGAAGAGATATTTCTTAATGTGGCCAATGTAAATATAATTTATGAGATAAATGATATGAAACTACCCTCTTTGGATGCATAGACTACTTTGGATATCCCTGCATCTCCTACTTGAGCACTTGTTATAGATAAAAACACAACTTTTTCTTGAATTGATCAATTTCCCACTTAAAATTCCATAGATAGAAATTACCTCTAGGAAACTCTAAATAGATACCATTGTACCATTGATGAAGTTCAAAACATCATCAGCAAACATGATATGATAAATGTTAACCATTCTAGATTGTGTGTGATATGGAATCATCCTTCCTTCCCTTATTCTTTGATGAAGATTCCAGGAAAGAGAGTCTTGAGATAAAATGAAAAGAGTGGGTAAAATAAGGTCTCCTTGATGGATGTCACACACACTTTTGGAGAACCCAGAAGCCTTCCCCATTAAGAAAATTGTGATCCATGGGGAGGAAAATCACCTGAAGAAGATATCACAAAAACCATTTGTGACAACGGAATTTCCTCATGAAATAAAAAATGAAACCCCATTCAATTTTTACATTATATTTGTCCATATCAACTTGAATAATTACATTTGAGATGATTGATATTTTGTTGATGTCATCCACCAAGTCATTAGTAATTCCAAACACACATTGTATGCTCCTACCCTTAACAAACTCATGTTACTCTCTTGAGACCATCCTAGGAATAACACCATTTTACCTCCTCACAATAATACTTTCAAGGAGTTTATAGGAAACATTACATAGACAGGTGTTTCTATTGTGTTTGAGAGTTAAAGGATTATTTTTTGGGATAAGAACCGATCTAGAATCACACACACACACACCTATTAATCATGACACCGTGAAAGAAGTACTGAATGGATTTGACCACATGAACCCCCACAAAGTACCATGATCCCACATAGAATTCCCCCTATAAATCCATCTGACCTCGGAGTACTATCCTGTGACATCTTGGATACAATGTCCTTAATGTCCTCCTCATTTGGAATAGAAACCAAATGTACATTATCAAACTCTGCCACCAAAGCTGGAATAAACCCCATAAAGACCTCCTCTCCCTTAGTCACATTAAAAACATGATACAAGTGAGGAGCTTCCCCCACTATCATCCCCTCAATGTGTTCAACAACCAACTGAACTGTAACATTCACATCAGAGGTGAAGAACCAATTTATTACATTGATATTGAGTTTCATACTTTTATTATCCTTCAAACAAGCCTAGAGTAAACCACTAATTCCATAATACTCCTTTAACCATCAAATCATAGATATTTTTATGTAGGACCTCTCCATCTCCTGTATTTTTTCATACAGATGTGTGTTTTCAATGTATCTTTTTATGGAAAATCCCTTCCAACAGAAAATTTTTGCCAGCTCACTAATCCTATCGACTACAACTCTAGTAAAGTCAATTGAAGGAGTGATAAAATTGCAGTCAAATTAAATTAATTGTTCCATTTCTTCTAAACAACATGTGAAGAGTGGTGGTTGATTTATTGTGGGTTTTAGATGCTATACAACTATGTGATTTCTAGAAACTTCCTCTCCAACTTCTGATTCTCGCTTCTCATCAGCACTGTTGTCTTCATCTTTTCTATAATTAAAAAAAATCCTTATCAGAATTGTGATTTATGTTTATATATGGGATATCATCTAGGTTGTCCTCTTCTAAATCATTTGGAGGAGCCTTAATTTATTAAGTCATACCTTCTTTAGCCACTCTTGTAATTCTACATCTTCATACCATTGTAATTTTTTGTTGGAAAGTTGAAACCTCAAAATATAACTCCATTATGGAAACATCTGACCACTGGTAAAATAATTTTATTTCATGGATCCATTTCTTATCAGCAACCAATGGTCATGATAGATTCCATAGTGACGCTAGGATTTTCAAAAGTCTATATCTAATAGACTAAATATCTTGATTAGGTTCCAGATTTAATAAACCAAAAATTATGTTATGAAGTTCACTTAGGGTTATATAATCATATTTCCTAACTAATGTTTTTTGTTATTCATTATTGGAATCATTTTTCTCAATTTGTATAACCTCCTCATAATAGTTGAAATAGGGAAAAATGAATTTATGTATAAAATGTTTTTTGATAAATATTCTAATAGTGTAAATAATATTTATAATAAGGTTTGAACATATAATATTTATGATACTGAAATTTTAGTAAAACTTTTTATATCCTAAAATATGATACTAATGTTTTGTTATATAAAATATTGTTATAAAATAAGTCACATATTGTTTTGGGAACTATGTTAAAAAGAAGAGAAAACATAAAATAAGTTTATTTATCCATGATAAAATTTAAATTATGGTCATATTAAGTGAACTAGAAAAGGACAAATCCATTAAATAAAATAGGAATTATTTACCAAAGGCAATAAATACCTTGTAATTTTTTAATAGAACATAGTTTGGATGAGATGTTCTAGACATAAAAAGTGATATAAAATCCTTATTATTTTTGGATTGAATCTTAATATCATCTTCCAAAGATATATACTTATCTTTTGAATTTTCAAAAGCTTTCGGCCTCCTAATGACATCATCACCATATGGGGAGGACTATGATTGGAAGGCCGAAATATTCTTAAAATTAAAAATTTATATACATCAATTTGGAAGATTTTATTAATCTACCACTTAAAAATAAGACATATTGTACTTCAATTCTGAAGTGAGAATCATCTCATCCAAAATCTATTCCATTAAAAAATTTCAAGGTAATTGTTCTCTATTGTAAATAATTCATATGTTATTTAATGGGTTTGTTCTTGTCCATTTCAATTTATATGATCATAATTTTCATTTTATCAAGAGTAAATAAACTAATTTGATGTTTTCGCTTCTTCTCACCATAGTTTACAAAACATTTTGTGAATACTATTGACAATGAGGGTTGACAATGTAATATTTATGATATTTAAATTTTACAACATCTTTGTATATTCTAAAATATGATATAAATGTTTCTTAATATCGTTTTTAATATTCCTCAAAGTATTTCAATAGTTCATAAGGAAAATATGAATCATCTAAATCATCTCCACCAAGAGTGTCAAACCAGGTGTACAGCAAGGCTCGTTTTCATGAAGTAGTTCATGGTTATGTCTAGCTCAATGTAGTGTTTTTCAGTTTTATCCCTAGGTACATATTTTCTAGATCCACATCCACTTTTTGTATCTATACAAGTATTTTATTACATAGATAACCATATAATGTTTATGCTATCAAAATTTTAAAAAGGTTTTTTTTATATCTTAACAATGACACTAATGTTTTCTAGTAAACTTTTTAACTTTATTAAGGGTATACTCAATGGTATATAAAGAGAATGTGATTCGCCTGAATGATATTCAACAACATTAATAATAACAGTTGTGCAATAAGAGATGAATCATCTAAATAACAGGAGTAACAAATCTTGCTTTCTATTAAGCCTCCTTATCATCCAGTTTTTCATCTTTCATCTTATGTTTATTATATGTTAATACAACTTCAATCACTAGTTAATCATTAGTTCATAATTAGTTAATTGTCGCTTAATCACTATTTAATCATTGGTTAATCATTGGTTAATCATTAGTTAATCATTATTTATTAGTTAATTAATCATTAGTTAATCAATCTTTAATCACTCTTTAATCATTCATCAATCATCATTTAATAAATACTCAATCATTACTAAATCAATATTTAATCATTTGTTAATTTTTATTTAATAATTAGTTAATCATTAATTAATCATTCTTCATTTTAGTCTTTAATCATTCCTTAATCATTAGTTAATCATTGGTTAATAATTATTTAATCATTGGTTAATCATTGGTTGTTCATTTGTTAACCATTAATTAATAATTAGTTAATCATTACTTTTTCATTACATAATCATTGGTTAATCATTCTTGAATGACTCTTTAATAATTCCTTAATCATTTATTAATAAATTCTAAATCATTACACAATCAATATTTAATCATTAGTTAATCATTAGTTACTCATTAGTTAATCATTGGTTAATCACTCTTTATTTATTCTTTAATCATTCCTTAATCATTAGTAAATCATTATTTTATCGATATTTAATCATTATTTGACCACTCCTTAATCATTCATTAACCATCGATTAATCATTATTAATAATTAATTGACCATTATATTATCATTCTTTATTCATTTTTAATCATTCCTTTATCCATAGTTAGTTATTATGTATTCACTGTTTAATCATTCTATAATCATTCTTTAATCAATAATTAATCATTCTTTAATCATTCATTATTCATTAGTTAATCACTCTTTACTCACTATTTAATTGTTAATTAATAATTAGTTAATAAGTCATTAATCATTAATTAATCATTATTTAATCATTAGTTAATCATTCGTTGGTCTTTATTTAATAATTAGTTAATAATTATTTAATAATTATTTAATCATTCCTAAATCATTCTTTAATAACTCATTAATCATTACTTAATCATTGTTTAATCAATCATTAATTAATATTTATCATTAGTTAATCATAATTTCTTCATAATTTAATCATTACTTAATAATTAGTCGATCATTAATAAATCATTAGTTAATCATTCTATAATCATTACTGATCATTAGTTAACCATTGATTAATAATTGTTTAATCATTATTTATTAATTAAATAGTAATTAGTTAAACATTACTTATTCCATAATTAATTATTTATTAATAATTAGTTAGTCATATGGTATTCAAAGTTTAATTATTATTAGCTAATAATTATATGTAATCATTATTTAATCATTGGTTATTCATTAGTTAATTTATACTTAATAATTAATAATAATAACTATTCTTTATAAAATTTATATAACTAAATAAACTACTAAATAAATAACATATTTAGAACTAACTAAAAAATATCAATTAAATAAATAAACAACTTTAAAATAAATAATAAAAAATACCTCTGAATGATGCCTCACAAAAAACGGCACTTCTTTTAGGCCACCAAAACTACCTCACACAATGGAAGATTATTTGAGAGAGAGAGGGTTTAGTATAGAGATATTGAGGAACCTTAAATTGGGGGTTGGGGAGGGTTCCGTTTTATAGAAACTTATGTGAAAGGTCTTTCCCCCTACCACCTTTTGCCAGTATATTGGATGAAAGGTGACCACTCCTAGGCTTCCTTTCCCTTTACTTTTAGAAAAAGGTGTACACCCATCAACTACCTTTTCCATGTCATCAATACATGTCAAAGAGAGGAAATAGTGGCACACACCCTCCCATATTTCAATAAATAATAAAGGTAGTAGGGACCCTCATGCCTTTTTGATACAGAATTAAAAAAAATTGTTCTTATTTATAGAATAATTACACCAAACGCATGAAACATATAGTACAAACATTCTTAGGGTTTAATAAGATATTTTAAAAAATGTTAAATGAAAAATTATTCCCTCCCTAATGGCCCACCTACACAGCCAACTGAACCACATCCATGGTATACTATTGATATTTCATTTCCCTCTGTGGTACCACCCTACCCCGGTCCCTGACCTTCCGTGTGTCCATCCACTACTCACGCTACCAATGTTAAGCAGGTATCCAACTCATCCTTACCACTGTTCCATCATGTATAACCCATGTTGACAATATCCAATTATTCCCCATTCACGTTAATTCATCTCCACCAGTGTGTGACCCCGCTGTCTCGGCCCACCGCACTACCGACCTCAACAGTAGATTCTATTGTGTCCACCTCCTGCTCTACTAGTGGTCCCTACCAACCATTATGACCAACCCGATTCCATCACCTTGTTCTACCAGATCTTGATATGTCTCTCACCTCTTTTTTTTAAACTCCCTTAGTTATAGTTCATACTAATGTTGAGAACGGCCACCCAGTGTGACATCCCCATCGACAACATGCCACCCTTCACCACAGACCCCCACATTGACGATATCAGTTTGTAACCTCCTCAGCCAAGGTGGGATATCCAGACTTGTGTCAGGCTAGGTCAAGAACATCCACACCCATGATGAATAGTTCGGGTCCAACAAATTCCCAAAACCCCTTTTGGGGCTTTTGGACTATGGATTGGTCTGGGAATTTTTTTAATACATATACATATATATATATATATATTTAAAAAAAATAAGTTTCAATTTTTTTAATATATACTATAAATAATTAAAACTACGACCAAGAAATAATTTTAATTCAATTAAAATTTAAATGAATTATTTTAATTCATTTAAATCCCTTGACATAAATTTATCAAAATTAATTTTTATTACACAATTATTTTGTGCCTCAATGATTCTTAAGTAATGACCAACCAATATATGTCTAGAAATAATTTATTTAATTATTTTTTTGATTTAACATGATGAAAGTAATTAATTAATTAATTAGATGGTCTTCACATCATCAATCATCTACATTATATGTATAAGGGCCTAAATGTCCAAATTAGTTGTATTGATGTGTATTATGAATTCTCGTAACCTCCTCGCACAAATGTGAGTATTTATGTATTGTGTCGAAGACATGAGAAGATGTTGGCTACATTAAGATGATGTGGTATTCCAGATGAGATAGTGATACATTGGACCAACGTACAAGTAGTGACACAATTCAGAGATGAGGCTGGTATTTTACACCTAGGGTCATGGTTGATCCATTAAGAATTAATGGATCAACCAATACCAAATTTTCAATATCAGACACATATTGTATTTAATTTATTCATTGTTTATACATTTTATAAATATGAAAGATTATGAAATCACACAAAATAATAAACATAAAATGTATAGATTGAATAATTTTTTGTTATGATGAATGTTTTTCTATTTATTTCATAGTCGATTGTGAGTGAGGTCATGTAATACATGCATATTAGAAATAAAATGAATTCATTCATCGAGAAATAATTAATAAAACCCCTTCCAAGAGATATTAAGTCATAACCTATTCCGACTCTTGAATTTGAACAAAATTGAACATGCAGGGTGATCATCAACCCTAGTTGTGAGAGCCTCCAGTTAATGGGGAGTTTTTATGAGAGTGATTATATACCTTAACTAAATATGGTTGAAAATAAGTATCTATAGCTATATTTTGACATATTTAGATAAAAATCATTGATTAAATCATGTTTATGATTTATTAGAGCTTGGACATCACTCAAAAATAATCAAAGATATGTGAGTTAATGTTTTTGTCTAGTCAAAATCTTACCCTGAAACACTATGAGTAGTTCCATATCCATATATTAGACTAAGATAAGAGGTTTTAGATATCCTTACCAGTATTATACTCTAGCTACAAATTATTTATAATTTATTTGCGAGGGCTACTAGGGTTCGATAAAATAGTGAGAGCCATTTAATGATTTCATTAATAGACAATGTCTAATCATAAATCAAGATAAAAGTTCTAATCTAATACATTTTATTTTGTTGAAATGGAAATTAATACCACAAATAAAATACTATTACTATTGGATAAAGAACATGTCTTGACTAGCATGAGTTTCTAATAGTAGTACTATTGGTTGTGCTAAGTATTATGATGAATGAAAATTCTAAGTGATGGAGTCATCACTGGCTGTTGAGCCACCTCAAGAAGTAAGGGTGGGAAATATTCTTATACAAGAAACATTTATATCTTATTTGATGTTAACATCATATTAATCTCATCAATTACCAAGGATTTTAGGATAAACATTAGAAAATTGATGATTTCACATGTTGTCTCATTTTTGAGAAGTTTATGAAGAGAAGAGAAGAAATATATAAATGAGTTAAATATTAAACTGAATACATGTAAATTTATATATGAATAATGATATTTGAATTCATACCATTCTTATATCTTTATCATTAATTAACTCCATTATCATTTAAGATTTAAAAATGAATAGTAGGGATAAAATGTTTCATTACCTTTTGGGTAAGGTTCACCAAGTTCGTAAGAACTCAAAGAAATATTAATCTCTAGTTCTTATGTTGAACAAGTTAAAAGGTAGGGAAAAGTATAATTTAAAGTTTGATTCCAAATAAACCTTTTCAATGTAATTATAGTATCCATAGATTTTTATACAAAAATATTACATCAATTTATATGAATATTCAATACATAAATCTATGATCTAAGACAAAATTATGAAGGTTTAGTGTATTTAGAATTCGATATAAAATATTATTATTTTATAAAATATTTTCAACATCTCCCATAAAAATCTTCCCACGTAGTAATCATCATAGGCATAAACTACTAAAAACATTCTTCATTACTAGGGTAAAAAACACAATAAAAGAGCCAGGTTAGATGATCAGTAATTGTAAACATGGTAGATATCAATTTATGATCATCTGAAATCATAATCTAAACATAATGACATGATATCTTCACCAAAACATAAAATGTTCATACCCTATCTGGAAAAGATCATAAAGATGAGTTATGGAATAAAACATTAACATTTCAAAATACATGGATTATAAGAATGATAATTTATAATAACTAAATCATGAACCATAAGTTCAAGTCATAAATGCGTTTGTGACTATCATAAGTATAAAAACCATTTCACAAGTCAAGTATAACTACAAAGACCATTTGATTTGGCATAAACACCTATTTCTTATAGTGGGTCAAGCACATCGACTTGTGTACCATAACAGATCAAGAATACCAACTTGTTTCCCATGATGGATCAAGAACTTCAACTTGTTTCCCATAACTATCTCATGAGATATAATACATTACCCAATGAATTGGAGGGAGATATAGGTTCCCCCATCACATAATGAAAACCATATGTATGTTTTCAAAAAGATCCTAAATAATTCATCATATTAAAACACATGAAATGAAATGGTTTTCATAAACATTTCTACAGATCATAATCCATGGAAAAGAAATGGGTTTCAAAAACATTTCATTTTTTCACCAGAAACATAAACCATTCAGAGAAACAATAAGGATGGTATCCTTTGATAATATTCCCAATAAATCATATATAAAAATAATGTATTTACTCTTATATGGCATTTAATAATCACTTGGAATAATTCTTGTGGAAAATAAGCTTTCCATTTTGAAATCAATTATTTTCAATATGCACACTTGTAAAGGAAAAAATTTCCTTAGAAAATAAAATTGTAAAATTATAAAAGAAGATTAAAATCATTCTGGTTTCATGAATGTAGAAAAATATTCTCATGTTGTTTAAGTTAAAAAACATTAATTCCATATATTTTCAGAATAGTCACAATCTACCTCATTTGGAAAATAATAAAATATTCCTTAAAACCCATTTTATAAAAATCCAATCATGGTTAAAATTATTTTACAAAATCGTACGAGAATAGTAAAAAAACTTTTTTATGAATTTTTTTTTAAAAATGGACATGGAAGTGAAATATTCTCTAATAGAGACTTAAACTTAAGAAATATTTAATAATGATGAGATTGTGAAATAAACCATTTCCTTAAGTCTCACTTTTCCTTACTCTTGTTCAAAAAACCTATATAATAAATATGTATTTATTATATATTTATTAAATAAACATATTCATATCTATAATAAAATTTTTGATTTATTTATAACATATTATCACCCATTTATTAATAATTTCCTATTAAAATAACTATTTTGGGGGACAACTACTTTGTTTTCTAAGCATGTTTTTGTTCGGCAGACCCAGTCACTATACTTCAATCATGGTCCAATAATATCTTGAATTTTAATCATGGTATAAATATACTATAAATTTATTATATACATATTTATAATAATTCATAACAATTAGACAGAGAAAAATTACTTACACTATTCATGGAGATGGTAGGCCATATGTTCACATGAATATTGTTTCAATTTTTAACTAATGGAATAAAAGAGAGGTAAATAATAATTCTTTTGAACCAAGTTTGTTCTTTGAAGGAAGTGGAGTATGGTAATTTTTTTTAAATCCTCATAGTTATGAGAATTAGAGAACCGTGAATGGTGATGGTGATCTCTACAGTTATGAGAATTAGAGAATCGTAGTGAGTGATGGTTTGACGAAAAGCTTTATGAAAATGTCAAATAAAAATGGAGCATCGCAGATAGAGGAGCTTCGTGAAGGTGGTTTTTAAAAGTTTCAAAAAATAAACTAATAGGTAGTGGAGTATCATGAATAGATAAGATTATAAATATGAGTATACCCTTCTTTGCTTCACACTAATTTTTCAAAGGAAAATCTATAATCTCTTTGATTTCGTGAAGATAAGGGAGCTCCATGAAACTGAAATTCCATGAGAGCTTGAGAATCACTAAAAGACATTTTGAGTCTTAACTGATGGCAATGATTTTGATTAATGAGTTCTTCACAATGATGGGGTATTCCGCATTGTCTCAGTGACCTTCACATGTTCAATTTGTTCTGCGAAGGTAGGGTGCTTCATGAAGGTAGTGAGCTTCATGAAGGATCTTCATGGAAAGTAGTTTTAAACAGCTGGTTTTTAGTGAATAGTGTTTTCAGAGTGCATCAACTCAGCTCAATGGTGCAATTAGAGTCTTATTCTAGTTAGAGACCAAGACTTTAATGGCAACCCAATGAAGTGAACTTCAAATTGATAAAATGAGTTAGTCTTCTCTCAAATAAGTGGGCTAGTGAGAGTTGATGGAAGTGTTCCAAGGGGCGTAGTAAACTATCTATATAATTTTATAAAGGTAGTGTTCCTGTCACAGAATGACTATGTAAAAACTTATGTATTCTATAACTAGTGAATATTAGTGGCTTTAGGTACGACTGAAACACAATCCGCATATGCTCCTTAGACTATCTCTTAGTGATGAACCAAGTTAAATTGTTATGTTATCTCACTATGTGAAGGTTTGATATCTGATAAAATCCATAATATAGGTTTAAAAATTTCCTACTAATGTGGGAAAAAAGATACTTCATATTAAAATAAAAAGTTGACACCCTAATTCAACACTTCCCTCTCATGGTGTTCTGAGGTCCTATAAGTGGTATCAGAGGGAATGTTCACGTTTGTTGAATACCCTATAGTAATTCTATTCACTGTTGAAGATTTGAGTTTTTTCCTATTTAAACAATGAAGTGAAGTTTTGATGAAGAACTAGTTATCTCTGAGCAGAAGTCTATATCAACCAAGACTATAATGAACAGGAAAAAGAAAGAGAAGATACAGTTGAAGAAGTCCCTATTATCAAAAGAATAGGTGTCTCAAGTTTCCTCTAAAAAAAGTAAATCACTTTTACCCCATGTAAAAAAATTCCAAAGTGTTTAGGAAGTATGTATTGGCCCCTTTTTAGGTTTTCCTCAAAATAAATAACCTAACACAAGTCGTGATATTCATGAACCTACAACCTCACTTGAATTTGAAATTTAGTTATTCTAAAATTATCTGCATCATATACCTCAAGAGAGATCTCCCATTGTTTGTAGAATCTTTCTATTTATGTAGGTAGAGATCACCCTGATGGAAGAAGAAGCTGATGCTTTGGAAAAGAGCATGTGGGAAAACAAATCTTGAATGTTTAAAGCTCTCTAGAGAGGTTGGAACCTTTAAAGAAGAAATTAGGGAACATGAAATATGTTCCTCAAAATATATCAAAGAAGTTAAAGAGAATGATGTATTCAGAGAGACTCTTGAAGAAAATATCCATGCACATGAAGAAAAATTGAAAATTAGAACTGATGTTAAGGTCTCAAAATTTGAATAAATATCTAAGAATATCAAGGAACACGACTCCTTGATTCAAAATAAAGTTAAGCTTCATGAAGATGAAGTTATTAGAATGAATAAGGATTGTGAAGAAAACATTATTATGATTGAAGATCATAAAATCATCCTCAATATGAAATTTTTAGATTTATAAGCTTAGTTATCCAATCTTTAGAAGACAGATATTGAGAATTCAAAAAAGAAGGAAATAGTTAATGTAGCTACTCAAGGTTCACTAGAGTATTATAAAGCTAAAATACCTCTAACATGTGATAAGAAGATCATGACATCATTTGATTATCTATCTTAAGTAGCTAAGAAGAAATAGGTACCATCCATATCAACTTATATTAATGCTTCAAAACCAATTATCATGAATATTGTAGGTTTTATGAAAAGTGATAAACATGTATGGATTAAGAAAGGTGATAAGAAAACTATCACCATGACTAGGGTGGATAGGAAAAAGAGTATGGAATCAGGCTTCCCATAAAGATCCCAACATGCCATTAAGAAGTTTCATCAACCTTATATAGAGGATATAATGAGATCAAGGTTTGTGGGTCAATGTTGGTACAACAACAGATTTGAGAATTGTTCATTAAAGTATTGGTACAATCTTGAAAGTGTAAAAGCACAAAGGAAGCCTATATCATGGGGAGAAATATAGTTATGAAGAATAAATGTCCATAGGTCTAGAATAATCTATTTACTACAAACATATTTTTAATGCATGATAAAATATGTGAGGTATGAAATAGTTGTGGTCATAAGGTTGGTACATGTTATTCTCAACATGTATCCAATGCTGATAAAAAAAGAAGATCACAAAATCTAGATAGGAGGGAAGAAGAAATCTTGGGAATAAATTAGAAGATTTTTGTGAAAAAAAATCATCAAAATAAGGTATAAATGAATTATTTTAAGAAGAAATTGGATTCTAAAATCATGAAGATGAAGGGTAGTGCATCCAAGATAACTACTAATATGGATGACACTCAAACAAACCCATGTGGAAGATCCAAACTTTCTACAATAGTTCCTAATTACATTTTAGTTATTGGGCTAGAAGATTTGTAAATAATGAGGAAAAATGAAGATTCACAGGCTAAGGCTAGTGAAAAAGGATGAGAAAAGACTCCATATGATAAAGAAAATGTGCATGAGAGTATTAAAAATAAAGGAAAATATTGTGTTAATGATGAACAATGTGATATATTTAAAAAATATAGTCACATTACAAACATTGTTCAACCATACTACTAGAATAATAAGTATTCCTTAATAGGAGTAACAAGTTATCATCCATGAAGGCTATTAAGAAGAAAACTTAATCACACAAATATAAGAGTATATGAAGAGATACATTCTTATGCAACATAAATCAAAATATATGTTCATATGTGCATGAATGAAGACTAGAGTAAATAGAGCAACATGGTTGTGAAAAAAATATCAACTGTGTAGTTCATATTGATGAAGTAAAGTATGTTCTTAATTGGAGAACCTTAGAATCAGAGAGGTTTGTCATTTATTGATAAACAAGCTAAAGAAGTCAACATATTTGAATGATCCCTCAATTTGATATTCAAATACAGATATGATGGAGGATAACTTTATGATGATGATAAAGATGTTCTATTCTTGAAAGATTTTGATATTGAATGTACCATCATGGATTAATCTTATTTCTTGTATCCTGGAAAACAAGTGTTTAAGAAGATTATCCCTTATGACGTTGTGACAGATATCCAATGTGGGCATTCACATGAGGAAGAACCATTGTGGTGTATTCTCCATACTAAAATTTCTTTAAATCCATTCTTGATGAGATCAACCATTATTCTGATGTTGATAAGTATTTCCCTTAAGAGGGATACAAACGAATAATGATGAAGAAACTTCTATAAAAATTATTTAAATTTTTTTCTATCATGATTATTATAGAAATTTCTTGAAGATCATGTCATTGGAAAATGAGTTTCAAGTATAATGATTAATGGTCAAGGGAAAATTATGATGTTGAAATAATGGAAGGATTATAAATATTTTGGGTCAACATAATGAATATGATTCAGATGAAGAATCATAAGATGAAACAAAATTTGAAGAAACATCATCTGAACCTCAAAAGAGAAATAGAAGAGTGTAAATTGATCAGTACAACATAATTGGGGATTGGAAATCTCCCACATAGATAATGAGGGTGAGGAGGGAAGCACATTCTTCCTTTCTACCAATTATAGAACCAATCACATTTGAAGATGAAGCGAAGGATGAATCATGGGTTAATGCCATGAATGAATAATTAGACAACTTTTACAAGAACTAAACATTGATTCTGGTTAAGAGACCCAAAAACCACAATGTGATCAGAAAAAAATGGATTTTCATAAAAAAAATTTATAAACATGTAAATGTGAAAAGAAATAAGGCATGATTGGTGTGTAAAGGCTTTGCATAGATTGAAGGAGTTGATATTGAAGAAACATTTTCTCCAGTGGGGAGACTACAGTGGATCGAGACTTCCCCTACTATGGAAATACCAAGAGGATACAAATTTTATCAGATATATGTAAAAAAAACTTTCTTAAATGGATTTATTTAATAAGAATTTACATCAAACAACCATTTGGATTTCTTATTCGAAACGATGAAGAAAAAGTTTGATGATTAAACAATGCCCTATATGGTCTAAATCAGACACCACATGCAATGTGTTATCGACTGGATTTTTACCTGGAGAAAATACAATTCAAGAGAATAGGTGTTGAACATAACATCTATGTGAATAATAAAAAGAAATATCAATTTATAGTGTTTATGTATGTGGATGATGTTACATTTGGAGGAAGTAGGAAGAGATAAATGGAAAAAATTTACAATCACAAGAAATTATAATTTTTAATTTATATAATTCACAAACTCACATACTTATTTGGGATGTAGGTGATATAAAATAAGGATCACACTTTCATTTTATAGAAAAATTGTGCAAGTGGGTTTCTGATGAAATTAAATATGCATGACTCTAAACCAATGTCGACTCCAATTGATGTTCGAACTAAACATGTAAATCATGATGACGAGACTTCTATAGGCCCCACCATGTACAGGAGAATCATTAGAAGCTCATTATACAGGACTGAATCATGGTAAAACATCATTTTTCAAACATTTTTATCATTCTTCTTTCAATGTAATTTGAAGGAAGAACATATAGCAACATTTAAACGAATCGTGATGTATATTCAAGGTACACTAAATTTTGGATTAAAATTTTCTACTGGAAGAGAAAATTAGTTATTGAATTTTTCTAATGCCGACTGGGCTGGATATGTGATTGAGAAAAATTCCACAAGTATTGGAGTGTTCTTTATTGGTAAGAAATGTTTGGTCTGGTTGAGTAATAAACAAGAAAGTACTTCTCTTAGTACTGTGGAATCAGAGTATATCTCTACCATAAAGGCATGTACTAAGCTATTATGGATGAAACAACCACTGAATGGTATTGGTGAGGAGTTGAAACAACCAATGGTGATTCACTGTGATAAAAAGTACACGATTGATCTTATGAAGATTCATGTTCAACATTCTCATACAAAACATTTTAAAATCTAATATCACTTCATCAAGGAAAAATATGAACATGGAATTTTAAAAATGAATTGTGTTGGAACTGACAATCTAGTTGCAGACATACTTAAAAATCCATTTTCAACACATGTGTTTGAGAAACATTGATTGAACCTCAATGTTCAGCCACCTCCCAGTGCCTAAAGAGGTCACAGATAATCCCCTCTCTCCTTTTATGTTAACTGTTTTAATCTGTTTGTGTAAGTGATGTAGGATTATAGGGAGATACGATCCAGGGGGAGTGTGTTTTGAGATCTACAATGTACAAATACTTATCTTTGGGTTTATTTACAATGGGAGATAATAGTAAAATTCAATGAGTTACAAATGGGTATAATGATGAGTTACAAATTCAGATAATGAGTTGCAAAGTCATAGAATAATAATAGAGAAAATAATTTGGTGTTATGAAGAAATAGTAATAGATTATCTTCGACATATTTAAGCATTCCAAAAACAATGCGTTATGACGAAATAGACTTAGAGTGTTGGATGAGTTGTTTCTTGAATATTCGGTTTGATAGTGGATGGCACTTTATTGAATTTATCTACCGATTTCCAACAAACCCAAAGGGGGAGATTTTTGGAACCAAGGTAGTTCTTTTTTGGAAATGGATTATTGTTGGTGTTTGTTTTAAATCCTCACAAGGGAGATCAGGTAGTTTTCAGGGAAATGGGTCTTACAGTTCAAGCTAACAAAGGTATTAAAGGTGGTGTCATTTCCTAGTGTTCACCAAATTTTTGGGTCCAAAATTTGGATGTTAGATAGCATCGAAAAATGTGTAATTCTATAATAGAATTATTAAAATAAAGAAAAGTAATGAGTTTCATAAAGACTCACTTCATGGATGGTGTTTCACATAGTTTCAAAGAAAGCTAGTATTGATCTCTGCGATAACGATGAGCATTGCGAATGATGAAGAATTGGAGCATTGTGAACGATGATAATGATCTTCATGATTATGATAATCGAAGCATCACGAATGGTGATGGCGATATTTGCGGTTATGTGACTCGGAGCATTGCAACAAGAGATAGTTTCATATAAAGCTTCATGACAACATCAAATCACAAAATAACATCGTGAATTGAGGAGCTTCATGATGGTAGTTTTTGAAATATTTGGAAAATCATTCAAGAGGCGGTAGAGTATCGTGAACTATTGAGACTATAAATATAAGGAAACCCCTATTAACTTCACGTGAATTTTTAAAAGGAAAATATGGAATATCTCTGATTTCATGAAGTTAGTGTAGATTTGTGAAACTAACATTCTATATGAGCTTGATCATCGAAAAAATACTTGTTGAGTCTTAATTGGTGCAAATGATTTTGATTAATTAGTGCTTCACAATGATGGGGTATTCTTTGTTGACTCAATGAGTTTCATGAAGACATTTTGTTCTACAATGGTAGGGTGCTTCATAAAGTTAGTGAGCTTCATGAAGGAGCATTGTGAAAGGCAGTTTTGAATAGCTAGTTTTTAGTGAATAGTGCTTTTGGAGTGCATCAACTAGGGTCAATGGTGCAAGTATATTCTAGTGCAAGTTAGAGATGAAGACACTAATTCCAATCCATTGACGATTTCTTCATGTTGATAAACTGAGTTATACATATCTCAAAGAAGTGATCTAGGGGGAGTCGATAGAAATTTTCCAATGGATATCGTGAGATATCCCAAAAATCTTATAAAGGCAGTGTGCCTAATATAACGACCCATACTTTACATACATTGTTAATACTTCAAAATTGAAGAATACTTATTACAACATATAACAAAACCACAAAAGGACCGTATAGGTATAGTGTCTTTAGAAACTGGGAAACATAAACAACTGGTTCATAAAGCATCAACTTTGCCTCCCACTTATTTCGTCATATCTAGAGTCCCTTTTGGCATATCCTACTTAATAACCTTCTTCCTGACCTGGGGAAATAAAACATACAAAAGGGTGAGCTCAAATGCTCAGTAAGGGTAAACAAAAGAAAGATCAATCACATTGTATACATAAGCACATAACTTTTGGAAAATATTACCCTGCAAAAGAGATCATAATTTCATAACATGGGATAAATCATGGCAGTGAAATGTAATCACAATAATCATAACTAAAAACATGAAACTTTGTGGCATACACACATAATCATAGAGAATCATTTCTTGTTAGTCAAGACTCATTGCCAAGACTATCTTAGTGGACAGAGTCCCTTTCTGAACCGAGTCACCCTCATTTCAGTCCTGTTTCACTGAACCGGTATAACCTACCGTTCCAGCCATGTCTGTCTCATGAGATATAAAATATTTACCCAATTCATTGGAGGGAGATATAGGTCCCACCCATCTCATAATGATACCATTCTTATGTGTGCCACAAAATCATAAATCATACATCATTGCATAACCCATGTAATACAAATGGGATTCTTAAACATCATGACATCATAAAACAATTCATATACGATAAAGTAATTCATAAAAATAATTCCATCACAACATAATCAAATCAATGTAATAATAGGGATAAAAACAAAACCCTTTATTATCTTAGATGGAAAATAATTTTGATAAAACACTTGAACATCATTCTTGAGGAAAATATCCTTTCTACTTCAAAAACACTTTTCATTTCTTAACATGTCATAAAATTATAACTTAAAGAAGTTTATTAAAAATAAACTTGAAAACTTGTAAAGGAAGTTTCTTGGAAATAATGTTTTAAAAATCCATTCATGCCGTATAAGTTAAAAAAAAATTCTTCGTACTTTTGTCGGAAAAGTCAAAAAGTACCTCGTACGAAAAACGACAAAATATTCCTTTCGTATCATTTACTATAAACTCACCAAAGGGTAAAAATGGATTTAAAAAATTGTAGGTGGATTGAAATAATATTACATATTGAGGAAACATGTATTTGGATGATAAAATACACCCCAGTAAATACCAAAGTACAAACAATCTCAGATAAAAATGAGATTGTGATATTTCCCTTACCTTAGGTCCGACTTGCTTTGTAAGTGTCCGAACCTCCTGTATAATGATTTAAATAATGTTATTTACTTATTCCAGAATCATACTTATTTTTTTGATATCATATATGGTCATATTCTTAGCTTCTTAGTAGTAATATTTCATTGCTACTTGTTATTCGGGTGTTTCTAACTTTTTTGTTCTTATGCGTGTTTTGTCGAATAAATTCTTTTTCTTTTTCTTTAGGTTATAGATACCTCATTTACATAATGGTATTAGTGTAATATATATCATATTCATTCATTCAATTCATTTATATAATCATTATGAAATGAAGATCATGTAGAACGAGTCGCATCACATCGTGGAGACGGTATTCCGTACATACGCACGAGTGATGATATCGTTCCTATGATCGTGGAATTGTATTGGAGTGTATGTATACTATTTCAGAATCAGTTTCACTTTATAATAGTCATATATAGTCATTATATACAGCATTATAACCATCCAAGTAAGGTGGTGGTGGAAAATAGATTACAACACGGCATGGAGACGGTATTCCGTACGTACGCACGCACGGTGATTTCTTTTTTCCATAGGATGGATAGATGGTGAAATAGGGTTGTTTCATACTTGTAATAACATATCAGTATATGAGTTATACTTACTTTATTACTTCATAATGAAAGAACCTATGAAAATGAAGTGGAAGAAGAAATAAAGATGAAAGAATTGGTAATGGGCTTTACCTCTTCTTTGAAGTGCTTCTTTGAGACCTCCTTTTAGGGCACTAAAATGGGTCTTTGAAGAAGACCAGAACCTCTAGGATGTCTCTAGGGAAGTGGAGAGGAGAAAGTGGTAGGGTTTGGCCAAGCCGGAAAGCTCAATGTGGTGTGAGGAAGAGGGGGAGGAGGTGCCCTTTTATAAGGGAGGAGAGGGGCACCTTTGGAATAACTAAATATATTATTTTATTATAAAGTCAAGTTCGGTTTTAAATAGCCCAAAATTGATATATTTCGAAGCTAAGGTTGGGATGGGTATAAATAATCTCATCCAATTGAATTTAGACAAGTTTAGGTTCCTATTTTAACCTTATCATTTAGATTCAACATTAAGTTAAATAATTTTACTTTTACCATGTCTTCTTGTGTTCTTATACTATAAGGTTAATAAACTTAATATAAGCAGCCAAACGAACCCCAATTTGTTTATTATTATTATATATAACTTTATCTAAGTCATTAGGCCAAACCTTAGATTTTTAGGAATATAATAACAATTACTAATATAATATTTGTTTTAAAAAACTATTTTATGACAATTTTGACACTATTTAGTAATTGATTTTTGTGAAAATCATAACAGAATTATTAGTTCGAACCAAGTTAATTAAATCAATACTATAATGTCATATTAACCTATAAAATTAGTGGGATTCATAAAAAGTCTCAAATTACATTTATTTGAGCATTTATAACATCAATTATGTTAACATTTCCTTAAAAGGGTAATTACTGCATCATCGTTGTGTCATAAATAAATTAATTTATTTAAAGTATAAAAATTATAAATAAAATATAATTATGTAGGAAATCTTTTTATCTTTCTAATGAATATTTATAGTCGAATTTATCTTATGTATAACCCCATATTAAAAATGTTTTAGTTATTAAACTTTGATTTTAACTATTTTATCTATTCATTAAATAAAATAATATTAAATGTCATAATCTAATCCAAGTGGACCTAAATGGTCATATTATATTCATAAGGTTGTTTTTGGACGAATTACACTTATCCAATAGAATTAGGACATGTGTTAGGGTAATAGTAATATCATATTTACCCTTAGTTACCCAATTTACTATTAACCGCGGTAAAAAAAGTAAAAAGTTACTATTCACCAAAAAATTATTTTTATCTCATTGAACCACATTTTAGTCCTTGATATTAACCGTGTCTCTCGGATTTCTGAAATTCCATTCACAGAAGCGGTAAAATTAAGTTTTATGCAAAATTCAGTTTTTAACCTACCACTTAGTCGTTTCACTATTCATCAAAAATTGAAAGTTTTCAGAAAAATACCAAAATTTCACCCTAGGCTAATTTCGGTATTCCGAATCCAAAAATGAAGTCAATTTTGAAAAATAAAATTTATTAAATTTCAAAAAGTGGTTATTACTATTCATAACGGCTAGTTTTAATAATATTTTAATAGCATATCATTGTTTAGTGAAACTCGGTATTACGTACGACGCAAGCTATCGAGGAAGGTCGCGATTTCGTGTAAAGAAAGCCAAGCAAGTATTATGTTGAAAAATATTCCTTTTCTGATTTATATAACATAAAAGTCTCGGGTGTTACATTCTACCCCCCTTAAAATGAATTTTTCCCTTGAAATTCGTCACTTTGTAACAAACAGATGAGGATACCTCTCCCCCATCATATCCTCAAGCTCCCATGTAACTTCTTCTAATTGGTGGTTCCTCCATAAAACTTTCACCAATCGAGTGGTCTTGTTTCGTAGGAATTTTTCGCTACGATCCAGAATCTCTATCGGTTGTTCTTCATAAGAAAGATCTTGCTCCAGCGGTACAACTTCTGAGGTGAGTACATGTGAAGGATCAGGTATGTACTTTCTCAGGAGAGATACATGGAACACATCGTGAACTTGAGAGAGATTCGGTGGAAGCGCCAATCGGTAAGCTACCATCCCAACATGATCCAGTATTTCGAATGGACCGATATATCTAGGGCTCAACTTCCCCTTCTTTCCAAATCTCATGACCCTCTTCTAGGGAGATATTCGTAAGAACACTTTATCACCCACTTCAAATTCTAGGTCTTTTCTTCGGTTGTCGGCATATCTTTTCTATCGACTCTGAGCCGCTTTTATGTGTTGTTGAATAGATCTGACCTTTTCTGCCATTTCATCAACGAGATCAGGTCCTAATAGCTTTCTTTCCCCAACTTCATCCCAGCAAGCTGGAGTCTTGCATTTCTTTCCATAGAGAGCTTCATAAGGAGCCATCTGAATACTGGAGTGAAAGCTATTATTATAAGAAAATTCCACCAAAGGTAGGTGTTGATCCCAACCACCTTTGAAATCCATAGAGCAAGCTCTCAACATATCTTCTAGGGTTTGAATTGTTCTCTCAGACTGACCGTCTATCTGAGGATGATAAGCAGTGCTGAAACTCAACTCTATATCCAAAGTATGCTGAAGACTTCTCCAGAACATCGAGGTAAATCTCGGATCCCGATCAGATATAATAGAAAGTGGTATTCCATGAAATCTTACAACTTCCTTTACATATATCCTGGCAAGCTTATCCAGAGAGAAATCCTCTCTAATAGCAATAAAGTGTGCAGACTTTGTAAGACGATCAACTATGACCCAGATAGCATTATTGACTTTGGATATTTTAGGAAGTCTTGTGACAAAGTCCATGGTGATGTTTTCTCATTTCCATTCGGGTATGGGTAATGGTTGTAACATCCCCTTAGACTTCTGTCTCTCAGCTTTAACTTGTTGACATACCAAGCATCGAGAGACATATTCAGCAACATCTCTTTTCATGCCATCCCACCAGAAGTACTCTTTCAGGTCCCTATACATCTTCGTGCTTCCAGGATGAATAGAGAATGAAGAACTATGAGCCTCATCCAGCATCTCCTTCTTTAATTCGGGGATGGGAGGAACACAAACTCGATTCCTGAACTTTATTATCCCATCATAATCAAGGTTGAACTCAGTAACATTTCTCTCCTTATTTTGTAACTTGACATCTTCTTTTTGTGCCTCTTTAATCTTCACATGTATTGATGGTTGAACATTCATTTGAGAAAGATAAGATTTTTCCCCTTCCATTATAATTCCAAGATCCATCCTTTGTAAATCCATAAATATTGGATCTTTTGTGATCCTCATCATGGATAAACTAGCATGGTCTTGTCAACTTAATGCATCTTCCACCTTGTTTGCTTTCCCAGGGTGGTAATGGATTGAGCAGTCATAATCCTTAATCAGCTCCAACCATCTTCTTTGACGCATATTCAGCTCCTTTTGTGTGAAAATATACATTAAACTTTTATGATCAGTATAAATATCACACCTTTCACCACAAAGGTAATGCCTCCAAATATTTAATGCAAAGATTACAGCAACTAACTCCAAATCATGTGTTGGGTAATTTTGCTCATGGATTTTCAACTGTCGTGAGGCATAAGCTATCACCATATCATTTTGCATAAGAACACACCCCAATCCCTTCTTGGATGCATCACTGTAGATCACAAACCTTTCTCCACTACAGGGCAGTGTGAGCACAGGTGCACTTGATAACCTTCTTTTCAACTCCTTGAAATTCTCTTCACATTCTTCCGTCCAAACAAACTTAACTCCTTTCCGAGTCAACTTGGTGAGTGGATTAGATAATCGTGAAAAATATTTCACAAAACGTCGATAATATCCATACAAACCAAGAAAACTTTGGATCTTAGTTACTGTTGTTGGTCTCGACCATCTTTCGATAACCTCTGTTTTTGCTGGATCCACATATATCCCCTCTTCTGAGATTATGTGACCCAAAAATGAATCTTTTTGAAGCCAAAATTCACACTTGGAAAATTTGGCATAAAACTTCTCCTTTCTCAGGGTCTTCAATATAATTCTCAAGTGATCTTCATGTTCTTCCTTGCTCTTTGAATAGACAATAATATCGTCTATAAAGACTACCACAAATTGATCAAGATAGTCTCTAAAGATTCTATTCATCAGATCCATAAAGATAGCAGGGGCATTAGTAAGACCAAATGGAATCACTATAAATTCATAGTGTCCATACCTTGTACGGAAAGCCATCTTGGGTATATCCTCCATTTTGACCCTTAATTTATGATACCCTGAACGAAGATCAATCTTGGAAAAGTATTGAGCTCCACGTAGTTGGTCAAATAATTCATCAATGCGTGGGAGAGGATATTTGTTCTTGATAGTGATATTGTTAAGTTCTCGATAATCAATGCAGAGTCTCATTGATCCATCTTTCTTCTTAACAAATAGAACAGGTGCTCCCCATGGTGACGCACTAGGGCATATGAATCCCTTATCAAGATTCTCTTGGAGTTGCTTCTTCAATTCCTGCAACTCAATTGGGTCCATTCTATAAGGTGTCTTTGAAATAGGCAAAGCACCTGGTACGAGTTCTATTGAGAACTCAACTTCACGATTTGGTGGAACTCCCGGTAATTCCTTCGGAAAGACATCATCAAACTCCCGTACGATGGGCATATTCTTAATCGCGAGTTTCTCACCAACCATTTGAGATAAATAACCTTCATTTAGTGGAATCAATACCCATAAAATGGATGAAATTTCCACTTGAAGGTTATGTTCATCCTTGCATTGATAGACGATCATAGATTTATCTGGAATATGAAATGTGACTTCCCTTCTTTGGCAATTGATATGAGCTCCGTATAAAGAAAGACAATCCATGCCAAGAATCACATCAAATTCCACTAAAGGAAGGATCACAAGATTTTCAGGAAGCACTTTCCCACAAACGTCGATCGGAGAATAATTATAAACTTTTGATGCGATTGATGTGCCATTAGGTGTTGTCATAGCTAACTCAACATCTAATTGTTGAGGTAATACGGTGATACCCTTAGAAAATTCTTCAGAAATAAAAGAGTGGGTGGATCCAGAATCAAATAAAACATTTTCTACTTTAGAGTGGATGGTAAGTGTACCTTTCACCACATCGTTATCGTACTCCACATCGCTGATAGAAATTGCATGTGACTTTCCTTTGCCTTTAGCCTTAAGAGTTTATTGACGTCGACCATCATCATCAACCCTTGGATTAGGGCAATTATTGGCATAATGACCCATCTCCTTGCACTTGAAACATTGAAGTGTAGTAGGTTCATTCTGTGTATCCCTTCCTTTGTTTGCATCATTAGACATATTCTTCCCATCATCGTGGCATTCAAATGCCTGGTGACCTTCCTTTACACATTTGAAACATTTACTTGTCCCTTTAAGACAACTCCCTCCATGTTTCTTTCCACACTTTGAGCATAAGGGAAAGCTCATCTTCTTTTCAGTGTGCTCTTTATATTTTCCTTTGAATTCCATTTTCCTCTTCTTATCAAACCCATATGACTGATGGGTTACTGCAATCTCCATCTCAACTTTGAGAGCACATCGAACGATTTCCTCGTAGCTATTGAAGTCCCTAATGGCTAACGCCCTTCGAAGACTTGGTTTTAAGCCACTAAAGAACCAATCGATCTTACTCTCAGGTTGGATAATAATACCAGAAGCGTACCTTGAAAGTCTTGTAAAATTTGCTTCATAGGTACCAATAGATTCATCATCCTTTTGCTTCAGTTCAAGAAACTCTTTCTCCATCTTTGTTCGGAGAATACGAGGGAAGTACTTATTGAAAAATAAGTTCTTCAACTCGTCCCATTCCATGGACTCAATTTCATCTCTTTGCCTCGTATTCTTAATAAGATTCCACCATTGATCAACATCTCATTCCAAACGATACACTGCTAGGATGACTTTATCATGTTCAGAACATTGAAGAACTGAAAATATCTTTTCAGTAGTACTAATCCATTGTTTAGCAACTAATGGATCAGTAGACCCGCTGAAAGAAGGTGGACGCTGCCTCATGAAGGATTCAATAGAATGTTTCTCCTTCCTTTGCTCGTTTGGAAGTCCTGCATGATTCATAGCTTGAGAAAGTTTTGTGAGAATGGATACAAGATTTTGCATTCCAGCTCCCATAACGTTTGGTTTCTCAGGGGGACAATTATTGCATTTCCCGTCGCATTCCTCATTAACACGATTCCTTCGGGTTCCAGCCATTGACTAAAACCAAGAAGAATAGTGGGAGAAACACTAATTATAATAGGAAAACCACATAATCAAGAATAAAATTTAACACTTAAGGTCTTATCCTAGGTTATTCATGGCCATTTCTAAAATACTAAGATTGTGTTCTATGCTTAGACTTATCCTTAGGGTTCTTACTAAGGCTTTCACATCCTAGTTTCCAAAGATTGACTATACCTTTCCTCTGATACCAACTATAACGAACCATACTTTACATACATTGTTAATACTTCAAAATTGAAGCATACTTATTACAACATATAACAAAACCACGAAAGTACAGTATAGGTATAGTGTCTTTAGAAACTGGGAAACATAAACAACTGGTTCATAAAGCATCAACTTTGCTTCCCACTTATTTCATCATATCTAGAGTCCCTTTTTGGCATATCCTACTTAATAACCTTCTTCCTGACCTGGGTAAATAAAACATACAAAAGGGTGAGCTAAAATGCTCAGTAAGGGTAAACAAAAGAAAGATCAATCACATTGTATACATAAGCACATAACTTTTGGAAATCTTACCCTGCAAAAGAGATCATAATTTCATAACATGGGATAAATCATGGCAGTGAAATGTAATCACAATAATCATAACTTAAAACATGAAACTTTGTGGCATACACACATAATCACAGAGAATCATTTCTTGTTAGTCAAGACTCATTGCCAAGACTATCTTAGTGGACAGAGTCCCTTTCTGAACCAAGTCACCCTCGTTTCAGTCCTATTTCACTGAACCGGTATAACCTACCATTCCAGCCATGTCTATCTCATGAGATATAAAATCTTTACCCAATTCATTGGAGGGAGATATAGGTCCCACCCATCTCATAATGATACCATTTTTATGTGTGCCACAAAATCATAAATCATACGTCATTGCATAACCCATGTAATACAAATGGGAATCTTAAACATCATGACATCATAAAACAATTCATATACGATAAAGTAATTCATAAAAATAATTCCATCACAACATAATCAAATCAATGTAATAATAGGGATAAAAACAGAACCCTTTATTATCTTAGATGGAAAATAATTTTGATAAAACACTTGAACTTCATTCTTGAGGAAAATATACTTTCTACTTCAAAAACACTTTTCATTTCTTAACATGTCATAAAATTATAACTAAAAGAAGTTGATTAAAAATAAACTTGAAAACTTGTAAAGGAAGATTCTTGGAAATAATTTTTTAAAAATCCATTCATGTAGTATAAGTTAAAAAACATTCTTCGTACTTTTGTCAGAAAAGTCAAAAAGTACCTCGTACGAAAAACGACAAAAGATTATTTTCATATCTTTTACTATAAACACACCAAAGGGTAAAAATGGATTTAAACAATTGTAGGTGGATTGAAATAATATTACATATTGAGGAAACATGGATTTGGATGATAAAATACACCCCAGTAAATACCAAAGTACAAACAATCTCGGATAAAAATGAGATTGTGATATTTCCCTTACCTTAGGTCCGACTTGCTTTGTAAGTGTCCGAACCTCCTGTATAATGATTTAAATAAAGTTATTGACTTATTCCAGAATCATACTTATTTTTTTGATATCATATATGGTCATATTCTTAGCTTCTTAGTAGTAATATTTCATTGCTACTTGTTATTCGGGTGTTTATAACTTTTTGTTCTTATGCGTGTTTTGTCGAATAAATTCTTATTCTTTTTCTTTAGGTTATAGATACCACATTTACAGAATGGTATTAGTGTAATATATATCATATTAATTCATTCAATTCATTTATATAATCATTATGAAATGAAGATCATGTAGAACGAGTCGCATCACATCATGGAGACGGTATTCCGTACGTATGCACGAGTGATGATATCATTCCTATGATCGTGGAATTGTATTGGAGTGTATGTATACTATTTCAGAATCAGTATCACTTTATAATAGTCATATATAGTCATTATATACACCATTATACCCATCCAAGTAAGGTGGTGGTGGAAAATAGATTACACCACGGCGAGAAGACGGTATTCCGTACGTACGCACGCGCGGTGATTTCTTTTTCCGTAGGATGGATAGATGGTGAAATAGGGTTGTTTCATACTTATAATAACATATCAGTATATGAGTGATACTGATGTTATTACTTCATAATGAAACAACCTAAGAAGAAGAAGTGGAAGAAGAAATAAAGATGAAAGAATCGGTAATGGGCTTTACCTCTTCTTTGAAGTGCATCTTTGAGACCTCCTTTTAGGGCACTAAAGTGGGTCTTTGAAGAAGACCAGAACCTCTAGTATGTCTCTAGGGAAGTGGAGAGGAGAAAGTGGCAGGTTTTGGCCGAGCTTGAAGGCTCAATGTGGTGTGAGGAAGAGGGGGAGGAGGTGCCATTTTATAAGGGAGGAGAGGGGCACCTTTGGAATAACTAAAAATATTATTTTATTATAAAGTCAAGTTCGGTTTTAAATAGCTCCAAATTGATATATTTAGAAGCTAAGGTGGGGATGGGTCTAAATAATCTCATCGAATAGAATTTAGAAAAGTTTAGGTTCCTATTTTAACCTTATCATTTAGATTTAACATTAAGTTAAATAATTTTACTTTTACCATGTCTTCTTGTGTTCTTATACTATAAGGTTAATAAACTTACTATAAGAATCCAAACGAACCCAAATTTGTTTATTATTATTATATATAACCTTATCTAAGTCATTTGGCCGAACCATAGATTTTTATGAATAAAATAACAATTACTAATATAATATTAGTTTTAAAAACTATTTTATGTCAATTTTGACACTATTTAGTAATTTATTTTCGTGAAAATCATAACAGAATTATTAGTTCGAAACAAGTTAATTAAATCAATACTATCATGTCATATTAACCTAGAAAATTAGTGGGATTCATAAAAAGTCTCAAATTACATTTATTTGAGCATTTATAACATCAATTATGTTAACATTTCCTTAAAAGGGTAATTACTGCATCATCGTTGTGTCATAAATAAATTAATTTATTTAAAGTCTAAAAATTATAAATAAAATATCATTATGTAGGAAATCTTTTTATCTTTCTAATGATTATTTATAGTCGAATTTAGATTATGTATAACCCCATATTAAAAATGTTTTAGTTATTAAACTTTGATTTTAACTATTTTAACTATTCATTAAATAAAATAATATTAAATGTCATAATCTAATCCAAGTGGACCTAAATGGTCATATTATATTCATAAGGTTGTTTTTGGTCGAATTACACTTATCCAATAGAATTAGGACATGTGTTAGGATAATAGTAATATCATATTTACCCTTAGTTACCCTATTTACTATTAATCGCGGTAAAAACAGTAAAACATTACTATTCACCAAAAAATTATTTTTATCTCATTGAACCACATTTTAGTCCTTGATATTAACTGTGTGTCTCAGATTTTCGAAATTCCATTCACAGAAGCGGTAAAATTAAGTTTTATGCAAAATTCAGTTTTTAACCTACCACTTAGTGGTTTCACTATTCATCAAAAATTGAAAGTTTTCAGAAAAATACCAAAATTTCACCCTAGGCTAATTTCGGTATTCCGAATCCAAAAATGAAGTCCATTTTGAAAAATTAAATTTATAAAATTTCAAAAAGTGGTTATTACTATTCATAATGGCTAGTTTTAATAATATTTTAATAGCATATCGTTGTTTAGTGAAACTCGGTATTGCGTACGACGCAAGCTATCGAGGAAGGTCGCGATTTCGTGTAAAGCAACCCAAGCAAGTGTTGTGTAGAAAAAGATTCCTTTGCTGATTTATATAACATAAAAGTCTTGGGTGTTACACCTAATATAGAGTGACTGTGTCTCAACTTATGTATTCCATAATTAGAGAAGATTAGTGGATTTAGGTACAAGTGAAACACTTTCGGAATATGCTCCTCGAAATTTACCTTAGTGGTGAAAAAAGTAAAATTATTGTGTTGTATCTTTGTATTTTAATGTTTGATTGCTGATTGAATCCATCATACAGTTTTAACGATTTCTCACCAATGTGGGAACAAGATCCTTCATATTAAAAGAAATAGTTGACACCCTGATTCACCCCTCCCCTCTCAGGGTGTTCCAGGGTCCAAAATAATTAACCTTTAAAAAACATTATTATATAATTTTTGTCATATAAATTTATAAAATTCATCCTTATTACCATCCATTTGAAATATAAATGATAACTGAAACACATCGTATCGTGGATATGGTAGTCCATACTTATGCATGAGCGACATTATCTTTTCCCAAAAGATTGGATAGTAGGAAGGTAGACATGATATTATCATTATAGATGTATATTTATGTTGTTGAACTCATATGTAAACATTAAACCCATCAAAATACTCATCCATAAAATATGGTGATGAAAAGTAAATTGTATCACTACGTGGAGACGATAAGCCGTATATACGCATGATTAATACTTTAACATCTTGTTTGATGGGAAAGAGGGTGTATAATGGTGTTTTAACAATCCTAATAACACTTAAGAATATTAAGGATACAAAATTTATAATTTTATGATAAATATCATATATTTAGAGGAGGAAAATAAGATTATAAAATTAAAGTGATCTATTAAGGCGATTACAAATTCTTCGAAATGACTTATTTAGATCTTATCTAAAGGGATATAGTTCATGTATTTTGGGAATAAAAGTCCCTATATAATGTGTTTAGGGAAGTTTATAAGATAATTTTTTAGAGGATTATCGATCTAGAAGGCTCAAAGTGGTGTAATAAAGTGAGGGTGGAGGTTTCCTTTTATAATTTTTTATGGGGAACTTGTATAATTTCTCAAAATATCAAATTATAATAAATTGATTCTCACGAAAAATACCCATAAATATAAAAGGATTCTAAGATAAGGTGGTATAGAGTTTTAATACCATTAACTAATAAATTTTTTTAAAAGTTCGGGTGAAATTTCAAACCTTTTCATTTTGATTAACCCTTAGTTAAACAATTTTAATTTTAACTATGATAAAAAATCAATATTAAAAGGTTGTATTTTTTAATTATAAGGTGAAAATTGGACCGTAATTGGTATCTACAATATCATAATAACAATGTATTTTTTAAAATTTTTATTATTTTCAAATAATTTAATAAAATATTATTTTGATAAAATATCATTATTGTCAATTTGGGTACTTTTCATTTAACATAACATTAAATACATCAAGACAAAGGGTAAATCATAATATATTTATTTCAAAACACTTTAATATGTCACATAGATCTATAAATTTTTTGGGTCACATTAAATCAATCAAATTTTATCATGTTTAATATTTTTAATAACATTTATTAAGTTTTCTATTTAATGGAAAAATATTGCATTAGCGTTGATTAATAAATTAACCCCATTATATTATTATTTATAATTTTAAATAAATTTATATAAATAGAAAACATTATTTAGATCAAAATAGACACTTATATTCATTTATAACATACTTTTTTCTCTATATGGACCCATAATAATTATTAAAAATAAAGAGAGTAACATTGTGTATCTTTCTTTGATTTTAATAATATATAAGTCATTTTATTGAAAAAAAATTCATTAAATAACTCAATTTCAAACCATAGGTTTTAAGGGTCGAATTAAATTCAACAAATAAGAATTATAATGAAAAATTAAGGCCTTATCATTTGTTTTTAATCTAGATTAACCTAATTTACCCTTTATTGAGGTGATAAATGTTTCCACCATTACTATTCATATTGAAAAAAAAATAAAAGGGACCTAATTAAAAAATATAAACCTCATGAATATAAATAAATAATTAATTTTATCTAATTAAATACCTATTAATTTTAGAAATTAATTTTAACATAAGTACCCATAATGTGATAAAAACATATTTTTAGGAAAAATTTATCATATGATTAGTAAGATAAATTGAATGTCTAAGAGATTTGATCATGTAAATAATATATAAATTTAATTAAAATCATTCAACAATAAGGATAAATTTAATATATTTATGTAAAATATATTTCACATATAAAAACAATTTTTCATAAAAACATCACTTTTATTTTCAAATAATTATTATTTATATTGATAATCATTTGGTAAGTAATGAATTCAATTTATAAATATATAGACCATATATTTATCATAATTTTGTTATTACTATTCATACCCACCAATCCAATGACTATATGACAATGGAAATATAATATTATAATAACGTTTCATGGTCCATCTAAACTAGCTCTTACTTGGAATGCATGATTTTAATGAAATAAAATTATTTAAGTATAAATATTTCATAAAAATATAAGGGTGTTATATTATAACCCCATTAAAATGATTTTAAGCCTTTAAATTCATCACACTAAAATAAATAGATATTGATACTTCTCCCTCTTCACATCATCAGGTTCCCACATAGCTTCCTAAAATTGGTTGTTTTGCTATAAAATTTACCAGGAGAATGATATTATTTCCTAGAACATTCTCTTCATTATCTATAATATCTACCAATTTTTATTTATAAGAGAGATATTTATTCAACAGTGTGAACTCTATGTTTAGTACATGTGAAGGATTAGGCATGTACTTCCTTAGGAGAGATACGTGGAATAGATAAATAACTTGAGAGAGATTTAGCAGATGTTATAATCTATAAGATACCATCCTGATATGATCATGAATTTTAAAAAAGAAAAATATAACTATGGATCAACATTCCCTTCATTCCAAACCACAACACTCTCTTATAGGGAGATATTTGTATGAATACCTTATCACCCACTTCAAACTCTATATCATTTTGATGATTATAACATAATTTTTTTTGACTCTAATATTGTCTTGTGTGTTGTTGAATGGAGCTGACCTTCTCAACCATTTTCTCTTCTTGATTATTCCCTTATAGATTTATTTCTCAAACTTCATTATAGCATGTTAGTGTCTTATACTCCTTACCCTAACGGGATTTATAAGGATCTATCTGAATTCTAGAGTGAAAGATATTTTTTTCTAAAATTTATACCAAAGGAAGTTGTTGAACCCAACCACCTTGAAAATCAATAGAGAAAATATCAACATGTATTCTATAGTTTTAATGGTCCTCTCTGACTATCCATCTGTCTGAGGATGATCAGAAATTATGAAACTTCTCTATATCTAGTTCATGCTAAAGACTTTTATATAACATCATGGTAGACCTCCGATACCAATAAGATACATTGGAAAATGATACTCCATGAAATCTTAGAAATTTCTTCATATATATTCTAGCAATATGATCAAGTGAGAAGTATTCCCTAATAAAAAATGAAGTTTCCCGACTTCGTATGGTGATTGGGTGTAACCCATATATAATTATGTCCTTTAGATGTTTTGGGGACTTCAATGAAAAAATAAATTGTGATGTTTACCCATTTATATTAAGGTATGGTTAATGGTTGTAACATCCCATTATACTTCTATCTCTCAGGCTAAAATTTCTAAAAAACCAAGCGCTGATAAACATATTATGCAATATATCTCTTTATGTCATCCTACCAGATTTTTTTTTCAAGTATCTATATATCATTATACTTCCAGGGATGAATAGTGAATGATGAATTATGAGCCTAACCCAATAGATCCTTCTTGAAATATTGTATGGGAGGGTCACATACACTATTCATAAACCTTATTATTTCATCATAGTCAAGGTTTAACACAGAAACAGTTCACACCTTCTATTATAGCTCTTCATCTTTCTTTGGTGCCTCTTTAATATTTACTTGTATAGATGTTTGATTTTTTTTTTGAGAAATAAAAGATTTATTCCATTTAGTTAATATTTATATATAAATCTTTTTTAAATCCTTAATTATTGAATTTTTTATCCTCATCATAGATAATATAACATGATCCTTTTGATTAAAAGCATCTTCTACCTTATTCAATTTCTAAGTGTGGTAATGTATTGAGAAGTCATAATCTATAATCAGCAATAACCATCTTCATTAGAATATGTTCATCTCTTTTTGAGTGAGAATATAATTTAATCTTTTTTTGATCAGTATGTATGTCACACCTTTCCCCAAAGAGGTAATACTTCCATATCTTTAATGAGAAAATTGCCATAGCTAACTCCAAATAATTATCTCAGTAGTTTTATTCTTGGAACTTCAATTGACATGATCCATAAGATATCAACATATCATTTTTCATGATAAAACATTCTAGTCCCATTATTAATGCATCATGATAAATTAAAAATATTTCTCTACTACGGGAAAGTGTGAGAATAGGTGCACTAACCAACATTCTTTTCATATCCTTCTAATTCTCTTCACATTCATCCATCCATATGTGCTTAACTCATTTCAGAGTAGAATTGGTGATTGGATTAGACATTCAAGAGAATTATTTAATAAAATTTCTATAATATTTATCCAATATAAGAAAAATGTAGATTTTAGTTACCATGGTCATTCTAGGTCATTTCGTAATAGGTTCCTTCTCTGAAGAATCTACTAATATTCCCTAAATTAAGATAATATGACCTAATTAAGAAACTATATTAACCCAAAATTCACACTTGGTAAATTATTCATAAAATTTATCCTTCCTCAGAGCCTTCAACAGAATCCTTAGGTGATCTTCATGATCTTCATTAATCTTTGAATATTTAAGAATATTGTCTATAAAGACTATCAAAACCGATAAAGGTAATATATAAAGACTCTATTCATTAAATACATGAAGATAGTTCTAGAATTAGTAAGGACAAAAGATGTCACTGCAAATTCATAGTGTCTATACCTTGTACACAATGTCATCCTGGGTATATCCCAATTCATTACCCTCAATTGATGATATCTAGAATAAAGATCAATATTAGAAACGAATTCATCCCTACATAGTTGATCAAATAAGTCATCAATATGGGGTAGATGATACTTTTTCTTGATAATGATCTTTTTATGTTCTTAAAAATCAATGTAGAGTCACATTTATCTATCTTTATTCTTAAAAAAAGAACAAGTTCACCCTAAGGTGGTTTACTTGAATGATTGAATCCATTCTCAATATTCTACTAGAGTTTCTTAATCAATTCCTATAAATTAGTTGGGTCTATTTTATTAGGAGTCTTTGAAATATGCATATAACTAGGTATGAGTCCAATTGAAATTCAACATAATGATTTGGGGGGAAATTAGTCAATTATTTTGAAATGAGATCAATAAACTCCTATACATGCGGTGTAAAGACCCAGAAATTTCATGGAATTTTACAAGAACACAGTTTCTGACGGCGCCTGATTCCGAGGCCTAGTGTGCCCAGAATCATTTACCGAAGTTTAGCTTGGGTACGTTCAGTGAACGAATGAGCGGGTTTTCCTAACTTTTGAACCGGTGCTCGGAATCGAAATCCGAGGGCACCGATGGAATCGCAGCGCCGGTAATTGCTTAGGAACACCTTTTCCGGAGTTGTGTTTTCTCGGGTGTGGTTTTTAAATTTTGGGTTAAGTAAATGAATAAAATAAAGTGGGGCAACCAATTTATTTTATTTTAAGTTGTTTAACCTAAGCATTGTGGTTGATGTGGGACCCACTATATCCTACTCCACTAGGTAGGATATTTGTGGGGTGGGCCCAGAAGATCCCTACCTTTTCAACTATCTCAACCCCTCATTAATTTCAGTAACGCACCCGCACCCCCCCCAATTAATGAAAGTCAACTCGTGCGTTTATTTAAATATTAAACGCCTCTATTAATTGGGCGGTTTAAACGTTGAAATTAATTAAATTAATTGTTGGATTCAATTTTGAATTTCTTCAAAACGTTTGGCGTGAGTAATAAAATAAGGTAACCCTTATTTTATTGATCTTGCTTGGGTTGTGCGGGAGGATTTTGGAGAGAACGGCTCAAGGTCTTGGAGTTCTTCTTCCTCGACGAAGAACTCGAAGAACGACGACCTCCGACGACGAATGATGGTGAGAGACACCTTCCTCGGAGATCGACGACCCGACGCTCATCCTTTCATTCCTCCTTTCCATGTCAAAGGATGGGAGACACCGTTCCTCCTCGGACGATCTTCGTCAACATGTGCGGAACGTTCTTCAGCGATGATCAATTCCGCGATGCCCCTTTCCGCAACAAACCTCGTTCGTCGACTAAGCTCGAGGTAGGGGGATTATTTCTTTTGTTCTTGATTACTTCCATCGCTGTTTATCATCCTAATTTGAGCCGCATGATATCGCAATAACGGGAGGAGGTCTAACCGCACAAACACGGCCGAACCTCCTCCCCCCTTGAATGTTGATTTTGTTGCGGCACATGTAAGGCGGCGCGGTGCCGTTGCATCGCGCGGAAGCTATGAGTTTGGGCGAAGAAACGCGGCGCCGTCGCGCCGCGCCGTTGAAGTCGAACAAGGTCACGAAACCATTGCGCCACGCTAGAGAATCACGAAAACACCACGGTTGGAGCGGGGTCGCGGCGGAGGTGCGCGGCGCCGTCGCATCACGCCGAACGGAACAAGCCCGCCGCTTTAGGCTGCGGCGGAGTAGGGACCAGCGGCCAACTTCAGGCCACCGGTGTCGGAGCAGGGGGACTGGCTCGTGCTGGTCCCGTGGTGTAGCAGCCGGTCGGCCGGAGCGGGCTGGCCAGTCAGAGGAGGAACCGGGGGTTCGTAACCCCCGGCTGGCCGGACAGCAGTGCCCCCCCCCCCTCCCGCATGGGGGCCGTAGTTACGAAAGAAGGGGGGAGCGCCTCCCCCCCCCCCCAAACCGCTCAGCCGTTTCGGTCGAGACATCTGGCCAGCAGACCGCGCTGGCCGCACTAGCGTGGCTGGGCCTGGCTGCGCCCTATTGGGCCAGACTCAAACCCGGGTCAGGTCGACCCGGTTCGGGCCGACCCAGGGGGTATCGGGCCGAGTCGGACCGGGCCCGAACCCCCATATTCGCGGACCTCTTATGGTATTTTTCCCATATATTGGTCTTCGGACCTCCAATTGATGCACCATCAGCTGCAATGCGATCCTTGGATCGAGACGGTCGTTTCGGTATATTACACTCAAGGTTTCAGAAAACTTTGAGTACGGCCGGGTTGGTTCGGATACGAAACCAACCGGGCCCTCAGAGCAGAAACGCTTATATCATGAGCTCCGGACGTCCGATTGATGTGCCGTCAACTTTGTTGGATTCCTATTGATGAGACGGAACTTTTGGCATACTTCGGCTGAGTTTTGGTTGCAGATGGATAGTGGCCGGGTTGGATTGTACCTGAAATCCAACTAGGCCCCTGGAACGGAAAAGATGATAACTTTCAGACCAGACGTCTGTTTGACGAACCGTCAGCGGCGTTGGTGATCACATTGAGAAACAGTTCCTATGAGAATACCCTATAATAGTTCAGGGTACATTTGAGATACGGCCAGGTTGGTTGGCATACAAAACCAACTGGTCCCCTAGGACGAAAAGGCTAATAAATCACAGACCGGGCGTCCGATAGACGCGCCGTCTGTTGCGTTGAGACCCCTATGACGAGGCAGTCCTTTGAGATACTTTATCATGGAACTTTGTGATACTTGGAGTATCGACCTCTAGCTCGTGGAGCTGACCCTCCCAGAGACGAGTGTATGGAGTACGGAGACCGTGTAGCCGGCTGAGACATGACGACTGCTTGACCTACTCGACATGGAGTGAGTTGACTAGCCCAGTGGACGGAGCACTACATTGTTTGGGTGCAGACCCATGGAGGACAGAGCACAATAGTGTTTGGGTGAAGACCCGCGGTACTCGTCCGGAGAGTACCTCTACAGGCTATTATGGGGGATGTACTACTGTGTTTGTGTGGCAGACCCCGGCGGGTAGCACTACTGTGTTTGTGTGGCTGACCCGCGATACTCGACAGGAGGAGTACCTCAGAAGTATTAGGTTAGTGAGCAGTACCTCGGATTCATGGCAGGATCACTGTATACTCCAGAGACGAGGCTCTTCAGCGGTTATGGTTTCGATAATGAAAATCTTGGTTTGAGCTTAGTCTATGATCGTTGTGTTACCTATTGACTGAGATGGGTCACTTGATAACTTAGGTATATGTATGGGCATATATCTAAGTAGTGGTTATCCTTTGATTTCATAACCTTTGTATTTCCTCGTGATTGAGATGGGTTACATGATAACTTTGGTATAAGTATGCGCTCATACCTAAGTAAGGGTTATTTGTAGTGATTCTACTTTGTGGTTATCCTTGTTGGATTTAGAGAGACCTTGAAGGTATCGGGGTCCCTACTGAGTATAATTATACTCACCCCTTCACGGGATATGCCCGCACCTCGTTGTGTTGGTTGCAGAGGACGGGCAGTGCTAATGGAGGCCGAGTGTTCGAGGACTGGACAGTACCCGGAGGTGGACCACATGACGAGTCAGTATCTGGAGGTGGACTTCGAGACGAGATGACACTCAGAGGAGGTTGAAGGGAAAGAGCGTTGTGGAGGCTATCTATACCTACCCTTCAGGTTGGATCTGTGGTGGACGATCCAGGAGCTGCACTATTTATACCTACCCTTCAGGTAGGATCCCTGGTGGATGATCCAGGAGCTGCGCTATCTGTACCTACCCTTCAGGTAGGATCCGAGGAGGATGACCTAGGAGCTGCTTCTGCTCTTCATGCTGTTGCCTTTTTCTGTTGTACTTTCATTCAGTTGTAGCTGTACTTTCTGTTGGGTTTGTATTCTAGCCCATTTACTTTTCAGAACTTCTTTTTTTTACTTAGTGTTTTACTTCCTCTTGTACTCTGTGGTTTTTTTTTTAATTATATAAAGGCAATGCTTTCCAAGTTATCAGGATTTACACCTTTGGTGCTAGTATAAAGCCCCTGGCCTATGGAAGGCGGGCTTGAGGTAGTCATAGCACGGGCCCCGAGGATGGGTCATGTCAAATTGGTATCAGATGGAGGTTCTGTTCTACCGCAGAACTTATAACTCTGATATTTTATTTCTATGAAGCGAGAGTGTTAACAGTACCGAGTGTGGTTTTCAATTCAGGGAGTCCAGTGTTGGTGTGGGCGGCCGACGCTTCCATAAACCAGGACCTTGACAACTGATTTCTGACTTTGTGCACAAAAACACTGATTGCGTGTGTGTTTTCAAAGGTTTCCCCTTAAAACAGCTCAAACCAAGTCATCTCACCAGGTATAAATCGTTTGACCGTGTCACGTATGTTCCTTTCAGGATGCCTTTTCACGGACGACCAGCTAGAGCCCAGAGGGATGTGCGTACAGAAAGCCTGCCGAGCGATGAGGCTTCGGTACAGGGCCCTATTGCAGTTGAGGCACCAGCGAAGGCACCAGTGGTACTACCATACGTTGGGCTATCGATGCCACTAGCCCCATCAGTAGGTGATGCACGCCGCTTGAGTGCACTGAACGAGTTCCAGCGCCAGAGGCCACCCAGGTTCTAGGGAGAGACGAACCCACAGGCGGCTGACAGTTGGCTGGAGGCTGTAGTGAGAGTCTTCAGGCTAGTGGGGACGCCAGCAGATTTCATGGTGATCTTTGATGCCAGCCTTCTTCAGGAAGCATCAGGCAGGTGGTGGAGCCACTTGTTCCAGTTTTGCGATAGGATGACCTTCACATGTGGAGACTTCAAGACCCTATTCAGGTTGGAGTTTTTACCAGTAGATCTATACCCTAAGCGTGTTTAGGAGCTGCTGCCTTTGCCGTATGTTTTCCCATCAGTAGCCGAGTCATCTGTAGGCAGCAGACAGATTATGCATAGGTCCAAGAGGACCAGACCAGCTGGTGGGCGACCTCGGGTTATAGGATCAGTAGTGCGAGGCACCCAGGGTGGAGTCAGAGCCAGGCGTTCCAGAAACGGACAGTGTTTCTCCTGCGGCAGGAAGGGTCACATGGCACGTGGCTGTCCGACTCCTCGCACCGTTGATCCACAGGCGTTGGAGGAGCCACCGAGATAGAAGCAGCGGTGGGTGCTTGAGCAACAGCTGAGCAGTGGACAAGGCAGTAGAGCTCTGCAAGCAGGTGGACAGGAGTGGAACTAGTGGATACCTTTTTGTTCTTGGTACATCTAGTTCCATTTTTTTGTTGTTGTTGTTGTGTCTTTGTACTATGAGATGCTATAATAAAAGACACTTATCGTTGTGGTGTTTTCTTTCCTATCCTTTTGTTCAGTTGATACTGATAGGTTCCGGTTAAAAACTATTGACTTGACCCTCACATTGAAGATTTCTACCGGATGATACCTAGAGACCTCACACTAATGCCGATAGTGTGACTCGACCCTTGGAGGTGACAGTGACCGTTGGATCTCTTGGTAGTTACGTCGAGGCCTTAGGACATCATCCATGGCATGAATACATCATTCATGTCAGGATTGAATGTATTAGGCAAGGGAGTGGTTCATCCGGGGGATGAGACTGAGTTTCAATTTTCGGCAAGGGAGAAATCATAGCAGCTCTTTCCAATCGTAGGCAAGGAAGATGCAGATCATCCAGGAGCAGATGAAGACTGCACAGTGCAGTAAGAGACAAGAAAACCGGCACCAGTCTTAGATACTCGGGCGTGAAAAATTTTTCAATAAGAGGAAATGTCAATAAAAGATGAATCTACAGAGCAGCAGACGTGGAAGAAGAGCTAGGAGAGTAGCATGGGGTGGTGTACTTTTTGACAAGTTACAATCACCTGCCTTTGTAGTCCCCGCCAGGCTCAGGGAGCTGGAGGGCAGGGGAAGAGAGTAGCTGCATGCAGTCAAGGAGTGTGACCCAATGGCTCTAAAAAAACCCCCCAGGCAGCACACGATAAACTCATTCATAGGAGGGTGCGACCGATCACTGTTGAGTCAGTCAACCTTACCCTCGTGGTAGCAGGAGTTTTGAGTTTCAGTTTTAAACTGGAATTGGAGGCCTCTTAATTTTGAGAATCACGATCACGTCCTTATATGGGTCTCACCTCGTTGAGGTTTATGGAGATGTGGCCAAGGTGGCAAGTTATCTCCGAGGTTCAGTGGACCTTTTCCGGTCCTCAGCTGGGTAGGCGAGGTGGCTTACCGCTTGACCCATCCACCTTAGTTGCACTAGGTGCACGACGACTTCCACGTATCTCAACTGAGGAGATACATGCTCGACCCTTCGCATATCATCAACCATGAGGAGCTGGATGTTGGCGATGAGGTGAATTTCATGGAGGTTTTAGTGGGGATCGAGGATCGATAGGAACGGATCCTATGAGGACAGTCGATTCCTCGAGTGCGCTTTCACTGGCAGTACGGGAACCTCCATGTGAGAACATGGGAGCGGAAGGCTCAAATGCATGCTCAGTACCGTTTTTGAAACCCTAGTTTGTGTTAAAGATTTACGAGGACGTAAATCCTTCAGGTGGGAGTAATGTAAAGACCTGAAAATTTCAAGAAATTTTTTTTCTTAATTTCGTTGGAATTTTAAAAGAACGCAGTTTTTGACAGCACCTGATTCCGAGGCCCGGTGTGCCCGGAATCATTTACCGAAGTTTAGCTCAGGTACGTTCAGTGAACGAATGAGCGGGTATTCCTAACTTTTGAACCGGTGCTCGGAATCGAAATCTGAGGGCACTGCTGGAATCACAGCGCCGGTAATTGCTTAGGAACACCTTTTCCGGAGTTGTGTTTGCTTGGGTGTGGTTTTTAAATTTTGGGTCAAGTAAATGAATAAAATAATGTGGGGAAACCAATTTATTTTATTTTAAGTTGTTTAACCTAAGCTAAGTGGATGAAATGGGACCCACTATATCCTACTCCACTAGGTAGGATATTTGTGGGGTGGGGCCCACAAGATCCCTACCTTTTCCACTTCCTCAACCCCTCCTTAATTTCAGTAACGCACCCGCACACCCCCCCCCCCCTCAATTAATGATAGTCAACTCGTGCGTTTATTTAAATATTAAATGCCTCTATTAATTGGGCGGTTTAAACATTGCAATTAACTCAATTAATTGTTGGATTCAATTATGAATTTTTTAAAAATGTTTGGTGTGAGTAATAAAATAAGGTAACCCTTATTTTATTGATGTTGCTTTGGTTGTGCGGGAGGATTTTGGAGATAACGGCTCAAGGTCTTGGAGTTCTTCTTCCTCGACAAAGAACGTGAAGAACGCCGACCTCCTATGACGAATGATGGTGAGAGACACCTTCCTTGGAGATCGATGACCTGACGCTCATCCTTTCATTCCTCTTTTCTGCGTCAAAGGATGGGAGACACTGTTCCTCCTCGGATGATCTCCATCAACGTGTGCGGAACCTTCTTCCGAGATGATCAATTCCGCAATGTCCCTTTCCACAACAAACCTCATTCGTCGACTATGCTCGAGGTAGGGGGATTATTTATTTTGTTCCTGATTACTTCCATCGCTATTTATCGTCCTTATTTGATCTTCCTGATATCGCAATAATGGGAGGAGGTCAGACCGCACAAACTCGGCCGACCCTCCTCCCCCCTTGGTTGTTGATTTTTTTGCGGCACGTGTAAGGCGGCGCAGTGTCGTTGCACCGTGTGGAAACTATGAGTTTGTGCAAAGAAACGTGGCGACGTCGCGTCGCGCCGTTGAACTCGAACAAGGTCGCAACACCGTTGCGCCACGCTGGAGAATAATGAAAACACCGCAGTCGGAGTGGGGCCACGGCAGAGGGGCGCGGCTCAGTCGCGCCGCGCCAGATGGACCAAGGCCGCGGCTTTAGGCCGTGGCTTTAGGCCGCGGCGGAGCAGGGACCGGCGGACAACTTCCGGCCGCCGGTGTCGGAGTAGGGGGACCGGCCCGCGCCAGTCCCATGGTGCAGCAGCCGGCCAGCCGGAGCGGGCCATCCGGTCAGAGGAGGAACCGGTGGTTCGTAACCCCTGGCTGGCCGGACAGTAGCACCCCCCCCCCCCCCGCATGGGGGCCGCGGTTACGAAACAGGGGGGCAGCGCCTCCCCCCCCCCAAAACCGCTCGGCCGTTTCGTCCGGGACATCTAGCCAGCGGACCACGCTGGCTGCGCCAGCGCAGCTGGGCCGGGCCGCGCCCTATTGGGCCGGACCCGGACCCAGGTCGGGTCGCCCTGGTTCGGGCCGACCCAAGGGGTATCGGGCCGGGTCGGACCGGGTCGGACCGGGCCCGAATCCCTTATTCGCGGACCTCTTACGGTCTTTTGCCCGTATCTTGGGTTGCGGACCTCCGATCGACGCACCGTCAGCTATGATACGATCCTTGAATTGAGACGGTCGTTTATCTATATTACACTCAATGTTTAGGAGAACTTTGAGTACGGCCGGGTTGGTTCGGAGACGAAACCAACCAGGCCCTCGGAGCGGAAACGCTTATATCTTGAGATCCGGACGTCCGATTGATGTGCTGTCGACTTTGTTAGATTCCTCTTGATGAGATAGATCTTTTGGAATACATCGCCTGAGTTATGGTTGTAGTTGGATAGTGGCTGGGTTAGATTGTACCCGAAATCCAACCGGGCCCCTGGAACGGAAAAGCTGATCACTTTCAGACCGAACGTCCGTTTGACGAACCGTCAAGAGCGTTGGTGATCACTTTGAGAAATGGTCCCTATGAGCATACCCTATGAGAGTACGGGGTACAGTTGAGATACGGCCGGATTGGTTCGTACATGAAACCAACTGGGCCCCTAGGACGAAAATTCTAATAAATCACAGACCGGGCATCCGATTGACGCGTTGTCTGTTGCGTTGAGACCCCTATGACGAGGCAGTCCTTTTAGATACTTCTTCGTGGGACGTTGTGATACTTAGAGTATCGACCTGTAGCTCGTGGAGTGGACCCTCTCGGAGATGATCGTACGGAGTACGGAGACCGTGTAGCCGGTTGAGACCTGACGACTGCTTGACCTACTCGACTTGGAGTGAGTCGACTAGCCGAGTGGACAGATCAATACTTTGTTTGGGTGTAGACCCATGGCGGAGGGAGCACTACAGTGTTTGGGTGCTGACCCGCGGTACTCGTCCGGAGAGTACCTCTGCAGGCTATTAGGGGGGATGCACTACTGTGTTTGGGTGGCAGACCCCGGCGGGTAGCACTACTGAGTTTGGGTGGCTGACCCACGGTACTCGACAGGAGGAGTACCTCAACAGTCTTAGGTTAGTGACTAGTACCTCGGAGTCGTGACAGGATCACTGTACACTCCAGAGATGGGGCTCCTCAGCAGTTATGGTTTCGATAATGAAAATCCTGTTTTGAGCTGAGTCTATGACCTTTGTGTTACCTCATGATTGAGATGGGTCACTTGATTAATTAGGTATATGTATGGGCATATATCTAAGTAGTGGTTATCCGTTGATTTCATAACCTTTGTGTTTCCTCATGATTGAGATAGGTTACTTGATAACTTAGGTATAAGTATGGGATTATACCTCAGTAAGGGTAATGTGTTGTGATTCAACTTTGTGGTTATCCTTGTTGGATTTAGAGAGACCTTGAGGGTCTCGGGGTCCCTACTGAGTATCGTTATACTCACCCCTGCACGGGCTATGCCCGCACCTCGTTGTGTTGGTTGCAGACGATAGGCAGTGCTGATGGAGGCCGAGTGTTCGAGGACTGGACGGTACCCAGAGGTGGACCATACGACGAGTCAGTATCCGGAGGTGGACTTCAAAATGAGACGACCCTCGGAGGAGGTTGACGGGAAAGAACGTTGTGGAGGCTATCTGTACCTACCCTTCAGGTAGGATCCGGGGTGGACGATCTAGGAGCTGCGCTATCTGTACCTACCCTTCAGGTACGATCCATGGTGGATGATCCAGGAGCTGCACTATCTATACCTACCCTTCAGGTAGGATCCTAGGAGGACGACCCAGGAGCCACTTTCGTTCTTCCTGCTGTTGTCTTTTTCTGTTGTACTTTCGTTCATTTGTAGCTGTACTTTCTGTTGGGTTTGTATTCTGGCCCATTTACTTTTCAGGACTTCTTTTTTTTACTTAGTGTTTTACTTCCGCTTGTACTATGTGGTGTTTTGTTTACTTTTATAAAGGCAATTCCTTCCTAGTTATCGGGATTTACGCCTTTGGTTCTAGTCGCCATCCCCTGGCCTGTGGAAGGCGGGCTTGGGGTAGTCACAACACGGGCCCCGAGGACGGGTCGTGACAATAAATTTATCCTTAATGCTAAGTTTCTCCCAATTTTATGATATATATGACCTCCATGTGTTTCATGTAGGATCAAAATGAATATGAAGATTGCTCAATTACAAGAGGGGGGGGGTAAATTTTAGGCTTAAAAACAATCGTTTTTATCCTTTATAAAATCTATATTTAACAAATTTAAACAAGATGGATTCAATAACTTATAAGTACAAGAATAATAAGTTATAATAAAGTTATACATTCTAACTGTAACATAAAAAAATAGAAATATAACAAACTTAGAAAATAAAAAATTAACAATGAATTTTTAACACAAAGAAAAGAGTATCCAACAACCTTGGAAAAAGGTCCCTTGATTTAGTATTTTAAGAAAGTATGTCTTACCCAAACCAGGGTAAGCCCTAAATAAGAATATCTAAATATGTCTTGATATCCCTTTATTCCCTCAATCTCTAGGCTGATTAGTACCTCTGTATTCCTATCCCTATAATCCCTCGATTGTACACATCAAGAATCGAAGTCACACTAAGCAGGTTGAACAAGTTGTTCTTTATATTGAACTAGTTGTTCACTGTATTCATACAAGGAAGGTTTGAGAAAATCTCTCACAGAGTATCATCACATCCAACACTTCTCAACATGGGTTGAACTCTTCAAATGGATGAGGATATTTATAGGAAAATATCCTAATGGCCATCTCCTCCACCAATAATCATATTTTTTTTCTTAATTTTCAGAGGGACCTATACACATGTCACTCAACCAACAGGAAGTTAAAAATAGATTGTATGACTTTGTTTCATGTAATAAAACATGAGAAACATTGTCATGATTAAGAAACATTAATATGTATGAAAAAGATTTTTAATTTTAAGAAACTTATGTATAATAAGATTTGATAAACTTGTAATAATATGTTAAGAAATAAAAGTATCTTTAAAAAAATATTAATATTCATATTATAGGAATATTAGAAATCAGAGTCCGAAAATATGTACAATCAGATTCTGAAATAATAGAGAATCGAAATCAGAAGTACCATGAATTCAGAATCTGATTTATGAAGAAATTATAGTCCGATTTATGAAGAAACCATGGTCTAATTTTAGAAGAAGTCAGAGTCATATATCAAAAAAAAATAAAAGTATGATTTTAGCAGAAATAGGAGTTGGATTTCAAAAGAAATCAGAGTCTGATTTTAGGAGAAATCATTGTCTGATTTCTGAACAAATCGGAGTATGATTTCTTGAGAATTTGGTGTCTGATATTAGAAGAAATCAGAGTCATATATCAAAAGAAATCAAAGTCGGATTTCAAAATAAATTGGTGTCTAATTTTAGGAGAAATCAGAGTATGGTTTTAGAAGAAATCAGAGTCTAATTTCCAAAGAAATTGGAGTATGATTTAAGAAGAAATTTGATTCTGATTTCTAGAGAAATCAGAGTCACGATTCTGGGGAAATCTAACTCTAAGAAACTATAAAGTTATGAGTTAGATAAGGATCCTATTTTTGACTTAATAAAAACCTAGTTAGTCTTGGTTTAAGAAAAAACTGGATAAAATAATAAAAACCATAGGTAAAGTTAAAAAACATTTTTTGAGAAAGTAAATTTCCTTAAGAAAAATTTTCTTATAAAAATATAATTTTCCTTTGGAAAATGGTTCTGTGATTTTGAAAACATAAAGGAATGAAAAATTCATAAGGAAACTTATTTACTCAAAAATATCCCCCTTTTTGGGAAGCACAAACAAATTTTCTTAAAAGAATATAAAGGATTGAGTTTTTCATTTTTAAACTAAAAATAAAAACTTATCTCCCTTTGTTTATGGTCCATGATGAATAAAAATAACTCCCCATTCATTTTAGAAATACCTAAGGTTTATATTCTTATCTTTACTAGAGAAATTACTCTTTCTTAATTAAGAATATCTTATTTAAGTAATATCCCCCTTACTTAAGTAATATATTTATTAATATTATATTCTATCATTATTTTCTCCCCCTTTGTGATTTTTAAAAAGGAATGGATGGAAAGAAAAAAAAAATTGTACCTGAAAGTATAGGAATATACAAGACAAAACAATGAAAAGATAACAAATTTTATTAAGATGAGAAAATTGTTTACAAAGAAAATACAACAAAAGATCAGAGTTTAAGAAAAAAATCATTCGTCCTTATTTTTCTATTTTAGAATTATCTTTTTCAAAGTTGCCTTCAGCTTTTCCAACACTTTATGATCATATTAGAAGTTCTTGATCAATTTTTACTGATCCTAATTTTTCTTTTCAAGAACATTGATTCAGTCTTTTTTAGACTTAATAATTTCATTTTGATAATTTATCACTTCTTATTTCCCTTGGAACATTTCATCCATTTATTCCCTGAGTTCCCTATACCTTTTCAAATTTAAAGTAATAGAATTCAGCTTTCCATTTAGGTCTTTATCCTTTTGGTTCCGGGAAGCATGCTCTTGATTTAGCTTCTCTAAAAGACTTTTATAAAAGTTATTTATTGTGTCATCGGACTTATCAAATGCATCCTTGACTGAATCATTGAAATCATCCATAATTTTAAAATCACCAATCACTGACTTATACCACTTAGTTATCTCTTTGAAATATCTCTTATGAGTACCATAACCGATTTGAAAAGTCTTAAAATAAAATTCAAGTTTTATAAACTTTTACATGAGAATGCCTGTTGAATCTGACTTCAGATTTATTGTTTCTTTATGTAATTGGCACTTGGAATCTATACATGGATATAAGGGAATGGTATTTCCTAGATTCTTCAAGGACTGAACAATAAAATCATATCCTAAAGAAGATGAAGATTCTGAAACAGATTCCTATGTTGACGAGGGAACTTTATCTTTTTCATCTTCTTTTCCATTAGATGTTCCAAAAAAATTCCTTCTTGGATTTTTTAAAATTATCTTTCTTTTGTGAATCAACAACAACTTTCTTACCTTTCTCAAGTTTAGAGATTTCTTTCTCAACATTTTAAGTCTCATGCTCACTATCATAAATTTGGACTATTCAATCATCATCATCAACTTCATTATCAGTAACTTTTTCAATAATTTCCTTATCATCATCATGATGAATAAAATAATTTTGATTACATCATCACTTTCCTCTTCCACTTCTTCTTCTTGATTCACTTTTTCTTCTTCAACAATGGGTTCTAGAATCAAAATAACATTATTTCTCTTATCTCCACCTGAAGTTTCAATTTGAATAGACTCTTGTGAGAAATATTTTTGTAACTAAACTTGTTTTGATGCCTTCTCTCTATAACTAAGAAAATCATGAAAAAATCTCATCTTTTGACATCTTCTTCTTCAAAATATTCTCTTTATCTTTCTTCTCAAATTATTCAGCTACTTGAATCTTTAATTCTTTATCCTATGCAAGGTATTACCCAAAAAATAAATCTCCTTCTTTATTTTTATTCTTTTTCTCTATTAATTTTACAAAAATTTCATTAGAAAAGGTTTTATCTATTATTTAGATTAGGTGGAGAAGATACTAACTCAGGTACTGATACTTTCTCTTTTAGTTTCGGTTCTTCTTATTTTCATTTCATTGGAGTTTTCTTGGAACTTTCACATACTTCACATTTCTTACTCCCATCTTAATCATCATTATCAGGAATTTCAAATAACTTTCCTATCTTAATACTAAAATCATTCGTTATCCTTCAAAGAGTATCATCACATAACAACAATATCTTAAAAACTCTGGCATATGAGATGCAAGGAATATTGAAAAATTCTAAACACAAAACAATAATATTCGACAAGATTGCAGGGTACATGATGATCTAAGACTTGATAGTTTTATTATTGTTATAACTAATGGTCAAAATAATATACGTGATGATATTTATTTTTTTAGATTCAATAAGAAATCCATCATGAAGATATCACATTTTTGCAGGGAATCATTGTCTCCGTTTCTCAGAATTAGAAAACCATGCATCCATAGAGATAACAATATATAATTGGTTGGAAGATGAGTAATCTTCATTAAATTTACTCCTTTTAGTCCTATACACTCAATTTACTTAAACTTATCAAAAGATCTTTCCTTGTCTGGTAATTTTTGTTTGAAAAAAATTTCCTCACCTTTATAGGGAATATCTAGGATACTAGCAGCCTTGTTGAAAGACAAATAATAAGTCATTGCATAAGTCTTGAAAGAAAATATTTCTCTTCCTCCTTGTTTATAAAAATGAAATGTACCATAGAATTCTACAAAAAGACCAGGATATAAAAGATCCTAATTCTTTTTTTGGCTACGCAAAGACTTTCCCAGCTATTTTTATTTTTTATTTTTGAGATCATAGAATCATACTTCACTGAGAAATTTGGGTTCACCAACATTTCTTTGTAAATTATCCAATCCTTGAGTTCCTTGTTTGAGGACATCAGAGTCTATGAGGAAACTTCCATAGATAGTCATATCTTAAGGAAATATGGAAAATTGAATGATGAATTTTAAGAGTGGTAACACATCTATTCAAAATAAATGAGATAACCAATCTGGGATGCGAAATAGGGGGCTTTTATATAGGGTTCACAATTATGGTTAATATCGAATCAATCCAATGTTTGAGATTCACCTGATTTGATCTAACATTTGATATTAATTATGAAGAAGGATTTATAGGTTCCTATCTTTTGCGTTTTTAAGGAAAAAATATGATTTACGTAAAAATCAAATTTTAAGGAAAGTGAATCTGATAAGGTTTTCGTAAAACAATATTTTATATACCAGAAAACAAAAATTGAAATTACAATGATATATGTAAGGAAAAGTACATTTTAGATTACTTTTAATGATTTTTTAGTGTTGATAAGGATCTTCTTTAGGAACTTAGGTTACAAAAATTTTATTAAGGAAATAAATAACATTTTATGTTTCAAATAATTTTATGTTCCAAAAAATGTTGAAAAAGGAGAAATAAAAGATATAAACATATGTTCCCCCCTATGAAAAGGAATAACATAATGTAAGGAGATATTTTTAAAAAGAATTTAATTTGGATGATTACCATATGGTTATCATTCTTGAATTTTGTTTAATGTATTCAAATCTATTAGAGGCTAAATATTTGGTAAAAATGTCATCATGTTAGTCTTGTGTTCCGATAAATTGTAAAATAATATCTATTTTAATTGAGTGATCCCTAATAATGTGATGCCTAATATCTATGTAATTTTTATGAGAGTTATTTTCATAGTTTTGTCTTAGGTAAATGGAACAAGTATTTTCACACATTATTTTTTTAAAGGTTATTCCATAGTTTGTGAGTGTGTGTTTCATCCATAATACTTGAGAACAAAAACTTCTAGCTGCTACATATCCAGCTTCAGTAGTGGAAGGTGCTATAGAGTATTGCTCCATGCATGACCAAGAAACTAATGAATATCCTAATAAATGAAAAGTTCTGGATAAACTTTTTCTATCCATTCTACATCCCCCAAAGTCATAATTCCATAAAAATTTTAAAATAAAATCAGTTCTAGAATAATAGAAAATTTCTAAATACATGGTAACCTTTAAATAGAGAAAAAATCCTTTTACTTCTTTTAAATGGGAATATTTTGGATTATATTGATATCTTTCATAAAAGCACACTAAAAACATTAAGACTGAATGACTAAATGTTAAGTGTAATAAACTTCTTATCATACCTCTAAAAGATGTTAAATCTACTGTTTTCCTAGAATCAACAAGATCAAGAGTGTTTGAGGCATATATTAGAGTACATATACTTTTAGTTTTTTTATATCCATACTTGTTAATAATATCTTTAATAAATATTTATTGAGATATATAGGTTCCTTCTAGTTTTTGAGAAATTTGAAAACCAAGAAAAAAATTTAACTGACCCATCATTCTCATTTCAAACTCAGATTTCATAAGCTTCACAAATGAATCAGTTATGGATTTCTGAGTTGATCTGAATATAATGTAATCAACCTAAATTTGAAAAATCAAAACATTTTTCTTATCTTTATATATAAAAAGGGTTGGATCATCCATTCACTTAACATAATCGATTTATAATAAAAATCCTTAATGTTTGTCATACCAAGCTCCAGGGACTTGTTTAAGTCCATATAAATATTTGGTATGTTTGAGAACATGTTCATAATGTATTGTGTCTTCAAAAACATAAGGTTGTTCAACATAACATTCCACTTGAACATATCCATTAAGGAAATCACATTTTAAATCCAGTTGAAAAAGTTTGAAATTAAAGAATGCTGCAAAGGCTAGTAGAATACGAATAGATTAATTTCTAGCTATTGGATAGTAGGATTATTCATAGTCTATTCCTTCTTGTTGATTACATCCTTTAGAAAATAATATTTCTTTATTTCTGGAAATGATTCCTTTTTCACCACATTTTTTTTTTCTGAAGATCCATTTTACTCCAATTACAGAAGTTTCTTTAGGTCTTTTAACCAGGTTTCAGACTTTTTTCCATTCAAAATAATTTAGTTCATCATTCATAGCTTTAATCCAATCATCATCACCTAATGCTTCATCAGTGATTTTAGGTTCTACTTGCGAATGAAATGATAGATGTTCTACTTCATTTCTTAAAGAACTTCTAGTCCTTATAGTTTGATTTATGTCTCCAATGATACAACCACTAGGATTATTTTTAAGAAACAGTTGATTTGGGTTTTTTAAAACTTGTTCATCAACAAAAGGTATAAAATATTATATGGTTAATACTTCATAAAAATATTCTTGAGTAGTCTACTTATAATAAGAATCTTCTATCAAGGGATGATAATAAGTTTTTGAAAACACATTTGACGATATAGGATGGGGTTGTTAAAAAATAAAAGGGTCAGTTTCATGAAATTTAACATGTACCGTTTCTTCAAGAGTACTAGTTAAAAAAACTCTATAAGACATAGAAGTTGTGGAATATCCTAAGAAAATTCCTTCATCATATTTATGTGAAAATTTATATAAGTTATCTCTATTATTCACAGTGAATACATTGTATCCAAATACATTCCAGCAAGAAACTTTATGTTTTCTTCCAGTCCAAAATTCTTAAGGTGGTTTATTGATAAAAGGTCTAATTAAAACTCGACTTATAGTTTAACAAGCAGTACTTACAGCTTCAAACCAAAATTTTTTAGAAATAGAATATTCACTCAATATGGGATTAGTTATATCTTGAATAATTTGGTTTCTTCGTTCAACAACACCATTTTTTGAGGAGTTCTTGGAGTTGAGAAGTTATAAGTAATGTCCTTGCTACTACAAAAGTTGAAAAATCTGAATTTTCGAATTCTCCCACATGATCACTTTGAAGAGTTATAAATGGATGGTTTTTCTCTTTTCTAACTTTGTCTAAAAAATATTTAAAAAAAGAAAAGGTTCTAGATTTATTTTCTCGAAAATATACCCATGTAAATCTAGTTTAATCCTCAACTAAAACAAATACATAGTATTTTCCTCCAATACATCCAGTTTGTGTTGCATCAAAAAGATCTATACGCACTACCTGTAATGCATTAGAAGTTGAGACTTAAGTTATTGATTTAAATCTTAACTTATGTTTCTTTCCATATTAACAAGGATCACAAAATTTTCAAGAATCAAATATAAGATCTGGTAGATACTTAACAAGTATTTTTTGAGAGTTTTCATAGGTTCCTAAGGTTACAGTGTCCTAGTCTTCTATTCCATAACCAAGATTGATCTTCCATTTCACTATGTCAAGGTAGGTCTCAGCTCGTATGGCCTTCTATGTTAAGTGTATAAACATTCTCATCCCAATGGGAAGAGAGAATAAACTCTTCCTTGGAATTGTGTACCAAGAATTTATCATTCCTAAAATTCACAAGGAAACCTTCATCACATAATTGGATTATGGTTATAAGGTTATTCTTAAGAACTTTAACAAATAAAACATTTTAAATTAAAGCTTTTCCAATAGTAAAAATGTTACATACACCAACAATTTATCCTTAAGCATTATCTCTGAATGTTAAATTTCCACCTTTCATCTTGATAATATTTTCGAATGAGTTTTTATTGCCAGTCATGTTCTAGGAACTTCCCATTTTCATGTATCATGTTTTTTTGTTGGTACATCCTTTGTTTTCCTAAAAAATAAAAAAGTTAGACTTTTGGAATCCAAACTAGTTTGTATCCAAAATTGATAGAAATCAAAATGTTTGGTATCCACATTTTCTTAGAAAAATATGATTTATAAAAACCTAATGATTGGGTTTTATTTAAAGAAATTTTTTTCTCCCAATATCCACCACATTGAAACTTGGTGAAAAAATGATCACTTTGGGGAACAAAATTGTAATTATTAAAAACTGGTTTTGAATGAGAATAACCAAATCTAGAACAATTCATATATAGATGAAGTTGTGAATACATTTGATCAAATTTATTCCTTCCAAAAGAAAATTTTGATAAAAGTTTATTTAGGGGAAATATTTTATATTTTGTTCTAATGACTAAATTATTATCCTCATAGTCATTAGTTTTAGATTTTTTGTTAGTATCTAAAACATTTATCTTAGAAATAACATTGTCAAGATCCTTGGAAAGTTTATCGTTCTCAAAATTAAGTTCCTTATGGTTTTTGGAAATATTTTCAAAATGAAGGGTTTTTTGATAAAGTTATTTTGAAATATATGATACTTATTTTGTTAAAATAATGATTCTAAAATTTTCTTTATCATGTTTATTTTTTATCTTACAATTTTCATTCTCACGTAACTTGGAAAACATAGATACTTTTTCAAAAGAAGGTAAAGTATTATCTTCTTCTGAGGAAGATTATTCATCCAAATATTCATAATATTCTTCATTATTATGATTTTAATTTAAAGAAATATTGTTTAAGGATTAACTAGTATTTACCTTAGTGATGAGACATTGATTTTTAGTAGGAATTATGGCTATAAGACAAATATTATTCTATCCGAAAGATTCATCTAAATAATCACTACAACTAGTAATCCAGGTTTCATTAACTTTAAGTGCTTTCTTAGACTTAGACTTATAATAATTCTTCTTGTTTCATTCTAAATGTATATACTTTATTCCTTTCTATTTGATCATAGGACTATTTGGTCTGATATGACCTGCTCTCTTCCATTCATAACAAGTCACACCTGAATCTTTCTAATCCTTTCTATATTTCTTCTCATACCAATATTGGAAATCTTTCTTTCCTAAAATCTTGTTCATGATTCGAGCAAGATTGGAAATCTCATTCTCATAATGATCACTTTCACTTGATTCAGATATAATAATATCATTCATAGATTTTGATATTGTATCTTTTTCATGAGTTTTGGCATTCATATGATTTTATGTTATAGTAAAAGAAAAAATTCCATTACCATTATTTTTATTGTTGATCTCAGAATAACTCTTCATTCTAGGTTCTTAATGAAGAAGATTCCCAGATAAATCATCAAGGGTGATGTTAGATACTTCTTTATTTTCATCAATAGTTGTCCTTTTATATTATCACTCATTGGTAATGATATAGATTATCTTGTCCATAAGAATCTCATCATCAAAACCTTTCTCAACCATAGACTGAAGGCTGATGACGATAGTAAAAAATCTTTGTTGCACTTTGAAAACTGGTTCTGCATAAGGAAACATAAAACCATGATATTCATCTCTCAACATAACTCTTCTTATTTATATCACATTGGATGTTCTAAAATATGTAACTTCAAGTTTCATCCATATTATATTGGTATCTTCACATGAAGAAATATGACTATATATATTCCTAGTCATAGAACATAATAATGTATTTCATACCTTTTAATTAAGTTGATATTCTTGTTTCTCTTGGTTTATGAAGGTTCTAACTTCCTTTTATGGTATCCTGTAATCTCTAGTGACCATTAAAAAGTTTTCTACTCCAGTGTTATAACAATGGTCTTCATTCGGTCTCTCCAATATTCATAGTCATTGCTATCAAAGATTGTTGGTCTGGTAGGATTTAGATTTTCTATAGAACCAATGTTCATTCCCTCCATATCATAAGAAAATAAAAAATATTTTTTCCACTAAAAGCATTAGTAGAAATAGTTTATAAACAAAGACAATATTTAAGATAAACTTGATAAAGTAAATATAGGAAATAAAAGTTGAGCAATAAAACTTATATGGAAATATTAATATTTCAGAGACCTGCTCTGATACCAATTGTAGGAACAACATGACTACGTAGATTTCTCAATTACTATAGGGGTGAATTTTTTGTTAAAAAAGTTCATTTTTATGCTTAAGAAAATATAGGTTTAACAAAGTTAAACAAGATGGATTCACAAACCATTTTTATTTCTTAACTAAGAAACTAACTTGATTTGGATATGATAAAATGGATCTGATAAAGAAACTTAAGACATGTTTACTTAGGGAATGGTTCTACCTTAAAGTGTATAGAATCTTATTTATATTAGAGTAATTAAAAGTATAAGAAAGTATAATAATGTTATACTTTATAACTATAATTTAAAAATAATGTAAATATAAAAAACTTGTAAAAGGATAAAGTAACAATGAATATCTTAACCCAAGGACAGGGGTATATAACAACCTTGGATAAGGGCCCATTGATTTATCCTTTCATGAAATTCTATCTTACCCACATCAATGTAACCCCTTGATAAGAATATCAGAATATGTCTTGTTATCCCCGCAATCCCATGATCTCTAAGATGATCGACACCTTTGCCTTTCTATCCACAGAATCTCTCGATTGTACATTGAAAAAATAAAAGTTGCACTAAGTAGGTTGAGCAAGTTCTTATTTAGATTGAACAAGTTGTTCACCAAATTCTCATAAGGTGGGTTTGAGCAAAGCTCTCACAGAGTATCATCACATCTAGCACTTCACAAAATGTGTCAAACTCTTCAATTGGATGTGGTATTTATAGGCAAAAATCCTAACGGTCATCTCCTCCTCCAACGGTAATATTTTCGTTAAATTTTTTAGGGACTTGTACATGTGTCACTCATCCAATAGTTTATTAAAAAAATATTGTACAACATATATAAGGCCCCAGCCTTAAAAATTACTTAAAATTGAGTTATTACATGATTACACCTTGAGAATCCTTTCAGGATTAGAGTTTTAGAGAATTAGATCATAAAACATGCATTACATTCCACATTTAAACAATGTGGTTACATAAAAGATAGTATTCATTTTTCCCATCAACGGAAACATATTCAAAATAAAACATGAATTCTTTCTTGACACTTCCTTGACACTATCATCATATCATTTACCTTTCCCTTGACCTGTTAAAAACATTTCAAAAACTTGGGATGAGCATAAAAAGAACATTAAGGGATATAAAAATATGGAAAGGAAACATGGGTACATATATACATAAGAATGAAATCATACTTTACCCATAAAACATAAGCACTTTAACATACATCATCAAATCATGAATAAATCATATAAATCATAAGACATAAAGGTAACTTGAGGCATTCATAACATTCTTACGTAGGGAGTAACCCTCTTGGTTACGTTTGGAATACCCATCACAATATGTTCCCTAAATCGCTTCGGAGAAACCTTTAATTTTAACTCCTTCGTGTTACCCAATGCATTGGAGAGCTATATCGGTCTCACCCGCCCTTAGTTTATCATGTAACCACCCGTCTTCATAAACAATGCCCAAGAACCATAACATAATCGTATCACATAAAACATGCATAAAGTAAACATAACATTTCCACATTTCAATCACAAGATATCAATACAACACATTGGCATAATAAAAACATGATGAAAACCATTTTCAATACCAAAATAAATGAAAATTAAAACATGGTATTTATTTTTCATTTAAAAAAAGGTATGGCTTGTAGAGGAAACCGAAACTCAAATAATGGTCACGGCGGCGGAGAAGTCATCATCGCCGCATACATACGACAAAAACATTCCCTTTTGTCGTTTCTTAAAATTATTCGTATAAAAAATATTCCTTTTGAATAAAAGTAAAATTAAAAGGGGTTTAGACACCATATAAAAGAAAGTTGTGTATAAAACAAAATATGCCTCAACGAAAGGAGATTGAGACAGATTCCCTTACCTCGGGTCCGACTTGACTCGATCGTTCTTTAACCTCCAGAATAATAAACTTGAGTTAATTTATACTTTCTTAAGAACATTTTTCAAGTTCATTATTCCTTTTATATCACTTATTAACATGTCATGAACCCTATGTAATTATTTAAGTTAATAACGGTCATTTTATCGATCAATGGTACTTGAGTCAAAAATAAACTCTTTATAATTACATGTTTTTCATGTATCCATTATATTCGGAGTTATACTCATGATGTATATATCATATATATTATATATATCCAGTATATACATGCATTTATAATATTACATAACGTTTAGAGGTAAGAAATGAAATGCACCATTCATGGAGACGGTAAGCCGTACGTACGCATGAACGCTACTTTAATTTCTATTTCATATTTTATGGAATGGAATCATAATGATATAAAGGTATATTATAATTCCATTATGATATAATATATAATATCATTAATTACATCCTTTATATGTCCCAGATATGGCATTAACGAATCAAATCACTTTGAGGGGGCGGCAGTCTGCACTTCCTAAAATGAAGATATCGCGTTTACCCATAATGGAAACCATAAAGGTATGCCATAAATGAAAAATATAGAAGCTTAAGTAAAACATAAAAATATTATATATCATATATAAATATAGTGTCATCTTAATGTCCACCTTTGAAGATGTTAAAATAATATTTACCAATCATCGTTTCGTGAGGCAGAAATTCGTCATCCACGGAAAGAGTATGTTCTTTAACCATTAGATGTAGGTGTGTGTAAGTGTAGCTCAAATACTTCTTATAACAACATCCTATCATACTTAAGATACTGGTTTTGTTACAATTTAAATGAATAAAGAGATTTTATGGGGTTGGAGAAGCAAAATAAAACATAAAAACACAAGAGAAGACACTACCTTTAAATCGGGTAACTCTTTTTGATTTGAGCTCAAAGGCTTCCTTGGGAAGACTTCTGCCCAAAGTGAGGCTTCTAAGAGTTAGAGAGGTATTTGGAGAGACAAAATGGGAAGGTTTTGGCTGAGCCAAAGGCTTTTGAAGTGTGGGTAAGGTGTTAGAGGTGGGGGCCTTTTATAAGAGGAGATGAGGGGCACTCTTGGAAAGTTAAGAAACGATACTTTGTTATAAACTGATTTTCCGATAAAAAAGGTCCCACAATTATAAATTTATAGGATAAGGTGATAAGGGTTAGAATTCCACCAATCCAATAGGTTTTTGACAAGTGTAGGTCTTATATTTTACATTATATTTTCATTTTATTTAAATCGTTAAATAATGAGGTAATCACTGCGTAATCATCATTAAGTCATAAATAATTTAATTTATTTAATGTCTAAAAATTATAAAAAAAATAATAATGTAGAAAATCTTTTTAGATTTTTAATGAATTTTTATAGTCAAAAATATGACTTGTATAAACCCATTTAAAAATCGTTTTAGTAAAATAACTAATGTTTGTGTCATTTTTACTTTTACTTTAAATAAAAGGCATTAATGTCTTTATCTTACCCATGTGGCTCCATGGGGTCCAAAAAATCGACCCATGGGTTGTCTTTGTCAGCCATGACACATCCAATAAGGGTGGGACTTGTGTCTAGGTCATTTCATATTATTAAAACATTATTCTTACCTTAAATTACACTAATTACCTCTAATCGCGATTAAAAACTTAAAAGTTACTATTCACCAAAAAATTATTTTAATCCCATTTAACAACATTTTAATATTTAATAACAACCATGTATGTCGGATTTTTGAAATTCAAAACACAGATGTGGTAAAATTTCATTTAACCAAAAAATCAGTTTTTTAAGTACCACTTAGTGGTTTCACTATTCATCAAAAATTGAAGTTTTTTAGAAAAATACCAAAACTTCACCCTAAGATATATTTGATATTCCGAATTCAAAAATGATGTATATTTTACAAAATTAAAAACATATTAGTTACATTAATTAATTTAATAATTAATTCCCACTGTCAGAGAAAATAGCGTGTTTTTATGAAACAATAAGTATCAAAAGGTTGACACTAGTTTAAGTCCAAAATCAAAGTGAAATTAATTACAATGACCACCATTGGATTAAATGGTAAAAATATATTCTAATTTCACTTTAAAACCAATTAAAAAGATAATATAATCATATAAACAAATTAGATTAAAAATAGGTTTTGAATTAAAATACAACATTTTTCACTATTCATTAAAAAATGAACTTTATCAGAAAAATACCATAAATTTACCCAATGTAAATTTAAATGTCCCAATCATAAAGAATAAGTTTATTTTGACAACTATAGCTTATAAAATTGTCAAAATATGGATTTAAATTGGTTTGTCATCAAAAGGCAGTAAAACAATCTTTTAAAAATATTAGTGTATTCCATGCTTAAGATTGGATTTATTCTCATTTTAAGTCTCTAAAACACTATATAATTCATTAATAGACATAGATAAAAATGTATATTATTCATTACGTACTTGGGATGTTACATCCTTCCCCCTTTAGAAAATTGCATCCCCGCAATTTATTTACTTATCGAATAAGTGGGGGTATTTAGCCCTCATTGCATTTTCATATTCCCATGTTGCCTCTTCAATCATGTGGTTTTTCCACAAAACCTTTACCTGATGAATCACCTTATTCCGTAACACTTGCTCCCTGTGATCAAGAATCTGGACCGGTTGTTCCTCATAAGATAGGTTCTCTTCCAGCTGAACTACCTCTGGACTCAAAACATGAGATGGATCTGGCATATACTTTCTCAACATCGAAACATGAAAAATATTGTGTATCTGAGATAAACTCGGAGGTAAATCCACTTGGTAAGAAACTGATCCAACTCTCTCCAGAATTTCATGTGGTCCAATGAACCTTGGACTCAACTTTCCTTTCTTACCAAATCACATCACACTTTTCCATGGTAAGACTTTGAGAAAAACATGATCACCTACCTCAAAATATAGATACTTCCTTCGGTTATCCGCATAACTCTTCTGCCTGCTCTGAGCTGTTCTCATGTGTTTCTATATCAGCTGAACTTTTTCTACCATCTCTTCTACCAATTCTGGTCCCATCAGCTTCCTTTCACCCACTTTATCCCAGAAAGCTGGAGTTCGACACCGCTTCTCATATAACGCCTCAAATGGTTCCATATGTATACTAGAATGAAAACTGTTATTATATGAAAATTAAACCAAAGAAAGATGTTGGTCCCAACTTCCCTAATAATCCATCAAACAATCATGTAGCATATCTTCTAATGTCTGAATTGTTTGTTCTGACTTCCCATCTGATTGAGGATGAAAAGCTATACTAAAATTTAATTTAGTACCCAACGACATCTGAAGGCCTTTCCAAAAGTTAGAAGTAAACCTGGGATCACGATCAGATAAAATGGAGAGAGGAACTCCATGTAACATGACTATCTCTTTAAGATAAAAATGAGAAAGTTGATCTAGGGAAAAAGTATCCTTTATAGCAAGGAAATGAGCAGATTTAGTCAAGCGATCAACAATATCCCAGATTTCATTATTACCTCGAGGTGTCTTCGGCAATCCCACAATGAAGTCCATGGATATATTCTCCCATTTCCACTCTGGCACTGGTAATGGCTGAAGCATCCCTTTTGGTAACTGCCGCTCTGCTTTAACCTGTTGACAAGTCAAACATGTCACAGTAAAATCAGCAATATCTCTTTTCATTCCATCCCACAAGTAATACTCCCGCAGATCTCTGTACATCATAGTACTACCAGGATGAACTGAAAATGGAGAACTATGAGCCTCACATAATAACTCTCTCTTCAACTGTGAATCACAAGGCACACACAATCTCTTCCCAAATATTAAAACACAATCATTATCAATGTTCAAGTCTGGTAACTTACCTTTCTGAACCAGCTCTACCTTTTTCTGCCACTCACTGTCTTGCTTCTGTGCTTGCTTGATTCTGTCTGATAGAGAGGATTTCACTGATTCCTGAAACAAAATAGAAGAACATCCTGCACCAACAACTTCTATGCCAAATTTCATCAAATTCTTAACCAAAGGATCACGTTACAAATGCAACATTGCTAATGAATCATTACTTTTTCGACTCAAAGTATCAGCCACATTATTTGCTTTTCCCGGATGGTAATGAATTGTACAATCATAATCCTTGATTAATTCTAGACATATCTTCTGTCTCATGTTCAATTCTTTCTAAGTGAATATATACTTTAAACTTTTGTGATCAGTATATATTTCACACTTTACTCCATAAAAATGATGCCTCCAAATTTTTAAAGTGAAATCAACAGTAGCTAATTCCAAATCATGTGTAGGGTAATTTACCTCATGAGTTTTCAACTGTTGGGAATCATAAGCAATTACCTGATCATTCTGCATTAGGAGACAACCAAGTCCTTTCAATGAAGCATCACTGTAGATAAAAAACTCACCATTCCTAGAAGGTAGAGCCAAAACTGGAGCATTCACCAATCTTCTTTTCAGTTCCTGAAAACAATGATCACATTCTTTTGTCCAAATAAACTTAACAGCCTTCCGAGTTAGCTTAGTCATTGGACTAGATAACCATGAAAAATTTCTAACAAAACTTCGATACTAGCCTTCCAAACCAAGGATGGTATGAATCTCTGTTACATTTGTGGGTCTTGTCCATTCTTCAACAACCTTTGTTTTTGCAGGATCAACGGATATCCCATCATTAGAAACAATGTGACCAAGGAAAGAAATTTTTTGCAACAAAAACTCACACTTTCTGAATTTCCCATACAATTTATTTTCTTTTAAGGTTTGAAAAGTAACCCTTAAATGTCTTTCATGATCCTCTTTGCTTTTAGAAAACACCAAAATATCATTAATAAACACAACCACCATTTATCACCTGATTCAACTGAGCCATCAGTGCAGTAAACTGCTCAATTCTGATTCTGACCATCTCTGGTTTCTGATTCGAAAGGCTATTATACTCTGTATGCCTTCCTAGAAAAGCTTCCCTGTTTCCTCTATGGAAAACCATTCTTATCACAGAAATATCTTAGGTTAAGCAACATGGTAATCCTAAATTGCTATATCATTTCAATTTGACCATAAAAAAAATATTTTTGGATAATCATTTAATGGAATTCTAACTCCTAAAGTTATCTAAACCGACCTCTGATACCAACTATAAGGCCCCAGCCTTAAACATTACTTAATCTTGAGTTATTACAAGATTACACCTTGAGGATCTTTTCAGGTTTAGAGTTTTAGAGAATTAGATCATAAAACATTCATTACATTCCACATTTAAACAAAGTGGTTACATAAAAGATAGTATTAATTTTTCCCATGAATGGAAGCATATTCAAAATAAAACATGGATTCTTTCTTGACACTTCCTTGACACTATCATCATATCATGTACCTTTCCCTTGACCTGTGAAAAACATTTCAAAAACATGGGATGAGCATAAAAAGATCAGTAAGGGATATAAAAATATGGAAAGGAAACATGGGTACATATATACATAATAACTAAATCATACTTTACCCATAAAACATAAGCACTTTAACATACCTCATCAAATCATGAATAAATCATTGAAATCATAAGACATAAAGGTAACTTGAGGCATTCATAACATTATTATGTTGGGAGTAACCCTCTTGGTTACATTTGGAATACCCATCACAGTATATTCCCTAAATATCTTCGGGGAAACCTTAACATTTAACTCCTTCACATAACCCAATGCATTTGAGAGCTATATCAGGCTCACCCGCCCTTAGTTTATCATAGAACCACCCTTCTTCATAAACAATTCCCAAGAACCATAACATAATCATATCACATAAAACATGCATAAAGGAAACATAAAATTTCCATATTTCAATCACAAGATATCAATACAACACATTGGTATAATAAAAACATGATGAAAACCATTCTCAATACCAAAATAAAAGAAAAGTAAAACATGGTATTTATTTTTTATTTTAAAAAAAGTTATTGCTTGTGAAGGAATCCAAAACTCAAATAATGGTCACGACGGTGGAGAAGTCGTTGTCTCTGCGTACGTACGATAAAAAAAATTCCCTTTTGTCATTTAGTAAAACACTCCATATAAAAAAATATTCCTTTTGGATAAACGTAAATGTCAAAGGGGTTTAAACACCATATAAAATAAAATTGTGTATAAAACAAAATATGCCTCAACGAAAGGAGATTGAGACAAATTCCCTTACCTTGGGTCCGAATTGACTCGATCGTTATTTAACCTCCTAAATAATAAACATGAGTTAATTTCTACTTTCTTAGGAACCATTTTCAAGTTCATTATTCCTTTTATATCACTTATTACCATGTCATGAACACTATGTAATTATTTAAGTTAATAACGGTTATTTTATCGATCATTGGTACTTGAGTCAAAAATAAACTCTTTATAATTACAAGTTGTTCATGTATCCATTATATTCAGAGTTATACTCATGATTTATATATCATATATATTATATATATCCAGTATATACATGCATTTATAATATTACATAATGTTTAGAGGTAAGAAATGAAATGCACCGTTCATGGAGACGGTAAGCCGTACGTACGCATGAACGCTACTTTCATATCTATTTCGTATTTTTTGGAATGGAATCATAATGATATAAAGGTGTATTATAATTCAATTATGATATCATATAAAATATCATTAATTACATCCTTTATACGTCCCACATATGGAATTAACAAATCAAATCCCTTTGAGGGGGCGGTAGTCCTCACTTCCTAAAATGAAGATATCGCGTTTACCCATAATGAAAACCATAAAAGTATTCCATAAATAAAAAATACATAATCTTAAGTAAAACATAAAAATATTATATATCATATATACATATAGTGTCATATTAATGGACACCTTTTATGGTGTTAAAATATTATTGAACAATCATCGTTTCGTGAGGCAGATATTCACCATCCACGGAAATAGTATGTTCTTTAACCATTAGATGTAGGTGTGTGTAAGTTTAGCTCAAATAATTCTTATAACAACATAATAGAATATGGAAGATACTTGTTTTTTTACAAAAGAAATGAATATATAGAGTTTAGGGAGTTGGAGAAGCAAAATAAAACATAAGAACACAAGAGAAGACAATACCTTTAAATCGGGTAACTCTTTTTGATTTGAGCTCAAAAGCTTCTTTGAGAAGACTTCTGCCCAATGTGAGGCTTCTAAGAGTTATATAGGGATGTTGAGAGACAACATGGGCAGGGTTTGGCTGAGCCAAAGGCTTTGGAAGTGTGGGTAAGGTGGTAGAGGTGGGGGCCTTTTATAAGAGGAGAGGAGGGGTACTCTTGGAAAGTTTAGAGACGATACTTTGTTATAATATGATTTTGGGATAAAAAAGGTCCCACAATTATAAATTTCGAGTATAAGGTGATAAGGGTTCGAAATACACCCATCCAATAGGTTTTTGACAAGTGTAGGTCTTAGATTTTACATTATATTTTCATTTTATTTAAATCGTTAAATAATGAGGTAATCACTGCATCATCATAATGTCATAAATTAATTTATTTATTTAAGGTATAAAAATTATAAAAAAATATCATGATGTAGGAAATATTTTTATCTTTCTAATGAATATTTATAGTAAAAAATATTACTTGTATAACCCCACTTAAAAATAATTTTAGTAAAACAACTCATGTTTGTGTCAATTTTACTTTTACTTTAAATAAAAGGAATTAATGTCTTTATCTTACCCAAGTGGTTTCATGGGGTCCCAAAAATAGACCCATGGGTTGTATTTTTCTTCCATGACACATCCAATAAGGTTAGGACATCTGTCTAGGTCATTTCATATTATTAAAACATTATTCTTACCTTAAATTACACTATTTACCTCTAATCGTGATTAAAAACTTATGAGTTACTATTCACCAAAAAATAATTTTAATCCCATTGAACCAAATTTTACTTATTAATGAAGACCATGTATGTCGGATTTTTTAAATTCAAAACACAGAGGTGGTAAAATTTCATTTAAACGAAAAATCAGTTTTTTAAGTACCACTTAGTGGTTTAACTATTCATCAAAAATTGAAGTTTTTCAGAAAAATACAAAAACTTCACCCTAAGCTATATTTGATATTCCAAATTCAAAAATGATGTCTATTTTACAAAATTCAAAACATATTAGTTACGTTTATTAATTTAATAATTAATTCCTGTTGTCAGAGCAAATAGCGTGTTTTTATGAAATAATAAGTATCAAAAGGTTGACACTACTTTAAGTCAAAAATCAAAGTGAAATTAATTACAATGACCACCATTGGATTAAATGGTAAAAATATATTCTAATTTCTCTTTAAAACCAATTAAAAAGATAATATAATCATATAAACAAATTAGATTAAAAACGGGTTTTGAATTAAAATACAACATTTTTTACTATTCATTAAAAAAATGAACTTTATCGGAAAAATACCAAAAATTTATCCAAAGTAAATTTCAATGTCCCAGTCATAAAGAATAAGTTTATTTTTAAAAATATAGCTTATAAAATTTTCAAAAGATATATTTAAAAATGGGTTTTCATCAAAAGGCAGTAAAACAATCTTTTAAAAATATTAGTGTATTCCATGCTTAAGATTGGATTTATTCTCTTTTTAAGCCTCTAAAACACTATCTAATTCATTAATAGACATAGATAAAAATATTTATTATTCATTACTTACTTGGGATGTTACATCCTTCCCCCTTTAGAAAATTGTGTCCCCGCAATTTATTTACTTATCGAATAAGTGGGGGTATTTAGCCCTCATTGCATTTTCAGATTCCCATGTTGCCTCTTCAATCATGTGGTTTTTTCGCAAAACCTTTACCTGATAAATCACCTTATTCCATAACACTTGCTCCCTGTGGTCAAGAATCTAGACCGGTTGTTCCTCATAATATAGGTTCTCTTCTAGCTGAACTACCTCTGGACTTAAAACATGAGATGGATCTGGCATATACTTTCTCAACATCGAAACATGAAAAACATTGTGTACCTGAGATAAACTCGAAGATAAAGCCACTTGGTAAGCAACTGATCCAACTCTCTCTAGAATTTAATATGGTCCAAAGAACCTTGGACTCATCTTTCCTTACTTACCAAATCGCATCTCACTTTTCCATGGTGAGACTTTGAGAAAAACATGATCACCAACCTCAAAAGATAGATCCTTCCTTCGGTTATCCGCATAACTCTTCTGCCTGCTCTGAGCTATTCTCATGTGTTTCTGTATCATCTGAACTTTTTCTACCATCTCTTCTACCAATTCTGGTCCCATCAGCTTCCTTTCACCAACTTCATCCCAGAAAGCTGGAGTTCGACACCACTTCCCATATAATTCCTCAAATGGTGCCATCTGTATACTGGAATGAAAACTGCTATAATATGAAAATTCAACCAAAGAAAGATGTTGGTCCCAACTTCCCTGATAATCCATTGAACAAGCACGTAGCATATCTTCCAATGTCTGAATTATTCATTCTGACTGCCCATCTGATAGAGGATGAAAATTTGTACTAAAATTTAATTCAGTACCCAACGACATCTGAAGGCCTTTCCAAAAGTTATAAGTAAACATGGGATCATGATTAGATACTGTGGAGAGAGGAACTCCATGTAACCTGACTATCCCTTTAAGATACAAATGGGAAAGTTGATCTAGGGAAAAAGTATCCCATATAGAAAGGAAATGAGCAGATTTAGTCAAGCGATCAACAATAAACCAGATTTCATTATTACCTCGAGGTGTCTTCAGCAATCCCACAATGAAGTCCATGGATATATTCTCCAATTTCCACTCTGGAACTGGTAAAGGCTGAAGCATCCCTTTCGGAAACTGCCCCTCTACTTTAACCTATTGACAAGTCAAACACTTCATAGTAAAATCTGCAATATCTCTTTTCATTCCATCCCACCAGTAATACTCCCACAGATCTCTGTACATCTTAGTACTACCAGAATGAACTGAAAATGGAGAACTATGAGCTTCACATAACAACTCTCTCTTCAACTTTGAATCACAAGGCACAAAAAATCTATTCCCAAATCTCAAAACACAATCATTATCAATGTTGAATTCTGGAAACTTACCTTTTTGAACCAGCTCTACCTTTTTCTGCAACTCACTGTCTTGCTTCTGTGCTTGCTTGATTCTGTTTGATAGAGAAGATTTCCCTGATACCTGAAACAAAACAGAAGAATATCCTACACCAACAACTTCTATGCCAGATTTCATCAAATCCTTAACCAAAGGATCACGTTCCAAATGAAACATTTCTAATGAAGCATTATTTTTTTGACTCAAAGCATCATCCACTTTATTTGCTTTTCCCGGATGGTAATGAATTGTACAATAATAATCCTTGATTAATTCTAGCCATCTATTCTATCTCATTTTCAATTCGTTCGGAGTGAATATATACTTTAAACTTTTTTGATCAGTATATATTTCACACTTTACTCCATACAAATGATGCCTCCAAATTTTTAAAGAAAAATCAATAGCAGCTAATTCCAAATCATGTGAAGGGTAATTTACCTCATGAGTTTTCAACTGTCGGGAAGCATAAGCAATTACCTGATCATTCTGCATTAGGCCACAACCAAGTTCTTTCAATGAAGCATCACTGTAGATAACAAAATCACCATTCCTGGAAGGTAGTGCCAAAACTGGAGCATTCACCAATGTTGTTTTCAGTTCCTGAAAACAATGATCACATTCTTTTGTCCAGATAAACATAACACCCTTCCGAGTTAGCTTAGTCATTGGACTAGATAATCGTGAAAAATTTCTAACAAAAATTCGGTAAAAGCCTGCCAAACCAAGGATGGTACGAATTTCTGTTACATTTGTGGGTCTTGTCCATTCTTCAACAACCTTTGTTTTTGCAGGATCAACGGTTATCCCATCTTTAGAAACAATGTGACCAAGGAAAGAAATTTGTTGCAACCAAAACTCTCACGTGATGAATTTCCCATACAATTTCTTTTCTTTTAAAGTTTGAAAAATAACCCTTAAATGCCTTTCATGCTCCTCTTTACTTGTAGAAAACACCAAAATATCATCAATAAGCACAACAACCATTTATCACCTGATTCAACTGAGCCATCAGTGCAGTAAACTGCTATATTCTGATTCCGAACATATCTGGTTGCTGATTCGATAGGCTATTATACTCTGTATGCCTTCCTAGAAAAGCTTCTCTGTTTCCTCTATGGAAAACCATTATTTTCACCGAAATATCTTAGGCGAAGCAACATGGTAATCTTCAAATGCTATATCATTTCAATTTGACCACAAAAAATATTTTTGGATAATCATTTAATAGAATTATAACTCCTAAAGTTATCTAAACCGACCTCTGATTCCAACTATAAGGCCCCAGCCTTAAACATTACTTAATCTTGAGTTATTACAAGATTACAACTTGAGGATCTTTTCAGGTTTAGAGTTTTAGAGAATTAGATCATAAAACATGCATTAAATTCCACATTTAAACAAAGTGGTTACATAAAACATAGTATTCATTTTTCCCATCAATGGAAACATATTCAAAATAAAACATGGATTCTTTCTTGACACTTCCTTGACACTATCATCATATCATATACCTTTCCCTTGACCTGTGAAAAACATTTCAAAAACTTGGGATGAGCATAAAAAGATCAGTAAGGGATATAAAAATATGGAAAGGAGACATGGGTACATATATAAATAAGAATGAAATCATACTTTACCCATAAAACATAAGCACTTTAACATACCACATCAAATCATGAATAAATCATGGAAATCATAAGACATAATGGTAACTTGAGGCATTCATAACATTCTTACGTAGGTAGTAACCCTCTTGGTTACGTTTGGAATACCCATCATAGTATATTCCTTAAATTTATTCGGAGAAACCTTAACGTTTAACTCCTTTGCGTTACCAAATGCATTGGAGATCTATATCGGGCTCACCCGCCCTTAGTTTATCATGGAACCACCCGTCTTCATTAACAATGCCCAAGAACCATAACATAATCGTATCACATAAAACATGCATAAAGGAAACATAACATTTCCACATTTCAATCAAAACATATCAATACAACACATTGGTATAATAAAAACATGATGAAAACCATTTTCAATACCAAAATAAAAGAAAAGTAAAACATGTTATTTATTTTTCATTTAAAAAAAAGTTATGGCTTGTAGAGGAAGCCGGAACTCAAATAATGGTAACGGCTGTAGAGAAATCATTGTTGCCGCATAAGTACGAGAAGAACATTCCCTTTTGTCATTTAGTAAAATGATTCATATAAATAATATTCCTTTTGGATAAACATAAAATTAAAAGTAGTTTATACACCATATAAAAGAAAGTTGTGTATAAAACAAAATATGCTTCAACGAAAGGAGATTGAGACAAATTCCCTTACCTCGGGTCCGACTTGACTCGATTGTTCTTTAACCTCCTGAATAATAAACTTGAGTTAATTTCTACTTGCTTAAGAACCTTTTTCATGTTCATTATTCCTTTTACATCACTTATTACCATGTCATGAACACTATGTAATTATTTAAGTTAATAACGGTCATTTTATCGATCATTGGTACTTGAGTCAAAAATAAACTCTTTATAATTACAATTTGTTCATGTATCCATTATATTCAGAGTTATAATCATGATTTAGATATCATATATATTATACATATCCAGTATATACATGAATTTATAATATTACATAACGTTTAGAGGTAAGAAATGAAATGCACCGTTCATGGAGACGGTAAGCCGTACGTACGCATGAACGCTACTTTCATTTGTATTTAGTATTTTATGGAATGGAATAATAATGATATAAAGGTATATTATAATTCCATTATGATATCATATATAATATCATTAATTTCATCCTTTATATGTCCCACATATGGCATTAACGAATCAAATCACTTTGAGGGGACTGTAGTCCGCACTTCCTCAAATGAATATATCGCGTTTACCCATAATGGAAACCATAAAGGTATGCCATAAATGAAAAATACAGAATATAAAGTAAAACATAAAAATATTATATATCATATATAATTATAGGGTCATATTAATGGCCACCTTGGAAGGTGTTGAAAGAATATTGAACAATCATCGTTTCGTAAGGCAAAATTCGCAATCCACGGAAACAGTATGTTCTTTAACCATTAGATGTAGGTGTGTGTACGTGTAGCTCGAATACTTATTATAACAACATCCTATCATATGTAAGATACTGGTGTTGTTTCAAAAGAAATGAATAAAGAGAGTGTAGGGGGTTGGAGAAGCAAAATAAAACATAAGAACACAAGAGAAGACACTACCTTTAAATCGGGTAACTTTTTTTGATTTGAGCTCAAAGGATTCCTTGGGAAGACTTATGCTTAAAGTGAGGGTTCTAAGAGTAATAGAGGGATGTGGAGAGAACAAATGGGCAGGGTTTGGCCGAGAAAAAGGCTTTGGAAGTGTGGGTAAGGTGGTAGAGGTGAGGGCCTTTTATAATAGGAGAAGAGGGGCACTCTTGGAAAGTTAAGAAAAGATACTTTTTTATAAAATGATTTTCAGATAAAAAAGGTCCCACAATTATAAATTTCGAGGATAAGGTGATAAGGGTTCGAAATCCACCCATCCAATAGGTTTTTGACAAGTTTAGGTCTTAGATTTTACATTATATTTTCATTTTATTTAAATCGTTAAATAATGAGGTAATCGTTGCATCATCATTATGTCATAAATAATTAAATTTATTTAATGTCTAAAAATTATAAAAAAACTATCATGATGTAGGAAATATTTTTATCTTTCTAATGAATATTTATTGTAAAAAATATGACTTGTATAACCCCATTTAGAAATGGTTTTAGTAAAACAACTCATGTTTGTGTCATTTTTACTTTTACTTTAAATAAAAGGCATTAATGTCTTTGTCTTACCCAAGTGGCTCCATGGGGTCGCGAAAATCAACCCATGAGTTGTATTTGTCGACCATGACACATCCAATAAGGGTAGGACAGGTTTCTAGGTCATTTCATATTATTAAAACATTATCCGTACCTTAAATTACACTAATTACCTCTAATCGCGATTAAAAACTTAAAAGTTACTATTCACCAAAAAATTATTTTAATCCCATTGAACCACATTTTACATCTTAATGAAAACCATTTATGTCGGATTTTTGAAATTCAAAACACAGAGGTGGAAAAATTTCATTTAAACGAAAAATCAATTTTTTAAGTACCACTTAGTGGTTTCACTATTCATCAAAAATTGAAGTTTTTCAGAAAAATACCAAAACGTCACCCTAAGCTATATTTGATATTCGGAATTCAAAAATGATGTCTATTTTAAAAAATTAAAAACATATTAGTTACATTAATTAATTTAATAATTAATTCCCGCTGTCATAGCAAATAGCGTGTTTTTATGAAACAATAAGTATCAAAAGATTGACACTAGTTTAAGTCCAATTTCAAATTGAAATTAATTCCAATGACCAACATTGGATTAAATTGTAAATATATATTCTAATTTCACTTTAAAACCAATTAAGAAGATAATATAATCATATAAAAAAATTAGATTAAAAAGAGGTTTTGAATTAAAATACAACATTTTTCACTATTCATTAAAAAAATGAACTTTATCGGAAAAATACCAAAAATTTACCCAAAGTAAATTTCAAGGTCCCAATCATAAAGAATAAGTTTATTTTGACAAATATAGCTTATAAAATTGTCAAAAGATAGATTTAAAAATGGTTTTCCCTCAAAAGGCAATAAAACAATCTTTTAAAAATATTAATGTATTCCATGTTTAAGATTGGATTTATTCTCATTTTAAGCCTCTAAAACACTATCTAATTCATTAATAGACATAGATAAAAATATCTATTATTCATTAATTACCTGGGATGTTACAACATCGTTTCATATAAGAAATATTGAGAAACATTATAATTCTTAAGAAACATTAATAAATAAGAAAAACATTTTTATGTTTAATAAACATAAGTATAATAATATTCGATAAACTTGGAACAATATGTTTTGAATGAAAAGTAACTTTAAAAAATATGAATAATCGTAATCTAGGAATATTAGAAATCAGAGTCTCAAAATATGGATAATCGGATTCTAAAATAGTAGAGAATTGGATTCAGATTTCATAAGAAATCAGAGATTTCTTTCAATAGAAATTAGAGTTTTATTTTAGAAGAAATTGGCATCTGATTTCAAAAGAAATCAGAGTCTGATTTCAAGAGAAATCAGAGTCTGATTTTAGAAGAAATCAGAGTATGATTTCAGAAGAAATCAGTGATCGATTTCAAAATAAATTGGTGTTTTATTTCAGAAGAAATAATTTTCGCGTTTCAAGAGAAATTAGAGTCTGATTTCAGAAGAAATTAGAGTCTGATTTCTTGAGAAATCAAAGTCCAAATTCTGAGGAAATTAGAATCTAAGGAATTGTAAGGTTCTGAGTTATATTAGGATCAAATTTTTGACTTATGAAAAATATAGTTAGTCTTGGATTAGAAAAACATTGGATAAGGCAAATAAAACCATAGGTAAAGTCAAAACAGTTTTTAGAGAAACTAAATTTCATTAAGAGAATATTTCTTAGAGAAAGCTAATTTTCCTAAAAAAATGTCTTTGTGATTTTCAAAACATAAAGGAATGGAAAAGTCTTAAAGAAACTATTTGACTCAACATTGAAATTAAGACCCATATGATGAAAAAAAATTCAACTGGAAGTTCATATTCATCCTCCCATTTATAAATGATTATAGGTTCATTTAGAATATGAAATTTACCTACAATTCCTTAGAAATTGATATGGTATCCATGTAGAGAAAAAAAATCTATTCCAAACATCATATCAAATTCAACTAAATATAAAATCACCAAATATATTTGAAGACATTTCCCACAAAACACCAATTAGAGAAGTTATTTACAGTTTAGTTGTGATAATTGTTCCATTATGAATTTTCACCGCTAACTAAACATCTAATTTTGGAGGAGATACAAACAAACCCATAAAAAATTCATTATAAATAAAAGAGTTAGTGGATATAGAAACAAATAAGATATTATTTGATCAAGATTGGATGATAAGTGTACCTTTCACCACATCATTCTCACAACTCAACTCAATAGTCGTGATTGCAAGATATTTCCCTTTGTCTTTGGTCTTAAGAGGTTTTTGAAGCGGATAATAAAAAATCTTTATATTTATGCACTGATTGGGATAATTTCCACACTCTTTCACTTGAAGCATTGGGGAATGAGTGGTTAATTAGTTAGAGTCTTCTTTTCCTCTATTTTATTAACTTACATATTCATTTACTTTTGATATTTATGTGATTTATGATCCTTGTTTCCATATTTTAAATATCCCCTAGTTCCATGCAAACACTTACCTTGATATTTCTTTCCACATTTCTAGCATGTAGATGGCTAGAAATTCATTCCAGCATATGATTCATTAAAGTTTTCATTATGCATGATCATTATTTTCGTATCAAAACCATGGTAATTATGGGAATCTTCAATTTTCATTTCTACTATGAGTTCACATTGAATGATTTCTTCTTATATGGCATCCCAAATTTTTATTACATAACATTAACAGAGGATCTTAAAAGTCTAGTGTCTCGGAAATCAAAAACATAATACATGAAAACAACCTAAACAATTCTTATAACCCACTTTTAAGGCTTAATAATAGGTTCATACTATCTAAAATTGATGCATCTCATAACCTAGAGACATACATTAAAGGAAAGGGTGAGCAGAAGGCCCATTAAGGGTAAACAAGGGAATCAATTTACTAGTGATATGAATAAGAACTAGATAAAAAAACATAAATACATGAGAAATGGATGTATAGGAATATCATAATGAAAATAAATAGAAACATAAATTTAATATGTGTCTACACACTTAATTTATACATTTATGAACATATCACCAAGGTTTATCCCCAAGGTGTCATAAAATTTACCACGGTTATTCACCAAGGTATCATGAAACTCGTCATCTCTAGAGTTTAAATTCTTTACCCAATGCATTAAAGCGCTATCAGGGTGTACACTTAATATTTATTTATTTTCACGTGAGTCACATATATCATAATCAAATATTTCATAAATAACCCATATAGAATAAAAGAATGGGGTTTTTTTTCAAAATCATGGCGTTTTAAAAGTTCTTAAAAACATGATCGTTATGTCATTTATAACCCATGGGAAGGGAGTGACAGTTATATGTATGTCAATCCCCGAATAAAATATATCATTTTTTTTATTTATGAACACCCATATAAACGAAATCAGTCAGGGTATTCACATAAATAAAACAAGAGAATTTATTGAGAGAAAGAGAGAGAAATTTTGAGATGAAATTTCTGCAACATAACGACTATAAAACATGGTTTTACAAAACATTGAAAATAGAGGGGAAAAGAGTCACCCACTCATAAAAAAAATAATTATACATTAGGGGTACATAATAAAAATAAATAATATATTTTTATGGATATTTGATGGAAATACCATATGAAAATGAAACTCAAAGAAAAAGAGAAAATGTGATTTCTTTTACGAAAATTCGGCAGCCTAACACATCCCTAAAAAATTCAAAAAATCAGTTGATGAGAGAGGAAAGGGTCTCTAATAAATTAAACTTGAAATTTACAGTAAAAATGATATATAATAACATTCCCCACATAATAAAATGGAACTATAAGACATAACATAATGGAAGTTGTGACTTAAAAGAGGAGGGTGAAAGTTTCCCTTACCGTGAAGAGTAGCTTAAAAAGATGGAAGGTTGGGACCTTGGGGGTCTTGAGGGAACATTAGGAGGAATAAATGGGAGGTAAAGAGACTAGAAATTTGTTAAGTAGAATTTTTTAATGAAATTAATGAGAGAATGGCTTGGTATTTATTGAAAAAGTGAGGGAATAAATTATTAATTTCCATGGGACACCTCATCGGTGGTATTTGAAAAACCATGGGCTTTCCCATGGTATTTTCCCAAGGTATTGGACACTTGGGACACCTCATAACATATATTACTACTCATTAGTCTACCATAAATATTATATCATTATTAGGTCATTAATGATGTCATTAAACACTTGAAACTCAAAACTGTATTTTTACTATTCACCAAAAATTAAACTATTTCAGAAAAATACCAAAAATTCACTCTAACCTAATATCGATGCTCTGAATTCAAAAATGAACTCCATTTTATAAAAAAATTTCTAAATTTTTTTAATTTAATTTTTAAATAAAATCATTATCTATTCCAAATAAACAACTTTTAATCTATAACTCATTTAGTAACACCTTGAAAAAGTAATCAAAGTCCCATAAAATAATCGTATGACCATAAAAAAATAAAGTAACAATTTATGATTACATTTTATGAAAATAAATTTCCATTTTATATTATTAAATTAATTATAAAAAATGTAATTAAAGTATTTATGACATAAAAAACCAAAAATTATACTATAATCATTTTTTAACTCATAAGATGTCTACATTGTATTTATACATTCTTTGGTGAAGTTTATATTTTTCTAGCTGATTTACTATTCATTACGATTCATAAGGGTGTGTCACTATTCATACTTTACTATTCACTAAAAAAATATTTTGATCCTATTCGAATCTAAATTTCATATTGGTCATAACTATGGAAGAACATTTTTTAAAAATCATTTCACATTATTAATTTTTTAAAGTTTTCATAAATATTTTAAATTACCTTTTTCCAAAATTCATCAATAATATACATCCTATATTTATCTAGAAATTTTAAATTCATAAACTTTACCATAATAAAAAATAAAAATTTTATTTATATAAAAGGATTACGCAAAGTAGCTATGGTCTCGTTACATAGCCCCTTATAACACCAGCATAGGACCTACGTGTAAGGTGTGCTATGGTGAAAGAATCTTAGGGCGGCTCGGACAACATTGCCCAAGTAGGGATTTCAATCAACTTGAACTTCTCCCATAGGAAATTCCATTAAATCTTTACATGTTGAAGTCTGGTTTGGGATTGGTCCAGAGCCAAGCCCAGTGATGCTACCTCCTTCCCAAGCTTCGATGGAAGGGTTTCGTATGACCCGAGTCTACTAGATGAGGCCACCGACTCTTCATTCTAAATTAATTAACCTAGATCACTTGTATTTATAAACAATAATTTTAATGTTAAGAGTTTAGTTTACAATGATCATATTGACCAAAAGTCATATAATAGTCGAAACCTAGTGATATCATTTTAATTGTACTCACTTCATTTCTTTAAGGAAATAGTTTTGTTGAGTATTAACTAACACAGAAAAATTAGGAAACAAATAATATCCAAAAGTTAAGGTCATTACATTCTTCGCCCTTAAGAAATTTCATCTCTGACATTTTTAACTCATACCCTCAAAAGAGAAAATGTGTCGGTACTTATGCCTCATAGACTCCTCTGGTTCCCATGTGGCTTCTTCTCATTTTTGGTTCCTCCACAACACCTTAATAAGGTTGGCAGTCTTGTTACATAGAACCTTGTCTCTATGATCCAAGATCTCCACTGACTACTCCTAAAAAGAGAAGCCATGTTCTAGTTGTACCACCTCATAATTTAGTACATGTGAAAGGTCAGGTATGTACTTCTTCAAGAGGGATACATGGAAGACATCATGAACTTGTGCTAGATTTGGAAGAAGTGCAAGACGATAGTCCAATCCTCCTATGCGATCAAGGATTTCATGGGGGCCAATGTACCTAGGGATGAGCTTCCCTTTCTTCCCAAACCTCATGAATCACTTCCAAGGTGAAATATAATGAAATAATTTGTCACCAACATCAAACTCTATGTCCCTTCGATGGTTGTCATCATAGCTCTTTTGTTGACTCTTAGCAGCCTTAATGTGTTTCTGGATGGAATGGACCTTTTCTGTCATCTCTTGCACAATATCAAGCCCAAGAATATTTCTCTCACTAACTTCTTCTCAACAAGTAGGATTTATACATCACTTACCATATATATCTTCATAGGGTTCCATTTTAATGTTCGAGTGGAAGCTATTTTTGTAATAGAACTCAACTAAAGGGAGATGTTGACCCCATCCACCTTTAAATTCCATTGAGCATATTCTCAGCATGTCCTCGAGTGTTTGAATAGTATTTTCAGATTGGACATCATTTTGGGGGTGATAGGCCATACTGAAATTCAATTCAGTCTTCAGAGCATGTTGAAGGCTTATCTATAATTTTGATGTGATCCTTGGATCATGATTAGATACGATAGAAATTGGAACTCCATGTAGCCTTACCACTTCCTTCACGTATATACTGGAAAGTTTATCAAGAGATAAATCTTCCCAAATAGAGATAAAATTGGTAGTCTTGGTGAGATGGTCCACAATAACCCATATCGCATTCCTTCCTTTGGAAGTTCTCAGGAGACCAGTGGAGAAGTAAATAGTGACATTGTCCCACTTCCATGCTAGTATGGGTAGTGGTTGCAATACCCCTTTAGGATGTTCTCGCTATTCCTTCACTGGCTGACATACCGGGAACCTTAAATTATAGTCACCAATCTCCCTTTTCATATTATTCCACCAATAATGATCATGAAGGTCCCTATACATTTTTTTTGCTTCCAAGATCTATAGAGAAAGTAAAGCTATGAGCTTCATCTATGAGCTCCTTTATTTCTGGAATATATGGAACACATAGTCTTCTATGAAATTTCAGTACACCTTCTTGATCAATATTGAACTCTGGAAATATCCCATCCTTCATTGCCTCAAACTTATTGTATAAGGAAGGATCTTCTTTTTGAGATTTCTTAATCTTCTCTAGTAATGATAATTGAGAAATCATTTAGTTTAGGGTTGATGATGCCCCTTCCCTTACAATTCACATGTCGAGCTTTACGTGGACATTGATCAAAGGATCTCTTTGAATCCTCATTATGGAAATAAGAACTTGGTATTTTCTACTTAATGCATCAGTGACTTTGTTTGCTCTACCGGGATGATAATGAATTGAAAAATCATAGTTTTTAAGAAGTTCCAACCATCTCCTTCATCTCATGTTCAATTTCTTTTGTGTGAAAATATACTTCAAACTTTGATGTTCTGCGTATATATCACATTTACCCCCATAAAGATAGTGCCTTCATACCTTCATAGAAAAACTAATTGAATCCTGCTCTAGATCATGCATAAGATATTTCTTCTCATGAGTCTTCAACTGTCGAGATGCATGATCAATGACCTTGTCATTTTTCATGAGGACACACCCAATCCATTTCAGAGATTCATCACAAAAAATAATGAATCCTTCCCTACTTGATGTCAGAGTTAACAAAGGTGCAGTAACCAATCTCTTATTTAGCTTTTGGAAACGTTCCTCACACTCCTTTTTCCAGATGAACTTGACCCCTTTTCAAGTTAACTTAGTTAATTGATTAGAAAGTCGTGAAATGTTTTTCACAAACCTCCTATAATATCACGTTAATCCAACAAAACTACGAATCTTAGTTATTATTGTAGGCTGAGGCCACCACTCTAAAACTTTTATCTTTGTAGGGTCAACATGGATTTTTTCATTGGTAATAATGTGCCACAAGAAAGAAACTGGTTTAAACCAAAATTCACATTTTTTGAACTTCCCAAAAATCCTCTCCTTTCGTAGAGTTTTCAAAATAACCCTTAGATGATATTAATGCTCCTCGTGACTTTTGGAATATATCAGAATGTAATCAATAAAAACTATCACAAAGTTATCCAGGAATTCCTTAAAGACTCTATTAATCAAATCCATAAAAATATCAGGTGCATTAGTCAGTCCAAAGGGAAAACAACAAACTCATAATGCCCATATCTTGATCAGAATTTTTTTTGGAATATATTCTTTCTTCAACATCAATTTATGATAACTAGATCGAAGATCAATCTTTGAGATTAATTGAGACCCATGAAGTTGGTAAAATAAGTCATCAATTCATGGAAGAGGGTATTTTTTCTTCACTGTGATCCTAATCAGTTCTCTATAATCAATGCATAGCTGCATCATTCCATCCTTCTTCTTCACAAAGAGAACCAGTGATCCCCAAGGAGACACACTCGGTCAGATAAAACCCTTCTCCAAAAGATCTTGGAGTTGATTCTTTGACTCATCCATATCCACATTTATCATACTATATGGGGTCTTTAATATCATATGGGATTTAGGTAAGAGTTCAATGGAGAACTCTACATCTCTTTCTGGGGGAGGTCCGGGTAACTCCTCAAGAAATAAATGAAGACATTCAGGGATGATGGGGACATTTTCTATCCTCAAACTCTCATTTACTTCTTCTTCTTCACTGATCAACTCCATAAAGAAGGATATAGTAGGATCTTCTAGATAAAGACCAGGTTGAGAAATCTCTTCTTAGAAGATAACTATATGTTTACCATTCAAGACTACTGAGATTTCTTGGATTCTGCATTTGATCTTAGCATTATAATTTAAGAGCCAGTCCATCCCTATTATAATGTCAAATTCCAGCATGGGAATAACTACTAGATTTGTGATAAGATTTTTCTCACTAAAGTAAACACTAGAGTTTATAAACATGGACGATGCATGGAAAATCCCATTAGGAATCTTGACAGATAACTCTACTTTTAGAAAATCGGGGGTTGATTCAAAATTATTTGAAAACGTGGAGGAAATAAAGGAATGCGTAGAGCCAGAATCAAACAATTTACTTGATAGCTGGGAGATAAAAAAATATTACCTACCACCACATCATTTGTCTCTTTAACATCAGCCATAGTGATTGAAAAAGAACACCCTTGATCCCTTGGATGTTACTGAGGCTAATGGTGATTCCCCTCCACAGCCTTCAGATTTAGACAGTGATTGGAAAATTGCCCAATTTTTCCACACTTATAGCATTGGACATCAGGTAGGGCCTACACCATATTCCCCTTGTCGTTGGTGTTGGGAAGTTGAGGGTTTACCTCACTACAACAATTCCACCTGATATAGTCATCTCTTACACACTTGTAGCACTTCCCGCTCCCGAGCAGGCAGTTCCCCGAATTCTTCTTCCCACATTTATGACATGAGGGATGTTGTACTTGTTTTCCTCTAATTACATGATTGAATATCCTCCCTAATCTTGGCTCCATTGATCTTTTCTTGTCATTGTATTTATGAAACCATTGTGTCTCACCAAACTACAGTTTGACTTTCATCACACTTCGCACCATCTCCTCACAGCAATCATAATCTCAATTGGCTAGATTCTTTCACAGATGGGGTCTCAATCCACTGAAGAATCCATCAACTGTACCATTTGGATCCATGAAAAATATAGAGGTGTAATGTGAAATCCTTGTGAATTTCATCTCGTAGCATCCCACTAATTCATTCTCCTTCTGCTACATCTCGAAAAAAATCCTTCCCCATTATTGTTCTCGTCGATCGAGGGAAATACTTGTTGAAAAATATTCCTCTGGACTATTCCAACTCCATAGTTTCAACTTACACTCTTGGCCTTGTGTTTTTAATCAATTCCCACCATTGATCAACTTATACCTCTAAGCGATAAATAGCCAATGTAAACTTCTCTTGTTCAGAATAGCAGAGCACAGAAAATATCTTCTCAATAGAGCTGATCCACTGTTCAGTAATCAATGGGTCAGTAGATCCACCGATGGTTGGTGGTAATTAACACATAAAGGACTCAACATAATGTTGTTACCTTCACGGTGACATCGGTCTCTCAGCTTGATTCATGTTATTTCTCATAACTTGATTTAGTTGGTTTATCATTCATATGAACGTTTCCATCCCAGCTTCCATCAGAGGGCCGTTAGCGCATGGTCCATTTCGGTCACCATTTTCTAGGTTCCTCCAATTTCCCTCCATTTTCTAAAAGAATAAAGCCTTTGTGAGAATATTATTTCATTTATGAATCTTTTAACTATAATGTATTTTTGGTATTAAAACATCATTCTTTAAACAATTAAATTTCTCTATAAATCCTTCATATTGATTCATAAAAATCTTATGATTAACCGAACATATCCCTCAGCAGTGTCGTAACCAAGAGTGAAAAAAGGTCCATTGTCATGTACCAGGATTCCCTAGGTGAAGACTGAAACTCCTTGTTGGAGTTTTCACTTGTAGGTGCATCTGTGCCAGAGCCACCTCTACCTACTCATATCAAGACAAGGATGCATTTTCTTAATAAACCACTTACTCAATACTCACCAAAATACAAGGATGTTTTCCTATATTTAGAAATTTCTATGTGGTTATTCCTAAAGTTTTCATATACTAATTTACATAAATAACTAAACAATCCTTTGATACCAACTATTGCATCCCACCTTTTTATTACATAACTCTTCATTACATTTTACAAACAGGGGATCTTCAAAGTCTAGTGTCTTAGAAATCAGGAACATAATACATGAAAACAACATAAATCATTCTTCTAAACCACATGTAAGGATACATAATGGGTTCATACTGTGTAAAATTATTTCATCTCATTACATAAATATATAAATCAAAGGTAAGGGTGAGTAGAAGGCCCAGTAAGGGTAAACAAGGGAATCTATTTACTTGTGATATCAATAAGAACTTGATAAAAAAACATAAAGACATGATAAATGGAAGTATAGAAATATAATAATTTAAATAACTTGAAACATAACTTGCATATGTGGATACAACAATTAATTTAGACATTCATGAACATGTCACCAAGGTTCGTCCCCAATGTGTCATAAACATTACCACAGTTATTCACCAAAGAATCGTGAAACTTTTCATCTCTAGAGATTAAATTTTTTACCCAATGCATTGGAGTGATATCAGGGAGAACCCTTAATATGACTTTATTTTCATGTGAGACACATATATAATAATAAAACATTTCAAAAATAACCCATAGAGAATAACATAATTGGGTTTCATTTCAAAATCATGACGTTTTAAAAGTTGTTAAAAACTTGATCGTTATGTCATTTATGGTATTCAGAATAACTCTAAAATTTTTATCTTGATCATAATAACTTTATAAATAAATTAGATTTTAATAAATAAAAATAATAAAAAAATTATCTAAGCACTAATGGAAAAAAATATTCATAGTTTCCATAAACATATCTATAGAATTTTTTAATCCAAAGTTGATAACCATAATCTCATATTTCCCATACCTAGTCTGAAATACTATCTTTATAATTTCATCATCCTTCACCTTCACCTTAAGTTCCCTTGACATGAGATTAAACTTTGAAAAATAATTAACTATAATTTTTCACTGTGGGAGGACCATGTTCTTTATTTATATTTTTCTTCTAACACGAGCACAATGATGTGAAGTTCATTGAATCCATATGTTAAAAAGTTATTATGCTGAAAAAAATTAAAAATCACAAAAAAGAAAAAAAAGGGAATTCGAACAAAAGGAAACAACACAGAGTATGAATTTATAGATGAAACAATTAATGATATAGGGAAGAGGTAAAGAACTAAAGACAATAAAACATGCAGGTTTGGGAAAATTTATTGGATAATTACAAAACTAATCTATATTCATTTGAAAAGATTAATTTTGGACCATTATCTGTCAACATATTTTACCTAATAACTCTCTAAAGTTGTGATACTTTCAAATCCAATATAGAGAAAATAAAAATGATAAACCTAAATTTTAATAATATTTAATTGTTTAATTATTTAATTATTTTTTATAGGGTGAATACTTCTTAGTGAATGTTGTTGAATTAAAATAAAACAACAAAATAGTTTTAAAATTATTTTATAAATGAATTAGAAAAAATTAATTTAGTGCAATCGTGATTCCCCCAATCAAAAAACATTAACTAGAATGATTTAGTTTTAATAATTATATAATGTTTTATGAAAATAAAAAAAATGAATTATGAAAAGAGGGGAAAACAAATAACCCCTTTGATAATGATTGAAAACAACCTTTCCCAAGATATGTCTCTACAGCCCACTAAAACTCTTTCTGAAGTGTCATTGAGGTCCTCTCTCAAATATTATCTTCAAAAGCATTCTGATTATAAGTGTCTAGCCATCCCCCATGCTCATGTGCATCTCAATATTTAAATAATTTTATTCTTTTCAGGTTTTTCACTCGCCAGATTCAGCTGAATTATCATATTAATCATATTTTCATTAACCACATCACTACTGGAAATGGAACTATACTAATGAAACTATTCAAAAAACCATTGGTATAGGCCCCCCTATACTAATGGTTCTCCACAACCATTAGTATATACTATATATGTGAAGGTTATACCAATGGTTTAAAAAACCTATTAGTATAGGGTTGTTTTTACCAACATTTCAAAAAATCATTGGTATAGAGAAAGGTTTTACCAACGATATTATAAAAACATTGGTATATACTTCCCTAAATTACCCAGCATATAGCCTCCCCTCCACCCATGTCATTTAAATCCACATTCAACCCTAGTTGTGCACCGCCTTGGATTTTATTCCACATAATGGTAATCTCTCTATAATTCATGTTTTAATACCATTCTTCGTGATCATTAGATCTGTGAATTCTAAATCATTCAAATCTTCTATCAACTATCATTTTCATTTATTTTCTAGGTATAAAACACAATTCAGTTTCTTATGAGAATTTAATTTCTTTTTTTATTTATAAATATGGTTACGTGCTATTGAAACAATGGTTGTATATAATTATATTGAAGGATGATTTCTTAATTTTCTATTTTTCAATCGCTTTATTTCTATTTTTCAACATGAAATAATAATATCTATTTAATTTTTTTAGTATATTATTTGCTTATCCCAATCCATCTAGGGTGAATCTTTTGTGATGGGTTTCTCACTCTAATTACCAAACATGAATTTTTGATATGTAGAACCCAATTTTACTCTCTTGGGTAGTTTTTTCACTCATCATTTTTTATTTCTAGCTATTCAATGACAAGTTTAGTGTGATAAAATCAATATTTCAAACTATTAAAATGTTTTTTACTTTATTAATAAATTTAAAAGTTTACTAACAAGGAACTAGTGAGTCGAACTATAATTATCTCATGTATAATATCGAATTGTGAAGGAATTTTCATGTTAATAAAATTATTATTACTAGTTGGTTTTATTTTTTTCGTAAATAGCATGGAAATATAGTGATTGGTTGATGAATCTTTATGGAGATCCCTAACACTTTACAAGAGGCTATATTATCCGATAATAATACCTTATGTTTAGAAAATTATTTCAATAAACACAAGTCAAATAAATCAAACATATAATAATTTTATTTATTTCAATCATGTTGTCATTACTGATTTAACTTTCTTGTTATTTTATCTCTTATAACCATTATTCACTCTTTCCCATTTCATCCCACACTTTTCTTCACACACAATTATAATTCTGTTTTGGGTTTGGGTCTTCGTTCATGGTATAGGCCTCCATTCCAATGAGACTGCATTAAAAATTTTAGGGTTGCAAGTATAATTAATAGACTGGACTTTTTTCATTTCTTCATTTGATAGTAAACATAGCAATTCATGTATGTGTTGTCAGGTTGGTGTCCTCAAAAGGGGGATGGGTGTGTTGGTATTCATCATTCAAACATATTTCCACACTCCTATGAGAGATGGATGGGCACCCAGCCTTGCGGATTTCTTCAAAGTGTTTCAATTAGATGATGTGGATCATAGGTTGATGATTCCTCACATTCATTGTAAGCTTCATCAGGTGGGTGGATTTAAAGAGAGATTGGTGTGTTTTCACCCATCCTCTGATCCTCCCCCACATACAAATGTTGGTCAAAGGGGGTACCCTATCACATTGTGTCGGTCCAGTATGGTGCATCACTCTATAAGGGGAGATGCATCATCCTTGATTGAATTCACTAGTATTGTTGCTCTGTATGGGGGGGAGATAAGATTGGGTGGGTATTGGAACAATGCATTCTCCCTCTTGGAATTTTTTTCCATATCCTTCTATAACTTCGGGCCACTATATCCTTTTGATCTTGTATAGGTCATTAGGCCATATTTCAGGTCTTTGTTCCAAGGGGAGCTTGCACCATTTTTTGGGTTCCCTTATAGTCAAATAGGGGATTTATTTCTAATAAAAAGGTCTTGACCCTCAACATGTTATAAAAAAATTACAAATCCTTCTGATTGCATAATATAAGAAGCATGAATATCAAAACTATATATTCAAACTACATATTACTGTTATTGAACAATAACATAATAGTATATATGAAAATTAATTTTTTACATTAATTGGTTGTTAAAAATACCATAGGGCCATTGTAAAACATGGAAATGGCTTCTGAATTCATCATAAAGGGGTTCTATTACAAATTTTTTATAGTCAAAACTACAGTTATGGGGGGTGATTAGTAAATTTTAGAAAGTGTTAAATTAACGAACCTAAATGTGAGAAACCACTAATTATGGATCTTTAAAACCTAATTTCATAATTTAGGTGTGAAATAGAATATTCTTTCTTATAAATAGTAATCTTTTATACATGAATTTATAGAATAAGAATAAAATATGTTTAAAAGTAAATAAAATAAGAGAAAACATAACAAAAAATATATACCCATAATTTTGTGTATTATTATGTATTGTTATTACTCATTGATGTAATTTAATTCAATATAATGGTTATATATATATATATTATTTTTGTCATATATATGTTTTTTTATTTTTTTTAAATTATTATTCTCATATAGAGTAGTTTTTCAATTAAGGTTTTATATAAAGGGAACAATTATCATTTCCTTAAATATATTTTGGATTTGACATAGATATTATGTAATTTCTTTTACGACATGAAATATACATTTTTTTATAGAATGAACAAAAGTTGTATGTTTGAAATTGATCACATCTCAAGTTGTTTTCAAGAAAAGTTATAGATATTTTAGATTTTTCACTTAAAAATGCTTTAAATAGATTTCTTATACACTGAAAATGTTATAATGGTGATGGAAGACATTATTTATATCATGAAGAAGTTATCTACCATATCACCAAATGTGGTTTTCAAACAAACAACCATTTCTAGTATCATAATGTGGAGAAAGGAAATATCAAAAAGTTCATGATCTGAATGATAGGATTGGATTGGAGAATTTATTAGAAGATTGGTTTCCATCTATTCATCATTATGAGAAAGAAAGGTCTTCATTTCAAGAAGATAATGATACTATTACACATGATTTATGTAAGGAAAATTATGCTGTCAAAAGGGTGAAAAAATGAATGATACTTCTGTGACTCAAGTATATTAGCAATGTGGTAAAATGAAAAACATTAAATTTTTAATATGGTTGTTTGATGGGAAAACCATGTATGGGATTTCTGATACATCCATATATTATATTCTTTCCATTTTGAAGGAATCACTTCTAGATGATATATATATTTCCTCAAACCATTATATGGCATGAAAGTTATTTTATGAACTTTGAATTTATAAAAACAAAATTCATCTAATCCTGAAAGATTATAGCTTATTTTGGGAGGAAAAAACTAACTAATATTATTGTAAAAAATGATTCACGTCTTGATGTAATCCAAATATTGATGGAACACCATCTCATGTACCACAAAAAGTAATGTGGAACTATCCATTATTTCCTAGACTCCATAATCCACACATTTATGATAAAATATCAATAAATTTTTGATGGAATGATACTAAGAGAAAGATAGATAATGATGAGTTTATTCATCTTGAAGATGGATTATCATGGAGTGAATTTATTTCTCCATATCTTGATTTCACATTTGACCTGTGCAATGTGAGTTTGGATCAACAATTTAATGATTTTAATCCATTTAGTAAGATACATACTTCGCACAACACATTGTTGATGTTCAGACACATTTATAACTTTCATCCATGGGTTTTTATGAAAAAACATTCCACTATCATGATTATAATATTATCTGAACCTTTTAATCATGAAAATTATCTTGATGTATACATGAAACATTTAATAAAAGAGTTGAAGCATCATTAGAATATGTGTGTTCATATAAAATGCCTATTCAAAAAATATATTTCATATATGTGTAGTGATTATGTGGATGATAAATGATTTTTCTACTTATGAAGTTATTTCTAGAAGAATCACCAAGGGAAGACTTTCCTGGCCTATTTCGCTGAATAACAAACAATCTATAAGACATAAATACCACCACAGTTTTAGTTTTATAGTACATCGATGATTCTTTCTAATTGATCATCCATATATGAACAATCGTCAATGGTTTGAAAAATAACATAGAGACATAAATTACACCTCAATGTATGTAACAGCCCAAAATTTCATAGAATGTTATCTATACAAAGTAATTCAATAACTTGTGTTACACACAACACTGAGTTTGAGCGCACCACGACATACCAAACTAGTCGTTCAAAAGCGGTTACGAATAGTATTAAATTAGTTTTGAATTTTATATAATTCATATAATTTTGGAATCCATATTAGGTTTTTATTAGAGATAATATAATAATAAATTCATTTTCTAGATAAAATAATTATTTTTCAAAAAAATGCAATTTTACCACATTTTAATGGAGAACCTTTTTTAAAACCAATTTTTTAGAATTTTATATATTTAATTTAATGAAATTAAATTCTTCTTTAGAATTGGGACATAAAAATTTAGTTTGGATAAATTTTTGGTAGTTTTCTGAAAACTTTCAATTTTTGATGAATAGTGAAAAATACTAAATTTTAATTAAAAACAACTTTTATAATCGAAATAATTTATAGTCTTAAATTATACATTTTATTGGTTTTTAAGTATCATTATATTATGTTTTTGTCATTTATTATTATTTAGGTCATTGTATATAATTTCACATTTAAACTGGACATAGACAAGTGTCAATCTTTTGATAGTTATTATTTCCTAAAAACACGTGTTTTGTTTTGAAAATGAGAATTAATTTTAAATTAATTTCTGCCACTTCTGTGTGTTTAATATGGAAAAATGGATTCCATATTTGGAATCATTAGGTCCAAATTATGTAAATAGGTAAATTTTATTTTAGACATTATGAATAATTATTTCGGTAAATATTTTATTAACATTGTTAAAGGGTATATCCGGTAAATAAGGGTAACAAAATAATATTATAATAATATTAAATAACCCCAACACGTGTTCAATCCCTGTTGGTTAATATACATTTGACCATGGTAATCCTTGGGTCTATTTTGGGACCCCATGACACTACTTGAGAGTGATAATGACACTTTATATTAATTAATTTAAAGTAAAGGCAAAAAATGACATAAATATATATCTTTTAGTAAAACAATTTTTACATGGGGTTATATAAGTTAAAATTTAAAATATAAATATTCATTTGAAAGCTAACAAGATTTTATAAATCATGGTATTTTTTCATAATTTTTAGAAATAAAATAAATAAAATTATTTATGATACAATAATAATGCAGTGTTTACATCATTAATGAATGATTTAAATAAATGAGATTATAAAAATTAAAAAAATATACTAAATCTATCCAATTCCATTGGATGATTTTATTTCAAACATGATTCATCTTATATTATACTTTAATGAGTTTTGGACCACTATAAACTGAAAATAATTATATAATAACATAATATTTTCAAACTTTCATAAAGGGCCCCTCCACCGAATTATAAAAATCCATCACCTCTAACCAATTACTCACACCTCTCAAGCCTCTTTGATCATCCAATATATACCCAATTAATCTCTCTATATCCCTATATTACTTTTAGAAGCCTTAAATTAGGTATAGGGAACTTCAAGGAATCCTTTTGGTTCAAACCAAAGGGAGTTACCCGATTTGAATGTAACATCTCCTCTTAAGTTCTTTTCTTTTATTTTACTTCTCTAACCCGATAAACACTCTTTATTCCTTTATTTTATAACAACGCCAGTATCCTCAATATACTATTTTTTTTATGAGAAGTATTCGAACTACACTTACACACAATTCCATCTAATGGATATAGAACATAATGTTTCTATGGACGACGAACTACAGCCTCACGAAACGATGATTGTTCAATATTCTACTACCACCTCCTATAGTGGCAATTATGATGACACTGTAATTATATATGATATTTAGGATATTTATTTTATCTATAATATTCTATAATTCTCTTTTTTATCATACCTTTATTCTTTTCATGTTGTATATATACAGTAATTTCATTTGAGGAGGTACAGACTACCGCCCCGTCAAAGTGATATGACTCGTTCATACCATATATGGAACATGTAAAGGATGATGTTAATGAACATACTTAATGTATATAAAATATTATATTATACTGTAATTATAATATACCTATGTATTATTATGTTTTCGTTCCTTTAAATATAAAATTGAAATGAAAGTAGCATTCATGCATACGTATGGCTTACCGTCTCCATGAACGATGTGTTTCATTTATTAACATAAAATGATATGGAATATTATAAATACATATACACTGGATATATATGATATATATGATATCTAAATCATTCATATAATTCTAGAGATAATGAAATTTTGACCACATGGACAATTTGTAATTATAACAAGTTCATTTTTTACTAAAGTTTCGAACATCGACAAAATGTCCGATATGAACTCAAACAATTAACTAATTTTTATAGCAAGGTAATAAGTGATATAAAAGGAATAATGAACATGAAAAATGTTCTTAATTAAGTAGAAATTAACTTAGCTTTATTATTCAGGAATAACACGGGACATACGAGGTAAGGGGTTTCTTATCTCACTCTTAATTTCATGAGATTTCAATTGTTCACCACTTATGTTTTGCATGTGGTGTATTGTGTACTACCATTTGATATATATTATCATGATTATTTTTATATTTATGGTTTTATGTTATTAATTTGGTGGTTATTAACTTTTTTTCATATGACTCGATTGATTACAACATGGTAAGAGTTTTTCATCTCACTTTTATTCCCGTGAGATTCATGCTATATTAGCCACTATTTCATTTTGAGTGGTGTATGTGCTGCCCATTATTGTATTAATTGTGTAATATACTTTCAATTTATTGTTATTTACATCATCATTTTATGATCCTTCTTTCATGGGGTTTATGTTTTGTAAGTTACCAAATCAGTAAGGGAATTTCAAATTTCGATTTCCACTCATTGAGTTTTACGCAAACATAATTGATTATTTTACTCCATGATTATGTGTGAAATCACTATTTATTTATTTATTTAGTAATTTACAACCCCATTTGTGTGGATATTCTTTTGACATACATAATCACTCCATTGATAAATTCTCAAGTCATCGATATGAACTTGGTAAAAGTAAGCTTAACTCAATTTCCATTCATTGAGTTGAATATCCAATTCATTGGTGTTGTTGTTACAAGAATATGTGTGAATGCCCTCTGATTGATTTACCCTGAATATCCCATCATATTGAGTGAATTTATATTTTTCACACATAATTAGGTCATTGATTTATCCTTAACCTTAGCATATGACCTTTACAAGGGATTTCATCTCAATTTACATTCTATTGAGACATCTTTGTTGTTATGCACCAATTCACTTTTATATGGTTTGTATACTATACTTTGACATAATATATCACGCTTCCATTTATTATCATGATATTTTAAAGTTGTTATTACCTCAATTATATGCATTCAAGAATCTCTCATTTGGTTAGGAACTCTAACTATAATATAATTTTAAATCTTTTAATGATTTATTCTTCTAAATATTTTTCATTAATGTCCATATTTTTAAATTGGTTTTAAGGATTTAATTATATGGACATTAATGTTCTAAAATTAAAATTTCTTTTAAATGTTTTAAAGTCGTATGAGACACTTTTATTCAAAAATCTTTTTAAATTGTTTCTTAATAAATAGAGAAAATTTTAAATGTTTTCAAGAAAAAGGGGGATATTTCTCTCAAATAGTTTTGATGATTATTTTAATCTATGTAAATATCCTCAATTATTCTCGATTGAGGTTAATTTTTTATAATACATTCTACCATATTGTATTTAATGAGTTATGTTTGACCGTGGATGTGTTATTTTTATACCATTCATGGTTTATAGATAAAGTATTGACATTTAGTATGATAGTTTTAATATGAATGTTTATGTTATGTTTCAACCTTTTCATATGAGGAATTAATTGAACTTAGTATGTGACGGGTAGAGATCGCTATAGCACCTCGATGCATCGGTAGTTATCATGAGACGAACTAGTGTGTTGATAGAAGGCCTTGACAAAATCTTATTTGTAGTCTTGGAAAGAGTCCTTGACTATGTGGTTATGATGTCTGACATTATGCATTCCATCATTATGAAATTAGCTATTGATATTACATGCGATTATTCGACTAGTATAATATCTATGTGAATAAGTAAATGGAATTATTTGATTTATCTATTCCATATTATGTAGAAGTTTAAGTTTAAAAGGCTTGTGTTTTAGTCTTATACATTTCCTTAAATGTTTATTCATATTTATGATAGTTTCTGCTATATTGTTATCCTTACTGATCATCTAATATCACCCCTTACTTATATTTTATTTTTACTGGGATTTGAATAATTATATAACATTTAACCAGCCGGAATAGGCTAAGGGATATAAGACTGTTAAAAGGGGACAGAATTTTGTTTTTTTATTATTTCATGTTGTAATTTAAAACATATATATGTATCTAGTACTTCCAAGGATACTAAACTGATCGATCTTTCGGGACATGATTCCTTATATCATTCCAATGTTATATAATAATGCACCGACTCTGGGTTACTGGGGTCAGAACATTACAGTTTGTATCAACGGAATTTTAGTATAAACCTTGGAAGCTAAATTTAGAAATCTCTGATAAGAAAACACTAACCTAAGATAGACATTTATGATTAGTATATAAGAACATCCAAAAAAATTAGAAATGTAAATATTATATGGGTTTCCAAGAAATAAATATCTATCTGGATACGATCAGGTAGTGGCAGCTCTGGCATAAATGTACCTAGGATTGAAAAATTTTAAAATGAGTTTCATGCTTGACCCGGGGTATCCTGGTACATGACAACAGGCCTCGCTGCACTCTTAGTTACGACACTCCTAGGGGATATGATTAAGATTATTAACATTTTATTTACAAACCAATTTGAAGGATTTTAATATAAGATGATGATAAATAATCTTTCTTATTCCTAAGGCGTTTTAGATTGAAAATAAGGTGTCATGATATTCTGTAAATGATTTTTTGACTATTATTACTTACACAATGCTTTCTGGTTTTAGTCAATGGATGGATTCCAAGGAAGTCATAGTAACATTGAACACGATATACATGGTGGGAACGATGGTGGAAATGAGCAACGAAATGGAATGTTGATAGGCATAAAAGATATCATGTTCATGATGAATCAATTTTCTAAAAATATGATCAAAAATATATATATTAACCAACTCATAGAATCAACATAGAAGAGAAAAGTGGTGAATGATAAGAGCTCCAGCAGTGGATACCATGGAGAAAAGAAATATCATTTTATATCATGCAGGAAATTTGGAAGGAGACACCCAGGAAAGTGTCTCAATAGAACAATGAAATGATTTGTGTGTGGTAAAGAAGGACATAAACTAAATAATTGTCGAGGAAAAACTAAGAGTACTATGGAAGAAAATAAAAATGATCCCAAGAATCTAGTTACAGTTAGTTGACCTAAATTTAGGGGACCTGGGCATTACCCGAGTCAATGCCCTATTTTATAGGATAACCACTTGGTCAAGGAAGAAACTATGTGAAAATAAATGGATGGAGAAATGTTTAAAAGTATTAGTGCTCTTTGTTGATGGGATTACATTGGAATAATTTTCTCTTGTATGTGTAACCCTGAAGATTGTTATGTGAAAATACTATTCTAGGAAGAATTATCTTTTCTTTTTTGGATATAGTTATAAATAACCATTTGGGTTTATTTGATCCTTAAATTTGCGGTAATTATAGGTTATTAATTTTTAGAATGATAATGAGAGGTATGAGATAACCTTTGTGGTTAAATTATGTTATGGTTATTTTAAAGAATTTATCTCATTTTACGAATATTATAAAATTTAGTTTTTGAAAAGGGACAACACATAGTCCATGTGACAACCCGTCGCGTCGAACAAAGCTATGGGAATCGAACCCACAACCAAAGTGCGACTAGGATTTATCGCCTACCACTAGACTACGTGAAGTCCCTGGTTAGTGTGACTAATTATTTTTGGTTAAATGATTTTTTTGATCAATTATAAGTTGATTTAGGATCTTATGTTTTATAAAATAGATATCCTTATTATAGGAAAATGATTTGGTGATTAAGTGATAAATGTTATTATGGAAGATGTTCGCTCTGTTTGAAACACTATATGCCTAAGGAAAATAGGATACTATGGGATTTCATTTGAGGAGAGTAATGGTGGATTTTTATCATTGTTTCTATTGTGGATTTATAGCGATTTGGGTTATTTATAGAAATGATTAAACTATCATAGGGAATATGTGATTAGGTTAATTACTTTTAAGTATGTGACTTTAAGATTCGTTGATATTATTTGGAGAAACAATTTAACATGGGAGACTACGTAATAAATTTTTTTCTATGTTTAGGGTTTCAATATTAGTTTGGATTATATTAAAAGATTTTATGTAAAATTGTTTATTTAATGGTATTTATTGAACTTTGGGTATTGTTGGTTTAATTTTAGAAATTTTGATTAGTATTTCTTTCTCTAAATGATTATCCTTTTTGGGGATCATCTGATCTTTTACTAACCATCTTGGTTTTGGTTAATCTCTACAGAAAAAGGAATTATATTTTTCATACTTTGTGTATTATGATATTCTCTATAAGTTGATTCCTGTGCTTTAGGTGTGACCAAGTCATCTTGAAAACTCATCGTTTGGAGTGAATGATGAGTTTGTGGTAGGAATTAGTTGAAGGATGAAACTCTACTTATCATGTATATTTTTTTCCTCTTATTCTATGAATAAATTAATTATTAAACATTAGGTAAGGGATCTTAAAACCAAAAATTTATTATCCTAATACTTTATGTTTTTTTGAACCGATGATATTTTAAATCATCATAGATTGATGGCTTTGAGGCCCTTAATTTTACACTTGTTTGAGATTGATGACCTCAATCAATCCTTATAAATATTTATGTTTTCCCTCTAATTATGTGTCTCTAATATCCACAAATGTTCTCCTAATCTAGATCATAATTTGGGGGTGACATTTTCATTTCCCTTTCCCTCTTATTATGACTAAATTTTATTAACCCAATTTCTGATGTGGGTTTTCCACAAAGGTATTTTTTTATTTTAAACATTTTATTTTTGAAGAACAATTTCAAATTGCGAGGATGAAATTTATTGAAGTAGGGGAGAATGCAAAACCCCAAAATATTATAGTACATTATCTATTCAAAGTAATTCAATATCATGCGCTACACACAACACTGAGTTTGAGCGCCCCACGACTTACCGAACTAGCCGTTCAAAAGTGGTTATGAATTGTATTAACTAAATTTTGTATTTTATATTCTCCATATGATTTTAGAATCCATATTATGAACTTCTTAGACATAATATTAGAACAAATTTATTTTTTATCAGATAAATGAAGTATTTTTAAAAACAATTGCAATTTTACCGCATTTTAATGAAGAACCCTTTTTAAAACCAATATTTAACACTATTATATTGTCAATTTAATGAAATTAAATTCTTCTTTATAAGTGGGATATAAAAATTTAGTTTGGATAAATTTTTGGCATTTCTCTGAAAACTTTCAGTTTTTGTTGAATAATAAAAAATATTATATTTTAATTAAATACAACTTCTTTAATCGAAATAATTTATAGTCTTAAATAATAATTTTTAATTGTTTTTAAGTATAATTAGATTAAATTTTTATCATTTTATATAATTTAGGTCATTGTATATAATTTCACATTTAAACTGCACAAAAACAAGTGTCAATCTTTTGATTGTTATCATTTCTTAAAACCACGTTTTTTGTTTTGAAAATGGGAATTGATTTTAAATTAATTTTTTACACTTATGTGTTTTGAATTTGGAAAAATGGATTCCATATTTTGAATAATTAGGTACAATTTTTTATATAGGTAACTTTTATTTCTATACATTATGAATTATTACTTCGGTAAATATTGTATTTACCATAGTTAAAGGGTAAATCCTAAAAACAAGGGTAACAAAAAAATATTATAATAATATTAAATTACCCTAACAAGTGTCTTAACCATATTAGTTTATAACATTCAGACCATTTTCATCCTTGGGTCTGTTTTGGGACCCCCTGGAGCCACTTGAGAATGATAATAACACTTTATATTAATTAATTTAAAGTACATACAAAAATGACATAAACATATATCTTTTAGTAAAACAATTTGTACATGGGATTATATAAGTTACATTTTCGACTATAAATATTAATTTAAAATCTAACAAGATTTCCGAAATCATGGTATTTTTTTATAATTTTTAGACATCAAATAAGTAAAATTATTTATGACACAATAATGATGCAGTGTTTACCTCATTAATGAATGATTTAAATAAATGAGATTATAAAAATTAAAAAAATATACAAAACCTAAGAAATTCTTATTGAATGATTTTATTTTGAACATGTGTCATCTTATCTTTTATTTTAATGTATTTTGGACCTTTATAAACCTAAAATAATTATATAATAAAATAATATTTTTAAACATTCCTAAAGATCCCCTCCTCCCCCTTATAAAATTTCATCAACTCTAACCCATTACTCACACCTCTCAAGCCTCTTGGATCATCCAACATCTGCCGAATTAATCTCCCTACATCCCTCTCTTCCTCTTATAAGCCTTAACATAGGCAAATGGCACTTAAAGGAAGTCTTTTGGTTCAAACCAAATGGAGTTACCCGATTTAAAGGCAACATCTCCTCTTAAGTTCTTTTATTTTATTTTACTTCTCCAACCCCATAAACACTCTTTATTAATTTATTTTATAACAACACCAATATCCTAAATATAATATGTTGTTATTATGAGAATTATTTTAACTAAAATTACACACACATCCATCTAATGGGTATAGAACATAATGTTTTTGTGGACGATGAAATACTGCCTCACGAAATGATGATTGTTCAATATTCTACTACCACCTCTTATGGTGACCATTATGATTGAACTATAATTATATATGATATTTATGATATTTATTTTGTCTATATAATTCTTTAATTATCTTATATGTCATAACTTTATTCTTTTCTTGTTGTATATATACGATAATTTCATTTGAGGAAGTGCGGATTACCACCCCCTCAAAGTGACATGACTCGTTCATACCATACATGGAATATATAAAGGATGGTGTTAATGAACTTATGCAATGTATATAAAATATTATATTTTAATTTATTTATAATATATTTATGTATTATTATTTTTTCAATATTTTAAATATAAAATAGAAATGAAAGTAGCGTTCATCCGTACGTACGACTTACCATCTTCGTGAACAATGTGTTTCATTTCATAACTTCAAATGATATGCAATAATATAAATACATATACACTGTATTTATATGATATATATGATATCTATAATTCATATCATTCCGGAGATAATGGAATTTTTACCACATGGAAAACTTGTAATTATAACAAGTTCATTTTTTACTAAAGTTCCGAACATCGACAAAATGTCTGATATGAACTCAAAAAATTAACTAATTTTTTAGAAAGGTAATTAGTGATATAAAAGAAATAATGAACTTGAAAAATTTTCCTAATTAGAAATTAACATAACTTTATTATTAATTAATAACACGGACCATACGAGTCAAGTCGGACACGAGGTAAGGGGTTTCTTATCTCACTCTTAATTTGGTGAGAAATCCATTGTTCGCCAGTTATTTATTGCATGTGGTGTATTGTGTACTACCATTTGATATATATCATCATAATTCCTTTTATATTAATGGTTTTATGTGATTTATTTGGTGGTTATTACCTTTTTTTCATACGACTTGATTGATTACAACGTGGTAAGGGTTTTTTATCTCACTTTTATTCCTGTGAGATTCATGCTATATTAGCCACTATTTCCTTTTGTGTGGTGTATGTACATACCATGATTGTATTCTTGGTGTAATATAATTTCAATTTATGTGTATTTACATCTTAATTTTTGGATCCTTATTTCATGGGGTGTATGTTTCGTAAGATACCAAATCGGTAAGGGAATTTTTAATTTTGATTTCCACTCATTGAGTTTTATGAAAACTTCATTGATTATTTTACCCTATGATTATGGGTGAAATCACTATTTATTTATTTATGTAGTAATTTACACTCCCATTTGTGTGGATATACTTTTTATTCACATAATCACTCCATTGATAAATTCTCAAATCATTGATATGAACTTGATAAGAGTAATCTTAACTCAATTTCCATTCATTGAGTTAAATATCCAAGTCATTGGTGTTGTAGTTACCAGAATATGCGTGAATGTCATCTGATTTATTTACACTGAATATCCAATCATATTTAGTGCATTTATATTTTTCACACATAATTATGTCATTTATTTATCCTTAACCTAAGGATATGGCCTTTATAAGGGATTTCATCTCAATTTACATTCTATTGAGACTTATTTGTTGTTATGCACCAATTCACTTTTATAAGGTGTGTATACTGTACTTTGACATCATATATCATGAATCAATTTATTCTCATGATATTATAATGTTTTGATTACCTAAATTATTTGTATTCAAGTGTCTCTAATTTGGTTAGGAACTCTAACTAAAATATAATTTTAAATGTTTTAATGATTTATTCTTATAAATCTTTCACATTAATGTCCATGTTTTAAAAATGGATTTAAGTATTTATTTATATGGAAATTAATGTTTTCAAATTAAAATTTATTTTAAAAGTTTAAATATGGTATAAGAAACTTTGATTCAAAAATCTATTTTAAACGGCTTCTTAAAAAATAGTGAGACTTTTAAATGTTTTCAAGAAATATTGTGATATTTCTCTAAAATAGTTTTGATGATTATTTTTATATACGTCAATATCATTAATTATTCTCAATTGAGGATAATTTATTATAATACAATCTTCCATATTGTATTTAATGAGTTATGTTTGACTGTGTATGTGCTATTTTTATACCATTCATGGTTTATGGATAAAGTATTGACATATCATATACTAGTTGTAATACAAATGTGTATATTATGTTTCAACCCTTTCATTTGAGGAATGCATTGGAATTAGTAGGTGATGGGTAGAGCCCTCTATAGATCCTCGATGCATCAGTAGGTCTCGTGAGAAAAACTAGTATCTTGACAAAAATCCTTGATAAAATCTTTTTGTAGTCTCGGCATGATGCCTTGACTATGTGGTTATGATGTCCAAAATTATGCATTACATCATTATGAAATTAGATATTTATATTAAATGTGATTATTCTAATAATATAATATCCATGTGAATAATTAAATGGAATTATTTGATTTATATATGCCATATTATGCTGAAGTTTAAGTTTAAAAGGCTTGTGTTTTGTCGTATACATTGCCTTAAATGTTTATGCTTATTTATAATAGTTTCTACTATATTGTTATCCTTACTGAGTATCTGAGTTCACCCATTTATTATATTTTATTTTTCCCAAGATGTGAAGAAGTATATTACGTTTAACCAGCATGAATAAGCTAACGGATATAAGACTGTTAAAAGGAGACATAATGTTGTTTTTTTTATTTCATGATGTAATGTAAAACTTATGTATGTATCTAGTACTTCCAAAGCTACTAAACTGATCGGTCCTTCGGGACTTGATTCCTTGTATCATGCCAATGTTATGTAATAATGCACCGACTCAGGGTAACTGGGGTAATGGCATTACAGTGTATATCTACAACTGACGTGATTAATGAATTGAAAGATATTAGTTTTTTATTTAAAAATGGTCAAATTAAATCACGAAAGATGGAGAATTATTCCAATAAATATAATTGAAATTAGAAGATGAAAATTATCCTTTTTAGTTTCATTATGGGCCAACCAATTTGTTACATCGTTATTTAGACGTAATAATTTTTTTTTGAAATGTTCCTTTCATTTATTTTCAATGACAAGGGGAATTCTAAAGATGATTTATGATATCTGTGTGACTTGGAGGATTGGGTTATCATAATAGAAGTGCATCATGTTTGTATCAATGACAATAAATGAAATATTCTGTGTGGCTCATATGTGATAACTTATGAAATAAATAAATATCTATAAGTACTAGAGACTATCAAATTAACATATGTTTATTCAAGAAATGTATTAAAATGGTTAAAAAGATGATATTTAGAGTTGAAATCATTTGAATACTCATAATTATCATATCCTTTTTAATGAATTGATTCTGATATCAATCCATTATCTACTGTCTAATAATTTACGGGTGGAATTTTTTTGATTGTGCCATTTTTATAGATAGCTTTTTGCTAAAGAAATTTTCATGTCTTTTTTGAAAAATATTTAGGGCGATACACCATTAATTTTTTTGACTTAGAGAAATAGTTTCCTCCATCATTTTTTACACAAACACTGCATCTAAATGTCAATATTTAAACTAAAATAAATCTTGGATAACCTATATATTTTCATTAGATGTATAAAATTTCATTAAATATGTAAAATTGAAGTCTTCTATCTATAATTGGAATCATCTGGAAGGTTCCATTGTGAAATGTTACTTGGCCCAAGAATGTATGGATTTTTTTCAATGGATTTTTCTAATGTGACCACAAGATGGATCCGACCAACGAGAAATGAAGAAGATCAGTGTGATATAATTGAATCAAATTTTACATCACTAACTCAAAAAAGAAGATTTCATAATCATATACATTGACTACAATATGCCTTTAAGAGAAGGATATGACACATTACACAATTATTTTAACTTTGATTTTTTCGATGACTACATCATATAAGTAAATTGAACATGTATAAGTTATCTCATCCTTCATTATTGTACATATGATTTAATATATTTATATCTTTTTGTGTGGGGAACATAAACAAATTGTAAATATAATTCATTGTTATTAATCTTTGAGAAGGAGAGATACTTTTCATATAAAAGAGTTTTCTTCTTGGCTGAAATTGAAGGTAGAGGTATTACTGAAATAAAAAATAAAAATTAATATTATGTTAATTTTAAAATTCATTTATATTTCATGTACTAATTCTAACTACTGACTCTATCTCTGATGAAATTAGATATTTCCATTTTGTTCATAATTCAGTGGTATGTGAATACAATTCAATTATGATCAATGTATACAAATGTATTATCACTAAATGAGAAATTAACAAGAGAACAAAACATGATGTTATTATGGTATCTAAAAATACATACTGTTATGCCAGTGCATAAAATTATATACCTTGATTTGAGAATTTATCTAATTATGGAGTATTTGAGAAAATACTAACATTGGATTATTACTCTCATGGTCAAGTTTATATGTTGAAATTAAATGGGTTTTATTCAATGATAAGACATGGCATATTTATTGATGATTGTGCATTTGGAGTTATTAACACGACTCGTATTCCTATTATTGATATGACATATAAATTAGAATGAATGTTTGGAAAATTTTACAATGTGAAATATCATCCAATGCATTAATTTGGTTTCATTATTAAAGTAATCCCAATATCTGTTTTTGATGATGGTGGGGATGAAATTGACACCCTCATTTCCCCCATTGGTCTCAATAAATTTATTACTTATGATGAATCAAATAGTTCAATTTTTATAGTTGATTCTTAACTTGAATTTGTGTTGGGTGATATATAGAATCATCCATTTGTTTTCTTAGTTCTTTTGTTTTAGCTTGACTTGGTTTATTCAATTTGGTAATATTGAAATTTCTTTAATGTAGATTACAAATATTTTTTTCCAACTTGACCTTCCTGTTAATTTTCAACATAAATTGATTTCAACTTTCTTTTATTTTCATTTTATAATATTGAATTGACCTGTATTATAACATAATAAACCAAAACAAAATAATTTATTTAATATTAAATTATGTTTTGATATTTTGGTCACTAAATAAAATATTTTTTTGTTATGTCACCACCTATTCTTTATTTAGATTTACAGTTTGTATTAATTAATTAATTCATGTCACATCTTATTTACTATTTTGATTACACATTAGTAATGAATTTTTAATTAAATGATTTTTTTTCAAATATAGGAAATGAAAAATATTGAAGAGTTATAAAGGAAAATGATGTCTGACAATAATCACTGCATGAGAGATGGGAATTACATATATTGTTCCTATTATGAGTATTCTCTTTAACATATTTATGTCAATAACATATAATTTCATGTCATTAATTTTATTTTTAAAATTTATTCAAGATCCACCTCCGAGGAGAGAATTATTCATTGACCAACCAAGTGGTAGTGGTTCTCAACTAGATAATGTGAGGGGGTGGTACTAGAGTAACTCACACCACTCATAATACCTGATCACACCACACCCCTTCATCAAATATACTATCTCTAAGCTTATTTATCCCAATTTTTTATTATGATTATGAGATATTTCAACTTCCCATTATATTACCACCATTTACATCTAATCATCCTTGTATTTATTTTCCTAATACTATGATGGCTCCACTCTCCATCCATATTATACTTTTCCACAAATGCCTATGATATCTTCTTTTACTTCTATTTTATTATCTCATGATAATTATATTCATGGTATTTTAGTTTCTACTTCGACACATTCCAAGCCCCATGAGAAAACATTGGACCCTAATTCCACTATACAATTCGACATTCCTCCAGATCCTAGGAATCCAACAATACCCACTGACAATGATGGATCAGGTATATGTACAGAACACTAGTAATTTTTTACATAATTTATTTTCATTATAATATTTATTGATATAATATTTATCTTTTTATATTTTACAACTAGATCTTCAATTAGGTGTCATGGTAAAACATGCATGTGTGATGTGTGTAACCACCACAAACATATTATGGTTGAGTAAAATGAGGATAATAAAATCATTGGTAAAACAAGGAAGGAATGTAGAAGTTTTATAGTGACACGTTCCAAATACTCTCACATCATTCCCATCATACCACTCTTCTAAAGACACCATAAAAATGAAGTGAAGGATAACGATTGGGTGAAAATATGAGTAAGAAAATTCATTAGATTTAATGTCATATTATTATTTTATTTTTATGAATTAATATTTTTGTGTCATCTTCGGTATAATTTCCCTGATGGTGAGCCTCTGAGGATTGAACAACTCATGGAATTCGGTGAGATATGGAGATTATTTATGTAAAAGTTTTATAATTGTTGGGTTTCTATAATTGTAATGGATTTAGAGGTCATACATATCATGAATGAGTGTCCAAAAACACATTATCCCGAAATGATTACTTACTGATTGAGTACCGAGTGTAAGGTATTAATCAAATTTGATGTTTTTGAATTAAAATTATAATGATTTACATTATTAGTCTATTTTATAATATTGAAATTTATTTATTATAAGCCTAAAAATGAATTAAAAAAAAGTATTCTATGAAACACCTTTACACCCTGGGGTGGGTTACAATACTAGAACAAAATAGTAAGCATGTATTTTTCTTCGACACATGCACTTAATTAGGTATAAATTCTAAAAACATTCATTTCATGTCATACTATTATATACTTATTTAGTTATGGTTTACTAATTGTATAAATATTCCTCTATGAATTATTTTTACTAAATTATCAATGCTACCAGATCATTCCTAGATTTCATGATTTTATCTTTAGGCATGTCCACTTCAAGTATGAAGCATTGATGTTCATTACACCCATTTTTATTTCCAATAATTCTGAATGGTTTTAAATTAATTAATTTTTATGAGTATTTACCCCTAACATATTTTATATTTACACACTAGAAATAGTTTTCATTCAAACATTATTTTATTACTTCTTTAGGGATTCATTTTTTCCTTTTGATATCCTACTACATAAGGCATCAAAACCCATTTTTTATAGATATTTGAAATTACCTTGAATAAAAAATCATGATTAAGAACCTGAATATGGATTCTTGAGTCCCTTATAAGTCTTTTTTAGGTGTTCTATTGATAGGTCATAATTATTATAGCTCATTATTAAATAATTTTATATCTTATTATCCAATTTTATACTGTTTGAGCTGTTTATACTCTAGAAATTAACTTTTATAAGGTGGGTTTTATAATTCATAGCCTCAAATTGAATAATTTATTCTTCATTAGTAGCTTACCCATAATCCAAAATTTTTGTTAAGCCATCCACTTGATCTTCTCCCATAAAAATGATTTTCCATTCTACAAATTCAGTAGTTTCTTCCTTAGTGAATATCCCAAAAACTTATTAAAGTTGGTTTCCTTCCTCAAGGCCATATTCAATAGAAATTTCCATCAAATTTGAATCTATATTGTGTGATTCATCTATTAGAAACTCATAATGGGTTTCATGTGTGATTCACTTCTCAAAATACAAGTCCTCCCTTGAGGTGAAGTCCATGGCACACTCTATGATAATGTTCTCCGCATTAATGGGAACTAATTTCTTAGTCATTTCATTATGTCCTTATTAAACTTTTGTCATAAGAACTTGATATTGTTTCACCCTCCGACATTTAACTAAGAAACTCTCATTGTTGATTAGTTTTTGGATTAGAAATCCACCAATTGTGATCATAATGTATCAAAATCGAAATAAAAAACTTATACATACTTCCCAATCCGGATAGAACATGGAATCCCCAACCACTCCCAACCATCACACTTCCATGTAGTGCACATCTGGTATCACACCCCCAAACACTCCCAACCAACCCACTAACAATCAATCCACTACCATGTAGTGAAAACCTTGAGGCACACCCCCAAACACTATCATCCAACCAACTACCAAGAATTCCACTACCAAGAAGCACACACCTGGAAGAACACATCCAACCCCTCCCATCCACCCCACTACTAAACAGTGCATACCTAGCAGAAAAATATGGTAGATATCACTAATATACTTGAAAAAATTATCAAATTGATGTCACATTAAATCATTTTTAGTCCTTCATATTTTATTTACCATCCACTATATAGAGACTCAAACTATCACATGAACCCACTCCCTATTCAAAATGTCATCATACATTCCCATAAGTAATAGAAACCACTAATATTGTTATCACACCATACAATTTATCAAGTATCTCATCCTATCAGTAACCATTTGATTCATTTGACACCAAATCATTGTAATTTTATTCCCAAACTCAATTATTTCATTCTATCTAGACATACTGGAAAAATTATATACTTGTTTCTATAGATGGAATCCCATATAGCTCAATAACTTTCTAATGTTCATCATGGTTTTTTTTGATAACATAGTTTATTTTCATACAGATTTTTCCATGAAAACACCCAAGACATAATGATTGTATCCCTAAATAAAACCCTCATTTTATACTATGTTACTCATATATTCCTTCCTATAATGGATTACACATCCTCCTATGATCATATAAATTTTTCCTTTTTCCCACCATATAACATTTTAGGGACTCTCTTAATTTCTTAATAAGCTCATTAAATAATGTGACATCTATATGATTTATTATAAATATCTATGACCACAGATCCATTTATATTCATTATAAGGATACACATATCACTCATATGATCTGACCATATTACCATAATTATGATTCTCATGACCAATGGTAATTTCTTATGAAAAAATTTGGAGACGTCACTTACCACACCAATCATATCTCAATCCACTAGTTCTCATCAGTCGGTCAATAATAGACCATTACCATGATTATATCTTTATGTTACTCACACTCATAATAAAATACTATGGATACCTACATAATCACTTTATATGCTATCAAATGATGTCTCTTCCCTTTTTTATGATCATATCACACTTGATTTCATCATAAGAGGGGAAATTCACTGATTCCTACTTAAATTCAATGCCCTTACTTAGTAAAATAATTGTGAAATTTTAAGAAACCGTGAATCAAATCCAAAAGGAATCCATGATATTTTTATCAATTCTTTAATACACCCTCACATTCTTCCATGGTAGTAATTCCTCTTATAACTATGCTCATTATCACTCATTCCATTTTAGTCCATACACCATATACCATGAACATAGAATCATGAATATAGAGTACCCTAAAATCCAACCACACTATAGTGCATAGATTCTACTTTTTTATGTAATATCATTCTAAAATTGTTTTACCTATAAGTCAATGGACTATAAAATACTTAATTAAAAACATGAAAATAAATTTATACCCATCTGTATTATTAATTTTAAAGTGAATAAATAGCCCCCAACCAATCCTGGTATTCTCCACCAAATTAGGTATGCTTATATCTACAAAAATTAATCTAAGGTCAGTGTCACTTCAAGTTAAATATAAAAGAAACATTTCTAAAGATATTTATATCTCGGATTTGGAATTAATTAAAATAGTGTTATTAATAATTTATTTAAAAAATCACTAAATAATTCGTTTTTAATGGTTCCAATAACTGAATATTATTTTTCATTCGTCAAATATAGATTCTCAATTACAAAAAAATATGTATATATCATGTGGCCCATTATTCTATGTACCATTCAGGTATACATACCTCTTTCCATCCCAGTCCAAGTGATAAATAATAAACCAGAACCATAGATATTTTAAATTATCATAATCAACACATTTTTAATAATAAAATACAATAAAACATTATTAAATTAAAGGAAATGTGAATTATAGATTATGAAGGTGTGGGATTGGGGTAATTATAGCCTAAAAAACATGTTCTCACTAATACTATATTAATATACCATATCATGAAATGTAATATAAATATAAAAAATCTCTAATTAAATTTTTTAATATGGTCATATTAGAACATTCCCATGAATTCTAAAGTAGGGAGTCATAAACCACAAGCATGCCACCAAATTTTCAAGGGGTTTCTAACTAGTGATATGGGACTAATAAATCTATTTAGGGAGATGATATCCACAATAATATAAATAAAAATATAAAATAAATTACGATGAAATAAATTTTAAAATTGTGAAAATTTTAATAATAATGGAATTTTAAATCAATGAAATCCCTGAAAGAAACCATAGACCATGTTATAAGAAAATAATAGTCATTTGAGTCATATAGTTACATATTAATGAAAGTAAAACTAAAGGTATGATCAAGTAAAACAATATAAAAAATGAAAAAATAGAGGAAATATTTACTACCCACTACCTTACCTTAGGCCAATATATATCTCTCTCTTGAGCCCCTCTATCACACTCACTAATACATTTGTCATCACACTAACCTTAAAGTTAATAAAAATTTTATACACCCATAAAATTCCAAGAATATGGTGTCATTATAAGTCTCTCACTCCTTATTATAAATGAAATAAGATATGTAATTATATATGCATGCACATATCAAAAACTTCCATGATTATAAAGCCACCCTAATGGTTGATTTATACATTAATAAGTAATAGTTTACATTTTGAACTCATCACATAGTTGTTAGGTATGAAACTTATCAACATACATGATCATGTCCCACTAAAGAGTCTTGGTTGGAAAAATTTTCAACTAGTCAAAAATAAAGTAAATATAGGATGAAACCTTTCACAACACATTCATAGGAAACAATTACATTATTTAAATGTCTTCAAAAAAATCAATCCATCACATGGACTATCACTAAACCAATAATGAATCTCCACATTAGGATCTCCAAATCCCATAAGCAATCAATCAATGATATTATATAACGATATGTGTGGAATATTTTGGTTCAAATCCCACTATAATTAATTAGAAATTCCACACGTTTTATGAATCTATCGCAACTAATAATATACCTTCTATTTGACATCTTCCTTAACCCATAATAAAATTCTTGGTAGTTATAATTCCTAAAAAATTCACACCACAAAATAGATGGATGTGAATTTTCTATAAAACCTAACCCACTTATACTATTTAGTGGGAAAAATATAGTCTTAATAATCCCATATCACTCAAATAACTATCCATTAAACAATTTAAGGACATTTAATTTACTTCTATAAAAATACTAGCTTCTCTTATAATAAAACTAATAAAACATATAACTTCATGAAAAAACATTCACTTACACTGCCATAATCAACTTCTGAACATCCACATAATCAATATATTGACTTCCAGTAATAGTTCTTCTAAAACCTCAAAAGATCTATAAAATATAAAATTACTTATTTTTATACATCTTGAATAATCTAAATGAGGACTCCCTAGGTCTGGTAACCATCCTATTCACTTTTCAATTCATCATGTGTTGTAATATCATTGTACGTCTCTATGTCACTAAATATAACTACTATGTCATCAAATCCAACACATAGAATCCTTGTTATAATATTATCCCCTCTTGAATTTTGTTTATAATACTACTATAATTAACATGGCACCTTTAAAAACTAATTGTAACAACCCGTTACATTTTTAGGTACTTTTGATGTCTCTAAGTGCCTTTATTTTAGAGTAGTGACTTGGGGGTGAGTTTGGGTGAAATTTTAAGTAAAAAAAAAGGAAATGGCTTGTGGACGGTTTGCACACGGTTTGATAAACCGTGCGATCAAACCGTGCCAACATAGCATCACTGGATAGTGGGGTACGCACGGTGTGCGCACGGTTTGGTAAACCGTGTGACTAAACCATGCGGACCAGAAACCCTGGACAGTGAAATCAGTATAGTGTGCGAACAGTTTGACAAACTTTGTGGACAAACCATGCGGTCACTTGAAATTAGATCTTTAAATTGGGGATCTCAGCCGTTTTTCCTCTAAATGCTTCGTTTTTCCTCCTAAGTGGCCCTCACTTGAGATTTGTCTTCTCTTGGGGTCAGAGAAGGTTCTCCCTTTGTTCTCGAGGCGATCCAAAGGCTCCTCTTGGTGAATCAAAGCGGTATTCTCAAGGTATCTGATCATTCTTCTTCTTTCTTGATCAGTTTCTTAGATCTACTTAGATCTACATCTTCTCTTCCCTTGATTTCTTATATCTACGCCCGTTATGGGTAGATATAAGTGTGTAAATTCCAAAATGATGAGTTTTGGTCTTGGTCTTGCTAGGGGAGGGGATCTAGGAAGGGTTTTTGGAGGATCAACTGGTATTCTTGAGCGTTCTTCAATAGTTTTGGTGTTGGTCAAAACCATCGAGGTAGGTGGTTCCATCCCAACTTGCTGAATTGATTATCTTCATTTCTTGATTTACTTCACTTGTTTATATTAATTCAATTCCTTTGAATTGAGATATTTGGATTGGTTTTGGCATGAGAATTTTGAAAACCCCCAATTACATTGAATTGGGGTGTGTTTGTTTATGGAAATTGGATAATTTAAATTGTGGAATTTAAGTTATGTATTTGATAGAAATGTTTTCAATTGAATTATTGATTTCAATTGTGGAAATAAATTGTGAAATGATGGAATTGTTTTTTGAATTGATTTCAAACTGGTGAAAATGGCTTAAAATGTTTTTATAGAAACCCATTGGTTTTATCTTGCGAAAAAGGCATGTTTTTTAATAAAACATGTTGTGGTTTTAAATGGAATGGAATTGGCACTTTGAAATGGAAGAATGGGATTGATCGTGTTTTAAGCATTCTTAAAATAGTTCGCCCATCATGTAAGAGTGCATGAAAGACTTATGTAGTTAGTGAGTTATTTGGATACACTCTACGATATGAAAACGTTTTAAAACATACTTGTGGCGGGTCACATCCCCGATGGGTTGGTGACAAGTCTCCTTTGGCCAGTGTCATAGGGACTGTGTATACACATTTTGCTGAGTTCACATAGAGAGTGCAGAATCCCATAACTGATTAATACTATCGTACCTTTTGTCAGATGACCATGTTGCTCTCCTAAAGATTTATATGTGATGTATAAATGTTTTCTAATGCTTTTGAACTGCTTTACATGCCTTCTGATTTTACATAAACTGTTATATGTAACTGTTTTTATTTTATCCAATGTCTTAAAAGTATTTCATTATTGTAAAACCTTGCTTGGTGAACTTTCCTTTACTTGAAAATGTATAGCATGATTTGTTAAAAATATCCTTTCACATTGCCAAACTTGTTTACTTTAAAATTGAAAGTTTTTCTTTGTATAATCTTTATTTGGATTCTGTTATAGAATCTCGGGTGGTATCCTACTGGGCTTAGGCTCACACCCAACTTTTTTCCTTTGGGTGTTTGTAGACCTCCTTCTTCTAGGTTCGTGCAAGGGGAAAGGATCACTTGGAGGTGGGTCTAGCTGTTGAGTTTTCAATATGGTGAGTTGTGTCCTCGGGGGCTTTGGGGTGGTTTTCCTATTTTATGTACGTGGGTTGTACTACTTTGGGCTTTCTGTGCCTCTTTGTTTTCTGGTACAATGCACCCAGGGGAGTTTCCTTGTTATGCATACTGTTTGTTTTACTCTTGCTTCCGCATCCTTGTGGAAAATTCATTCCCACTTGTATGTTTTACAATACCAGGTGCTAGTCGCCGACCCGTGGGGATCGGGAATGCCCTTCGGGCTATGTCAGGGCTGGCTCGGTTATCAGGTTACCAGGGTACCCGGTCTGGTTCATAAAAAATTGGTATCATAGGGAGATTTGTTGAACATCTTTCCTTGATGGCAGTATGCATTTGTGTTTTCTTGTCGGGACTTATGAGGTAGTTGTGATTGAGTGCCTGGCCATCTCTCACCGCAATGAACCTTAAGTCACCAAGGGTAGTTAGCGAAATACGACATGTGGATTAGTTCTAGTATTTTCCCTATTTTGATATGGATATAGTGGAATCCAAATCTTGTTTATTCGTTCTTTTAAGAGTAGATTTCCTTGTTACTCGGTTGGTGTCTTAATATCTGTCCTTTCTGGTGTTGTGTAGCATCATGCCTCCAAAAAGACGTGGGAATCAGATCCTAAAAGAGGCTACTGCTAAAACTCAGAAAGAGATACCTGTTGTGGATCCGAGTCTGGTTGAGGTGATCGTTCGCACTATCCAAGCACTAGGACAGGCACCACCTCCAGTCCCTATTCAGACTCCAACTTTAGATCCTCAAAGTCATATTATCTGAAGTCTTTCTCAAGAGTTCCTATGCCAGAAGCCACCAGTTTTCAAAGGCTCCACTGACCCTCAATATGATGAGGAATGTTTGAGTAAGATTGAACTTATGTTTTGGTTCTTGGAGACACCTGAAGTCGTCAAGGTGAATTGTGCCACCTTCGTGCTGGAGGGACCAAGCAAGAGATGGTGGGACATGATGGTGATGGAAGGGAAAAACGAGGGTTTGGAGTGGAAAGACTTTAGGTTTCTTTTCACTGACGAGTTCTATCCAGAATCAATGGTGGTGGCCAAGGCTGTGGAGTTTTTCAAGCTTGAGCAGGCCAACAAAACCATGACTAAGTATTCAAATCGCTTTGCTAAATAAGTATAGTTTTATCCTGAAATTTTATCTAATGAGAGGATGAAGGCTCGACAATTTGAGTTGGGGCTTCAATTAGATATTCATTCTCATATTTTCTTATTGAAGTTTCCCACTTATGTTGATGTGTTGGATAGGTCGTTGATGGTTGAGATGGACCTAGCAGGAAATTCAGGGTTAAAGGGAGTTTCTTTTCCTTCTTGTGACAGTGTTGGTCCCTTTAAAGGGAAAAAGAAGCGCGAAATATCATATGGTAGTTCTCGACATCAGAGTCATTCTAGACATCTGGTAGCACCAGGAGGGGCTTCTTTGACTTTCTATCAGTGTGGAAAGACGGGGTATTATAAGAGTGTTTGTGCTAAGGAACCCAAGAACTATAGCTCCTACGGATGTTTGGGGCACTTACATAGATTCGGCCATCACTTCTCTACTCCACATAGTGGAACATGATATTCAGCACCTCCAGAAACTATGGGGAAATCAAATGCTTCACATGCTAAAAGGTTCCAGCCATAGGCATCAAGAATGAAGAATCTTCACGTAGTGGAAGAGTCGCCAGAGGTAGCTGAAGTAGGTCATGTGACTGTGAGAGGTACCATCACTATAGATTCATCCTTAGGGACATCACTTTTCAATACTGGTGCATCTCACTCTTTTTTTAAACTCATATTGTTAATATACTTAATCTACCCATGGAAATTTTGTCTTGTGCAATGGATATTACTACACCTCTTGGTACGGTGAGAGAGAAGGGTCTCTGTAGTCCTTATTGTGTCTTTTTTCTATCAGATGTCGAGCTTGTTTGGAACTTTTTGGTTCTCGACATGAAATCATTTGACGTCATATTTGGGATGGATTGGATCATCGCCAATAAAGCCCCGATTGATTTTCACCTCCTATGGGTCTACCTTACTACACCCAGTGGTGTGCCTTTTGTTTTTCAAGGAGAATGGGACCCCAGGTCAGGCAGAGCCAGACCTTCTTATCCAGAGATGGGAAAAATTATATCAGTGATTGCTTTTGATCTAGAGAAAGATCCAACAAGTGGTAATCTTCCTCCGGTCGTCGCTGAGTTTCGGACGTGTTTCCTTCTGACTTCTCTAGTATGCCACCGGTAAGGGATATCTATTTTTCAATTGAGTTAATGCCTGGTACTCAACCAGTTTCTATCCCTTCTTACCGAATGGCTCCAGCTGAAGTAAAAGAACTGAAGTCTCAGTTGGAAGATCTTCTTGAGAAAGGTTTTATACGCCCGAGTGTGTCACCTTGGGCAGCACCAGTTCTCTTCGCCAAGAAGGCCGATGGTTCTCTATGCTTATGTGTTGATTATCGAAATCTCAATAGATTTAAGATAAAGAAAAAGTATCTGTTACCACGAATTGATTATTTTTTTGACCAATTGAAAGCGGCAAAGTGGTTTTCAAAAATTGATCTTCGATCTGGTTACCATCAGTTGAGGATAAAGTAATCTGACATTCCAAAAACCACCTTTCGAAGTAGGTATGGCCATTATGAGTACCTTGTCATGCCCTTCGGCCTAAAAAATGCTCATGTAGTTTTCATGGCCTTGATGAACAAATTTGTCCATGAGTATTTGGATACTTTCATGGTAGTCTTTTTGGATGACATCCTTGTATACTCCAAGTCTGAGGAGGATCATGTGCTTCATCTTAGGAAAGTTCTGGGTCTTTTACGAAATCACCGTCTTTATGCCAAGATTTCAAAGTGTGATTTCTGGATTCGGGAAGTGAAATTATTGGGAAATGTCGTGTCAGAACAAGGAATATCAGTTGATCCTGAAAAGGTGAAGGCTATTATGACTTGGGAACAACCACGAAATGTTTTCAAGATTCGGAGCTTCTTGTGCTTAACAGGATATTATCGTCGGTTTGTTAAACACTTCTCAAAGTTATATTCTCAATGGACTTCTCTGACTCGAAAGGGAGTGATGTTTCCTGGAATGAAAAATGTCAGAGTTCTTTTGTTGAGCTAAAGCGTCTTTTTACTTCTGCACCGGTGTTAACTCTTCCCGAGGCTAGGGCAGGTTGTGTGGTCTTATGCGATGCATCGGGTTTAGGTTTGGGATGAGTCCTTATGCAAGGTAATCATGTTGTTTCCTATAGGTCCCGTGAACTTGAGACTCATGAGAAGAACTATCCTACCCATGACCTTGAACATGAAGCTATAATGCAGGCACTCAATTGTTGGTGACATTACCTTTATAGACAAAGGTTTACTGTGTTTTCAGACCACAAAATCTTGAGTTATATCTTCTCTCAAAATGATTTGAATCTCTGCCAAAGGCATTGGGTGGAGTACCTGCAATATTTCGACTTTGAAATTGCATACACCCCACAGAAAGGGAATGTAGTTGTAGATGCGTTAAGAAGGAAACCTTCATCTCATGATGTGAAAGAATCTTCAGAAGAGTGGAGTTTAATGGATCTTTTTTCTCAGTTGCATATTGGAGTTCAGTGTAAGGGGAATGAAGTTTCTTTATCCGGTGTTCATTTGACTTCTGCTCTACTCGAGTTAATTCTTCAGGAACAACAAATGGATGATGAATTATGTGGAAATACAGACTCTCTTTCTGGTGGGGAGACCGACACCTTGTGGTCATTCTCCCAAGAGGGTGTTCTATGTTATCAAAACCATTACGTTGTGCCGTTATCGGCAATGAAGGATGCGATGAGGGATTTCCATAACTCTCAGTGGGTTGTGCACCCAGGGACCACGAAGATGTTCTATGATATACAACAAAAGTTCTGGTGGCCAGGTATGAGACGAGACATTGATGAGTTTGTATCTCATTTCTTTACATGCTAGAAGGTGAAAGTCGAGCACCAAAAACCTTCGGGTTTGCTTCAACCACTTCCAGTCCCTACATGGAAGTGGGATGAAATCTCAATGGACTTTGTGGTTGGGTAACCTCAAACCCAGAGGAAGAGGAATGCGATATGAGTTGTGATCGACAGGCTGACCAAGTCGGCTCAGTTTATACCTATTCGAGATACAACCAAAGTTTAGGAGTTGGTAAATATCTATGTGAATGAAATTGTTCGTTTTCATGGAGTTCCATCTATAATAGGCTATGATAGGGATCCTCAGTTTACTTCTCACTTTTGGAGAGGCCTTCATGAGTCACTGGGATCTCAGGTCCATTTGAGCACGACCAACCATCCATAGTCAGATGGAAAGATAGAGAGAGCTATTCAGATCCTTGAGGGCATGATTCGCGGTTGTGTTGTCGACTTTGGTGGATCTTGGGATGATCATCTGGGGTTAGCTGAGTTTTCTTATAATAGCAGTTACCAATCTGCGATTAAAATGGATCTTTTTGAGGCATTGTATGGCCGTCCATGTAAATATTTTTTACGTAGTTTGGATATTGGTTAAAGTTCTTTGGTAGGACTGAGTTTGGTCCAAGAGACGATATCTAAGATCCAGTTGATTTATCATAGAATGTTGACAGTGCAAAGTCGGTGCAAGTCTTATGCTGACCGTCATCGTAGACCTTTAGAGTTCTCATTTGGTGACCAGGTGTCCTTGAAAGTTTCACCCCGTTTAGGTCATCGATGGCTTGGGAGGCAAGGGAAGCTTGCTCCTTGTTTTGTGGGACCTTTTGAGGTTGTTGGTCTTGTGGGAAAGGTTGCTTACCGTCTTGCTCTACCACCACAGCTGACGTCGATACATAACATGTTCCATGTATCACAGTTGCAGAAGTACCTCTCTGATCCATCTCATGTTGTGAGCTGGAGTGATCTTGAAATTGAACCAGATTTATCTGTGACTGAACGACCAGTCAGGAATGTTGATTCTGAGACCAAGGTACGTTATGGGAAAATGATACCTCTGGTCTGTATACTTTGGCACCATGGTTCAGATTCTCATGATATGTGGGAAAGGGAGGCACTAATGAGAGATCATTGGCCTCATCTTTTTGACGTGGAGGTTTTTTCATAGGCTTTCTGGGGACATAAAGGTCTTATTGTGGGGAGTTTGTTACATCCCATTACATTTTTAGGTACTTTTGATGTATCTAAGTGAATCTATTTTGGAGTAGTGACTTGGGGGTTCGTTTGGATGAAATTTTAAGTAAAACAAAAAGGCAATGGCTTTTTCACTGTTTGCGTACAGTTTGATAAACCGTGTGATCAAACCGTGCCAACCTAGTAGCACTGGGCAGTGGGGTACACACAGAGTGCGCACGGTTTGGTAAACCGTGTGACTAAACCATGCGGACCAGCCACCCTGGACAGTGATATCTGCACGGTGTGCATACGTTTTGACAAACCGTGTGGCCACTTAAAATTAGATCTTTAAATTGTGGATCTCAGCCGTTTTGCCTCTAAATGCTTCGTTTTCCCTTATAAGTATCCCTAACTCTAGATTTTTCTTCTCCTGGGGTCAGATAAGGTTATCCCTTTGTTCTGGAGGCGATCCAAAGGCTCCTCTTGGTGAATCGAAGCGGGATTCTCAAGGTATGTGATCGTTCTTCTTCTTTCTTGATCGGTTTCTTAGATCTACTTAGATATACTTCCCCTATTCCCTTGATTTATTATATCTATGCCCGTTATGGGTATATCTAAGTGTGTAAATGCCAAAATGATGAGTTTTGGTCCTGGTATTTCTAGGGGGAGGGATCTAGGACGGTTTTCTGGAGGATAAACCGGGATTCTTGAGTGTTCTTAAACAGTTGTGGTGTTGGTCAAAACCTTCGAGGTAGGTGGTTCCATCCTGACTCACCGAATTGATTATATTCATTGCTTGAATTATTTCACTAGTTGATTTTAATTCAATTTCTTTGAATTGAGATATTTGAATTGGTTTTGGCATGAGAATTTGGAGAACCCCCAATTCCATTGAATTGGGGTGTGTGTGTTAATGGAAATTGGATAATTTAAATTGTGGAATTTAAGTTACGTATTTGATGGAAATGTTTTCAATTGAACTATTGATTTCAATTGTGGAAATAAATTGTGAAATGATGGAATTGGTTTTGAATGGATTTCAAACTGGTGAAAATGGCTTAAAATGTTTTGATAGAAACCCATAGGTTTTATCATGTGAAAAGGCATGTTTTTGAATGAAACCTGTTGTGGTTTTACATATAATGGAATTGGCACTTTGAAATGGAAGAATGTGATTGATCGTATATTATGCATTCTTAAAATAGTTCACCCATCATGTAAGAGCGCATGCAAGCCTTATGTAGTTAGTGAGTTATTTGGATACACTCTACGATACTACAACGTTCTATAACATACTTGCGGTGGGTCACATCCCCGATGGGTTGGTGATGAGTCTCCATTGGCTAGTGTCATAGGGACGTGTGTATACACATTTTGTTGAGTTTACATAGAGAGTGCGGAATCCCATAACTGATTAATACTATCATACCTTTTGGTAGATGGCCATGTTGCTCGCCTAAATATTTATATGTGATGTATAAATGTTTTCCAATGCTTTTGAACTGCTTTACATGCCTTCTAATTTTACATAAAATTTTTTATGTAACTATTTTTATTTTATCCATTTTCTTAAAAGTATTTCGTCTTTGTAAAACCATGCTTGGTGAACTTTCCTTTACATGCAAATGTATAGAATGATTTGTTAAAAATATTATTTTCTATTTCCAAACCTGTTAACTTTAAATTTGAAAGATTTTATTTGGATAAGATTTATTTGGAATCTGTTATGGAATCTCTAGTGGTATCCTACTGGGCTTAGGCTCACACCCTACTTTTGCCTTCAGGTGTTTGCAGACCTCCTTCCAAGTTTGTGCAAGGGGAAAGGATCACTTGGAGGTGGATCCAGTTGTCGAGTTTTCAACGTGGTAAGGTGTGTCCTCGAGGGATTTGGGGTGGTTTTCCTGTTTTATGTACTTGGGTTGTATTACTTTGGACATTTTGTGCCTCTTTGTTTTCTGGTACAATGCTCCCAGTGGAGTTTCTTTGTTATGCATACTGTTTTTTTTACTCTTGCTTCCACATCCTTGTGGAAAATTCATTTCCACCTGTATGTTGTACAATTCCAGGTGCTAGTCACTGACCTGTGGGGATCGGGAACGCCCTTCGGGCTATGTGAGGGATGGCTCGGTTATCGGGTTACCAGGGTACCAGGGCTGGTTCGTGACACTAATTTATTAAAATCAATGTATGGGATTATAGTTATTTCTAATCAGTCGTCCTTTGTAAATCAAATGATATTTTATTCTTATCTATATATTTCATTTAATTATCTTCCCTTTTCACATAGAATTTATTATGGGTATATATTCTTATCTCCAATTCCCCATAATTTAATTTTTATTCATTTTAGTTTCACACGGTTAAGGATAATACGATAAATTTTTGTAAAATTTAATTCAATCGGTTTTGATTATTAATTTTCAGATAACTGTTTGTTACAATGACTTAATTTTGTTCAAAAAATTATTATTGGATAATTTTTTTCTACATTCAATGTTATTTTAGAGGGAGGTATTTAATATTAAACAATGTTTTCCTCAATTAAAATTGTTTTTCTAGAGTGGAATGAAGAAATATGGAATCACAGTAAATGAATAGACACAACAATAGATTGTAAGTTTCACATTCTTGATTACAAATTTTATTATCTATTTTATAACAAAATAGTTCATTTATATTAGTAACAGTGTTCTTTGGAGGCCCATTTCAAGAATAAAGTTAAAACATTTGTCTCAAAATGATCATTTTCACCAATAATTAGGAGATGAAAACCATCGGAGAGTATGCTATCAACCATGTTAGAGTTTTTCCCTACTAGATATTAGCCCAAATAAGGTGATAGTTCTGGTAGAACTGAGTTTGATGTGGATCATGCATAGGCAACACATGCTCATACAGAGGAAGAATAGGCAAAAAAATATCCCCATAGGAGTGTGAATAGAGTCAAATAGCCAACACGGAATTTATGCAAGTTATTATAGCCTTATTTACATCACTTACATAAGGTACTACTAATTGTTTTGATACATACATATTGATTATGAATTCATTATATGATGCATTGGGAAATGGTGGTAATGGTCTTATTAGTGGTTAAGATAATGAAGTTCTTAGTGATGGTGATGGTGATGGTGATGGTGATGTTGAGGATGATGGTGAGGATGATGGTGAGGATGGTAATGATAATGATAGTGATATTGATGATGATGGAGATGACATTGGTTGTGATGGGAGAGATAACAATCCTTTAAAACTTTTACTAATATTTATGACACAGGATGTTTGGTGATTGGATTTTAATTCATATATGTAATGTTTAAAATGTGTGTTATCATGGGTTGAATTCATTAATTAGTTTCTTTAATTTTTTATATTGACTGGAAGAGGTTTGGGTACAAGTGTTTTAGTGCCTACAGGTGTAGGTCTTTTAATATTTTTTCATGTTTTGGGCCATGTTGGGGGGGAGTACAGGTATCTTGGTGTCTACTGATGTTTGTATGATTTGGTCCAGGTGGGGGGGGGGGTACTGGCTACCAAGGTAAGGTAATTATATAAAAATAGTTTTCAAAACTATTACTATATAAATATACCAAAAACTTAATTAAATCATTGGTATATTGTGAAGCCAAGAATGCGAAACCAATTGTTTATAGAACAATTTGTATACCTATATTCCAATTTTTTTATGAAATTGTTGGTAAATTGTCAACCCATGTGACATATAAAAACAGTTTATTGAGAATTGTTGTTATAGGGAAATACCCACGACATTATAGCCAATGGTTTGGGGAACTATTTTTATAGCCTATAATAACAGTTATACAACCTATACCAATGGTTCTTAACCATTGGTGTTTCTTATTTTTCTAGAAGTTATGTTTTATGAAAAAATGTGGGAAATAAAGCTGATTTCATGAGTAAGTAAATGATTATTTATGCTCAAAGCATATCATGTTAAATTAAAACTATCTTTTATCATCTCATGGTTTTAAAATGACTAACAAGTTTATTTATTTATTTTTATATTTCACTTTCTGATAATTTTTTTCTCATGCCACATTTAAAAAAATCATAGGGTTTAAGGACAACAAAGAAAAATGATGTGAAGTTGAAAGTCATGATGATTTTTATGAAAATAAAATGTATTTCTTTTTAAAAGTTTTATATTGTGGAAAGATGGATACTGAGTAGATGTGAAAAAAGTGTAATACATTGGTTTGTTATGTAAGTTTTATGACTTCATTTTCTAAAACTATAAACTTTAAAAATCATATAAAATGTAATGAAAAAACTAGGGTGAAAACGGAAGTATATGGGATGAGGATTTAAAATTTTTCACTTGTGATTGATGTAACTATATCATCAACAGTGAAGCAAAACCTAATACATCTTCCAAGGATCCCAAATGAGTAAATTTTAGAAATAAATGAAATGAACAATTAATTCATTTGATTTGATATCACATTTGTCAACCGGTCATCTCTAGAATCCATTTCTTGGTGGAATAGAATCCATGTTCCTCTATATCATCCACACATGCTTCAAAAGTTTGTAGGAATGTCATCCATAAAATTTCATGTGCTATCATAGAGATTCAAGGAAAATTTTGACATACAGATGATCACCACATTTGCGTTCCTTCCATACGTGAAGGATAGCTCAATCTAGTTACTTGGATAAAGAGATTCATTCTCTAGGGAGTGGGATTGAGGTGAGAAATACTATAAATAAATGAGAACTAAATAGTTTCTTTATGAGATCCTCCTCTCCTTTATATAGTTAGTCAATGAAATTCCTAGAATTTCTTCCATAGACCTTGAATATTTTTTACTCGCTAAGTAAACAATAAATGTTGTGTTTTGAGCAGCTATAAATTTCATAAATTTCATTTATATTTTCATCACTTTACCTATAATATTATAAATATAATGCATAATAAAACTGGGCCATTAACTCAAATCGTTGTTCCTAAAAATATTTAATGAATATTAAATATTAAAATAATATTTTTGCATATAATATTTTCCATCTATTTCATTTAACATTTATAAATAAATTTAATAAATAAATTTAATACCAATTACTCTTAATATTAAAAATATGAATTTATTTTTTTATAGAGATCGTATATTCTCAGACATCACTCAGACCCTGGTGGTGGGTCCCACTATGTCCTAAACTCCTATTAATCATAATAGGATAGAGTTTTAAAAATTGTTAGTGTGTAAACCTTTAGGTCCTTATCTCAACTATAGTGAATACTATTAACAGACTAGGAGCGAAGTCATTCAACCCATTATAACCCATAGAGACATAAGGAAATTTTATACCAATGAAAACCATTCATATGAACACACACCATGTAATATTGGGTAAAGAAGAAGTACAGTTTGTGTCATCATCCTTCCATGCTTTATTATTCATTGACCTAACTAGATAGACTTACCTTATAGGGACCCATACATTCTATACATTTAAATTACATCATATTATATGAAAATTCATTATATAACATTATGATCCATGAATGAATCTTATAGGACTACTGTATTTGGAAACATGGAAACGTAAATAACTTGTTTGTATGTTTCTACCATTAGGTTCTTCACAACTATCACCCTTATTAGACATATCATATTTAAAATCATTCTTCATAACCTGGGGAAAGGAAACATAGGAAAGGGTGAGCTCAGATATGCAGTAAGGGTAAACAAGGGAGACATTACTAATATAATAAGTATAACATGAGAATAAGTGTATGAGAACATGAGTACAAAATTTTAAATCCATACCATACATATCATAGATAAAAATAATCATTCATGGAATAACGCTTGGTATTTTATGAGGCATGAATCAAAAGGAATCAATGAACATAATCCACGAGATCATAATATTTTAAGAACACATGGAATTTTTTCTAACACATAAGCACGAAAAACCATTTCCTTAGTAGTAATGGCTCACTGCCAAAACTACCATGGTAGATTAGGTTCACTCCCCAACCCATTTTAGCAGTCAAATATCACCCCTATGACTATCATAGTGGATATTTTCCCTTACTTAACTAAGTTCACTCATTATTTCAGACCTATTTATCTCATTAGAATCAAATTTTACCCAATACATTAGATGTTTGTATAATTTTGAGCCCGCCTACCTTATAATTAATATCATAAATAATTTTTTCACATGTTTAAAAAACTTTCATGATATCATAACCTTTTAAAATTAATTAGGTTTCATAAACATTTCATCATTTCATCATTTCATCAAAGCATAACCCATTGAAAATAAATGGGTTTCATTTTTTAATTAACCCATGAGAATAAGACGAGTTTCATATAATCATTCTTAAATTGTAATCATCATAATCTATACAAGGAAATAAAGTGGAAGGTATCATTGGATTATATCTCAAGTAATTCATAAGTAACATTAAGGATGTTATCATGGATAAAAAATTCATTAAAATATAAATGAAACATTTCTTGAGGAAAATTGTCTTTCGACATCTAAATCACTTATTTAAAACATAAAAATTTCCAAAATATCAAGGAATAAACATTCTATTAAACGACCCTTGAATTTTTTATAGTAATATTCTAAAAATTTAGTGGTTAGGATTATGGGAAATTATGTTCATTGTGTATAAGTTAAAATAAAACATTTATTTTAAACTTTAATAAAAAACTGAAAAAGTACCTTATTCAGAAGAAGAAAAGAAGATTACTTCTAAAAAAAATTTTAAAAAAATTAAATTATGGGTAAAAATGAATTTAAAATATCATAGTAGAATATTAAAAATCTTCTTGAAAAAGTTTTTATAAAAAATGAATATGGAAGGAAAAGTTTTTTCGATCAATGATAGAAATACGTTTTATTTTCCTTAAAACATTTTTTAGGTCTCCTGATTACTTAAGGTGAGGAAAATGAAATTGAAACAGGAATTCTCAATAATTAACCTTGGGAGAATAAAACCGATGATTTTATGAATTGGTAAATAAAAATATTTCATCAACAAAAACTTAATCATAAACAATCCCAATAAACAATGTTATTGCCACATAACACCCTTACCACTTGGTGTCTTTTGAATTTTAAGCCACATAAAATAAAAAATTCAAATAAAACATTTTATTTCCATGTAAATAAAAATACTCATTATATAACATGTCAAAGGGGATGTATATACACCTTATGAAATAATGTTGATGCATATTATATCATATATACTAAAGAAGTCAATTTGAGACGATAAACCCTTACCATGAGTTTGACATGCTTCAAATATTCTCTAGCCTCAGGTATAATAAATTAAATTTTTTAGAATTATATAAAAAACCATGTACATAATTTAAATACCATATGTTATCCTTTAGTAACATTTAAATTCTCTTTTATTAATAATTCATTATTAAAATCGTTGTTTCTAGGGGTACACATTTTTTTTCTTCATGAGAATTTTAGTTTGGTAGTTCCATTTCTTGTATAGTTTTCAAGGTAAAACTATCTCCATAATGGTAATAATGATATAAATATTATATATATTCAATATATACATATTTTTAATCATCCATAATAAGTATAGATTGAAAAATTGAAAGGACCAGTTTGGGATATACCTAACACTGAGAGGGGGGGGGGGTGAATCAGTGTTGGGGACTTTTTAAAACATTTCCAACTTTTATCCCTGTACCTCTAGACCTGTTAGGATCTTGATTCTCTTATTCTCTTTTCCCTGTCGCATGAAATAATAGAAAGCAGAAAAAATGTGCACACGATATTTTTACAAGGTTCACCACTCAATAAGAGTAGCTACGTCCTTGCCATGCATGGGTATGACCACTGCATGGATTCTCCACTATAAAGTAAAATGTTGTCACAATGGAGTGGCTAGGAAAACAATCCTCTAGCCAGTGTGAGTCCCTACACTTTGGAGGGGGGTGGGAAACAATCCTCTTCCCTGGACTGGTGAAAGCCAAGTCCAACTTGCAGCCTCTAGCTGGTTCTTTATACTGCCTATCGAGACAGTCTTCTTCCTTCTTCAAAAGGTTGGTTCTGCTCTTGATCTATTGTAGTGCTCTTCACTTGATTACTTGCAAAGCAGTAGGCAAGCAATTCTCTTCTTTCTTTCTCTTCTTCTCTAGTGCAAAAACAAACTGCACTAGTTCTTCTTCCTTCTTCCACTTAGTGCAACAACTGACTGCACTAATCACCTTCTTTCTTTAGCTAGAATCACATACACCAATGTGATTATTCAAACACTGAAGATCTGCTCACAAAGCATCATCTGAATTAAACTGCCCTGAATAATTGTCAGCCTTCAGTTGGGCATACTCTGTTCTTCTTCTTCTCTTCCTTCTCTTCTCAATACCAACACCTGAGTGTATTGGTATACTCAATTCTTCCTTTTTGCAGATATGAGTTCAATTTCACGTCTAGTTCTTCTTCACTTCGCAAAGCACAACGAGAGTGTTAAACACCAGTCGTGTGAGTGCGGTTCAACTTCTCTTTGTGAAACCGAATGGTTCACAGTTCTTTCTTCTTCACAAAGCTGCTTCGAGAGTTAAATGCACCTATCGAAGGCCTGCGGTACCCTCAAATTTTTTCGCGCACCCTTCTAGGCGACTTGCGCATAAAATTCAAGCCTTGCGCGGAAAAACATCTTTTGGCGCGAAAAACCTTTTTCGCGCAACTCTTCTTTTTCGCGCAGAACTTCCTATTTCGCGCAGCAGTTCCTTTTTCACGCAGCACTTCTTCTTTTCGCGCAACACTCTATACTTCAATTTTTCCGTGCGTCAGAGCTCGGGATTTGTCTATGTGTCGAGACTCCCTCAATGAGAGGGGTTCACCCCATATTTATAGGCAGTTTTGACCTTGCGCATAAAAACCTCTTCCTGTGCGTAAAACCTCCTCCATGCGCATAAAAACTCTTTTATGAAACTTCATATTGCGCGCCATGCTTCAATATTTCGCGCACCTCATGCCTTTTCCATTTTTTATCCTTCTAAGCATGAAGCACAAATTGCGCGCAAAATTCCGCACCACGTTCTATATTGCGCGCAAACCCAATCTTTCCTGCAACATCAGATTTCGCGCACTGCTCCAATATTTCGCGCATTTTATGCCTTTGCCAATTTTTGATCTTCTGATCTCGAACCATCATTTGCGCAAAAACTTCATTCCCCAATTTCGCGCACCATGCCAATCTTTCGCGCAACCCGCAGATTTTTCGCGCAACCCGCTACTATTTCGCGCATCCCGCAGATATTGCGCGCACCACTTTATTTTTGCGCGAAACGTGCCTAAATTTCCGCGCACTCCATTCCTTTGTCATGTTTCATAGTTCTGACCTTGAATAACTCTTTTGCACGTATAAACCATCTTCAGCGCAACATCCATTGCCAAGCACATTTCTTCATCTCCCGATTTTCAGGCCCTAAAATTTGGCAAACACTGGAAAACGGCGCCACCTTAAACTGTGCTTTTCTGCCATCCCCAGATTGTCTATTGCTTTGCCATTTTATCTCTTTACTGCTTCCCATATCCATTCTTCTGCTCTTATCACGAATCCCACTATCGTGATATTTATCCTTTGATAGATCATCTTAAGCATCGTCATAGTTGCAATGGGAACTGAATCTTTCCTATCTTCCAGCAGCATCATTCCTTCCAATCAAAACATTATATGACTGGCATCATCATTTCCCCCCTTTTCCTTCATAAGGATTGCATCACAAGTTCTCCTAACTCATGATATGTGTGAAATACATACCAGCAAAGCATCGTCTGATTTAGATACAATGTGAAATGCCTGTCTACCTCAGAATGTCAAGCCCTTCCACATTTTCTCTTCTTCATAACCATCATTCTGCAAATCATATGATTCTATTCTTCAAGTAAGCTCTTGCATGGTTCACATGCAATCATAAATCATTGCATTGTCTTCTTCAAATCCCCATTCTTCTTCAACCATCCTTAGAAAGATGATAATTCACCATTCTGCTCCAATCATCCTCAAATGGATGATACTTCTCCATTCTTCATTGTTGTAAACAATGTGTCACCATTGACACATGTTCTTTGAACTTAGGATTAGCTCAACAATCGTCTGAATTTATCGTCTAAGAGAATTGCTCAAGTATGAAATCCAATGCTATGATTCCATAACAATTCTCCAGGCAACTTCACTTCAGCCGATCTCCATTAACTTTGGAGTTCTTCTTCATATCCTTCTTCATTTTGACCAGCATTGACAACTGTTGACAACAAATACAATCTTCAAACACAAAGTGGTCCCAACAAAAATTACTTACATTGTTCATGGAGAGTCTAAGTTGTACGTATGCATGAACATTGTTTTCCATTTTTGATGGGTTAAAAAAAAGAAAAAAATAATAATTCACATTTAATAAATCATTATTATATCATATATATCTTATATTTTCATTAAATATTCTATTTTTACCATCCATGTAAAATGTAAATGAAAATGAAACACATCACTTCGTTGAGTTAGTAGTCCACACATATGCACGAGCAACATTGTCATTTTCCAAAGGATTAGAAGGTAATATGTTAGATAAAATATTATCATTAAATAATAATAATAATTTAATAAATACAATATATAAACATGAAATAAATAATAATAATATTCCATGAAATATGGTGATAGAAAATTTATTTTATCTCTATGTGGAGACGGTAAGTTGTATGTACACACAACTGATACGTTCACTTCACAATTCAGGGAAAGAGGTAGAAAAAATGTTGTTTCATACTCATAATAACATTTAATAATATATAAGATACTTATGTTATTATTTTATCAGTAATATAACATATTTATATGAGGTAAAACAACAATTAAAAAGAAAGTGATTTGTTAAGGATATTACCTCAACTTTGAAACAACTCCTTTAGATATCCTATTAGGGGCCTTAGGGTAGGAATTTTGTGGATAACATAACCTCTATAATGTGTGTAGGGTATTTTGGGAGAGTATTATTACGTCTTTTTTTGATATAGAAGGCTGAAATAGATATAAACAAGAGAAAGGAGAGGTTCCCTTTTATATGTGAGAGGAGGGCCCCTCTTGGATTTTCATAAATGATTAAAACATAACAATGTCATTATCTATCTCAAATTCATCAAAAAGTAAAAAAAAATTTAAGATAAGATTGTATTGGGTTTAAATCACATTAAATAATAAAATATTGATAGGTTGAAGTGGTGTTTTAAAACATATCTTTTGTTTTAAACCCTTATTTAACTTATTTTAACATTAGAAACAGTAACATCTTTTCCATACTTAAAGAGTTATAATTTTACATATAAGTTAAAAATTGCATCCTAAATGGAAAATGTATAACCTTATAGAACAAATATTATCCTCACATTTATATTTAATTATTTTTATTATTTTTAAATAATTTAACAAAATATTATTTTGATAAAATATCATTAATGCCAATTTTAGAAATATTCATTTAATTTGACTTAAATGACATATGTTAATTATTTAATTTGAATATAAAACATTAATAAAATACTAATATATAATATTAATTTATATAAGTCCTAGAACATTATAACCCATCCAAATTATATTACTTTAAATATTTTTAAAATCATTAGTTTTACTTTTCTATTAATTGAAGAAATATTGTGTCAGCGTTGCATAAGAATTTAAGGTAATTATATAATTATTAAAAATTAAAAATAAATTTACATAATGAAAATAATTTCATCTTTCTCAAAATAAAAATTTATATTCCTCCATAACTAACTTTTTTCTTTATGTGGACACATAATATATATTTAAAAGTAAAAGATTTATATTTTAAATTTTTATTTTCAATAAATATTATATATGTCCTTTTCATTGAATGTGTCCCTTAACTATTTAAACTTTAATACTAATATGATAAGGGTCAAATTACCATCATCCAATAATACTTAAAATGAAACCTTGAAAACCTAAACATTTATTTTTAACTTAGTTTAACTTTTTTACCCTTTACCAAGGTGATAAATTTTTACACAATTACTATTTATAATGCCCAAAAATAAAAGGGACCTCTATACCAAATTTAGAACACTTCATTATAAATATATATTCAATTTTTAAAAATTCAATTTCTATAAGTTTTATAAATAAATTTTAAAAATAAACATGTAAAATGAGGCGAAAACAACTTTTTTAAAAAATATCTTTTTAAGAATAATTTTTTTTCTTATCCCATACATAGAAAAAAAAATGAGTGTTAAAAAAATTTGGTTAAAAATATCATACGTAAATTTAATTTAAATAATTCACCAATATTGATTAATTTAATTTATTAAGATAAAAATACATTAGGCATTTAAAAACTGATTTTCATTAAAAAATCTTTTATTTACAAATGATTCTTATTCTTATTAATTAAAAACAAAATTTTTCATTTTATACATATATAAGATAAGTTTTTCATAATTTAGCTAGTTATATTCATACTCAGCAATCCAACAACTTGATGATTTCTATCACATAATAATATTTTAATAGTATATTGTTTTCATTTAACCTTAGTGTTGTGTATAACACAATCTATCAAAGAAATTAAATAATTTAAAGAGAATTATAATCTAAAATATAGATTTGTTACATTATACGCATTTAAAATGAATTTCACCATAATAATTCATCACTCTAAAACAAAAAAATGATTATTTATATGTTCTATTACAACCTTGGGATCCTGAGTAGATTTTTTAAATTTCTAATTCCTCCAAATAACTTTCACAGGGTGAATAGTCTTATTTCATACCACATAATCCGCATGATCCATGATTTATAATGGTTGTTCTTAAAAATAAGGATCATGCTTGAGTGGTAGGATATCTTTCTTTAGTATATGTGGTGGATTGGGTATGTACTTCTTTAGGAAATATACATGGAACACATAATAAACTTGAGAGAGGTTTGTTGGGAGTTCCAAATGATTAGCTACCATCCCTAATCAATTAAGAGTATTAAAAAAGAAAATATTACTAGGTCTCATATTTCCTTTATTTCATAATCCCATAACCTTAATCCATGGTGAAATTCATAGGAAAACCTTCTCACTAAATTTTAATTCTATATTCAGATTATGATTGTCGGCATAACTTTTCTATTGACTCTGAGTTGCCTTGATGTGATTCCAAATAGATTCGACTTTCTCTGCCATTTACTTAACTAGATCATGTTTCAATAACATTCCTTCTCCAACCTCATCCTAGAATGTTGAAATCCCACACTTATTTCTATAGGGGGTTTCATAAGGATCCATCTAAATTCTATAGTGAATGATATTATTGTATGAAAACCCTATTAGGAGAACGTATTGATCCAAACCATCTCAAGAGAACAAGGTCTCAATATATCCTTCAAGATTAGAATGATTCTATCATACTTTCTATCTACATGAGGATCATAAGTAGTACTGAATCATAACTCTGTTTCCATATCCAACTGAATACTTTTCTAGAACTTTGAGGGAAACCTTGTTCCTTTATAGAATACAGTAGAATATTGAACTCCATGAAACCTTACCACTTATGTAATGTTTCTCTTTGAAATATAATAAAGATGTATATATTTATAGTATCTAAATGAAATAATGGTTTATGTAATTGTAAGTTGATCCACATCAACCTAAATCTAATTATGGAATTTAGCTATTTTGGGGAGTAAAATGAAAAAATCCATTGTAATGTTTTACATTTCTATTCTGGTATGAGTAATGGTTGTAACATCCCCTTAGACTTCTATACCTTAGCCTAAACTTGATATCATACAAGAACCAATATACATATTCTGTATTATGTCCCTTCATGATATCCCACTAGAATACTCCTTCCTCTATCTATACATCATTATAATTCCCTGAAGAATAAATGATGATGAACTATGAGTCTTACCCAATAACTCATTCTTCAAAAATAGTATTGATGGGAAACAAACCGGGTTCATGAACCGTATCATTCTTTCACAATCAAAGTTGACATCAGGAATATTTCTAAACTTCTTCTATATTTCGAAATATTTATAATCCATCTCTTTAATCCTCTCATGGATATATGGTTAAACACTCATTTGAGAAAGATAATATATATCCCCTTCCTTTAATATTTCAATATCCATCCTTAGAAAATATTGAAATATTAGATCTTTTGTAATCCTCACCAATAATAATCCATAGTAATCCTTTCAACTCAGAGCATCTTCTACCTTGTTCCCTTTCTCAAGGTGGTAATTTATTGGGTAGTTATAATCTTTAATCAACTACAAACAACATTTTTGGAACATATTCAACTATTTATAAGTGAATTTATACTTTAAAGTTTTTTGATCATTATATATATCACTCCTTTCTCCATAAAAATAATTCATCCACATCGTTAATACAAAAATTACCACATCTAACTCTTAATCATGATTGGGGTAATTTTTCTCAAGAACCTTCAATTGGAATGGGGAACAAGGTATCACCATATCATTATACATGAGGACACATTCCAATCCCTTCATTGATGCATCACTATAGATTGAAAACCCTTATCTACAGTAGGGTAATATAATGGTGGATGCACTGACTAAACTTATCTTCAATTCTTTGAAATTTTCTTCAAATTCATCAGTCCAAATGAACATAGATCCCCTCAAAGTTAAATTGTTAATTGGATTATAAATTCATTATAAATTATCCACAATGAACATAAAATATACATAAAAAACTATAGACCACAGTCATAATTGTTGGCCTATGAGAATGTTTAATAACATCCAACTCTGATGGATGCACCGATATACCTATGTATGATATTATATGACCCAAAAATGAAACATCTTATATGAAAAATTCTCACTTTATATATACTAAAAATCTAATCAAGCTAATATATAAATACCCAATTCATTAAATCCATAATGATAGATGGTTAATTAGTAAGACCAAATGGAATCATTATAAATTCATAGTGTCCATACTTTGTACGGAATGTTGTCTTGGGTATATATTCATTATTAACCATCATATATTTATATAAAAAATGAAGTTCAATATTAGGAAAGTATCTAGCTCTACATAGTTGATCCAAAAATTTATCAATAAGGGGTAGAGTATACTTGTTTAGATTGTGATCTTCTTATGTTCTTGATAACCAACGTAAAGTCACATTGATCCGCCTTTATTTTTTAAAAAGAATAACTAGTTCACCCTATGGTTATGAACTTGGTTGAATGAATCATTTGTCAATATTTCCTAGTATTTCTTTCTTCAATTCCTATAACTCAATCAGGGATATTTTATAAGGTTTCTTTGAAATAGGTGTAGTAGTAGGAATGGGTTATGTTGAAAACATAACTTCATGGTTCGGCTGAATACCACGAATCTCATCTGAGAATACATAAAAACCACCACATAATAGTCATATCATTTATGTTGAGTTTATCTCCAACCATCGAACATAAACACCCATTATTTTATATGAATCAAGACCCAATCAATGGATGTAATTTCCATCAGAATTTTATATTGATCATCGCACTAATAGACAATCATAGGTTAGTCCTAAATATCAAACATAACTTCCCTCCCCCATAATGTTATTTTGGATTCATGTAAATAAAAACAATCCATTCCAAAAATAACCTCAAGTTCAACTATTGTAAGAACAACAAGATTTTCGGGAATCATATTCCCACAAACTTCAACTAGATAAGAATCATATACTTGTGATGTGATCATTATACTATTTTATCTTTTTCTACTAATTAAATATCTCATCAAGGAGGTGGTACTATGATTCCATAATAAAATTATTCATATATAAAATATTAGCAACATCCAAAACCAAATAACACATTAGCAGTTCTAGAGTATATTATAAGTGTACCATTCAACACTTTGTTATCATACTCCACATCACCAATAGTGATCACATGAGATTTTCCTTTTTATCTCGGATTAATGGGTTTATGATGTCAATTATTCTCATTAACCTTCAGTTTTTATAAATGGTTAGCGTAATAACAATACTCCTTATATTTGAGATAGTAGAGTGTGAGTGGTGCATTCTGTGGTGGATTTTATTTATTTCTTTACTGACTTTTCGCTTCACATCACATCATCATTTTTGGTCTATTGACCTTCATTTCCATAATTTAAACATTTTTTACTCCCCTTGATACATTTTTAATCATGTTTACTTCCACAAATTGAGCATAAATGAAAGGTCATCTTCTTCACTCCATGTTATTTATACTTTTTCTTGAATTCCATCATTCATTTCTTATCAAAACTATGATATACATAGGTAACTCCAATCAATATTTCCAACTTGATATCTAATAAAATTATTTATTCATAGTTATTGAAGTTTTATTAAGTCTAATCCCTTTAGATTCTTGGTTTTAGGACAATAAATAATCAATCAATCTTTCTTTCAGGTTGGATGATAATTCCATAAGTGTAACTTGAAAGTATTGTAAAATTTTCCTCATAGTACTAACAGATACATCATCCTTATACTTTATGTCAATTAATTCCTTCTCATTTTTCATAAAAAAATTATGATGGAAATACTTATTGAAGAACAATCTCTTAAATTCATCCCACTCCATGGAGGGAATTTCTTCCCTTTGCCTCATGTTCTTGATAAGATTCTACCATTGATCTTATTTACCTTCCAATTGATAGATATTCAAAGTAACCTTTTCATTTTATGAAAACTAGAAAATAGAAAAAATATTTTTACTAGTATTGATCCATTTCTTAGCAACTAGCGGATCAAAATACCCGCCAAAGAAGAGGGGTGTTGCCTCGTGAAGGACCCAATAAAACATTTTCTTTTAATAGTGGGTTCCTTAAAAAAATAGTAAATTTTGATTATCATATCATGTATACAAAAATATATGAAATATTTAAAATTACCATAATATTGTTGATATTTTTACATCCAAAATTTATATGGTAATTTCTTTAGATTACTTGTCATATCAAATGGTTTTAGATGTTCTCAAGATATAAGGAGAACCTCAAGTACTATGGAATTGATCTTAAATTTATTTCCTATGACGTAGATAGATCATAATGATGAGACACAAAAGATTTATGACTATAAGGTGTTGATGGATCATTAATATTGAGATGTCTCCTCCTAAAGTTTTCACTTCAGGATCTTGAGAAGATGAGATCATGAAGACTCTCCCACCAATAGGAACACAATATGTTTTAGGTTTCATTGGTAGTTATTATCTATGAAAACATGTAATGGTGTATCAAATTGAGATTATTTTTAGTGTATACTATCTGATCACATGCTCTTAAGCAAGGAAAAAATCATGGCATTAAATTCCTAGCATGGTAGCTTGTGTTTGATATGTCATCGGTGGTATTTCATTGATTCAATGATAAAGATAAAAAATATTCTTCCAAAAGGAAGTAATATATAAGACCTCACTGATCAAGATAATGTTACCTTAACTAAATCTATGGACATTGTAGAAGAGTGTAAGTCGTTCTAATAAGTTTTAAAAATAACAAATCAAGAAATATTGATGAAACAAAGTGTGCATCTTGATTTATGATATATCATGAGACAAAGAGAATATATTACATGACGTGTGTTTGTAAGAAAGGTTATCATTGCTATGAATTTTACTTACATATTTAGGGTAATTTAGGGGTTTCTATACTCTAATATTGGTATATGAATAGAGGTTTCATGATAATTTTATCCACAAAAAAAACTAGCATTAAATTTGTGTAGAGGGAATCATGAAAGTCCCAATATTGCAGACGGTGAGTCAATTGGATATTCGATGGTGAACTTATGGTTGTATGATATTTTATGTTTGATTGAAATTAGTTGTTTCAAATTTATATTTTTAAGAACATATTTAATATATATGTTAATTTTTAACCAAACCTACTCATCATAGGGGATTTCTAGTGAATGGTAGTTTTAGGACTCTTAGGATAGTGGCTGAAAAAATTGTTCTCTAACTATGTATTTTTCCACCGTTTGTGGAATTTTTTTTAAAGATGTTCTGTTTTTAAATAAGCCTATTATGGAACATGTCCAGTGTAAATCAAAAATCCTAAGGTGTTTTTTATTCCAAAATTAAACAGTGGTATGAATGATTGATTGTATTTTTAATACATCCTTGTTATATATATAACACTATCTATTTACTCTCCCAAAAGAAAAGACCTGATTCTACTCTTTCCAAATTCCTCCTCCATAAAATATTTTTATGCTCGTGTCTTGGTCTTCCAATTACAAATCAAGCTAAGGGGATTGTTTATTTTTATTTATGAAATTATATTTATGTTTTTAAAAAGGTGTGATCATGTTTTCAATAAATCATTTTATGTTTAATTTATATATATATATATATATTCATATTTAATTATTTTAATAATTAAAAGGGTTTAATCATTTATTTTCAAATCTATACGCAAGGGTTTGAATTTTTTAATCTATTATTTTTTTTGATTTACCAATATATAAATATATGTATGTATATATATCTATCTATCTATATATTTATAATATATGGGATTGATTTAAATTTTATTTTTGAAATCATTATTTTATGGTTAATAAGGATTTATTTTATAAATATTTAAAATCTATGGTTTAAACAACGGTTTTATGTTGATTTATGAAATTTATGTGTTATAATAAATGCATGTTTAGGTATAATTATACCTTTAAACATTATGATGAATACGTGTAAGGATTTTCTAGTCCATTTGGAAAAAATAAAATTTATTTTTATTTCTGAACTTTGATTTAAACCCTTATATGAATAATCGAACACTATGCATGAAATTAATGTTTTAATGAATTATCTAAAAAGCTGTTTATTTTTTTAGAACAATAAAAAACATTTTTTTATTGTTTACATTAATATTTTTATTTTTATTTTTTTATTTTAAATTGTTTATTTTATAAATAAAATTTCTATAAGAGTATATACCTATTTATGGTTCTAATTTTATATGTTTCATTTATTTATAAATGATAAATACTATCATTTTATATGTTAAATATAAATAAAATTTATTATTTCATGTACAAAAATGTATATGTTCTTTTTTTGTATGTCACTCATAATTTAGATATGTCCATAATCTAATTTATCGTTGACATTCCATGCATTTTTATTCATGTATTAATTTATTTTATTATTCATTTATATTTATGGATTTTAAATAAGAAAAAATGTTAAAATCATGGATTTTTCTTAAATATGATCTTATAATTTCTTAAAAAAATTCTATGTTGTGATATATGTGAGATTATTTTCTTTTAAATAAAATAATATATGTATGTATTGTTTTGAAAACAATTTGGGTTATGATTGAGAAAGGTAGGACCATTAAAATGTTTTCATAAAATTGGCACTAGAATATCAATTGATATCTTATGGTATATGGATTTAACCCATGACCTTAAGGGGACATCGTCCCATTTGAGATACGGAGAAGTGGCCTTACAGTTTTCTTATGACCTACTGAGTATCATAATTAATCCTTCAAAATTATTTTTCTCAAATGGAGAAATCCAATGCATTATTTTTTCAATGTTATTATTTTGGAGATTTATATTTTTAAAATTTATATGAAAATTATTTTAATGCTTTGGAAACCTATTTCTAGGTATTTATTTATTCAAATAAATATTTTCAATGTATTTAAAAGTGATTTTAATACTCTCTTAATCAGAAAATTAAATGCTCGCCTTATCTTTAAAATTTATTTTCGCATGGTTAGAATAATTTCTTTGAGATGTATATTTCTTTAAGGAGGTAGTGTACACAAATACATTTTTATTTATTTTATTTAATTTCCAACTATTTCTTAAAGTTTTAAGGCATGAATCTAATTCAATAAAAAATACACTAGAAAATTTCATGGGATGTATTAAATGTTATTTATTTATTCATGTTTCATTTATAAAAAAATATACAATTAATTTATATATGTTTAACTAGGAACCACGGGTTCAGGACATTATAGTTAGTATTAGAGAAATGGTCTAAAAAAAATTATAGATTAGATGTTAGAAGCTAAATGGTCGAGTATAGAAGTTTAACAGCTCTAATTTTTTTTAAAATTCTGAATATTAAAATTAAAAAATTTCCAAATTTTGATAAAAAAAATTTTAGGGAACAATTATTTTAAGGGGGGAGAATGTAACATCCCAAGATATTCAAATTTTAATTTTATTTTAAATTTTATAGTTTTTTTTAATTTAAAATAATAGAAATATTTAAATAAAAACGGTTATGAAAAATATAAGTTTTGTATAATAAAAATATGTTTTTTCAAAAATTATATAATATTACATTCTATTTCAAGAAATAGTATTGTTATGAAAATAAATTAAAAAATTTATTTTTCTTAAACAAAGCTAGAAAGAAAGGTTCTTTTTAATTTTTTTAATATATTATATTATTTTACATAAAACTATTTTGAACTACTTTATTTAATTATAGTTTTAATGAAATAATTTAATATTTAAACAAACTATTTACATTTTAATTTCTAAAATGTTAATGATGAACATAATATTAGTATGATATATTAATATTTTATGTTGATCATGTTATTAAAACAATACTTTTATCATTTTTAAATATTTGGAACTCATTTTTGTATAATAAATGAATGTGTTTATTTATGAAAACAATTATGCATATTATAAAAATTTACATTAAATGAATTAATATTTTCAATGATTATAAGTTGTAATTTTAAGATTTAAAAGTTTTTCAAGTGACATTATTTTAATTTAAGTGACATAAAAAATAATTTTCTAAAAAGTAAATTATAAATATTTAAATGGTATTCACATTTAAGATCATAAAATTTATTGAACGTGTTTTAGTTATAAGTTAAAATTTTAAAATTATGAAATAAAAATTTGAGAATTTATTAAATTTAAAATTAAGGTTCCATATAAATAGTTTCAAATAGTTATTACACATTTGAATTTTAAAAATGATTTAGATAACCTAATGGAAGTAATAAAAAATATGTTTTGTTTTTTCTATGTTTACAAATTTATGTTTAATAATACTTACTAAAACTTTAACCAAGTATAAACCATAGTTAAGGGAAACCTATAAGGACAAACCCTCGCTAGTTCAATGGAGGCACTATGAAGCGTAGCTCGAGCAATAGCTGCCAGACCCGTGTAAGACGAGAGTTCCGGACCAGTATATGTCCATGAATAGCATAGGCTGAAGCCTGGGTAGGAACCCATGTATAAGGCCCATAGTTTGTAGTGTGTTTTTGTGTCATCGGACTGAAGTTGATGTGTCTTGAATCTTATAGGAGAGTCAATCTTCCCCTCAATTTGATTTGGGATGCATTTTTTCTTGGGAAACATTATCTGATCCATCTGATCGACCGTAAGTGATCCAAACCATCCATCCATATCCTGATCACCTCCCTCATACAATTCATCTACTCTATTTTTCATTCATAGAACATGTAAATCAAGCCATAAAACCTCCTCCACCGTCGAAGTCCTCTTCCACCACAACCCTAGCTTAATGCCTTTTCCACACAATCGACATAAATATTTTTAATTAAATTGAAATATTTTACTAATCCTCCATCCTACGATTTCAGAGGTGGTTTATATATGTATATAGTTCTTGTATTTTCTAATAAAACCTATAAAATCCAATCATTCTAATTGACATTTTTTTCCTTGAGTAAATTTTCATTTACCTTCTCAAATTTTTCAAATACTACTTGGAATGTAAAATATATAGTATGTCTTGGAACATGGACAATGTAAATCCAAAATCATTGGATGTTTTTTTCCATCCAAAATTACACAGGGTTCTGAATTAGAGATTGGAATTTTAATACAACCTTATTATATATATATATACCACTCTTTATTTGCTTAACCAAAAAAATACCTAATTATCCTCGTTCCAAATTACCCCTTCAAATTCCTTTGGGATCTTGTATTTCTCTTCAAATTAAAAATCAAGGTAAGGGGATTATTAATTTTTATTTATCAAATTAAATTTATGGTTTTGAACGGGTTTGAACCTATTTTCAATCAATCATTTTATTTTTAATTTAAAAAGATATATATATATATGTGTGTGTGTGTGTGTGGATATATATATATATTTATTTATCTTGAGAATTAAAAGAGAGTAATCATTTATTTTCGAATCTATATAAAAGGTTTTATTTTTTTAATCTATCATCTTATGTTTAATTTATAAATATATATATATATATGTATATATATGTATGTATGTATATATATATATATATAATATAAGGTATTGATTTAAATTTTATTTTTGAAATCATCATTTTATGGTCCGTAAGGATTTATTTTATAAATATTTCAAATTTATGGTTGAAAAAAGGGTTTTATATTGATTTTTATAATTTATGTATTTTTATTAATTTATATTTATGTATAATTATAACTTTAAATTTTAGGAAGAAAACATGGATGGATTTTTAAGTCTATTTGGAAGAAAAACGTTTTATTTTATTTTTAAATTTTTTTAAACCCTTATAAGAATAATTGAATGTCATATAAGGTATTAATATTTTAATGAATTATCTCATATAATATTTATTTTTTAAAATAATTACAAAATATTTTTTTGTTATTTCTTACTTTAAATTTTTTTACTTTAAAATTTTTATTTAAAATTGTTTCTTTTATGAATAAAATATCTATGAGAGTAGATACCTATTTATGGTTACAATTTTATGTGTTTCATTTATTTATAAATGATAAATATTATAATTTTATGTCCTAAGTATAAATAAAAGTATTTATTTCATGTACTCAATTTTTTATGCACCTCGTTGTATGTCACTCATAATTTAGATATTTCAATCATATAAGTTATCATTGAAATTAAATGAATTTTTATTCTAGAATGTATTTATTTTATTGTGTTTTTATATTTATGTTTTTTAAATAATAACAGTTGTTAAATATGTGGAAATATCTTAAATTTGATTTTAGAAATTCTGAAGTAATTGATTATGACACGTTGAGATATATTTGAGAGTATTTTATTTTAAAGAAAATCATTTTTGTCTGTATTATTTTGAAACATTTTTGGGTTATTATTGAGAAAGCAATGAGCATTAAAAAGTTTTCTTAAAATTGGTACTAGAGTATCGAATGTTCAGTTATGGTATGAGGAGTGAACCTATGAAATTAAGGGTAAATTATCCCATATGAGATATGGCCAAGTGGCCTGATGGTTTTCTTATGGCCTATTGGGTATCATAATTAATCCATAAAAATTATTATTTTCAAATGGATAAATCCAAGGAATTATTTTTTAATGTTATTTCAATGTTTTGAGATTTATATTAATTTAAAGAGGTTGTGACCAAAATGTCTTTGTGTTTATTTTATTTTATTTTTAGCAGTTTAGTAAATTTGTAAAGAATATGTCTAATTATAAAAAACCTATACTAAAAAACTTCCTAGAATTTATTAAATGTTGAGTATTTTTTCATGTTTTCTTTATAAAAAAATTTATAAATCATTTATTTGTGTTGAACCCATAAGCCTAGGTTTGATGATTTATAGCCACGTCCTCAAGGGTGATGGTCATATCTCCCTCGAGAAGGTAGAATGTGTGTGTATCTAGTCTCAATATCTCAAGGAGATTAGTAAGTATGTGAGTATCAAATAATGAAAAATCAGATACCATAATGTTGTATAATCCAGCAAGACATAGGTATTGTATAATGGTAGTTTAATGTAGAATGTAATAATGCTGGTGTGATCGATGCACCCTGATATGTCAAACCCGACAACCCTCTATCATGCTTTGGGAAACATTCCTATACATCTCAGTGTGTATTGTAGTACCATACATCTCTATATATAAAAAAGAAATAAATATTAAGTGTAAAATGTAAATATAATGTTATGGTCAGCAGACTGTTATGACTGGTAGAATGTTAGACATTACATGTTATGGTAAGCAGAATGTTACCTTACTTTTTAAGTTAGGCTCATCCCATCCAAACATTGTTATGTTGAAAACTGTCATGGTCTTTTTAGTCAAGTTTAAAACATTGATGTGTTATTTAATGGGTTTATTCTTTTCCATTTCACTTTATATGATGATAATTGCAATTTTATCATGGATAAATAAATTTATTTGATGTTTTCTGTTCTTTTTACCACATCATCCAAAACATTATTTACCTTATCTTCTTATAAATTTTTAGATATTGAAGAAATTTGTTTTTTATAACCCATCACAACCTTAGTTCACTTTTATAAAATAATTTAGATAACAAATGGTGTGCTTTGTAATATATGTATGATTTCTCACATGATGGTATATTTCATGTTCATTTTCTCACACGATTTATTTATGGTTTAGCCTTGGTTAGTTTTATTATGATTTTTTTTCACCTCATATGTAAGTTTTATATATCATTTAATTTTAAAATGAAAGGTTTATTTTTATTTGATAGTGAAAGAATTCATAAATGTTAGAAAATTATACAAATTTAGGATCTTAAATCAACACCATATAATTAAAAATATTAAAAGATCAAATTGGATACATACATCATTGTGTATGAGAGTGTGAACTCGATCCAACACTGTTATGGAATCATCTCTAATTATGACATTTTTGATGACATATTCTATATCTCAAACTTTTCCCTTATTCTTGAGGCTAGTACATCTCATTATGCATCCTTTTTGGCTTTAGTATCCCCCATTTATACAACCTATTGATTTTAGGTATCAATATTGGTTGGTCTTTAGTCATTGGAATATATTGAATCTCCCTAATAAGAATCCATGGTGCAACATAACCATTAGAAATGGTGTCCAACCAGTACATTGTATCAACATATGCTTCCATTGATGTGTTTATAGAGGAACATGATGAGATGGTGTGTATGCATACAAACCATAATTCCTAGAAGTTTTGAGATTTAAATTTTCTTTCGTCTAGTAATACCACCATTTTTTTACCACTGCTACTTGTGATGGGGTCCAAATACTCTTGAACATCAAATCGAGAGTCTTCCTAGAAAAAAAGGCACACTTGATAACTAAAATATTCTTTAATTTTATTTTCAATGTCTCATTGGAAGTGTCTTCTGTACCATATCCCATATTGAATCCCACTCAAGGTTACTTTTTGTCAATAAATTAAGTACTTCACACAATGATAGAATTTCTCATGAACTAGTGCAGTTATAGGTAACTTGTGAATCTCCTTGAAGACACCATTAATGAACTCCACAATTTTTGTGGTCATGTGTCCATACCACTTCCCCTAATAATATGATATTATACATTTTTCTTTTTGAATATTCATAATATAATCATACATTCTTTGATTAGCATTGAGGATTTATTCAAAAAATTCTTGAAACATTTAATTGATATGGATAATATGCCACCCAAAAGTGATCGTATTTTATATTAATTAATTTTATCTTTACAAATAAATAGTAAATAATAATAAATACATTTCATACCAATCCTTTTTATTTCATTCTTTATAGGTTCATTATGGAATTCTTTTCACATGTTTCTTGCAATGTGTCTGATGCAGTACTGATGATTTGAATTTTGGGGTCTCAATGTATCAAGATATTCATTAATTGTATCATTAATTTCCCAATGATGATAAGATATCAAACAAATACCCTAGATCTAGGTGAAATGGTTTTTGATGCATGCCAAAAACCGATTCCAAGATTTATAGTTTTCTCGATCTATAACAGAAAATAAAAGTGGAATAAGTAAATGGTTTACATCTTGGGATTCCATAATCAACAATACACCCTTATATATTTTATTTACAGAAACGTTCCATAAATATTTATAAACTATTTACCAAATAAAATGTGGAAATATAATGGAGGAATGCCTAGAACAACTAATTAAATTGAACATGAGGTGGATCAATTTAGTTATCTTGAGACACATGGGCATTCATATGAATATGGAATAAAACTTGGTCATTGTGTCTCATTATGGATAGAAATTACAACAACACCCGATAATAGTCATCCCAATCACCATATACCTTCACAATTTCTATCTATTTTTCTATCCATGTCGTATTATAGGAAATATTATAACTGAATGAAATTTGATTTTTTATTATTAAAAGGGGAGTATACACCCCCCCCCCCCCCCCCGAAGATCATAAGAGGCCTCAAGGTGGCCTAATGTGATGAAGACAAAGGGAATCCTTTTTTATGAAAAACATACATTCAAAAGGAAAAGATCCCAAGCTATTTTAGATAGTAAGAGTCTCGTATGACCTCCCAACATGAGAAAGTGTATCCACTGAGAATTTAGCTTCTCTCAAAATGTGATGAACAATATAATTTCCACTGGTCTTTAATGAGTAGCTTCTGATAAGGTATATCAGATCCCATGGAGGATCTCTTTTCCCTTGAAGAGTTCTCACCATCACCTTGGAGTCTGATTCAACATATTTCACCTGAAAGCTAAATCTCTTTCATAGCATGATTCCAGTGTGAAGCTACCTCACCTTTGCACCCAAGGAGAAACCTGGACAATAAAATCACTGAACACAATGTAGACCTTGCCCCTTAAGTCTCTAAGGAGCCCTCTGCCTCTGATATTTCCATTAATATAGGACCCATCCATGTTAAGTTTCAAATCATTTTTAGGATAAAACCAGCTGATCCACCACCCATTTGATCTCACATTTGCGTAGGGCCTGTTAAGAAAATTACTGAGGGTACGCGAGCTCCTACCCCCTTTCATTATAGACCCCAGATCATAGATCAATTCCCTCAACCTCATATGCAAGAAAATGTGTGAATAGAAGGAATCCATTCTATCATGGTTCTGGGACTCCCAAAGAGTCCAATATATAGAGATGAAAATAATTCTTCACACCATGTCTTCCATTCCATTATGCTATACTCCCTATAACCATTTAGAAATGAAATCATTTGTGGAAAAATGGTCGATATTGAAACATGGGCAAACACTGAAAAATGACCAAAATAAAGATTCCCATTTCTTCTAGAAGATGAGATGAATAGTTAGTTCAAAATTAGGGGATACACAGCATAAGAATCTAGAATCCATGGAAATTACCCTCATTTTAATATTTCCATCAGTTGGGATTTCCTGTTTTCTTAGATGCCGAATGAGGAAATTCATTTTAGTAGTAAGTTCATTGCACCAAAGCATGGAATTCCACTCATCTTTCTCAAACACTATATGATGTAGCCTTACGAAATCCCGATCATAGAAGATACCTGAGATCGATCCAGTGAAACAACACCTATTACCCTCATCGTTCAAAATAATTCTCTCAAACACCTCCATCTGCTCCCGATTAAGGATTGATTGAATCAGAAAATAATGGGATTTCACATCCCTACAGTAACTGGTGGGGGAAGTACATCCTAGAAAGAATAGACTCTCCCCATCCTAGTTTATATTCTAGAATCAAAGGAACATTTCCCCACAATCCTTTGAGATAAATCAAAGATATCTTCCAGAAGTGGAAGTATACGCCTCACCATGATAGAGAGCTGAGTTCTACAAGGCTCCCCACCTTGCCTTTAGTTATCATGTATAGATCTGAAGAATTTATCCCAAAGACTCTCCCCTTAAAAAATATTCCAAGAAATCCACACTTTCATACCCTACTTGGATTTCAAGATGTACTGTAAGCTAACAGATCCCTCTTCGATAGGTTTATCCAATCACTTCCAAGAGGATTAATGGCCGCATCCCATTTGATTAGCATCCAAAAAAAAGAAGTCATAATATTCTCCATCTTGAAAATAGATTCTTTGGGGGGTTTAATAATTGAAAAAATAAGCATGGGGATAGAAGTTAATACACTATTGATCAACACGAATCTCCCTTCGAAGGATAATAATTCGTTCTTCTAGTGATAGATTCTCCCCATTACTCTATTAAGGATGTTGTCGAAGAGATATTTCTTAATGTGGCCAAAGTAAATATAATTTCTGAGATAAATGATATGAAACTACCCTCATTGGATGCATAGACTGCTTCGGATATCCCTGCATCTCCTACTTGATCACTTGTTATAGATAAAAACACAACTTTTTCTTGAATTGATCAATTTCCCACTTAAAATTACATAGATAGAAATTACCTCTAGGAAACTCTAAATAGATACCATTGTACCATTGATGAAGTTCAAAACATCATCAGCAAACATGATATGATAAATGTTAACCATTCTAGATTGTGTGTGATATGGAATCATCCTTCCTTCCCTTATTCTTTGATGAAGATTCCAGGAAAGTGAGTCTTGAGATAAAATGAAAAGAGTGGGTAAAATAAGGTCTCCTTGATGGATGTCACACACACTTTTGGAGAACCCAGAAGCCTTCCCCATTAAGAAAATTGTGATCCATGTGGAGGAAAAGCACCTGAAGAAGATATCACAAAAACCATTTGTGACAACGGAATTTCCTCATGAAATAAAAAATGAAACCCCATTCAATTTTTACATTATCTTTGTCAATATCAACTTGAATAATTACATTTGAGACGATTGATATTTTGTTGATGTCATCCACCAAGTCATTAGTAATTCCAAACACACATTGTATGCTCCTACCCTTAACAAACTCATGTTACTCTCTTGAGACCATCCTAGGAATAACACCATTCGACCTCCTCACAATAAGAATTTCAAGGAGTTTATAGGAAACATTACATAGACAGGTGTTTCTATTGTGTTTGAGAGTTAAAGGATTATTTTTTGGGATAAGAACCGATCTAGAATCACACACACACACACCTATTAATCATGACACCATGAAAGAAGTACTGAATGGATTCAACCACATGAACCCCCACAAAGTACCATGCTCCCACATAGAATTCCCCCTATAAATCCATCTGACCTCGGAGTACTATCCTGTGACATCTTGGATACAATGTCCTTAATGTTCTCCTCATTTGGAATAGCAACCAAATGTACATTATCAAACTCTGCCACCAAAGCTGGAATGAACCCCATAAAGACCTCCTCTCCCTTAGTCACATTAAAAACATGATACAAGTGAGGAGCTTCCCCCACTATCATCCCCTCAAAGTGTTCAACAACCAACTGAACTGTAACATTCACATCAGAGGTAAAGAACCAATTTATTACATTGATATTGAGTTTCATACTTTTATTATCCTTCAAACAAGCCTAGAATAAACCACTAATTCCATAATACTCCTTTAACCATCACATCATAGATATTTTTTTGTAGGACCTCTCCATCTCCTGTATTTTTTCATACAGATGTGTGTTTTCAATGTATCTTTTTATGGAAAATCCCTTCCAACAGAAAATTTTTGCCAGCTCACTAATCCTATCGAATACAACTCTAGTAAAGTCAATTGAAGGAGTGATAAAATTGCAGTCAAATTAAATTAATTGTTCCATTGCTTCTAAACAACATGTGAAGAGTGGTGGTTGATTTATTGTGGGTTGTAGATGCTGTACAACTATGTGATTTCTGGAAACATCCTCTCCAACTTCTTATTCTCGCTTCTCATCAGCACTGTTGTCTTCATCTTTTCTATAATTAAAAAAAATCCTTATCAGAATTTCGATTTATATTTATATATGGGATATCATCTAGGGTGTCCTCTTATACATCATTGGGAGGAGCCTTAATTTATTAAGTCATACCTTCTTTAGCCACTCTTGTAATTCTACATCTTCATACCATTGTAATTTTTTGTTCGAAAGTTGAAACCTCAAAATATAACTCCATTATGGAAACATCTGACCACTGGTAAAATAATTTTATTTCATGGATCCACTTCTTATCAGCAACCAATAGTCATGATAGATTCCATAGTGACGCTAGGATTTTCAAAAGTCTATAACTAATAGACTAGATATCTTGATTAGGTTCCAGATTTAATAAACCAAAAATTATGTTATGAAGTTCACCTAGGGTTATATAATCATATTTCCAAACTAATGTTTTTTGTTATGCATTATAGGAAGCATTTTTCTCAATTTGTATAACCTCATCATAAAAGTAGAAATAGGGAAAAATGAATTTATGTATAAAATGTTTTTTGATAAATATTCTAATAGTGTAAATAATATTTATAATAAGGTTTGAACATATAATGTTTATGATACTAAAATTTTAGTAAAACTTTTAATATCCTAAAATATGATACTAATGTTTTGTTATATAAAATAATGTTATAAAATAAGTCATATATTGTTTTGGAAACTATGTTAAAAAGAAGAGAAAACATAAAATAAGTTTATTTATCCATGATAAAATTTAAATTATGGTCATATTAAGTGAACTAGAAAAGGACAAATCCATTAAATAAAATAGGAATTATTTACCAAAGGCAATAAATACCTTGTAATTTTTTAATAGAACATAGTTTGGATGAGATTTTCTAGACATTAAAAGTGATATAAAATCCTTATTATTTTTAGTTTGATTCTTAATAACATCTTCCAAAGATATATACTTAACTTTTGAATTTTCAAAAGCTTTCGGCCTCCTAATGACATCATCACCATATGGGGAGGACTATGATTGGAAGGCCGAAATATTTTTAAAATTAAAAATTTATATACATCAATTTGGAAGATGTTATTAATCTACCACTTAAAAATAAGACATATTGTACTTCAATTCTGAAGTGAGAATCATCTCATCCAAAATCTATTCCATTAAAAAATTTCTAGGTATTTATTCTCTATTGTAAATAATTCATATGTTATTTAATGGGTTTTTTCTTGTCCATTTCACTTTATATGATCATAATTTTCATTTTATCAAGAGTAAATAAACTAATTTGATGTTTTCGCTTCTTCTCACCATAGTTTACAAAACATTTTGTGAATACTATTGACAATGAGGGTTGACAATGTAATATTTATGATATTTAAATTTTACAACATCTTTGTATATCCTAAAATATGATATAAATGTTTCTTAATATCATTTTAATATTCCTCAAAGTATTTCAATAGTTCATAAAGAAAATATGAATCATCTAAATCATATCCACCAAGAGTGTCAAACCAGCTGTACAGCAAGGCTCGTTTTCATGAAGTAGTTCATGGTTATGTCTAGCTCAATGTAGTGTTTTTCAGTTTTATCCCTAGGTACATATTTTCTAGATCCACATCCACTTTTTGTATCTATACAAGTATTTTATTACATAGATAACCATATAATGTTTATGCTATCAAAATTTTAAAAAGGTTTTCTTATATCTTAACAATGACACTAGTGTTTTCTAGTAAACTTTATAACTTTCTTAAGGGTATACTCAATGGTATATAAAGAGAATGTGATTCACCTAAATGATATTCAACGACATTAATAATAACAGTTGTGCAATAAGAGATGAATCATCTAAATAACAGGAGTATCAAATCTTGCTTGCTATTAAGCCTCCTTATCATCCAGTTTTTCATCTTTCATCTTATGTTTATTATATGTTAATACAACTTCAATCACTAGTTAATCATTAGTTCATAATTAGTTAATTGTCACTTAATCACTATTTAATCATTGGTTATTCATTGGTTAATCATTAGTTAATCATTATTTATTAGTTAATTAATCATTAGTTAATCAATATTTAATCACTCTTTAATCATTCATCAATCATAATTTAATAAATACTCAATCATTACTAAATCAATATTTAATCATTTGTTAATTTTTATTTAATAATTAGTTAATCATTAATTAATCATTCTTTATTTTAGTCTTTAATCATTCCTTAATCATTAGTTAATCATTGGTTAATAATTATTTAATCATTGGTTAATCATTGGTTGTTCATTTGTTAACCATTAATTAATAATTAGTTAATCATTACTTTTTCATTACAAAATCATTGGTTAATCATTCTTGAATGACTCTTTAATAATTCCTTAATCATTTATTAATAAATTCTAAATCATTACACAATCAATATTTAATCATTAGTTAATCATTAGTTACTCATTAGTTAATCATTGGTTAATCACACTTTATTTATTCTTTAATCATTCCTTAATCATTAGTAAATCATTATTTTATCGATATTTAATCATTATTTGACCACTCCTTAATCATTCATTAACCATCGATTAATCATTATTAATAATTAATTGACCATTATATTATCATTATTTATTCATTTTTAATCAATCCTTTATCCTTAGTTAGTTATTATGTAGTCACTGTTTAATCATTCTATAATCATTCTTTAATCAATAATTAATCATTCTTTAATCATTCATTATTAATTAGTTAATCACTCTTTAATCACTATTTAATTGTTAATTAATAATTAGTTAATAAGTCATTAATCATTAGTTAATCATTATTTAATCATTAGTTAATCATTCATTGGTCTTTATTTAATAATTAGTTAATAATTATTTAATAATTATTTAATCATTCCTAAATCATTCTTTAATCACTCATTAATCATTACTTAATCATTGTTTAATCAATCATTAATTAATATTTATCATTAGTTAATCATAATTTATTCATAATTTAATCATTACTTAATAATTAGTCTATCATTAATAAATCATTAGTTAATAATTCTATAATCATTTCTGATCATTAGTTAACCATTGATTAATAATTGTTTAATCATTATTTATTAATTAAATAGTAATTAGTTAAACATTACTTATTCCATAATTAATTATTTATTAATAATTAGTTAGTCATATGGTATTCAAAGTTTAATTATTATTAGCTAATAATTATATGTAATCATTATTTAATCATTGGTTATTCATTAGTAAATTTATAATTAATAATTAATAATAATAACTATTCTTTATAAAATTTATATAACTAAATAAACTACTAAATAAATAACATATTTAGAACTAACTAAAAAATATCAATTAAATAAATAAATAAATTTAAAATAAATAATAAAAAATACCTTTGAATGATGCCTCACAAAAAACGGCACTTCTTTTAGGCCACCAAAACTACCTCACACAATGGAAGATTATTTGAGAGAGAGAGGGTTTAGTTTAGAGATATGGAGGAACCTTAAATTGGGGGTTGGGGAGGGTTCCGTTTTATAGGAACTTATGTGAAAGGTATTTCCCCCTACCGCCTTTTGCCAGTATATTGGATGAAAGGTGACCACTCCTAGGCTTCCTTTCCCTTTACTTTTAGAAAAAGGTGTACACCCATCAACTACCTTTTCCATGTCATCAATACATGTCAAATAGAGGAAATAGTGGCACACACCCTCCCATATTTCAATAAATAATAAAGGTAGTAGGGACCCTCATGCCTTTTTGATACAGAATTAAAAAAACCTGTTCATATTTATAGAATAATTACACCAAACGCATGAAAAATATAGTACAAACATTCTTACGGTTTAATAATATATTTTAAAAAATGTTAAATGAAAAATTATTCCCTCCCTAATGGCCCACCTACACAGCCAACTGAACCACATCCATGGTACACTATTGATATTTCATTTCCCTCTGTGGTACCACCCTACCCCGGTCCCTGACCTTCCGTGTGTCCATCCTCTACTCACGCTACCAATGTTAAGTGAGTATCCAACTCATCCTTACCACTGTTCCATCTTGTATAACCCATGTTGACAATATCCAATTATTCCCCATTCACTTTAATTCATCTCCACCAGTGTGTGACCCCGCTGTCTCGGCCCACCGCACTACCGACCTCAACAGTAGATTCTATTGTGTCCACCTCCTGCTCTACTAGTGGTCCCTACCAACCATTATGACCAACCCGATTCCATCACCTTGGTCTACCAGATCTTGATATGTCTCTCACCTCTTTTTTATAAACTCCCTTAGTTATAGTTCATACTAATGTTGAGAACGTCCACCCAGTGTGACATCCCCATCGGCAACATGCCACCCTTCACCACAGACCCCCACATTGACGATATCAGTTTGTAACCTCCTCAGCCAAGGTGGGATATCCTGACTTGTGTCAGGCTAGGTCAAGAACATCCACACCCATGATGAATAGTTCGGGTCCAACAAATGCCCAAAACCCCTTTTGGGGCTTTTGGACTATGGATTGGTCTGGGAATTTTTTTAATACATATATACATATATATATATATATATTAAAAAAATAAGTTTCAATTTTTTTAATATATACTATAAATAATTAAAACTACGACCAAGAAATAATTTTAATTCAATTAAAATTTAAATGAATTACTTTAATTCATTTAAATCCCTTGACATAAATTTATCAAAATTAATTTTTATTACACAATTATTTTGTGCCTCAATGAATCTTAAGTAATGACCAACCAATATATGTCTAGAAATAATTTATTTAATTATTTTTTTGATTTAACATGATGAAAGTAATTAATTAATTAATTATATGGTCTTCACATCATCAATCATCTACATTATATGTATAAGGGCCTAAATGTCCAAATTAGTTGTATTGATGTGTATTATGCATTCTCGAAACCTCCTCACACAAATGTGAGTATTTATGTATTGTGTCGAAGACATGAGAAGATGTTGGCTACATTAAGATGATGTGGTATTCCAGATGAGATAGTGATACATTGGACCAATGTACAAGTAGTGTTACAATTCAGAGATGAGGCTGGTATTTTACACCTAGGGTCATGGTTGATCTATTAAGAATTAATGGATCAACCAATACCAAATTTTCAATATCAGACACATATTGTATTTAATTTATTCATTGTTTATACATTTTATAAATATGAAAGATTATGAAATCACACAAAATAATAAACATAAAATGTATAGATTGAATAATTTTTTGTTATGATGAATGTTTTTCTATTTATTTCATAGTCGATTGTGAGTGAGGTCATGTAATACATGAATATTAGAAATAAAATGAATTCATTCATCGAGAAATAATTAATAAAACCCCTTCCAAGAGATATTAAGTCATAACCTATTCTGACTCTTGAATTTGAACAAAATTGAACATGCAGGGTGATCATCAACCCTAGTTGTGGGAGCCTCCAATTAATGGGGAGTTTTTATGAGAGTGATTATATACCTTAACTAAATATGGTTGAAAATAATTAGCTATAGCTATATTTTGACATATTTAGATTAAAATCATTGATTAAATCATGTTTATGATTTATTAGAGCTTGGACATCACTCAAAAATAATCAAAGATATGTGAGTTAATGTTTTTGTCTAGTCAAAATCTTACCCTGAAACACTATGAGTAGTTCCATATCCATATATTAGACTAAGAGAAGAGGTTTTAGATATCCTTACCAGTATGATACTCTAGCTACAAATTATTTATAATTTATTTGCGAGGGCTACTAGGGTTCGATAAAATAGTGAGAGTCATTTAATGATTTCATTAATAGGCAATGTCTAATCATAAATCAAGATAAAAGTTCTAATCTAATACATTTTATTTTGTTGAAATGGAAATTAATACCACAAATAATCTACTATTACTATTGGATAAAGAACATGTCTTGACTAGCATGAGTTTCTAATAGTAGTACTATTGGTTGTGCTAAGTACTATGATGAATGAAAATTCTATGTGATGGAGTCATCACTGGCTGTTGAGCCACCTCAAGAAGTAAGGGTGGCAAATATGCTTATACAAGAAACATTTATATCTTATTTGATGTTAACATCATAATAATCTCATCAATTACCAAGGATTTTAGGATAAACATTAGAAAATTGATGATTTCCCATGTTGTCTCATCTCTGAGAAGTTTATGAAGAGAAGAGAAGAAATATATAAATGAGGTAAATATTAAACTGAATACATGTAAATTTATATATGAATAATGATATTTGAATTCATACCATTCTTATATCTTTATCATTAATTAACTCCATTATCATTTAAGATTTAAAAATGAATAGCAGGGATAAAATGTTTCATTACATTTTGGGTAAGGTTCACCAAGTTCGTAAGAACTCAAAGAAATATTAATCTCTAGTTCTTATGTTGAACAAGTTAAAAGGTAGGGAAAAGTATAATTTAAAGTTTGATTCCAAATAAACCTTTTCAATGTAATTATAGTATCCAGAGATTTTTATACAAAAATATTACATCAATTTATATGAATATTCAATACATAAATCTATGATCTAAGCCAAAACTATGAAGGTTTAATGTATTTGGAATTCGATATAAAATATTATTATTTTATAAAATATTTTCAACATCTCCCATAAAAATCTTCCCACGTAGTAATCATCATAGGCATAAACTACTAAAAACATTATTCATTACTAGGGTAAAAAACACAATAAAAGAGTCAGGTTAGATGATCAGTAATGGTAAACATGGTAGATATCATTTTATGATCATCTGAAATCATAATCTAAACATAATGACATGATATCTTCACCAAAACATAAAATGTTCATACCCTATCTGGAAAAGATCACAAAGATGAGTTATGGAATAAAACATTAACATTTCAAAATACATGGATTATAAGAATGATAATTTATAATAACTAAATCATGAACCATAAGTTCAAGTCATAAATGCATTTGTGACTATCATAAGTATAAAAACCATTTCACAAGTCAAGGATAACTACAAAGACCATTTTATTTGGCATAAACACCTATTTCTTATAGTGGGTCAAGCACATCGACTTGTGTACCATAACAGATCAAGAATACCAACTTGTTTCCCATGATGGATCAAGAACTTCAACTTGTTTCCCATAACTATCTCATGAGATATAATACATTACCCAATGAATTGAAGGGAGATATAGGTTCCCCCATCACATAATGAAAACCATACGTATGTTTTCAAAAAGATACTAAATAATTCATCATATTAAAACCCATGAAATGAAATGGTTTTCATAAACATTTCTACAGATCATAATCCATGGAAAAGAAATGGGATTCAAAAACATTTAATTTTTTCACCACAAACATAAACCATCCAGAGAAACAATAAGGATGGTATCCTTTGATAATATTCCCAATAAATCATATATAAAAATAATGTATTTACTCTTATATGGCATTTAATAATCACTTGGAATAATTCTTGTGGAAAATAAGCTTTCCATTTTGAAATCAATTATTTTCAATATGCACACTTGTAAAGGAAAAAATTTCCTTAGAAAATAAAATTGTAAAATTATAAAAGAAGATTAAAATCATTCTGGTTTCATGAATGTAGAAAAATATTCTCATGTTGTTTAAGTTAAAAAACATTAATTCCATATATTTTTAAAATAGTCACAATCTACCTCATTTGGAAAATAATAAAATATTCCTTAAAACCCATTTTATAAAAATCCAAGCATGGTTAAAATTATTTTACAAAATCGTACGAGAATAGTAAAAAAACTTTTTTATGAATTTTTTTTTAAAAAATGGACATGGAAGTGAAATATTCTCTAATAGAGACTTAAACTTAAGAAATATTTAATAATGACGAGATTGTGAAATAAACCATTTCCTTAAGTCTCGCCTTTCCTTACTCATGTTCAAAAAACCTATATAATAATTATGTATTTATTATATATTTATTAAATAAACATATTCATATCTATAATAAAATTTTTGATTTATTTATAACATATTATCACCCATTTATTGATAATTTTCTATTAAAATAACTATTTTGGGGGACAACTACTTTGTTTTCTAAGCATGTTTTTGTTCGGTAGACCCATTCACTATACTTCAATCATGGTCCAATAATATCTTGAATTTTAATCATGGTATAAATATACTATAAATTTATTATATACATATTTATAATAATTCATAACAATTAGACAGAGAAAAATTACTTACACTATTCATGGAGATGGTAGGCCATATGTTCACATGAATATTGTTTCCATTTTTAACTAATGGAATAAAAGAGAGGTAAATAATAATTCTTTTGAACCGTGTTTGTTCATTGAAGGAAGTGGAGTATGGTAATTTTTCTTAAATCCTCATTGTCATGAGAATTAGAGAACCGTGAATGGTGATGGTGATCTCTACAGTTATGAGAATTAGAGAATCATAGTGAGTGATGGTTTGACGAAAATCTTTATGAAAACGTCAAATAACAATGGAGCATCGCAGATAGAGGAGCTTCGTGAAGGTGGTTTTTAAAAGTTTCAAAAAATAAACTAATAGGTAGTGGAGTATCATGAGTAGATAAGACTATAAATATGAGTCTACCCTTCTTTGCTTCACACTAATTTTTCAAAGGAAAATCTATAATCTCTTTGATTTCGTGAAGATAAGGGAGCTCCATGAAACTGAAATTCCATGAGAGCTTGAGAATCACTAAAAGACATTTTGAGTCTTAACTGATGGCAATGATTTTGATTAATGAGTTCTTCACAATGATTGGGTATTCCGCATTGTCTCAGTGACCTTCACATGTTCAATTTGTTCTGCGAAGGTAGGGTGCTTCATGAAGGTAGCGAGCTTCATGAAGGATCTTCATGAAAAGTAGTTTTAAACAGCTGGTTTTTAGTGAATAGTGTTTTCAGAGTGCATCAACTCAGGTCAATGGTGCAATTAGAGTCTTATTCTAGTTATAGACCAAGACTTTAATGGCAACCCAATGAAGTGAACTTCAAATTTATAAAATGAGTTAGTCTTCTCTCAAAGAAGTGGGCTAGTGAGAGTTGATGGAAGTATTCCAAGGGGCATAGTAAACTATTTATATAATTTTATAAAGGTAGTGTTCCTGTCACAGAATGACTATGTAAAAACTTATGTATTCTATAACTAGTGAATATTAGTGGATTTAGGTTCGACTGAAACACAATCGGCATATGCTCCTTAGACTATCTCTTAGTGATGAACCAAGTTAAATTGTTATGTTATCTCGCTATGTGAAGGTTTGATATCTGATAAAATCCATAATATAGGTTTAAAAATTTCCTACCAATGTGGGAAAAAAGATACTTCATATTAAAATACAAAGTTGACACCCTAATTCAACACTTCCCTCTCATGGTGTTCCGAGGTCCTGCAAGTGGTATCAGAGGGAATGTTCACGTATGTTGAATACCCTATAGTAATTCTATTCACTATTGAAGATTTGAGTTTTTTCCTATTTAAACAATGAAGTGAAGTTTTGATGAAGAACTAGTTATCTCTGAGCAGAAGTCTATATCAACCAAGACTATAATGAACAGGAAAAAGAAAGAGAAGATACAGTTGAAGAAGTCCCTATTATCAAAAGAATAGGTGTCTCAAGTTTCCTCTAAAAAAAGTAAATCACTTTTACCCCATGTAAAAAAATTCCAAAGTGTTTAAGAAGTATGTATTGGCCCCTTTTTAGGTTTTCCTCAAAATAAATAACCTAACACAAGTCGTGATATTCATGAACCTACAACCTCACATGAATTTTAAATTTAGTTATTCTAAAATTATCTGCATCATATACCTCAAGAAAGATCTCCCATTGTTTGTAGAATCTTTCTATTTATGTAGGTAGAGATCACCCTGATGGAAGAAGAAGCTGATGCTTTGGAAAAGAGCATGTGGGAAAACAAATCTTGAATGTTTAAAGCTCTCTAGAGAGGTTGGAACCTTTAAAGAAGAAATTAGGGAACATGAAATATGTTCCTAAAAATATATCAAATAAGTTAAATAGAATGATGTATTCATAAAGACTATTGAAGAAAATATCCATGCACATGAAGAAAAATTGAAAATTAGAACTTATGTTAAGGTCTCAAAATTTGAATAAATATCTAAGAATATCAAGGAACACGACTCCTTGATTCAAAATAAAGTTAAGCTTCATGAAGATGAAGTTATTAGAATGAATAAGGATTGTGAAGAAAACATTATTATGATTGAAGATCATAAAATCATCCTCAATATGAAATTTTTAGATTTATAAGCTTAGTTATCCAATCTTTAGAAGACAGATATTGAGAATTCAAAAAAGAAGGAAACAGTTGATGTAGCTACTCAAGGTTCACTAGATATTATAAAGCTAAAATACCTCTAACATGTCATAAGAATATCATGACATCATTTGATTATCTATCTCAAGTAGCTAAGAAGAAATAGGTACCATCCCTATCAACTTATATTAATGCCTCAAAACCAATTATCATGAATATTGTAGGTTTTATGAAAAGTGATAAACATGTATGGATTAAGAAAGGTGATAAGAAAACTATCCCCATGACTAGGGTGGATAGGAAAAAGAGTATGGAATCAGGTTTCCCATAAAGATCCCAACATGCCATTAAGAAGTTTCATCAACCTTATACAGAGGATATAATGAGATCAAGGTTTGTGGGTCAATGTTGGTACTACAACAGATTTGAGAATTGTTCATTAAAGTGTTGGTACAATCCTGAAAGCGTAAAAGCACAAAGGAAGCCTATATCATGGGGAGAAATATAGTTATGAAGAATAAATGTCCATAGGTCTAGAATAATCTATTTACTACAAACATATTTTTAATGCATGATAAAATATGTGAGGTATGAAATAGATGTGGTCATAAGGTTGGTACATGTTATTCTCAACATGTATCCAATGCTGATAAAAAAAAAGAAGATCACAAAATCTAGATAGGAGGGAAGAAGAAACCTTGGGAATAAATTAGAATATTTTTGTGAACAAAAATAATCAAAAGAAGGTATAAATGAATTATTTTAAGAAGAAATTGGATTCCAAAATCATGAAGATGAAGGGTAGTGCATCCAAGATAACTACTAATATGGATGACACTCAGACAAACCCATGTGGAAGATCCAAACTTTCTACAATAGTTCCTAATTACATGTTAGTTATTGGGCTAGAAGATTTAAAAATAATGAGGAAAAATGAAGATTCGCAGGCTAAGGCTAGTGAAAAAGGATGAGAAAAGACTCCACATGATAAAGAAAATGTGCGTGAGAGTATTAAAAATAAAGGAAAATATTGTGTTAATGATGTACAATGTGATATATTTAAAAAATCTAGTCACATTAGAAACATTGTTCAACCATAATACTAGAATAATAAGTATTCTTTAATAGGAGTAACAAGTTATCATCCATGAAGGCTATTAAGAAGAAAAATTAATCACACAAATATAAGAGGATATGAAGAGATACATTCTTATGCAACATAAATCAAAATATATGTTCATATGTGCATGAATGAAGACTAGAGTAAATAGAGCGACATGGTTGTGAAAAAAATATCAACTGTGTAGTTCATATTGATGAAGTAAAGTATGTTCTTATTTGGAGAACCTTAGAATCAGAGAGGTTTGTCATTTATTGATAAACAAGCTAAAGAAGTCAGCATATTTGAATGATCCCTCAATTTGATATTCAAATACAGATATGATGGAGGATAAATTTATGATGATGATAAAGATGTTCTATTCTTGAAAGATTATGATATTGAATGTACCATCATGGCTTCATCTTATTTCTTGTATCCTGGAAAAAAAGTGTTTAAGAAGATTATCCCTTATGACGTTGTGACAGATATCCAATGTGGGCATTCACATGAGGAAGAACCATTGTGGTGTATTCTCCATACTAAAATTTCTTTAAATCCATTCTTGATGAGATCAACCATTATTCTGATGTTGAGAAGTATTTCCCTTAAGAGGGATACAAACGAATAATGATGAAGAAACTTCTATAACAATTATTTAAATTTTTTCTATCATGATTATTATAGAAATTTCTTGAAGATCATGTCATTGGAAAATGAGTTTCAAGTATAATGATTAATGGTCAAGGGAAAAATTATGATGTTGAAATAATGGAAGGATTATAAATATTTTGGGTCAACATAATGAATATGATTCAGATGAAGAATCATAAGATGAAACAAAATTTGAAGAAACATCATCTGAACCTCAAAAGAGAAATAGAAGAGTGTAAATTGATCAGTACAACATAATTGGGGATTGGAAATCTCCCACATAGATAATGAGGGTGAGGAGGGAAGCACATTATTCCTTTCTACCAATTATAGAACCAATCACATTTGAAGATGAAGCGAAGGATGAATCATGGGTTAATGCCATGAATGAATAATTAGACAACTTTTACAAGAACCAAACATTGATTCTGGTTAAGAGACCCAAAAACCACAATGTGATCAGAAAAAAATGGATTTTCATAAACAAATTTTATAAACATGTAAATGTGAAAAGAAATAAGGCATGATTGGTGTGTAAAGGCTTTGCATAGATTTAAGGAGTTGATATTGAAGAAACATTTTCTCCATTGGGGAGACTAGAGTGGATCGAGACTTCCCCTACTATGGAAATACCAAGAGGATACAAATTTTATCAGATATATGTAAAAACAAATTTCTTAAATGGATTTATTTAATAATAATTTACATCAAACAACCATTTGGATTTCTTATTCGAAACGATGAAGAAAAAGTTTGATGATTAAACAATGCCCTATATGGTCTAAATCAGGCACCACATGCAATGTGTTATCAACTGGATTTTTACCTGGAGAAAATAAAATTCAAGAGAATAGGTGTTGAACATAACATCTATGTGAATAATAAAAAGAAATATCAATTTATAGTGTTTATGTATGTGGATGATGTTACATTTGGAGGAAGTAGGAAGAGATAAATGGAAAAAAATTACAATCACAAGAAATTATAATTTTTAATTTATATAATTCACAAACTCACATACTTATTTGGGATGTAGGTGATATAAAATAAGGATCACACTTTCATTTCATAGAAAAATTGTGCAAGTGGGTTTCTGATGAAATTAAATATGCATGACTCTAAACCAATGTCGACTCCAATTGATGTTGGAACTAAACATGTAAATCATGATGACGAGACTTATATAGACCCCACCATGTACAGGAGAATCATTAGAAGCTCGTTATACATGACTGAAGCATGGTAAAACATCATTTTTCAAACATTTTTATCATTCTTCTTTCAATGTAATTTGAAGGAAGAACATATGGCAACATTTAAACGAATCGTGATGTATATTCAAGGTACACTAAATTTTGGATTAAAATTTTCTACTGGAAGAGAAAATTTGTTATTGAATTTTTCTAATGCCGACTGGTCTGGGTATGTGATTGAGAAAAATTCCACAAGTATTGGAGTGTTCCTTATTGGTAAGAAGTGTTTGGTCTGGTTGATTAAGAAACAAGAAAGTACTTCTCTTAGTACTGTGGAATCAGAGTATATCTCTACCATAAAGGCATGTACTCAGCTATTATGGATGAAACAACCACTGAATGGTATTGGTGATGAGTTCAAACAACCAATGGTGATTCACTGTGATAAAAATTTCACGATTGATCTTATGAAGATTCATGTTCAACATTCTCATACAAAACATTTTAAAATCTAATATCACTTCATCAAGGAAAAAGATGAACATGGAATTTTAAAAATGAATTGTGTTGGAACTGACAATCTAGTTGCAGACATACTTAAAAATCCATTTTCAACACATGTGTTTGAGAAACATCGATTGAACCTCGATGTTCAGCCACCTCCCAGTGCCTAGAGAGGTCACGGATAATCCCCTTTCTCCTTTTATGTTAACTGTTTTAATCTGTTTGTGTAAGTGATGTAGGTTTATAGGGAGATACGATCCAGGGGTAGTGTGTTTTGAGATCTACAATGTACAAATACTTATCTTTGGGTTTATTTATAATGGGAGATAATAGAAAAATTCAATGAGTTACAAATGGGTATAATGATGAGTTACAAATTCAGATAATGAGTTGCAAAGTCATAGAATAATAATAGAGAAAATAATTTGGTGTTATGAAGAAATAGTAATAGATTATCTTCGACATATTTAAGCATTCCAAAAACAATGTGTTATGACGAAATAGACTTAGAGTGTTGGATGAGTTGTTTCTTGAATAGCCGGCTTGATAGTGGATGGAACTTTATTGAATTTATCTACCGATTTCCAACAAACCCAAAGGGGGATATTTTTGGAACCAAGGTAGTTCTTTTTTGGAAATGGAGTATTGTTGGTGTTTGTTTTAAATCCTCACAAGGGAGATCAGGTAGTTTTCAAGGAAATGGGTCTTACAGTTCAAGCTAACAAATGTATTAAAGGTGGTGTCATTTCCTAGTGTTCACCAAATTTTTGGGTCCAAAATTTGGATGTTAGATAGCATCGAAAAATGTGTAATTCTATAAAAGAATTATTAAAATAAAGAAAAGTAATGAGTTTCATAAAGACTCACTTCATGGATGGTGTTTCACATATTTTCAAAGAAAGCTAGTATTGATCTCTGTGATAACGACGAGCATTGCGAATGATGAAGAATTGGAGCATTGTGAACGATGATAATGATCTTCATGATTACGATAATCGAAGCATCATGAATGGTGATGGCGATCTTTGCGGTTATGCGACTCGGAGCATTGCGACAAGAGATAGTTTGATATAAAGCTTCATGACAACATCAAATCACAAAAGAACATCGTGAATTGAGGAGCTTCTTGATGGTAGTTTTTGAAATATTTGGAAAATCATTCAAGAGGCGGTAGAGTATCGTGAACTATTGAGACTATAAATATAAGGAAACTCCTATTAACATCACGTGAATTTTTAAAAGGAAAATATGGAATATCTCAGATTTCATGAAGTTAGTGGAGATTTGTGAAACTAACATTCTATATGAGCTTGATCATCGCAAAAATACTTGTAAAGTCTTAATTGGTGCAAATGATTATGATTAATTAGTGCTTCACAATGATGGGGTATTCTTTGTTGACTCAATGAGTTTCGTGAAGACATTTTGTTCTGCAATGGTAGGGTGCTTCATAAAGTTAGTGAGCTTCATGAAGGAGCATTGTGAAAGGCAGTTTTGAATAGCTAGTTTTTAGTGAATAGTGCTTCTGGAGTGCATCAACTAGGGTCAATGGTGCAAGTATATTCTAGTGAAAGTTAGAGATGAAGACACTAATTCCAATCCATTGATGATTTCTTCATGTTGATAAACTGAGTTATACATATCTCAAAGAAGTGATCTAGGGGGAGTCGATAGAAATTTTCCAATGGATATAGTGAGATATCCCAAAAAACTTATAAAGGCAGTGTGCCTAATATAACGACCCATACTTTACATACATTGTTAATACTTCAAAATTGAAGAATACTTATTACAACATATAACAAAACCACGAAAGGACCTTATAGGTATAGTGTCTTTAGAAACTGGGAATCATAAACAACTGGTTCATAAAGCATCAACTTTGCCTCCCACTTATTTCATCATATCTAGAGTCCCTTTTTGGCATATCCTACTTAATAACCTTCTTCCTGACCTGGGGAAATAAAACATACAAAATGGTGAGCTCAAATGCTCAGTAAGGGTAAACAAAAGAAAGATCAATCACATTGTATATATAAGGACATAACTTTTGGAAAATCTTACCCTGCAAAAGAGATCATAATTTCATAACATGGGATAAATCATGGCAGTGAAATGTAATCACAATAATCATAACTTAAAACATGAAACTTTTTGGCATACACACATAATCATAGAGAATCATTTCTTGTAAGTCAAGACTCATTGCCAAGACTATCTTAGTGGACAGAGTCCCTTTCTGAACCGAGTCACCCTCGTCTCAGTCCTGTTTCACTGAACCGGTATAACCTACCGTTCCAGCCATGTCTATATCATGAGATATAAAATATTTACCCAATTCATTGGAGGGAGATATAGGTTCCACCCATCTCATAATGATACCATTCTTATGTGTGACACAAAATCATAAATCATACATCATTGCATAACCCATGTAATACAAATGGGAATCTTAAACATCATAACATCATAAAACAATTCATATACGATAAAGTAATTCATAAAAATAATTCCATCACAACATAATCAAATCAATGTAATAATAGGGATAAAAACAGAACCCTTTATTATCTTAGATGGAAAATAATTTTGATAAAACACTTGAACTGCATTCTTGAGGAAAATATCCTTTATACTTCAAAAACACTTTTCATTTCTTAACATGTCATAAAATTATAACTTAAAGAAGTTGATTAAAAATAAACTTGAAAACTTGTAAAGTAAGATTCTTGGAAATAATGTTTTAAAAATCCATTCATGCCGTATAAGTTAAAAAAACATTCTTCGTACTTTTGTCGGAAAAGTCAAAAAGTACCTCGTATGAAAAATGACAAAAGATTCCTTTCATATCTTTTACTATAAACTCACCAAAGGGTAAAAATGGATTTAAACAATTGTAGGTGGATTGAAATAATATTACATATTGAGGAAACATGTATTTGGATGATAAAATACACCCCAGTAAATACCAAAGTACAAACAATCTCGGATAAAATTGAGATTGTGATATTTCCCTTACCTTAGGTCCGACTTGCTTTGTAAGTGTCTGAACCTCATGTATAATGATTTAAATAATGTTATTTACTTATTCTATAATCATACTTATTTTTTTGATATCATATATGGTCATATTCTTAGCTTCTTAGTAGTAATATTTCATTGCTACTTGTTATTTAGGTGTTTATAACTTTTTTGTTCTTATGCGTGTTTTGTCGAATAATTTCTTTTTCTTTTTCTTTAGGTTATAGATACCTCATTTACATAATGGTATTAGTGTAATATATATCATATTAATTCATTCAATTCATTTATATAATCATTATGAAATGAATATCATGTAGAACGAGTCGCATCACATCGTGGAGACGGTATTCCGTACATACGCACGAGTGATGATATCGTTCCTATGATCGTGGAATTGTATTGGAGTGTATTTATACTATTTCAGAATCAGTATCACTTTATAATAGTCATATATAGTCATTATATACACCATTATACCCATCCAAGTAAGGTGGTGGTGGAAAATAGATTACAACACGGCGTGGAGACGGTATTCTGTACGTACGCACGTGCGGTGATTTCTTTTTCCATAAGATGGATAGATGGTGAAATAGGGTTGTTTCATACTTATAATAACATATCAGTATATGAGTTATACTGACGTTATTACTAAATAATGAAACAACCTATGAAGATGAAGTGGAAGAATAAATAAAGAGGAAATAATTGGTAATGGGCTTTACCTCTTCTTTGAAGTGCTTCTTTGAGACCTCCTTTTAGGGCACTAAAATGGGTCTTTGAAGAAGACCAGAACCTCTAGGATGTCTCTAGGGAAGTGGAGAGGAGAAAGTGGAAGGGGTTGGCCGAGCCTGAAGGCTCAATGTGGTGTGAGGAAGAGGGGGAGGAGGTGCCCTTTTATAAGGGAGGAGAGGGGCACCTTTGGAATAACTGAAAATATTATTTTATTATAAAGTCATGTTCGGTTTTAAATAGCTCCAAATTGATATATTTCGAAGCTAAGGTGGGTATGGGTATAAATAATCTCATCCAATAGAATTTAGACAAGTTTAGGTTCCTATTTTAACCTTATCATTTAGATTTAACATTAAGTTAAATAATTTTACTTTTACCATGTCTTCTTGTGTTCTTATATTATAAGGTTAATGAACTTACTATAAGCAGCCAAACGAACCCCAATTTGTTTATTATTATTATATATAACCGTATCTAAGTCATTAGGCCGAACCTTATATTTTTAGGAATAGAATAACAATTACTAATATAATATTTGTTTTAAAAACTATTTTATGTCAATTTTGACACTATTTAGAAATTGATTTTTGTGAAACTCATAACAGAATTATTAGTTCAAACCAAGTTAATTAAATCAATACTATAATGTCATATTAACCTAGAAAATTAGTGGTATTCATAAAAAGTCTCAAATTACATTTATTTGAGCATTTATAACATCAATTATGTTAACATTTCCTTAAAAGGGTAATTACTTTATCATCGTTGTGTCATAAATAAATTAATTTATTTAAAGTCTAAAAATTATAAATAAAATATCATTATGTAGGAAATCTTTTTATCTTTCTAATGAATATTTATAGTCGAATTTATCTTATGTATAACCCCATATTAAAAATGTTTTAGTTATTAAACTTTGATTTTAACTATTTTAACTATTCATTAAATAAAATAATATTAAATGTCATAATCTAATCCAAGTGGACCTAAATGGTCATATTATATTCATAAGGTTGTTTTTGGTCGAATTACACTTATCCAATAGAATTAGGACATGTGTTAGGGTAATAGTAATATCATATTTACCCTTAGTTACCCTATTTACTATTAACCGCAGTAAAAAAAGTAAAAAGTTACTATTCACCAAAAAAATTATTTTTATCTCATTGAACCACATTTTAGTCCTTGATATTAACCGTGTCTCTCGGATTTCTGAAATTCCATTCACAGAAGCGGTAAAATTAAGTTTTATGCAAAATTCAGTTTTTAACCTACCACTTAGTGGTTTCACTATTCATCAAAAATTGAAAGTTTTCAGAAAAATACCAAAATTTCACCCTAGGCTAATTTCGGTATTCTGAATCCAAAAATGAAGTCAATTTTGAAAAATAAAATTTATAAAATTTCAAAAAGTGGTTATTACTATTCATAATGGCTAGTTTTAATAATATTTTAATAGAATATCGTTGTTTAGTGAAACTCGGTATTGCGTACGACGCAAGATATCGAGGAAGGTCGCGATTTCGTGTAAAGCAAGACAAGCAAGTGTTGTGTAGAAAAAGATTCCTTTTCTGATTTATATAAGATAAAAGTCTCGGGTGTTACATTCTACCCCCCTTAAAATGAATTTTTCCCTCGAAATTCGTCACTTTGTAACAAACAGATGAGGATACCTCTCCCTCATCATATCCTCAAGCTCCCATGTAACTTCTTCTAATTGGTGGTTCCTCCATAAAACTTTCACCAATCGAGTGGTCTTGTTTCGTAGGAATTTTTCGCTACGATCCAGAATCTCTATCGATTGTTCTTCATAAGAAAGATCTTGCTCCAGCGGTACAACTTCTGAGCTGAGTACATGTGAAGGATCAGGTATGTACTTTCTCAGGAGAGATACATGGAACACATCGTGAACTTGAGAGAGATTCGGTGGAAGCGCCAATCGGTAAGCTACCTTCCCAACACGATCCAGTATTTCGAATGGACCGATATATCTAGGGATCAACTTCCCCTTCTTTCCAAATCTCATAACCCTCTTATAGGGAGATATTCATAAGAACACTTTATCACCCACATCAAATTCTAGGTCTTTTCTTCGGTTGTCGGCATAACTTTTCTGTCGACTCTGAGCCGCTCTTATGTGTTATTGAATAGATCTGACCTTTTCTGCCATTTCATCAACGAGATCAGGTCCTAATAGCTTTCTTTCCCCAACTTCATCCCAGCAAGCTAGAGTCCTGCATTTCTTTCCATAGAGAGCTTTATAAGGAGCCATCTGAATACTGGAGTGAAAGCTATTATTATAAGAAAATTCCACCAAAGGTAGGTGTAGATCCCAACCACCTTTGAAATCCATAGAGCAAGCTCTCAACATATCTTCTAGGGTTTGAATTGTTCTCTCAGACTGACCGTCTATCTGAGGATGATAAGCAGTGCTGAAACTCAACTCTGTATCCAAAGTATGCTGAAGACTTCGCCATAACTTCGAGGTAAATCTCGGATCCCGATCAGATATAATAGAAAGTGGTATTCCATGCAATTTTACCACTTCTTTTACATATATCCTGGCAAGATGATCCAGAGAGAAATCCTATCTAATATCAATAAAGTGTGCAGACTTTGTAAGACGATCAACTATGACCCAGATAGCATTATTGATTTTGGATATTTTAGGAAGTCCTGTGACAAAGTCCATGGTGATGTTTTCCCATTTCCGTTCGGGTATGGGTAATGGTTGTAACATCCCATTAGACTTCTGTCTCTCAGCTTTAACTTGTTGACAAACCAAGCATCGAGAGACATATTCAGCAACATCTCTTTTCATGCCATCCCACCAGAAGTACTCTTTCAGGTCCCTATACATCTTCGTGCTTCCAGGATGAATAGAGAATGAAGAACTATGAGCCTTATCCAGCATCTCCTTCTTTAATTCGGGGATGGGAGGAACACAAACTCGATTCCTAAACTTTATTATCCCATCATAATCAAGGTTGAACTCAGGAACATTTCTCACCTTCTTTTGTAACTCGACATCTTCTTTTTGTGCCTCTTTAATCTTCACATGTATTGATGGTTGAACATTCATTTGAGAAAGATAAGATTTTTCCCCTTCCATTATAATTCCAAGATCCATCCTTTGTAAATCCATAAATATTGGATCTTTTGTGATCCTCATCATGGATAAACTAGCATGGTCTTGTCGACTTAATTCATCTGCCACCTTGTTTTCTTTCCCAGGGTGGTAATGGATTGAGCAGTCATAATCCTTAATCAGCTCCAACCATCTTCTTTGACGCATATTCAGCTCCTTTTGTGTGAAAATATACTTTAAACTTTTATGATCAGTATAAATATCACACCTTTCACCATAAAGTTAATGCCTCCAAATCTTTAATGCAAAGATTACCGCAACTAACTCCAAATCATGTGTTGGGTAATTTTGCTCAAGGATTTTCAACTGTCGTGAGGCATAATCTATCACCATATCATTTTGCATAAGAACACACCCCAATCCCTTCTTGGATGCATCACTGTAGATCACAAACCTTTCTCCACTATAGGGCAGTGTGAGCACAGGTGCACTGGATAACCTTCTTTTCAACTCCTTGAAATTCTCTTCACATTCCTCCGTCCAAACAAACTTAACTCCTTTCCGAGTCAACTTGGTGAGTGGATTAGATAATCGTGAAAAATATTTCACAAAACGTCGATAATATCCAGCCAAACCAAGAAAACTTTGGATCTCAGTTACTGTTGTTGGTCTTGACCATCTTTCGATAACCTCTATTTTTGCTGGATCCACATATATCCCCTCTTTTGAGATTATGTGACCCAAAAATGAAACTTTTTGAAGCCAAAATTCACACTTGGTAAATTTGGCATAAAACTTCTCCTTTCTCAGGGTCTTCAATATAATTCTCAAGTGATCTTCATGTTCTTCCTTGCTCTTTGAATATACAAGAATATCATCTATAAAGACTACCACAAATTGATCAAGATAGTCTCTAAAGACTCTATTCATCAGATCCATGAAGATAGCAGGGGCATTAGTAAGACCAAATGGAATCACTATAAATTCATAGTGTCCATACCTTGTACGGAAAGTCGTCTTTGGTATATCCTCCCTTTTGACCCTTAATTTATGATACCCTGAACGAAGATCAATCTTGGAAAAGTATTGAGCTCCGCGTAGTTGGTCAAATAAGTCATCAATGCGTGGGAGAGGATATTTGTTCTTGATAGTGATATTGTTAAGTTCTCGATAATCAATGCAGAGTCTCATTGATCCATCTTTCTTCTTAACAAATAGAACAGGTGCTCCCCATGGTGATGCACTAGGGCATATGAATCCCTTATCAAGATTCTCTTGGAGTTGCTTCTTCAATTCCTGCAACTCAATTGGGTCCATTCTATAAGGTGTCTTTGAAATAGGCAAAGCACCTGGTACGAGTTCTATTGAGAACTCAACTTCACTATTTGGTGGAACACCCGGTAATTCCTCCGGAAAGACATCATCAAACTCCTGTACGATGGTCATATTCTTAATCACGAGTTTCTCACCAACCATTTGAGATAAATAACCATCATTTAGTGGAATCAATACCCATAAAATGGAAGAAATTTCCACTGGAAGGTTATGTTCATCCTTGCATTGATAGATGATCATAGATTTATCTGGAATATGAAATGTGACTTCCCTTTTTGGCAATTGATATGAGCTCTGTATAAAGAAATCCAATCCATGCCAAGAATCACATCGAATTCCACTAAAGGAAGGATCACAAGATTTTCAGGAAGCACTTTCCCACAAACGTCGATTGAAGAAGAATTATAAACTTTTGATGCGATTGATGTGCCATTAGGTTTTGTCGTAGCTAACTCAACATCTAATTGTTGAGGTAATACGGTGATACCCTTAGAAAATTCTTCAGAAATAAAGGAGTGGGTGGATCCAGAATCAAATAAAACATTTGCTACTTTAGAGTGGATGGTAAGTGTACCTTTCACCACATCGTTATCGTACTCCACATCGCTGATAGAAATTGCATGTGACTTTCCTTTGTCTTTAGCCTTAAGAGTTTATTGACGTCGACCATCATCATCAACCCTTGGATTAGAGCATTTATTGGCATAATGACCCATCTCCTTGCACTTGAAACATTGAAGTGTAGTAGGTTCATTCTGTGTATCCCTTCCTTTGTTTGCATCATTAGACATATTCATCCCATCATCGTGGCATTCAAATGCCCGATGACCTTCCTTTACACATTTGAAACATTTACTTGTCCCTTTAAGACAACTCCCTCCATGTTTCTTTCCACACTTTGAGCATAAGGGAAAGCTCATCTTCTTTTCAGTGTGCTCTTTATATTTTCCTTTGAATTCCATTTTCCTCTTCTTATCAAACCCATATGACTGATGGGTTACTGCAATCTCCATCTCGAATTTGAGAGCACATCGAACGATTTCCTCATAGCTATTGAAGTCCCTTATGGCTAACGCCCTTCGAAGACTTGGTTTTAAGCCACTAAAGAACCGATCGATCTTACTCTCAGGTTGGATAATAATACCAGAAGCGTACCTTGCAAGTCTTGTAAAATTTGCTTCATAGGTACCAACAGATTCATCATCCTTTTGCTTCAGTTCAAGAAACTCTTTCTCCATCTTTTTTCGGAGAATACGAGGGAAGTACTTATTGAAAAATAAGTTCTTCAACTCGTCCCATTCCATGGACTCAATTTCATCTCTTTGCCTCGTATTCTTAATAAGATTCCACCATTGATCAACATCTCCTTCCAAACGATACACTGCTAGGATGACTTTATCATGTTCAGAACATTGAAGAACTGAAAATATCTTTTCAGTAGTACTAATCCATTGTTCAGCAACTAATGGATCAGTAGACCCGCTGAAAGAAGGTGGACGCTGCCTCATGAAGGATTAAACAAAATGTTTCTCCTTCCTTTGCTCGTTTGGAAGTCCTGCATGATTCATAGCTTGAGAAAGTTGTGTGAGCATGGCTACAAGATTTTGCATTCCAGCTCCCATAACGTTTGGTTGCTCCGGGGGACAATCATTGCATTGCCCGTCGCATTCCTCATTAACACGATTCCTTCGGGTTCCAGCCATTGACTAAAACCAAGAAGAATAGTGTGAGAAACACTAATTATAATAGGAAAACCACATAATAAAGAATAAAATTTAACACTTAAGGTCTTATCCTAGGTTATTCATGGCCATTTCTAAAACACTAAGATTGTGTTCTATGCTTAGACTTATCCTTAGGGTTCTTACTAAGGCTTTCACATCCTAGTTTCCAAAGGTTGACTATACCTTTCCTCTGATACCAACTATAACGACCCATACTTTACATACATTGTTAATACTTCAAAATTGAAGCATACTTATTACAACATATAACAAAACCACGAAAGTACAGTATAGGTATAGTGTCTTTAGAAACTGGGAAACATAAACAACTGGTTCATAAAGCATCAACTTTGCTTCCCACTTATTCCATCATATCTAGAGTCCCTTTTTGGCATATCCTACTTAATAACCTTCTTCCTGACCTGGGGAAATAAAACATACAAAAGGGTGAGCTCAAATTCTCAGTAAGGGTAAAAAAAAAGAAAGATCAATCACATTGTATACATAAGCACATAACTTTTGGAAATCTTACCCTGCAAAAGAGATCATAATTTCATAACATGGGATAAATCATGGCAATGAAATGTAATCACAATAATCATAAAATAAAACATGAAACATTGTGGCATAAACACATAATCATATAGAATCATTTCTTGTTAGTCAAGACTCATTGCCAAGACTATCTTAGTGGACAGAGTCCCTTTCTGAACCGAGTCACCCTCGTTTCAGTCCTGTTTCACTGAACCGGTATAACCTACCATTCCAGCCATGTCTATCTCATGAGATATAAAATCTTTACCCAATTCATTGGAGGGAGATATATGTCCCACCCATATCATAATGATACCATTCTTATGTGTGCCACAAAATCATAAATCATACGTCATTGCATAACCCATGTAATTCAAATGGGAATCTTAAACATCATGACATCATAAAACAATTCATATACGATAAAGTAATTCATAAAAATAATTCCATCACAACATAATCAAATCAATGTAATAATAGGGATAAAAACAGAACCCTTTATTATCTTAGATGGAAAATAATTTTGATAAAACACTTGAACTTCATTCTTGAGGAAAATATTCTTTCTACTTCAAAAACACTTTTCATTTCTTAACATGTCATAAAATTATAACTAAAAGAAGTTGATTAAAAATAAACTTGAAAACTTGTAAAAGAAGATTCTTGGAAATAATGTTTTAAAAATCCATTCATGTCGTATAAGTTAAAAAAACATTCTTCGTACTTTTGTCACAAAAGTCAAAAAGTACCTCGTACGAAAAACGACAAAAGATTCTTTTCATATCTTTTACTATAAACTCACCAAAGGGTAAAAATGGATTTAAACAATTGTAGGTGGATTGAAATAATACTACATATTGAGGAAACATGGATTTGGATGATAAAATACACCCCAGTAAATACCAAAGTACAAACAATCTCGGATAAAAATGAGATTGTGATATTTCCATTACCTTAGGTCCGACTTGCTTTGTAAGTGTCCGAACCTCCTGTATAATGATTTAAATAATGTTATTGACTTATTCCAGAATCATACTTATTTTTTTGATATCATATATGGTCATATTATTAGCTTCTTAGTAGTAATATTTCATTGCTACTTGTTATTCGGGTGTTTATAACTTTTTATTCTTATGCGTGTTTTGTCGAATAAATTCTTATTCTTTTTCTTTAGGTTATAGATACCTCATTTACAGAATGGTATTAGTGTAATATATATCATATTAATTCATTCAATTCATTTATATAATCATTATGAAATGAAGATCATGTAGAACGAGTCGCATCACATCATGGAGACGGTATTCCGTACGTACGCACGAGTGATGATATCGTTCCTATGATCGTGGAATTGTATTGGAGTGTATGTATACTATTTAAGAATCAGTATCACTTTATAATAGTCATATATAGTCATTATATACACCATTATACCCATCCAAGTAAGGTGGTGGTGGGATATAGATTACACCACGGCGTGGAGACGGTATTCCGTACGTACGCACGCGCGGTGATTTCTTTTTCCGTAGGATGGATAGATGGTGAAATAGGGTTGTTTAATACTTATAATAACATATCAGTATATGAGTGATACTGACGTTATTACTTCATAATGAAACAACCTAAGAAGAAGAAGTGGAAGAAGAAATAAAGATGAAAGAATCGGTAATGGGCTTTACCTCTTCTTTGAAGTGCTTCTTTGAGACCTCCTTTTAGGGCACTAAAATGGGTCTTTGAAGAAGACCAGAACCTCTAGGATGTCCCTAGGGAAGTGGAGAGGAGAAAGTGGCAGGGTTTGGCCGAGCTTTAAGGCTCAATGTGGTGTGAGGAAGAGGGGGAGGAGGTGACATTTTATAAGGGAGGAGAGGGGCACCTTTGGAATAACTAAAAATATTATTTTATTATAAAGTCAAGTTCGGATTTAAATAGCTCCAAATTGATATATTTCGAAGCTAAGGTGGGGATGGGTCTAAATAATCTCATCCAATAGAATTTAGAAAAGTATCGGTTCCTATTTTAACCTTATCATTTAGATTTAACATTAAGTTAAATAATTTTACTTTTACCATGTCTTCTTGTGTTCTTATACTATAAGGTTAATAAACATACTATAAGCAACCAAACGAACCCCAATTTGTTTATTATTATTATATATAACCTTATCTAAGTCATTTGGCCGAACCTTAGATTTTTAGGAATAAAATAACAATTACTAATATAATATTTTTTTTAAAAACTATTTTATGTCAATTTTGACACTATTTAGTAATTGATTTTTGTGAAAATCATAACAGAATTATTAGTTCAAAACAAGTTAATTAAATCAATACTATCATGTCATATTAACCTAGAAAATTATTTGGATTCATAAAAAGTCTCAAATTACATTTATTTGAGCATTTATAACATCAATTATGTTAACATTTCCTTAAAAGGGTAATTACTGCATCATCGTTCTGTCATAAATAAATTAATTTATTTAAAGTCTAAAAATTATAAATAAAATATCATTATGTAGGAAATCTTTGTATCTTTCTAATGAATATTTATAGTCGAATTTATCTTATGTATAACCCCATATTAAAAATGTTTTAGTTATTAAACTTTTATTTTAACTATTTTAACTATTCATTAAATAAAATAATATTAAATGTCATAATCTAATCCAAGTGGACCTAAATGGTCATATTATATTCATAAGGTTGTTTTTGGTCGAATTACACTTATCCAATAGAATTAGGACATGTGTTAGGGTAATAGTAATATCATATTTACCCTTAGTTACCCTATTTACTATTAACCGCGGTAAAAAAAGTAAAAAGTTACTATTCACCAAAAAATTATTTTTATCTCATTGAACCACATTTTAGTCCTTGATATTAACTGTGTGTCTCAGATTTTCGAAATTCCATTCACAGAAGCGGTAAAATTAAGTTTTATGCAAAATTCAGTTTTTAACCTACCACTTAGTGGTTTCACTATTCATCAAAAATTGAAAGTTTTCAGAAAAATACCAAAATTTCACCCTAGGCTAATTTCGGTATTCCGAATCCAAAAATGAAGTCCATTTTAAAAAATAAAATTTATAAAATTTCAAAAAGTTGTTATTACTATTCATAACGGCTAGTTTTAATAATATTTTAATAGCATGTCGTTGTTTAGTGAAACTCGGTATTGCGTACGACGCAAGCTATCGAGGAAGGTCGCGATTTCGTGTAAAGCAACCCAAGCAAGTGTTGTGTAGAAAAAGATTCCCTTGCTGATTTATATAACATAAAAGTCTCAGGTGTTACACCTAATATAGAGTGACTGTGTCTCAACTTATGTATTCCATAATTAGAGAAGATTAGTGGATTTAGGTACAAGTGAAACACTTTCGGAATATGCTCCTCGAAATTTACCTTAGTGGTGAAAAAGGTAAAATTATTGTGTTGTATCTTTGTATTTTAATGTTTGATTACTGATTGAATCCATCATACAGTTTTAACGATTTCTCACCAATGTGGGAACAAGATCCTTCATATTAAAAGAAATAGTTGACACCCTGATTCACCCCTCCCCTCTCAGGGTGTTCCAGGGTCCAAAATAATTAACCTTTAAAAAACATTATTATATAATTTTTGTCATATAAATTTATAAAATTCATCCTTATTACCATCCATGTGAAATATAAATGATAACTGAAACACATCGTATCGTGGATATGGTAGTCCATACTTATGCATGAGCGACATTATCTTTTCCCAAAAGATTGGATAGTAGGAAGGTAGACATGATATTATCATTATAGATGTATATTTATGTTGTTGAACTCATATGTAAACATTAAACCCATCAAAATACTCATCCATAAAATATGGTGATGAAAAGTAAATTGTATCACTACGTGGAGACGATAAGCCGTATATACGCATGATTAATACTTTAACATCTTGTTTGATGGGAAAGAGGGTGTATAATGGTGTTTTAACAATCCTAATAACACTTAAGAATATTAAGGATACAAAATTTATAATTTTATGATAAATATCATATATTTAGAGGAGGAAAATAAGATTAGAAAATTAAAGTGATCTATTAATGCGATTACAAATTCTTCGAAATGACTTATTTAGATCTTATCTAAAGGGATATAGTTCATGTATTTTGGGAATAAAAGTCCCTATATAATGTGTTTAGGGAAGTTTATAAGATAATTTTTTAGAGGATTATCGATCTAGAAGGCTCAAAGTGGTGTAATAAAGTGAGGGTGGAGGTTTCCTTTAATAATTTTTTATGGGGAACTTGTATAATTTCTCAAAATATCAAATTATAATAAATTGATTCTCACGAAAAATACCCATAAATATAAAAGGATTCTAAGATAAGGTGGTATAGAGTTGTAATACCATTAACTAATTAATTTTTTTAAAAGTTCAGGTGCAATTTCAAACCTTTTCATTTTGATTAACCCTTAGTTAAACAATTTTAATTTTAACTATGACAAAAAAATAAATATTAAAAGGTTGTATTTTTTAATTATAAGGAGAAAATTGGACCGTAATTGGTATCTACAATATCATAATAACAATGTATTTTTTTAAATTTTTATTATTTTCAAATAATTTAATAAAATATTATTTTGATAAAATATCATTATTATCAATTTGGGTAATTTTCATTTAACATAACATTAAATACATCAAGACAAAGGGTAAATCATAATATATTTATTTCAAAACACTTTAATATGTCACATAGATATATAAATTTTTTGGGTCACATTAAATCAATCAAATTTATCATGTTTAATATTTTTAATAACATTTATTAAGTTTTCTATTTAATGGAAAAATATTGCATTAGCGTTGATTAATAAATTAAGACCATTATATTATTATTTATAATTTTAAATAAATTTATATAAATAGAAAACATTATTTAGATCAAAATAGACACTTATATTCATTCATAACATACTTTTTTCTCTATATGGACCCATATTAATTATTAAAAATAAAGAGAGTAACATTGTGTATCTTTCTTTGATTTTAATAATATATAAGTCATTTTATTGAAAAAAAATTCATTAAATAACTCAATTTCAAACCATAGGTTTTAAGGGTCGAATTAAATTCATCAAATAAGAATTATAATGAAAAATTAAGGCCTTATCATTTGTTTTTAATCTAGATTAACCTAATTTACCCTTTATTGAGGAGATAAATGTTTCCACCATTACTATTCATATTGAAAAAAAATAAAAGGGACCTAATTAAAAAATATAAACCTCATGAATATAAATAAATAATTAATTTTATCTAATTAAATACCTATTAATTGTAGAAATTAATTTTAACATAAGTACCCATAATGTGATAAAAACATATTTTTAGGAAAAATTTATCATATGATTAGTAAGAAAAATTGAATGTCTAATAGATTTGATCATGTAAATAATATATAAATTTAATTAAAATCATTCAAAAATAAGGATAAATTTAATATATTTATGTAAAATATATTTCACATATAAAAACAATTTTTCATAAAAACATCACTTTTATTTTCAAATAATTATTATTTATATTGATAATCATTTGGTAAGTAATGAATTCAATTTATAAATATATAGACCATATATTTATCATAATTTTGTTATTACTATTCATACCCACCAATCCAATGACTATATGACAATGGAAATATAATATTATAATAACGTTTCATGGTCCATCTAAACTAGCTCTTACTTGAAATGCATGATTTTAATGAAATAAAATGATTTAAGTATAAACATTTCATAAAAATATTAGGGTGTTATATTATACCCCCATTAAAATGATTTTTAGCATTTAAATTCATCACATTGAAATAAATAGATATTGATACTTCTCCCTCTTCACATCATCAGGTTCCCACATAGCTTCCTAAAATTGGTTGTTTTGCTATAAAATTTACCAGGAGAATGATATTATTTCCTAGAACATTCTCTTCATTATCTATAATATCTACGAATTTTTATTTATAAGAGAGATATTTATTCAACAATGTGAACTCTATGTTTAGTACATGTGAAGGATTAGGTATGTACTTCCTTAGGAGAGATACATGGAATAGATCAAGAACTTGAGAGAGATTTAGCAGATGTTATAATCTATAAGATACCATCCTGATATGATCATGAATTTTAAAAAAGAAAAATATAACTATGGATCAACATTCCCTTCATTCCAAACCACAACACTCTCTTATAGGGAGATATTTGTATGAATACCTTATCACCCACTTCAAACTCTATATCATTTTGATGATTATAACATAATTTATTTTGACTCTAATATTGTCTTGTGTGTTGTTGAATGGAGCTGACCTTCTCAACCATTTTCTCTTCTTGATTATTCCCTTATAGATTTATTTCTCAAACTTCATTATAGCATGTTAGTGTCTTATACTCCTTACCCTAACGGGATTTATAAGGATCTATCTGAATTCTAGAGTGAAAGATATTTTTTTCTAAAATTTATACCAAAGGAAGTTGTTGAACCCAACCACCTTGAAAATCAATAGAGAAAATATCAACACGTATTCTGTAGTTTTAATGGTCCTCTCTGACTATCCATCTGTCTAAGGATGATCAGAAATTATGAAACTTCTCTATATCTAGTTCATGCTAAAGACTTTTACATAACATCATGGTAGACCTCCGATACCGATAAGATACATTGGAAAATGATACTCCATGAAATCTTAGAAATTTCTTCATATATATTCTAGCAATATGATCAAGTGAGAAGTATTCCCTAATAAAAAATGAAGTTTCCCGACTTCGTATGGTGATTGGGTGTAACCCATATATAATTATGTCCTTTAGATGTTTTGGGGACTTCAATGAAAAAATAAATTGTGATGTTTACCCATTTATATTCAGGTATGGTTAATGGTTGTAACATCCCAGTATACTTCTATCTCTCAGGCTAAAATTTCTAAAAAACCAAGCGCTGATAAACATACTATGCAATATATCTCTTTATGTCATCCTACCAGATTTTTTTTCAAGTATCTATATATCATTATACTTCCAGGGATGAATAGTGAATGATGAATTATGAGCCTAACCCAATAGATCCTTCTTGAAATATTGTATGTGAGGGTCCCATACACTATTCATAAACCTTATTATTTCATCATAGTCAAGGTTTAACACAGAAACAGTTCACACCTTCTATTATAGCTCTTCATCTTTCTTTGGTGCCTCTTTAATATTTACTTGTATAGATGTATGATTTTTTTGAGAAATATAAGATTTATTCCCTTTAGTTAATATTTATATATAAATCCTTTTTAAATCCTTAATTATTGAATTTTTTATCCTCATCATAGATAATATTACATGATCCTTTTGATTAAAAGCATCTTCTACCTTATTCAATTTCTAAGTGTGGTAATGTATTGAGAAGTCATAATCTATAATCAGCAATAACCATCTTCATTAGAATATGTTCATCTCTTTTTGAGTGAGAATATAATTTAATCTTTTTTTGATCAGTATGTATGTCACACCGTTCCCCAAAGAGGTAATACTTCCATATCTTTAATGAGAAAATTGCCATAGCTAACTCCAAATAATTATCTCAGTAGTTTTATTCTTGAAACTTCAATTGACATGATCCATAAGATATTAACATATCATTTTTCATGATAAAACATTCTAGTCCCATTATTAATGCATAATGATAAATCAAAAATATTTCTCTACTATGGGAAAGTGTGAGAATAGGTGCACTAACCAACCTTCTTTTCATATCCTTCTAATTCTCTTCACATTCATCCATCCATATGTGCTTAACTCATTTCAGAGTAGAATTGGTGATTGGATTAGACATTCAAGAGAATTATTTAATAAAATTTCTATAATATTTATCCAATAAAAGAAAAATGTAGATTTTAGTTACCATGGTCATTCTAGGTCATTTCGTAATAGGTTCCTTCTCTGAAGAATCTACTAATATTCCCTAAATTAAGATAATATGACCTAATTAAGAAACTATATTAACCCAAAATTCACACTTGGTAAATTATTCATAAAATTTATCCTTCCTCAAAGCCTTCAACAGAATCCTTAGGTGATCTTCATGATCTTCATTAATCTTTGAATATTTAAGAATATTGTCTATAAAGACTATCAAAACCGATAAAGGTAATATATAAAGACTCTATTCATTAAATACATTAAGATAGTTCTAGAATTAGTAAGGACAAAAGATGTCACTGCAAATTCATAGTGTCTATACCTTGTACACAATGTCATCCTGGGTATATCCCAATTCATTACCCTCAATTGATGATATCTAGAATAAAGATCAATATTAGAAACGAATTCATCCCTACATAGTTGATCAAATAAGTCATCAATATGGGGTAGATGATACTTTTTCTTGATAAGGATCTTTTTATGTTCTTAAAAATCAATGTAGAGTCACATTTATCTATCTTTATTCTTAAAAAAAAGAATAAGTTCACCCTAAGGTGGTTTACTTGAATGAATGAATCCATTCTCAATATTCTACTAGAGTTTCTTAATCAATTCCTATAAATTAGTTGGGTCTATTTTATTAGGAGTCTTTGAAATATGCATATAACAAGGTATGAGTCCAATTGAAACTCAACATAATGATTTGGGGGGAAACTAGTCAATTATTTTGAAATGAGATCAATAAACTCCTATACATGCGGTGTAAAGACCCAGAAATTTCATGGAATTTTACAAGAACACAGTTTCTGACGGCGCCTGATTCTGAGGCCTAGTGTGCCTGGAATCATTTACCGAAGTTTAGCTTGGGTACGTTCAGTGAACGAACGAGAGGGTTTTCCTAACATTTGAACCGGTGCTCGGAATCGAAATCTGAGGGCACCGATGGAATCGCAGCGCCGGTAATTTCTTAGGAACACCTTTTCCAGAGTTGTGTTTTCTCGAGGGTGGTTTTTAAATTTTGGGTTAAGTAAATGAATAAAATAAAGTGGGGCAACCAATTTATTTTATTTTAAGTTGTTTAACCTAAGCATTGTGGTTGATGTGGGACCCACTATATCCTACTCCACTAGGTAGGATATTTGTGGGGTGGGGCCCACAAGAGCCCTACCTTTTCAACTACCTCAACCCCTCATTAATCTCAGTAACGCACCCGCACCCCCCCCCCAATTAATGAAAGTCAACTCGTGCGTTTATTTAAATATTAAACGCCTCTATTAATTGGGCGGTTTAAACGTTGAAATTAATTAAATTAATTGTTGGATTCAATTTTGAATTTCTTCAAAACGTTTGGCGTGAGTAATAAAATAAGGTAACCCTTATTTTATTGATGTTTCTTAGGTTGTGCGGGATGATTTTGGAGAGAACGGCTCAAGGTCTTGGAGTTCTTCTTCCTCGACGAAGAACTCGAAGAACGCCGACCTCCGATGACGAATGACGGTGAGAGACACCTTCCTCGGAGATCGACGACCCGACGCTCATCCTTTCATTCCTCCTTTCCATGTCAAAGGATGGGAGACATCGTTCCTCCTCGGACGATCTTCGTCAACATGTGCGGAACGTTCTTCCGCGATGATCAATTCCGCGACGCCCCTTTCCGCAACAAACCTCGTTCGTCGACTAAGCTCGAGGTAGGGGGATTATTTCTTTTGTTCTTTATTACTTCCATCGCTGTTTATCGTCCTAATTTGAGCCGCCTGATATCGCAATAACGGGAGGAGGTCGAACCGCACAAACACGGCCGAACCTCCTCCCCCCTTGGTTGTTGATTTTGTTGCGGCACATGTAAGGCGGCGCGGTGCCGTTGCACCGCGCGGAAGCTATGAGTTTGGGCGAAGAAACGCGGCGCCGTCGCGCCGCGCCGTTGAAGTCGAACAAGGTCACGACACCATTGCACCACGCTAGAGAATCAAGAAAACACCACGGTTGGAGCGGGGCCGCGGCGGAGGTGCGCGGCGCCGTCGCATCGCGCCGAACGGAACAAGCCCGCCGCTTTGGGCTGCGGCGGAGTAGGGACCAGCGGCCAACTTCAGGCCACCGGTGTCGGAGCAGGGGGACTGGCCCGCGCTAGTCCTGTGGTGTAGCAGCCGGTCGGCCGGAGCGGGCTGGCCAGTCAGAGCAGGAACCGGGGGTTCGTAACCCCCGGCTGGCCGGACAGTAGTGCCCCCCCTCCCGCATGGGGGCCGTAGTTACGAAAGAAGGGGGGGAGCGCCTCCCCCCCCCCCCAAAACCGCTCAGCCATTTCGGTCGAGACATCTGGCCAGCAAACCGCACTGGCCGCACTAGCGTGGCTGGGCCTGACTGCGCCCTATTGGGCCGGACTCAAACCCGGGTCGGTTCGACCCGGTTCGGGCCGACCCAGGGGGTATCGGGCCGAGTCGGATCGGGCCCGAACCCCCATATTCGCGGACCTCTTATGGTATTTTGCCCATATATTGGTCTTCGGACCTTCGATTGATGCACCATCAACTGCGATGCAATCCTTGGATCGAGACGGTCGTTTCGGTATAATACACTCAAGGTTTCAGAAAACTTTGAGTACGGCCGGGTTGGTTCGGATACGAAACCAACCGAGCCCTCAGAGCAGAAACGGTTATATCATGAGCTCCAGACGTCCAATTGACGTTCCGTCAACTTTGTTGGATTCATATTGATGAGAAGGAACTTTTGGCATACTTCGGCTGAGTTTTGGTTGCAGATGGATAGTGGCCGGGTTGGATTGTACCTGAAATCCAACTAGGCCCCTGGAACGGAAAAGATGATAACTTTCAGACCAGACGTCTGTTTGAAGAACCGTCAGCGGCATTGGTGATCACATTGAGAAACAGTACCTATGAGCATACCCTATAATAGTTCAGGGTACATTTGAGATACGGCCAGGTTGGTTGGCATACGAAACCAACTGGGCCCCTGGGACGAAAAGGCTAATAAATCACAGACCGGGTGTCCGATAGACGTGCCGTCTGTTGCGTTGAGACCCCAATGATGAGGCAGTCCTTTGAGATACTTTATCATGGGACTTTGTGATACTTGGAGTATCGACCTCTAGCTCGTGGAGCTGACCCTCCCTGAGACGAGCGTATGGAGTATGGAGACCGTGTAGCCGGCTGAGACCTGACGACTGCTTGACCTACTCGACATGGAGTGAGTTGACTAGCCCAGTGGACGGAGAACTACTTTGTTTGGGTGCAGACCCATGGAGGACAGAGCACAATAGTGTTTGGGTGCAGACCCACGGTACTCGTCCGGAGAGTACCTCTGCAGGCTATTATGGGGGATGCACTACTGTGTTTGTGTGGCAGACCCCGGCGGGTAGCACTACTGTGTTTGTGTGGCTGACCCGCGATACTTGATAGGAGGAGTACCTCAGAAGTATTAGGTTAGTGAGCAGTACCTCAGATTCATGGCAGGATCACTGTATACTCCAGAGACGAGGCTCTTCAGCAGTTATGGTTTCGATAATGAAAATCTTGGTTTGAGCATAGTCTATGACCGTTGTGTTACCTCATGATTGAGATGGGTCACTTGATAACTTAGGTATATGTATGGGCATATATCTAAGTAGTGGTTATCCTTTGATTTCATAACCTTTGTATTTCCTCATGATTGAGATGGGTTACATGATAACTTAGGTATAAGTATGCGCTCATACCTAAGTAAGGGTTATTTGTAGTGATTCTACTTTGTGGTTATCCTTGTTGGATTTAGAGAGACCTTGAAGGTATCGGGGTCCCTACTGAGTATCATTATACTCACCCCTTCACGGGATATGCCCGCACCTCGTTGTGTTGGTTGCAGAGGACGGGCAATGCTAATGGAGGCCGAGTGTTCGAGGACTGGACAGTACCCGGAGGTGGACCACATGATGAGTCAGTATCTGGAGGTGGACTTCAAGACGAGACAACACTCAGAGGAGGTTGAAGGGAAAGAGCGTTGTGGAGGCTATCTGTACCTACCCTTCAGGTAGGATCTGTGGTGGACGATCCAGGAGCTGCACTATTTGTACCTACCCTTCAGGTAGGATCCCTGGTGGACGATCCATGAGCTGAGCTATCTGTACGTACCCTTCAGGTAGGATCTGAGGAGGATGACCCAGGAGCTGCTTCTGTTCTTCATGCTGTTGTCTTTTTCTGTTGTACTTTCATTCAGTTGTAGCTGTACTTTCTGTTGGGTTTGTATTCTAGCCCATTTACTTTTCAGAACTTCTTTTTTTACTTAGTGTTTTACTTCCTCTTGTACTCTGTGGTTTTTTTTACTTTTATAAAGGCAATGTTTTCCCAGTTATCAGGATTTACACCTTTGGTGCTAGTATAAAGCCCCTGGCCTATGGAAGGCGGGCTTGAGGTAGTCACGGCACGGGCCCCGAGGATGGGTCGTGTCAAATTGGTATCAGATGGAGGTTCTGTTCTACCGCAGAACTTATAACTATGATATTTTATTTCTATGAAGTGACAGTGTTAACAGTACCGAGTATGGTTTTCAGTTCAGGGACTCCAGTGTTGGTGTGGGCGGCCGACGCTTCCATAAACCAGGACCTTGACAACTGATTTCTGACTTTGTGCACAAAAACACTGATTGCGTGTGTGTTTTCAAAGGATTTCCCTTAAAACAGCTCAAACCAAGTCAGCTCACCAGGTATAAATCGTTTGACCGTGTCATGTATGTTCCATTCAGGATTCCTTTTCACGGACGACCAGCTAGAGCCCAGAGGGATGTGCGTACTGAAAGCCTGCCGAGCGATGAGGCTTCGGTACAGGGCCCTATTGTAGTTGAGGCACCAGCGAAGGCACCAGTGGTACTACCATACGTTGGGCTATCGATGCCACTAGCCCCATCAGTACGCGATGCACGCCGCTTGAGTGGACTGAACGAGTTCCAGTGCCAGAGGCCACCCAGGTTCTAGGGAGAGACGAACCCACAGGCGGCTGACAGTTGGCTAGAGGCTGTAGTGAGAGTCTTCAGGATAGTGGGGACGCCAGCAGATTTCATGGTGATCTTTGATGCCAGCCTTCTTCAGGAAGCATCAGGCAGGTGGTGGAGCCACTTGTTCCAGTTTTGCGATAGGATGACCTTCACATGTGGAGACTTCAAGACCCTATTCAGGTTGGAGTTTTTACCAATAGCTCTGTACCCTAAGCGTGTTTAGGAGCTGCTGCCTTTGCCGCATGTTTTCCCATCAGTAGCCGAGTCATCTGTAGGCAGCAGACAGATTATGCATAGGTCCAAGAGGACCAGACCAGCTGGTGGGCGACCTCGGGTTATAGGATCAGTAGTGCGAGGCACCCGGGGTGGAGTCAGAGCCAGGCGTTCCAGAAACGGACAGTGTTTCTCCTGCGGCAGGAAGGGTCACATGGCACGTGGTTGTCCGACTCCTCGCACAGTTGATCCACAGGCGTTGGAGGAGCCACCGGGATAGAAGCAGCGGCGGGTGCTTGAGCAACAGCTGAGCAGTGGACAAGGCAGTAGAGCTCTGCAAGCAGGTGGACAGGAGCGGAACTAGTGGATACCTTTTTGTTCTTGGTACATCTAGTTACATTTTGTTATTGTTGTTGTTGTGTCTTTGTACTATGAGCTGCTATAATAAAAGACACTTATCGTTGTGGTGTTTTCTTTCCTGTCCTTTTGATCAGTTGATACTGATAGGTTCTGGTTAAAAACTCTTGACTTGACCCTCACTTTGAATATTTCTACCGGAGGATACCTAGAGACCTCACACTAATGCCGATAGTGTGACTCGACCCTTGGAGGTGACAGTGACAGTTGGATCTCTTGGTAGTTACGTCGAGGCCTTAGGACGTCATCCATGGCATGAATACATCATTCATGTTAGGATTGACTGTATTAGGCAATGGGCGTGGTTCATCCGGGGGATGAGACCGAGTTTCATGTTTCGGCAAGGGAGAAATCTTAGAAGCTCTTTCCAATCGTAGGCAAGGAAGATGCAGATCATCCAGGAGCGGATGAAGACTGCACAGTGCAGTAAGAAACAAGAAAATCGGCACCAGTCTTAGATACTCGGGCGTGAAAAATGTTTCAATAAGAGGAAATGTCAAGAAAAGATGAATCTACAGAGCAGAAGACGTGGAAGCAGAGCTAGGAGAGCAGCATGGGGTGGTGTACTTTTTGACAAGTTACAATCACCTGCCTTTGTAGTCCCCGCCAGGCTCAGGGAGCTAGAGGGCAGGGGAAGAGAGTAGCTGCATGCAGTCAAGGAGTGTGACCCAATGGCTCTAAAAACCCCCCAGGTAGCACAGGATAAACTCATTCATAGGAGGGTGCGACCGATCACTCTTGAGTCAGTCAACCTTACCCTCGTGGTAGCGGGAGTTTTGAGTTTCAGTTTTAAACTGGAATTGGAGCCCTCTTAATTTCGAGAATCACAATCACGTCCTTATATGGGTCTCACCTTGATGAGGTTTATGGAGATGTGGCCAAGGCGGAAGGTTATCTCCGAGGTTCAGTGGACCTTTTCAGGTCCTCAGCAGGGTAGGCGAGGTGGCTTACCGCTTGACCCATCCACCTTAGTTGCACTAGGTGCAGGACGACTTCCACGTATCTCAACTGAGGAGATACGTGCTCGACCCTTCGCATATCATCAACCATGAGGAGCTGGATGTTGGCGATGAGGTGAATTTCATGGAGGTTTTAGTGGGGATCAAGGATTGATAGGAACAGATCCTATGAGGACATTCGATTCCTCGAGTGCGCTTTCACTGGCAGTACGAGAACCTCCAGGTGAGAACATGGGAGCGGAAGGCTCAAATACGGGCTCAGTACCATTTTTGAAACCCTAGTTTGTGTTAAAGCTTTATGAGGACGTAAAGCCTTCAGGTGGGAGTAATGTAAAGACCTGAAAATTTCAAGAAATTTTTTTTCTTAATTTCTTTGGAATTTTAAAAGAACGCAGTTTTTGACGGCACCTGATTCCGAGGCCCGGTGTGCCCAGAATCATTTACCGAAGTTTAGCTCAGGTACGTTCAGTGAACGAATGAGCGGGTATTCCTAACTTTTGAACCGGTGCTCGGAATCGAAATCTGAGGGCACTGATGGAATCGCAGCACCGGTAATTGCTTATAAACACCTTTTCCGGAGTTGTGTTTGCTCGGGTGTGGTTTTTAAATTTTGGGTTAAGTAAATGAATAAAATAATGTGGGGAAACCAATTTATTTTATTTTAAGTTGTTTAACCTAAGATAAGTGGATGAAATGGGACCCACTATATCCTACTCCACTAGGTAGGATATTTGTGGGGTGGGGCCCACAAGAGCCCTATCTTTTCAACTTCCTCAACCCCTCCTTAATTTCAGTAATGCACCCACACCCCCCCCCCCTCAATTAATGAAAGTCAACTCGTGCGTTTATTTAAATATTAAATGCCTCTATTAATTGGGCGGTTTAAACATTGCAATTAATTCAATTAATTGTTGGATTCAATTATGAATTTTTTAAAAATGTTTGGCGTGAGTAATAAAATAAGGTAACCCTTATTTTATTGATGTTGCTTTGGTTGTGCGGGAGGATTTTGGAGATAACGGCTCAAGGTATTGGAGTTATTCTTCCTCGACAAAGAACGTGAAGAACGCTGACCTCCGATGACGAATGATGGTGAGAGACACCTTCCGTGGAGATCGATGACCTGACGCTCATCCTTTCATTCCTCTTTTCCGTGTCAAAGGATGGGAGACACTGTTCCTCCTCGGATGATCTCCATCAACGTGTGCAGAACCTTCTTCCGAGATGATCAATTCCGCAATGTCCCCTTCCACAACAAACCTCATCCGTCGACTACGCTCGAGGTAGGAGGATTATTTATTTTGTTCCTGATTACTTCCATCACTATTTATCGTCCTTATTTGATCTTCCTGATATCGCAATAACGGGAGGAGGTCAGACCGCACGAACTCGGCCGACCCTCCTCCCCCCTTGGTTGTTGATTTTTTTTTGCGGCACGTGTAAGGCGGCGCAGTGTCGTTGCACCGTGTGGAAACTATGAGTTTGTGCAAAGAAACGTGGCGACGTCGCGCCGCGCCGTTGAACTCGAACAAGGTCGCAACACCGTTGCGCCACGCTGGAGAATAATGAAAACACCGCGGTCGGAGCGGGGCCACAGCAGAGGGGCGTGGCTCAGTCGCGCCGCACCAGACGGACCAAGGCTGCGGCTTTAGGTCGTGGCTTTAGGCCGCGGCGGAGCAGGGACCGGCGGCCAACTTCCGGCCGCCGGTGTCGGAGTAGGGGGACCGGCCCGCGCCAGTCCCATGGTGCAGCAGCCGGCCAGCCGGAGCGGGCCATCCGGTCAGAGGAGGAACCGGTGGTTCATAACCCATGGCTGGCCGGACAGTAGCGGCCCCCCCGCATGGCGGCCGCGGTTACGAAACTGGGGGGCAGCGCCTCCCCCCCCAAAACCGCTTGGCGGTTTCGGCTGGGACATCTAGCCAACGGACCATGCTGGCTGCGCCAACGCAGCTGGGCCGGGCCGCGCCCTATTGGGCCGGACCCCGACCCAGGTCAGGTCGCCCCGGTTAGGGCCGACCCAGGGGGTATCAGGCCGGGTCGGACCGGGCCCGAACCCCCTATTCGCGGACCTCTTACGGTCTTTTGCCCGTATCTTGGGCTGCGGACCTCCGATCGATGCACCGTCAGCTATGATTCGATCCTTGAATCGAGGCGGTCATTTATCTATATTACACTCAATGTTTCGGAGAACTTTGAGTTCGGCCGGGTGGGTTCGGAGACGAAACCAACCAGGCCCTCGGAGCGGAAACGCTTATATCTTGAGATCCGGACGTCCGATTGATGTGCCGTCGACTTTGTTAGATTCCTCTTGATGAGATAGATCTTTTGGAATACTTCGCCTGAGTTCTGGTTGTATTTGGATAGTGGCTGGGTTAGATTGTACCCAAAATCCAACCGGGCCCCTAGAACAGAAAAGCTGATAACATTCAGACCGAACGTCTGTTTGACGAACCGTCAAGAGCGTTGGTGATCACTTTGATAAATGGTCCCTATGAGCATACCCTATGAGAGTTCGGGGTACAGTTGAGATACGGCCGGATTGGTTCGTACATGAAACCAACTGGGCCCCTGGGACGAAAAGTCTAATAAATCACAGACCGGGCATCTGATTGACGCGTTGTCTGTTGCGTTGAGACCCCTATGATGAGGCAGTCCTTTTAGATACTTCTTCGTGGGACGTTGTGATACTTAGAGTATCGACCTGTAGCTCGTGGAGTGGACCCTCTCGGAGATGATCGTACGGAGTACGGAGACCGTGTAGCCGGTTGAGACCTAACGACTGCTTGACCGACTCGACTTGGAGTGAGTCGACTAGCCGAGTGGACAGATCAATACTTTGTTTGGGTGTAGACCCATGGCGGAGGGAGCACTACAGTGTTTGGGTGCTGACCCGTGGTACTCGTCCGGAGAGTACCTCTGCAGGCTATTAGGGGGGATGCACTACTGTGTTTGGGTGGCAGACCCCGGCGGGTAGCACTACTATGTTTGGGTGGCTGACCCACGGTACTCGACAGGAGGAGTACCTCAACAGTCTTAGGTTAGTGACTAGTACCTCGGAGTCGTGACAGGATCACTGTACACTCCAGAGATGGGGCTCTTTAGCAGTTATGGTTTCGATAATGAAAATCCTGTTTTGAGCTGAGTCTATGACCTTTGTGTTACCTCATGATTGAGATGGGTCACGTGATTAATTAGGTATATGTATGGGTATATATCTAAGTAGTGGTTATCCGTTGATTTCATAACCTTTTTGTTTCCACATGATTGAGATAGGTTACTTGATAACTTAGGTATAAGTATGGTCTTATACCTCGGTAAGGGTAATGTGTTGTGATTCAACTTTGTGGTTATCCTTGTTGGATTTAGAGAGACCTTGAGGGTCTCGGGGTCCTTACTGAGTATCGTTATACTCACCCCTGCACGGGCTATGCCCGCACCTCGTTGTGTTGGTTGCAAACGATAGGCAGTGCTGATGGAGGCCGAGTGTTCAAGGACTGGATGGTACCCAGAGGTGGACCACACGACGAGTCAGTATCCTGAGGTGGACTTCAAAATGAGACGACCCTCGGAGGAGGTTGACGGGAATGAACGTTGTGGAGGCTATCTGTACCTACCCTTCAGGTAGGATCCGTGGTGGACGATCTAGGAGATGCGCTATCTGTACCTACCCTTCAGGTACGATCCATGGTGGATGATCCAGGAGCTGCACTATCTATACCTACCCTTCAGGTAGGATCCAAGGAGGACGACCCAGGAGCCACTTTCGTTCTTCCTGATGTTGTCTTTTTCTGTTGTACTTTCGTTCATTTGTAGTTGTACTTTCTGTTGGGTTTGTATTCTGGCCCATTTACTTTTCAGGACTTCTTTTTTTTACATAGTGTTTTACTTCCGCTTATACTATGTGGGGTTTTGTTTACTTTTATAAAGGAAATTCCTTCCTAGTTATCGGGATTTACGCCTTTGGTTCTAGTCTCCAGCCCCTGGCCTGTGGAAGGCGGGCTTGGGGTAGTCACGACACGGGCCCCGAGGACGGGTCGTGACAATAAATTTATCCTTAATGCTAAGTTTCTCCCAATTATATGAGATATATGACCTCCATGTGATTCATGTAGGATCAAAATGAATATGTAGATTGCTCAATTACAAGAGGGGGATAAATTTTAGGCTTAAAAACAATCGTTTTTATCCTTTATAAAATCTATATTTAACAAATTTAAACAAGATGGATTCAAAAACTTATAAGTACAAGAATAAGAAGTTATAATAAAGTTATACATTCTAACTGTAACATAAAAAAATAGAAATATAACAAACTTATAAAATAAAAAATTAACAATGAATTTTTAACACGAAAAAAAGAGTATCCAACAACCTTGGAAAAAAGTCCCTTGATTTAGTATTTTAAGAAAGTATGTCTTACCCAAACCAGGGTAAGCCCTCAATAAGAATATCGAAATATGTCTTGATATCCCTTTATTCCCTCAATATCTAGGCTGATTAGTACCTCTGTATTCCTATCCCTATAATCCCTCGATTGTACACATCAAGAATCAAAGTCACACTAAGCAGGTTGAACAAGTTGTTCTTTATATTGAACTAGTTGTTCACTGTATTCATACAAGGAAGGTTTGAGAAAATCTCTCGCAGAGTATCATCACATCCAACACTTCTCAACATGGGTTGAACTCTTCAAATGGATGAGGATATTTATAGGAAAATATCCTAATGGCCATCTCCTCCACCAATAATCATATTTTTTTTCTTAATTTTCAGAGGGACCTATACACATGTCACTCAACCAACAGGAAGTTAAAAATAGATTGTATGACTTTGTTTCACGTAATAAAACATGAGAAACATTGTCATGATTAAGAAACATTAATATGTATGAAAAACATTTTTAATTTTAAGAAACTTATGTATAATAAGATTTGATAAAATTGTAATAATATGTTAAGAAATAAAAGTATCTTAAAAAAATATTAATAATCATATTATAGGAATATTAGAAATTAGAGTCCGAAAATATGTACAATCAGATTTTGAAATAATAGAGAATCGAAATCAGAAGTACCATGAATTCAGAATCTGATTTATGAAGAAATTAGAGTCCGATTTATGAAGAAACCATGGTCTAATTTTAGAAGAAGTCAGAGTCATATTTCAAAAAAAATAAAAGTATGATTTTAGGAGAAATAGGAGTTGGATTTAAAAAGAAATTAGAGTATGATTTTAGGAGAAATCATTGTCTGATTTCCGAACAAATCGGAGTATGATTTCTTGAGAATTTGGTGTCTGATATTAGAATAAATCAGAGTCATATATCAAAAGAAATCAAAGTCGGATTTCAAAATAAATTGGTGTCTAATTTTAGGAGAAATCAGAGTATGGTTTTAGAAGAAATCAGATTCTGATTTCCAAAGAAATTGGAGTATGATTTAAGAAGAAATTTGATTCTGATTTCTAGAGAAATCAGAGTCACGTTTCTGGGGAAATCTAACTCTAAGAAACTGTAAAGTTATGAGTTAGATAAGGATCCTATTTTTGACTTAATAAAAACATAGTTAGTCTTGGTTTAAGAAAAAACTGGATAAAATAATAAAAACCATAGTTAAAGTTAAAAAACATTTTTTGAGAAAGTAAATTTCCTTAAGAAAATTTTTCTTATCAAAATATAATTTTCCTTTGGAAAATGTGTCTGTGATTTTGAAAACATAAAGGAATGAAAAATTCATAAGGAAACTTATTTACTCAAAAATATCCCCCTTTTTGGGAAGCACAAACAAATTTTCTTAAAAGAATATAAAGGATTGAGTTTTTCATTTTTAAACTAAAAATAAAAACTTATCTCCCTTTGTTTATGGTCCATGATGAATAAAAATAACTCCCCATTAATTTTAGAAATACCTAAGGTTTATATTCTTATCTTTACTGGAGAAATTACTCTTTCTTACTTAAGAATATCTTCTTTAAGTAATATCCCCCTTACTTAAGTAATATATTTATTAATATTATACTCTATCATTATTTTCTCCCCCTTTGTGATTTTTAAAAAGGAATGGAGGGAAAGAAAAAAAAGTGTACCTGAAAGTATAGGAATATACAAGACAAAACAATGAAAAGATAAAAATTTTTATTAAGATGAGAAAATTGTTTACAAAGAAAATACAACAAAAGATCAGATTTTAAGAAAAAAATCATTCGTCCTTATTTTTCTATTTTAGAATTATCTTTTTCAAAGTTTCCTTCAGCTCTTCCAACACTTTATGATCATATTATAAGTTCTTGATCAATTGTTACTGATCCTAATTTTTCTTTTCAAGAACATTGATTCGGTCTTTTTGAGACTTAATAATTTCATTTTGATAATTTATCACTTCTTATTTCCCTTGGAACATTTAATCCATTTATTCCCCGAGTTCCCTATACCTTTTCAAATTTAAAGTAATAGAATTCAGCTTTCCATTTAGGTCTTTATCCTTTTGGTTCCGGGAAGCATGCTCTTGATTTAGCTTCTCTAAAAGACTTTTTGAAAAGTTATTTATTATGTCATCAGACTTATCAAATGCAACCTTGACTGAATCATTGAAATCATCCATAATTTTCAAATCACCAATCACTGACTTATACCACTTAGTTATCTCTTTGAAAGATCTCTTATGAGTACCATAACCGATTTGAAAAGTCTTAAAATAAGATTCAAGTTTTATAAACTTTTACATGAGAATGCTTGTTGAATCTGACTTCAGATTTGTTGTTTTTTTTATGTAATTGGCACTTGGAATCTATACATGGATATAAGGGAATGGTATTTCCTAGATTCTTCATGGACTGAACAACAAAATCATATCCTAAAGAAGATGAAGATTCTGAAACAGATTCCTCTGTTGACGAGGGAACTTTATCTTTTTCATCTTCTTTTCCATTAGATGTTCCAAAAAAATTCCTTCTTGGATTTTTTAAAATTAGCTTTCTTTTGTGAATCAACAACAACTTTCTTATCTTTCTCAAGTTTAGAGATTTCTTTCTCAACATTTTAAGTCTCATGCTCACTATCATAAATTTGGACTATTCAATCATCATCATCAACTTCTTTATCAGGAAATTTTTCAATAATTTCCTTATCATCATCATGATGAATAAAATCATTTTGATTACATCATCACTTTCCTCTTCCACTTCTTCTTCTTGATTCACTTTTTCTTCTTCAACAATGGGTTCTAGAATCGAAATAACATTATTTCTCTTATCTCCACCTGAAGTTTCAATTTGAACAGACTCTTGTGAGAAATATTTTGGTACCTAACCTTGTTTTGACGCCTTCTCTCTATAACTAAGAAAATCATGAAAAAATCTCATCTTTTGACATCTTCTTCTTTACAATATTCTCTTTATCTTTCTTCTCAAATTATTCAGCTACTTGAATCTTTAATTCCTTATCCTATGCAAGGTATTACCCAAAAAATGAATCTCCTTCTTTATTTTTATTCTTTTTCTCTATTAATTTAACAAAAATTTCATTAAAAAAGGTTTTATCTATTATTTAGATTAGGTGGAGAAGATACTAACTCAGGTACTGATACTTTCTCTTTTAGTTTCGGTTCTTCTTCTTTTCTTTTCATTGGAGTTTTCTTGGAACTTTCACATACTTCACATTTCTTACTGCCATCTTAATCATCATTATCAGGAATTTCAAATAACTTTCCTATCTTAATACTAAAATCATTCGTTATCCTTAAAAGAGTATCATCACATAACAACAATATCTTAAAAACTCTGGCATATGAGATGCAAGGAATATTGAAAAATTCTAAACACAAAACAATAATATTCGACAAGATCGCAGGGTACATGATGATCTAAGACTTGATGGTTTTATTATTTTTATAACTAATGGTCCAAATAATATACGTGATGATATTTATTTTTTTTAGATTCAATAAGAAATCCATCATGAAGATATCACATTTTTGCAGGGAATCATTGTCTCCGTTTCTCAGAATCAGAAAACCATGCATCCATAGAGATAACAATATATAATTGGTTGGAAGATGAGTAATCTTCATTAAATTTACTCATTTTAGTCCAAGACACTCAATTTCCTTAAACTTATCAAAAGATCTTTCCTTGTCTGGTAATTTTTGTTTGAAAAAAATTCCCTCACCTTTATAGGGAATATCTAGGATACTAGCAGCCTTGTTGAAAGACAAATAATAAGTCATTGCATAAGTCTTGAAAGAAAATATTTCTCTTCCTCCTTGTTTATAAAAATGAAATGTACCATAGAATTCTACAAAAAGACCAGGATATAAAAGATCCTAATTCTTTTTTTGGCTACGCAAAGACTTTCCCAGCTATTTTTATTTTTTATTTTTGAGATCATAGAATCATACTTCACTGAGAAATTTGGGTTCACCAACATTTCTTTGTAAATTATCCAATCCTTGAGTTCCTTGATTGAGGAAATCAGAGTCTATGAGGAAACTTCCATAGATAGTCATATCTTAAGGAAATATAGATAATTGAATGATGAATTTTAAGAGTGGTAACACATCTGTTCAAAAGAACTGAGATAACCAATCTGGGATGCGAAATAGGGGGCTTTTATATAGGGTTCACATTTATGGTTCATATCGAATCAATCCAATGTTTGATATTCACCTGATCTGATCTAACAGTTGATATTAATTATGAATAAGGATTTATAGGTTCCTATCTTTTGCGTTTTTAAGGAAAAAATATGATTTACGTAAAATTCAAATTTTAAGGAAAGTGAATCCGATAAGGTTTTTGTAAAACAAGATTTTATATACCAGAAAACAAAAATTTAAATTACAATGATATATGTAAGGAAAAGTACCTTTTAGATTACTTTTAATGATTTTTTAGTGTTGATAAGGATCTTCTTTAGGAACTTAGGTTACAAAAATTTTATTAAGGAAATAAATAACATTTTATGTTTCAAAAAAATTTATGTTCCAAAAAATGTTGAAAAAGGAGAAATAAAAGATATAAACATATGTTCCCCCCTATGAAAAGGAATAACATAATGTAAGGAGATATTTTTAAAAAGAATTTAATTTGGATGATTACCTTATGGTTATCATTCTTGAATTTTGTTTAATGTATTCAAATCTATTAGAGGCTAAATATTTGGTAAAAATGTCATCATGTTAGTCTTGTGTTCCGATAAATTGTAAAATAATATCTATTTTAATTGAGTGATCCCTAATAATGTGATGCCTAATATCTATGTAATTTTTATGAGAGTTATTTTCATAGTTTTGTCTTAGGTAAATGGAACAAGTATTTTCACATATTATTTTTTTAAAGGTTATTCCATAGTTTGTGAGTGTGTGTTTCATCCATAATACTTGAGAACAAAAACTTCTAGCTGCTACATATCCAGCTTCAGTAGTGGAAGGTGCTATAGAGTATTGCTCCATGCATGACCAAGAAACTAATGAATATCCTAATAAATGAAAAGTTCTGGATAAACTTTTTCTATCCATTCTACATCCCCCAAAGTCATCATTCCATAAAAATTTTAAAATAAAATCAGTTCTAGAATAATAGAAAATTTCTAAATACATGGTAACCTTTATATAGAGAAAAAATCTTTTTACTGCTTTTAAATGGGAATATTTTGGATTATATTGATATCTTTCATAAAAGCACACTAAAAACATTAAGACTGAATGAATAAATGTTAAGTGTAATAAACTTCTTATCATACCTCTAAAAGATGTTAAATCTACGGTTTTCCTAGAATCAACAAGATCAAGAGTGTTTGAGGCATATATTAGAGTACATATACTTTTAGTTTTTTTATATCCATACTTTTTAATAATATCTTTAATAAATATTTATTGAGATATATAGGTTCCTTCTAGTTTTTGAGAAATTTGAAAACCAAGAAAAAAATTTAACTGACCCATCATTCTCATTTCAAACTCAGATTTCATAAGCTTCACAAATGAATCAGTTATGGATTTCTGAGTTGATCTGAATATAATGTCATCAACCTAAATTTGAAAAATCAAAACATTTTTCTTATCTTTATATATAAAAAGGGTTGGATCATCCATTCACTTAACATAATCGATTTATAATAAAAATCCTTAATGTTTGTCATACCAAGCTCCAGGGACTTGTTTAAGTCCATATAAATATTTGGTATGTTTGAGAACATGTTCATAATGTATTGTGTCTTCAAAAACAGAAGGTTGTTCAACATAACATTCCACTTGAACATATCCATTAAGGAAATCACATTTCAAATCTAGTTGAAAAAGTTTGAAATTAAAGAATGCTGCAAAGGCTAGTAGAATACGAATAGATTCATTTCTAGCTTTTGGATAGTAGGATTATTCATAGTCTATTCCTTCTTGTTGATTATATCCTTTAGAAAATAATATTTCTTTATTTCTGGAAATGATTCCTTTTTCACCACATTTTTTTTTTCTGAAGATCCATTTTACTCTAATTACAGAAGTTTCTTTAGGACTTTCAACCAGGTTTCAGACTTTTTTCCATTCAAAATAATTTAGTTAATCTTTCATAGCTTTAATCCAATCATCATCACCTAATGCTTCATCAGTGATTTTAGGTTCTACTTGCGAATGAAATGATAGATGTTCTACTTCATTTCTTAAAGAAATTATAGTCCTTATAGTTTGATTTATGTCTCCAATGATACTACCACTAGGATTATTTTTAAGAAACAGTTGATTTGGGTTTTTTAAAACCTGTTCATCAACATAAGGTATAAAATATTATATGGTTAATACTTCATAAAAATATTCTTGAGTAGTCTACTTATAATAAGAATCTTCTATCAAGGGATGATAATAAGTTTTTGAAAACACATTTGACGATATAGGATGGGGTTGTTAAAAAATAAAAGGGTCAGTTTCATGAAATTTAACATGTACCGTTTCTTCAAGAGTACTAGTTAAAAAAAACTCTATAAGACATAGAAGTTGTGGAATATCCTAAGAAAATTTCTTCATCATATTTATGTGAAAATTTATATAAGTTATCTCTATTATTCACAGTGAATACATTGTATCCAAATACATTCCAGCAAGAAACTTTATGTTTTCTTCCAGTCCAAAATTCATAAGGTGTTTTATTGATAAAAGGTCTAATTAAAACTCGATTTATAGTTTAACAAGCAGTACTAACAGCTTCAAACCAAAAAATTTTAGAAATAGAATATTCACTCAATATGGTCTTAGTTATATCTTGAATAATTTGGTTTCTTCGTTCAACAACACCATTTTTTGAGGAGTTCTTGGAGTTGAGAAGTTATAAGTAATGTCCTTGCTACTACAATAGTTGAAAAATCTGAATTTTCAAATTCTCCCCCATGATCACTTTGAATAGTTCTAAATGGATGGTTTTTCTCATTTCTAACTTTGTCTAAAAAAATTTAAAAAAAGAAAAGGTTCTAGATTTATTTTCTCGAAAATATACCCATGAAAATCTAGTTTAATCCTCAACTAAAACAAATACATAGTATTTTCCTCCAATACATCCAGTTTGTGTTGGATCAAAAAGATCTATACGCACTAGCTGTAATGAATTAGAAGTTGAGACTTAAATTATTGATTTAAATCTTAACTTATGTTTCATTCCATATTAACAAGGATCACAAAATTTTCAAGAATCAAATATAAGATCTGGTAGATACTTAACAAGTATTTTTTGAGAGTTTTCATAGGTTCCTAAGGTTACAATGTCCTAGTCTTCTATTCCATAACCAAGATTGATCTTCCATTTCACTATGTCAAGGTAGGTCTCAGCTCGTAAGGTCTTCTATGTTAAGTTTATAAACATTCTCATCCCAATGGGAAGAGAGAATAAACTCTTCCTTGGAATTGTGTACCAAGAATTTATCATTCCTAAAATTCACAAGGAAACCTTCATCACATAATTGGATTATGGTTATAAGGTTATTCTTAAGAACTTTAACAAATAAAACATTTTAAATTAAAGCTTTTCCAATAATAAAAATCTTACCTACACCAACAATTTATCCTTAAGCATTATCTCTGAATGTTACATTTCCACCTTTCATCTTGATAATATTTTCAAATGAGTTTTTATTGCCATTCATGTTCTAAGAACTTCCCATTTTCATGTATCATGTTTTTTTGTTGGTACATCCTTTGTTTTCCTAAAAAATAAAAAAGTTAGACTTTTGGAATCCAAACTAGTTTGTATCCAAAATTGATAGAAATAAAAATGTTTGGTATCCACATTTTCTTAGAAAAATATGATTTATAAAAACCTAATGACTGGGTTTTATTTAAAGAAATTTTTTTCTCCCAATATCCACCACATTGAAACTTGGTGCAAAAATGATCACTTTGGGGAACAAAATAGTAATTATTAAAAACTGGTTTTGAATGAGAATAACCAAATCTAGAACAATTCATATATAGATGAAGTTGTGAATACATTTGATCAAATTTCTTCCTTCCAAAAGAAAATTTTGATAAAAGTTTATTTAGGGAAAATATTTTATATTTTGTTCTAATGACTAAATTATTATCCTCATAGTCATTAGTTTTAGATTTTTTGTTAGTATCTATAACATTTATCTTAGAAATAACATTATCAAGATCCTTGGAAAGTTTATCATTCTCAAAATTAAGTTCCTTATGGTTTTTGGAAATATTTTCAAAATGAATGGTTTTTTGATAAAGTTATTTTGAAATATATGATACTTCTTTTGTTAAAATAACTAAAATTCTCCTTATCATGTTTATTTTTTATCTTACAATTTTCATTCTCATGTAACTTGGAAAATGTAGATACTTTTTCAAAATAAGGTAAAGTATTATCTTCTTCTGAGGAAGATTATTCATCCAAATATTCATAATATTCTTCATTATTATGATTTTAATTTAAAGAAATATTGTTTAAGGATTAATTAGTATTTACCTTAGTGATGAGACATTGATTTTTAGTAGGAATTATGGCTATAAGACAAATATTATTCTATCCAGAAGATTCATCTAAATAATCACTACAACTAGAAATCCAGGTTTCATTAACTTTATGTTCTTTCTTAGACTTAGACTTATAATACTTCTTCTTGTTTCATTCTAAATGTATATACTTTATTTCTTTCTATTTGATCATAGGACTATTTGGTCTGATATGACCTGCTCTCTTCCATTCATAACAAGTCACACATGAATCTTTCTAATCCTTTCTATATTTCTTCTCATACCTATATTGGAAATCTTTCTTTCCCAAAATCTTGTTCATGATTCGAGCAAGATTGGAAATCTCATTCTCATGATGATCACTTTCACTTGATTCAGATATAATAATATCATTCATAGCTTTTGATATTGTATCTTTTTCATGAGTTTTGGAATTCATATGATTTTATGTTGTAGTAAAAGAAAAAATTCCATTACCATTATTTTTATTGTTGATCTCAGAATCACACTTCATTCTAGGTTATTAATAAAGAAGATTCCCATATAAATCATCAAGGGTGATGTTAGATACTTCCTTATTTTCATCAATAGTTGTCCTTTTATATTATCACTCATTGGTAATGATATAGATTATCTTTTCCATAAGAATGTCATCATCAAAACCTTTCTCAACCATAGACTGAAGGCTGATGACGATAGTAAAAAATCTTTGTTGCACTTTGAAAACTGGTTCTGCATAAGGAAACATAAAACCATGATATTCATCTCTCAACATAACTCTTCTTATTTATATCACATTGGATGTTCTAAAATATGTAACTTCATGTTTCATGCATATTATATTGGTATCTTCACATGAAGAAATATGACTATATATATTCCTAGTCATAGAACATAATAATGTATTTCATACCTTTTAATTAAGTTGATATTCTTGTTTCTCTTGGATTATGAAGGTTCTAACTTCCTTTTATGGTATCCTGTAATCTCTAGTGACCATTAAAAAGTTTTCTACTCCAGTGTTATAACAAAGGTCTTCATTCGGTCTCTCCAATATTCATAGTCATTGCCATCAAAGATTGTTGGTCTGGTAGGATTTATATTTTCTATAGAACCAATGTTCATTCCCTCCATATCATAAGAAAATAAAAAATATTTTTTCCACTAAAAGCATTAGTAGAAGTAGTTTATAAACAAAGACAATATTTAAGATAAACTTGAGAAAGTAAATATAGGAAATAAAAGTTGAGCAATAAAACTTATATGTAAATATTAATATTTCAGAGACCTTCTCTGATACCAATTGTAGGAACAAAATGACTACGTAGATTTCTCAATTACTATAGGGGTGAATTTTTTGTTAAAAAAATTCATTTTTATCCTTAAGAAAATATAGGTTTAACAAAGTTAAACAAGATGGATTCACAAACCATTTTTATTTCTTAACTAAGAAACTAAAATGATTTGGATATGATAAAATGGATCTGATAAAGAAACTTAAGACATGTTTACTTAGGGAATGGTTCTACCTTAAAGTGTATAGAATCTTATTTATATTAGAGTAAGTAAAAGTATAAGAATGTATAATAATGTTATACTTTCTAACTATAATTTAAAAACAATGGAAATATAAAAAACTTGTAAAAGGATTAAGTAACAATGAATATCTTAACCCAAGGACAAGGGTATCTAACAACCTTGGATAAGGGCCCATTGATTTATCCTTTCATGAAATTCTATCTTACCCACATCAATGTAACCCCTTGATAACAATATCAGAATATGTCTTGTTATCCCCGTAATCCCATGATCTCTAAGATGATCGACACCTTTGCCTTTCTATCCACAGAATCTCTTGATTGTACATTGAAAAAATAAAAGGTGCACTAAGTAGGTTGACCAATTTCTTATTTAGATTGAACAAGTTGTTCACAAAATTCTCATAAGGTGGGTTTGAGCAAATCTCTCACAGAGTATCATCACATCTAGCACTTCACAACATGTGTCAAACTCTTCAATTGGATGTGGTATTTATAGGCAAAAATCCTAACGGTCATCTCCTCCTCCAACGGTCATATTTTCGTTAAATTTTCGAGGGACTTGTACATGTGTCACTCATCCAATAGTTTATTAAAAAATATTGTACAACATCTATAAGGCCCCAACCTTAAACATTACTTAAACTTGAGTTATTACAAGATTACACCTTGAGAATCCTTTCAGGATTAGAGTTTTAGAGAATTAGATCATAAAACATGCATTACATTCCACATTTAAACAATGTTGTTACATAAAAGATAGTATTCATTTTTCCCATCAACAGAAACATATTCAAAATAAAACATGAATTCTTTCTTGACACTTCCTTGACACTATCATAATATCATTTATCTTTCCCTTGACCTGTTAAAAACATTTCAAAAACTTGGGATGAGCATAAAAAGCACATTAAGGGATATAAAAATATGGAAAGGAAACATGGGTACATATATACATAAGAATGAAATCATACTTTACCCATAAAACATAAGCACTTTAACATACCTCATCAAATCATGAATAAATCATATAAATCATAAGACATAAAGGTAACTTGAGGCATTCATATCATTCTTACGTAGGGAGTAACCCTCTTGGTTACGTTTGGAATACCCATCACAATATGTTCCCTAAATCTCTTCGGAGAAACCTTAAATTGTAACTCCTTCGTGTTACCCAATGCATTGGAGAGCTATATCGGGCTCACCTGCCCTTAGTTTATCATGGAACCACCCGTCTTCATAAACAATGCCAAAGAACCATAACATAATCGTATCACATAAAACATGCATAAAGTAAACATAACATTTCCACATTTCAATCACAAGATATCAATACAACACATTGGTATAATAAAAAAATGATGAAAACCATTTTCAATACCAAAATAAATGAAAATTAAAACCTGGTATTTATTTTTCATTAAAAAAAAGGTATGGCTTGTAGAGGAAACCGAAACTCAAATAATGGTCACGGCGGCGGAGAAGTCATTGTCACCGCATACATACGAAAAAAACATTCCCTTTTGTCGTTTCTTAAAATTCTTCGTATAAAGAAAATATTACTTTTGAATAAAAGTAAAACTCAAAGGGGTTTAGACACCGTATAAAAGAAAGTTGTGTATAAAACAAAATATGCCTCAACGAAAGGAGATTGAGACAGATTCCCTTACCTCGGGTCCGACTTGACTCAATCGTTCTTTAACCTCCAGAATAATAAACTTGAGTTAATTTATACTTTCTTAAGAACCTTTTTCAAATTCATTATTCCTTTTATATCACTTATTACCATGTCATGAACACTATGTAATTATTTAAGTTAATAACGGTCATTTTATCGATCAATGGTACTTGAGTTAAAAATAAACTCTTTATAATTACAAGTTTTTCATGTATCCATTATATTCTGAGTTATACTCATGATGTATATATCATATATATTATATATATCCAGTATATACATTCATTTATAATATTACATAACGTTTAGAGGTAAGAAATGAAATGCACCATTCATGGAGACGGTAAGCCGTACGTACGCATTAACGCTACTTTAATTTCTATTTCATATTTTATGGAATGGAATCATAATGATATAAAGGTATATTATAATTCCATTATGATATAATATATAATATCATTAATTACATCCTTTATACGTCCCAGATATGGCATTAACGAATCAAATCACTTTGAGGGGGCGACAGTCCGCTCTTCCTAAAATGAAGATATCGCATTTACCCATAATGGAAACCATAAAGGTATGCCATAAATGAAAAATATAGAAGCTTAAGTAAAACATAAAAATATTATATATCATATATAAATATCGTGTCATCTTAATGTCCACCTTTGAAGATGTTAAAAGAATATTTGACAATCATCGTTTCGTGAGGCAGAAATTCGCCATCCACGGAAACAGTATGTTCTTTAACCATTAGATGTAGGTGTGTGTAATTGTAGCTCAAATACTTCTTATAACAACATCCTATCATACTGAAGATATTGGTTTTGTTACAATTTAAATGAATAAAGAGATTTTATGGGGTTGGAGAAGCAAAATAAAACATAAGAACACAAGAGAAGACACTACCTTTAAATCGGGTAACTCTTTTTGATTTGAGCTCAAAGGCTTCCTTGGGAAGACTTCTGCCCAAAGTGAGGCTTCTAAGAGTTAGAGAGGGATTTGGAGAGACAAAATGGGAAGGGTTTGGCCGAGACAAAGGCTTTTGAAGTGTGGGTAAGGTGTTAGAGGTGGGGGCCTTTTATAAGAGGAGATGAGGGGCACTCTTGGAAAGTTAAGAAAAGATACTTTGTTATAAAATGATTTTCCGATAAAAAAGGTCCCACAATTATAAATTTATAGGATAAGGTGATAAGGGTTACAATTCCAACCATCCAATAGGTTTTTGACAAGTGTAGGTCTTAGATTTTGCATTATATTTTCATTTTATTTAAATCGTTAAATAATGAGGTAATCACTGCATCATCATCATTAAGTCATAAATAATTTAATTTATTTAATGTCTAAAAATTATAAAAAAAATCATGATGTAGAAAATATTTTTAGATTTTTAATGAATGTTTATAGTCAAAAATATGACTTGTATAAACCCATTTAAAAATCGTTTTAGTAAAATAACTAATGTTTGTGTCATTTTTACTTTTACTTTAAATAAAAGGCATTAATGTCTTTATCTTACCCATGTGGCTCCATGGGGTCCAAAAAATCGACCCATGGGTTGTCTTTGTCGGCCATGACACATCCAATAAGGGTAGGACATGTGTCTAGGTCATTTCATATTATTAAAACATTATTCTTACCTTAAATTACACTAATTACCTCTAATCGCGATTAAAAACTTAAAAGTTACTATTCACCAAAAAATTATTTTAATCCCATTTAACCACATTTTAATTTTTAATAACAACCATGTATGTCGGATTTTTGAAATTCAAAACACAGATGTGGTAAAATTTCATTTAAACAAAAAATCAGTTTTTTAAGTACCACTTAGTGGTTTCACTATTCATCAAAAATTGAAGTTTTTTAGAAAAATACCAAAACATCACCGTAAGATATATTTGATATTACGAATTCAAAAATGATGTATATTTTACAAAATTAAAAACATATTAGTTACATTAATTAATTTAATAATTAATTCCCACTGTCAGAGAAAATAGCATGTTTTTATGAAACAATAAGTATCAAAAGGTTGAAACTAGTTTAAGTCCAAAATCAAAGTGAAATTAATTACAATGACCACCATTGGATTAAATGGTAAAAATATATTCTAATTTCACTTTAAAACCAATTAAAAAGATAATATAATCATATAAACAAATTAGATTAAAAAGAGGTTTTGAATTAAAATACAACATTTTTCACTATTCATTAAAAAATGAACTTTATCTGAAAAATACCGTAAATTTACCCAATGTAAATTTCAATGTCCCAATCATAAAGAATAAGTTTATTTTGACAACTATAGTTTATAAAATTGTCAAAATATGGATTTAAATTGGTTTGTCATCAAAAGGTAGTAAAACAATCTTTTAAAAATATTAGTCTATTCCATGCTTAAGATTGGATTTATTCTCATTTTAAGTCTCTAAAACACTATATAATTCATTAATAGACATAGATAAAAATATATATTATTCATTACTTACTTGGGATGTTACATCCTTCACCCTTTAGAAAATTTCATCCCCGCAATTTATTTACTTATCGAATAAGTGGGGGCATTTAGCCCTCATTGCATTTTCAGATTCCCATGTTGCCTCTTCAATCATGTGGTTTTTCCACAAAACCTTTACCTGATAAATCACCTTATTCCATAACACTTGCTCCCTGTGGTCAAGAGTCTGGACCGGTTGTTCCTCATAAGATAGGTTCTCTTCCAGCTGAACTACCTCTGGACTCAAAACATGAGATGGATCTGGCATATACTTTCTCAACATCGAAACATGAAAAACATTGTGTATCTGAGATAAACTCGGAGGTAAAGCCACTTGGTAAGAAACTGATCCAACTCTCTCCAGAATTTCATATGGTCCAATGAACCTTGGACTCAGCTTTCCTTTCTTACCAAATCGCATCACACTTTTCCATGGTGAGACTTTGAGAAAAACATGATCACCTACCTCAAAATATAGATCCTTCCTTCGGTTATCCGCATAACTCTTCTGCCTGCTCTGAGCTGTTCTCATGTGTTTCTGTATCAGCTGAACTTTTTCTACCATCTCTTCTACCAATTCTGGTCCCATCAGCTTCCTTTCACCCACTTTATCCCAGAAAGCTGGAGTTCGACACCGCTTCTCATATAACGCCTCAAATAGTTCGATATGTATACTGGAATGAAAACTGTTATTATATGAAAATTCAACCAAAGAAAGATGTTGGTCCCAACTTCCCTAATAATGCATCAAACAATCATGTAGCATATCTTCTAATGTCTGAATTTTTCGTTCTGACTTCCCATCTGATTGAGGATGAAAAGCTGTACTAAAATTTAATTCAGTACCCAACGACATCTGAAGGCCTTTCCAAAAGTTAGAAGTAAACTTGGGATCACGATCAGATAAAATGGAGAGAGGAACTCCATGTAACATGACTATCTCTTTAAGATAAAAATGAGAAAGTTTATCTAGGGAAAAAGTATCTTGTATAGCAAGGAAATGATCAGATTTAGTCAAGTGATCAACAATATCCCAGATTGCATTATTACCTCGAGGTGTCTTCGGCAATCCCACAACGAAGTCCGTGGATATATTCTCCCATTTCCACTCTGGCACTGGTAAAGGCTGAAGCATCCCTTTTGGTAACTGCCGCTCTGCTTTAACCTATTGACAAGTCAAACATGTCATAGTAAAATCAGCAATATCTCTTTTCATTCCATCCCACCAGTAATACTCCCGCAGATCTCTGTACATCTTAGTACTACCAGGATGAACTGAAAACTGAGAACTATGAGCTTCACATAATAACTCTCTCTTCAACTGTGAATCACAAGGCACACACAATCTATTCCCTAATATTAAAACACAATCATTATCAATGTTGAATTCTGGTAACTTACCTTTCTGAACCAGCTCTACCTTTTTCTGCCACTCACTGTCTTGCTTCTGTGCTTGCTTGATTCTGTCTGATAGAGAGGATTTCACTGATTCATGAAACAAAGTATAATAACATCCTGCACCAACAACTTCTATGACAAATTTCATCAAATTCTTAACCAAAGGATCACGTTACAAATGCAACATTGCTAATGAAGCATTACTTTTTCGACTCAATGCATCAGCCACATTATTTTCTTTTCTCGGATGGTAATGAATTGTACAATCATAATCCTTGATTAATTCTAGCCATATCTTCTGTCTCATGTTCAATTCTTTCTAAGTGAATATATACTTTAAACTTTTGTGATCGGTATATATTTCACACTTTACTCCATAAAAATGATGCCTCCAAATTTTTAAAGTGAAAACAACAGCAGATAATTCCAAATCATGTGTAGGGTAATTTACCTCATGAGTTTTCCACTATCGGGAAGCATAAGAAATTACCTGATCATTCTGCATTAGGAGACAACCAAGTCCTTTCAATGAAACATCACTGTAGATAACAAACTCACCATTCCTAGAAGGTAGAGCCAAAACTGGAGCATTCACCAATCTTCTTTTCAGTTCCTGAAAACAATGATCACATTCTTTTGTCCAAATAAACTTAACAGCCTTCCGAGTTAGCTTAGTCATTGGACTAGATAACCATGAAAAAATTCTAACAAAAATTCGATAATAGCCTTCCAAACCAAGGATGGTATGAATCTCTGTTACATTTGTGGGTCTTGTCTATTCTTCAACAACCTTTGTTTTTGCAGGATCAAAGGTTATCCTATCATTAGAAACAATGTGACCAATGAAAGAAATTTGTTGCAACCAAAACTCACACTTTCTGAATTTACCATACAATTTCTTTTCTTTTAAGGTTTGAAAAGTAACCCTTAAATGTCTTTCATGATCCTCTTTACTTTTAGAAAACATCAAAATATCATTAATAAACACAACCACCATTTATCACCTGATTCAACTAAGCCATCAGTGCAGTAAACTGCTCAATTCTGATTCTGACCGTCTCTGGTTTCTGATTCGAAAGGCTATTATACTTTGTATTCCTTCCTAGAAAATCTTCTCTGTTTCCTCTATGGAAAACCATTCTTATCATAGAAATATCTTAGGTGAAGCAACATGGTAATCCTAAAATGCTATATCATTTCAATTTGACCATAAAAAAATATTTTTGGATATTCATTTAATGGAATTCTAACTCCTAAAGTTATCTAAACCGACCTCTGATACCAACTATAAGGCCCCAGCCTTAAACATTACTTTATCTTGAGTTATTACAAGATTACACCTTGAGGATCTTTTCAGGTTTAGAGTTTTAGAGAATTATATCATAAAACATTCATTACATTCCACATTTAAACAAAGTGGTTACATAAAAGATAGTATTCATTTTTTCCCATGAACGGAAACATATTCAAAATAAAACATGGATTCTTTCTTGACACTTCCTTGACACTATCATCATATCATGTACATTTCCCTTGACCTGTGAAAAACATTTCAAAAACATGGGATGAGCATAAAAAGATTAGTAAGGGATATAAAAATATGGAAAGGAAACATGGGTACATATATACATAATAATGAAATCATACTTTGCCCATAAAACATAAGCACTTTAAAATACCTCATATAATCATGAATAAATCATTGAAATCATAAGACATAAAGGCAACTTGAGGCATTCATAACATTATTATGTTGGGAGTAACCCTCTTGGTTACATTTGGAATACCCATCACAGTATATTCCCTAAATATCTTCGGGGAAACCATAACATTTAACTCCTTCACGTAACCCAATGCATTTAAGAGCTATATCACGCTCACCTGCCCTTAGTTTATCACAGAACCACCCTTCTTCATAAACAATGCCCAAGAACCATAACATAATCATATCACATAAAACATGCATAAAGGAAACATAAAATTTCCATATTTCAATCACAAGATATCAATACAACACATTGGTATAATAAAAACATGATGAAAACCATTCTCAATACCAAAATAAAAGAAAAGTAAAACTTGGTATTTATTTTTTATTTAGAAAAAAGTTATGGCTTGTGAAGGAATCCAAAACTCAAATAATGGTCACGGCGGTGGAGAAGTCGTTGTCTCTGCATACGTACGATAAAAAAAAATCCCTTTTGTCATTTAGTAAAACACTCCATATAAAAAAAATATTCCTTTTGGATAAACATAAATGTAAAAGGGGTTTAAACACCATATAAAAGAAAGTTGTGTATAAAACAAAATATTCCTCAACGAAAGGAGATTGAAACAAATTCCCTTACCTTGGGTTCGAATTGACTCGATCGTTCTTTAAACACCTAAATAATAAACATGAGTTAATTTCTACTTTCTTAAGAACCTTTTTCAAGTTCATTATTCCTTTTATATCACTTATTACCATGTCATGAACACTATGTAATTATTTGAGTTAATAACGGCTATTTTATCGATCATTGGTACTTGAGTCAAAAATAAACTCTTTATAATTACAAGTTGTTCATGTATCCATTATATTCAGAGTTATACACATGATTTATATATCATATATATTATATATATCCAGTATATACATTCATTTATAATATTACATAATGTTTAGAGGTAAGAAATGAAATGCACCGTTCATGGAGACGGTAAGCCGTACGTACGCATGAACGCTACTTTCATTTCTATTTCGTATTTTTTGGAATGGAATCATAATGATATAAAGGTATATTATAATTCAATTATGATATCATATAAAATATCATTAATTACATCCTTTATACGTCCCACATATGGAATTAACAAATCAAATCCCTTTGAGGGGGCGGTAGTCCTCACTTCCTAAAATGAAGATATCGCGTTTACCCATAATGAAAACCATAAAGGTATTCCATAAATAAAAAATACATAATCTTAAGTAAAACATAAAAATATTATATATCATATATACATATAGTGTCATCTTAATGGACACCTTTTATGGTGTTAAAATATTATTGAACAATCATCATTTCGTGAGGCAGATATTCACCATCCACGGAAATAGTATGTTCTTTAACCATTAGATGTAGGTGTGTGTAAGTGTAGCTCAAATAATTATTATAACAAAATCCTAGAATATGGAAGATACTTGTTTTTTTACAAAAGAAATGAATAAATAGAGTTTAGGGGGTTGGAGAAGCAAAATAAAACACAAGAACACAAGAGAAGACAATACCTTTAAATCGGGTAACTCTTTTTGATTTGAGCTCAAAGGCTTCCTTGAGAAGACTTCTGCCCAATGTGAGGCTTCTAAGAGTTATAGAGGGATGTTGAGAGACAAAATGGGCAGGGTTTGTCTGAGCCAAAGGCTTTGGAAGTGTGGGTAAGGTGGTAGAGGTGGGGGCCTTTTATAAGAGGAGAGGAGGGGTACTCTTGGAAAGTTTAGAGACGATACTTTGTTATAAAATGATTCTGGGATAAAAAAGGACCCACAATTATAAATTTCGAGTATAAGGTGATAAGGGTTCGAAATCCACCCATCCAATAGGTTTTTGACAAGTGTAGGTATTAGATTTTACATTATATTTTCATTTTATTTAAATCGTTAAATAATGAGGTAATCGCTGCATCATCATAATGTCATAAATTAATTAATTTATTTAAGGTATAAAAATTATAAAAAAAATATCATGATGTAGGAAATATTTTTATCTTTCTAATGAATATTTATAGTTAAAAATATTACTTGTATAACCCCACTTAAAAATAATTTTAGTAAAACAACTCATGTTTGTGTCAATTTTACTTTTACTTTAAATAAAAGGAATTAATGTCTTTATCTTACCAAAGTGGCTTCATGGGGTCCCAAAAATAGACCCATGGGTTGTCTTTTTATTCCATGACACATCCAATAAGGGTAGGACATGTGTCTAGGTCATTTCATATTATTAAAACATTATTCTTACCTTAAATTACACTAATTACCTCTAATCGTGATTAAAAACATATGAGTTACTATTCACCAAAAAAATTATTTTAATCCCATTGAACCACGTTTTACTTCTTAATGAAAACCATGTATGTTGGATTTTTTAAATTCAAAACACAGAGGTGGTAAAATTTCATTTAAACGAAAAATCAGTTTTTTAAGTACCACTTAGTGGTTTAACTATTCATCAAAAATTGATGTTTTTCAGAAAAATACCAAAACTTCACCCTAAGCTATATTTGATATTCCAAATTCAAAAATGATGTCTATTTTACAAAATTCAAAACATATTAGTTACATTTATTAATTTAATAATTAATTCCTGTTGTCAGAGCAAATAGCGTGTTTTTATGAAATAATAAGTATCAAAAGGTTGACACTACTTTAAGTCAAAAATCAAAGTGAAATTAATTCCAATGACCACCATTGGATTAAATGGTAAAAATTTATTCTAATTTCTCTTTAAAACCAATTAAAAAGATAATATAATCATATAAACAAATTAGATTAAAAACAGGTTTTGAATTAAAATACAACATTTTTCACTATTCATTAAAAAAATGAACATTATCGGAAAAATACCAAAAATTTATCCAAAGTAAATTTCAATGTCCCAATCAGAAAGAATAAGTTTATTTTGAAAAATATAGCTTATAAAATTTTCAAAAGATAGATTTAAAAATGGGTTTTCATCAAAAGGCAGTAAAACAATCTTTTAAAAATATTAGTGTATTCCATGCTTAAGATTGGATTTATTCTCCTTTTAAGCCTCTAAAACACTATGTAATTCATTAATAGACATAGATAAAAATATCTATTATTCATTACTTACTTGGGATGTTACATCCTTCCCCCTTTAGAAAATTGTGTCCCCGCAATTTATTTACTTATCGAATAAGTGGGGGTATTTAGCCCTCATTGCATTTTCAGATTCCCATGTTGCCTCTTCAATCATGTGGTTTTTTCACAAAACCTTTACCTGATAAATCACCTTATTCCGTAACACTTGCTCTCTGTGGTCAAGAATCTAGACCGGTTGTTCCTCATAAGATAGGTTCTCTTCTAGCTGAACTACCTATGGACTTAAAACATGAGATGGATCTGGCATATAATTTCTCAACATCGAAACATGAAAAACATTGTGTACCTGAGATAAACTCGAAGATAAAGCCACTCGGTAAGCAACTGATCCAACTCTCTCTAGAATTTAATATGGTCCAAAGAACCTTGGACTCATCTTTCCTTACTTACCAAATCGCATCTCACTTTTCCATGGTGAGACTTTGAGAAAAACATGATCACCTACCTCAAAAGATAGATCCTTCCTTCGGTTTTCCGCATAACTCTTCTGCCTGCTCTGAGCTATTCTCATGTGTTTCTGTATCATCTGAACTTTTTCTACCATATCTTCTACCAATTATGGTCCCATCAGCTTCCTTTCACCCACTTCATCCCAGAAAGCTGGAGTTCGACACCGCTTCCCATATAATTTCTCAAATGGTGCCATCTGTATACTGAAATTAAAACTGCTATTATATGAAAATTCAACCAAAGAAAGATGTTGGTCCCAACTTCCCTGATAATACATCAAACAAGCACGTAGCATATCTTCCAATGTCTGAATTATTCGTTCTGACTGCCCATCTGATAGAGGATGAAAAGTTGTACTAAAATTTAATTCAGTACCCAACGACATCTGAAGGCCTTTCCAAAAGTTATAAGTAAACATGGGATCACGATTAAATACAGTGGAGAGAGGACCTCCATGTAACCTGACTATCCCTTTAAGATACAAATGAGAAAGTTGATCTAGGGAAAAAGTATCCCATATAGAAAGGAAATGAGCAGATTTAGTCAAGCGATCAACAATAAACCAAATTGCATTATTACCTCGAGGTGTCTTCAGCAATCCCACAATGAAGTCCATGGATATATTCTCCAATTTCCACTCTGGCACTGGTAAAGGCTGAAGCATCCCTTTCGGAAACTGCCACTCTACTTTAACCTATTGACAAGTCAAACACTTCACAGTAAAATCTGCAATATCTCTTTTCATTCCATCCCACCAGTAATACTCCCACAGATCTCTGTACATCTTAGTACTACCAGAATGAACTGAAAACGGAGAACTATGAGCTTCACATAACAACTCTCTCTTCAACTTTGAATCACAAGGCACACAAAATCTATTCCCAAATCTCAAAACACAATCATTATCAATGTTGAATTCTGGAAACTTGCCTTTTTGAACCAGCTCTACCTTTTTCTGCAACTCACTGTCTTGCTTCTGTGCTTGCTTGATTCTGTCTGATAGAGAAGATTTCCCTGATACCTGAAACAAAACAGAAGAACATCCTACACCAACAACTTCTATGCCAAATTTCATCAAATCCTTAACCAAAGGATCACGTTCCAAATGCAACATTTCTAATGAAACATTATTTTTTTGACTCAAAGCATCAGCCACTTTATTTTCTTTTCCCGGATGGTAATGAATTGTACAATCATAATCCTTGATTAATTCTAGCCATCTATTCTATCTCATGTTCAATTCTTTCGGAGTGAATATATGCTTTAAACTTTTGTGAACGGTATATATTTCACACTTTACTCCATACAAATGATGCCTCCAAATTTTTAAAGCGAAATCAATAGCAGCTAATTCCAAATCATGTGATGGGTAATTTACCTCATGAGTTTTCAACTGTCGGGAAGCATAAGCAATTACCTGATCATTCTGCATTAGGACACAACAAATTTCTTTCAATGAAGCATCACTGTAGATAACAAAATCACCATTCCTGGAAGGTAGTGCCAAAACTGGAGCATTCACCAATGTTGTTTTCAGTTCCTGAAAACAATGATCACATTCTTTTGTCCAGATAAACATAACACCCTTCCGAGTTAGCTTAGTCATTGGACTAGATAACCGTGAAAAATTTCTAACAAAACTTCGGTAATAGCCTGCCAAACCAAGGATGGTACGAATATCTGTTACATTTGTGGGTCTTGTCCATTCTTTAACAACCTTTGTTTTTGCAGGATCAACGGTTATCCCATCTTTAGAAACAATGTGACCAAGGAAAGAAATTTGTTGCAACCAAAAATCTCATGTGATCAATTTCCCATACAATTTCTTTTCTTTTAAAGTTTGAAAAATAACCCTTAAATGTCTTTCATGCTCCTCTTTACTTGTAGAAAACACCAAAATATCATCAATAAGCACAACCACCATTTATCACCTGATTCAACTGAGCCATCAGTGCAGTAAACTGCTATATTCTGATTCCGAACATATCTGGTTGCTGATTCGAAAGGCTATTATACTCTGTATGCCTTCCTAGAAAAGCTTCTCTGTTTCCTCTATGGAAAACCATTATTTTCACCGAAATATCTTAGGCGAAGCAACATGGTAATCTTCAAATGCTATATCATTTCAATTTGACCATAAAAAATATTTTTGGATAATCATTTAATAGAATTCTAACTCCTAAAGTTATCTAAACTGACCTCTGATACCAACTATAAGGCCCCAGCCTTAAACATTACTTAATCTTGAGTTATTACAAGATTACACCTTGTGGATCTTTTCAGGTTTAGAGTTTTAGAGAATTAGATCATAAAACATGCATTAAATTCCACATTTAAACAAAGTGGTTACATAAAAGATAGTATTCATTTTTCCCATCAATGGAAACATATTCAAAATAAAACATGGATTCTTTCTTGACACTTCCTTGACACTATCATTATATCATGTACCTTTCCCTTGACCTGTGAAAAACATTTCAAAAACTTGGGATGAGCATAAAAAGATCAGTAAGGGATATAAAAATATGGAAAGGAAACATGGGTACATATATAAATAAGAATGAAATCATACTTTACCCATAAAACATAAGCACTTTAACATACCTCATCAAATCATTAATAAATCATGGAAATCATAAGACATAATGGTAACTTGAGGCATTCATAACATTCTTACGTAGGTAGTAACCCTCTTGGTTACGTTTGGAATACCCATCATAGTATATTCCTTAAATTTATTTGGAGAAACCTTAACGTTTAACTCCTTTGTGTTACCAAATGCATTGGAGATCTATATCGGGCTCACCTGCCCTTAGTTTATCACGGAACCACCCGTCTTCATAAACAATGCCCAAGAACCATAACATTATCGTATCACATAAAACATGCATAAAGGAAACATAACATTTCTACATTTCAATCAAAACATATCAATACAACACATTGGTATAATAAAAACATGATGAAAACCATTTTCAATACCAAAATAAAAGAAAAGTAAAACATGGTATTTATTTTTCATTTAAAAAAAAGATATGGCTTGTAGAGGAAGCCGGAACTCAAATAATGGTCATGGCTGTAGAGAAATCATTGTTGCCTCATATGTACGACAAGAACATTCCCTTTTGTCATTTAGTAAAATGATTCATATAAAAAAATATTCCTTTTGGATAAACATAAAATTAAAAGCGGTTTATACACCATATAAAAGAAAGTTGTGTATAAAACAAAATATGCCTCAACGAAAGGAGATTGAGACAAATTCCCTTACCTCGGGTCCGACTTGACTCGATTGTTCTTTAACCTCCTGAATAATAAACTTGAGTTAATTTCTACTTGATTAAGAACCTTTTTCATGTTCATTATTCCTTTTACATCACTTATTACCATGTCATGAACACTATGTAATTATTTAAGTTAATAACGGTCATTTTATCGATCATTGGTACTTGAGTCAAAAATAAACTCTTTATAATTACAATTTGTTCATGTATCCATTATATTCAGAGTTATAATCATGATTTAGATATCATATATATTATATATATCCAGTATATACATGCATTTATAATATTACATAACGTTTAGAGGTAAGAAATGAAATGCACCGTTCATGGAGACGGTAAGCCGTACGTACGCATGAACGCTACTTTCATTTCTATTTAGTATTTTATGGAATGGAATCATAATGATATAAAGGTATATTATAATTCCATTATGATATCATATATAATATCATTAATTTCATCCTTTATATGTCCCACATATGGCATTAACGAATCAAATCACTTTGAGGGGACTGTAGTCCGCACTTCCTCAAATGAAGATATCGCGTTTACCCATAATGGAAACCATAAAGGTATGCCATAAATGAAAAATACAGAATCTAAAGTAAAACATAAAAATGTTATATATCATATATAATTATAGGGTCATATTAATGGCCGCCTTGGAAGGTGTTAAAAGAATATTGAACAATCATCGTTTCGTGAGGCAAAATTCACCATCCACGGAAACAGTATGTTCTTTAACCATTAGATGTAGGTGTGTGTACGTGTAGCTCGAATACTTATTATAACAACATCCTAGCATATGGAAGATACTGGTGTTATTTCAAAAGAAATGAATAAAGAGAGTGTAGGGGGTTGGAGAAGCAAAATAAAACATAAGAACACAAGAGAAGACACTACCTTTAAATCGGGTAACTCTTTTTGATTTGAGCTCAAAGGATTCCTTGGGAAGACTTATGCCCAAAGTGAGGGTTCTAAGAGTAAGAGAGGGATTTGGAGAGAAAAAATGGGCAGGGTTTGGCCGAGAAAAAGGCTTTGGAAGTGTGGGTAAGGTGGTAGAGGTGTGGGCCTTTTATAATAGGAGAAGAGGGGCACTCTTGGAAAGTTAAGAAAAGATACTTTGTTATAAAATGATTTTCAGATAAAAAAGGTACCAAAATTATAAATTTCTAGGATAAGGTGATAAGGGTTCGAAATCCACCCATCCAATTGGTTTTTGACAAGTGTAGGTCTTATATTTTACATTATATTTTCATTTTATTTAAATCGTTAAATATAGAGGTAATCGCTGTATCATCATTATGTCATAAATAATTAAATTTATTTAATGTCTAAAAATTATAAAAAAACTATCATGATGTAGGAAATATTTTTATCTTTCTAATGAATATTTATAGTAAAAAATATGACTTGTATAACCCCATTTAGAAATGGTTTTAGTAAAACAACTCATGTTTGTGTCATTTTTACTTTTACTTTAAATAAAAGGCATTAATGTCTTTGTCTTACTCAAGTGGCTCCATGGGGTCGCGGAAATCAACCCATGAGTTGTATTTGTCGACCATGACACATCCAATAAGGGTAGGACATGTTTCTAGGTCATTTCATATTATTAAAACATTATCCGTACCTTAAATTACACTAATTACCTCTAATCGCGATTAAAAACTTAAAAGTTACTATTCACCAAAAAATTATTTTAATCCCATTGAACCACATTTTACTTCTTAATGAAAACCATTTATGTCGGATTTTTGAAATTCAAAACACATAGGTGGAAAAATTTCATTTAAACGAAAAATCAATTTTTTAAGTACCACTTAGTGGTTTTACTATTCATCAAAAATTGAAGTTTTTCAGAAAAATACCAAAACTTCACCCTAAGCTATATTTGATATTCGGAATTAAAAAATGATGTCTATTTTAAAAAATGCAAAACATATTAGTTACATTAATTAATTTAATAATTAATTCCCGTTGTCATAGCAAATAGCGTGTTTTTATGAAACAATAAGTATCAAAAGATTGACACTAGTTTAAGTCCAATTTCAAATTGAAATTAATTCCAATGACCACCATTAAATTAAATTGTAAATATATATTATAATTTCACTTTAAAACCAATTAATAAGATAATATAATCATATAAAAAAGTTAGATTAAAAAGAGGTTTTGAATTAAAATACAACATTTTTCACTATTCATTAAAAAATGAACTTTATCGGAAAAATACCAAAAATTTTACCCAAAGTAAATTTCAAGGTCCCAATCATAAAGAATAAGTTTATTTTGACAAATATAGCTTATAAAATTGTCAAAAGATAGATTTAAAAATGGTTTTCCCTCAAAAGGCAATAAAACAATCTTTTAAAAATATTAATGTATTCCATGCTTAAGATTGGATTTATTCTCATTTTAAGCCTCTAAAACACTATCTAATTCATTAATATACATAGATAAAAATATCTATTATTCATTAATTACCTGGGATGTTACAACATCGTTTCATATAAGAAATATTGAGAAACATTATAATTCTTCAGAAACATTAATAAATAAGAAAAACATTTTTATGTTTAATAAACATAAGTATAATAATATTCGATAAACTTGGAACAATATGTTTTTAATGAAAAGTAACTTTAAAAAATATGAATAATCGTATTCTAGGAATATTAGAAATCAGAGTCTAAAAATATGGATAATTGGATTCTGAAATAATAGAGAATTGGATTCAGATTTCATAAGAAATCAGAGTCTTATTTCAATAGAAATTAGAGTTTTATTTTAGAAGAAATTGGCATCTGATTTCAAAAGAAATCAGAGTCTGATTTTAAGAGAAATCAGAGTCTGATTTTAGAAGAAATCAGAGTATGATTTCAGAAGAAATCAGTGATCGATTTCAAAATAAATTGGAGTTTTATTTCAGAAGAAATAATTTTCGCGTTTCAGGAGAAATCAGAGTCTGATTTTAGAAGAAATTAGAGTCTGATTTCTAGAGAAATCAAAGTCCAAATTCTGAGGAAATTAGAATCTAAGGAATTGTAAGGTTCTGAGTTATATTAGGATCAAATTTTTGACTTATGAAAAATATAGTTAGTCTTGGATTAGAAAAACATTAGATAAGGCAAATAAAACCATAGGTAAAGTCAAAACAGTTTTTAGAGAAACTAAATTTCATTAAGAGAATATTTCTTAGAGAAAGCTAATTTTCCTAAAAAAATGTCTTTGTGATTTTCAAAACATAAAGGAATGGAAAAGTCTTAAAGAAACTATTTGACTCAACATTGAAATTAAGACCCATATGATGAAAAAAAATTCAACTGGAAGTTCATATTCATCCTCCCATTTATAAATGATTATAGGTTCATTTAGAATATGAAATTTACCTACAATTCCTTAGAAATTGATATGGTATCCATGTAGAGAAAACCAATCTATTCCAAACATCATATCAAATTCAACAAAATATAAAATCACCAGATATATTTGAAGAAATTTCCCACAAACACCAATTAGAGAAGTTATTTAGAGTTTAGTTGTGATAATTGTTCCATTATGAATTTTCATCGCTAACTAAACATCTAATTTTGGAGGAGATACAAACAAACCCATAATAAATTCATTATAAATAAAAGAGTTAGTGGATATAGAAACAAATAAGATATTATTTGATCAAGATTGGATGATAAGTGTACCTTTCACCACATCATTCTCATAACTCACCTCAATAGTCGTGATCGCATGATATTTCCCTTTGTCTTTGGTCTTAAGAGGTTGTTGAAGCGGATAATAAAAAATCTTTATATTTATGCACTGATTGGGATAATTTCCACACTCTTTCACTTGAAGCATTGGGGAATGAGTGGTTAATTAGTTGGAGTCTTCTTTTCCTCTATTTTATTTACTTACATATTCATTTACTTTTGATATTTATGTGATTTATGATCCTTGTTTCCATATTTTAAATAGCCCCTAGTTCCATGCAAACACTTACCTTGATATTTCTTTCCACATTTCTAGCATGTAGATGGCTAGAAATTCATTCCAGCATATGATTCATTAAAGTTTTCATCATGCATGATCATTATTTTCGTATCAAAACCATGGTAATTATGGGAATCTTCAATTTTAATTTCTACTATGAGTTCACATTGAATGATTTCTTCATATATGGCATCCCAGATTTTTATTACATAACATTAACAGAGGATCTTAAAAGTCTAGTGTCTCGGAAATCAAAAACATAATACATGAAAACAACCTAAAAAATTCTTATAACCCACTTTTAAGGCTTAATAATAGGTCCATACTATCTAAAATTGATGCATCTCATAACCTAGAGACATACATTAAAGGAAAGGGTGAGCAGAAGGCCCATTAAGGGTAAACAAGGTAATCAATTTACTAGTGATATGAATAAGAACTAGATAAAAAAACATAAATAAATGAGAAATGGATGTATAGGAATATCATAATGAAAATAAATAGAAACATAACTTCAATATGTGTCTACACACTTAATTTATACATTTATGAACATATCACCAAGGTTTATCCCCAAGGTGTCATAAAATTTACCACGGTTATTCACCAAGGTATCATGAAACTCGTCATCTCTAGAGTTTAAATTCTTTACCCAATGCATTAAAGCGCTATCAGGGTGTACACTTAATATTTCTTTATTTTCACGTGAGTCACATATATCATAATCAAATATTTCATAAATAACCCATATAGAATAAAAGAATGGGGTTTTTTTCAAAATCATGACGTTTTAAAAGTTCTTAAAAACATGATCGTTATGTCATTTATAACCCATGGGAAGGCAGTGACAGTTATATGTATGTCAATCCCCGAATAAAATATATCATTTTTGTTTATTTATGAACACCCATATAAACGAAATCAGTCAGGGTATTCACATAAATAAAACAAGAGAATTTATTGAGAGAAAGAGAGAGAAATTTTGAGATGAAATTTCTGCAGCATAACGACTATAAAACATGGTTTTACAAAACATTAAAAATAGAGGGGAAAAGAGTCACCCACTCATAAAAAAATAATTATACATTAGGGGTACATAATAAAAATAAATAATATCTTTTTATGGATATTTGATGGAAATACCATATGAAAATGAAACTCAAAGAAAAAGAGAAAATGTGATTTCTTTTACGAAAATTCGGCAGCCTAACACATCCCTAAAAAATTCAAAAAATCAGTTGATGAGAGCGGAAAGGGTCTATAATAAATTAAACTTGAAATTTACAGTAAAAATGATATATAATAACATTCCCCACATAATAAAATGGAACTATAAGACATAACATAAAGGAAGTTGTGACTTAAAAGAGGAGGGTGAAAGTTTCCCTTACCGTGGAGAGTAGCTTAAAAAGATGGAAGGTTGGGACCTTGGGGGGCTTGAGGGAACATTAGGAGGAATAAATGGGAGGTAAAGAGACTAGAAATTTGTTAAGTAGAATTTTTGAATGAAATTAATGAGAGAATGGCTTGGTATTTATTGAAAAAGTGAGGGAATAAATTATTAATTTCCATGGGACACCTCATCGGTGGTATTTGAAAACCCATGGGCTTTCCCATGGTATTTTCCCATGGTATTGGCCACTTGGGACACCTCATAACATATATTACTATTCATTAGTCTACCATAAATATTATATCATTATTAGATCATTAATGATGTCATTAAACACCTGAAACTCAAAACTGTATTTTTACTATTCACCAAAAATTCAACTATTTCAGAAAAATCCCAAAAATTCACTCTAACCTAATATCGATGCTCTGAATTCAAAAATGAACTCCATTTTATAAAAAAATTTCTAATTTTTTTTTAATTTAATTTTTAAATAAAATCATTATTTATTCCAAATAAACAACTTTTAATCTATAACTCATTCAGTAACACCTTGAAAAAGTAATCAAAGTCCCATAAAATAATCGTATGACCATAAAAAAATAAAGTAACAATTTATGATTACATTTTATGAAAATAAATTTCCATTTTATATTATTAAATTAATTATAAAAAATTTAATTAAAGTATTTATGACATAAAAAACCAAAAATTATACTATAATCATTTTTTAACTCATAAGATGTCTACATTGTATTTATACATTCTTTGGTGAAGTTTATATTTTTCTGGCTGATTTACTATTCATTACGATTCATAAGGGTGTGTCACTATTCATACTTTACTATTCACTAAAAAAATATTTTGATCCTATTCGAATCTAAATTTCATACTGGTCACAACTATAGAAGAACATTTTTTAAAAATCATTTCACATTATTAATTTTTTAAAGTTTTCATAAATATTTTAAAATACCTTTTTCCAAAATTCATCAATAATATACATCCTATATTTATCTAGACATTTTAAATTCATAAACTTTACCATAATAAAAAAAATTATTTATATAAAAGGATTACAAAAAGTAGCTATGGCCTCGTTACATAGCCCCTTATAACACCAGCATAGGACCTACGTGTAAGGAGTGCTATGGTGAAAGAATCTTAGGGCGGCTCGGACAACATTGCCCAAGTAGGGATTTCAATCAACTTGAACTTCTCCCATAGGCAATTCTATTAAATCTTTACATGTTGAAGTTTGGTTTGGGATTGGTCCAGAGCCAAGCCCAGTGATGCTACCTCCTTCCCAAGCTTAGATGGAAGGGTTTTGTAAGACCCGAGTCTACTAGATGAGGCCACCGACTCTTCATTCTAAATTAATTAACCTAGATCACTTGTATTTATAAACAATAATTTTAATGTTAAGAGTTTAGTTTACAATGGTCATATTGACCAAAAGTCATATAATAGTCAAAACCTAATGATATCATTTTAATTATACTCACTTCATTTCTTTAAGGAAATAGTTTTGTTGAGTATTAACTAACACACAAAAATTAGGAAACAAATAATATCCAAAAGTTAAGGTCATTACATTCTTCTCACTTAAGAAATTTCATCTCTGACATTTTTAACTCATAACCTCAAAAGAGAAAAGGTGTCGGTACTTATGCCTCATAGACTCCTCTGGTTCCCATGTGGCTTCTTCTCATTTTTGGTTCCTCCACAACACCTTAATAAGGTTGGTAGTCTTGTTACATAGAACCTTGTCTCTATGATCCAAGATCTCCACTAACTACTCCTCAAAAGAGAAGCCATGTTCTAGTTGTACCACCTCATAATTTAGTACATGTGAAAGGTCAGGTATGAACTTCCTCAAGAGGGATACATGGAAGACATCATGAACTTGTGCTAGATTTGGAAGAAGTGCAAGACGATAGTCCACTCCTCCTATGCGATCAAGGATTTCATGGGGGCCAATGTACCTAGGGCTGAGCTTCCCTTTCTTCCCAAACCTCATGAATCACTTCCAAGGTGAAATATAATTAAATAATTTGTCACCAACATCAAACTCTAAGTCCCTTCGATGGTTGTCATCATAGCTCTTTTGTTGACTCTAAGCAGCCTTAATGTGTTTCTGGATGGAGTGGACCTTTTCTGTCATCTCTTGCACAATACCAAGCCCAAGAATATTTCTCTCACTAGCTTCTTCTCAACAAGTAGGAGTTCTACATCACTTACCATATATATCTTCATAGGGTTCCATTTTAATGTTCGAGTGGAAGCTATTTTTGTAATAGAACTCAACTAAAGGGAGATGTTGACCCCATCCACCTTTAAATTCCATTGAGCATATTCTCAGCATGTCCTCGAGTGTTTGAATAGTCTTTTCAGATTGGACATCATTTTGGGGGTGATAGGCCATACTGAAATTCAATTCAGTCTTCAGAGCATGTTGAAGGCTTATCTATAATTTTGATGTGATCCTTGGATCATGATTAGATACGATAGAAAGTGGAACTCCATGTAGCCTTACCACTTACTTCACGTATATCCTGGAAAGTTTATCAAGAGATAAATCTTCCCAAATAGAGATAAAATGGGTAGTCTTGGTGAGACGGTCCACAATAACCCATATCGCATTCCTTCCTTTGGAAGTTATCAGGAGACCAGTGGCGAAGTAAATAGTGACATTGTCCCACTTCCATGCTAGTATGGGTAGTGGTTGCAATACACCTTTAGGATGTTTTCGCTATTCCTTCACTGGATGACATACCAGGAACCTTAAATTATAGTCACCAATCTCCCTTTTCATATTATTCCACCAATAATGATCATGAAGGTCCCTATACATTTTTTTGCTTCCAAGATCTATAGAGAAAGTAAAGCTATGAGCTTCATCTATCAGCTCCTTTATTTCTGGAATATATGGAACACATAGTCTTCTATGAAATTTCAGTACACCTTCTTGATCAATATTTAACTCAGGAAATATCCCATCCTTCATAGCCTCAAACTTATTGTATAAGGAAGGATCTTCTTTTTGAGATTTCTTAATCTTCTCTAGTAATGATAGTTGAGAAATCATTTAGTTTAGGGTTGATGATGCCCCTTCCCTTACAATTCACATGTCGAGCTTTATGTGGACATTGATCAAAGTATCTCTTTGAATCCTCATTATGGAAAGAAGAACTTGGTATTTTCTACTTAATGCATCAGTGACTTTGTTTTCTCTACCGGGATGATAATGAATTGAACAATCATAGTCTTTAAGAAGTTCCAACCATCTCCTTCATCTCATGTTCAATTTCTTTTGTGTGAAAATATACTTCAAACTTTGATGTTCTATGTATATATCACATTTATCCCCATAAAGATAGTGCCTTAATACCTTCAGAGAAAAACTGATTGAATCCTTCTCCAGATCATGCATAAGATATTTCTTCTCATGATTCTTCAACTGTCGAGATGCATGAGCAATGACCTTGTCATTTTTCATGAGGACGCACCCAATCCAATTCAGAGATTCATCACAAAAAATAATGAATCCTTCCCTACATGATGTCAGAGTTAACACAGGTGCAGTAACCAATCTCTTCTTCAGCTTTTGGAAACGTTCCTCACACTTCTTTTTCCAGATGAACTTGACCCCTTTTCAAGTTAACTTAGTTAATTGATTAGAAAGTCGTGAAATGTTTTTCACAAAACTCCTATAATATCACGTTAATCCAACGAAACTACGAATCTTAGTTATTGTTGTAGGCTGAGGCCACCACTCTAAAACTTTTAACTTTGTAGGGTCAACATGGATTTTTTCATTGGTAATAATGTGCCACAAGAAAGCAACTGGTTTCAACCAAAATTCACATTTTTTGAACTTCCCAAAAATCCTCTCCTTTCATAGAGTTTTCAAAATAACCCTTAGATGATATTAATGCTCCTCTTGACTTTTGGAATATATCACAATGTAATCAATAAAAACTATCACAAAGTTATCAAGGAAGTCCTTAAAGACTCTATTAATCAAATCCATAAAAATATCAGGTGCATTAGTCAGTCCAAAGGGAAAACAACAAACTCATAATGGCCATATCTTGATCGGAATTTTTTTGGAATATATTCTTTCTTCAACATCAATTGATGATAACTAGATCGAAGATCAATCTTTGAGATTAATCGAGACCCATGAAGTTGGTAAAATAAGTCATCAATTCATGGAAGAGGGTATTTATTATTCACTGTGATCCTAATCAGTTCTCTATAATCAATGCATAGCTGCATCGTTCCATCCTTCTTCTTCACAAAGAGAACCAGTGATCCCCAAGGAGACACACTCGGTCAGATAAAACCCTTCTCCAAAAGATCTTGGAGTTGATTCTTTGACTCCTCCATATCCACATTTATCATCCTATATGGGGTATTTAATATCATATGGGATTTAGGTAAGAGTTCAATGGAGAACTCTACATCTCTTTCTGGGGGAGGTTTGGGTAACTCCTCAAGAAATAAATCAAGACATTCAGGGATGATGGGGACATTTTCTATCCTCAAACTCTCATTTACTTCTTCTTCTTCACTGATCAACTTTATAAAGAAGGATATAGTAGGATCTTCTAGATAAAGACCAGGTTGAGAAATCTCTCCTTAGAAGATAACTATATGTTTACCATTCAATACTACTGATATTTCTTGGATTATGCATTTGATCTTAGCATTATAATTTAAGAGCCAGTCCATCCCTATTATAATGTCAAATTCCAGCATGGGAATAACGACTAGATTTGTGATAAGATTTTTCTCACTAAAGTAAACACTAGAGTTTATAAACATGGACGATTCATGGAAAATCCCGTTAGGAATCTTGACAGATAACTCTACTTTTAGAAAATCGGGGGTTGATTCTAAATTATTTGAAAACGTGGAGGAAATAAAGGAATGCGTAGAGCCAGAATCAAACAATTTACTTGATAGCTGGGAGATAAAAAAAATATTACCTACCACCACATCATTTGTCTCTTTAACTTCAGCCATAGTGATTGAAAAAGAACACCCTTGATCCCTTGGATATTACTGAGGCTAATGGTGATTCCCCTCCATAGCCTTCAGATTTAGATAGTGATTGGAAAATTGCCCAATTTTTCCACACTTATAGCATTGGACATCAGGTAGGGCCTACACCATCTTCCCGTTGTCGTTGGTGTTGGGAAGTAGAGGGTTTACCTCACTACAACAATTCCACCTGATATGGCCATCTCTTACACACTTGTAGCACTTCCCGCTCCCGAGCAGGTAGTTCCCCGAATTCTTCATACCACATTTATGACATGAGGGATGTTGTACTTGTTTTCCTCCAATTACATGATTGAATATCCTCCCTAATCTTGGCTCCATTGATCTTTTCTTGTCATTGTATTTATGAAACCATTGTGTCTCACCAAACTACAGTTTGACATTCATCACACTTCACACGATCTCCTCACAGCAATCATAATATCAATTGGCTAGATTCTTTCACAGATGGTATAAGGCCCCAGCCTTAAACCTTACTTAATCTTGAGTTATTACAAGATTACACATTGAGTATCTTTTTAGGTTTAGAGTTTTAGAGAATTAGATCATGAAACTTGCATTACATTCCACATATAAACAAAGTGGTTACATAAAGATAGTATTCTTCATTCCCATCAATGGAAACACATTTAAAATAAAACATGGATTATTTCTTGACACATCCTTGACTCTATAATCTTATCATGTACCTTTTCCTTGACCTGTGAAAAACATTTCAAAAACTTGGGATGAACATAAAAACTCAGTATGGGTTATAAAAAAAGGAAACATGGAAAGGAAACATGAGTTCATATATACATAAGAATGAAATCATACTTTACCCATAAAACATAGGCACTTTAACATACCTCATAAAATCATAAATAAATCATAGAAATCATAAGACATAAAGGTAACTTGAGGCATTCATAACATTCTTACGTAGGGAGTAACCCTCTTGGTTACGTTTGGAATACCCATCACAGTATATTCCCTAAAATCTCTTCGGAGAAACCTTAACGTTTCACTCCTTCGCGTTACCCAATGCATTGGAGAGCTATAACGGTCTCACCCGCCCTTAGTTTATCACGGAACCACCCGTCTTCATAATAATTCCCAAGAACCATAACATAATCATATCACATAAAACATGCATAAAGGAAACATAACATTTCCACATTTCAATCACGAGATATCATTACAACACATTGATATAATAAAAACATTATGAAAACCATTTTCAATACCAAAGTAAAACATGGTATTTATTTTTCTTTTAAAAAAAGAAGGTATGGCTTGTAGAGGAAGCCGAAACTCAAATAACGGTTACGACGGCGGAGAAGTCGTTGTCGCCGCATACGTACGACAAAAACATTCCCTTTTGTCGTTTAGTAAATGCTTCGTATAAAAAAATATTCCTTTTGAATAAACGTAAAAGTCAAAGGGGTTTATACACCGTATAAAAGAAAGTTGTGTATAAAATAAAATATGCCTCAATGAAAGGAGATTGAGACGAAGTCCCATACCTCGTATCCGACTTGACCCGAACGTTCTTTAATATCCTGAATAATAAACTTGAGTTAATATCTACTTGATTATGAACCTCTTTCAAGTTCATTATTCCTTTTATACCATGTTATGAACATCATGTAATCATTTAAGTTAATAATTTTCATTTTGTCGGTATTTTGTTCTTAAGTCAAAAATAGACTTCTTACACTTACATGTTGTTAATTTGGTCAAAGGTTCATTATATCCAGAATGTTATTCATGATGTAGATATCATATATGTCATATATATCCTGTACATACATGCATTTATAATATTACATAATCATTTAGAGGTAAGAAATGAAATGCACCGTTCATGGAGACGGTAAGCCGTACGTACGCATGAACGCTACTTTCATTTCTATTTCCTATTTTATAGGATGGAATCATAATGATATAAAGGTATATTATAATTCCAGTATAATATCATATATAATATCATAGTTCCATACTTTATATGTCCCACATATGGTATTTAACGAATCAAATCACTTTGAGGGGGCGGTAGTCCGCACTTCCTAAAATGAAGATATCGTGTTTACCCATAATGGAAACCATAAAGGAATGCCCAAAATGAAAAAAAACAGAAGCTTAAGGAAAATATAAACATATTATATATCATATATAAAAATAGTGACATCATAATGGCCACCTTTGAAGGTGTTAAATGAGTATTGAACAATCATCGTTTCGGGAGGCAGAATTTCGCCATCCACGGAAACCGTATGTTCTTTAACCATTTTATGTAGTTGTGTGAGAGTGTAGCTCAAATAAATATTATAACAACATCCTAGTATATTTAATATACTGGTGTTGTTACAAAATAAGTAAATAAAAAGAGTTTAGGGGGTTGGAGAAGCAAAATAAAACAAATAAACATGAGAGAATGAATTACCTTCAAAAGTGTAACTCCTATTGATTTGAGCCTAAAGGCTTCCTTTGAAAGGATTCTGCCCAAAGGGAATCCTCTAGGACGAGGATAGGGATGTGGAGAGAGAAAATGGGCAGGGGTTGGCCGAGCCAAAGGCTTGAAGAGTGTGTGAAATGAGGTAGAGGTGGGGGCCTTTTATAAGAGGAGAGGAGGGGCACTTTTGGAAAGTAAAGAAATATTACATTATTTGAAAATGTGTTTCGGTTTTAAAAGGTCCCACATTGATATATGTCGTGGATAAGGTGATAAGGGTTCTAAATCCACCCATAAAATAAGTTTTTGACATGTGTAGTTCATAGATATTACATTATAGTTCCATTTTATTTTAATCGTTAAATAATGATGTCATCAATGCATCATTATGATGTCATAAATAATTTAATTTATTTAATGTTTAAAAATTATAAAAAAATTACTATGATGTAGGAAATCTTTTTACCTTTCCAATGAATATTTATAATCAAAAATATGACTTGTATAACCCTACTTACAAATTGTTTTAGTAAAACATATCATGTTTGTGTCAATTTTACTTTTTCATTAAATAAAAATATATTATTGTCATTTTCAAACTAAAGTGGCTCCATGGGGTCCCCAAGTTGGCCCATGTCTTGTCTTGGTCGGCCATGACTCACCCAATAGGTTTATGACAAGTTTCATGGTGTCTTCACATTCTTATAATATCATTTTTACCTTAAACTACACTAATTACCACTAATCGCGATTAAAAACTTAATAAGTTACTATTCACCAAAAAATTATTTTTATCCCATTGAACCACATTTTACTTCTTAATGAAAACCATGTATGTCGGATTTTCAAAATTCAATACACATTAGTGGTAAACTTTCATTTAACTGAAAAATCAGTTTGCTTGATTACCACTTAGTGGTTTCACTATTCATCAAAAATTGATGTTTTTCAGAAAATTACCAAAAATTCACCCTAAGCTATATTTGATATTCCGAATTCAAAAATGAAGTCTATTTTACAAAATTCAAATCATATAAGTCACATTAATTAATTTAATAATTAATTCCCGCTGCCAGAGAAAATAGCATGTTTTTACAAAACAATAAGTATCAAAAGACTGACACCAGTTTAAGTCTAATTTCAAAGTGAAATTGATTCCAATGACCATCATTGGATAAAATGGTAAAAATATATTCTAATTTCACTTCAAAACCAATTCAAAACATAATCTAATCATATAAATAAATTAGATTAAAAAGCAGTTTTGATGTAAAATGCAGTATTTTTCACTATTCATTAAAAAATGAACATTGTCAGAAAAATACCAAAAATTCACACAAAGTAAATTTTGATGTCCCAATCATAAAGAATAAGTTTATTTTGACAAACATAGTTTATAAAATTGTCAAATATAGATTTAAAAATGGTTTGCCATCAAAAGGTAGTAAAACAATCTTTTAAGAATATTAGTGTATTCCATGCATAAGATTGTATTTATTTTCATTTTAAGCCTCTAAAACACTATCTTAATCATTAATAGACATAGATAAAAATATCTATTATTCATTACTTACTTGGGATGTTACATCCTTCCCCCCTTTAGAAAATTGCGTCCCCGCAATTTATTTACTTATCAAATAAATGGGGGTACTTATCCCTCATTGCATTTTCAGATTCCCATGTTGCCTCTTCAATCATGTGGTTTTTCCACAAAACCTTTACCTGGTGAATCACCTTATTCCGTAACACTTGCTCCCTGTGGTCAAGAATCTGGACCGGTTGTTCCTCATAAGATAGGTTCTCTTCCAGCTGAACTACCTCTGGAATCAAAACATGAGATGGATCTGGCATATACTTTCTCAACATCGAAACGTGAAAAACATTGTGTACCTGAGATAAACTCGGAGGTAAAGCCACTCGGTAAGCAACTGATCCAACTCTCTCCAGAATTTCGTATGGCCCAATGAACCTTGAACTCAACTTTCCTTTCTTACCAAATCTCATCACACTTTTCCAAGGAGAATCCTTGAGAAAAACATGATCACCTACCTCGAAAGATAGATCTTTCCTCCGGTTATCCGCATAACTCTTCTGCCTGCTCTGCGCTGTTCTCATGTGTTTCTGTATCAGCTGAACTTTTTCTGCCATCTCTTCTACCAATTCTGGTCCCATCAACTTCCTTTCACCCACTTCATCCCAGAAAGCTGGAGTTCGACACCGATTCCCATATAATGCCTGAAATGGTGCCATCTGTATACTGGAATGAAAACTGTTATTATATGAAAACTCAACCAAAGAAAGATGTTGGTCCCAACTTCCCTGATAATCCATAGAAAAAGCTCGTAGCATATCCTCTAATGTTTGAATTGTTCGTTTTGACTGCCCATCTGATTGAGGATGAAAAGCTGTACTAAAATTTAATTCAGTACCCAACGACTTCTGAAGGCCTTTCCAAAAGTTAGAAGTAAACCTGGGATCACGATCCGATACAATGAAGAGAGTAACTCCATGTAACCTGACTATCTCTTTAAGATACAAACGGGAAAGTTGATCAAGAGAGAAAGTATCTCGTATAGCAAGGAAATGAGTAGATTTGGTCAAGCGATCAACAATAACCCAGATTGCATTATTACCTCGAGATGTCTTCGGTAATCCAACAACAAATTCCATGGATATATTCTCCCATTTTCACTCTGGCACTGGTAAAGGCTGAAGCATCCCTTTCGGTAACTGCCACTCTGCTTTAACCTGCTGACAAGTCAAACACTTCACAGTAAAATCAGCAATATCTCTTTTCATTCCATCCCACCAGTAATACTCCCGCAGATCTCTATACATCTTAGTACTGCCCGGATGAACTGAAAACGGAGAACTATGAGCTTCACATAACAACTCTCTCTTAAACTGTGAATCACAAGGCACACACAATCTCTTCCCAAATCTCAAAACGCAATCATTATCAATGTTGAATTCAGGCAACTTACCTTTCTGAACCAGCTCTACCTTTTTCTGCAACTCACTATCTTGCTTCTGTGCTTGCTTGATTCTATCTGATAGAGATGATCTCACTTATACCTGAAACAAAACATAAGGACTACCTGCACCAACAACTTCTATGCCAAAGTTCATCAAATCCTTAACCAAAGGATCACGTTCCAAATGCAACATTGTTAATGAAGCATTACTTTTTCGACTCAAAGAATCAGCCACTTTATTTGCATTTCCCGGATGGTAATGAATTGTACAATCATAATCTTTGATTAATTCCAGCCATCTCCTTTGTCTCATTTTTAACTCTTTCTGATTGAATATATACTTTAAACTTTTGTGATCGGTATATATTTCACACTTTACTCCATACAAATGATGCCTCCAAATTTTTAAAGCAAAAACAACAGCAGCTAATTCCAAATCATGTGTAGGGTAATTTACCTCATGAGTTTTCAACTGTCGTGAAGCATAAGAAATTACCTGATCATTCTGCATTAGGACGCAACCAAGTCCTTTCAATGAAGCATCACTGTATATAACAAACTCACCATTCCTAGAAGGTAGTGCCAAAACTGGAGCATTCACCAATCTTCTTTTCAATTCCTGAAAACAATCATCACATTCTTTTGTCCAGATAAACTTAACACCCTTCCGAGTTAGCTTAGTCATTGGACTAGATAACCGTGAAATATTTCTAACAAACCTTCGGTAATAGCCCGCCAAACCAAGGAAGCTACGAATCTCGGTTACATTTGTGGGTCTTGGCCATTCTTCCACAACTTTTGTTTTTGCAGGATCAACAGTTATTCCATCTTTAGAAACAATGTGACCAAGGAAAGAAATTTGTTGCAACCAAAACTCACACTTGCTGAATTTCCCATACAGTTTCTTTTCTTTTAAAGTTTGCAAGATAACTCTTAAATGTTTTTCATGCTCCTCTTTACTTTTAGAAAACACCAAAATATCATCAATTAAAACCACCACAAACTTATCCAAGAACTCATGGAAAATTCTATTCATTAAGTCCATGAATACAGCAGGTGCATTGGTTAGCCCAAAAAGCATTACTACAAATTCATAATGGCCATATCTCGTACGGAACGCGGTCTTCGGAATATCTGCCTCCTTTACCTTCAACTGATGGTACCCCGATCTCAAGTCAATATTTGAAAAAAACTGAGCTCCCTGGAGCTGATACAACTTCATTTGATGGCCCGACATCTGCTGAAGTAGTTGCAAAGGATTTCACCACCCCTTTCTGCTTGTAGTCTAACTGCTTCCCATCACTCAAGTTCCTTGTCGGACACTCGTTTTCATAGTGACCCATCTCATTGCACTTAAAACATTTCACTAACTGTAAATCAAATTTGTTCTTACCTTCACCTTGATCCTTTTCAGTGCAATCACGAGCCTTATGTCCCATCTTACCACATCGGTAGCACTTCCCAGAATTCAGAAGACATTCCCCAGCATGCCTCTTGCCACATTTATCACAAACTGGAAACTTAGTTCTCTTACCATCAGACTTTTTTGAAGAATTCTTACCTTTCTCCTGCCACCTCAGTCTCTTCTTCTGCTGGTTGTTATAGAAAACTTGGTCATCGGCAAACTCCATTTCCACCTTCTCAGCACATCGAACAAGCTTTTCATAACTTTTAAACTCACGAGAAGCTAATGCCCTTCGATAATTTGGCTTTATTCCTGAGTAAAAACGATTGATTTTACTATCAAGGTCTCGGATAAAATTTGGAGGATACCTTGCCAATCGAGTGAACCTTTCCTCATTGGCAGCCACTGAGTCTTCCTCTTGCCTCAATTCCAAGAATTGCTTTTCCATCCTAAGTCGAACATCCTTAGGAAAATACTTCTCAAGAAACATACCTTTGAATTCATCCCAGTCAAGAGCATCAATCTCATCGGCGTCCCTGATATTTTTAACCATAGACCACCACTGATCTGCTTCACCCTCCAAACGGTAAATAGATAGACTAACCTTTTGATTGTCTGAACACCCCATGACATCAAAAATCTTCTCCAGTGCTTTAATCCACCCTTCAGCTAGCACAGGGTCAGATGATCCTCTGAATGATGGTGGATGTTGCCTCATGAAATGTTCCACCACTGACATGTTCCTCTGTGGTTGATCTGGCTGATCTCGTGCATGGATACCACCGCCATTTATCGCTTGAGTCAACTGCGCCATTACTGCAACAAACTATTCAGTTCCAATTCCGACCATTTCTGGATGCTGATTCGGAAGGTTATTTCCTTCTGTATGCCTTCTTAGCACTACTTCCCTATTTCCTCTGCGGAAAACCATTCTGAATAAACATGTCTTAGATAAAGCAACATGGTAACCTTTAAATGCTATATCATTTCGAAAATTTTTTTGGATAATCATTAAATAGGATTCTAACTCCTAAAGTTATCTAAACCGACCTTTGATACCAACTATAAGGCCCCAGCCTTAAACCTTACTTAATCTTGAGTTATTACAAGATTACACATTGAGGATCTTTTCAGGTTTAGAGTTTTAGAGAATTAGATCATGAAACTTGCATTACATTCTACATATAAACAAAGTGGTTACATAAAGATAGTATTCTTCATTCCCATCAATGGAAACACATTTAAAATAAAACATGGATTATTTCTTGACACATCCTTGACTCTATCATCTTATCATGTACCTTTCCCTTGACCTGTGAAAAACATTTCAAAAACTTGGGATGAGCATGAAAACTCAGTATGGGTTATAAAAAAAGGAAACATGGAAAAGAAACATGAGTTCATATATACATATGAATGAAATCATACTTTACCCATAAAACATAGGCACTTTAACATACCTCATAAAATCATGAATAAATCATAGAAATCATAATACATAAAGGTAACTTGAGACATTCATAACATTCTTATGTAGGGAGTAACCCTCTTGGTTACGATGGGAATACCCATCACAGTATATTCCCTAAAATCTCTTCGAAGAAACCTTAACGTTTCACTCCTTCGCGTTACCCAATGCATTGGAGAGCTATAACGGGCTCACCCGCCCTTAGTTTATCACGGAACCACCCGTCTTCATAATAATGCCCAAGAACCATAACATAATCATATCACATAAAACATGCATAAAGGAAACATAACATTTCCACATTTCAATCACGAGATATCATTACAACACATTGATATAATAAAAACATTATGAAAACCATTTTCAATTCCAAAGTAAAACATGGTATTTATTTTTCTTTTAAAAAAGAAGGTATGGCTTGTAGAGGAAGCCGAAACTCAAATAACGGTTATGACGGCGGAGAAGTCGTTGTCGCCGCATACGTACGACAAAAACATTCCCTTTTGTCGTTTAGTAAACGCTTCGTATAAAAAAAGATTCCTTTTGAATAAACGTAAAAGTCAAAGGGGTTTATACACCGTATAAAAGAAAGTTGTGTATAAAATAAAATATGCCTCAATGAAAGGAGATTGAGACGAAGTCCCATACCTCGTATCCGACTTGACCCGAACGTTCTTTAATATCCTGAATAATAAACTTGAGTTAATCTCTACTTGATTATGAACCTCTTTCAAGTTCATTATTCCTTTTATACCATGTTATGAACATCATGTAATCATTTAAGTTAATAATTTTCATTTTGTCGGTATTTGGTTCTTAAGTCAAAAATAGACTTCTTACACTTACATGTTGTTAATTTGGTCAAAGGTTCATTATATCCAGAATGGTATTCATGATGTAGATATCATATATGTCATATATATCCAGTACATACATGCATTTATAATATTACATAATCATTTAGAGGTAAGAAATGAAATTCACCGTTCATGGAGACGGTAAGCCGTACGTACGCATGAACGCTACTTTCATTTCTATTTCCTATTTTATAGGATGGAATCATAATGATATAAAGGTACATTATAATTCCAGTATAATATCATATATAATATCATAGTTTCATCCTTTATATGTCCCACATATGGTATTTAACGAATCAAATCACTTTGAGGGGGCGGTAGTCCGCACTTCCTAAAATGAAGATATCGTGTTTACCCATAATGGAAACCATAAAGGTATGCCCAAAATGAAAAAAAACAGAAGCTTAAGGAAAACATAAACATATTATATATCATATATAAAAATAGTTACATCATAATGGCCACCTTTGAAGGTGTTAAATGAGTATTGAACAATCATCGTTTCGGGAGGCAGAATTTCGCCATCCACGGAAACCGTATGTTCTTTAACCATTTGATGTAGTTGTGTGAGAGTGTAGCTCAAATAAATATTATAAAAACATCCTAGTATATTTAAGATACTGGTTTTGTTACAAAAGAAGTAAATAAAAAGAGTTTAGGGGGTTGGAGAAGCAAAATAAAACAAATAAACATGAGAGAATGAATTACCTTCAAAAGTGTAACTCCTTTTGATTTGAGCCTAAAGGCTTCCTTTGAAAGGATTATGCCCAAAGGGAATCCTCTAGGATGAGGAGAGGGATGTGGAGAGAGAAAATGGGCAGGGGTTGGCCGAGCCAAAGGCTTGAAGAGTGTGTGAAATGAGGTAGAGGTGAGGGCCTTTTATAAGAGGAGAGGAGGGGAACTTTTGGAAAGTAAAGAAATATTACATTATTTGAAAATGTGTTTCGGTTTTAAATGGTCCCACATTGATATATGTCGTGGATAAGGTGATAAGGGTTCGAAATACACCCATCCAATAAGTTTTTGACATGTGTAGTTCATAGATATTACATTATAGTTCCATTTTATTTTAATCGTTAAATAATGATGTCATCAATGCATCATTATGATGTCATAAATAATTTAATTTATTTAATGTCTAAAAATTATAAAAAAATTACTATGATGTATGAAATCTTTTTAGCTTTCCAATGAATATTTATAATCAAAAATATGACTTGTATAACCCTACTTACAAATTGTTTTAGTAAAACATATCATGTTTGTGTCAATTTTACTTTTTCATTAAATAAAAATATATTATTGTCATTTTCCAACTAAAGTGGATCCATGGGGTCCCCAAGTTGGCCCATGGCTTGTCTTGGTCGGACATGACTCACCCAATAGGTGTAAGACAAGTGTCATGGTGTCTTCACATTCTTATAATATCATTTTTACCTTAAACTACACTAATTACCACTAATCGCGATTAAAAACTTAATAAGTTACTATTCACCAAAAAATTATTTTTATCCCATTGAACCAAATTTTACTTCTTAATGAAAACCATGTATGTCGGATTTTCAAAATTAAATACACATTAGTGGTAAACTTTCATTTAACTGAAAAATCAGTTTGCTTGATTACCACTTAGTGGTTTCACTATTCATCAAAAATTGAAGTTTTTCAGAAAATTACCAAAAATTCACCCTAAGCTATATTTGATATTCCGAATTCAAAAATGAAGTCTATTTTACAAAATTCAAATCATATAAGTCACATTAATTAATTTAATAATTAATTCCCGCTGCCAGAGCAAATAGCATGTTTTTACAAAACAATAAGTATCAAAAGATTGACACCAGTTTAAGTCTAATTTCAAAGTGAAATTGATTCCAATGACCATCATTGGATAACATGGTAAAAATATATTCTAATTTCACTTCAAAACCAATTCAAAACATAATCTAATCATATAAATAAATTAGATTAAAAAGCAGTTTTGATGTAAAATGCAGTATTTTTCACTATTCATTAAAAAATGAACATTGTCAGAAAAATACCAAAAATTCACACAAAGTAAATTTTGATGTCCCAATCATAAAGAATAAGTTTATTTTAACAAAAATAGTTTATCAAATTTTCAAATATAGATTTAAAAATGGTTTGCCATCAAAAGGTAGTACAACAATCTTTTAAGAATATTAGTGTATTCCATGCATAAGATTGTATTTATTTTCATTTTAAGACTCTAAAACACTATCTTAATCATTAATAGACATAGATAAAAATATCTATTATTCATTACTTACTTGGGATGTTACATCCTTCCCCCCTTTAGAAAATTGCGTCCCCGCAATTTATTTACTTATCAAATAAATGGGGGTACTTATCCCTCATTGCATTTTCAGATTCCCATTTTGCCTCTTCAATCATGTGGTTTTTCCACAAAACCATTACCTGGTGAATCACCTTATTCCGTAACACTTGCTCCCTGTGGTCAAGAATCTGGACCGGTTGTTCCTCATAAGATAGGTTCTCTTCCAGCTGAACTACCTCTGGACTCAAAACATGAGATGGATCTGGAATATACTTTCTCAAGATCGAAACATGAAAAACATTGTGTACCTGAGATAAACTCGAAGGTAAAACCACTCGTAAGCAACTGATCCAACTCTCTCCAGAATTTCGTATGGCCCAATGAACCTTGGACTCAACTTTCCTTTCTTACCAAATCTCATTACAGTTTTCCAAGGAGAATCCTTGAGAAAAACATGATCACCTACCTCGAAAGATAGATCTTTTCTCCGGTTATCTGCATAACTCTTCTGCCTGCTCTGAGTTGTCCTCATGTGTTTCTGTATCAGCTGAACTTTTTCTGCCATCTCTTCTACCAATTCTGGTCCCATCAACTTCCTTTCACCCACTTCATCCCAGAAAGCTGTAGTTCGACACCGCTTCCCATATAATGCCTGAAATGGTGCCATCTGTATACTGGAATGAATACTGTTATTATATGAAAACTCAACCAAAGAAAGATGTTGGTCCCAACTTCCCTGATAATCCATAGAAAAAGCTCGTAGCATATCCTCTAATGTTTGAATTGTTCGTTCTGACTGCCCATCTGATAGAGGATGAAAAGCTGTACTAAAATTTAATTCAGTACCCAACGACTTCTGAAGGCCTTTCCAAAAGTTAGAAGTAAACCTGGGATCACGATCCGATACAATGAAGATAGGAACTCCATGTAACCTGACTATCTCTTTAAGATACAAACGGGAAAGTTGATCAAGATAGAAAGTATCTCGTATAGCAAGGAAATGAGCAGATTTGGTCAAGCGATCAACAATAACCCAGATTGCATTATTACCTCGAGATGTCTTCGGTAATCCAACAACAAATTCCATGGATATATTCTCCCATTTCCACTCTGGCACTGGTAAAGGCTGAAGCATCCCTTTCGGTAACTGCAGCTCTGCTTTAACCTGCTGACAAGTCAAACACTTCACAATAAAATCAGCAATATCTCTTTTCATTCCATCCCACCAGTAATACTCCCGCAGATCTCTATACATCTTAGTACTGCCCGGATGAACTGAAAACGGAGAACTATGAGCTTCACATAACAACTCTCTATTCAACTTTGAATCACAAGGCACACACAATCTCTTCCCAAATCTCAAAACGCAATCATTATCAATGTTGAATTCAGGCAACTTACCTTTCTGAACCAGCTCTACCTTTTTCTACAACTCACTATCTTGAATCTGTGCTTGCTTGATTCTATCTGATAGAGATGATCTCACTGATACCTGAAACAAAACAGAAGGACTTCCTGCACCAACAACTTCTATGCCAAAGTTCATCAAATCCTTAACCAAAGGATCACGTTCCAAACGCAACATTGTTAATGAAGCATTACTTTTTCGACTCAAAGCATCAGCCACTTTATTTGCTTTTCCCGGATGGTAATGAATTGTACAATCATAATCTTTGATTAATTCCAGCCATCTCCTTTGTCTCATGTTTAACTCTTTCTGAGTGAATATATACTTTAAACTTTTGTGATCGGTATATATTTCACACTTTACTCCATACAAATGATGCCTCCAAATTTTTAAAGCAAAAACAACAGCAGCTAATTCCAAATCATGTGTAGGGTAATTTACCTCATGAGTTTTCAACTGTCGTGAAGCATAATCAATTACATGATCATTCTGCATTAGGACGCAACCAAGTCCTTTCAATGAAGCATCAATGTATATAACAAACTCACCATTCCTAGAAGGTAGTGCCAAAACTGGAGCATTCACCAATCTTCTTTTCAATTCCTCAAAACAATCATCACATTCTTTTGTCCAGATAAACTTAACACCCTTCCGAGTTAGCTCAGTCATTGGACTAGATAACCGTGAAAAATTTCTAACAAACCTTCGGTAATAGCCCGCCAAACCAAGGAAGCTACGAATCTCGGTTACATTTGTGGGTCTTGGCCATTCTTCCACAACTTTTGTTTTTGCAGGATCAATAGTTATTCCATCTTTAGAAACAATGTGACCAAGGAAAGAAATTTGTTGCAACCAAAACTCACACTTGCTGAATTTCCCATACAGTTTTTTTTCTTTTAAAGTTTGCAAGATAACTCTTAAATGTTTTTTCATGCTCCTATTTACTTCTAGAAAACACCAAAATATCATCAATTAAAACCACCACATACTTATCCAAGAACTCATGGAAAATTCTATTCATTAAGTCCATGAATATAGCAGGTGCATTGGTTAGCCCAAAAGGCATTACTACAAATTCATAATGGCCATATCTCGCACGGAACGCGGTCTTTGGAATATCTGCCTCCTTTACCTTCAGCTGATGGTACCCTGATCTCAAGTCAATCTTTGAAAAAAACTGATCTCCCTGGAGCTGATACAACTTCATTTGATGGCCCGACATCTGCTGAAGTAGTTGCAAAGGATTTCACCACCCCTTTCTGCTTGTAGTCTAACTGCTTCCCATCACTCAAGCTCCTTGTCGGACACTCGTTTTCATAGTGACCCATCTCATTGCACTTATAACATTTCACTAACTATAAATGAAATTTGTTCTTACCTTCACCTTGATCCTTTTCAGTGCAATCACGAGCCTTATGTCCCATCTTACCACATCGGTAGCACTTCCCAGAATTCAGAAGACATTCCCCAGCATGCCTCTTGCCACATTTATCACAAACTGGAAACTTAGTTCTCTTACCATCAGACTTTTTTGAAGAATTCTTACCTTTCTCCTGCCACCTCAGTCTCTTCTTCTGCTGGTTGTTATAGAAAACTTGGTCATCGGAAAACTCCATTTCCACCTTCTCAGCACATCGAACAAGCTTTTCATAACTTTTAAACTCACGAGAAGCTAATTCCCTTCGATAATTTGGCTTAAATCCTGAGTAAAAACGATTGATTTTACTATCAAGGTCTCGGATAAAATTTGGAGCATACCTTGCCAATCGAGTGAACCTTTCCTCATAGGCAGCCACTGAGTCTTCCTCTTGCCTCAATTCCAAGAATTGCTTTTCCATCCTAAGTCGAACAGCCTTAGGAAAATACTTCTCAAGAAACATACCTTTGAATTCATCCCAGTCAAGAGCATCAATCTCATCGGCGTCCCTGATATTTTTAACCATAGACCACCACTGATCTGCTTCACCCTCCAAACGGTAAATAGCAAGACTGACCTTTTGATTGTCTGAACACCCCATGACATCAAAAATCTTCTCCAGTGCTTTAATCCACCCTTCAGCTAGCACAGGGTCAGATGATCCTCTGAATGATGGTGGATGTTGCCTCATTAAATGTTCCACCACTGACATGTTCCTCTGCGGTTGATCTGGCTGATCTCGTGCATGGATACCACCGCCATTTATCGCTTGAGTCAACTGCGCCATTACTGCAACAAACTATTCAGTTCCAATTCCGACCATTTCTAGATGCTGATTCGGAAGGTTATTTCCTTCTGTATGCCTTCCTAGCACTACTTCCCTATTTCCTCTGCGGAAAACCATTCTGAACAAACATGTCTTAGATGAAGCAACATGGTAACCTTTAAATGCTATATCATTTCGGAAAAAAATTTGGATAATCATTTAATAGGATTCTAACTCCTAAAGTTATCTAAACCGACCTTTGATACCAACTATAAGGCCACAGCCTTAAACCTTACTTAATCTTGAGTTATTACAAGATTACACATTGAGGATCTTTTCAGGTTTAGAGTTTTAGAGAATTAGATCATGAAACTTTCATTACACTCCACATATAAACAAAGTGGTTACATAAAGATAGTATTCTTCATTCCCATCAATGGAAACACATTTAAAATAAAACATGGATTATTTCTTGACACATCCTTGACTCTATCATCTTATCATGTACCTTTCCCTTGACCTGTGAAAAACATTTCAAAAACATGGGATGAGCATAAAAACTCAGTATGGGTTATAAAAAAAGGAAACATGGAAAGGAAACATGAGTTTATATATACATAAGAATGAAATCATACTTTACCCATAAAACATAGGCACTTTAACATACCTCATAAAATCATGAATAAATCATAGAAATCATAATACATAAAGGTAACTTGAGGCATTCATAACATTCTTACGTTGGGAGTAACCCTCTTGGTTACGTTTGGAATACCCATCACAGTATATTCCCAAAAATCTCTTCGGAGAAACCTTAACGTTTCACTCCTTCGCGTTACCCAATGCATTGGAGAGCTATAACGGGCTCACCCGCCCTTAGTTTATCACGGAACCACCCGTCTTCATAATAATGCCCAAGAACCATAACATAATCATATCACATAAAACATGCATAAAGGAAACATAACATTTCCACATTTCAATCACGAGATATCATTACAACACATTGATATAATAAAAACATTATGAAAACCATTTTCAATACCAAAGTAAAACATGGTATTTATTTTTCTTTTAAAAAAAGAAGGTATGGCTTGTAGAGGAAGCCGAAACTCAAATAACGGTTACGACGGCGGAGAAGTCGTTGTCGCCGCATACGTAAGACAAAAACATTCCCTTTTGTCGTTTAGTAAACGCTTCGTATAAAAAAAGATTCCTTTTGAATAAACGTAAAAGTCAAAAGGGTTTATACACCGTATAAAAGAAAGTTGTGTATAAAATAAAATATGCCTCAATGAAGGGAGATTGAGACGAAGTCCCATACCTCGTATCCGACTTGACCCGAATGTTCTTTAATATCCTGAATAATAAACTTGATTTAATCTCTACTTGATTATGAACCTTTTTCAAGTTCATTATTCCTTTTATACCATGTTATGAACGTCATGTAATCATTTAAGTTAATAATGTTCATTTTGTCGGTATTTGGTTCTTAAGTCAAAAATAGACTTCTTACACTTACATGTTGTTAATTTGGTCAAAGGTTCATTATATACAGAATGGTATTCATGATGTAGATATCATATATGTCATATATATTCAGTACATACATGCATTAATAATATTACATAATCATTTAGAGGTAAGAAATGAAATGCACCGTTCATGGAGACGGTAAGCCGTACGTACGCATGAACGCTACTTTCATTTCTATTTCCTATTTTATAGGATGGAATCATAATGATATAAAGGTATATTATAATTCAAGTATAATATCATATATAATATCATAGTTCCATCCTTTATATGTCCCACATATGGTATTTAACGAATCAAATCACTTTGAGGGGGCGGTTGTCCGCACTTCCTAAAATGAAGATATCGTGTTTACCCATAATGGAAACCATAAAGGTATGCCCAAAATGAAAAAAAACAGAAGCTTAAGCAAAAAATAAACATATTATATATCATATATAAAAATAGTGACATCATAATGGCCACCTTTGAAGGTGTTAAATGAGTATTGAACAATCATCATTTCGGGAGGCAGAATTTCGCCATCCACGGAAACCGTATGTTATTTTACCATTTGATGTAGTTGTGTGAGAGTGTAGCTCAAATAAATATTATAACAACATCCTAGTATATTTAAGATACTGGTGTTGTTTCAAAAGAAGTAAATAAAAAGAGTTTAGGGGGTTGGAGAAGTAAAATAAAACAAATAAACATGAGAGAATGAATTACCTTCAAAAGTGTAACTCCTTTTGATTTGAGCCTAAAGGCTTCCTTTGAAAGGATTCTGCCCAAAGGGAATCCTCTAGGATTAGGAGAGGGATGTGGAGAGAGAAAATGGGCAGGGGTTTGCCGAGCCAAAGTCTTGAAGAGTGTGTGAAATGAGGTAGAGGTGGGGGCCTTTTATAAGAGGAGAGGAGGGGCACTTTTGGAAAGTAAAGAAATATTACATTATTTGAAAATGTTTTTCGGTTTTAAAAGGTCCCACATTGATATATATCGTGTATAAGGTGATAAGGGTTCGAAATCCACCCATCCAATAAGTTTTTTACATGTGTAGTTCATAGATATGACATTATAGTTCCATTTTATTTTAATCGTTAAATAATGATGTCATCACTGCATCATTATGATGTCATAAATAATTTAATTTATTTAATGTCTAAAAATTATATAAAAATTACTATGATGTAGAAAATATTTTTAGCTTTCCAATGAATATTTATAATCAAAAATATGACTTGTATAACTCTACTTACAAATTGTTTTTGTAAAACATATCATGTTTGTGTCAATTTTACTTTTTCATTAAATAAAAATATATTATTGTCATTTTCCAACTAAAGTGGCTCCATGGGGTCCCCAAGTTGGCCCATGGCTTGTCTTGGTCGGCCATGACTCACCCAATAGGTGTAGGACAAGTGTCATGGTGTCTTCACGTTCTTATAATATCATTTTTACCTTAAACTACACTAATTACCACTAATCGCGATTAAAAACTTAATAAGTTACTATTAACCAAAAAATTATTTTTATCCCATTGAACCACATATTACTTATTAATGAAAACCATGTATGTCGGATTTTCAAAATTCAATACACATTAGTGGTAAAATTTCATTTAACTGAAAAATCAGTTTGCTTGATTACCACTTAGTGGTTTCACTATTCATCAAAAATTGAAGTTTTCCAGAAAATTACCAAAAATTCACCCTAAGCTATATTTGATATTCCGAATTCAAAAATGAAGTCTATTTTACAAAATTAAAATCATATAAGTCACATTAATTAATTTAATAATTAATTCCCGCTGCCAGAGCAAATAGCGTGTTTTTACAAAACAATAAGTATCAAAAGATTGAGACCAGTTTAAGTCTAATTTCAAAGTGAAATTGATTCCAATGACCATCATTGGATAAAATGGTAAAAATATATTCTAATTTCACTTCAAAACCAATTTAAAACATAATCTAATCATATAAATAAATTAGATTAAAAAGCAGTTTTGATGTAAAATGCAGTATTTTTCACTATTCATTAAAAAATGAACATTGTCAGAAAAATACCAAAAATTCACACAAAGTAAATTTTGATGTCCCAATCATAAAGAATAATTTTATTTTGACAAACATAGTTTATATAATTGTCAAATATAGATTTAAAAATGGTTTGCCATCAAAAGGTAGTAAAACAATCTTTTAAGAATATTAGTGTATTCCATGCATAAGATTGTATTTATTTTCATTTTAAGCCTCTAAAACACTATCTTAATCATTAATAGACATAGATAAAAATATCTATTATTCATTACTTACTTGGGATGTTACAGATGGGGTCTCAATCCACCGAAGAATCCATCAACTGTACCATTTGGATCCATGAAAAATATAGAGGTGTAATGTGAAATCCTTGTGAAGTTCATCTCGTAGCATCCCACTAATTCATTCTCCTTCTGATACATCTCGAAAAAAATCCTTCTCCATTATTTTTCTCGTCGATCGAGGGAAATACTTGTTGACAAATATTCCTCTGGACTATTCCCACTCCATAGTTTCTACTTACACTCTTGGCCTTGTGTTTTTAATCAATTCCCTCCATTGATCAACTTATACCTCTAAGCGATAAATAGCCAAGGTAAACTTCTCTTGTTCAGAATACCAGAGCACAGAAAATATCTTCTCAATAGAGCTGATCCACTGTTTAGTAATCAATGGGTCAGTAGATCCACCGATGGTTGGTGGTAATTAATGCATAAAGGACTCAACATAATGTTGTTACCTTCACGGTGACATCGGTCTCTCAGCTTGATTCATGTTATTTCTCATAACTTGATTTAGTTGGTTTATCATTCATATGAACGTTTCCATCCAAGCTTCCATCAGAGGGACGTTAGCGCATGGTCCATTGCGGTCACCATTTGCTAGGTTCCTCCAATTTCCCTCCATTTTCTTAAAGAATAAAACCTTTGTGAGAATATTATTTCATTTATGAATCTTTTAACAATAATGTATTTTTGGTATTAAAACATCATTCTTTAAACAATTAAATTTCTCTATAAATCCTTCATATTGATTCATAAAAATCTTATGATTAACCGAACATATCCCTCAGCAGTGTCGTAACCAAGAGTGAAAAAAGGTCCATTGTCATGTACCAGGATTCCCTAGGTGAAGACTGAAACTCCTTGTTGGAGTTTTCACTTGTAGGTGCATCTGTGCCAGAGCCACCTCTACCTACTCGAATCAAGACAAGGATGCATTTTCTTAATAAACCACTTACTCTATACTCACCAAAATACAAGGATTTTTTCCTATATTTAAAAATTTCTATATGGTTATTCCTAATGTTTTCATATACTAATTTACATAAATAACTAAACTATCCTTTGATACCAACTATTTCATCCCACCTTTTTATTACATAACTCTTCATTACATTTTACAAACAGGGGATCTTCAAAGTCTAGTGTCTTAGAAATCAGGAACATAATACATGAAAACAACATAAATCATTCTTCTAAACCACTTGTAAGGATACATAATGGGTTCATACTGTGTAAAATTATTTCATCTCATTACATAAATATATAAATCAAAGGTAAGGGTGAGTAGAAGGCCCAGTAAGGGTAAACAAGGGAATCTATTTACTTGTGATATCAATAAGAACTTGATAAAAAAAACATAAATACATGATAAATGGAAGTATAGGAATATAATAATTTAAATAACTTGAAACATAACTTGAATATGTGGATACAACAATTAATTTAGACATTCATGAACATGTCACCAAGGTTCATCCCCAATGTGTCATAAACATTACAACAGTTATTCACCAAAGAATCGTGAAACTTGTCATCTTTAGAGATTAAATTTTTTACCCAATGCATTGGAGTGATATCAGGTAGAACCCTTAACATGACTTTATTTTCATGTGAGACACATATATAATAATAAAACATTTCAAAAATAACCCATAGAGAATAACATAATTTGGTTTCATTTCAAAATCATGACGTTTTAAAAGTTGTTAAAAACTTGATCGTTATGTCATTTATAACCCATTGAAAGGGAGTCAGGGTTATATGTATGTCAATCCCAGAATAAAATATATCATTGTTTTGTATTTATGAACACACATATAAACAAAATAGGTCTGGGTATTCACAGAAATAAAACAATAGAATTTCTTAAGAGAAAGAGAGAGAAACATTGAGATGACATATCTATAGCATAATGGCTATATAACATGGTTTTAAAAAACATTGAAAAGAGATGGCACAAGAGTCACCCACTAAAAAATAAATAATTATAAATTATGATTCCATAATAAAAATTAATGATATATTTTTATGGATATTTGAAGAAAATACCATATGAAAATAAAACTCGAAGGAAAAGAGAAGATGTGATTTCATTTACAAAAATTTGGCAGCCTAACAAAGTCACTCAAAAATTCAAAAAATCAGTTGATGAGAGAAAAAAGGTTCTATAATAAATTCAACATGAAATTTAAATTAATAATGATATAGAATAACATTCCCCCACATAATAAAATGTAACTATAGGACATAACATAACGGAAGTCATGACTTAAAAGAGGAGGGTGAAAGTTTCCCTTACTGTGAAGTGTAACTTAGAAAGCATGAAGGTTGGGACCTTGGGGGGATTGAGGGCACCTTGGGAGGACTCATTTGGAGGTAAAAATACTATAAATTAGTTTAGGAGGATTTTTTAATGAAATTAATGAGGTAATGGATTGTTATTTATAAGAAAAGTGAGGGAATAAATTAGTAATTTCCAAGGGACACCTCATCGGTGGTATTGGCAAAACCATGTGCTTGCCCTTGGTATTTGCCCATGATATTGGCCACATGGGACACCTCATAGAATATATTACTATTCATAACTCTAACATAATTATTACTTCATTATTACATGATTAATGATGTCATTAAACACCCAAAACTCAAAACTGTATTTTTACTATTCACTGAAAATTCAACTATTTCAGAAAAATCCCAAAAATTCACCCCAACCTAATATAGATGATATGAATTCAAAAATAAACTCCATTTTATAAAAATAATTTTAATTTAATTTTTAAATAAAATAATTATTTATTCCAAATAAATAACTTTAAATCTATAACTCATTTTGTAATACCTTGAAAAAGTAATCAAGGTCCCATAAAATTATCGCATTACCATAAGACAATAAAGTAACAATTTATTATTAACTTTTATGAAAATAAATTTCCATTTTAAATTATTAACTTAATTATAAAAAATGTAATTAAAGTATTTATGACATTAAAAACTGAAACTTATTCTATGATCATTTTTCACTTTTAAGATGTCTACATTTTATTTATACATTCGTGGGGGGAAGTTTCTATTTTTTGGCCGATTTACAATTCATTACTATTAATAAGGGTTTGTTACTATTCATATTTTATTATTCACTAAAAATTAATTTTATCCTATTAAAATATAAATTTCTTATTGGTCACAATTTTAGAAGACCATTTTTTGAAAATCAATTCAAATTATTAATTATTTAAAGTTTACATAAATATTTTAAAATAACCTTTTTCCGAAATTCATAAATTATATACATCTTATATTTATCTAGACATTTGAAATTAATAAAATTTACATAATAAAAAATAACAATTTTATTTATATAAAAGGATTACACAATGTAGATAAGGTCTTGTTACATAGCCCCTAATAACACCAGCATATGACCTAAGTGTAAGGTGTGCTATGGTGATAGAATCTTGTGGCAGCTCAGACAACATTTCCTGAGTAGTGATTTATATCAGCTTGAACTTATCATATAGTAAATTCCGTTCAAGCTTCACATTTTGAAGTTCGGCTTGGGCTTGGTCCAGAGGAAAACCCAATGATGCTACATCCTTCCCAAGCTCTGACAGATGGGCTTTGTATGACCCAAGTCTACTAGATGTTCCCATTGACACTTCTTTATGTATTAATTAACCAATATCACTTGTATTTATAAACAATAATTGTAATGTTAAGAGTTTAGTTTCAAATAGTCATATTAACCAATGGTTATATAACTGTCGAAACCCAAATATATCATTTTAAATATACTCACTTCATTACTTTAATGATATTGTTTTGTTGGGTATTAAATAACACACAAAAAGTAGGAAACAAATATTATTAAAAAGTTTGGGTCATTACATAATAGATACTAAATTATCTTATAGATAATAAATTTTAGAGACTTTATTTTAGTCTACCAAATAATCGATCAATTTTACTTTCATTATTGATAATTAAATTAGAGGAATACCTTTCAATCTATGTAAAATTTTCCAAATAGGTGACATTGGATTCGTTATCCATTTTATTCATCTCAAGAAATTCCTTGTCTATCTTTGTATGTATAATATAGGGAAATTACATACTAAATAATATCCCTTTAAACTCATCCCACTACATGGATCCAATTTATTTTTCTTTCCTCATATTATTGATATGATTCCACCATTTATATGCTTCAACTTCTAGATGATAAATAGCTAGGAAAACATTATCATGTCTTGAACATTGAAGAATATAAAATATTTTCTCAATGGTGTTGATCCATCATTCATCAATTAGTGGATTAGAAGATCCACTAAAATAAGTTGGATGTTACCTTGTGAATGATTCAATAGTACATTTTTTCCTCCATTTATCATTTGGAAACATGACGTAATTTATATCCTAGGAATGTTTCAGGAGAATAATAGTAAGATTCTGAATTCTATCTCCCATAAAATTTGGTTTCTCAGGTGGAAAATAATTGCATTTCCATCACATGCATCATTAAAATGGTTCATTTGGGTTCCAAACATTAACTAAAACCAAAAATCATAGTGTGATAAACAAAAATCGTAGTTTAAAACCATATAATTTTTTCAAATCATTTAAATAATGCCTAAATCATGACCCTTATTTTATAAAACAATAGGTTTAACATAGTTCAATCATGATGGTAATAAAAAATTTAGGATTTTATGCTATACTTAGACATATCCTAAGGGGTTTCATAAAATTTTTCTATCCTTAATCTTTGAATATTTACTAAACCTTACTCTGATAAAAACTATAATAACCTGATATTTTTGTATATAAATATTAAATCTATTTATACGAGTATTTAATACATAACACTTAGATCCATTCAATAATTGCAATGTTTTAGATTAATTGGATATTAGATATAAAATATTCATATTTTATGAAATATCTTCAACATCTCGCATAAATATTTTCTCATGTAGTACTCTTCATAGGCATATCATACTAAAAAATTTCATCATAACCCGGGGAAAGGAAACATAAGAAAATGGTGAGCTTAGATGGCCAATAAGGTTAAACATGGGAGATATAATTTTATTATCATATGAACGAATAATATAATAATAAGGGAATGATATCTTGAACCTAACATTAAAATTTCATACCCAATCTGGTGAAGATCATAAACATGAGTTATGTCATAAAAAATTAACATTTAAAACTACATGAATCATAAGAATGGGAATTCATCATAACTCAATCATGAACCATAAGTTTATGTCATAAATGTTCATGGAACCATAATAAGTATATAAACCGTTTAATAAGTAAAATATAACTTCCTGAAACACGACATCTATCATTAACACATGTTTCCCATAGTGAATCGAGCACATCGGCTTGTTTCCCATAAAATATTAAGAGCATCGACTTGTTTCCCATAACAGATCAACCACTTCGACTTGTTTCCCATAACTATCCAGTGAGATATAATACTTCACCCAGTTCATTGAAGGGAGATATAGGTCCCACACGTCACATAATGAAAAACAATCATATGGGGGACAAAGGATCATAACTCATTCATTATATCAAAACTAGTGAAAATAAATGGGTTTCATAAACATTTCATCATAAAACAATCAATGGAAAAGAAATGGGTTAAATAAAAATTTCATCTTTTCAACATAAACATTAACCATACATAAAAAGAATAAGGATCATATCTTTAGATCATATCCCCAATAAAATTTAAGTAACATCAAATGATTTAGTATTAGTTTATTTTTAAATATCTCTTTTAATAATTTCTAGGAAAAATAACCATTTCATATTCAAATAACTGTTTTTTAATACACAAACATATAAAGGAAAAATTTTATTTAAAAATAAACTTGTAAAATTATAAAGAAATATTCAAATAATTAATTCATCATGATGGTGGGAAAACCCACTCATTTCATGTAAGTTAAAAAAACTCCTTTCATCTTTTTTCGAAAAGTCATAAAGTGCCTCATTTGGTAAATGAGAAAAAGATCCCTTTCAAACTGTTTTGTAAAAAGTGAATCATGGTTAAATTTTATTCTAAAAAAATTATAGATGAATTGTAAAAAATTATTTTTTTCCAAAGCATTTAAAAAACATTGAAATTGAATAGAAATATTCTCCAATAGATACATAAACATAAGCAATCTAAAATAATGATGAGATTATGAAATAAACACTTACCTCAAGGATCAACTTTCATTATTCATATTTAAAACTCTTATATAATAAATATTGATTTATTATAATTGTATTACATTAAAATATACATATATATCACACCTTTAATTATTTATTTATATCATATTATCTCCCCTTTATAAATTGTTTTATTAAAATAACTTTTGTATGTGATAATTGCTTCATTTAACAAGCATGTTTATGTTTACTAGTTTTGATCCTAATACTTTTATCATGGTAGAATTATTTATAGAATTTTAATATAGATATAATAATAATATATATTCATTATAAACATTTTATAATCATTCATAAAAAGTATGTACCGAAAAATTAATTACATCATTCATGGGGATGGTAGGTTGTTCGTACACATGAACACTGTTTCAATTTTTTGACTAATGGAATGAAAGAAATGTTAGAAATCATTATAATTAAAATAATCATTATTATATCATATATATCTTATATATTCATCCAATTATTTTTTATTTTAAACCATTTGAAATGTAAAATAAAAACAAATCATATCGCATCATGGAGATGATAGTCTTAACGTGTGCATGAGGGATGTTATCATTTTAAAAAAGATTTTATGGTAAGAAAATTGGTATGATATTATCATTAAAAAAAGTATTATATATCATAAATATCATATGTAAACATTAAACCCATCATAATACCTATTTTTAAAATATGGCTATGAAAAATGAATGGTATTTCTACGTGGAGAAAGTAAGTCGTATGTACACACGAGCGATAAATTCTAATCTTGTTTGATGGTAAAGAGGGTATATAATGGTTTTTTAATAATCATAATAAATTTTCAGAATATTTACAGTTCTAAAGTTATTATTTTTTGGTAAATATCATATATTTATAGGAGGAAAATAATCGTATACAAATAAAGTGATCGTTAAATGCAATTACCTCTTCTTCGAAATGAATCCTTTATATCACCTCTAAAATGGATCTAGGTTTTGTATTTTGGGAAAACATCACCTCTACAATGTGTTTAGGGAGGTTTATAACATAATTTTTTATATTATTGTCATGATATAATGTTCAATGTGAAATAATAAAATGAGGGAGTATATTTCCTTTTATGATTGAGGTAAGGGGATCTTTTGGAATTTAACAAAATATTAAATTATAATAAATTCATTCTCAAGAAAAATACATCCAAATGGAAATGGATTAGAATATAAGGTTAGATATTTTTGTAATCCCATAAAATAAAACAATTTATACAAGTTTTTTGAGTAATTTTAACCCTTATCATTTTCCTTAACCCTTAGTTAACCTATCTTAATTTTAACTATAATAACAATTTTTTAATATTAAAATGTTGTGCTTTTTAATTATAAGGTAAAAATTAAACCATAAATTTCCAATTTTGGAATTTTTTCACTATATAATAATCACTTGGTATTATTTTTAGATTTTTTTGATTCTTAAATAAATTGATAATATATTATTTTGATAATATATCATTATTGTCAATTTCTACAAAATGTTTTCCATTTAACTTCAAATATATAAATAAATAGGGTAAATTATAATATAATTATTTAAAACCTTTCTAATATGTAATATATATAAAAAAAATTGTGGTTCACATCACTTTTAATATTTTTAAAATCATTTAGAATTGTTTTTAAATGGAAAATTATTACGTGGATTTTTCTTAAAAAATTAAGGCCATTATATAATTACTAATAATTAAAAAAAATATATCATGAAAATTATTTTATTGAGATAAAAATAGAAACATATATTCATTCATAACATACTTTTTCCCTTATTTGGAAACATAAGTGACATTAGAAACAAAGAGAGTGATATTTTGTAACTTTTTTATTTATATAATATATAAGTAATTTTTGTGGAAGAGTTCCCATTAAATATCTCAATATCAAGTATCAAGAGTTTAATGGTATAATTAACTTCATAAAATAAGAATTTGGATGAAATTTTTTTCTTTATATCTTTTTTTATTCTATATTAACTTGTTTTACCCTTTATCAAGGTGATATATTTTACCACAGTTATTATTCATATTGACTCAAAATAAAAGGGGACTGATTAAATAATTTTATGCTTATGATTATAAATATTAAATTAACTTTATCTGATTCAATAAATACAAATGTTAGAAATTGATTTTAAATTATGTCTAAAAAATTTGACGAATAATGTTTTTTAGAAAAAATATATTTTTACCATACAACTAGATTTATTATTATCCAGTGCTTTGAAAAATATTTTTTAAATGTTTAAAATAGTTTATCAAGTAAATAATATGTAAATTTTATTTAAATAATTCATCAATAGATAATAATTCAATTTATTTATATAAAATACATTTCACACATAAAAAAATCTAAAAAAACATCACTTTTATTTTGAAATATTTTTTGTTTTTGAAGATAATAATTTGATATGTAATTAATTTATTTTATAAATATTTAGAACTTATGTTTTTAATAATTGAGTTATTATTTTTCCTACCCATCAATCCATAAACTAGTCTATAATGGAAATAAAATAGTTTAATAATGTTTGATGGTTTGTCTAAACTCACTCTTGTGTGTAACAAAATCAATCAAAGAAATAAAATTATTTAAATAGTGATATTTCATAAAAATATTAAGGAATTATATAACATTAATTAAAAGAGTTATACCTTTATAAAAAGGGTTATTTTATTCACATGTCATGAAATAAGAGCATAGAATTTTAAATTTGATGAACTAAATTGAAGAATAAAGTAGTCACACCTTTTTCTTGTATATTCATCAATTGTATGTCATGTTTCTCTCATAATTCATGGGTATTAAATATTTTATTCCTATCACATAGATTTATTAGAATATATTAACCAATTAATAAAAGAAATGTTACAATAAGTAAGGTGAATTCAATAAGTTTTTGAGAATGGGTAATTCCTAAGTCATCGGTGAGAAGTACACAACTTATATATTTCCAAATTTATTGATTCTAATTGACTTTTTTTCCGTATCACTAAAACATTTATCTCTTCTTATGTACATAAGGAGACATTATTCTATTTTGGAATGAATGTTTTTTGTGGTTTCAAATTCTTAAATAATTATTCATTAATGCTTTAATAATTGGAAATATATTATTAATATAAAATGTAAGACTCATATTCAAGTTGTGGAAATATAATTATTTTTCTTGTAAAAACTAAGTGGTTTTCAAGAATATATATCGCATTGTATTTATAACCTTCGAAGAAAAATACATTATATAATTTGGACTCATTTAATTATTTAATTTTTGAAAATAAAACTTTATGAAATAAAGATAATTCCTAAATATTATGTAATGTGTTCAACAAGAGAGTGTGAAATATTTTAAGGTTATATTAGAGGTAATTAGAAATAATTTATATGATTACTTTAAATATTTTGAGGAATAGAAAAGTGAATTATGAAAAATTTATGGTCATAATATATGAATATCATTGGGATCATATACTAAATAATATCTTAATTAATCATTCATTAATCATTATAATGTAACATTGAGTAATTCCTAAACACACACTACCTTATACACATCAATGTTATGATTTTAGTAAGGAGGATATATGGTGGGTCTTAAATGAAAACATTTATCATTATAATATAGAATGGATTATCTCCAAAATAAACACTACCTTATACACATCAAAGAAATTATATTGTTTATAATGATCAATGATGAGTCTTACATGAAAACATTGACCATTAAAATGTACAATAGTGTAATTAATAAACTAAAATTTAACTATACACATCATGTTTATAATTTAAGTAAAAGGAGAATAATTTGTAAGATTCATATGAATTTAAAATATTCTATTTTTTATAATGCTTCAAAAATAGCAGTGTTATCGATAACTATATACCAAATATAATGAAAATTGATATCATAAGAGTTATATTGTGATATAAATCCATCATGTTATAATAAAATGTGTTTAAATGAACAGTTTTTAGTATATAAAAAATACCTGCATCCCGAAAAACACAATGTGCATGTAAAGTAATTATCCCAAATGTTTTCAAAGAATATTACAAAAATCCATATGATAGGAAAGTTATAGTCATGTGATCGACTATATTTCTAAAAAAAGGTTCACATATCTATCTTAAATAGTGGGATAAATATAAAATTGGACTTATTAAATGTATAATATTCACAAGTAGTTGGAATAGTAACAAGTTCCACAAGATCTTTTGGAAAAGGAATGTTCTAGAGAAAATACTACATAGGATGAATAAAACCATGGTAATGGTTTCATATTAATTATAGTTGGTGATAATTTATTCATTGAGAGAAATGAATCCTATAAGTAAGTAGTAAATGTGAAAAATATAAGATTGAAAAGATCAATTAAAATTTAATAATTGATTCCATGTATCAAAGTATAGGGGCTTATTATTTTGAATACTGTTGTGGGTTTTCAAGTGAGACTATACATGGGTGGGGTAATAGTGGTACCAATTAGGCTTGATTGGTAATACTAATGTGTTATTCCTAAATAAATTTTAATTTTAATTTTCATGGCTAATTTATGTGATAATTAAATTTTTAATTAGAAATCAAAACCCCCAATCTTGGATGAAATTTATGTGATGTAACCAGAAAGGGACAGTGACAACATCAAATTAGAATAAGGGGTTCAAGTTACTAAAATCCAATTTTGGATTGTAGTAATCCAAAATATCATAAACTATTCATTTTAATGAAGTTATATATATATATATAATAGTTTTAAGGATGATTCATTTATTTTACCATGTAAAATATGATGATAACATATGAAAAATAGTTATTGGCCTTATAGTTAGTTAATATTAGAATAAAATGTAATACTCTTATGATTGAATTAAATTAGAAACCTATGTTCTAGGGAATGAGATACATTGTGTTAGATTTAATGGGTGATTAAAAATACAAAATAGAACATATAATGAAAAGGTATTAAAATATTCAAGTTGAAACATTTTGAGATAATTTTTACCATTGTCACAAGGAATAACTATCTCTAAGAAGAAATACGTGAGACATAAGAGGATTTTAATGTGGTAAGTATAATTACGTGTTGTTTTGAAATAGATTAAATATATATGCCATAATATTTACAATATATGATATTTCCAACATATAATTTATGGTAAGAAAGTTTCAATTATATCTAGGATAACTAATCAGGAAGTGATATACACTATCCAATTGTACTTGAGAAAGGACAAAAGATATATACCTGGTATATAGAAAGGAAGGGGTACTAGTTATAAGGGAAAAAACTAGTCTTATTATAGATTAATTTGATTCAATATCATAGTCAGAATAAGGTAATGAGAAAGAGAAGATCATTCAATCCATTGGTATCTATATATAAAAATATTGAGTGTATTGATATTTCTGAGGGAGTTAAGGAAGAAGTGTATAATAAGTAATGATTTTTTCCAGTTCACATAATCACACCTACTATGTAATGTTTTATTGAAATATGAATTATGAAAATATTATTAATGGTGTTGGAAAATATATCATTTTTTACCATGGAAAAAAGGAATTTACATAGGGATATCATATCTTAAGGGGTTTTACTCAAAGTGGTGATGTTGTAGATAAAATAGTAACCTTGTAGAAGACATGTAGAAGGCCCAATTACTAAATCCATAAATATTAGAAACATGAATTTATCATGTGAGAGATAGAAAGGTCTATTAGTATGTTGGCTCTAGTGATAGTGGGAGTGTTGTAATATTGGGTGCTTGAGACAAAACTAGAATGGTACATTTCAATTACCATATCATGTATGCAGTGAGTTGGGCATCATGTACACTTATCATAAGAGTGTTTATATTTCTACATATTCTATTTATATGGTAATTTCCTTATATTAATTATCATATCAAAAGGTTATAGTAATTCCCAGGCTATAATGAGAACCTTATGATACTATGATGTTAATCATAAATGTATGTTCTATAGTCAAGAAACATCATACTGAAGAGACACAAATGATTTTTGACTATCATGTGCTATGGGATCATAATATTTGTGACTTCTTCTCGTGAATTTTTCACTTGGTGAAATCTAGTAGATGAGACCCAAAGGACTGACCCACCAATAGTAACACCACATGTTTTAGGTGTTATTGGTATTTCCTATATGTGAACACGTTTAATTGTCTATTGACATGAGATTATTATTACTATATATTATTTGATTTTATACATTGACATGAGGAAAAAACTATGGAATTGAATTCGTAGTGAGGTAGCTTGTGCTGGGTGAGACATTGGTGGTATTTTCTTGATTGAATAATCAGGGTCTCTTCTGAAAGGAAATGACATCTTAGGCCTAGTTGATCAAGATAGTAGTACCTTAACAAAATACATGGCCATGGTAGAAGAAGTTATGTACTAATAGTAAAGTAAAATAATAAAAAAACAATAAGGGGTGATGATAAAGTGTTTATATCCTATTTTATGAGATATTATGAGAAAAAGAGGTTAGATTACACTATGTGTTCATATAAAGAGTTTTCATTTCAATGAAATTTCTTTATATATTTAGAGGCCTTGATGGGTTGGTAGACTCCTCTTCTAGTCTATTAATAGTAATAACTACTATCAAGATATGGTCCTACAAGATTACACACTTATCATACTCAAAATTCTACCATATTATAATTAATGTGAGTATAGGACATGGTGTGCCCTACCACTAGGGTCAAAAAGATGCCTGATAATATATGATCTCCAAAAAATAAATAAATTAAAATTATTTTAGTTAATAATAATTGGTATTGAATTTATTTAGAAAATTTATTTTTATGTATTAAAGAAAATACAAGGGAAAATATTATATGAACGGATATTATTTTAATATTCAAGGTTTGATTAATATTTTCATGAACATTGCGTTTAATTAATTATTCAGTTTTCTCACTATTATATATATTATATTATAAAAAACTATACAAATATAAATGATGTTTATAACCTAGTTAGTTGGTCATAACACATCGTTTATGTATTATTATGTATGTAATAATTATCTGGGGGTTGAGGAGTCATTTCAGAGTATTTAGAACCTCTCTATAAGTAGGAGAGGGCCCTCATGTTTGGTATAATTCATCCTATTAATTTTATAGATTCTATCACCACTCTCCCAATTCTTAGATAGGGATGATCATGATCTAATTCTTCGATCAAAGTTAATTTACACATATCAAAGGATCTGCATATTGGTGATTATCAGGACATTGAAGGTTACATCGAATCTTCTCACTAGCACTAAAATTTTGATGTTTTATTCTCATAAATATTTTCAAAGAGTTCGTGAATAATCTTGAGGGAATAAAATTAGTTTCCTTAAAACACTGATCACTGGTAATGAGTAGATTTCAGTGTCAATTCATATGGAAATATGTACTTTTTAGGTAATTTTTGTGCTTAAAACCATCATGTGGGATCCCCAAGCGTTCATAATGGGCTATTACTGGTGATGAAGTATTCATATTGATCACCAATGAAACATTTTAAATATGTAGTCCATCTACCTCTTTTATGTGCCCTGATACATTCATCTCATTATTAACTCCTTATCTCTTTTAGAAGATTCAAATGACTCATTGCATGATAAAGTTACATAAGAATAAAAAAGATTTTTTAATTGTAGATGCCACAAAATTTAATTTATCACGGGTAAAATCATTTATGTTTCTATCACATTCAGTATTAATGTGATTCCTTCAAGTTCCAACAATTGAATAAATTTAAAAAATCATAGTGTGATCAATAATAATCATAGCGTGAAACCACTTAATCATGAAAAATCATTTTTAATGCCTGAATCAGGACACCTTGTTTTAAATATATGACACCTTTGGATTAAAAATGGATATCCAGGATTATTACCAAAATATTATAATGTTGTTGTTTATGTAGACTTATTACTAGGGATCTCACTAAAGTTTTCTCATCCTAGTCTCCATCGGTTAACTAAAACTTTCCCTAATACCAACTATAGTGACCCATAATTTTCATACCTAAATATTACATCCTATTAGATGAATATTCATTATATATCATAGTGATACATTCCAGAATAATGTGGTTCTAGTATCTTTGGAAACATCGAAACATAAATAACTTGTTCAAAATTATCTCATATTAAGTTCTTCATAACTAGAACCATTCTTAGACATATCACACTTAAAATATTTCTTCATAACATGGGTAAATAAAACATAATAAATGGTGATCTCATATACTTAGTAAGAGTAAATAAGGGAGATAAAAATGATCACATATATTTAACAAGAGAATAAGGGTAAGATAATATGATCTTAATATTTTAGAACCATACCATCCATATTGCAGATCATAAATCATGGAAGTTCATAAGACCTGAATCATAAATGAATCAAATAACATGATCCATGAGAGCATAAATTTACCATAAGATATGGAACTATGGAATACACATAACTAAAGAAACTAATTTCATTAGTAGTTGATGCTCACTTTCAAGACTATAATTGTGGATTGGGATAACTCTCAAAAACATTTAAGTATTCATCATTCACACCCACGATTATTATAGTGCATAGAGACCCTTACTTGACTAGTTTATCTCCTCATTCAACTTATATTTATCTCATGAGATAAAAATCTTTACCTAATGCATTTGAGAGACATGGAAATTTGAGCCCACCCATCACAAAATCAAAATCATATATCTGTGTTCCACAAGTTTATAGAAAATTCATCATATCACAACACATTAAAATGAAATGTGTTTAATAAACATTTCTTCATTTCATCTTAGTATAACTATTGTAAAAGAAATGAGTTTCATAGCTTAATTGACTCATGGGAAAGAGATAGGTTTTTCAATAAAACCTAAATAAATATCATCATAAACTATACAAGGAAATAAAGTTGATGTTATAATTAGATCATATCTCTAGTATATCATAATTAACATCAAGTATGTTATATTGGATAAATAATTCCTTTAAAATATTAATGGAACATTTCATGAGGAAAATAGCCTTTCCAATTTGAAATCACTTTTTTTAAAATAAAAAATTCTCTAATATTTGGGGAAATTTTATTTTAAAAGAACCTTGAAAAATTATAAAAGAAGCTTAAAATCATTTATTTGTCATGATAATATAAAATTTTGTTCATGTCGTATAATTTAGAATAAAACATTCCTTTAATTATTTTTTGGAAAAGTAAAAAAAGTACCTTATTCAAAAAACAACAAGAAGATTCATTCTAAACAATTTCATAAAAATTAAATCATGGGTAAGAATGGATTTAAAAATTATAGTATAATATTAAAATTATTCATGAATAAATTTTTACAAAGTATGTATATGGAAGAAAAAGGTCTTTTGACCGAAGAGAGAATTATTGTCGATTTTCCTTAAAAACATATTCTCGGTAACTTGAGTACTTATGCTGGGGAGAATGAAAGAAAAAACAATGTTCTAAATAAATTACCACTGGAGAATAACATTCATGAGGTTCTTGATAGGTATATCATAATATTTAATTATTATAAACTTAATTGTAAATAATCCTAATAAGTAATGGTATTGTAACATAAAACCATTAAAACTTGGTCACTTTTGAATCATAAGACCCCTGAAATAATTACGTAAAATTTATATTTAAACATTATTTAAGTAATTATATTCATGATATAATATTTCAAAGGATATGTATATACACCTCATAAAATAATATGGGTTCATAACATAACATATGTCCCAAAGAATGCAATTTGAGACGATAAACCATTACCTTGAGTTTGACTTGCTTCAAAAGCACTATAGCCTATGGTATAATACAAAAATAGTATAATTTTATAAAATATTAATATATATATATATACTTATAATAACATATATTATCCCCTTCTAACATTTATACACCCAATTATTAATAATTCTTTATTAAAAACTTTTTTTTCGGGTGTTAATTGTTCTGTTCTTCCTGAACATTTTATTTTGATAGTTCCAATAATTATACTTTGATCATGATTCCATTATCTATATAATGTTATTAATTATATAAATATCATATATAATAATTGTATACATATTTAGGATCATTTATAAAAGGTATATATAGAAAAATTAACTACATCATTCATGAAGATGGTAGGTTGTACAAACATATGAATGTTACTTTCAGTTTTTGATAGATGGAACCAAAGAAAGCTGAATAATAATTCTCCTTTATTGAATCATTTTTATATCATATATATCAAATATATCATATATATTCATTAAATTCTTTCTTATTATCATTCAAGTAAAATGAAATTGAAAAACGAATTAGATCACTTCGAGGAGGTGGTAATCCACACCTAAGTGCGAGCAACGTAATCATTTTCCAAAATATTTAAAGGTAAGAAAATATATATGGTATTATAATTACATAATAATAATTATATCTTAAATATAAAATTTAAACATTAAAACCATCATAATATCCATCCATAAAATTTGGTGATGGAAAATGAATTTTATCGTTATATGGAGATGCTAAGCCATATGTAATCACGAGCGATACATTCACATATCATATGAATGAATGGGAGTGAATAAATATGGTTTTATAATCACAATAAAATATTAGTATATTTAGAATACTAATGTTATTATTTTATGAATAATATAATATATTTATAGTAGGTAAAAGAACAATTAAAAGGAAAGTGATCAGCTAATATTGAATATGGTTTTTATCCCACTAACCAATAAAACATATATACATTTAAGTGGTATTATAATCCTTATCTTTTGATTTAACCCCTTTGTTAACCTATTTTAATAGTAACCATGATAATGCCTTTTTCACTCTTAAAATGTTATAAATGTACATATAAGGTGAAAATTGTCTCATAAATGGACAAGGTATGACATTATCAACCAAATATTATCCTTATTGTCATCTATAAATATTTTTATGAATTTTAAATAATTTAATAAAATATTATTTTGATAAAATATGAATAATGTCAATTTTGACACTATTCATTTAATTTGAATTAAAATAAATACAAAAAAATTGTAATTTAAATATAATCTTTTAAAACAACACTAATATGTCATATTCATTTATAAAATTCATAGATATTATAACTCATTATAATTATATTATTTTTTATATTTTTGAAATCATTTATTATTTTTTTCTATTAATTGAAAAAATAAAAAGTAGGTGTTTCATAAGAATTGAAGGTAATTATATATTTACTAAAAATTAGAAATAAATTCAAATCATAAAATTAATTTCATTATTCTACAAATTTAAATTTATATTTGTTCATAAATTATTTTTTTCCCTATGTGGGAACATACAAGTTATTTAAAAGTAAAAGAGTGAAATTTTATATTTTTATTTTCTTTAAATATTATATAGGTCATTTTCATGGACATATGCCACTTAAATATTTAAATTTATATCTTATTATGATAATGGTCTAATTACCTTCATCAAATGATAATTAATATAAAAAAATGATGACCTTGATATTTTTTTATCTTAGTTTAACCTGATTTACCATTTATCAGGGTGGTAAATTTTACTATTGTTACTATTTATAATGCTTAAAAATATAGGGGGCATATTTTAAAAATGTGTATCTTTTTATTCCAAATATGGAATAAATTTCTCAAAAGTTAATTTATATATGTGGAAGAAATACAATTTTAAAATAATTGTTCAAAATGCAATTAAAACTTCTTTTTAAAAAAATACATTTATAAGCATTAAACGTGGTTGATTATTATACCATGACTAGAAAAATATTAAATAAATCGAAAAAAATTTGATTAAATATATCATATATATGTTTAATTATAATCATTTACCAATATTTATTAATATAATCTATTATGATTAAAATACATTGCGAGCATAAATACATTTTTTAGAAAACATGTATTTTATTTTCAAATGATTTTTATTTTTATCAATTGATTACCAATGAATTAAATTTATACATATGTAACCATAAGTTTTATAAATTTATTTAGTCCAATTCATACTCTCCAATCCAATGTTTAGTTGATGATTAACATGTAATTAAATTTTAATAGTGTATTGTGGTTTGTTTAAGCTAGGTGTTTCATGTAAAACAAACTATAAAAGAAATAAAATTATTTAAAGATAAATATATTAAAAAATCTTGGGGTGTTATATAACTTCTTCTACCATGTCCATGGATTTAGTGAAGGTACTACCATCTTGATCAACTCATCCACATAAATAGCTTTCTTTTGGAAGAGAAAAATTCAATCTTGATTATTCAATAAATGCCCTACCACCAATGACACAACCACAAAAAGTTAACTCTCTATGACATCAGTGAAAAAGTTTTCATATTACATCATATTACATAATCAAATAGTATACACTGATAAAAATCTAAAGTCAAGAGACCATTTCACATGTTCACATATAGGAACTACTAATGAAACATGAAACATGTGGTATTCCTATTGGTGGAGTAGTCTCGTGATCTCATCTACTCAAGATCACCATGTTAGAACTTCTTGATAAGAAGTATCAATGCTTATGATCTCCGGGCACATAACAGTTGTACATAATCTATGTCCAATCAGTATGATGTATCTAGACCACATGACATATGTTTAATGTTACGGTCATAGTATTTCTAGGTTACCATTATAGCTTGGTAACTACTATAACCTTTTTACATAACTAGTAGTCTAAGGAAATTTCCATATAAATTGTGAACATATAAATATCAACACTATTATGGTAAGAATACATCATGCATAACTCACTGTATACATGATATAATAATCAAAAAGTAAAATTTATGTTGGGTCTAGGGAACCCACTATTACTCCACTCCTACTTACAATAGATCCAACTTTCAAACTATGATTTTTATCTCTCACGTGATATAATCCTGATTCTACTGAGATATGGCTTTAGTCTTTGGGTCCTTCATGCCTCCACTGGATGGATATTCTTCTATCTCTAACTTATGCTTCTTGATTAAGACTCCTGAAGAGATAATATCTCTAAGTGTATTGGTTTTTTCCACTATTAGAAAATAAATTCTTGGATACTTACCATAGTATAACTATCATTATTTATGTTATGATAAAAATTTCCTTACAAGTTGAAATTCCATGTATTGGAACAAATTGTTGCATATTTTACATTACTTCTTTAGAAGCATCAAAATATATAACACAGTCGATATTTTTATGTATGGATATTATGGGCTTGAATTCACTTCTCTTTCTCATTAACTTGTCTTGGAAATGATAGTAGGCCATATTTATCTAATAGAAGACTAGTTTTTGTCCAATTTTAACAAGTCTTCCTTCCTATCTGTATTCCAAGAACATAAATTTTATACTCTTTCAAGTATGATTAGATCATTCTAACTACTTCTCATGTTTTAATCATAGATATAACTAATATTTTCCTAACATAAATTATATTCTATCGATATCATAAATTATACACAACATGGTATATGTTATTGATCCATCACATAAGCGTACGGAATTAAACTCATCACATATATCTCCTCACATATCCCATACAAGTCATCCTAGATAGATTTATTCCATGTGACATTGGTAAAAAACTCATCTTCAAATTTTCCAACTTGTATTTTTCAATACAATGTTGGTATATATACTTTTGATGTTTTTTAATCAACCCATTAGATCTACCTAAATAGATCATATTACCTAAAACTATGTTTTCTAATTTAACTCAATATCTTTTGTGTAACTTTCATTCTAGATTTAAATAACTATATGGATAAATGATGTTTTCCATAAGTTATTGAACATATTTTTCTTTTGAAAAATAGTTGAGATCACACAAACCACTTTTATAAACATCCAAAAAAATCATTCCAAATTATTATTCTAAGATATTGTTTCATAATGAAATAAAAAATTGGATTTTGGAAACTTGAACCCCTTATTGGAATTCTATGGTGTCGCCAACCCCTTCTTGTTGTATCTAATATAAAATTTTGAAGAAAGGTTTTATTGTTATCTAATTCCAAATAAAATGATCATAGAAATTAGATATGAAAATTAGATATCAATTAGATTTAGTCATGGAGACCTGGTATAACCAATCAAGCCTTATTGGTACTACTCTTTCACAACCCATGTAATTTTTCTATTAAATACAATCATGGTATCAAGATTTGAAAAATTATAAATACTAAGAACCTATAATATTATAAATGGAATCTATTACTAAATTTTAACTGTTCTTATCAAAATTAACTTGTTTCCATTTTCTAATTACTTTTAGGATGTATATTCTCAATGAATAATGTAATACTAGCCATGGATAATGTAAAACCATTACAATGGGTTTATCCTTCCTATTTAGTATGTGTCTCTTGAATATTACATTTTTATAAGATATTTGGGAACATGTTCTTATGACAAATACTTGTTCATCTTTTCATTGACTAAATCAATGTCAATATTTCTCACACTATCTCAAATAAATATGTGCACACTTTTATAGAAATATAGTTTGTCAGTTGACAATAAAATTTCCTTCTCATGGATTTCTGTGATATCTAGAGGAACATTCAAGATAATTACACTAAATGCACATTTTTTTTTACTTAATGAAAGTTTGTTTATGCAATTAACAAATAAATTGCATCTAAATAGATGTTATTTTATCATGACAGATTTTTATCATACTATAACTCATATTATATCCATTTTTATTGTAGTTCCAATATGATTATGAGAAAACTCAAATAGTTTTAAATCATGTCTTGAAAAATAATGGAAGGTTCCGTAATGCATAGGTGTCTTAACATTGATTCTCCTTTTACTACCATCACAAATTTTATATGGATAACGAAATCTCCATTTAGAAATTACACAATGAAACATTATAATGATAAATTTTTTCATATAAGAAACATTATTGATCATAATTACTGACATTATAACTTTAATGTGCCTAAGGAAATGTGATATTTTGAATAATTTCACTCTATATTTCATGATCGATGAATTCATTGTCAATATAATATTTTCCACATGGGCTTGAAGCCACTCATATCTTTTAAGCAAGAATTTTTTTCTTCACTTTTTTATTCCTCAAAACACTTAATGGAATCTTATGATGTATATTTACCACAAACAAAACCTTAGAATAGTTCACGCTCTCTATTTGAACTAATTCCAAAATATTCTTGGCCGAATCTTATTTATAAATGTTTCTTTGACCTAAAAAAAGATAAATAAATGTGACGGTAATACCAAAGTCTTTAACTCCAAATAGTCTAATTCCATATTGGTTATAAATTTGAAAATTTTTTTACCATAAATAGAATTACCTTTTCACAACTAGGTATAATTGGGTCTTTTATTTTTAATTTTCATTTGGAATTTCCAATTATTCAAGCATTATTGAACCTTTAATTGAGTATAAGATACCATAACCAATATATATTACAAAACTGGAATAATTTAAACTTATTTCCAATGGACACATGAGATAGTTTTTTTTGTAATAATCAATAAAACTAGGACTACAATCATTAAACATGGAAATTAGAAGTTTTTTACTTCTCACCACTGACATAGGAATACCCCTTTTTCAGCCACATGGAGAAGTCACCTTACTTATAATAATGTTACTTTTCTTACATGGTTACTATATTCAAATACACATATTTGATATTCATATTGTATCTTATACCAAATAATTACAATAGAAATATCACATATAAATATGAATATATACTTAGTGGAAGCCTATACTAGCTCTTATTTTAATTCATTGCATTTATTTTTCATAGAATTATCTTAAAACATGTGAAAAAAATTAAATTCTTTATAATTATTTTACACTTTTATTTGAATAAAATTGTGAATATATATTTGGATTAATACATATCATTTTCCTTTTCAGTTTATCTTTCAATTTTTTCACCATTATAACTAAAGGTTAATTTTCCTTAAATTCTTTTTTACTTCAAAAACATTACCCAAAGGGTAATGAAGCGTACTCTTCATAAGTTCATTTGTAATATTAAATGAATTCAGTGTTATTGTATGAAAATAATATAATAAATTTATGTATTAAATGATTTTGATCCATCATTCAATTTACATGTATTTAGTGTCATCATCTCCTTATTCACACGACACTTCACTTTCTACTCAAACATTTTTTGGAGATAAGTCAACATCTGAAACCACCCATTTATTGATGTTGTTTCCACAAATAATTAGACATTGATGATACAATTATGAAGTAAACATAAAATGAATCTTACATGAGTCTCCTATAATAATATTTCACACCCTTTCTTATTGGTGTTTCTTAACATGTAATATCCTTCCCATCCTAATTGGATTGAGAAGTGTATGAGGTTCTACTTGATTTAAGTGACATCTCCAAGACACAAAAGGCTATAAATAATTTCCAAGGGCCTTAGGAACATGTGGGGGATGATTTGTCTTTTATAAATATAAAACACTTAGACAACATAATCAATAAAAATCCTATCATATATTTGATGGATGAGTACAAAAATATATAAATCAAGAAAAAAACGTTTAACAATTTCATAGTATAAGAGGAAACAAAAATAAACGCTAAAAAAGAACTAAAATACCCCAATACTCAAAGACACCCATGTGGAATAAATAAAAGAAACACTCAACCCACTCTAAGATCAAAATATACATGTCATGCCCAAGGTATCAAGAAGCATCACAAAAGAAATAAGATGCCTTGTAGTTACCTATTCCTTGATAGATGACATATGAAAATGCACAAAAGTTACCAAGCAAGGGATCCGAATAAACTCAGTAGGTTTTCCCAAAGACTTCCTAAATCATGATTCTAGGATAAAACATGTTAAAACAATTTATAAAATAGTTTCAAAATAATTTTATATATTTTTTTATCAAAATAGTAAACAAGATCCAAGGAAATCATTAAAAATATATTAATCATTTCACATTGATTAGGAATACCCATATCCATGTCACCACACACACACACTATGACTTCCTGGGTTCTAGTTCCACAGTCATGAGTGTTCTCAGATCAATCCACCAAATCATCACAAGGTGACCAATACCAAGTTACCCAATGGAACCCACCCCATCCGTAGGGTCAAGTCTATGAATTCACTCACGCCAACCATGTATGCTAAATCCCATTCCAAATTATATTTCACATAAAAAATTATTTTTATTTAAAAAATGAAACAAATAGATCAAATTTTCTAAAACAAACCCACAGTTTTAAATTCATAATTATAAAATTATCCCTGTAGGCTTTCTGAAAAACCAACCAATTTCTACAATTTAAAAATCCATAAAAATGGAATTTACATCAAGATATCACATGGATTTCACAATAATTTCAAGAAATAATTTCATGAAAACTGATAATTTAAGTTCCAAGTCATGAGAATATGAGAGATAATACATATATGTCTCAATAGTTGGAGAAAATGAAGAACAACACTATGATTATCCAGATCTAACCACCAACCACATTCCCTTCACTATATTTAATAATATATTATCCGGATTTCCATACCAAAATGTAGAATTATCCATAATAGACTATATCTATGGTTTTTAGAGAGAGAAGAAGTAAATATCAAAAAAGAATGATGAATAAAAATGACTGGAAAATAAATATGGGCCTCCAATGTACTTTTATTCACCTAAGAATCACTTCCTGGTCCAAGGGGAATGTCTCTCAAGCCAAGGGAGAAAAATGAATTTGAGATTTTGACTGACTAGGTGATTAATTAGTTTCTAGGGAATTAATTTTGAATACATCTACAATTTTTATAGTTCCATATATATGTCGCATGATTAGGTTTCACGGTTTGGAAAACCATGTGCCAATCATGCAGTGCCACTATCTTAAGCCAGCCCCTCACATGGTTGGATTGCATAGTTAGAAAACCACGATCGAATTAATTTATTCTCTTTGTTTTAAATTATGCAGTTTATCTAGGGTACTCACACAGTTTGGCCAAACTGTACACCAACCATGTTGCTACCTAATTACTTGCAAAAGAAGTTTTAGGGTTTCCTAGAGTTCGTGCATGGTTTCAACTAATCATGAAAAACTATATGCCTCTATAAATGGATCTAAAACATGTCTAAACCTCCTAAAAAATCATCAATATGAACCAAAGTATTTTATAAGCTTAGAGTATATAAATAACTAGTCATTTACCTAAAACTAGGGGTTCTACATTATCCCCACCATTGGTTTACATGTCCATGGAAATTTGAAAACTAAAGGTATTCTCAAAAAATTTCGAGCACTGATCTAACATTTCCATTTATTTCACCGCATTTTCTTCTAGTATCTAACCATGTATCCATAAAACCCACACTAGACTGATTATTTTACCAAGTAAAATATTATATTTTCTATTTGTATTCTAAACATTCAAATGAATCAATATAGCATCTGGATCTAGGTCAATATGATCCCATTAAATCACATGGTCAGTATCATGTTTATATATAAACCCATGTTTCTCATACATATACATTACATAATTTTTGTGGAATAGTTAATACATTACACACACAAATTCCTAAAGACCATATTAGTTTAGTGCCTTTGGAAACACGTAAACATAAACACAAGTAAAAAAGTCATATATATTATCTCCCACAAGTTTCTCCAGGATTATCACCCTTCTTAGACACATCATAAACAATAAATATCTTCATAACCTTTGGAAAAGAAAACATAAGAAAGGGTGAGAATATGTACTCATTAAGGGTTAACAAGGGAGGTATGTAATCATAATCATGAGAATAATGGTATGAGAACATGATCATTAAAATATAAGATCATACCCTGGATATCAATGATCATAAACGATATCCATAAAAAAATATATTAGTAGTTCATAAGAAATTAATCATACAATAATCAAGAGAACAATCCATGAAATCATAACATAGAAATTAGATGTGGAATCATGGAAGACACATAAATATATAAAATTATTTTAATAATAGACAAGGCATTGCTGCCAAGGTCATCTTAGTGGAATGGGTTAACTTCCCAAACCATCTTAGTAGTCAAGGTTCACTACCCAAAACATATTAGTGGAAATAGTTCTTTACCAAAATGATTTCACTCCCCATTCCATCCAGGTATATCTCATGAGATATAAATCTTTTCCCAATGCATTTGTGGGAGATATAGGTCTCACCCATGTCAAATTGAAATCATACATACGTGTGCCACAAGATCCTAAACATTCATCATATCATAACCTATGAAATGAAATTGGTGTCATAAACATGAAATAATATCATAAAATGTGGAAAATATATAGTTTTCATAATCATTTCATCAAATAATAACTCATGAAAAGAATCATATTTCATAGGCATATAACTCGTGGAATAGAAATAGGATTTATAACCATCATGCCATAAAAATATAAAACATTTGAAGAAATAATATGAATGGTACACTTGGATCATATCCCCAAAAATTCTTTAGTAACACAAATATATTTCATCTTATATGAAAAAATAATTTTTAAATATAATTTAAAACATTTCTTGAGGAAAAAATCTTTTCCTCTTTGATTTTTTTAAAATAAAAAACATATTTTAAATCCTTTTTATTTTAAAATAAAAATGAAATCATATAAAGAAAGATTTTAAATCATTAAAATCCTTTTCTTTGAAAATAATTTTAAAATATCATTTAAATACTTTTTTTAAAACCTTTCTTGAAAATATGTTTTTCGAATAAAATAAATTTCTAATCGAATAGAAAAATAAGATCAAGTTTTCTTTAAAACAATTGTTAGTAGTATTAAGTAAGAAAGAGTGTAAAAATGGTACCATTACATGATTATATCATTAATAAACATATAATAGTAAAATTCATGACATTTATTGAGATTTTGATCATAATATTTCATAAATTTAAGAGTAATCATAAACAATCCTCATAAACGACACGTTTGTAACAATAACATTCTACCACATTTGTAACTTTGAATCATGATCAACATGAGATAATAACATATCATGAAGCTTATAATATCACTAATATTATTATATTAATGATATAACATGTCAAAGGGAAAATATATTTTCGTTGTAATAGTATATAGGTGCATAGAAACACATGTGTCTCAAAGAAAGAAAATTGAGACAAAACTTCCTTAAAAATTTGGTTACTTTGAAACCATATACCCCATGAAATAGAGATCAAAAAATGGATATTCAAATACCAATAAATTTAATTATTATAATAATATAAAAAAATAATGTGAACTATATATAACACACAAAATAAATTAGTGGTGAATATGGCACATGTCTCACTGAAATAAAAGTGAGACTGTAAATCCACTTACATTATGTCTTGACTCTCATCGTACTCATAAAAACATCCTGTATAATAATTAATTTTTTTTTTATAAATTTATTATAAATTTATTATAAATTTATTACATGATAATATTCAACAATATCATAACATATATAAATTTATTATGACAATTTATTAATATTTTATTAACAATTCCTTGTTAAAGTTACGTTTCAGGTAATAACCGCTTTATTTTTCGCATGGGTTTTGATTTGTTATATTTTTTGTAATATTAATTATATAATGACTTTATAATATATATAAAGATAACCATGATATAAAAAAATTTATTCAGTATATATTTTTTTATAATAATCTATAAAAGATAAAAATTGGAAATGAAATATGTTGTTCATGGAGACGGTAGGTTGTACGTACGCATGAACATTGTCTCCATTTTCTTATCTTATTGAAAGAAAGAAATTATATAATTTATTTATATATATATTCATATATTATCATTCTATAGTTATTATCATTTAATATTTAAAACATATGTTTATTTAAATCATCCTTAATACATTCTATGTAATGTGTGAACGAATCACATCACTTTGAAGAGGCGGTAGTCCACACATCCACAAACAAAGTTGTCATGTTTCTAAAAAATAGAAAGAATAAAGGTATTTGTTATATAATTATTAAAGAAGAATAAAAATTTAATAAATATCATATAAAAACATAAATTACATCATAATTCCCAACCTTTAATGGTGACAATGGAATAACGAACGATATCGGTTTGCAAATCGGTAGTTCGTCCTACACACAAGCAATGATTATGTATCCCATTTGATGGATGTTTGTGTGAGTTTAATTCATAACCATAAAATAAAAATATATTAGTATATTTTTTATAATACTATTATTATATAATCATATGATATTAAAAATTTAATGTGTGGAGAATAAAATAAAATAAATGTTCTTGTTGAAGGATGTTACCTCTTATTTGGGTAAATATTTTTGTTTATCTCCAAAGGGATTCCTTGGTTGGATTTATACACAAAGGGAGGATTCTAGGATGAAGGGAGGGAATTTGGGATTATATTTCGATAGTTTATTCTTTATAAAAATGGATTTCGTGGTGTAAAGATAGGGGATGTGGTGGTGGACTTTTATAAGTGGGGAAAAGGACACACTTGGTATTTGTTTAAAAAAAATTGTGTGGTCCCCACATTTTACTTGTCACTTAAGGGTAAAACATGGACCATTATAGATACTTATAGGTGTAATGGTCAAAATATGTCCATGAAATATTATTTAAACAAGTATAGGTTCATTTTTACACCTTATATTCTATGTTTAGTCATTAATTAAGCTCCATTTTACCTTAATCACTCTAATTCATTTTAATTACTTTCACTAATATTTAGGTCAAAAAGTAAATTGAAATTTTTAGATATTATAAATTATTATGATTCCAAATATTCAACTATTTTTTCATATTCTAATCACATAATTGTATAAAGATAATTTAAAATTAATCCCTACAGATGGGATGAGACGACGAGTTTTTAAAGGGAAAATGTTCAAAATTTTGAAATGTTTTTATATCCAATTTCAACATGAAATTTGATAAAATGACCTAAATTGTATTAATTTTTGTATAATTGATATAATTATACTTTAATACCAAATTTAAATAAAATTCAACTATACAAATAAATTTTATGAACATGTATTTTTTAATTAAAATTCAATATTTTTCACTATTCATCAAAAAATAACGTTTTCCAGGAAAACCCGAAAAAACTCACCCTATGATAATATTGAAATTGTGAATTAAAATTTGATTTTATTTTAGAAAATTACTTTTCTAAAAATATGAATATTTTATTTTATTTTTGTTTACAGAAGAACAAAAAATGTAGTTATTTTGAGAAAATTGTATTTTCAAACATATACAGTCTTTACCAAAAAAATAATATATTTCATTATTAATGAGATTTATTAATATGAATACATTATAAATAATATTTAAAAATTAGTTAATACTATTCATATTACTTTTTTTAACAGATATGTTATAACTTTCTCGTTTAAATACTTATGATAAAATGTTGTTTTGTAAAAACTCAATGTTACATTTAATGCAAGCTAAGTCATTGTTGCATGTTGCACAAGATTAACTTAGTGTCACATATAATGAATTTTTAACTCAATCTATCATGGAACATGATATATTAATTAAATTAAATTTATTTTGGGAAAAAATATTCATAAAAACTTAGGGTGTTACAAGGTTGGTACTTATTCAACTAAGATACATGAAACACATTGTGCACTGAATTGAGCCTTAGCAGTAGTGAAAACTAATATTACAACTCAAAAAATCAATAAATTTTTCCAATAGGTCATATTTACCAAAGGTAAACCATTATCTTCTTTCCAAATTGATTATTCCCAAGTCTCAGAGAGATTCTCAAGAAGACATGATCACTCACATAAAACAAAATTGGTCACCGATGATGATCTGAAAATGATTTATAACTACCTTGATCCATTTCCCTCCCATTAATAATCATTTGAATATTCTACATCGTTTATTTCATAGTTTTGGTTCCATTTAGTGAAGTCTCACCTATTTCCACCCAATAAAGTGGAGAACGACATGGATGCCCATACAAAGCTTCAAAGGGAGCCATATATATTGAGTCAGGATAACTGTTGTTGTATGAAAAATACAATAAAGGTACGTAATCCACCAATTACCCACTAAAATAAATTAAAAAATACCTATTAATTTCTTCCATTTCTTTTATTTTCCTTTTGGATTTTCCATCTATTTAAGGATGATGAGTTGTGCTTTTAACACCCCGAGATTTTGTGAAATATTTTTTTTTCAAAATAATTAAATATGTGTGATATTTTTCATTTAAAATAATATTTAAAATAGTTTATTTTATATTAAATAAATATTATTTTCTTTATATATATGCAACAACAAGTTAATCATGCGCTACACGCAACACCGATATGGCGTACGTTACACACAACACTAAGTTTCTAGAAAACATTATTTTATAATTATTTAAATAAGATAGTTATAATATAAGCATTAAACATAAGAATATGAATAGTAATAATTAATTTTAAAACATAATTTATCATTTATTTATATAAATAAAACATATTGATAATGAAAAGTATATTTTTGGTAATGTCTTTATATGTTTAAAAATATAATTTTCTCAAATGAACTTCTTTTTGATGTCCATCAATGAACAAAAATAAAATTAATTTTAGACACTTTTATAAATATAATTTGATAAAATAAACATTATTTTTTAATTCATAATATCTAAAATATATTATGGTGAATTTTTTATATTTTTCTGAGAAACATCATTTTTGATGAATAGTGAAAAATAATGAATTTTAATTCAAAATTGAATTTTCATCTCATTTATATATAGTGTAAATTATATTTAATTTTTTTTAAAGTAAAATTATATATATTATTTATTAAGTAATATAATTTAGTTCTTTGGGATCTATTTCACATTGAAATTGAATATAAAACATCGCTAACTTTTGAACATTTTTACTTCAAAAACATGTATTATTGTCCTGTATGCGGGGTTAATTTTAAATTAGTTTATACCACTTCAATGTTTTGAATTAGGAAAAATGCATTCTAGATTTTTAATATTAATAATTTATAATGTCTAATATTTTCAACTTAGTTTTTGAAAAAAATATATTAGTGAATGTAGTTAAAATTAATTACATCGATTAAGGTAAAATTAAGTTTAATAAGGGAATAAACATTAAACTTAATGGCCCAAATGACCTATCAACTTTTAAAAAAACCATTTTATGGATATTATTAGGACATTAACCTTCCATTATTTATTTATTTATTGGTTTTGGGTGACTTTTTTAGGTAAAAATAGGGGTACACCTAACTTGTTTTCAAAAATACCATGTGAGCTCTTTCCCTCCCCTATAAAAGGTCACAACCTCTCTCATTTCCACACACCTCTAAAAATACATAGGTTTTAGCAATATATTCCCAATAAAATTAAAAAAATCCCTATATTACACATTGAATCCTCCCTTTGGGTTGAAATAAATTCAATGAATCCATTTGGTGAAAACCAAAATGAGTTACCCAAAGAAGAGGTAACATCTTTCTTCAAGCTCCATTATCTTATTTTCATTGTCCACCCCCTCAACTATTTTTATTCCATTATTATAAAAAAACCAGTATAATAAATATAATTATATTTTGTTATTATAATTTTTCAACCTGAACATAAAAACACTTCCATCTAATGGGTAATTAACAAACTGTATATGTGTATGGTGAACTACCGCCTCACGAAACAATGATTATTGATTTTTCCTTTAGCACATTTCATGGTTGGGAGTTATTATGGAAACACTATTAATATATGATATATATGATACATATTATGTCTATAAACTTCTTAAATTATTTTAAAAACATATCTTTATACTTTCTATTTTGTGTTAATATGATAATTTCATTAGAGGAAGTGTAGACTACTGCCCCCTCAAAATGATGTGATTCATTCACACACTACATGGAATGTATTGAGGATGCGTTTAGTAAAATTATATTATATATATACATGACATAATAATGAAAATTTAATGATATTATATATATATATTCATATATTTCATTTTCTTTCTTTCATCCAATACGACAATAAGACAGAAACAACGTTCATACGTACGTATAGCCTACCACCTCCAGGAGTGGTGTATTCCACTTTACACTTATATATTATATATATTATTATAATAAAAATATACTGAATATAAATGATATTTATATCATGTTTTTCATTCTTTAAATCATGATATATGTATTAGGTCCAAAGATATAACAAATTCAGACAAATGAAAAAACCAAAGTGGATATTACCCAAAGTGAAACATTAACATAGAATAGTTTACAAGAAAATAATAGAAAGTCATAATCAAAAAAATATTGTAATAGATATAATAATATGGTTATGTGATAGATTTATAATAAACTTACATTTATTATACCTGAATTTTGTATGAGTATAATGGGAGTCAAGACACAAGGTAAGGGAATTTCATCTCACTTTTTATTTCTGTGAGATACATGCTTTATAAACCACCCATTCCTTTTGTGTGGTGGGTATACTAACTATGGATGAAATATATTATTATTAAATATAAATTTTTGGGTATTTAAATATCCATTTTATTATCCTTCTTTCACTGGGTTTATGTTTCAAATGTTATCAAATCGGTAAAGTAATTTTGTCTCAATTTTCCTTCATTGGGACACATGCCAAGTGATGCACCTGTATTTTTCAATGAGGTATATATACTATATTTGAAATATAATATCATTAATATTTTTATTTTCAGGAGATTTTAATATTCTTGTAATATTATTTTCATAAATGTGGAGTCTGGTTCAAATTTTCATAGTGGTAAGAGTCTATTGAAACTGTCTCATTGCTTTTTGAGATTGTTTATGTATATGCTTACATTGATGAAATATTATGATCCATATCTCAAGAAAACTCATGAATATTATTATCCTCTAGTTATTCATTATAAATTCTTGTATTTATACCATTTTTAATCTCTCTAGTACAAAATATAGTCAATAAAGTGATTTTAAGAAAGCCAGACATTACCTCTCTCTTCAGTTAAAAATAGGTTCTCTTTCAAATCTTGTTTTCTAAAAATGTTTTCAAGATTTATTTATAAATATTTAAAAGTATTTTCAAATGGTTTTCAAACAAAATTCAATATTCTTTTATAAATTTTCAATTAAAATGGTTTTCAAAATATTTTTATGTTTCTTTTATAACTTATTAATGAAAAAGTATTTCAAAATGTTTTCAAGTTTCTTTTATAAGATTTCAAGGAAAATGGTTTTGAAAAATGTTTTGAAGTTTCATTTATAAGTTTCCATGGATGAATATTACAATTCTTTTCAGGCTTTCTTTATAATTTTTCAATTTGTTTTTAAATAAATTGTTTTATAAACGTTTTCAATATTTTTTTATAAGTGTTCAATTTTTTTTTCAAAGAAAAAGGTTTTCTGAAAAGTTTTCAAGATTATATTATAATCATTAAAGGATAAATGTTTTCAAATTTTTTATAGACTCCGTTATAAGTTTTCAATTTTATTTTAAAATAAAATGGATTTCAAAAGGTTTTATGTTTTAAAAAAAAATTTTAAAAGAAGAAAGGATATTTTCCTTAAGAAATAATTTTAAAGGATATCTCAAAATTATTTTCCATTTATGACAAAATCTGTTGATATTACTCAAGACTTTCTAGGAAATCATTCAAATTTCCATTCATACTCCTTCTCTTAATGTTTATTGTTTTGATGTCATGATATTTATGAAAAACCATTGGTATTTCCTGGGACATATTTATATGAAACCCCTTTTTCATCCATAGGTTATATTATAATAAAATCTGTTTCTTTTCAATTGGTTGTCCCAGGATAAATGATTATGAAACCCACTTCATTTTACGGCTTATTCTAGAATGAAATTATTATTAAACCTATATATTTTCGATAGGTTATGATATGATTAAATTTTAATGATACCCATTTCATTTCATGGGTTTTGATATGATCTATTTTGATGGGTCATGATATGATTAAAGTTTTATTGTTTTGTGGCACATGTATGAATGATGTTATTATGAGATCGGTGGGAATCATACCTCCCTCTAATGTCATAGGTAATCATAAATTTTTTATGATCTCAATGGGTATATGAGAGGTCCTCCCAATACCTAAACAAGAGGGTACATGGGAGGGCATCACAAGATCGAAACAATAGGCCATCATTTTCCCAAAATAATAGGGCACATGGGAGGGCATCCCAAGACCGAAATAAAAGGATACACAGGAGGGAATCCCAAGCTAAATCTGGTACACTTGTGATTATCCAAAGCCTAACATGTTACAATGGTCTTGGTAATAATCCTTGACTTAGGGTTTTTATAAGCTTATGTAGATGCCATAAATTCTATATTTTATCCCAATGTTATGATTTCATGGATTATGTTCTTTATTTCCTTTTGATTCATGTCTTATGAACTTCCAATATTTATGCCATGAATCATGTATACGATCTTTTATATACAAGGTATGATCTTATATTTTAATGATCATGTTATAATAACCTTATTCTAATGATAATGTTTACATATCTCTTATGTTTACCCTTACAGGTTATATGAGCTCACCCCTTTTTTATATTTCCTTCCCGATGTTATGAAAATTTTTATTATGTATGATGTGTCTAAGAAGGGTGTTATTCATTATGAACCTAGTGAGAGATAATTTAGCTCACTCATATACCATTGATTAAAATTCCATGTTTCCAAAGGCACTACACTAATATTCTCCTTGGGCGTCTATTTGTGTAATGTTGTAAGTATTCTAAAAAAATGAAGTAATATCATTATATGTTAATACTGGGTTGTTATAGTTGGAATGAGAATGAATGTTTACTCAACCATTGAAAAGTAGAATGAGAAAAATATAGTGAGATCCCTAGGTATATTTCTAAGGATATTTCTAGGGATATATCTGAGGATATGTTTAAGGATGAGGAAAATTATCGGAAAATACCATTGGAATTTTGGTAAATGATAGAGTCAGTGGTTTTATAGAAATATATTCAAGTCTAGATACTACAACAGTATATGGAACTAGTATAGATGTATCTTGTAGTAACAAGTATGAAAAGGTGTGCGAGGCGTGAGTCAGTGTATCCTGGTACACAACAATAGGCCTTGCTGCACATTGGATTTGAAACTCCTGGATGATATGATTTGGAAATTAATAAACACTTTACAATCCATAAAGAAGGATTTAAATATAAATTGGATATGAAAATTCTAGGATAAAAAAGGATTTATATATTGAAGAAGGTGTCATAATTTAGATATCCTATATTTTTTTCATGATTATGTTGTTCCTCCCTATGATAACTATTTCTTACTCTATGATTTTAGTGTAAGTCAATTGTTGGTACCCGATGGAACCATGTTAATGGTGACTGCAATAGAAAATGTAACAATTGTCCTCCTTTTAAGACATATTATATAGGATCTAGAATGCATAATCTCATTGATATGCTCACCGAAATTTCTTAATATATGAACCATGATGGACTCCCAAATGGGAAGAGGGAACAACATTTTGTTGAGTACGTCCTGAGGCAATCTCCCCCTTCTTTCCTCAGGCATTCTAATCCACTTGTTGTTGAAGATTGGATTAGTACCACTGAAAAGATATTCTATATTCTAATTTTTTTTAAGAATTATAAAGTCATTCTAGTTGTTAATTGTGTAGAAGGAGAAGTAGAACAGTGGTAGAATATAACCAAGAATACAATACAGTAAGATGAAATCGAATCCATGGATTGGGGCGAGTTCAATAACATATTTTTCAATATATACTTTCCTGATATTTTTTTTAAAATAATAAAAATGAATTCATAGAGGTTAAAAATAAGGATAATGAATATTTTCATACTTATGATGCAAATTTTACAAGGCTTATGAGGTAATCTTTGGGTATTATCATCCAATGAAAAATAAAAAGTTATCAATTCTTTGGCATCCTGAAACCTAGTCATCAAAAGGCATTGGATATAATAGACTTTACAAGATATGAAGAAGTTTTTAGATGCTATATAAAGGTGGAAATGGATGTTGAATTTGTGTATAAATCTCATGGTTTGGAAAATAAAAGGAATATGTAGTTCAAAGAAAAATATAACAACCATGGAGAAAAAGAAAATGAGCCTTACATTATTCACAATGTGTGGGAAGAAACGTGGAGGGAACTGATTTAAGGGGACTAGTAAATGTTTTAATTGTGGAAGGTAATCTCATTGAGTGGATAATTTTCCAAGTGATGAAAGGAAGTTATATAGTTATAAAAATAGTGAGAATTACCCACATAATGCTCCTCCTACACTTCTGTGTTTCAATTGCATGGAGTTTTGGTCATTATTCTAATAAGTTCCCCAATACAAGAATTAATGTGAATGATAATCCACAAAAACTCTAAAGAAAAATGACAAAGGGAAAACATATTCTCTCATTATAGATGAAGTGAACCATGATAATTATAAAGTTCTTATCTTTCCCTCCTTATTTAGGAATTTCTGGTTTGATTTTGTGTGGATAATCCCTATAAAAATCTCATTGCTCATCTTTTGGTGAGATTTATTTTTATTATCTTACCTTTCATATATTATGGAATAGTAAAATTACATTTTATATTTTATCAATACTAGGATGGACCTAAGTTTCCAATGAAAATGTTTTTGTTATATGATATGATAATATTTAAGGAATAAATGTTGAATTATATTTTGGAAGGGTTATAGGGTCAACCATTTTTGGAAAGTTTACTTTAAACATTAGATAAAGTTATTGAGAATAAATTATTATCTCTCCAGGTGTGGATTTATGCATATTGGATAACTTGTTCTAACCTTTTCTTGTGATAAAAAAATATGGAATGAGCAATAATTATTTTTACGGATCTCATGATCTATTAGTGCTTTAGGAATGCTGAATACACTTTCATTTATTGGAATAAGAGATGAAATGAAAATTGATAAAGGTGCACCAAAGGGTGATATTTTTTTGAAATCAAGTAAGTATATCCCATTTTAAAAACTCTTAAAATTTAATGAAGTGTCTTGAAATAAATTTTTTTCATTGTGTCATCATTTCTGATGATATCAATGTTCTTTTTTAAGCTACTTTTGGTTATGTATTTTTTATTATTAACATAATCCTAACCATGTTCTCTATCACTCTACATCAGAACATGATGGTTGGATTTCTATTCTTTGTACCAATATTCACTTCCCACCTATGTTATCCTATGTGGAAAGCTATTTAATAGTTACTTTGGGTAACCGTTACAATTCTAACTTTCATTTTTTAAATGAAGTTTTATAATTTATTTTTATGATGTGGGTTTCTATGAAAGGAACTTTAATTTATTAAACCATTAATAACCCAGACTAATTTCAAGGGAGAAATTCATTTTAAGGGGGTTAAGTGTAACACCCAAAGATTTTGTGAAATATTTTTTAAAAATAATTTGATATTTTTGATATTTTTCATTTCAAACAACAATAAAAATATTTTATTTTATATTAAATAATTATTTTTGTCTTGAATTATAAGTAACACCAAGTTAATTGTGTGCTACAGGAAACACTGAGTTTCTACAAAACATCATTTTATAATTATTTAAACAAGATAGTTATAACATAGACATTAAACATAGGAATATGAATATTATTATCTAATTTGAAAATAACTTTTATAATTTATTTATATAAAAATATATATTTAAATTGAAAAGTATAATTTTTTGTAAAGTATTTATACGTTTAAAAATTGTATTTTCACAAATGAACTTCTTTTTTCCCCTCTATAAACAACAATAAAATTTATTTTTCACACTTTTGGAAATTTATTTGGATAAAATAAATTTAGTTTTTTAATTCATAATATCAAAATTATATTAGGATGAATTTATAAGATTTTTCTAAGAAATATCATTTTTTGATGAATACTAAAAAATGATAAATTTTAATTCAAAACCACTTTTTCATAAAATTTATTTATATATTTTAATTATATTTTAATTTTTTTTAAATTACAATTTTATAAATTATTTATCAATTAATCTAATTTTGGTATTTATAACAAATTTTACATTGAAAATAAATATAAAAACAGAGGAAACATTTGAACATTTCTACTTTAAAGACCTACATTGTTATCCCATATACGAGACTAATTTTAAATAAATTTCTATCACTCCTTTGTTTTTAATTTTTTAAAATTGATTTCATATTTTTAATAATCCTAATTTATAATTTCTAATAATGTGAACATAGTTTTGTCTAAAAATATTATTGAATGAAGTTAAAATTAATTAGATTGATTACGGACAAATTAATCTTAACAAGGGAATAAACATTTAAATTAATTTCCCAAATGAACTAGACACATTTATAAACACCATTTTATGGAAATTATTCATCCATTAATATTATTTTATTGATTTTTTTTTGTTTCTATGAATTTTTTAGATGAAAAATTTGGTACACCTAACTTGTATTAAAAAAATATGTTCTGAGTCGTTTCCCTCCCCTATGTAAGGCCAACAGCTCCCCCACTTTTTCAGAACTATAAAACCACTATGGTTCGTCAAATATATTTAGAATACACTTCCCAATATCACTTAGTTTTTAATTAAAGCCACTATTTTGGAATAAAGCAATCTAAGTAATCCATTTGGTGAAAACCAAAAGGAGTTACCCAAAGAAGAGGAAAAATCCTTCTTCAAGATCCTGTATCTTATTTATATTCTCCACCCCCTAAAATATATTTATACCATTATTATAAAGAAAAAATCATCCTCAATATACTTATACTTTTGAATTCTAAATTTTTAACCTACACTTACACACACTTCCATCTAATGGGTAACATGAATATTGTTTATGTGTATGACGAACTACTGCCTCACAAAATGCTGATTATTCATTTTTCATTCAATATCATTCATGGTTGGGAATTGTGATAGATACTATTTTTATATATGATATATATGATACATATTATTTTTGTATTATTCTTTAATTATTTTACAAAACACATCTTTATACATTCCATTTTGTGTAAATATGATGATTTCATTTAAAGAAGGGTGGCCTACTGCCCCCTAAAAGAAATTTGATTCATTCACAAACTACATTGAACGTGTTAATGACATGTTTAGTGAAAATATATAATATATATGACATAATAATGTTAATTTTATGATATTATATGCATATATACATATATTTCATTTTATTTCATTCTTTCAATATGATAATAAGATGAAAACAGCGTTCATGAGTACATTCGGTCAACCACCTCCATGAACGGTGTATTCCATTTCATAAATCTATATTATATAGATTATTATAATAAAAATATACACAATATAGATGATATTTATATCATGTTTTAAATTATTTAAATCATGGTATATTTATAAGGTTCAAAGATTAAAAAAATTAAGACACATGTGAAAAATAAGAAGATATTACCTGAAGTGAAACCTTAACATAGAATTGTTACCAAGATGGTAACATAAAGTCATAATCGAACCATATATGGAATTAGATAAAATAATATTTTTCTTTAATAGATTTATCATAAACTTATATTAATTATATAGTATGTTTTCATGAGTATAATGACAGTCAAGACGCAAGGTAGCAGAATTTCATCTCACTTTTAATTTCTATGATATACATTATTTATTCAATACCCCTTCCTTTTGTGTGGTGTGTATAATTAACATGGCTTAATTATATATTATTATACTTATTTCTTTATATTTATATATCTATTTTCTGATCTATCTTTCATTGGGTTTATGTTTCAAAAGTTACCACATCGGTAAAGTAATTTGGTCTCAATTTTCTTTCTTTAAGACACATTCCATGTTATGCACCTATATTTATTCATTAGGTGTATATAATATATTTGAAATATTATATCATTAATATACTTATTTTCATTATATTTTAAGATTTATGTAATTTCATTTTCATAAATGGGGAGTATATTTCAATGTTATCAAGTGGTAAGAGTCTATTGAAACAATCTCATCAGTTTAAGAGATTGTTTTTGTTTATGATCCCTTTGATAAAATCTTATCATTATCTCAATAACACTCATGAATTTTCTTATCCTATTTTTATTCATGATATATTAATTTATTGGTTCCATTTCCCACTCTTTGGTATATAAGATAGTAAAGAATTTGTTTTTAAGAATGCTAAACTTTACCTCTCTTTTTTTAAAGATGATGCCTTGGCCCAAAAAGACCAAAGCACAAATATTATAAAATAAAGAGTTTACTGGAGTCTAAAATACAGAATCATATTATAATATTTTTCATGAAAAAGAATAATATCAACAGGTATATCATCCCACCAGGTAATGTCTTGATTTAAACCCATGTTGTCCAGACCATCTTCCACCATGTTTTCTTCATAATAAGAATGAGTGATTATGTAGTTGATATCAAGAAGCGATCGGGTGCAATCCATCCAACGGGTAGTAATCATCCATGTAATATGTGTTATTCCATTCCAAATATCTTGCACAATGGTAGTCAAATAACTTTAAATCCAGAGATTGTACCATTCAAGGAGCTTGGTAAAGGCAATAGCATGTATCAAACTCATCATTTCAGCCTGAAAACATATTCTGAAAACGTGATTTGAAAGAATTTTTTCAAAAAAAATTCAGGATTCATTTATAAGTTTTCAAGGAAAATGGTTTTCAAATTTTTTATGTTTCTTTTATAAATTTTCAATGAAAATGGTTTTCAAAATGTTTTCAAGTTTCTTTTATAAGAGTTCAAGGAAATTGGTTTTCAAAAATGTTTTCAAGATTATTTTATAATTTTTCAAGGAAAATGGGTTTCAAAATGTTTTAAATAATTTTTTTATGTTTTCAATTTTTTTAAATAAATGGTTTATAAATTATTTTTAAGTTTATTTTGTATGTTTTAAAAGTATTTTAAAAGAAAAGGAGTTTTAAAAATGTTTTCAATATTATTTTATATGATTTAAATGAAATTTTTTTTCAAATGAAGTGATTTTAAGGATTTATGAAAGACACTTGCAGACTGAGGCCATATAGGAACAAGAAGCGTGGACAGACTAGAAAGACCAAATCATCGCCCGAGGCTTCAACCAAGGCAGAATAACCTTGGAGGAATTCATCCAGATAATGGACAGAATGATTTCTCACCTTGAAGAACTTATTAGGGAGGATACAGACGCACAGGTTAGTACTCTACACTGAGAATTATATAGAGCATCTAACTCAAATAACCTTAGTCTTGTGTTTAACAATTCTGTGAGGTCTTTCAGCACGTAGTCCTTGTGTGCGAACATTGGTTTCCCACTTATCCTTAAAGTGTCTTAATAAAAAATTATAGTTGGTTGTTGTATATCTCCCTCCAATGCATTGCATAGTCATTAATGTTTTATGAGATCAAAGGGTATACGAGAGGGAATCCTAAGCCTGAAATAATATGGTACATTGGTGGGAATCCCAAGCCTGAAACAAGAGGGAATCTTAAGTCAAAAACAAGAGGGTACATGGGAGGGAATCCCTAGACTGAAATAAGAGGGTACATGGGAGGGAATCCCAATCCAAAAGCAGGTATATAGGTGATTATTCCAAGCCTAACATGTTAGGAAAGTCTTTTTAGGAAGCCTTGACATAGTATTTTTATAAGATTTTGTATATTCCACAAATTCCACATCTTATTCCTATGTTATGATTTCATGGAGTATGTTATTTATTTTCTTATGATTTATATATTATGAACTGCTAATATTTATGTCATTACTCATTTATATGATATTTGGTATTCACGGTATGATATTCTATTTTCATGATCCTGTTCTCTTAACCTTATGATCATGATTATGTTTACATATCTAACTTTTTTACCCTTTCTAAGCATCTGAGCTCACCCCATTTTATGTTTCCTTCCCCAGGTTATGAAGATGTGTATTAAGTATGATGTGTCTAAGAGGAGTGATAGTCATGAAGAACCAAGTGGGATATAATTTAGATCACTCATTTACCAATTTTTATGTTTCCATGTTTCCAAAGGCACTAAACTGATACAGTCTTTGGACATCTGTTTGTGTAATGTTTTATGTATTCCATAAAAGTGAAGTAATATCTTTGTACACTAAGAATGGTTTGATATAGTACTCATGATCAAATGGGTTCTATTGAATTTATATAAGTAATTCAATACATGATATTTATACCTTGTGTCTTGGTTAGGTACAATCAAGACTGGAATGTTGTGCAACTTTACAATTTACAAAATATAGATTTTATCTAGGTCTTCCACTATATTGGCTTCAAAAATTGAGATGGAGTGATATGAATTTATGATCTAATATAGAATAAACCATATGAAATTATGTCTCCTAACCATTCTCGGAAGTCCTGTTACAAAATTCATGGCTATCTGCTCCCATTTTTACATGGGAATTAGTAAATACTGCAACATAATAGCTAGTTATTAACGCTCTAACATGACCAACTGATAGGTGAGGCATCTTGAGACAAAATATTCCACTTTTCTCTTCATGATAGTCCTCCAAAACCATTTTGTAAAATATTTATACATTTTTTAATTCTAGGATGGGAAACCCATATATAATGGTGGCAGATAGAAACAAGATATTCATGATAAGAAAAAGATGAAACTATGTAATCGTTAAACCACAACACTGAACTCCCATATAATTTACATCCCTTAATAGTCTCCCCAATATTGAGTTTCAAACTCACTATAAGATATTCGGAGTTGGATGTTTGAGAATTTTTAACCTACTCAACCAAATCAAGAAAAGAATAAATTAGAAATAAAACTATAAGATTACTTTATTATGCATAATCCAGATGAATATTTGTTATGAATAATATAAGTTACCATTGATCTAAATAATTTTATCCAACATAGCATATAAATTCTTACGAGAGGCTTTTAGTATATAATTTTCTTTCCCCAATCTATACAATAAGTCAAGGTCGAACATTTACAGATATTCTGTCCATCTTTTTTGTCCCAGATTAATATCCATATATTAGAAAATATGTATCAATATTTATGATCTGTAAACCCCATAAATAGTTCAGTAAAAAGATAGTTTAACCAATTCTTTATATCATGGATTACCATATCTAACTCTAAATCACTTTTTGGGTATTTCTTATAATATATGTTTAATTTTCATGAGCCATAAGAAACAATATGATCTTTCTATAGGTGAACACATCCTAACCCATATCTCGATACATCACAATAGATTACAAATCCCTTTTCATACTTTAGAAATGTAAAGATAGGTACTGATGGAATTCTAACCTTATGTTCTTAAAAGGATTTACTTCATTCAATGTTAAATTGGAAAGGAACACCTTTCCCTGTCAAATATTTCATCGATGAGGTGAAATGTAAAAAATTATGAACAAAGTTTCTATAGTATCCTATTAATCTAAGTAAACTACAAATATCTCCAATTAATTATTTGGTGGTTTCTAAGAGATAAGAGATTATCTTTTCAGAATGTACAGAAATTCCTTTTTCAGAAATGACATACCCACGAAAACATACCTATTGTATCAAAAAATCACACTTTTTTAACATAACATAAATTAGATGATCCTATAATATACACAACACTATGGCCTAGTGTTTCTTATGGTATGCTTTTTTCTGATAATACACTAGAATATTATCCAAAAACACCACCAAAAAGGAATCTATATACCTTTGAAATATTCATTTCATAAATTCCATAAATACAGGTGTTGTATTCGTAAAACCAAAAGGCATAACCACATATTTATTATGTCTATATCTACTTCTGAAAATTTTCTTTAGAATATCTTCTTTCTAAACAAACATTTGGGGATATCTTAAATATAAGTCAATTTTATATAACCATTGGGATCCCCATAATTGATCAAATAAATCATTAATTTTTAAAATAGGATACTAATTATTTATCATAACTTGGTAAAATTATGATAATATATAAAATTTATAAGAATTAAATACGTTGTTTTCACAAAAAGAACAGATATTGCACATGAAGGCGTGGTTAGTCCAATGAACCTTTATTCTATAACACATAAAATTGAAAATAAAATTCCCAAAAATCTGTTGGTTCCATAATTAATGACTGAAGTGAAATATGATTGGTCACTGGTTGGAGATCAATAATAAAATTCACGTCTCTTTTTGGTGAAATCCCTGAGAATTTTTCAGAAAATAGATTAGGAAATTTTTCAAGGATAGTTGGAAAATCTATATTTTTAATCTCCTCTACATGTTCTAAAGTAAGTGCTACGAACTGATAATTGACAGTTCCAACCACTGGTTTCAAAAGACATGTTATAATCACCTTTACATCTCAACATCCTCTAAATAGGTACTTGATTCCATCAAGAGATGTGAAAATATCTTTTTGTGCATAATAATCGATGTGAGCATTGCATGATTTAAACCAATCCATATCCAAAATAAATTCATATACATCAATCTCAAGAATAGATGAATACCAAAAAAAATCATTCACAGTGATCATTATAGTAGAATAATAACACAAAAAGGGTCAAAAAACTCATTGTCCAAGAGGAGTTCAATGTTTCAAAATAGTAGGTTTCATTTCAACATGAAACCCCATATGATCAACATCATGAGAACCAATAAACAACTCGGATTAAATCATATCAAACAAATATTTCATAAGGGTATAATTCAAAGGTATCATACCTATCACCATAAAAGGACCCTATTGATCATATGTGATCATTTTCTCAGGTCTATACAACTTCTTACTTTCTTCGCTCAGATATTTAGTACCCTATTGATATTTTATAGGTTGATGAGTCCTTAAATTCCTAGAATCACCTTGGATTGATCTATTTTGATGATGAGTGTTATTCTTTTTCACACTTCCATTCAAAGAAAATGATTTATAGGAAACAGGATATATGTCTATAAAGACTGACCTTGGAGCACTAAAATAATTTCACTCAAGATTTATCATCTGAATAAAATTATGACAAGATCTTGGTGGTGTCAAACCAACTCAGTTTATTTTCTCAAAAGAACCACATTGAAAACATCTTGTCTTACTCTTCAGTTGAGGAGTAATGTTAATTGATCCCATGGTCTAATTCTAAGACATCACACAACTCTGGAAGTCGAATTCCCTATTCTACTAATTACCAAAATTTGAGTTCCCCATTGTTCTGATCGGAATAAACATGATTCCTAAAACTTCATTACTATATATATCCACTTCTTCTACTATCACATGATTGACCATTTTGTTATAGTCAATAATACAAAGAATGTGTTTTTATGTAAATATTTGGTCATAATTCCAAAGCAAAAAATTCATTCCTTCAAGGATTAACTTGCAGAATCTTCATGGGAAAAGAGAACTAAATTCATAAATTTATCTAAATACTCTGTCACTAATATATATTCATTCTTTGATCAAAATAAGACTATTATTTTAATAATTTGAAAGGCATGAGGATAAAATTTCTTATTAAACAATTCCTCTAATACCTCCTCTATAATTCCTGGTCAAATTTAGCCTATGTAACTAAATCACACCATTGGAGTTATAAATCCAACAACATGCACATTAATTAATTTAATTTTAACCTTTCTGGTTTCCTAAGGAAAACGAAGATTCGATTCATCATATTCAACCGAATTTCTATTTTTTCAGATCAAAATCCCCCTAAAAGGTGGGTGGGTTTTTATTTTTTAATTAAATAGAATGGTTTGCAAGTCAAGGATCGGCATTCCGATTACCCCAATCCATAACTAGAAAATCCATTAAAACACTTTGTTTTAGCTATTGGTTCACCTTTGGCTAACATGAACCCACATTTTCAATAGCCTCCTCTAGTTGATTTTTACATTGTCTACCTAGTGTCATTCTATATAAGGATAAAAATGCCATTTAGTCTCACTCACTAAAAACTAAAGGATTACTAATTCCAATTTACCACATCAACAAATTTCACAATCATAAATTTCCCATAATTCCTCTATTTTTATCATTTTAATCTTTTTTTAAAATCGTACATCCATTATTTTCAAAATCAAAATTTCACTATTTTAAAAAATCAACACTTTTAGACTATTTTATTTTAGATTAAACTTAGAAATAACAACTAATTCCTAGTTTTAATTCTTATTATCAATGCTTGGCATGAAATTTTGTTCAGCCAAACCCATAATTATGAGAAAAAAAAATCTACTAGAAGGGACTTAAATCACATATGTACCCAAACACCCTGGTGACATGAAGTTCAGCATAAAAAGGTTATCTATATATTTTTAAGACATAAATTCAAAGTTAGGTAAATCCAATCACCTTATTACCATCCTAAATATAGACTAATACCATTTCCGGCACAAGTATTGAAGAATATAATATCATTTGTCCCAAAAAATAGACAATACGACTGAGATTGATACCACTTTTCTAAAAAAGAGAGAAAACTAACCTAGATCGGTACCATTTATAAAATCCCACCCCTCCTAATTGGATTGATAATTTTAATAGGTTATACTGTCCTTATGTGACATCCCTAAGACACCAAAGGATGACAATAAATTACAATGTCCTCAAGAACATATGGGGATGATTTTACCTTTTTAATGATAAAGTACTTAGACAACATAATCAATAAATATTCAATCCTCAAATAATGCATGAGTACAAAAAAATACAACTCAAACATAACAAAACATTAAAAAATATTAGAGTACAATTGTAAAAAATACATACTCAAAAGAACCAAAAGGCCCCAAGACTTGAAGACACCCAAGTGGCATAAATACTAGAAACACCCAACCTTCTCCAAGATCCAACTCCACATGTCATGCACAAGGTATCAAGAAGCATCACTAAATAACTGAGATACGATGCCTTTACTTGTGTCTTGATAGATGACATTTGAAAATGCCCAATTTTTTCCAATAACGGGGTGAGTCTAAACATAGTAATATTTCATCAATGATGTCCCAACTTATGCAACTATGACAATACTAATTGGAAAAATTAAAAAAATAGTTTCAAAAATAGTTTAAAGAGTTTATATAAAAATAATAAAAAAATTACAATAAAAAAATTAAAAAATAATTTAGACAATTCTCATTGATTTGGAAAACCTATACCCATATCTCTACACACACAATATGTGTTACTAGGTGATAGTTATATACTCATGATAAGTCTCTCTTCGATCCGTCAAGTAATCATAAGGAGACCAATGCCAAGTGAACCAGTGGAAGACACCCCTTAAAAATGTTCAAGACTATAAATGAACTCACACTAACCATATATACAAAATATCATTCCAAATTCCATGTCACATAAAAATCCCAACAAATTGCTTGTGTGTTTCAAAAAAACCAATAGTTTTAAAATCATCATTTTAAAATTGCCACCAAAGGATTTTTGAGAAACTAACCAACAACAAAAATTTCTAAATACATAAAAAACTATTTTTCCCTTAAGATATCATAAGGATTTAGAAATAATTTCAATAAATCATTTCATGAAAAAATATTCTTCGATTTTTTAGTCTATTGGGGATGAGATAGAAGCTACATTCCCATCAATGGTTGGAGAAAACATAGATCAGCACTATGATTCTCTAGATCCAATCACCAACCATGTTCCCTTAACTAGATTCAATGATATCTTATAAATTTTGATATCCCACAAGATATATCCTTTAATTAAAAACTATATCTATGGTTCTATGTGAGATAATATAAGGAAATATCTATGAAGAACAATGAATAATGATGACTTTATAATGAATCTGGGATACCAACACACTTTTATTTTCATAATAATCATTTTCAAATCATGGGGAACATCTCTGAAGATTAGGTAGAAAAGATATTTTTATATTTAGAGTGATTAAAAAATTAATGAGTGTCTTGGGAGTTAATTTATATTAGATCCATAATTTTTGGTGTTCCATCTATATGTAGTGCGGTTGGGTCGCGTGGTTTGGAAAATTGTGTGTTGACCATGCGGTGATACTATCTCAATCTAACCCATCACATGTTTTTCTTTCACAATTAGACAAACCATGTTGAACAATGTTTTTTATATATTTAACATTTCATGCTTTCCCTTGGGTAATTTCATGGTTTGGATAAACCGTGCACCTTCCAAGTTACTCCCAAAACATGTTTTACAGTTCTATGATGGTAGTCACAGTTTATACTAACCTTGAAAAAATTGTTCACCTCAAGAAATGCCTCCAAATCTTGTATAAAACTATAAAAAAATCCCTAAACTCAACCCAATAATATTATAAGCTCAAATTAAAAAAACAAAGGGTCATTTACCTAGAACAAGGTGTTCTGCATAACATGTATTATGGACTCCAACACATAGAATTTCTTATACCATAGTATTGTGTTCATTTTCCTTTACTACTATTAGAAACTAATTCCAATAAGGAAATTAAATTTTTCCATTATTAATTTTAGTATATTTTTGGTATTATATACCACATTATAAAATAATAAAGACTATAAGATTAGTCTTTTATCTTGATTACTGATTAGACATTACCGAAAAAATTATTAAATGTCCCCCACTATTTTATTGAGCCCTAGTAGTCCTCGCTACTATATTTGGAATACTCAGTCAATATAATATTATAGTGGCAAAGATCCTTAAAAGTTTATCTTATAGTCCAAACTATGGCTATGACACTACTTGAATATATTTAAGGTACATGTTTAATTAGAGAACTACATTAACTCATGGATCCATGAACTGTAGGGTGAATCCCCATATATTATAAATCATAATCTGGGTTTACTCAATGATTCACCTATAAAGTGGAAAAAATATAGCTATGAATATTTATTTTCTATCATATTTAGCTATGTCAACCCATTTCTCTCACAAGGACACCCAATTAGTAGGGCCCACTCTCAACTAGGGTTTACAAGCACCTCATACACCTAGTTTTGGACAAATTCAAATGAAAGGGGGAGTCATAACTTAAAATATCTTTGGGAGATTTTATTATTTCTCAATGGAAAAAAAATATTTTCTATCAAATATGAATATATTATATGATCATATGCACAAAATAAATATGCAGCAAATAGAAAACATTCATCACATATTAATTTTATGTAATCTATGTATTTTAGTTTATTATTTTTTTTGTTTTCTTTACTTTCATATTCACAATAATATTAAACATTGTAAAAATAAATAAACTACACGACTGATCTTGAGAATTTTGTATCTGTTCATCTATTTACACTTAACGGATTAACTATGACAATGGGGGTATAAAACATGAGTCATGTCTAACTCATATCATAGCTCACACCTCATTATGACATATCCAAACCTCATTAGGAATACTGCCTCATCTTGTTGTGACCCTCTTCTTCATTCATTATTTTCATAATACAAAAAATGATTCCACGTAGGTGAGGGGGTATCATGATTGTGTAATAAAGATAAATAACATTTATCTGAGCTTGCATACCATTATAAATATTATAACAATGATAGATTATGCACTGACCAATAATTTAATTAATTTATTACTATGAATATAAATTTCATGAAATAATTAATTAATAAATTAAAACTCAAAAATACATTGCTCAGTCACTTTTCATGATCAATAGACATGAAAATTAAATGTGAAATAAAACATAATATTTTGATAAAATTAAGTTAAGAACATTTAATGATTTAAAATAATCAATTCTAAATTTAATTCAAATAATAGTCATTGGTCAATTACAACAATTAATTGTATTTTATTCCAGTAATTTATCTTAATTTTAGAAATAATTTTAATTAATTTTTGAATAAGAAGTTTATAAAGCCCAAAAAACTTCTAAAAGGGATTATGAACCAATTATTGACCTGAAATGGGTTAGGCGGGTCCAGTAGGGCCCAACATTCCCCTACTCGGGTCAGGCTAACTTGGGATGGCTGCATGTTGTTTGGGACATCACATTGTATGGGGAAACTGCTGAGAGGTGTGGGGTGCGGTGGTGTGGGTTTGTATGTAGGGATGCCAGGGATGGAAGTGACCAAGCAATGCGGGCATATTGTAGGAGGGTGTGAATAGGTCTGGCCAAGGGTCATCATGATGGAAAGGTAGCTGATAAGATGTTGGTCAGGATAACGATGTCGAATGGCAGTGTCAAGGGTGGCCAGGATAGCGGTTTTAGGATTCTGGTGCTTCAAATATTTGAACTATTAATGACATCCAAAACATGTGTTGTTTCTATTGAAAGGTAATTTCTCATGATCTAATCTACTCATGATCAAAAAGTGAAAAGTTAATGAGAATAAGTTTCAATTATTATGAGTCCCTAACACATGATAGTCATATATCATTTATGTCCAGTCATTATGATGTATCTTGGCCATACGATATAAGTTTAATCTTACTTTCATATTATCTATAGGTTCTCATTATATCCTGTTAATTATTATAACCTACTGATATGACATGTAATCTAAGAAAATTACCATATAAATAGTGGATGCATAAATATCCACACTATTATGGTTGGAATTATTTAAGCATACATATTTGTATGAATAATATGGTAATTCAAAAGTACAATTTATGTTGGGTCTAGGGAACCCACTACTACAACATGTAAGAAAGTAAATTTTTGAAAAAAAAACTCAATATTTGGGATGCTTAAATGCTAGTACCATATATTTAATATTAGAGGAATGGTTTAAATTACTATAGTGTTTAGGATAATTTTAATACAATACATATGAAAGATTATACATTATGGTGAATTTGAAATGATATAGAATTTTAAGATTACCATGATTCTTCATCTCAACTATGTACTTTTAGAATGGATTTCCTCTAGAGGAAACAAGGAATCTAATGTAAGGAGGAACCAAGAAGACAATATCCTTCCAGATAAAAAACCTAGAATGGTTTGAATTAGAATAGATTTGTTTTTGGTTGTGAAGGATCAGTTTATACTGGCTATAAATAGTGGTGGTATTTATGCGAGAGAGAAACCATGTTCACCACATAGGGACATGTCTATATAAGAACATTTTATGAAACAATAGCCTCCCACATTTAGTGGATCATCTAACCTTGTGGTATCTAAGGGTTGGATTAAATATTTGGAAAAGATATGTAATGTCATGCGTTGATCAGATCACCAAAAGGTAACTCATTTTATTTATCATTTTATAGGTGAAACTAATCAGTTATGGTCAATGGTTAAGAATACTTGATGAAGATAAGAGATCTATACTTTTTAATGGGATGTATTTTAGAATATTTTCCTTGATAAATATTTTCCTAAGGTTGTTTTAATTAATATGGAAGAAAAATTCTTGTAATGGTGATGAAATGAGGAAAATTTGGTAGATTTGTATGAAGGAAACATCACTGGGTTTCTAGGGAACACACCAACTTTTATCTGACATCTTGATTGTAAAATTAATCATTATCACTCTGGGTTGAATATAATATATCTAAGGACATTATCTTCCTATTAATTCAATGATTTTGGATTTTTTTCCATGAGATGAGAAATTTGAAATGATGTTTTCTAATGATCGTGTATTTCATAACAATATGCAGTAGAAATCTTCTTGGTGTCATAAAATTGGGAATCATCCATCAATGAAATCTTGAGGTTAGGAAATAAAGTTCCCTTCTTTTGATAAGTGTTATAAAAATAATCCAGGAGAATTTCTTATAAATCTAGGAAGAATTTATAATGTGGAAAATTTGGGCATGTGGATCATGACTATAAGTAAAATGATCAGAAAAATATAGGAAAGTTGATGGTATGATATTTTAATTATAATGATTTGGGAATTAATCCAATATGTGTATGAAGTTAGTTACTCGTGATGGAAATCATGATTATGAAAAGAAAAAAATTGTGTAGAAATAATTTTATACTACAATAGTAGATATTGAGACATTTAACGAAGTGGTTAAAGGTATGTTACTTATTTATTTTAAATTATAACAATATCTTGTTAGATTTTTGATCTTTACATTCCTTTATTTTTGAGAAATTTTATAGTAAAATTAATATACCACCTCCTTAAAAAAAATATAATCCTATTAGAAAAAAACTCAGAGTGTGAATATTAAAGAAACCAATATTTATAGGAATATTACTTTTGTTATTATTGGGATGGTATTTCCTACAAATCGTGTTGAACTACCCATACTAGAGTTTGATATTATCTTGGGTATGGATTGGATTTTAATTTATCATTCTAAGATAGACTTTACAAGAATGGTTTATTCAATGATTTAATATGTTTGATATCCTACTAAGAAACTGGTATATTTAATATATATGGTAGTGAAATTTACTTATCTCATGTTTTAGAAAAGAAATTAATTATTTAGATTAGTGATTTCATAGTAGTAAATGAATACGTGAATGTATTTCTTGATGATTTTCCTAGGGTTATATTTGATTGGGAGGCTGAATTTACTATTGAAATAGTCCCTAATGATAATCCTATTTTGAAACCCCCTTATAAAATTCCTTAAATAGAACTTTTGTAACTGTGAAACTAGATGCAAGAGTTACCAGATAAAGTTTACATTCATCTTATAACTTCACCATGGGGTTCCCCTATTTTGTCTGTTAAAAATTAATATGGTCCAATGAGAGTTTTCATTTATTATATAGTGTTTAATAACATCACTATTTAGAAAATGTATCATTCTCCTCATATTGATAATTTGTTTGATCAGCTTCATGGAGTACAATTATTTTCTAAGATTGATCATGGGTTAGTGTACCATCAGTTGAAGGTAAAGGGGGAAGATATTACAAGGAAAGAAAATTGTACTTGATATGAACATTATGAGTTTTTAATTATTCCCTTTAGGATGTCTAACACATAAGTAGTATACATGGATCTAGTAAATAGAATTTTCTAAAACTATTTCGATAAGTTTCTAGAAGTGTTCATTGATGATATGTTGCTATATTCTAAAATTCATTAAGATAATGTAAAAAACCTATGTATTATTTTTAAAACATAAATATAAAATAAATAATATGGAACAATTATTATGTTTGAACTTGGGGGGTTTCAATAAATTTATTTCCTTGGGAATATAATTTATAAATATGGAATAACTCCTAACACAATTAAAATTAATGTTTTTTAAAAATGGCCAAGACCTAAAAATAGTCAAGAGATTCATATTTTTCTTGGATTAGTAGGTTAATTTCAGATAATTTTTGAAAAAAATCTCAATTATCTAGCACACTAACAATGTTAACTCGAAAAGGATTTAAACTCATCTAGATAAAATAATATGATTTTTGCTTCTAGAAACTAAAAATAACATTAGTGAATTATCTATATTTTTCCCTACCCTCTAGAAATAGTTCATTATTAATATATGATGATTATTTATTGAAGGGACTTGGTTGTATCCTAATGAATAATGATCAGGCAATTCATTATGTTTCACGTATACTAAAATCTCAAGAGTTAAATTATCCTACACATTATCTAGAATTTATTTTTGTGTAATTTTATTTAAAAATTTGAATGCATTATTTTTTTGTATTAAAGAGTGAAATGTATACTAATAATAAAATTTTTAATTATATATTCATTCATAGATATTTGAACACGAGGAAGATAATATCTCTAGAACTGATTAAGGATTATGAATACATGATTCATTACTATCTTGGAAAATAAAACAATGTGGTTGATTCTTTTATTCACAAAAAAAATTCTATATTAACCATGTTATATTCAGAACATGACCCTTTGGTTTTTTATTTGATTGATTTTGGTATAAAAATCTTTCATATAGCAACATCTTAAATTTTTGTTTTAGGTGTCAATAAAATAATAACTTTTAGAAATAATTCAGCATGATCGGAAGGAAGATTGTTTTTATTGGAAATTCAAGAATCTATTAAGAAGAGGAAGACATTCTAGTTTAATATTGATTAGGAATGTGTAATCATATTGGGAAGAAGATTATACATGGCTTGTGATTTCCAGTTAAAGGCAGGTTTATTGAGTAAAGCTTATAGTTCCCCATTTTTTCATCCTAAAAGTACTAAGATATACAGAGAACTTTGGGGGTATTATTGGAGGGATAGAATTAAAATAGATATTGATGACCAGAATATTAAATGTATGACTTGTCGAAAGATTAGTGTAGAACATTAATTACTTAAAGGGATTAATTATCCATTATTAGTGAGAGAGTAGAAATAGAAAAATATATCTATGGATTTAATGTTGGGATTACCGAAGACAACCAGAGGTAATAATGAAATTTGGGTAATTTTTCATCAACTTACTAAATATGAATATTTCATTCCCATTCAGGATATAATTAATTTATATAAACATTATTGATCATACCTCAAAGAGATATTTATGTCATGTGGATTTTCTCAATCCATTATATCTAAACATGATCTTAGGTTTAGTTCTAATTTTTAGAAAGAAACTCATAAGTCATTGGGTACTAAATTAAATTTATTAATGATTTTCATCCTCAATATGATGGAAAGTCTAAGTGAATGATTCATAATTAGAACGAAATTATTCATGCTTATTTAATGGATCTTAATGGTAATTTGGATAAATATCTTTTATTAGTTGAATTTTCTAATAATAACAGTTCCCATTCTAGTATAAAGATTATTCTTTTTGAGGTTTTATATGGAAAGAGGTTCCATACTCTATGTTTTTGGGATGAAGTAGTAGAAAGGAAGATTCTAAGACTAGAGATGTTAGAGGAAATTGTTGAGAAAGGTAAGATTATTTAGCATTATATAAAGATGGATCATAGAATATATAAAAGTTATGCATGTATCTAGAGAAAATATCTTTCTTTAAAGGTATGTGATGATGATTTTCTTAATGTATATCCTTGGAAAATTGTAATGTATTTTGGTGAAAAGGGGATGTTTGGTCTTTGGTTCATTAGACCATATGAAATCCTAGAAGAGTTAGATTAATTTCTCATCGAGTGTCCTTTCCTCTGTGATTATCCTGGGTACATAACTCTATTCATGTTTCGATGTAAATAAAATATGTTTTGAATTCATCTCATGTATTTATCCCAAAATTAGTTTAATTAGAAGTTAATTTTTATTATAAAGAAAAAACATTATAGATTCCTGAAAATAGAAAGAAAGTGTTATAGAATAATAAACTTCTTGATGTAAATGTTTTTTTGGAAAACCCATATAGTTTAATAAGAAACATGGGAATCTAAAAATGTTTTGAGGGAAAGATATCCCCACTTGGTTAAAAAGTGAATAAAATTATGAAGAAAGAATTTACAAATGGGTGAAATAATATAACAACCTTGGTAATGTTGAGATAAATAATTTTCATATCATATTAATATTCATTAATTATATTTTATATATTTATAATTATTATAAAAATATTATGTATTTCTTTAGTCAAAAATGAAAAGGTTTTATTTCTAACCAAATTGTATTTTCAAGCATTATATAGTTTTATTAAAAACTTTTATTTCAAATTATAGATTTCTGATTTTAAATAATAAACTTAATTTTTGAAATCATCATATAAAATTTATCATAAGGTAAAATATTTATATTATTCTAAAAATATTGATTTTTCAATAAATAGTAAAAAATATGTATTTTTATTGAAAACTATAATTTTATTTAAAATATTTAGAAATTAAAATTATATTTTGGATGAGTTTTTAAAATTAATTAGTACATTTTTATAAAAAAAATCATGTTATGGTATTTGAAATTAATTGTATACTTTAATTTGGTATACAAAAAAAAATACTTAAATGGAATTTTTCCGAAAAACTGTTTTCAACATGTTTTGCCTGTTTAATATCAAATTAAATTCTATGACATATATGAATTGAATCATAAAAAATTAATTACAGATTTGGAATAAGGAGTTTAAAATTTTCTAATTATTACCCTTTTATTTTTATCATTAGGAATACAAACCTTAGTAAATATTTTCCACCTCGGTAAGGGATCTCTAGTCTCACTATTATTTCAGGGATACATATGCCATGTTCATTACTTTTTTATTTTATGTCATGTAAATACCGACTCTTTGACCTATTATATCAATGATATGATTCTTTTTGAGTTATTTAATGTTTTATTCTATGTTATTTTTTCATGGGGCTTGTCGTTCTAATTTTAGAAAGGTTGTAAGGTTTTTATGTTATAATCTCATTTTTTTATCTAGATTGTTTATGATTAAAATTTTTATCATTAAATTTAATGATATACCTCTCAATAAACTCATTTATTTTATTTTAATCTGGTTATTTCTTGAGAATAAATGTTTTCCTTTCAATTCCCTCACTTTATAAACTTAGAAGACCGAAAGAATTTCTTTTACTGAAATTCAACTTTATTTGTCTCTTTGGTCAAAAAATCATTTTTCGTGTATGTCCTTGTTTCTATAAAATATTTTACAGAATAATATTATAATATGATTAGTTAAAGTCGATTTTACCCATGATTAATTTTTTATAAAAATACTTTAAAAAAATATTTTTTTTATGAATGATGTAATTTTGACTTTTATCGAAAATGTGAACGAATAATTTATTTTAACATATATAGAGTTAATAGAATTTCATTTTGTCATGACCAATCAGCACTTTTAATATTAATTTACATGTTTCATAGATTATTTTCAAATAAATTTTATTCTCTAGTTATTTAAATTTTTTTATATTTTAATGAAGTAAACTCAAAGTGAAAAGAGTATTTTCCTTAAGAAATATTTCAAGTGATATTTTAAAGGAATTTTCATTTATGATAACATCCTTTTATGTTACTTATTCTCCAATGGGGATATGATCCAATTATACCATCATTATTCTTACTTTGGATGGTTTATTATTATGATAATCAAATATTTATGAAACAAGTTTATATTTAACAGGATATGCTCTAATGAAATGTTGAAATATGTAAGAAATGTGATTTTTTTCCATAGGTTATGATAATTTATGATTTATTTATAATATTGTGGAAAAAATATGAATGGATTATAAATATGTGATTATTGGGACACAAATTAAATATCCCTCCAATGCATTGTATTATGATTATGTTCTCCACATATTTTTTATGGAAGTCAGCTATAATGGTTATTCTAATTTTTAGGGGTTCTATGAAGATGATTTCTCAAGAAAACAACATGACTTTTCTATGATTTATTATAAGTTTTATTTTAAATTAGTTGATTTAAAAAGGTGTGGTAATGATTTTTGGTTTTAATGAAATTATTATGCCGTTTTGGGTAAAAATGTATGTACTTCAGAAAAAACATTAATAGGATCTCATGTTTATAAGAAACCCACATGATTATGATTTTAGATTTTTATTTTCTTATAAAGTGTTTTATGAAAAAAATTGAGAAATAAAGATGATTTCATGAGTAAGTAAATAATTATTTGTGCTAAAATTTTATTATTTAAATTTAAATCACTCTTTTATCATCTCATTGTTTTAAAATTACTAACGGGTATCTTTCTTTATTTTTATATGTCCTTTACTAAGCTCTTTATGTTAATCCCACATTTTAAAATATTTTCATAGGTTTTAAGTATGAGTAAGAACAATGAATAAGTGTCTTATTTGTAATATATGGTTTTTATACAAGTGTTTTGACATAATTCTCTAAAAAACTAAATTGTAAAGTTCCATGAGAATAAAAAATTGTTAATTATTGACCAAAAAGTCAAGATATTTAATTTTTTATGAATGGTTCAATATAAAATCCCATTATTATATATTTATCACTAAATCATGATTTTTTATGATTATTAAATAGATAGTATTTATGAAATGATTCATTACCTTTTGGGTAATGTTCACAAAGAAGATAAGAACTTAAAGAAAGATTAATATTTTGTTATTATGGTGAAAAAATTTAAAAACATGGTCAAAAGTTCAATGGAAATTATGACACAAAATTAACCTTCAAAAAATACTTTTAAGGAAAAGAGGAAGTGTATTAAACATGAAGCTATTTGTTTCTTAGGTCATGAGATAAGTCTATGGGGGATAAAATTCAATGAATTGAGTATTAGCAATCTGAGTCTTCGATGGAATTATACTCATCATTTTATTTAATGTTTTTGTTGTAATTATTGGGTATAAAATTCACCTTTCATATAACATTTTTTTATTTAAATACAATAATAAAATAATAATAGAAAAATAATATGAATTAAGGTGAAGTCTATGAGCGGATGAAAAAGGGTGATTCCTAAGTCAATGATTTCAAGGGCACTATTTCTAATTACAATGATTAATTGTTCTTTTTGAAATTTTGTTAATTATTACCAAAAAAAATTATCTCACATATAAATTGGAAAAAAGGATACATTATTTCATTTTGGAAGGTATTTTTTTGTGGTGTATAATACTCAACTAGTTGTTTAGTAATTCTTGAATCATTAGTAATAAGGGATGAATATAAAATGTAATAATCAGTTATACCTAGTTATGGAAATATAATTATTTATCTAGTAAAACTAATTATTTTTAATGGTTATACATAGTATAGTTTTTATACTCTTTGGAGTTAAAAACCTTAGGTATTGTTGAAACAATTACATATCTAGTTTTGGACAAAGAGACCTTTGGTAATAAAGTTAAGGCATAAAGATTTCAAAATTATTTTACCAATAGATCATTAACTATTCCAAGTTTAACCATTAGGTAAATTAGTATAATTAATGAGATTCCATGAAGGGTTTTAAGGAATTTAAAATTGAATTAAGTAATATAAATGGTTATAATATAATATTTTCTACATGCCTATGTGCCCAAGAAAAACATGACCAAGAATTCATCGATCATGAAAATGTATAGTGAATTGATTCATAAAAACCCATTTCCTTATACACATAAAATATATGTTGTTGGTAAGGAGGATTAATGAAGAGTCTTACATATAAACATCTATCATTAAAATAACTTGTGGAGTAATTACGAAAAATAAATTTCTTTATACACATCAGATTCATAATTCATGTAAAAGGAGCTTCAATGTTGAGTCTTATATTCATTATAGAAACATCCACTATTTTTTAATACATGCACTACAAATATATGAATTATACCATAAACATATGAAAACTGTTTTAAATAATGTATATCATGTGAGTTTTAATATGAAATAAACCCATCATTTAATAATATATTGTGTTAAATTAAAATAGTTTGTTAATGATATAAATAAACTTCCATAAATTAGAAGACAATGTAAATATCTGTTAGTATCTTAAGGTTCATTAAAGATATTATATAAATCCTCATGATAGAAAAATTAGTCATGTTATAGACTATATTTTTATAAAAGGGTGTCTAACTCTATTAGAGCTCTGAGAGAAATATTGAATAGGATTTAGTCAATGTTGTAGATAAACAAGTGGTTGGAATATTAGTAAATTCTATAAGAGCTTATGGAAAAGGAATGTTTCATAGACACATAATATATAGGAAGTATAAATCCATAGTGGTGGTTTTACATTAACTATGGTAGGTGGAAAATTATTCATTGAGAATAATGGATCCTAAAAGTAAGAAATTACTGGAAATTATCTATGATTCATAAGTTTATATTAATTCAGGAAATAGATTCCATGTACTAGAATCAAGTATGTATTTTGGTAGTTTCTTCAATTGATGTAAATCAATTTTAGGGTATTAAATAGTAACTATACATGGGTGGTATAAGCATTTTACTAACAAGTATTGATTTGTTATATCAATGAATCATTCCTAAATCCATTAGAATTATTCTTATCTGAACTATTTTCTATGATCATCTTATTTAGAATTGGAATTTAAGACCACCTTTCTATGAAAGTTCCTATTATATTCAACTAGAGAGACTTGGTGACACCATAAAATTATAATAAGGAGTTTGAGTTACGAAAATCACATTTTTTATTAAATTAGGCAACAATATTATAAAATATTCAATTATAATGAACTTTCTCCATGTTTCTATAAGTGGTTTATGGGATCCCCATAGTTTTTTAAAGAAAATATGTTGGATAAAATATGAAAACAACTATAGGAATTATAATTAGTGAAGACCAAAATTAAAGTAACTTTTTAGTGATTGAATTGATGTAGAAACCTATGTTTTTGGGAATAAGATCAACTGAGGTAGTTTTAATAACTAGATAAGACCAAGTGAAAGAACATATTATGAAAAGATATTGAAAAATAAAAGTTGGAAATATTTGATAGGGAATAGTTACCAACTTCAAATGGCATAAATCTCTATAAGAAGACATGTATAAGACATAGTAAGAGACTATAATGGTTAGTAGAATTCTATAAGCAACAATAATGGATCCATAACTTATTCCACACTATGTTCTAGATAATATATAACTAATATTTATTATATTGTATGAAAATATCAGTTCAATATAAGAGAAATTCATGGGAAGTAGTAAAAACTGTCAAATTGTTCTTAATAAAGTACAAGGGATACATTCCTAGTACTTGGAGAGGAGGGGATAGTAGTTTTAATGGGATGAAAACTAGTCTTCCTTTGGATCAATATAACTTAATATCACAGTCATTCTAAGGTATCATGGAAGATAATTTTATTCATTAAATTAGTATCCATATCTACAAATACCAAGTTCATTTCATCTTATAATGAAAATAAATTAGTAGTGTCAAACATGCAATGATTTGTTCAAGTTCTTCTAACTTCACCTAGTAAGGTGTTATCATAATATAAATTATGATGACCTTATTATAATGGTACTAAACAAAATTTCATATTTAGATAGAAGATGAAAATAATATACCCAGGGATATCATCTCTTGGGGATCCTTACTCATGGAGGAGAATTAATAGATAGAAAATTTTATATTGATTGGATACATGGAAGGCCCAAAAACTAAAGAAATAACTCACGAGAAGCATGATACGATCATGTGGGGCTTAACAAGGAGAGTTAGTAAGTTGGATGTAGTGAAAATTAGAGTGTTGTAAAAGTGAGATCCCAAAACCCAAATTGAATAGTACTTTTCATTTACTTTATCATGTATGTAGTTAATTATTCCTGATGTACACTTACTATAGTAGTGTTTATATTTCTACATATACTAGTTATATGTTAATATCCATAGATTACTTGTCATATCAAAATATTATATTAGTTTTAAAGATATAATGAGAACCTAGAGATACCATCAAAATAATAATAAAATTATATCATATGGTCAAGATAAATCATGTTTATAAAAAATATATTGTAACACCCTGAGATTTTTTGAATTATTGTTTTTGCAATAATTTATCCATTTTGATATTTTTTATTTGACGCAACACTAAAGATAGTTTATTTTATATTATGGAACTATGTTTGGATTATGTTATAAAAAACACCAAGTTCATCATGAACTACACAAAACGTAAACATTATCTTGATCTACATAGAATATTGAGGATAGCATGTGTTACACGCAATAATGACTTTCTTCAGTGTCTTGTGTAACATGCAAGACCAAGTTTTATCGAAAAATAATATATAATTAAAATTTTATTACTTAATATAATATTATATAACCTAGTTGTTAAATTAATGGTTATGAATAATATTAACTAATTTCTGAAAATATATTTTTAAAAAATATATATAATATGAATTCCAAGGTTACCAATTAATTAGAAAAGAATATGAAACTCGATTGGAGATAAATGGAAATATTATCATTTTTATGGTCAAAAGATTGTTTTACCCTAATAAATTAAATTAATAATAATTAATGAGTGAAATTAATGTAATATATATTATTTATATTCTATAAAATAATTTTTATATTCATTTAATATATTTTACAGACATAAGTTAAGAACAGAGCCAATTTTATGCTTAAAATCCAATATTTTTAATCCATTTTAGCACCTTTTTATGGAGAACCCATTTTAAATCCAAATTTTGAAAATTTAATAAATTTAATATGTGAAAAATAACTTTATATTTGAAATTAGAAAATAAAAATTATGTTAGGGTAGATTTTTTGTATTTTTCAATGAAGTTTTATTTTTTAATGAATAGTGAAAAAACTGAATTTTATTTCAAAACATCTTTTTCATCTAATTTATTTACAATGTTAAATTAAATATTAAATCAGATAAAATGTTTAATTAGAAAATATTTTTATAAAATAATTAAATTTCGGTCATTTAGATCAACATCACTTTGAACTTGGTTATGAAAACAGAACAACCTTTTGAATGTTTTTACTTTAAAACCCGCATTATCGACCCCACTACAGGATTAATTTTAAATTAATGTCTACCACTTATTTAATTATAATCTGTAAAAATGGATTTCATATTTTTAATAATTATAATTTTTTAATTCTAATATGTTTACCTTTGTTTTTTCCCAAAAATATTAGTGAAAGTGCTTAAAATTAATTACAATGATTACGATTAAATTAAACTTAATAAGGGACTAATCCATAACCATAAAGACCAAAATGACCTATAAACATTTCCAAAAGAACTTTTATTGCCGTATTTCAACCATATACTCCATTTTATCAGCACATTATTATTATTGGATCAAATTTCAATAAAAAAACATTGGTGGGGTTTCCCTTTTCCAAAATATTACCAGACTATCACTCCTCCTCCATTATAAAAGGCCACCAGCTCTCAATATTATTTACACCTCTCAAACCAATTAGTTTAGGTAAATATATTCTCAATAAAATTTTTAAAATCCCTCCATTAATACATGAATCCTCCCTTTTTCCAAAATAAATCCAAGTAAACTTTTTGGCACAATCCAAAAGGAGTTACTCGATTAAGAGGTTACGTCGTCTCTCAAGATCCTTTGTGTTATTATCTTTCTCCACCCTGTGCAATCTCATTATTACATGCATATATAATAACATCAGTATCCTAAATATACTAGGATTTTTTTATTCTATGTTTTCTATATACACAAATATACGCATCCATTTAATGGGTAAAAAACATACTATTTATGTGTATGTCGAACTACCACCCCACAAAACGATGATTGTTCATTTTTTTCCTTTACCTCCTCTCATGGGGGAAATTATTATGGACACTATATTTATATTTTTTATATTTCCTATTTATTATGCATTTAATCTTCAGTTATCCTCTTACAACACATATCTTTATACCTTCTATTTGATGTAAATACGATAATTTCTTTTGAGGAAGTGTGGACTACTGCCACCTCAAAGTGATGTGATTCGTTCACACAATAAATTGAATGTATTATGGATGGGTTTAGTGATATTATATTATATATATGATATAATAATTATATATAAACATATCTGTATAAATATTTCATTTACCTCATTTCCTTCAATACGACAATAAAAACAGAAACAACGTTCATATGTACGTAGGGCCTACCGTCTCCATGAACGATGTATTTCATTTCATAATTATATATTATGTAAATTATTATAATGAAAATATAATTAATATTAATGATATTTATATCTTGTATTATATTCATTAAATCATGACATAAGTATAATGACCAAATATATAACAAATTAAGACACACATGAAGAACAAAGCGGATATTACCCAAAGTGAAACATTAACATATGATTGTTAACAAGAGGGTAATATAAGGTAATAATAAAACCATATATGGTATTATATATAATAATATTTTTATTTAAAATATTTATAATAAATTTTTATTAATTATACAGGTGTTCTGAATGTGTATGATGAGTGTCAAGACCCAAGGTAATGGAATTTCATCTCACTTTTATTTATGTGAGATAAATTCCATAATAATCACTAACATATTTTGTGTGGTGTATGTACTGACCATGAATTTATTTTATGTGTATTATAATTAAATTTATGGGTATTCACATTTCTATTTTATTATATTTCTTTCATGGGGTTTAAGATTCAAAGGCTTCCAAATCGGTAAAATAGTTTTGTCTCAATTTTCATTCTTTGATACTCATGTTTTATTATGAACCTAAATTATTTTTAGAGATTTATATACTTCAATTTTACATGTCATATCATGAATATAATTTTTTATGATATTTTAAGCTTCATTTAATTTTCATTTCTTACATGGAGAGTATAATCCCAAGTTACCAAATGATAATATTTTATTGAAACAATCTCATCGCTTTTCATGATTGTTTATGATTATGCTTCAATTAGTAAAATATCATGATACATATCTCAAGAAAACTCATGAATATTCTTATACTTTGGTTATTTAATATATCATCATGTATTAATACCATTTTACACTCTTATGAACTTAAGATACTATTTTTAAGTAAAATATGAATGTGTCTCTCTTTGGTCGGAAATCAATTGTATTCAAAAAACATGTTTTCAAAAAAGTTTTTAAAAGATTATTGAAGTAAATTTTAAAGGAAAAAGGATTTTAAATTTTTTTTTATGGTTTTAAATGATTCCTTTATGAGTTTTCAAATCTATTTTCAAAGAAAAATGTTTTCAAAAGGTTTTATGTTCTAAAAGTTTTTTTCAATGAAGAAAATATATTTTCCCCAAGAAATGGTTTTTCAAAATTATTTCACATCTAAGATAACCTCCGTTGGTGTTACTTATGACTTTATAGGGAAATTATTCAACTTTAACATTCATATTCCTTCTTTGAATCGATTATGTTTTGATGGAATGATGTTTAGGAAACTCATTTCTCTTTCACGAGTTATATGCTTTTAAAATCCACTTATTCTCCCAGGTTATTTTTATGATGAAATAGTTATGAATCCTATATTTTTACGTAGGTTGTAATATGATTACATGTTTATAATACCCATTTCACATCTTGGGTTATGATATTATTATTTATGATGTTTTGGAGCATGTAGATATTATTTCATTATGATATGGGTAGGACCTATGTCTCCCTCCAATGCATTGGGTAAAGATTTAAATCCCTTGAGATAGACTAAGATGGTATTGTTAAAAGACATTGACTACTAAGATGGAAATGGGAGTTAACCATCTTTAGAAATATAGTACAAGGAGTGAACTTGTGCTACTAAGATAGACATGGGAGTAAACCATGACTACCAATATGGTATGGGGAGTGAACCCATACTACCAAGATGGTCTCAGAAATGATGCCTTGTTTAAAATGGGAATCATCTTATACGCTTATGTGTCTACCAAAATTTCATGTTTTATTCCTATGTTATGATTTCATGGATTATTTTCTTTATTTCCTTATGATTCATGTCTTATTTACTTCCAAGCTCTATGCTATGATTCATGTATATGATCTTTGATATACTGGGTATAACATTTTATTTTCATGGTCATGTTCTCATACCCTTATGCTCATGATTAGGCTTACATATCTACCTTTTTTACCCTTATTGAGCATTTGGAGTCACCCCTTTTTATATTTCCTTCCATAGTTTATAGAGATATGTTTTATGTTTTATTAGTCTAAAATGAGTTCTAGTCAAGAAGAAACTAGTGGAAGATAATGTAGATCACTTATACATCAGTGTTTATGTTTCTGTGTTTCCAAAGACACTGGGATATTATGGTCTTTGTGCATCTGTTTTCATAAAGTTTTAAGTATTCTAGAAAAGTTATGAAATGTTCATGTATGAAAATTTAGGGTCTCTACATTTGGTATTATAGAAATGTTTTATTTATTCTTTAGAAACTATGATAAATTTTTTTCGTGAGATCCCTAAGTTTATTCCTAATGATATGTTTAGGGATGTCTCTAAGGATAAAAATAAGGATGAGTTGATGTTTAGGAAAATGTCCTCGGATTTTGGTAAAGTATAGAGTGGTTCGTTTCTTAATAATACATACATGTCTGGATACTACAAGTTGATGTGGCTTGGGAATAGATGTAACTAGGGTTAATAACTCCGACAAGATGTTTTAGGCCTGACTCAGGGTAATATGCTACATGAAAATGGGCCTTTCATCACACCTGGTTTGAAAATCCTAGGCGATATGATTTGGTAATTCTAAAAACACTTTATGAACCATAATGAATGATTTAAATATAATTTGTCTATGAATAACCGATAAATAATCTTGGGTGTCATAGATTAAATAAGGTGTCGTGATTTATACATCCTATAAGTAATTATTTTCATGACTATGTGGTTTTCTTATATTATAAGTAATGCTCACACGATTATTATATTTTTATTCAATGGTGGTAAATAGAAATAACTAGATTAATGTTGAATGTTATGGATGATTTTATGATGATATGTCAAGTTAGATGATCACTAGAGTGAAAGATTTTGTGATCATTCCTAATCAGTTTTCATGGAACATGATCAACAACATGTACTTTAACCAACACCCAAACTAAGAAATACAGATTTTTCTAAGAGTTCAGGTAATGGAGACCATGGAGGAAAGAATATTCTGTTTTCTTTGTGATAATAATTTTGAAATAATTACCAAATAGAATGTCTTATAGGAATGAGAAGATATATTTGATTTTCTAAAAGAATAACACGAAACAAGTGACTGTAATAAAAAAATGAAGAGTTCAATTAATGAAATGGATGAGAATATATTTCTCCCTAATTCATCATCGATGGTTGTGTGTTTTAAGTATTGAATAAATGGTCATTATGTAACTCAATGCCCCTAGAGTAGATCTCCTTAAAATAATCAGCAAGGTAGTGTGAGTAATGGTTACATTGCAGATGCTGAAGAGAATACAGATTTTTGTGTAATAGGATGATATAGCCTTGCTAATGGAATAAGGATGAAGTGGAATAATAAATTTTTGTTATGTATTTGGATTCAATAATTCTTTTATATTAATGGTGAAATATTTAAGGATAGTTCAGTTAATTTTTTTCACTATAGATTTACAAGAACGCGTTTAATGGTTCCAATGGAATAGAGAAGTGGTATAATGTCAAGGTGATGTCCATGGAAAACACATTATTAAGGGAAAGATAAGCATTAATATATTCCTTATGTTATGATAATGTTGTTTGGATAAAGATATTTGGGATATGAATAAGTAAATTGGAATGTACTGATTACCTTTAAACTAATTAAGGACTTGTTGACAGGTTGTTTATGCTATTATTGATAAAGTTTTCAACATTTTTAGATTTATGGAATAAATACAATATACTTTGAATAAGGAATCATGTAGTTTTTTAATAAGCATTTATGGTAATTCAGGTTATTACCATGTTTCAATAGAATATATGATGAGGGTATTCACATGTTTGGAATGTGACAACCAAGAGATACTTTGTGTTATACGGGGGAATAAATGATAATATTATTTCATGACTTTCTTTATAATGTTTTGGATTTTCATTTTTCACAAGGGTTATAATGTTAACCATTCAATAAAAGTTTATGTTAAATTTCAAAGGAATTATTTATACATGGATTTTTTAGTGAAAACATTAGTTAAAAGGATATTTAGTTTTTAACCTTATTTCAAGTATTTCATTGTTATTTATTATGGAAATTATATTAGTGTGGTTTAAAAAAGACATAATGTATGTCAGGTGAAAACCAATCATGTTCAGAAAGGTTGTGGGTCTTGAACCCATGACCAAAGAATGATAAGGGTTTTATGCCTACCATTGTCCTATGCGATGTCTAGGTTAATGTATAATCATTTTTGATGAATAATTATTAATGATAAACCAGTAGAGTTTATTTTTATGTTTACATATTAATGTATTAAGAATATTGATTTTGAAGATTAGTTAGAGATAGATAGATATAATTTTTATTCTTTTATAGGCCATAAGATCCCCTGAAATTTTATTTTATAACTTCATGCATCAAAGTTAATTTATGGGCATCCATTTCATGAAGTAATAGATGAATTAAAAATATATAAAATCACAAATAAAGAATGAAATTTTATTTATTGAAATATATCAAGTAATTATATTTACTTATATTCTTGGTAAATAAATGAATTACTCAATGTTAGGATAATTATCAAAATAAAATGTGTTATCCAAATACCTTAATTTTGTTGAACCAATTGCCTTTTAAATCATCATGGGTTTTTGACTTTGAGGCCCCAACTTTTCTTTCATCATTCACTTGTTTGTGATGGATGACCTCAATAACTTCCTATAAATATTGATACTTTTCCTCCATGCCCAATATTTACTCCATAAATATGTTCTCCTATTTGGAAGACTACTTATATGTTGCTTTGGGTAACTGTTATGGTTCCAACTTTCCCTTTTTAAGGGAAGTTTTAGTATCTATTTTTGTGATGCGGGTTTCTAAAAATGAAACTTTCAAGTATTAAACCTTTAATAACATATAATAATTTTGAGGGGGAAATTCATGAAACATAAATTTTAGATTTCTCTACATATAACACCCTCATATTTTTTGAATTGTTATTTTTTGATTTAATTTGACATTTTTTGATATTTTTCATTTCACACAATATTGAAGATTATTTATTTTATATTAAAGAATATGTTTGGATTGCCTTATATGAAACACCATGTCAATAATTCACTACATGAAAAATAAATTTTATATTTCTATACATATAACACTAAAGTTAGATTGCATTACCCACAAAAATGACTTTCACTACTAGAAATATGATCTATACCAACGGTTTTGGACAAACCGTAGGTATAGGTCACTTATATGGACCTAAACCAACGGTTTGGCCAAAACCACTGGTATAGGTCATGTATATGGACCTATACCAATGGTTTTGGAAAAACTGTTGGTATAGGTCCATTATAGAGACCATATACCAATTGTTTGGTCAAACCGTTGGTATAGGTCCCCCCCCTATACCAACGATTTTTCCAAAACCGTTGGTATAGGTCCCAAAATCAAAGAACATATACCAACAGTTCTCAAAACTGTTGGTATAGGTCCATACCAATGGGGTTGAGAACCGTTGGTATAGGTACATGTATTTTTAACGGAATATTCTTATAGAGGACTTTAAATAAATCAAAATTTAAAATACTTATGATAATACATATATATATGTATTAAATTATGTTCAAAAAAGTAAGTTCGATTAGTGGTTAGGTCGTTCATTCACAAACGAGAGGTGCTGGGATCAAAACCAAAAAAAATGATTATTTTTTGAATTACATATACCAATGGTTTTATGGAACCGTTGGTATAGATTTTCATATTACTAATAACAACAGTTTTCAAAACCTTTGGTATAGGTCTATACCAACATTTTTCCCAAAATCGTTGGTATAGACCTATCCTCATGGATTACTTGGCAACAATTATCCAAACCGTTGGTATAGGCTATACCAACGGTTTCTAGGCCTATACCAACGGTTAAAAACCGTTGGTATATGGTATTTTTTCAGTAGTGTTTCCTTGATGGCTTGCATAACATGCAAGGCCGAGTTTTACCGAACAATAGTATATCATTAAAATATAATTACTTAATATAATAAGATATAACCAAGATATTAAAATAGTATTTATAAGTGGTATTAAATGATTTATAAAAAAAATATATTTTACATAAATATAATATGAATTCATAGGTTACCAATTAATAATAAATGAATATGAAAACCAGTTGAATATAAATGGAAATATAATTGATTTTATGGTCCCAAAGCTCTTGAACCTTAATAAATTAAATTAATTATAATTAGTGTGTTATTTTAATTTAATATATATTTTTTATATTAAATAAAATAATTTTTATATTCATCCAATATATTTCACATACATAAGATAAGAACAAACCAATTTTAGGCTTAAAAACAAATATTTTTATTAGGGCATTTTTACCGCCTTATAATGGAAAACCCATTTTAAATCTTATTTTTTAATATTTTATAGATTTAATATGTAAAAATAAAATTAATATTTTAAACAAGAACAAAAGAATTAGTTTTGGGTAATTTTTCGGTATTTTTCAGTGGAGTTTCATTTTTTTAATGAATAGTCAAAAATATTGAATTTTAGTTCAGAACTTCTTTTTCAACAAATTTATTTATAAGCATAAATTATATTTTAAATTGGTTTAAAAGTTTAATTAGTTAATATTTTTATCAATTAAACAAATTTAGTTTGTTGAGATTAATTACACTTTGAACTTGGGTATAAAAACTTACCAAACATTTGAATGTTTTTATTTTAAAAATCCGCATTGGCGACCTAACTGTGGGATTAATTTAAAATTAATTTGTGCCAATTAAGTGATTAGAATTTAGAAAAATGGATTCCATATTTGTAATAATAAAAAATTATAATTTCTAATAAGGTCAAATTAGTTTTTGACCAAAAATATTTGTGAAATTTATTAAAATTAATTTCAACAATTAAGGACAAATTAAGCTTAATAAGGGACTAAACCATAACCTTAAGGCCCAAAACAGCTATAAAATTGTAAAAAAGTAATTTTATGGCCATATTTAGACCCTATAATACCTTTTATTGGATTTTATGAAATATTTGATGCACTTTAAATAAAAAAATGTGGGTGGTGTTTCCCTTTTCCCAAATATTACAAGATAGCCACTTCTCCTCCATTATGAAAGGCCACCATCTCTCCCTCCTTTTTACACCCCTAAAAATACTTAGGTTCAGCCAAGATCTACCAAATACAGTTTAAAAAATTAATATATTCCTCCTTTAATCCACAATTTTTTCATAAATCAATCCCATGAATTATTTTGGAACAAACCAAAAGGAGTTACCTGATTAAGAGGTAACGTCTTCTCTCAAGATCCATTCTTTTATTTTCATTATACACCCCATCCACTCTCTTTATTCCATGATTATATTGAAAAACCAAAATAGTCAATATAATATTATTTTTTATTCTAAGGTTTTGACCTATACTTACATAAAAATCCATCTAATGGGTAATGAATATACCGTTTATGTGTATGGAGAACTACCACCCCACTAAATGATGACTGTTCATTTTTACTTTACCGACTCTCATGGTTGAAATTATGATGTAAAATATATTTATTTATTCTATATATTGTATTTATTAATTAATTAATATTATTTAATATTTTTACAATATATATCTTTATACTTTCTATTTGGTGTATATATGATAATGTTGTTCGAGGAATTGTGGACTACATCCCCCTCAAAGTGATGTGCTTCATTCACACTCTACATGGAATGTATTAACGATGGATCTAGTGAACATATATGATATATATGATATATTAATTTTATTCGAATAATGATATATATATATATATATATACATATATATACACATATTTTATTTACCTCTTTTATTTCAATACGACAATAAAAATGGAAACAACGTTCATGTGTGCGTACGACTAACTTTCCCCATAAAAAAGGCATTCCATTTCAAAATTCCATATCCTACCAATTATTATTATAAAAAAATACTTAATATAAATGATATTTATATCATGGATTACATTCTTTAAATCATTATATAAGTAAAAGGACAAAATATAAAACAAATTAGGACACGTGTGAAGAACAAAGCGGATATTACTCGAAGTGAAACCTTAACTTCATATTGTTAAAAAGAGGGTAATATAAGGTCATAATAAAAAAATATATGGTATTATATATAATAATATGGTTCGGTAAAATATTTATATTAAAAATAAATTTATTATAAATTTCTTTTGAATGAGTACGATTAGATTCAAGACACAAGGTAAGATAATTTCTTCTCACTTTTATTTCTATAAGACGCATGTCTTAATCATCACTCACTTCTTTTGTGTAGTGTATGTACGGTGTATGAATTTATTTTATGTATCTTATAATTAAAATTATGGGTATTAAAATATCCATTTTATGATCTTTTTTTCATGGGGATTATGTTTCAAAAGTTACCAATTAGTAAAATAGTTCTGCTTAGTTTTCCTTCATTGAGGCTCATGTTTTGGTATGCACCTAAATTCTTTTTCAAAGTGTATATACTTCCATTTTACATAATATATCATGAATCTACTTTTTTATTAAATTTTAATCTTTATTTAATTTTCTTTCTTACATGGATATTGTGATCCTATGTTACAAAATGATAAGAGTTCATTGAAACAATCTCATCGCTTTTCGAGATTATTTATGATTATACTTCAATTAATAAAATATCATGATCCATATATCAGGAAAACTCATAAATTTTATTATCATCTAGTAATTAAATATATCCTGCTATATTAGTACCATTTTCCCACTCTTTGGCACTTAATATAATTTTTTTTATGTAAAATCTGACCATTACTCTCTTAGTTCAGAAATCTATTGTATTCAAAAACCATGTTTTCAATAATGTTTTCAAAAAATGTTTACAAATATATTTGAATCCCACTTTCACATAAAAAGGATTTTAAAAACGTTTTATGGGTTTCAATGCTTCCTTTAATAGTTTTAAAATCTATTTTTAAAAGAAAAAGGTTTTTAATTGGTTTTATATTTTCAAATCAGTTTTCAATGTAGAAAAGATATTTTTCTCAAGAAATGTTTTTTAAAAATCATTTCCCATCTAATATAACCTCCATTGGTGTTACTCATTATTTTTTAGGGAAATTATTCCATGTTTCCATTCATATTATTTTTCTGAATGTATTATTTTTTTATATAATAATGTTTATAAAACCCATTTCCCTTTCCCAAGTTATATTTTTTTGAATCCTTATTCTTTTTACAGGTTATGTTTATTATGAAATGGTAAAGAAACCTATCTTCTTCAATAGGTTATGATATGATGGCATGTTTATAATACCCATTTTATTTCATGGGTTATGATACGATTATTTATGATCTTGTACTACCACAAAAACAGTTTTTCGCAGCGCCCCCCTTTATCAGCGCTAACGAAAAAGCGCTGATAAGGGGGGGTCCCTTTATCAACGCTTTTTCGTTAGCGCTGATAAAGGCCCCTCCTTTATCAACACTTGTTTAGTAGCGCTGATAAAGGGTCAGCTTCAAAAAAAATTAAAAAATATATTAATATATAAATATAGTTATATAGTTATATAAATATAATATATAATTTTTAAATATATTTTAGATAATTATAAATGTACATTTACACTTATTATACTTAATATATAAGATATTTAGTGAAAATGAATTCTTAAAAAATTAAAAAAATATTTTTAATTAATAATTTGATAATCATTATGGAGTAATAGTATTTTAATAACAATTTGAGGACTAAAAAATTAAAAAAATTAAAAAAAGATCCAAAATATGTTGAAAACCCAACTCAAACTTCAAACGACCATAACTTTTGATCCGGGTGTCTGTTTGAGCTCTACCACATATCAAATCGAAGTCTGCGATGAGCTCTACGTCGCTATGACCTGGGGAGCCCCGGTCATGCGTTTTTCGAGGCCAAAAGAGGCTCAGAAGGCCTCTAAAACTGAGTTTTTTTTCGGGGTACCCAGATTTTTTAACATTTTGTGGATTTTCAATCTCGTTTAAGGGGGTATTATTGGCTTTTTTTGGCGGGGACTAAATTTATTCCGAGGTATTACATTCATATTGATGTTATGTCTTTGAAATTTCATCCTTTTTTATAATGATCTGGTATTTATAATCAAATATATAAATATATGTACATATTTTTTATATATTCGCACCTAAAAATTAAAATTTTTAAATAAATAATTAAACATATTTACATATAAAATATATTAGCTTTATCTAAATAATAACTAATATCCATTTTATTTAAAATACCAATATATGCATATTTATATACCTATATATCAATCTAATTATAAATATATATTAATCTAACTATATATATATATATATTAATCTAACTATATATATATATATATATATTAATCTAACTATATATATATATATTAATCTAATAACTATATATATATTAATATAACTACATATATATATATTAGTATTACTATAAATATATATATTAATATCACCATAAATATATATATTAATATCACTATATATATATTAATATAACTATATAACTATATAACTATATATTTATATAACTATATATATGTTAATATAACTATATATATGTTAATATAACTATATATATGTTAATATAACTATATATATGTTAATATAACTATATATATGTTAATATAACTATATATATATATTAATATAAATATATATTACTATATGAATAAATATAACTATATATAGATATAGATATATATTAATACCACTATATATATATTAATATTACTATATATATTATAATATAACTATATATATATATATATTATAATATGACTATATATATATATTATAATATAACTATATATATATATATATTAATAAAAATATATATTACTATACGAATAAATATAACTAAATATATAAATATATATATATAAAGAAATCATGAATTGGAAAAGAAATCAAAATAGAGTAGTGGTAAGGGCTTAGGCGCACAGGGGGGAGGTCTCGAGTTCAAATCCTGGTGGAGGCAGGGGTGCGTGCGCGTGGGGAATATTTGAGCAAGCGTTGTTAAAGGGTGGAGGGGGGTGCGTGGGGTGCTGTATAGGGGACAAAAAGCTATGTAAAAGGGGGGGGGGTTCAAGCGCTATAAAAGCCCCCCCCCCCCCAATTGGCAGTATTTTTTAATTTTTTTTTAATTTTTTTTACATTTTTTTTTTCATTTTTTTAAATTTTTTAAATTTTTTTAACTTTTATCAGCACTTTTTTAAAATCTCTGATAAAAGGGACCTTTATCAGCTCTAAAACGAAAGCGCTGATAAAGGAGGCACTGATATAGGACCCCTTTATCAGCGCTAAAAAAAGTGCTGATAAAGGGGTACTTTTATCAGCGTTTTTTTAGCACTGATAAAAGACCCCTTTTATCAGTGCTTTTTTTAGCGCTGTTAAAGGGGTCCTATATCAGTGCTTTTCGGAGCGCTGATAAAGGGGACCCCCCCCCCCCTTTATCTACGCTGGCTTTATCAGCGCTTTTCTAGCGCTGATAAAGGCCGTGTTTGTAGTAGTGTTGTGTCACTTGTATGTAAGATTTAATTTTTAGATGGGTTGGACATATATCTCCCTCCAATACATTGGGTAAAGATTTATATCTAATGAGATAGACTAAGGCTATATTGGGAATAAACCTTGACTACTAATATTGCAATGGGAGTGAACTACAACTAATAAGATTGTATGAGGAGTGTACTCATGCTACTAAGATGTCTATGGGAGTGAACCATGACTACCACGTTGGTATGAGGAGTGAAATCATACTACTAGGATGGTCTTGGCAGTGATTCCTTGGCTACTATGGAAATCATATTATATGCTTATCTTTCCTCCAAAATTCAATTTTTTATTCCTATGTTATTTTTTTATAGATTATGTTCTTTATTACATTGTGATTTATGTCTTATGAAATTCAAATATTTATGCCATGATTCATGTATGTGATCTTTGATATGAATGGTATGATCTTCTATTTTCATGATCATGTTCTCATACCCATATTCTCTGGTTTATACTTATATATCTCAATTTTTTACCCTTACTGATCATTTAAGCTCACCCCCTTTTATGTTTCCTTTCCCATGTTATGAAGATTTGTATCGTGTTTGATGTTTCTATGAAGGGTTCTAGTCAAGAAGATCCTATTGGGAAATAATTCATCTCACTTATGTATCAAGGTTTATGTTTCCATGTTTCCAAATGCACTAGACTAGTATAGACTTTTTGCATCTATTTTCATAAAGTTTTAAGTATTCTACAAAAGTTATGTAATATTAATGTATGAAAAGTGAGGGTTTCTATATAGATGATGTGCGGTCATCAGCTTATGGGGGATCATAAGTATTGAGACTTATTCTCATGAAGTTATTACTTAGTAATATTAATTTGATAAGATCATGAGGACTAGCCCACTAATTGTAAGACTACAGGTTTCAGGTTTTATTGGTAGTTCCTATCTACAGACACATGTATTGGACTTTATTCTTGAGATTATTATTAGTATATACTATTTGATTAAACACCATGATACAATAAAATACCATATAATTTATGTTTTGGTGAGGTATCCAACATCCATTATTGTATTTTTGGTATGAAATTGATTGATTAATCAAGATGAAATATTTTACTTCTATAAGGAATTGATACCTTAGGCCTTTTTGATGAGGATGTTAGTACCTTTTATTAATCCATGACCATTGTAAAATAAGGTATGTTCCTCATGTTAGGCCAATGAAAAATAAATAAATAAATGATGATGACACAAAATTTGTATCCTTATTTATAAGATATCATAAGACAAATATATTATATTACACGACATGTGTTTGTAAGAGGTTGTTATTGTTATAACAATTTCTCATCTCCATAGTGTCCTTAACGGGTTTATAGAATCTACTCCTGGCCTATGAATAGTATTCAATTCTATCAAGATAAGGTCCAATAGGGTCAAACATTTAGCATATAAAAAAATCTATCCAATTCTTATAAATAAGAGTTTATGACATGGTGGTACCCACCATGGGATCTGGGTTATTTTTGAGTTTTAATAATCAATGTGAAATAAATAAATTCATATTATTCAGGCTTAGAATAATTGGTATCGAATTTTTTATTAAAATTATTCAAAATATATTAGGGGAATACATGAGAAAATATTTAATGAATGAATATTATTTTAATATTTATGTTTTTTTAATATTTGTGGGAATGATGGTTCAGTTTAATAGCTCTCTTTTATCATGTAATATAATTATTATATTAATATTAAGTGATAAAATTATAAATTATATTTATAACTTAGAAAAACAGTAATAAGATTTCATTTATGCCTTATTTAGTAGGTAAAACATATTTGGGGGCCAAGGATCCATTTATAGGTATTTTATACCACTCTATATAAGTAATGGGATGTTCTCAATCAGGTTACTATTCACTATAAGGATTTTAGAGCCACTCTCTTATATATCCTACATACTAGAGAGAAAATTGGATGATCCATGAATTTAATATAACTTCCTTATCGATCAAAATATCGACATTGTGATGACCATCATGGGGTCAAAGGCTTCATCAAATATCCATGATAGCACCCATATATCTATGATAAAAGTTACCATAGACTTTCACAGCATGTTTGGATGATATAGAGGGATATGACTTCAGTTTATTCAATCAACAGTTGTTGGCAATGATAAGTTGTCTAATGTACCTTCAAATTTATCGAGGGAATTATTCAATTTTATTTTATGCTTAAATAAATTCAATTTAGATACCAATACTAAAAAAAGTCCTTTAACAATTCTAAAAATGGATTTTAGAAGCACTATAAAATCACTGACTACTTGAGAGATATTAAAATCCCTAGTCTTTTATTAGCATTGATAAAGGGTCATACTACAGTATGTTGTAGTAAAAAACTACAACACTAGTGCAGTGTGTTGTAACAACACACCATAGTACAATAAACACCACAAGATCAGCAAAATAAATTAAAAATACATAATTTAAATGAAATAAAAATTAAAACAAAAATACAATAAAATAAAACACTGTTATAGAAATTTAAATCACTAGTTTATACAATTTATAAATACAAATTATTACATTATTTAAAAACAACACTCTTCCTCTGTCTTCTGATCCTAATCCATGATTAAGAAAAAACACACCTTTATAAGAAAAAAATTCTTATGTTAGAAATAATATAATGAAATAAATTAAAATAAAGGGTTGATTTTAAACTAAACTTTGAGTCATGCCAGGAACAGTGTGTATCAAATTGAGTTGCGGTTGATTCTTGCATGTGACAACATTAGATATTTATATTTAGAAACTATCTCTATGAAAATTAATTAAATAATTATAATATAAAAATGGTATATAAATTAAATAAGAAATACAAGATATAATGATGAGAATAATCTAGTATTATTTTCTCAGTTTTGGTGATGTGATGCATGTTTTTAACTAAAATGACACTTATATATTGAAAATGTGAACTTGGAGTCATATTGATCGCATTGTCGTCTGTCTTATTGAGGTGCATATAATTCCTACACATCTCAAATGACTTATGGATCATTTTCATAACATATCAAAACAATCTGAATGTGCTTCCTTTTTTAGCACATCACTTTTTTTAATAAAATTTCATTTTAAACTAGAAACGTGAACATTAAATCATAATTATCACATCATGCATTGTTTTGATGTGAGAATAATTCCAACACATCATAAATGAATTAGAAATCAATTTCTTAAATTTTCAAGAAATTTTGAGTGCTTTTTTTTCTTTCAGTGGGAGACACATTTTGAACTAAAATGTTGATTTTAAACTGATAATGGATAAATTGATTCATAAATAGAACATAAAATATTATATTGAGTTGAGTATAATTATTAAACATCACTAATGTCTTATATATCATTTTCTAAAAATATCAAAATAATACAAATGTGTTTCCTCAGTTTTGAGTAGGTTAGTTTTTATTTTTACTAAAATTGATGTCGATTTTAAATAAAAAGACACATTTGGAGTCATATCAGTCAAATAATACATTGGATGGAGGTAAAAATGTTTCATACACATCAAAAAGGATATATGGATCATTTACCTAAAATATCAAAATAATCTAAATGTGTTTTCTCAGTTTTGAGTAGGCCAGTTGTCCTTTTTACAAAAAATGATGTCAATTTTATATAAAAAGACGCACTTGGAGTAATACCAGTCCCAATGTGTATAATATTTAGGTTTTAATTATTCCTAAATTTCAAAAATGATATATTTATTGTTTTTATAAAATATAAAAACAATCTGAATATGTTTTCTCAGTTTTGAGTAGGTCAGTTGTCATTTTTTCAAAAATTAATGTCAATTTTAAATAAAAAGACACAATTAGAGTAATAATTGTCACACCATACATCATATTAAAGTTTATAATATTTATGCACGTAAAAATGACTTATGGATCACTTCCATAAAATATCAAACTAATTTGAATGTTTTTTCTCTATTTTGAGTAGGTCATTTGTCCTTTTTATTAAAATTGATGTCAATTTTAAATAAAAAAGGTGAACTTGGAGTCATAACTGTAACACCATGTGTTGGGATAATGTTTGGATGATTAATACAAGTTCAAATTTCTTTATATATCATTTTCATAAAGTATCAAAAAATAAAAATGTGTTTTATCAGTTTTGAGTACGTAACTTGTCTTCTTTACTAAAATGTCATTTTAAACTAAAAACATGTATTTTTACTCATAGAGATCACATCATGTATTGGTTTGAAAAGAGACATATTCCAAAATGTCACAAATAAATTATGAATAAATTTCCTAAATTATTAAGAATATATGAGCACATTATCTCAGTTTTCAATGAGTGACATTTTTTGAACTAATATATTGATTTTAAACTGATAACTGGCACATTTAGTAATACCATTCACCTCATGTATCAAATTGAGGCAAAGATGATTCCTACATGTTATAAATTAATTATAGATCCTTTAACTAAAGTATAAAAACACATAGAATTATTTTTCTAGGTTTTTAGTAAGTTATATGTCATTTTTACTAAAATGGAGGTTAATTTTAAATAAAGAGGCACACTTGGAGTCATACTGGTCACAACATGTGTCTGATTGAGGTGCATGTGATTCATATAAAACTAAAATGACTTATGGGTAATTTTTCTAATCTTTCAAAAAAAATCTAAATGTGTTTCCAAAATGTTGAGTGTTTCACTTGTTTTTTTACTAAAATTTCAATTTAAACTAGAAACACACACTTTGACTCATACCAATAAAAATGTGTATCTATTTGATATGAGACTAATTCCAATATATAAAAACTTTATTACAAATAAATGTCATAAATTATCATGAAAATTCGAGAATGTTTTCTATTTTTCAGTTAGTGACTCTTTTTGAACTAAAATATTGATTTTAAACAGATAACAGACTCATTGAGTCATATTAACAACATCATGTATCTTATTGAGGTTTGGTATATTACAACACATCAAAAATGTATTACTTAATGTTTCCCTAAAATATCAAAACAATTTGAATGTGTTCACTCAGTTTTGAGTAGTTCTTTTGTCCTATTTAGTAAAATTGATGACAATTTTAAATAAAAAGGTGCATATGGAGTCATACCAGGAACACTATTTGTTATATTGATGTGTATATGATTAATACACATCAAAAATGTTGTACGGATAATTTCCCTAAAATACGAAAATAATCTGAATGTTTTTACTAGGTTTTGATAAAGTTAGTTATCATTTTTTCTAAAATTGATATCAATTTTAAATAAAAAGACGTCATTGGATTCATACCGATCACACCGTGTGACGACCCAGACATATTTATATTTGTAATAATAATATTTTTTTATTATTATTACTATTTTCTTTTATTTAATTATAGTGACATCTAAAAAAATGATTTCAAAATAAAAATTAGACATATTTTATTCCATAGAAACACTGAAAAATTACATTGTAATAAGGCCAAAAAACCATAACTAACCTAGAATTCCTACTAGGAGGCCTATCAGGATCATTGATAGACCACCAAATGCAACAGAAAGGCCATGAATGTAATGAATATCCTTCGAGTCTATCACAACGAAAAAAAATTATAGAATGTACTATGGAAACTGTACTAAGCATCAAGGGAATGTAGAGAACCATTCTTATAAGCCAAAATAGTTTTTGAATTTTGGAACACCCTAAAATAGTATTTATAAGGCCTTAAAGATAAATATGATTGTTGATATCCATTGGGGTCATTAGGTGACCATTGATTTTGGTAACGGTCAAAAAAAAATTATAACTATTAAGTATTTTGACTATTTTAAGTATTCTAAGTATATAAGTATTTTAAGAATTTACAATATTTTAAAATTCCTTATTTTATAGTTATATCCTCAGTTAAATAGTGACTTAGATTTAATTGAATATATATTTGGATTTTATAAATATAATAACCATAATGTTTCAATTTAAATGAATATATATTTTAAATGAAGTTATATTTTTAAATTTAATGTTTTAGTTTACAAAAAAATAAAATAATGAGATTTAGATTGTTAAAGAATGATTTTACGTATATAATGGAATTAAAATGTGTATTATATTCTTTTAACTATGTTTAATAAATTTTTGACAAAAATTTGGGTGATTACCCCACCCAATTGATGGAAGCCTTAAAGGCCAAGCTCTCAAGGTCTAAGTGGGTATATCACCTAGAAAATAGAGGTCAGAGAACCCTTAAGTCATTTCATGCATGGTGCACGCAGAATCACACACATGTCATGCTTGGTGAGGTATAAGAGTGCGTAGAACCGTGTGTTGGGCCTGGTCAGCCGCGTGAAATGGTTGAGGTAGGTCGCGCACCGACGTGGGTGATGGTGGGCCAAGGCCCGCAGGTGGGGGTACTGTGTGTAAGGACCCCATAGTGTGAGATTTAATTATTGGAATATGGATGATATGCTAAGATATATATGACGGTATTGAAACCATGTAGGTTTCGATGTGGGATGACAATTTTTATGAGAAATCTAATTCAAGTCGTCTGATCTCTCCGCACGATATCTTAAGCTTCTGATCTAGTATTGCCTTCGAACTCCACCACTACTCCCTTTTGTTTCAATTTACGTCAACTATACTATCCAAACGTGTTTGGTCTCGACCGAACATCCCTTTTAAATCTCGCGATTTCCTAGAGATCGTCTGATCAAATTCACCCTATAATCTTGACTATTCTTTTGTTTTTAAAACCATGCAAGCCACCATAGTCATCCGATCCGGACTCAGTCGATTTTGGTCATCCATATTTTTTCACTTCTTCTCCTTTTCTTATTATTCTTCTGCACACCTCACCGATGGACGTTTCCCTCCTCCTCCACTATTTCTTTCTTAACTCGTGAGTCCTTCCATCACTCTCCTGGGATCCAGCTTTTTCTTTTTTTCCCACAAGTCTGTGAAGGGTGCATTCATTTAATACAAACCCCTTTGGTGTATCATGTAATTTTTCCAATATATATATATATATATATATATATTATCAACTATGTATTTATTCAAGGTTTACTCTGATCATGGTATTTTTTTCTTTTCTAAATAGTTTTATTCACCTTTCTTTAGGTCTCTATTTATATTTTTTGTTTAACTGTAGTATATAAAATTATACATTTACATTATATATAAACCTATTATAAAAAAACTCTTTTCACAATTAACCCTATATTTTTTCCTCTCCACAACCATCCTCCAACCTCTGTTCGACTCAACCTCACATTTGAAGACATGTAAGGGTTTATTTATTTTTCTTTTTAATTAAACCATATATATATATATATATATACTTATATGTGTATATAAATTTATATATAAATACCAAAACCATTATATTTTATATTTTTCTAATGATGAATATTTGTATTTTAAATGATGTTATTTATTCATGTAATTCATGTAAGGGTTAATCTAGCATCGTTTTTTATTTTCAAAAACCCATATATACACTTTGTGTATATACAGTTCTATATATATATATATATATATTTTAATTATAATCTGAATTAGGTTTTCTTATAATTTATATTAGTGAAGAAATAATTTTTTTAAAATATTTGATACTTTTAAGGATTTATCAAACCATGTTTTGGTTATGAAAATCTCATGTATACAGTTTTTTTGTACACGGTTTTATATAATCTTCAAATCCTAATTTGTTTTGTTTTTTTCAAGTGAAGAATATCAGTAATTAACTGATGTTTTGTTTCATATAATACTTGTAAAGGTTTTACTAAGATTTTTTTTTGAGTTGATAAACTTATAAATATATACATATATGGTTATATATATATATGTAACGACCCAAATTTTCATTAATGGAAAATACCTCTTGATCCAGTTAAATGTTTCTTTATGTTTTTATAAGATGTAAACTTCTTTAGTTTTACGTTAAGATTTGTGACCGTTACTTTTATAGCTGTTGAACAGTGATCATCTGGGTAGTTTAAATATAAGGCTTTAACGAACCAATTTTCTACTCAGACAAAGGAAGCGATGGCCTCATCCAGTAGAATTGCCCCTTACGAAGCCCATTTGTCGGAGCTCGGAAAGGAGGTGGCATCTTTGGGCTTTGCCCTTGACCAAGCCCAAGCTGAGCTTCATCAAGTCAAGTTCGAACGTGATCGTCTACGGGAAAAATGGAAGTTTATAGAGATTACCACTCGAGCGATGTTATCCGAGCAACCCCAAGAGTCTGTCACCATCGCACATCTTACCCTTAGGTCTTATGCGGCTATTTTAAGGGGTTATGTAACAAATAAGTAGCACCATGTTCATGTACATTATTTTTTTGTATATAATAATGAATATAATTTCTAGTCATTTTTGATGCATTGTAATTAGTTTTTAAAGTACAAATGATGTTTTTAGTTATTATTTAATTAAGAATTATATTTTATTAAATTAAAGGATTTTTGAATTAAATAATATTTTAATAAAATATTATTATTAATATTAAATTAATTTTTATTAAATATAAATGATCTTATAATTTTATGAATGCAATTAAAATTTTTATTAAGGTTTGAAAGCCATTTCTGTCAAAACCCGTGAATTTTTTTATAAATGTCGGTTTTTATTTTAAAAATGAAAATTCACATATTTAGAAAATTATTTAGATAAAATAAATATTATTTTTGGAATCAGGACGTCGAAATTATCCAACGGTGAATTTTTCATAATTTTCTGAGACAGTCAAATTTTTGGGTAAAAATTAAATACCATTTATATATATAATGTGTTTTATGACATCATAATGACCCAATGGTGATGTAATAAAATACCATAATCCATATGTTCGGCCAATATATGTTTTATCATTAAAATAATGAGGTTTTGGGTTTGTTTGACTCACTTTTCAAAGCATTAATGGAGCCCTCAAGACTTATTCAACACTTTGCCTTTTTAAATTAATTTCCATGGGAGTGTGACTCACCTCCACATAAGCAACCCTAATTTTTTAATAAGTTCGGACCTTGGACTTGTAAAATATTGTTTTCCTCTTTCCTTTTCCAGAAACCATGGGCAAATACCATGGGATGGTTTGTGGTTTGGATTATTTTAATATAAGAGGTCCCAAACCTAAATAATAAAGAATTCTCTCACCTTTCCTATATAAACCCACCCAAGCTCCCACTTCCTCCTCACTCAAAGCCCTTGAAGTTCGTCCAACCTCTGCCCTACTCTCTCTAGAATCCTCTCAAGGTGCCCCAAGCTCCCAAGAAGCCTCTCACAAGCCTCTCTCTAGCCTTTGGAAGCACACTTCCAAGTAAGGGTTTTTTCTTCCTTTCTCATTTTTTGTCAATTTTCTTTAAGTTGTATTTCCCTTTTTATTTCAATTATGAATGTTGGGGTATGGTTTCGCACCTCCCCCATACTTCCCTCTTATTGTTTGAATTATGGGAGAACCCTTTCTCTCTCATTAAATGCCTCCCATGTACACCCATTACTATGCCGAAATTCCGAAAGGAACTTCTCTCTCTTCTTTTACATTCAAGCAATACTTTTGTATCATGAATCTAAATTCCTTTTCTATTGTTGGGACATGTATATATATGATCTCCTTACTGTCCATTACATGTAAATATGATGAGGAACCCCTTTCTCTCTCATAAACCTTTTTTATGAATTCTTATGTCACGCCGTTACGTTGCCGAAATCGCACCAATTTTCTAAGCCAATGTCTTTGTGTAGTGAATACCATGCCCATTTCTCCATCAAGGGTATTCACCTTTATGCACATTTACTTATTGATTGTAAAGTTTCATGTATGAATTCCACATTCCTTTATCGTGGAATAAATGATTATGTTTTATGAATCCATGTTTTATGATCCATGTGGCACACTTATGCATGAAATGAAATGTTTAAGAAGGGTGCGCCCTGATAGCGCTCCAATGCATTGGGTAAAGTATAGTATCATGATACGTCATGTGCAATGAGTGTTGACTCATGATAATTCAAGTGCAACGAGGGTTTACTCGTGCTTCAAGTGCAATGAGGGTTTACTCATGCTCCATGTGCAATGAGCCTTGGCTCATGCTAATTCAATGTTAAGTGTTGTTGCCACATTTCCATGTTATGATTATCATGCTTTATCATGCCTTTATGTTCATGTCTCTCTTATGCTCTATTGATATGCCTATTGCCTAACATGTATTGTACTCCTCATTATATTCATTATGTACTCCCTTACTGGGCTTTATAGCTCACCCTTTTCTTATGCATGTCCTCAGGTTATCCCATGCAATGCTAAGTACGAAGGAATGTAGTGGTCATGTAAAGGAAGTTTTCAATAAGGATGTTGTATTTCAAGTTTAAAGTTTTTATGTAATGATCCTAAGCCCCAAAGACACTAAACCTCTCGATCTTCTTTGTTGTATCAAGTGAAGTTTTATGTAATAAAGCATGTTTAAGTTGTAATAAAAAGCAGGGTTGTCATAGTTGGTATCAGAGGATAGGTTTAGTTATTTTTGGGATTAGGAAACCCTAGTAAAGCCTTAGATACAAGACTAAGCATAATAAAAACATCCCTAAATTTTGGTAAATACTAAGTAAGTGGTTTATCAAACAAATACATCCCTGTCTGGATACGAGCAGGTAGAGGCGGCTCTGGCACAGATGTATCCTAGGGGTAAAACCCGAAAACACCGCTTTGAGCTAGACTCGAACGAGAACTGGTGCACGACAACGGGCCTTGCTGCACTCTTGGTTACGACACTTCCGGGGGATATGTTTTGATAAATTCACAATCTTAGTATGAACCCTTATTAAGGGAAAAATGCCCCTAAGAATATATGTTAGAAGGTAGATCATGAAAAGCCTAGGTTGAATCCTATAGACTCATGAGTTAAAGAGATTAAAGTTTATTTATAAGTCATCAACTTTTGTCTTTGGATTACCCTTTATGTGTTACCCCTAACTTTCCTTTTATTCCAGCCAATGGCCGGTAATAGGAGAACTCGGGCTAACAACCGTTGTGAAGATCAGTGTGATGATTGTACCAATGAGATGCCCAATCCAATGGGAGCGGGAATCGCGAACTTTGTCACACTTCTCTCTCAGTTAACTCAAGTTTTGAATAGAAACACTGGTCAAGAGGAACGTTCAACCCCCCCTAAGAAAGAACAAGTCGCTATTGAAAGCTTCATGAGACAAAGGCCTCCTACTTTTAGTGGATCATCCGATCCCACGATTGCTGAACAATGGATCAAATCCATTGAAAAGATATTCTCCATACTCCAATGCTCTGAAAAAGAGAAGTTTCTCCTGGCGGCTTATCGTATGGAGGGTGAAGCTGATCAATGGTGGACGTTGATCAAAAATACGAAGCCTGAGGAGGAGATCGAGGCTTTGGAATGGAAGGTATTCCGGAAGATGTTTTTTGATAAATATTTTCCACGCACCCTCCGTCTTAAGATGGAAAGGGACTTCCTTTCCCTCAAGCAGAAAGATGAGGAATCTGTTGGAGCGTACGAGGCAAACTTCACAAGGCTTGCACGATACGCTTCCGGCTTTGTCGTTACCCCCGAATGCAAGGTTGACCGCTTCTTTGGTGGGCTGAAGCCTAGCTTGCGGAAATCATTAGCGATCCGTGACTTCGACAGCTATGAGGAAATTGTCCGATGTGCCCTCAAGGTTGAAATGGAGATCGGAGAATCACAGGGTTATCATGGGGACAAGAAGCGGAAGGTGGACTTCAATGCTGGTGGTCCGATGGATAAATCCAACGGCGCTAAGAAATTCCAGCACCCCACTTGCCAAATGTGTGGAAAGAAGCACCCTGGAAATTGCCTTAGGGGGACAAGAAAATGCTTCAAGTGTGGAAGAGAAGGGCACCTAGCTATTAACTGTCAGCAAGAAGGACCCGCGGCTGCGACGGAGGGGAGGAACGCTCCGTTCGAACCTCAACGCGTTGTTCAATGCTTCAAATGCAAAGAACCGGGTCATTTTGCGAATCAGTGCCCTAATCCAAGGGTTATCGGAGGCAATCAACAACCTCCAAGACAGCAAGGAAGAGCTTTTGCCATCACTTCTGCCGAAGTGAACCCCGACAACGAAGTGGTGACAGGTACGCTAGTTATTCATTCAAGAATAGCGAACGTACTTTTTGATTCAGGTTCTACGCATTCTTTTATATCTCAAAAGTTTAGTAGAACAATCCCTGCACCACCACAAATCATGGAAGTAAAGATGTCGGTGAGTACGGCAAATGGGGCAATCATTGCATCCCATGAGTATAAGTCCTCCCCTGTTATAATCTGTGGATTGAATTTCCCGGAGAACCTCGTCATACTCCCTTTGGTGGAATTTGATGCAATTCTTGGCATGGATTGGCTTTCCTTATATAGAGCCAACATAAATTGTCGGGAGAGGGAAATCACACTCCATATGGAGAATCGACCCCCGATTCTTTACAAGTGTCAGGAGGAAGATGAATCTCCTTTAGCTCCATCATCTCAAGCATGGATATTACTGCCTTATGAGCACGCATATCTGGCTCAGATGATTGAGTCCAAGGAAGAAACCACCCTTGAAGAAATGCCTATTGTGAGGGAATTCGCTGAAGTATTTCCCGAGGAACTTCCTGGTCTTCCTCCAAGAAGAGATGTTGAGTTCTCAATTGAACTTATACCTGGGGCGCTACCAATATCCAAGACTCCATATAGAATGGCTGTGGTTGAGCTTGAAGAACTGAAGAAACAACTACAGGAGAATCTGGATAAAGGGTTTATACGCCCAAGTGCATCACCATGGGGTGCACCAGTCCTCTTCGTCAAGAAGAAGGATGGGTCAATGCGGCTTTGCATCGATTATCGTGAACTTAACAAAATCACGATAAAGAACAAGTATCCTCTCCCAAGAATCGATGACTTGTTTGATCAGCTGCGTGGAGCTCAATACTTCTCCAAGGTCGACTTGCGGTCGGGATATTATCAAGTAAGGGTGAAGAAGGAAGATATCCCCAAGACTGCTTTTCGTACAAGGTACGGGCACTATGAATTCATAGTAATGCCTTTTGGACTCACCAATGCTCCAGCAATATTCATGGACTTGATGAATAGAGTCTTTAGAGATTACCTAGATAAATTTGTGGTAGTCTTTATAGATGATATTCTGATATACTCCAAAACCATGGAGGACCATGAGGAGCATTTAAGAACTGTACTGGAGACTTTGCGCAAGGAGAAGCTCTATGCCAAGTACAGCAAGTGTGAGTTCTGGTTGAAGGAGGTCTCATTCTTGGGCCATATCATCACAAGCAATGGGATATCTATGGACCCCTCCAAAACAGATGCAATTGAGGGATGGCCGAGGCCAACATCGGTAACTGATATCCGTAGCTTCTTGGGGTTAGCTGGATATTATCGACGATTTGTGAGAAAATTCTCACGATTGTCCAACCCTCTTACCAAGCTAACTCGAAAGGGAGTAAAGTTTACTTGGAGTGATGAATGCGAAGAAAGCTTCAAGGAGTTGAAAAGGAGGCTTATCACTGCACCTGTGCTCACTTTACCCACAAGTGGGGAGCTTTTTGTGGTATTCAGTGATGCTTCGAAGAAGGGCTTAGGATGTGTGCTGATGCAGAATGATAAAGTGATATCCTATGCCTCATGGCAGTTGAAAATCCATGAGCGAAACTATCCAACGCATGATCTGGAGTTGGCGGCGGTGATCTTCGCCTTGAAAATCTGGCGGCATTATCTCTATGGGGAGAAATGTGAGATATATACTGACCACAAGAGTCTTAAATATATATTCATACAGAAAGAGCTTAATATGCGCCAGAGAAGATGGATAGAGCTCATCAAGGATTATGACTGTTCAATACATTACCACCCTGGGAAGGCGAACAAGGTGGCGGATGCCCTAAGTAGAAAGGATCCAGCAATTCTATCAATGATGAGAATTGAGAAGGATCCAATCTTCTTAGACTTGATGAAGATGGACGTGGGAATCATAAAGAAGGGAACATCATCAATCCTTTCACAAATGATTGCTCAACCATCTCTTTTGGAAAGGTTAAAGGATGCTCAAAAGGATGATGCGAGAATCCAAGAAAAAGTGGAAGCTATCAAAAAGGGAAAATCCTCAGAGTTTAATGTTAATGAAGAAGGAATTGTGCGGTTTGGGAAAAGACTATGTGTCCCATCAAGTTCGGAGCTGAAGAAGGAACTTTTGGATGATGCACATAGTTCAAATTTCTCTATTCACCCAGGGAGCACAAAGATGTATCGAGATCTCCGAGAAAACTTTTGGTGGGATAATATGAAGAAGGAGATCGCCGAATATACATCAAAGTGCCTGGTGTGTCAGCAAGTGAAGGCAGAGAGGCAGAAGTCTAAGGGGATGATGCAACCATTGCCCATACCAGAATGGAAATGGGAGAACATCACCATGGACTTCGTCACTGGACTTCCAAGGACATCCAAAAGCAACAACGCAATCTGGGTTATTGTGGATCGTCTTACAAAGACTGCACACTTCATTGCTATTCGAGAGGATTTCTATTTGGATCAACTGGCACGGATATATATCAGGGAAGTGGTACGGTTGCATGGAGTACCACTATCTATTGTGTCGGACCGAGATCCAAGATTTACCTCTAAGTTTTGGAAGAGTCTTCAACATGCTCTGAATACTGAACTGAACTTCAGTACGGCCTATCATCCTCAAACTGATGGCCAATCCGAGCGGACTATCCAAACACTTGAGGATATGTTGAGAGCGTGCTCAATGGACTTTAAAGGAGGATGGGATCAGCATCTTCCTCTGGTTGAGTTCTCTTATAATAATAGTTTCCACTCAAGCATCCAAATGGCACCATATGAAGCCCTGTATGGGAAAAGGTGTAGAACACCGGCATGTTGGGATGAGGTCGGTGAACGTAAGCTGCTTGGACCAGAAATGGTCGAAGAAATGGTGGAGAAGGTGAAAACCATTCAGCAGCATATCAAGGCAGCCCAAAGTCGACAGAAGAGTTATGCAGATAATCGTCGACGAGACCTTGAGTTTAAAGTCGGAGACATGGTGTTTTTACGCATATCTCCGTGGAAGAAGGTCATGAGGTTTGGAAAGAAAGGGAAGTTAAGTCCAAGGTACATCGGCCCATTCGAGATTCTTGATCGTGTTGGGGCTGTGGCCTATCGACTAGCACTTCCACCTACTATGGCCAAGGTGCATGATGTCTTCCATGTATCCCTCTTAAGGAAGTACATACCAGACCCTTCACATGTACTCTCTTCCGAGGTGGTACAATTAGAAGACGATCTTTCTTATGAGGAGCAACCAGTGAAGATCTTAGATCGTAGAGAAAAAGTTCTACGAAATAAGACAATGCCCCTCGTCAAGGTGTTGTGGAGAAACCACAAGTTTGAAGAAGCAACTTGGGAGTCGGAGGATATGATGAAGCTAAGTTACCCACATTTGTTTTAGTGTGGGAAAAGGAAAATTTCGAGGGCGAAATTTCATAAGGGGGGAATGTTGTAACGACCCAAATTTTCATTAATGGAAAATCCCTCTTGATCTAGTTAAATGTTTCTTTATGTTTTTATAAGATGTCAACTTCTTTAGTTTTACGTTAAGATTTGTGACCGTTACTTTTATAGCCGTTGAACATTGATCATCTGGGTAGTTTAAATATAAGGCTTTAACGAACCAATTTTCTACTCAGACAAAGGAAGCGATGGCCTCATCCAGTAGAATTGCCCCTTACGAAGCCCATTTGTCGGAGCTCGGAAAGGAGGTGGCGTCTTTGGGCTTTGCCCTTGACCAAGCCCAAGCTGAGCTTCATCAAGTCAAGCTCGAACGTGATCGTCTACGGGAAAAATGGAAGTTGATAGAGATTACCACTCGAGCGATGTTATCCGAGCAGCCCCAAGAGTCTGTCACCATCGCACATCTTACCCTTAGGTCTTATGCGGCTATTTTAAGGGGTTATGTAACAAATAAGTAGCACCATGTTCATGTACATTATTTTTTTGTATATAATAATGAATATAATTTCTAGTCATTTTTGATGCATTGTAATTAGTTTTTAAAGTACAAATGATGTTTTTAGTTATTATTTAATTAAGAATTATATTTTATTAAATTAAAGGATTTTTGAATTAAATAATATTTTAATAAAATATTATTATTAATATTAAATTAATTTTTATTAAATATAAATGATCTTATAATTTTATGAATGCAATTAAAATTTTTATTAAGGTTTGAAAGCCATTTCTGTCAAAACCCGTGAATTTTTTTATAAATGTCGGTTTTTATTTTAAAAGTGAAAATTCACATATTTAGAAAATTATTTAGATAAAATAAATATTATTTTTGGAATCAGGACGTCGAAATTATCCAACGGTGAATTTTTCATAATTTTCTGAGACAGTCAAATTTTTGGGTAAAAATTAAATACCATTTATATATATAATGTGTTTTATGACATCATAATGACCCAATGGTGATGTAATAAAATACCATAATCCATATGTTCGGCCAATATATGTTTTATCATTAAAATAATGAGGTTTTGGGTTTGTTTGACTCACTTTTCAAAGCATTAATGGAGCCCTCAAGACTTATTCAACACTTTGCCTTTTTAAATTAATTTCCATGGGAGTGTGACTCACCTCCACATAAGCAACCCTAATTTTTTAATAAGTTCGGACCTTGGACTTGTAAAATATTGTTTTCCTCTTTCCTTTTCCAGAAACCATGGGCAAATACCATGGGATGGTTTGTGGTTTGGATTATTTTAATATAAGGGGTCCCAAACCTAAATAATAAAGAATTCTCTCACCTTTCCTATATAAACCCACCCAAGCTCCCACTTCCTCCTCACTCAAAGCCCTTGAAGTTCGTCCAACCTCTTCCCTAATCTCTCTAGAATCCTCTCAAGGTGCCCCAAGCTCCCAAGAAGCCTCTCACAAGCCTCTCTCTAGCCTTTGGAAGCACACTTCCAAGTAAGGGTTTTTTCTTCCTTTCTCATTTTTTGTCAATTTTCTTTAAGTTGTATTTCCCTTTTTATTTCAATTATGAATGTTGGGGTATGGTTTCGCACCTCCCCCATACTTCCCTCTTATTGTTTGAATTATGGGAGAACCCTTTCTCTCTCATTAAATGCCTCCCATGTACACCCATTACTATGCCGAAATTCCGAAAGGAACTTCTCTCTCTTCTTTTACATTCAAGCAATACTTTTGTATCATGAATCTAAATTCCTTTTCTATTGTTGGGACATGTATATATATGATCTCCTTACTGTCCATTACATGTAAATATGATGAGGAACCCCTTTCTCTCTCATAAACCTTTTTTATGAATTCTTATGTCACGCCGTTACGTTGCCGAAATCGCACCAATTTTCTAAGCCAATGTCTTTGTGTAGTGAATACCATGCCCATTTCTCCATCAAGGGTATTCACCTTTATGCACATTTACTTATTGATTGTAAAGTTTCATGTATTAATTCCACATTCCTTTATCGTGGAATAAATGATTATGTTTTATGAATCCATGTTTTATGATCCATGTGGCACACTTATGCATGAAATGAAATGTTTAAGAAGGGTGCGCCCTGATAGCGCTCCAATGCATTGGGTAAAGTATAGTATCATGATACGTCATGTGCAATGAGTGTTGACTCATGCTAATTCAAGTGCAACGAGGGTTTACTCGTGCTTCAAGTGCAATGAGGGTTTACTCATGCTCCATGTGCAATGAGCCTTGGCTCATGCTAATTCAATGTTAAGTGTTGTTGCCACATTTCCATGTTATGATTATCATGCTTTATCATGCCTTTATGTTCATGTCTCTCTTATGCTCTATTGATATGCCTATTGCCTAACATGTATTGTACTCCTCATGTTATTCATTATGTACTCCCTTACTGGGCTTTATAGCTCACCCTTTTCTTATGCATGTCCTCAGGTTATCCCATGCAATGCTAAGTACGAAGGAATGTAGTGGTCATGTAAAGGAAGTTTTCAATAAGGATGTTGTATTTCAAGTTTAAAGTTTTTATGTAATGATCCTAAGCCCCAAAGACACTAAACCTCTCGATCTTCTTTGTTGTATCAAGTGAAGTTTTATGTAATAAAGCATGTTTAAGTTGTAATAAAAAGCAGGGTTGTCATAGTTGGTATCAGAGGATAGGTTTAGTTATTTTTGGGATTAGGAAACCCTAGTAAAGCCTTAGATACAAGACTAAGCATAATAAAAACATCCCTAAATTTTGGTAAATACTAAGTAAGTGGTTTATCAAACAAATACATCCCTGTCTGGATACGAGCAGGTAGAGGCGGCTCTGGCACAGATGTATCCTAGGGGTAAAACCCGAAAACACCGCTTTGAGCTAGACTCGAACGGGAACTGGTGCACGACAACGGGTCTTGCTGCACTCTTGGTTACGACACTTCCGGGGGATATGTTTTGATAAATTCACAATCTTAGTATGAACCCTTATTAAGGGAAAAATGCCCCTAAGAATATATGTTAGAAGGTAGATCATGAAAAGCCTAGGTTGAATCCTATAGACTCATGAGTTAAAGAGATTAAAGTTTATTTATAAGTCATCAACTTTTGTCTTTGGATTACCCTTTATGTGTTACCCCTAACTTTCCTTTTATTCCAGCCAATGGCCGGTAATAGGAGAACTCGGGCTAACAACCGTTGTGAAGATCAGTGTGATGATTGTACCAATGAGATGCCCAATCCAATGGGAGCGGGAATCGCGAACTTTGTCACGCTTCTCTCTCAGTTAACTCAAGTTTTGAATAGAAACACTGGTCAAGAGGAACGTTCAACCCCCCCTAAGAAAGAACAAGTCGCTATTGAAAGCTTCATGAGACAAAGGCCTCCTACTTTTAGTGGATCATCCGATCCCACGATTGCTGAACAATGGATCAACTCCATTGAAAAGATATTCTCCATCCTCCAATGCTCTGAAAAAGAGAAGGTTCTCCTGGCGGCTTATCGTATGGAGGGTGAAGCTGATCAATGGTGGACGTTGATCAAAAATACGAAGCCTGAGGAGGAGATCGAGGCTTTGGAATGGAAGGTATTCCGGAAGATGTTTTTCGATAAATATTTTCCACGCACCCTCCGTCTTAAGATGGAAAGGGACTTCCTTTCCCTCAAGCAGAAAGATGAGGAATCTGTTGGAGCGTACGAGGCAAACTTCACAAGGCTTGCACGATACGCTTCCGGCTTTGTCGTTACCCCCGAATGCAAGGTTGACCGCTTCTTTGGTGGGCTGAAGCCTAGCTTGCGGAAATCATTAGCGATCCGTGACTTCGACAGCTATGAGGAAATTGTCCGATGTGCCCTCAAGGTTGAAATGGAGATCGGAGAATCACAGGGGTATCATGGGGACAAGAAGCGGAAGGTGGACTTCAATGCTGGTGGTCCGATGGATAAATCCAACGGCACTAAGAAATTCCAGCACCCCACTTGCCAAAAGTGTGGAAAGAAGCACCCTGGAAATTGCCTTAGGGGGACAAGAAAATGCTTCAAGTGTGGAAGAGAAGGGCACCTAGCTATTAACTGTGAGCAAGAAGGACCCGCGGCTGCGACGGAGGGGAGGAACGCTCCGTTCGAACCTCAACGCGTTGTTCAATGCTTCAAATGCAAAGAACCGGGTCATTTTGCGAATCAGTGCCCTAATCCAAGGGTTATCGGAGGCAATCAACAACCTCCAAGACAGCAAGGAAGAGCTTTTGCCATCACTTCTGCCGAAGTGAACCCCGACAACGAAGTGGTGACAGGTACGCTAGTTATTCATTCAAGAATAGCGAACGTACTTTTTGATTCAGGTTCTACGCATTCTTTTATATCTCAAAAGTTTAGTAGAACAATCCCTGCACCACCACAAATCATGGAAGTAAAGATGTCGGTGAGTACGACAAATGGGGCAATCATTGCATCCCATGAGTATAAGTCCTCCCCTGTTATAATCTGTGGATTGAATTTCCCGGCGAACCTCGTCATACTCCCTTTGGTGGAATTTGATGCAATTCTTGGCATGGATTGGCTTTCCTTATATAGAGCCAACATAAATTGTCGGGAGAGGGAAATCACACTCCATATGGAGAATCGACCCCCGATTCTTTACAAGTGTCAGGAGGAAGATGAATCTCCTTTAGCTCCATCATCTCAAGCATGGATATTACTGCCTTATGAGCACGCATATCTGGCTCAGATGATTGAGTCCAAGGAAGAAACCACCCTTGAAGAAATGCCTATTGTGAGGGAATTCGCTGAAGTATTTCCCGAGGAACTTCCTGGTCTTCCTCCAAGAAGAGATGTTGAGTTCTCAATTGAACTTATACCTGGGGCGCTACCAATATCCAAGACTCCATATAGAATGGCTGTGGTTGAGCTTGAAGAACTGAAGAAACAAATACAGGAGAATCTGGATAAAGGGTTTATACGCCCAAGTGCATCACCATGGGGTGCACCAGTCCTCTTCGTCAAGAAGAAGGATGGGTCAATGCGGCTTTGCATCGATTATCGTGAACTTAACAAAATCACGATAAAGAACAAGTATCCTCTCCCAAGAATCGATGACTTGTTTGATCAGCTGCGTGGAGCTCAATACTTCTCCAAGGTCGACTTGCGGTCGGGATATTATCAAGTAAGGGTGAAGAAGGAAGATATCCCCAAGACTGCTTTTCGTACAAGGTACGGGCACTATGAATTCATAGTAATGCCTTTTGGACTCACCAATTCTCCAGAAATATTCATGGACTTGATGAATAGAGTCTTTAGAGATTACCTAGATAAATTTGTGGTAGTCTTTATAGATGATATTCTGATATACTCCAAAACCATGGAGGACCATGAGGAGCATTTAAGAACTGTACTGGAGACTTTGCGCAAGGAGAAGCTCTATGCCAAGTACAGCAAGTGTGAGTTCTGGTTGAAGGAGGTCTCATTCTTGGGCCATATCATCACAAGCAATGGGATATCTATGGACCCCTCCAAAACAGATGCAATTGAGGGATGGCCGAGGCCAACATCGGTAACTGATATCCGTAGCTTCTTGGGGTTAGCTGGATATTATCGACGATTTGTGAGAAAATTCTCACGATTGTCCAACCCTCTTACCAAGCTAACTCGAAAGGGAGTAAAGTTTACTTGGAGTGATGAATGCGAAGAAAGCTTCAAGGAGTTGAAAAGGAGGCTTATCACTGCACCTGTGCTCACTTTACCCACAAGTGGGGAGCTTTTTGTGGTATTCAGTGATGCTTCGAAGAAGGGCTTAGGATGTGTGTTGATGCAGAATGATAAAGTGATATCCTATGCCTCAAGGCAGTTGAAAATCCATGAGCGAAACTATCCAACGCATGATCTGGAGTTGGCGGCGGTGATCTTCGCCTTGAAAATCTGGCGGCATTATCTCTATGGGGAGAAATGTGAGATATATACTGACCACAAGAGTCTTAAATATATATTCACACAGAAAGAGCTTAATATGCGCCAGAGAAGATGGATAGAGCTCATCAAGGATTATGACTGTTCAATACATTACCACCCTGGGAAGGCGAACAAGGTGGCGGATGCCCTAAGTAGAAAGGATCCAGCAATTCTATCAATGATGAGAATTGAGAAGGATCCAATCTTCTTAGACTTGATGAAGATGGACGTGGGAATCATAAAGAAGGGAACATCATCAATCCTTTCACAAATGATTGCTCAACCATCTCTTTTGGAAAGGTTAAAGGATGCTCAAAAGGATGATGCGAGAATCCAAGAAAAAGTGGAAGCTATCAAAAAGGGAAAATCCTCAGAGTTTAATGTTAATGAAGAAGGAATTGTGCGGTTTGGGAAAAGACTATGTGTCCCATCAAGTTCGGAGCTGAAGAAGGAACTTTTGGATGATGCACATAGTTCAAATTTCTCTATTCACCCAGGGAGCACAAAGATGTATCGAGATCTCCGAGAAAACTTTTGGTGGGATAATATGAAGAAGGAGATCGCCGAATATACATCAAAGTGCCTGGTGTGTCAGCAAGTGAAGGCAGAGAGGCAGAAGTCTAAGGGGATGATGCAACCATTGCCCATACCAGAATGGAAATGGGAGAACATCACCATGGACTTCGTCACTGGACTTCCAAGGACATCCAAAAGCAACAACGCAATCTGGTTTATTGTGGATCGTCTTACAAAGACTGCACACTTCATTGCTATTCGAGAGGATTTCTCTTTGGATCAACTGGCACGGATATATATCAGGGAAGTGGTACGGTTGCATGGAGTACCACTATCTATTGTGTCGGACCGAGATCCAAGATTTACCTCTAAGTTTTGGAAGAGTCTTCAACATGCTCTGAATACTGAACTGAACTTCAGTACGGCCTATCATCCTCAAACTGATGGCCAATCCGAGCGGACTATCCAAACACTTGAGGATATGTTGAGAGCGTGCTCAATGGACTTTAAAGGAGGATGGGATCAGCATCTTCCTCTGGTTGAGTTCTCTTATAATAATAGTTTCCACTCAAGCATCCAAATGGCACCATATGAAGCCCTGTATGGGAAAAGGTGTAGAACACCGGCATGTTGGGATGAGGTCGGTGAACGTAAGCTGCTTGGACCAGAAATGGTCGAAGAAATGGTGGAGAAGGTGAAAACCATTCAGCAGCATATCAAGGAAGCCCAAAGTCGACAGAAGAGTTATGCAGATAATCGTCGACGAGACCTTGAGTTTAAAGTCGGAGACATGGTGTTTTTACGCATATCTCCGTGGAAGAAGGTCATGAGGTTTGGAAAGAAAGGGAAGTTAAGTCCAAGGTACATCGGCCCATTCGAGATTCTTGATCGTGTTGGGGCTGTGGCCTATCGACTAGCACTTCCACCTACTATGGCCAAGGTGCATGATGTCTTCCATGTATCCCTCTTAAGGAAGTACATACCAGACCCTTCACATGTACTCTCTTCCGAGGTGGTACAATTAGAAGACGATCTTTCTTATGAGGAGCAACCAGTGAAGATCTTAGATCGTAGAGAAAAAGTTCTACGAAATAAGACAATGCCCCTCGTCAAGGTGTTGTGGAGAAACCACAAGTTTGAAGAAGCAACTTGGGAGTCGGAGGATATGATGAAGCTAAGTTACCCACATTTGTTTTAGTGTGGGAAAAGGAAAATTTCGAGGGCGAAATTTCATAAGGGGGGAATGTTGTAACGACCCAAATTTACATTAATGGAAAATCCCTCTTGATCCAGTTAAATGTTTCTTTATGTTTTTATAAGATGTCAACTTCTTTAGTTTTACGTTAAGATTTGTGACCGTTACTTTTATAGCCGTTGAACATTGATCATCTGGGTAGTTTAAATATAAGGCTTTAACGAACCAATTTTCTACTCAGACAAAGGAAGCGATGGCCTCATCCAGTAGAATTGCCCCTTACGAAGCCCATTTGTCGGAGCTCGGAAAGGAGGTGGCGTCTTTGGGCTTTGCCCTTGACCAAGCCCAAGCTGAGCTTCATCAAGTCAAGCTCGAACGTGATCGTCTACGGGAAAAATGGAAGTTGATAGAGATTACCACTCGAGCGATGTTATCCGAGCAGCCCCAAGAGTCTGTCACCATCGCACATCTTACCCTTAGGTCTTATGCGGCTATTTTAAGGGGTTATGTAACAAATAAGTAGCACCATGTTCATGTACATTATTTTTTTGTATATAATAATGAATATAATTTCTAGTCATTTTTGATGCATTGTAATTAGTTTTTAAAGTACAAATGATGTTTTTAGTTATTATTTAATTAAGAATTATATTTTATTAAATTAAAGGATTTTTGAATTAAATAATATTTTAATAAAATATTATTATTAATATTAAATTAATTTTTATTAAATATAAATGATCTTATAATTTTATGAATGCAATTAAAATTTTTATTAAGGTTTGAAAGCCATTTCTGTCAAAACCCGTGAATTTTTTTATAAATGTCGGTTTTTATTTTAAAAGTGAAAATTCACATATTTAGAAAATTATTTAGATAAAATAAATATTATTTTTGGAATCAGGACGTCGAAATTATCCAACGGTGAATTTTTCATAATTTTCTGAGACAGTCAAATTTTTGGGTAAAAATTAAATACCATTTATATATATAATGTGTTTTATGACATCATAATGACCCAATGGTGATGTAATAAAATACCATAATCCATATGTTCGGCCAATATATGTTTTATCATTAAAATAATGAGGTTTTGGGTTTGTTTGACTCACTTTTCAAAGCATTAATGGAGCCCTCAAGACTTATTCAACACTTTGCCTTTTTAAATTAATTTCCATGGGAGTGTGACTCACCTCCACATAAGCAACCCTAATTTTTTAATAAGTTCGGACCTTGGACTTGTAAAATATTGTTTTCCTCTTTCCTTTTCCAGAAACCATGGGCAAATACCATGGGATGGTTTGTGGTTTGGATTATTTTAATATAAGGGGTCCCAAACCTAAATAATAAAGAATTCTCTCACCTTTCCTATATAAACCCACCCAAGCTCCCACTTCCTCCTCACTCAAAGCCCTTGAAGTTCGTCCAACCTCTGCCCTACTCTCTCTAGAATCCTCTCAAGGTGCCCCAAGCTCCCAAGAAGCCTCTCACAAGCCTCTCTCTAGCCTTTGGAAGCACACTTCCAAGTAAGGGTTTTTTCTTCCTTTCTCATTTTTTGTCAATTTTCTTTAAGTTGTATTTCCCTTTTTATTTCAATTATGAATGTTGGGGTATGGTTTCGCACCTCCCCCATACTTCCCTCTTATTGTTTGAATTATGGGAGAACCCTTTCTCTCTCATTAAATGCCTTCCATGTACACCCATTACTATGCCGAAATTCCGAAAGGAACTTCTCTCTCTTCTTTTACATTCAAGCAATACTTATGTATCATGAATCTAAATTCCTTTTCTATTGTTGGGACATGTATATATATGATCTCCTTACTGTCCATTACATGTAAATATGATGAGGAACCCCTTTCTCTCTCATAAACCTTTTTTATGAATTCTTATGTCACGCAGTTACGTTGCCGAAATCGCACCAATTTTCTAAGCCAATGTCTTTGTGTAGTGAATACCATGCCCATTTCTCCATCAAGGGTATTCACCTTTATGCACATTTACTTATTGATTGTAAAGTTTCATGTATGAATTCCACATTCCTTTATCGTGGAATAAATTATTATGTTTTATGAATCCATGTTTTATGATCCATGTGGCACACTTATGCATGAAATGAAATGTTTAAGAAGGGTGCGCCCTGATAGCGCTCCAATGCATTGGGTAAAGTATAGTATCATGATACGTCATGTGCAATGAGTGTTGACTCATGCTAATTCAAGTGCAACGAGGGTTTACTCGTGCTTCAAGTGCAATGAGGGTTTACTCATGCTCCATGTGCAATGAGCCTTGGCTCATGCTAATTCAATGTTAAGTGTTGTTGCCACATTTCCATGTTATGATTATCATGCTTTATCATGCCTTTATGTTCATGTCTCTCTTATGCTCTATTGATATGCCTATTGCCTAACATGTATTGTACTCCTCATGTTATTCATTATGTACTCCCTTACTGGGCTTTATAGCTCACCCTTTTCTTATGCATGTCCTCAGGTTATCCCATGCAATGCTAAGTACGAAGGAATGTAGTGGTCATGTAAAGGAAGTTTTCAATAAGGATGTTGTATTTCAAGTTTAAAGTTTTTATGTAATGATCCTAAGCCCCAAAGACACTAAACCTCTCGATCTTCTTTGTTGTATCAAGTGAAGTTTTATGTAATAAAGCATGTTTAAGTTGTAATAAAAAGCAGGGTTGTCATAATATATATATGTATATATATTTTAATCGTAACCCGTTTAAGATTCATTTCTTATTAAGATGAACAATTATTTTTAAAGGCGAACCCTATCCTTATACTTATTCTTTTAAATCTGATTTCAAAACCCACATGTATATATATAAGTACCATAAATACATATATGATTATCTTAATTCTTTTTAAGAATTTTTGAAGGTATAAACCTTGTGATGATTTTCTTTTTTGAAAATTATATTTTGATTTATTCAAAATATTTTATACAATACAAATGTTTTAAAATCAATATCTAGTTAAGTTAGGTTACTTTGCAAATAAATAAAAGTGTTTGTATCCCTACATGTTTTACATTTGTAATCAACCCTTGAATTGGATGTTTTCAATTCATGTCTTAAATGTTTATATGATCAAAAATACAATTTTATATTGGATAACATTAACAAAACCTTGTTTTTTATTGTGTGCCTAAAAATTTTAAAAGAGGAAATCACCATGTTATTAAAATTAACATTACATGCATGCATCTCAGTTGATAATTTTAGGATAAATAGTTGGAATTATCTTTTATTTAATAAAAATACATATACATTCATAAAGACATATAGTGAATTGTGTGTTTAATTATTCTCTTATTAATCAATATCCCAGATGGAATGAATGTTTTACATTTATGAATATTATACTTTAATTCATAAATAATATTCCACAATGAATACTATTAATTATTAAAGTTTAGGATTTAATTTGATTCATACTCCTATTTAACAATGTATGGTTTAAAAATGAATGATAATTATCTTAAATTCAAAAACATGTGTTTTATATATATAATATTTAATTTCATGAAAAAAGGGTTTTGAATTTAATAGTTATTATTTTATGTGACAAACCATGAATTTTTTAGATTAATTCATACATTTATTACATGACCCACTTTATTTTTGAATATAGGTAGTAATTGAAAAATGAAATTTATCTCTTATGATAAGTTATGGATTAAGAATTTAATTATTCAAAGTGGAATGAGACACTTTTAATAAGAGACATAATTTAATTATTCAAAGTGTTATGGGACACTTTGAATAAATGACATAATTTAATAATTTAATGTGGTATGGTACACTTTGATTTAAAGAATTATTAGACATATGAGGAATACATAGGAATTCTTATGTGATGGGTGAGTCCCTCTATATCCTCTCGATGCATCGGTAGGTCCCATATGACAAACTAGTTCATGCCCTGAGGCCTTGACAAAATGGTTATGTATGGTCTTGGCTTGAAGCCTTGATAGAATTTTATGATTGTCCTACAGTATAAATTTCCTCATTATGTGATTAATATTTAACCAATCATGTGATTATTAGACTAGTAGAATATCCTTGGTTAAGAATCTTTTTCTTATGATAATGGTAATAGTTTAATATGGAATAATGATATATGTACTTATCAAGTCATTTATGGAGAAAGTGTAGCATTTATTTTTAGAACTTACACAGATGTTAGAAATACATCTTTCATTTAATGGATTGAATTTTATATGTTAAGGGAATTATGATACTATTTCTTGTGAAATTATAAGCAAGTATTATTACATGTGTTAATTTGTACTTGTACCCTTACATTCCATCCTTAATTTAGTTTGATCAACTCCTGACTTATATACAACATTATATGCATTTTTTGCAACTATTCGTACATCGAAATGTGTTTAATCCACTAAATGAATATATAAATCCTTGTGTATGAGATTTCATTAATAATTATTTCATGTAACCTTTTAAAAATGATGATGACATGCAACAAGAAATGTTGTTTCCTTCTAAAAAAATGTTTTATAATTATTTTAAAAGGATGTTTTTAAAAATGAATTTCATTAATTAGTTTTAAAACCCATTAGTAGTCATTCTTGTGATCACCCTACTTCTTTAATTTATTTTTACAGGATTAGTAGATTTGTTATATTTGAGTTATTCTTGTGGTGGAAAAAATATGAAGCTTATCTTATATAGTTTTGAGGAAAAGTATCATTTGTATCTGGTTTTCTAGAACCTATACTGGGAATATCCTCTATGATTAGATGTGAAGTGTAATTTTATCAGAATATTTTTATAAAAAACAACACACTATGTTTTAGGCACCATCACTGGGCTTTGGGGGTCGGGGATTTATAGTTAATATCAGAGAAACGGTCTAGACAACCCTGGAAAATTAGAACAAAATTAAAAAACATTCTATGCTTTGATGAGTGGAACTTTTTCTTAAAATTTTCAGATGGAAGGAGAGGGTTCACCAAAAAACATCTTTTCTCTCCCTACTGAATTACATGAGAAAATAATTGTCATGTCATGTTCAGAATCAAACTAGTCTTTGGAGAACCCGCTTCTGACCTGCAAACACCTCTACCAGGTTTCAAATAACCCAAATGTCCTTCAACTTCACCAAGGACCAATTCATGTCTACTACCTTATGCTGCAAGTGAAACTTTCATATTATGCATGTAAAGAGTGGAACTAAGAAGGTCTCTTCCAATTTTCCACCCTATCTGAGACTTATCTAGCCCTAGAAAAGTTTCATGAAGTTGTAGAGGTGGGTGACCCTTGTACAACCTATCTGTTTCAAGTTCAATGATTTAGAAGGTATGGATGATTTTATAATATCCATTTTTAGAAAACTAATTTGTGTGACTAGTCTATTGGAACCAAGTCCATTATGATATTTCTGAACTCTACACCTCATGTTCCACTATCTTGAGGACCTACTATTGTCTGTATGAGTTAGACTTTTGATGCTCAAGGTGAATCTGGGAAAATGAAATTGAAGAGTTTAAAAAAAATTTGGGGATCAACATGATCTGAAGAACTTACTAAGAAAGTCTCTGATGGTGGTAGACCTAGTGAAGGAATAAATTAAAGATTTCTTTCACTCAAATTTTGTTAGTTAATAATGATTAAAAAACGTTTTTTAGTGGAATCAAGTGTGATTTCAGGGGGTTGGTGTTGTAGAATCATAAGAGTACAATGGAATTGTGAGGGAGAAATTATTTTGAGGGGGGAATCATGTGATGCCCTAGACATATTTATATTTTTAATAATAATATTTTGTTAGTATTATTACTATTTTATTTTATTTTATTATAGTGACATCCCAAAAAAATGCTTGCAAAAAAAATAAGATGTTTTTTATTCAATAGAAACACTAAAACATTACATTACAATAAGGACAAAAGACCATAACTAACCTAGAATGCCTACTAGAAGGCTTATAAGGATCACTGGGAGACCACTAAACACAACAAACAGACCAAAAAAGTAGTGAATATCCTTCATGTCTGTCACAATGAAAAACATTATGGAAAGTACTATGGCAGCCATACTAAGCATCAAGGGGATGTAGAGCACCATTCTTATAATCCAAAATGGTTTTTGAATTTTGGAACAACCTAAACTATTATTTATACGGCCTTTAAAATAAATATGATCGTTGGTAGTCATTGGGGTCTTTAGTTGACTGTTTTTTTTGCTAACGGTCATAAAATTTTATAACTGTTAAGTATTTTGATTTTTTTATGTATTCTAAGAATATAAGTATTTTAATAATTTTAAATTTTAAAAAATGACTTATTTTAATGTTATAGAATTGTTTAAATAATTACATAGTTTTGATTTAAGATATATTTGGATTTTAAAAATATAATAACCATTATTTTTCTTTTAAAATTAATATATATTATAAATTAAGTTATATTTTGAAATTATTTTTTAGTTTACAAAAATATAAAATAATGACATTTAGATTGGGAAAGCATGATTGTATATATTTATATAAGGGAATTAATATGTGTATTATGTTCTTTTAACTAAGTTTAATAAACATTTCACAAAAAATTGTTTGAGTACCCCACCCAACTGAGGGAAACCGTGAAGGCCTTGCCCTCAAGGTCTAAGTGGGCATCTCACTTAGACAACAGTGGTAAGAGAACCCTCAGAGTAGTGCGTACATGGTGCATGCCAAGTCACGCACAGGCCATGCATGGTGAGGCCTAAGCACAACAGACCCATGTGTAGGGCTTATTCAGGCATGCACAAGGGTTGAGGCAGGTCGCGCACCGGCATGGGTGAGGGTGGGATAAGGCCTGTGGGTGGGGACCCATGTGTAAGGACCCCGTGGTGTGTGCTTGTGTTATTGGAATATGGTCGGTACACCAATATATAAGGCAGTCCCGAAACCATGTAGATTTTAATGTGGGATGAAAATTTTTAAAAGAAATATAATCCAGGTAGTCTGATCTCACTGTGCGAGATCTCAACCATATAGTCTAGTTTGGCATTCGAACTCCACTGCCGCTCCATTTTTCTACGATTTTCATCAACCGTCTAATCCGGACGCATTTGATCTTGACCATACTTTACTTTTAAATCTCGCGGATTCCATGAGAACATCCGATCAAATACATGTTATAATATGAACTATTCTTTTGTTTTTAAAACCCTAGAATCAACTATAGTTGTCTGATCCAGACTCAGTCGATCATGGTCATCCATATTTTTTCACTTCTTATCCCTTTCTTCTTCTTCTTCTTCCTCGCACTCCACTAGTGGATGTCTCCCTCCTCCTCCATTATTTCCTCCTAAACCTGTAAGTCTTTCCATCACTCTCCTTAGACCCAACATTTTCTTTTTTCCCACAATTCCACTAAGGGTGCATTAGTTTAATGCAAACCCCTTTGGTGAATCATGTAAGTTTTCCAAAATATATATACATATTATCAACGACATATTTATTCAAGGTTTATGCTGATAATGTTTTTTTGTCTAAATAGTTAGTTTGGTTTTTCTTTTGGTCTCTTTGCTTATATTTTTATGTTTAACCATAATATATAAAATTATATATATACATTTTATATAAATTGTTTATATAAACCCTCGTTTCACACCTAACCCTATGGGTTTTCCTCCCTGCAACATTCCTCCAACATCTTCTCAACTCAACCTCGCCTTTGAAGACATGTGAGGGTTTATTTAGTTTTCTGATTGATTAACCCATATATATAATTATATGTGTATATAATTTTATATATAAAAACCAAACCTGTTCTGTTTTATATTTTTGGAATGATGAATATTTTTATTTTGAGTGATGTTTTGTATTCATGTAATTCATGTAAGGTTTAATCTATCATTGTTTTTTATTTTCAAAAAACCATATATACATTGTCTATATATAGTTATAAGTATATATATATATATATATATATATATATATATATTAATTCTAATCTGAATTAGGTTTTCATATAATTTATATTAGTGATGAAATAATGTTTTTAATGTGTATGATACTTGTAAAGATTTATCAAACATTGTTTTGGTTATGAAAATCCCATGTATACACATTGTGTATACACGGTTTTATGTAATCTTGAAATCCTAATCTATTTTGTTTCTTTCAAGTGATAACTATCAGTAATTAACTGATATTTTGATGCATATAATACTAGTAAAGGGTTTACTAAGAGTGTTTTTTGAGTTTCTAAACTTATATATATATATTCTTATATATATAAATATACGTATATATGTATATAGTTTTTAATCCTAACCCATTTAAGCTTCATTTATTCTTAAGATGAACAATTATTTTTAAATGAGAACCCCATCATTATACTTATTCTTTTAATTCTTATTTCAAAACTCACATTTATTTATATAAGAACCACAAATTCATATATTAATGTCTTCATTATTTTTAAGAAGTTTTGTTGGTATTAACCATGTGATGATTTTTTGTTTTGAAAGTTATATTTTGATTTGTTCTAAATGTTTTATACAATACACATGTTATCATATCAAAAGTTATTCAAGATAGGTTAAATTGATAAGAAATATATATTTTTATATCCCTACATGTTTTAAATTTTTAAGAAACCCTTTAATTGGATGTTTTCAATTCATGTCTTAAATGCTTATATGACCAAAAAATACAATTTTATATTGGAAAAAAATAAAAAAATCAATGTTTTTTTTGTGTACCTAAAAATTTTAAACAATAACATCACCTTGGTATTACAATTAACATTACATGTATGCATATCAATTTATAATTTTAGGATAAATAGTTAGAATTATCGTTTGTTTAATACATATACATATACATGCATAGACACATATAGTGATGTGTGTGTTTTATTATTCTCTTATGCATCAGTATCCCACGTGAAATGAATGTTTTACATTTATGAATATTATACTTTTATTCATGATGAATCTTCCACAGTGAATATTATTAATTATTAAAGATTGTGATTTAATTTGATTGACAAATATATTTATGAGTATATGGTTTAAACATGAATGATAAGTATCGTAAATTTGAAAACATGTCTTTTGTATATACAATTTTAACTTTAATGAAACAATGGTTTTGAATTTAATAGTTATTATTTTATGCGACAAATCGTGAATTTTTTTATTAATGCTTACATTTATTGCATGACTCAGTTTATTTATAAATATAGACAGTAATTGAAAAATAAAATTTATCTAATGTGATAAATTATGGATTAAGAATTTAATTATTGAAAGTGATATGGGACACTTTGAATAAGATACATAAATTAATTATTCAAAGTGGTATGAGACACTTTTAATAAAAGACATAATTTAATAAATCAATGTGTAATGGGACACTTTGATTTAAAGACTTATCAGACATATGGGGAATGAATTGGACTTATTATGTGATGGGTGAGGCCTGTTATAGCCTCTCGATGTATTGTTAGGTCTCATAAGACAAACTAGGTTATGGCATGAGGCCTTGATAGAATGATTATGTATGGTCTTGGCTCGATACCTTGATAGAATGTTATGATTTTTCTGCATTATGTATTTCCTCATTATGTCATTAATAATTATCCAACCATGTGATTATTCAACTAGTATAACATCCTCGGTTAAGAATATTTTACTTATTATAATGGTAATAATTTCACATAGCATAATGATATATGTACTTAGTAATTCATTTAAAGAGAAAGTGTAGAATCTATTTTCATAACATTGACACAGAAGTTTGAAATACATCTATAATTTCAATAATTTCATTTTATGTGTTAAGTAAATTATTATATTATTTATTATTAAATACTAATAAATTATTATTACATGTGTTAATTTGTACCTACACCCTTTCATGCCACCCGTAATTTAGTTTGATTACTACAGACTTATTTCATCATTCCATGCATTTTTTGTGTATGCGTACTATAAAATGTGCTTTATCCTTTAAATTAATATATATATCCTTATGTTTGATATTTCTCTAAAAATTATTTCAAGTAACCTTTGAAAATTTATGTTGATGTGCTATAAGAAATGTTTTTTCCTTTTACAAAAATTTATTATAATTATTTTAAAAGGGTGTTTTTAAAAATGAATTTCATTAATTTTTTTTAAACCCATTACTGGGTATTCTTGTACACACCCTACATCTTTAATTTATTTTTACAGGATTAGTATATTTTCAGCTTTGAGTTCTTCTAGTGGTGTTAATAATATGAAGCTTATCATATATAGTTTTTAAGAAAATTATTTGTTTTATATGTTTTTCCAAAACCTAGACCAGGAATATCCTCTGTCATGAGATGTGATGTGGAATTTTATCAGAATCTTTTTATAAAAAAAATCAAACACCATGTTTTAGGAACCGACTCCAGGATTATGGGGTCAGGGAGTCACAAAACGTGCATTATATTTAGGTTTGTATTATTAATACATGCATAAATGACTTATGGATAGTTTCCCTAAAATATCAAAACAATAATAATGTGTTTTCTCAGTTTTAAGTTGGTTAGTTGTCCTTTTTACTAAAATTGATGTCAATTTTAAATAAAAAGATGCACTTGGATTCATACTGGTCAAATTGTGTGTTATATTTAGGTATGAATTATTCCTACACATAAAAAATTGATTATGGATCGTTTCCTAAAAATATAAAAACAACATGAATGTATTTTCTTAGTTTTGAGTAGGTCAATTGTTCTTTTTAATAAATTGATGTCGATTTTAAATAAAATGATACACTTGGAGTCATAAATATCACGTTGTGAATCATATTATGGTGAGACTAATTCATTCATGTCTAAAATGTTTTATGGGTCATTTTCATAAAGTATCAAAACAATGTGATTGTGTTTTCTCGATTGTGAGCATGTCACTTGTCTTTTTTACAAAAATGTCCTTTTAAATTGGAAACATGTACTTTGAGTCATACTTATCACCTAGTGTATAATTTTGACACGAGAATGATTTATACACATAAAAATGTCTTATGAATATTTGTAATAAATTATCAGAAAAATAGGAGGTTGTTTTCTCAGTTTTCAGTGAGTGCCATTTTCTTGAATTAAACTATCAATTTTAAACTGATAATGGACACATTGAGTCATATTGGGAACATCGTGTATAGTATGGAGGTGTGAATGATTCTTGCACATAAAAAATGACTTACAACCCATTGAAATAAATTATAAAAAAATATTAATGTGTTTTCAGGGGTTTTAGTAGTTCAATTGTTCTTTTTACTAAAATATATGTCAATTTTAAATAAAAAGATGCACTTGGAGTCATACCGGTCACACCATGTATCCGATTGAGGTGAAGATGATTTCTACATGTCTCAAATGACATATGGATAATTTTACTAAAGTATTAAAATAATTTGAATTTTTTTCTCAATTTTGAGTAAATCACTTATATTTTTAATAAAATGTCATTTTTAACTGTGAAAACACACTTTGACTCCTACTGATCGCATCATGTATCAGTTTGATGTGATATTGATTCCTACATGTCGGAAATGACTTATTAATAGATTTCCCAAATTATTAAGAAAATATGAGTGGTTTTTCTCTATTTTTAGTGGTTGTCACTTTTTGAACTAAAATTTTGATTTTAAAATGATAATGGATACATTGAGTCATACTTGGCACATCATGTATCAGATTGAGGTGAGGCTGATTCTTGCATGTCAAAAATGAAATATGGATTGTTTTACTAAAATATCAAAAACAATATGAATGTGCTTTCTCTATTTTGATTATTTTAATTGCCTTTTTTTAATAAATTTAATTTCAATTTTAAATAAAAAGATACACTTTGAGTCATACTGGTCATAGTGGGTGTTGGATTATGTTGTAGATGATTTCCACACATCCTAATGTCTCAAACCAATTATAGCTGCCAATGTTACCATGTTTCCATTTTCATTCTATGTCAAATTGTAAATGTTTAATATTTTTTTAATTGATGTTCTTAGCCAAAAAAACATTATCATTTTTAAAATCTAGAAGGGTAGAGGAAGCTCGTATTCCCATTATATCACAAAAAGTAACCACAATAAGAAAATGAGTTTTCTTTACTCTACTGGATTTTAACAATGAAAAAGTTTTTTCAGTTAAGAACATCTAATCAATATTCAGTGTTGGTAGTTCAATAAAGAAAGGCAACGAATAGGGTAAATGTGGTAATATTGGAATAAAGAAACATTTTATCTCTTTACTAGATTGTTGCAGATAGTTGAATGAAAAATATGAATTCCTAAAAGAACTTTGAAAAAACTAAATAATTATTAGATAAAAATGATAATTAAATTAACTTTCAAATAGTAGATAAAATGATGAAAAAATAATTAAATAATTAAAAGTAATTATATTTTTTCAGATGGTTTTATGCATTCATGACACATTTATTTTTTCCCATTATCTTAGTTGCGGGCTCTAAGTCCAATCCATCCTGAGCATGAGCAGCTTTGAACAAAACACCCCAACTCGAACAAAAGAATCCACCTGTACAAGAAAAAAATTATTACATGAGTAATACTAAAAAGATAAAAATAAAAGATATATATTAAACAATACATTAATTCTTTGGATAATGATTTTATTGTGAAAACATTGTTGACCATATGGATATGACTATAGTAAATAAATAATGATTATAAATAAAGGTACATATATATTTCCAAACAACCAATCAACGAGTTAGAAGGATAAAAAGTAAATAATGTGTCTTGGATTGAAACTTTGAAGCATCTGAGAGAAAGTATAGATATCCTATTAGGTTCATCAAATATTCAGTTTTAATAGTAAATACACAGAAGATTATCATTACTGAAGGTAAAAGTTATAAATAATTCTAATAAGGGGAACTCAGTTTTTGATTGTTTCAAATAATTTTAGTATACTTTGAAGAAAATAGGTAATTTAATCTAAGGTAATGATTACTTCACTATGGTAGGTCTTATCCTTTAAATTCATCGAAAGTTAAATGTTATAGACAATTTTCAAGTTCACCATCTCAACTTAAAAATAGTTATCATTCCATTTTTTTGGCACTCATCCTCTATCTCTTGTGGACATGAACCTATGTTTCTTGAAATACTCAAAGAAGTAAACATCTATATGATGACTACTTCTCATAGTAGTACAAGCAACATAAAATACATAGGGGATGAGTCCCAATAAAAAAATTGGAATAATAATTGTTCGAGAGATAAAAATGATGAGGATGATAGTTGTACTTCATTGTGTTCTCTGAAAGGGGGAATTCCTCCCATTTGTGAGAATTATATGGATGGTAATAATATAAACCTATGGTTGGAACTCACAGGCAATGTTAAATAATGGTGTGTTTTTATATGGATTAAATTAAAACATACATAGTGTTTATTAGATGTGTGATGAAATAAATGAAGTATTTTTTAAGAATTATTAATGACCAGGATATCATTTCAAAGATGAATATATTTTTAAAAAGGTATAGAAAACTATCTGAACCATTTTTGATTAGGGGTCAGTAAAAAATTGTGGTAATTTTGTTTGAAAGGGGAAATTGATTTGTGGTAGTGAAAAGTAAATCATATTAGATAATGATAAAATTAAATAATCTCTTAAAAAGGGTGGTTTGAGATGTTTTTATGATGATACGATTATATTGATATATATTTTTTATTAATTTGAAAGTGTAGATTGTTAATAATTAAAATAATGATGAAACATCAGAAGAAATTACTACCGAATTGAGTAGAATAGGGGGAGCACATGGGGATGAGGTAGACTCAAAATAAGACTTTGACGGTGATGAAAATGAAGAGGGGTTATCAACGACAAGAAATAAAATCAATGATGAAATCAATAAATACAATTTCCTTGGTGATCACATAGTTTTGTTGAAAACTTGAAGGAGTAGGACATAATATTTGAGGTTTGGACAAAGAACAGTGTAATTTTTTGAGGAACATATGAGGTATGATATAAAGATGTCTATGATTGGGGATACATATTCCTTGGTTTATAGACAAATCAAGGAAATTGTAGAATATTAATTTCTCAATCAGAATATGACAAACTAGTTCCCAAGTGATTTCCAATAGAATATTCTAAACCAATGACAACACCAACCGCTCTATGGATGAATTTTTTAAAATTTGATGATTGTAAAGATGTAGATTTCATGGAATATAGATATTGGGATTCTATTATACCACTCAATAACATGACCCAAAATTTATTTTCATATATTTGAAGTTGCACAGTACCAATGTTGTCCCAAAAAGAGTTGCATGCTATCAGGGAAGAAAATACTTCATTATATCTAAAAAATAATGAATTTTGGGTTTTTATAGGATAGTGAAAATTGAGGTTTTGGGATATATGGATGTTTGATGAAAAGGTTTAGTGGATAACCAAGGGAATGTATAGATATTGAAAAAGCTAGATTTCGTTTGATCCTTGGTTTCATTCAACCCTTGAATCGCTAGAGCCATTGATTTGAGCCTTAAAATAGTTAGAGCCTTGATTCTAGCCTAGACTCAATCTTGGATTCGACAATAATGAGTTTCAGTAATAAGAGTCTTTTATAGAGATCATTAGATATTATGATATGGTATGCAATGGTTGGGGTTCATAAAATAGATCAAGAGACTTTTTATCAGCGCTTCCAAAAAAGTTCTGATAAATATGTCTTTTATCCACGCTAATTTCCTAAGCACAAATAAAAGGAATATTTATCAGTATTATTTTTTCACTGATAAATATAAAGATTTATCGGTGTTAAAAAAGCACTAATAAAACCCATCTTTATCAGCACTAAAACATTAGCACCAATAAAGATTAATTTTATCAGTGCTTTTTTAGCACTAATAAATCACTATCTTTATTTCCAGTAAAAATAACACTGATAAATACTTATAATTATTTTTTAAAATAATAAATTTTTTAAAAAGTATAATTATTATATATAATTATAATACTTATAATAATACTTTTTATTAACTAATAATTTTATAATTATTTGAATATATAATTATTTCTTTATAATTATATAAATACTTTAAAAAACAATATTTATATAATTATATATGAATATATATATATATATAATAAATATAGTAAATATATTCATTATTTAAATAAATAAATAAAATTATTTATTCATAATTATATAAATACTTTTTAAAAAAATATTATTTATTTATTTATAATTATAAATGTATTAAACTAAAAAATATACATTTATAAATACATTTATTTACAAATATTGTTTTAACATTATTAAAGAATATTTAATCTTAAGTGCGTGCATGATAAAAATGAGTAAATTTGAATAATTAAGAACAAGTACAATGTAATTAACAATATTAAAAAATTTGATATGTATTATTAATTAAATATAAATAATTAAATATATATTTATATATTAAAATAATGATGAATACATATTGAAAATATTAAAACATAGTAAATAAATATATATAAAATAAATAATAGAAATTGATTAAATTCATAGAAAGTATTTGTGTGTGTGTTCATTTTATATAAAAATGCATTATAATTATGTATATTTGAAATCCACATAACACACGTTTGATCTATGTTAAATTGAAAAATAAAATTACATTTAATTATGTACATTACTCAATGCAATTAGCCAGTATTTTTAATTCATATTAATTTTTAATTATAAACTATCATTTAATAAATATATTACTATTTAATGTAAAGTATAAAGATTTTTTACTATAAAAATCATAGTTATATACATTCATATATATCTATATTTTAAAATATACTATTTATTAAAATTATCAATAATTATTTAATTAACAGAATGTTTAATATTTTTCTTAATTTACTTATTCTTAATTTTTATTTGTTTAGTTTTAATTTTACATATATCTATAAATTTAATATATAATATTTATTATTATATATAATTTATAAATATTATAATCAATTTATTCATTTTTATCAATAATTGTTTAATTAATAAATAAATTAATATTTTTTGTAACAAATTGATTCTTATTTTTTATTTTCTTAATTATTTAATTTTATTCTGACTTTTATCAGTGTTAAAAAAATGTTGATGAAGTATTCCTTCATGGGCGCTAAAAATAAAGCGGTAATAATGGCCCCACATTATTAGTTCTTAAAAACTACGCTGATAAAGGGTGTCTTTTATCAGTACTAGAAAGGAGAACAAATAAAAGGTAAAATTTATCAATACTTGTTTTAGCATTGATAAATGGAGCCTTTATCAGTGTTGATAAAGGCCAATGTTGTTAAATTCTTGTTTTGTAGTAGTGTCCTAGGATTTTCATATTGGACTATGCATCACCAGGGATGAAGTAGATATATCGATTTGGTGATAAAATTTTAAATCCCTATTACATATGATTCTATTACACACTCCATTACCTTCACACTGAGTTCTCCTATCACAGAAAATAATGATGAGGGAAAAGAGAATAGTTTTTACTATCTCAACAGAACTATGCTAGATATTGTGACCTGGTATTTTTGCATCGATAATAATTTCCTAACATCGATCTTCTTGGTTCAAATTCTAAGGGTCTACCTATATCATCATGAGGTCTGCTTTGTCTCTCATATAAACCCTATCTAATATATCCTTAATCATCCAATACTAAATGGATTCTTGTTACGATGAGTGGTCATCCTCTAACTGTTTAATATCTAATTCTTACCTCAAATGGTTGTAAAAGGGAAGAATTGATAGACATTCTTAAAACACAACCCATCATTTTAAGCACACAAATGGATACAAAATCACCAAATGAGGAGGTATTATCCATTCAATACATTCCCTAAATAAGAGAGTTTCACTTTGATGGTGCTTCCACAAGACTAATAGGAAAAATTATGGAAAATCCAAAACAAAATAAGGTTGATTTTGGAATTATTATCATTTCCCTAGAAAAAGCATTTTTTCTCTACTCATTCCTCCAATTATAATTTTTCACCAGTAATAAAGTGGAATACCAATATCTCATCATAGGATTATAATTGGAACTGTAAATACTAATAGTTTGCTTGAATAACAAAGCAGATTTAGAGTTGGTAATCAATAAGATTAATGATTAATATGTCATCAAGAAAGAGGAACTACTTCTTATTTTTGATTGTCTGTGAGGGTTTATGGATAAATTGCCCTCTAAATAGACATTGTCTCATGTTCTACACACAGAAAATACCTGAGTATATGTGTTGTATAATTCATCCATTTCCCTTGAAGATATAGACCAGGATGAGATAGTTTTTAGTATTAAACAAGAAAAGATTATGTTATACTTACAATAGAAAAAATAGGGACGAGATCAAGGAGATTGTAACATCTCATCCCGGATCACTCTATGAACAATAATCAGACCAGTTCTCCATAAGACCTCAAGAGCTCCTAACCATATGCAAGAGGAAACTAACTAGAAACACAGGTTTAGGTTAGTGTCGTGTGGAGAATATACCTCCAAATCATATTTCATAGTGATAAATAAAATATAATGGGGTCATGTATCAACAATAATCATTCGATTATGTAAGATAAATAAAAAATCTAAGAAATAATAATATATAGTGTGAATGTAGTACAACTGTACAAGGAAAATATCCCAATAGGATGATCAAATATTTAAATAAAAAAATTCCAAGTGAAAAAAATAAAAATACAGGAGCCTCAAATATATCTCTGATCCTCTCCTCAATCCCAGTATCAAGTCTCTCTCAATCATACTGTACTTTGTACTCAATATTGTACCGGGCTTCGTCCAAACTTGTTCCTATTAGAAGTGGGAGATCTACTCCAGTACCCAAGTTCCACATCACCTGAATAGGGTGTGAGTACATAAATCATTAGAGTACCACCAATACATTCCCATACACAACTAGTATATACACTAAATTTATGCGTTACATGCTTAACTAATATATATATATATATACAATAGAAAAAAAGATAACCCCCATACTTCCTACTTCAAACGGTGTCAAGGTGTCTTTGAGTACATCATAAAGATCATTCCAACTATAATAGCTCAAGGGGACTAATTACTACCTTTGTACTAGTAACTTGTGTTAGACCTCAGGCCCATGACCTTAATCAACCATGCGTACTTCAGCCAATGTCAGGGTTTCTCTTTGAACATCAGGATGACTATATCGGCCATCTAAAAATAAAATACTTTGGTGTAACCCATGCATCCATGAATCCCAGGCTAAAATGGTTAAACAAATTACTATAAACAGCTCAATATCCAGATTCTAGACATCTGAGAATCTCTCTAAACTCTAAATATAGAAATTTCTCAAGCCTTATTCTCAATAATCCCATGAAATCATTAAGTTAAAACTATCTCTACATAAAAATGTCAACAATTTAGATCCTATGTATTGTGATCATCCTGATCATAAACATGAAATATCATCATACTGGTCTATTAAATTCCTTGTACTGAATTAGAAATATCATAATAAAAAAATTAATCACAATAAAATCTCAAAATCCGAACAATTTGATCATAGATATACTAAGAATCCTTAATACCCGAGGCATCTAGGGAATCCCATGTTGATATGATGTAAAATACTGGAATCTGAGTAATTCTTACATGGATAAATATTATGATCCCAAAAATTTAATATAGGTATCCATAAAGACATCATAACATCCAAGTCATTTCATACCAATGTCACATAAGGCTCGGAATCTAGATCTCAAGAAGTACCTCTGTGCATCCCCAAAAACACCATCATATCTCATCTGGACTGTAGACTGTGTTCTATGGAAATCATATGGGAACACATAGTTACATTCAAATTAAATGTGTGAAAGTATAAACAAAGTTTAGGGTTTTTCTAAACACTTAATCTCCTCACCTCTAAACACAACCCCTCAACGTCACATCATTGGTATGAGTTCTGAGGTGACACTTAATCCCATCTCTACCTATACACAAGTCCACCCTATCACAAGGGTCAAAATTCACAAAGTAACTAACTAGAGTCCCCTTGGGTATCATCAAGGCCTCCTTTTATTCTTAGTACAATCACACTATGTGAATTTCTTTAATCCAATTTTATTCCCCACGTGTCTTTGGTCAGCCCAAACACCCGACCTATCTGGCAATCTCTACATGGTATCTCTCATGGCCAACCCCTTGGACATGAATCCTAAGTCATCAACCATGTTTAACTAGAGGTAACTAAGTATCCTACCATAATCAACACTATCCAAATCCATTTCAATGTATATCCTTTACTATTGGGGACAGAGATGTCCATCTAGTACATGAGGGTTCATCAGGGCCCTCGACACCCTGTGAAACTCAATCTCAGAATCAATTTTTTATTAAAAACCATAAAAAATTATAAATATACTCACCACTGAAAGTAGTGGAGACATTTATACCAAATTAATATACTAAAATAAAAAATATCAAGGGAAAATTCATAAGTAACACCTACCATAAACTGAAGAGAACCCCATTTTCAAAGTGGCTCTACAACTCTTAGTATAGCATGTCAAGCCCATCTAGTCATCATTCAATGAGCATAATACCATTCCATAAGAAAAAACCACAAAACATAATAATTATAATTAATTAATTAACTTCAATCTATTTTAAACAATTTTATATTTTAATTAAAATAGGAATAAATTGCTAGAAATTCACCGGTTAACGTTTCTACACTGCAACCGCCACCAACCACTTCCCGGAAACCCATGGCATACTCCCAACTATACTTAAAGCCAAATCCCTAAAAAAATTCCAATAAAAATTCAACGTTTTTTAGTTCTAGATCATCCATTAGAAAATTACAAATGGTGATGTACCATTTTGAAATAACATGATACCATAAGAAGACACCATCTTAGGATGTCCCCTACACTGGTAGAGAAAAATCTCTATAAAGAACGGTGGACTCCATTATTCTCTGGTGGAATAAAAACTAAAACATAATATAGAAGAAATGAAAATTAGAGAAAATATAGGGGGAGATCCCATGAGGATACTAGAGATGAAGACTCACCTTATATTGTTAATGAATGACCTGAAAAACACCCCTTGGTCGAAGGAGAAGAGGAGGGAGAGAGCTCAGTCGACTAGAACATGCATGTGAAAGGGGGAGGAATAAGGGGTTGATAATTAAAACCCCATAGGGTAAAATTGGTTTTCTCGACCTTTAATCAGTTGTGTGTATTTTATATATTATTTTCCAAATACTGCACCAACTATAAAGATAAAACTACCTCATGCCCTTCACCATGCATAGTTTGTTCACATGGTTTACCAAAGTGCATGAAAAATGTTTGGGTGGGTTTCCTCTTCAATATAAAATGGTTTTCCCTTAATTTTGGGAGCAATATGTTCTCCCTAGAATATGAACTAGATATACCCTGATCTTTAGGGTGCCACATAGTTTCCCTTAAACTGTATGTCTCAAACTGTGATCCTATGGAAGAAACCTCCAAAACTCCCAAAAACTTATTCAAAATATCCCAAGACCCACCAAGGATATATTTTGAGCCTCATTAAATATATAAATGTATCACTTAAATACCTTCCAACTCTCAAAATTCCATTCTAAATATTTGATCAAAATTTGATGCATCCAGTAATCAAAAAAAAAATTCCTTCTAGAATTTTCAACTTATACCAACACAGGATCATGTAATATATGAACCATAATACATATCATCCTATATAGGACTCATAAACCATCCAACCATAGACATTACCTACTTGGGTAAACAAACTATGACCAATTCACCACGTTCTACTTCAGAATGCCGAATGAGCTTCCACTATGCAACCCCAAACACCTTAAACCCAACTCATCAAAAGTAAATCTATAGGATTGAACCATTATAAAACTATGAAGATAATTCCAAAATGCACCCATCCACCCTAAGAAAATATAGTGGCATCTTCTAACTAACTATCTAGTTTATGGTTATCCTCACCATATGACCCATATCGTAATGAAAAAATTCAACTATAGACGGTCCCCACAATCAAAATCTCCAACTGAAATGAATTCCCTTATAGTTTAAAGACCCACTTGGGGTAGATTCTATTGCACTATAGCAAAAAACATAAGAAAACACTATCCAAAAAATGGAACTACCTCTCATATCTGAATTCAAACCATGTCAGATGAGTATTAATCACCTATACATAGAGCCCACATATATTGACCTTTTCTAAAAAGGTCTGATATAAACTTCAGAATACACCTGTCATACCAAGTACGACATAACCAAACTATGGTACCATCTCCCCTTATTTTCCCATTAATTTTAACCCTTAATGATTTCTTCATTACTTTTCATCAAAAGATTCTCCCCATGAACCATGCGATGAAACTAGGTTTTACCACCTAAACATGTCACAAAACATTGCGTCATATTATTCACCCCTTTAACTATGCTATGAAACTGGGTTTTACCCATAAACATGTTTTAAATCATGGATTACCCCAAAAATCACCCTCAATCCATTTTGAGATATCCCCCATCCTATTTCCAATGCATTGAATCCATCCATTATCTCATCTAAAATCCAAAATTGGTAATTAAATGGGACCAAATTAATCAATATTTTTTATTCACTAACATACAATCACCACCTCACTAATCCAATGATTGGTCCAACTGATCAAATGACCCTTACCACATAAAAGTCATTTTACAACAGCCCATAGTGGTCTCCCCCCATACTATTATCCATATAACACTTCTCAAATTCTACCAGAACATGTTCCATTTCCAAACACGCATGTCAGTCCTCTCAAACCATGATCATTCCATCCCATTAATACCTGACCAGGATTCACCTAGATCGGTCATTCTACCAAACCAAATCCAATTTGGATTTCTACCTAACCACATAGGGAGATTTTTAATTTTCATTAAAACCAGAGGCCACTGAGCCCATAAGTTTTTTATTAACTCCATCAGTCCTTATCTCACACATAGCCTCTTACCAATTTATAATTAAAATGGGTATCATGCACAACTGGAATTTACCATTCCTATCTCATCACTCGACTCATGATCTCATGATTCAAGAACCAAGAACTAGTCTAACATGACATTAAAAATAACCATGATCTATGGCATGTAATATCATTATGCAACCACATGCTTAGTAACCACCTGAAACCATTCTAGTCACAAGAATCAACCCACACTCTCATCACACTTCTAAATCTCTTCTAGAGTCAATTGGGTTAATCCCCCCAAATGATCCTACCCTCAAAACCAACCTCTAACAAAAAACATCAACACTCAAGGATATCCATATCAAGAAAATCCCAAGTCATAACCATGAAATATTAATTTATAGAGCACTCAAGAGTCCTGAATAACCAATATCATAGGTTTTACTCCCACATAACACTAGGAATTGACTTACTAAATTCAAAATAAAAACCAAGCTTCTCTAGGTCCTCCCACCTATCCCCTAGTAAATTATCACAATATCATAACCCATGGGAAACCTCATGTTCCCATCTTAGTAAACTATAGTACTTGTGTTCCATTTCCCACTCTAGGGTCTCATGTATACATCGGTTAGGAACCTTAATCTGATTCAACACCCTACAAGGGTGATTATTCTCATTGAGCATCCAAAAAATGGATTTACCTGTAAAGAATAATAACATCATTAGTTAGCTTCTATAAAATAACGTCATCAAATAAGAACTATACCATGGGAAACATGATCATCAACTTGGTTAAGTTGAATTTCATTCAAAAATATATAGGAAAAGAACTATATTTTTTTACTATAAAATTAAATAATCAAGGTTGAAAGACAAAAAAACTCAAGGGGTTTAATACTTAAGAACCATATGCCTATCCAGTCCCACTATTTTCTCTACACGCCTCCTACAAGAGGGAACATTCCACTGTCATTACCATATAATTCATAAGAACATACACCAGAATAAAACATATATTGAAGGTGGACCAGCTAAGAAGAATTACACTAATTACTTTATTGAGGAAACATTGTATGAGTATTAGTTGACACTTTAAATAAATGATCCAAGGTATTCAGTGAAATAAATCACACTAGAAGGACTATATCATATAGATCATATGTGCCTAATATGATACATGAAATGCCGATTTCCTTTAGAGGAAACTTTTCAAATAAAAACATGGGACTCTTTTAAGTAGGACAAGATCCAATATCCCTGATAAATCATGAACCTCAAACATCCATGTGAGTCACTCAAGGTGAAAATGATATATAACCATAACATTGGAAACCAAAATAGAAATCACATCTCTAGTGACCTAGACCTGCTATCAAATAAAGTTATTTCAATACACCAATTTGATATCCATCTCTAAATTTGTCACATTCTAGTCTACCATATCTCCAATAGTGAGAAAAAATATAAAAGAATGTTTTGATACCACTTTGTAACTTCATGTCCCAACTCACTCTATGAGAAGTAACCAAAATGATTCTACATAAGACATTTGGCACACATCCTCATACGCCAAAGGCTACTGACTAGAATCGGGGGTCTAGGGAAACATCTTGGCGAGACTATACTCTCTAATCAGGGTGCATGGTAATGGTTAAAATAACCAATTGTTATATATCAACAAGAATTAGATTACCCAAGATAAATAAACCCAATCAGTAATAATATTCAATTTGGAGGCAGTACAACCATATAAGGATGATCTCTATATGAAATGATCACACATAAAAATAATGATAGAATAAGATAACAAAATAAAATTATGGGAGGCTGAACAACATTTTTCAAGCCTCTCCCAAATCCCAGTCTCTAATATTGATTCAGCTGCATCAACTCAATCATCAATATCATATCAAGCCTCTACCCAAACTATTCCAATAATAAGTGTTATAGATTCTTTGGTTCCCAAGTTTCAATTATACTTGATAAGGGTGTGAGAACATAACTCAACGGGAAACCACCAACTTAGTCTTATTCATAACTAGTATATGCAGTTTATGTGAATATGATGTGAACACTTGAAATAAAGAAATTAACAGTAGAAAAATAAAGAACCACCATACTACCTACTACAACCATTGTCAGGATTTTTTTGAGCATGTCATGATGACCATGCCAACTATAATTGATCAGGGGGACCAAGTCCTACCCTGGTACCAATAACTGGTGTCGATCCTTAGGTATGTGACCCTAATTTTTTGTACCCACTTTATCCCATGTCAGTGTGTCTTTGAGCATGACATTATGACCATTCCAACCATATAAATAACATATACTATGGTGTAACCAAGTCAAACCTGAATCTTAGGCTCAAATGGAAGAATATCTCACCATAAATTGCTCAATATCTAGATCCCATACATCCAATTATTAATTTTAAAATCCATGTTTAATAAATGTCTCAAGGATGATTCTAGAACATCCTAGACAATCGATCAATTATATCCACATAAATTTCACCATAACAATCTTTTAGAGCCCAGGTATCCTGGGAATCCTGATTAGGAACACGTAATATCTTCAGGATCGATTGGTCGGATCCTAGTGAAAACATGAGAATATAATCATAATCAAAGTAATCACAATAAATTATGGAAATTGAAAAATCTAGATCCTATAAATATTAGGCCTCCCATAGATCCAAGGAATCAACAAAGTCCCATTAAGACCATATATTGAATCCCAACATCAAAGGAATTATTAAGTGATTCAACAGTTAGATCCCAGGTATCACATCTGGGCATCAATGATGAAATCATCATGTCCAAGTTGTATCACACCAATGTCACATAAGGTACAGAAGATGGATCCCATGAAGTACCTTTGGGAATCCCCAAAATACCATCACATATTATTGGGCCCAAAGACTTGGTTCTAAAGATATTGTCTAGTCACCCATTAATGCATTAAAATTAAATGAGTTAAAGCATAAATATAAGGTAGGTCTTGGATAAGCACATAAATTCCTTACCTTTAACCATAGTCCCTCAAGGTCACATCCTTATTATGGGTTATAAGCTATAACCCAATACCATATCTACTTATTCTAAATACCACCCTTTCACTAGGGTCATAAGAGAACTAACTAGGGTCCCCTTGGGTCTCATCAAGGCCTAATTATCCCCTTAGGTCAGACACACTAGGGGGAGAGAATTGTTAGAAATTCCATTTCATAGGAATCCTTGGTTGGAACAAACACCTGACCTCTCTGCTAGCCTCTGCATGGTTTCTCTCATGCCCTATAACTTGTCCATGTATATTGAGTCATCACCGCTATTTACATAGAGGTATATAAGTATACTTCTACTTGGTCCACTATAACATATCCATTTCAAAATAGATCCTCATCCATCAGAGGATGATATGTCTAATTGGTACATGAGGCTTCATCAGGGACCTCAGTGACTTATGAAACTCAACCTTTGGCTCTAGTATTTATTAAACAACTTAACCAGTTTAAAATATGCTCACCACATAAAGTGGTTGGACCATTCATAAAACATGATTATAATAAACTTTATAATACCAATGTATGATTCATAATGATAACATACCTTAATCTAGAGAGAAACCCATTTTCAAATAGGATCGATTATTCTTTCTGAGGCTTGGCAAGACCATCTAACCATCGTCCAAAATCCCTGAGGCCTTTTCTCAATAAGAATCCAAAAAGTAATTAATTATCATCAAATTATAATTAATTAATTAAATATAAACTATTTTAAACCATTTGAAATTTTAATTTAAATAGATGTAAATTCCTAGAAGCTCACTGGCTGACCTCATCACACTGAAACCATGACCAACCACTCGCCAATGGCATGTGGTGTACTACTGACCATATTGCTGGATAAATACCTAACCAATGAGTCAATAAAAATCCCAATTTAATTTTATTCATTGAAAAACCCTTATAAATTTTCAAATAATGATAAAATCTTCATAATTACATGTTCCCATAAGAAGAAACCATCTCAGGATGTCCCATAAGCAAGAAGATAAAAATCCCCTTGAAGAATCTCCAATTCCACCATACTTAATTTGAATGGGAACCAAAACCTAAACCAAGAGAAATGATAATTAAATAAAATACAATGAGAACCAAGGAGGCTATTGGAGTCAAAGTCACACCTTAAATCATAAAAGAATAGCCTAAAACCACCCCTTGATTGAAGGAGATGAAGAGGGAAGAACTCTTTCGGCTAGGGCATGTGTTCATGAGGGGTAATGAAGAAGGGGGTTGAAACATAAAATCCTACTGGGGAAATGTGGTATTTTCCCAATTTTAATGAGCTTAATGTGTAACACCTGAGACTTTTATGAGAAATATTTTGTTTTTATGTTATATAAATCATCAAAGGAATATTTCACTAAACACAACACTAGCTTGGCTTTCTTTACACGCAATCGTGACCTTCCTTGATAGCTTGCATCGTACACAATACCGAGTTTCACTAAACAACGATATGCTATTAAAATATTATTAAAATTAGCTGTTATGAATAGTAATAACCAATTTTTGAAATTTTTTAAATTTTATTTTTCAAAATGGACTTCATTTTTAGATTCGGAATATCGAAATTGGCCTAGGGTGAAATTTTGGTATTTTTCTGGAAACTTTCAATTTTTGATGAATAGTGAAAACACTGGGTTACTATTTAAAACCCGACTTTTTATTTAAATAATTATTTATTTTATTTAAATTTATTTTAGGTCAAAATTGATACATAATACCTATATAAGTTCGATGTACTTCATTGGTGTAATTTTATAAAAATTTTAGATATATAAAAATTTTATTGAACTTTTCTCCGTCTTTTACCCACCTCCTAGGAGAATTTGCAAATTTACATACAACTTAATTTTACCGCTTCTGTGAGTGGAATTTCAAAAATCCGAGAGACAAAATTGATTTCAGTACGTAAAATGTGGTTCAATGAGATAAAAATAATTTTTCCTGAATAGTAACTTTTTACTTTTATTTACCACGGTTAAAAGTAAATAGGGTAATTAAGGGTAAAAATGATATTATTATTACCCTAACACATGTCCTAATTCTATTGGATAAGTTTAATTCGACCAAAAACAGCCTTAGGAATAATATATGACCATTTAGTCCCACATGGATTAGATTAGGAAATTTATTATTAATTTTTTTAAAGAAGGGTTAAAATAGTTATAATCAATGTTTAATAAGTAAATAATTTTTAATATAGGGTTATACAGAAGATAAATTAGACTATAAATATTCATTAGAAAGATAAAAAATTTTAATACATAATGGTATTTTATTTGTAATTTTTAGACATTAAATAATTTAATTTATTTATGACACAAAGATGATGCAGTAATTATCTTATTAATGAAATATTGACATAATTGATGTTATAAATACCCAAATAAATGTAATTTGAGAGTTTTTATGAATTAAACTAATTTTATAGGTTAATATTACATGTTATTATTGATTTAATTAACTTTTTTATAAATAATAATTCTGTTATGATTTTTAAAAAAATCAATTACTAAATAGTGTCAAAATTGACACAAAATAGTTTTTAAAACAAATATTATATTATTAATTGTTATTTTATTCCTAAAACTCTAAGGTTAGGACAAATGACTTAGATAAGGTTATATAAACATCTTCAGGTTCATTTGGCTTGTTATAGTAAGTTTATTAACCTTATAGTGTAAGAACACAAAAAGACACGGTAAAAGTAAAATTATCTAACTTAAAGTTAAATCTAAATGATAAGGTTAAAATAGTAAACTAAACTTGTCCAAATTCTATTGGATGAGAGTATGTAGACCCATACCCACCTTATCTTCGAAATAAATAAATTTGGATCTATTTAAAAATGAATATGGCTTTATAATAAAATAATATTTTTAGTTTTTCCAAAGGTGCCCCTCTCCTCCCTTATAAAAGGGAACCTCCTCCCTCTCTTCCTCACACCACTTTGATCCATCAAGCTAGGACAAAACCTACCAATTTCTCCTCTCAAATTCCCTAGAAACATCCTAGAGGTCCTGGTCTTCTTCAAAGACCAATTTCAGTTCCCTAAAAAGAGGTCTCAAAGAAGCGCTTCAAAGAAGAGGTAATGTCCATTACCGATTCTTTCAACTTTATTTCTTCTTCCACTTCTTATTCTTTAGTTGTTTCATTATGAATTAATAACATCAGTATCACTAATATACTGATATGTTATTATAAGTATGAAACAACCCTATTTCACCATCTATCCATCCTACGGAAAATGAAATCACCGCGCGTGCGTACGTACAAAATACCGTCTCCAGACCGTGGTGTAATCTATTTTCCACCACCACCTTACTTGGATGGATATAATGGTGTAAATAATGAATATATATTATTATTGTAAAGTGATATTTATTCTGAAATAGTTTACATACCCTCCAATAAAATTCCACGATCATGGGAATGATATCATCGCTCGTGCGTACGTACGGAATACCGTCTCCACGATGTGATGCGACTCGTTCTACATGATTTTCATTGCATAATGATTAAATAAATGAATTGATTGAATAAATATGATATATATTACACTAATACCATTTTGGAAATGAGGTATCTATAACTGAAAAATAATAATAAAAATTTATTCAACAAAACACGCATAAGAACAAAAAGTAATAAACACCTGAATAACAAGCAGCAATGAAATATTACTAATAATAAGCTAAGAATATGACCATATATGATATCATAAAAATGAGTATGATTCTGGAATAAGTCAATGAAATTATTTAAATCATTATACAGGAGGTTCGGACACTTACGAAGAAAATCGGACCAAAGGTAAGGGAAAATATCAGAATCTCATTTTTATCCGAGATTGTTTATACTTTTGTATTTACTGGGGTGTATTTTATCATCCACATCCATGTTTCCTCAATATGTAATATTTATATACTTGTAAAATTGTTTAAATACAATTTTACCCTTCAGTGAGTTTTTAGTAAAAGATATGAAAGGAATCTTTTGTCGTTTTTCGTACGAGGTACTTTTTGACTTTTCCGACAAAAGTAAGAGAAGAATGTTTTTTAACTTATACGACGTGAATGGATTTTTAAAAAATTATTTCCAAGAAGCTTAATTTACAAGTTTTCAAGTTTATTTTTAATAAACTTCTTTTAGTTTAGAATTGTATGACATGTTAAGAAAGGAAAAGTGTTTTTGAACTAGAAATGATATTTTCCTCAAGAATGGAGTTCAAGTGTTTTATCAAAATTATGTTCCATCTAAGATAATATAGGGTTATGTTTCTATCCCTATTTTTACATTTATTTGATTATGTTATGATGGAATTATTTTTATGATGTACTTTTATCTTATATGGATTATGTTATGATCGCATGATGTTTAAGATTCCCATTTTTATTACATGGGTTATGCAATGATGTATGATATTTGATTTTATGGCACACATAAGAATGGTATCATTATGAGATGGGTGGGACCTATATCTCCCTCCAATGAATTGGGTAAAGATTTTATATCTCATGAGATAGAAATGGCTGGAATGGCAGGTTAAACCGGTTCAGTGAAAGAAGACTGAATCGAGGAATGAACTCATTTCAGAAATGGACTTTGTCCACTAAGATAGTCTTGGAAATGAGTCTTGACTAATAAGAAATTATTCTCTATGATTATGTGTGTATGCCACAGAGCTTCAGGTTTTAAGTTATGATTATTGTGATTACATTTCACTACCATGATTTATCCCATGTTATGAAATTATGATCTCTTTTGTAGGGTATGATTTCCATAATGTTATGTTCTTATGAATATGATGTGATTGATATTTCTTTTGTTTACCCTTACTGAGAATTTGAGCTCACCCTTTCGTATGTTTTCTTTCCCCAGGTCAGGAATAAGGTTATTAAGTAAGATATGCCAAAAGGGACTATAGGTATGATGAAATAAATGGGAGACAGTGTAGATGCTTTATGAACCAGTTGTTTATGTTTCCCAGTTTCTAAAGACACTACACCTATATGGTCCTTTCATGGTTTTGTTATATGTTGTAAAAAGTGTACTTCAATTTTTAAGTACTAACAATGTATGTAAAGTATGGGTCGTTATATAATTGTTTGACTATATATTTTTTCAAACTGTACACCAATTGTATGAATGACACTACCTCAAGCCCTTCGCCCCGCATGGTTTTCTCTCATAGTTTTCTGAACTATGTGCTAAATGTGTGGGTGCCTCTACAACCCCTCTGAAACACTTTCATGGTGTTCTCCAAAACCTCACATGGTTTTTCGTAACTATTTTTGAAATCCCTGATTAATATAAAATGAATTGTAAACACCCTAAACTTCATGGTCTTGCATAGTTTCTCCTAAATTGTGTTCACCAAATAGTTTAATCAATGAAAAAAACTTCCAAAACTCCCAAAACTTAAATAGAGGCTCTTGAGGCCCACCTAAGGACCTGATCTACCTTATGAGCCTCATTATATGTCTAAAATTATCAATTATTGATTTAAAACTCTATAAATTCTATTCCAAACATCCAATAAAAACTTAACCTATCCAGTAAGTGAAAATTCAAATTCCATCTAGAATTTTCAACTCATAGAGACACTGGATCTTACCAAGATCAACACCTCCCATGATCAAGGAAAGATGATAAACTCACAAAATTATAACATAATTGTATGTATATCCCCATATAGGACTATATACAATTAATAATTCATCTATTAGATCAATATAAGAAGGAAAAGATTAGACAGTGGATGATTAATTTTGTTCTCCACAATAGAATGAATGATCAGAAAGTTTTCTACAAATGAGGATTTGATGGAGTCCTCATTATATGAATTGAAGTAGTAGAGACCCTTAATATTATGTTTGAATCCCACATACGCAACTATGATTCTCATCAATCTAGTACCAAGCTATCCCACAAAATCATGAGTCTTTAATAATTTTGGACCTTGATGAGATAGAATTTCATGGAATTCACCAGGTAAGGTCATACCATCTGAATACATATCAATTTCATCCATCAACCACCATTTTAGATGGAATAATATAAATATTATTCAAAAAATCATCTAGGGAATATATTTCATGACTCCATATCCCCCACCAACAGTTAGGCAATTCAAGTATATCCTTATTATCAGTAACTTATTCTCTATGTTGGATGAGGCAATATATTTCAAGAAAGTCTAGATGATGACTATAATCAACTTCATGAAGATAAATATTATTACTAGATTTAGTGTCCCTTAAAAAATATTGAATGATAATGGAACCATATTTTATTATTCAGAGTTTAAAATTTATATCAGTAATATGACATTCAGTCTGACCACTCATCCCACTATCGTATAATGAAAAATGGAGATTTTGAGGATTTAAATAAGACTATATATAATATAATCAAGAACATGGTGGATAAAGAAAATAATTTCAGACCTAAAAAATTCTCCATGATTTGTGGGCTTACAACACTATAACCCAGATGGCCATGCAGGCAACCCTATATTAACTTATATGAGGGAAAGAAGCATTTTTTTCTCATCAAGGTTTAGCTACCCCTGCTACACATTTCCATCTACAACAAGATCCCAAAAGTCTAATAGTATAAAAATCAATTTAATTATTTAGAAATAATAGATTCTATGAGGTTACACACTTTTCATAACTTGGAAGTTCATCCAAAATGAGCTACCTAGGATTTCAATAAGAAAGTTAACCTTTTATCATTCCTACAAGGAGAGATGGTATTGGTTATGCAGACTCTAATGATATCAGGAAATAAAAATCTAAATATAAACCCATATTTTTATGTACCATACATCATACAAAGGGCCTACTATATTGGAGCTTACTCCCTAGACATGATAGATAGAAAACATGTCACACTAGCCACCAATACAAGGTTTCTCAAGAAATATTATTCATAATTTTCATGTTGGTTAATTGTTTCATCCCTTAAACATAATGATAAAATATACAACACATGTCCTAGTTTTATTAATATAAATTACATAACATATCATCCTCATCATATTACGTTAAAAAAATGGTCTTATTCCTAGATACATTATGTAAAATTGTACAGAAATATCCTCATCGTATGACATTAAACAATATAGTTACCATCCGCACCACAAGATGTAAAACAATATATTAAACATACCCATCACATGAAAATTAATTATATAAAAACTTCCATACCATGAATGTTAAATGTATTGATATTTTTTGAAAAGTACCCCATAATATTCCTTATTATTCTACAATTTATTCTCAAATTCCTCTTGTTTCTCACATTGATCACGACTCAAATGTTTTTAGAGGTCATGTTAAATCACTCCATTTGGAATAAATAAGATCAACATGTAAAAATAAGGTAATTTAAATGGTCCATAATGCAAGACCTAAACTTATTATAGTGGCCCACTTTGCCTAATTACCCTATATAATATCTAGATCTATGTCGGGATTCTCAGTTCACAATTTATTTGAACTTGGGAACAAAAAATGCCCTTTTCCTGCATAAGAAATGTATTTATTTATAGAGTTTCTCTTCAAGAACTAAATTTGGTTTTATTTATACTTTAATAGGATACATAATGATGTTTGGATCTCTCATCCTAGGTTCATATGTGGTTTCAATAAATAATCCCTCCTTCACCGTAATGTTTCGGATCTTCCGATGATGTTTTCATTTTACATATAGCACTACACTAAGGTGAATTTCAAATATTTCCCATAAACATGATATTGATCTTTGTTGAATAAACTAAACAAAACATCCTCATCTACTGCGTATGATTCATATCAATGTAGGATCCTTCACTATGGAATTCTCATTTGTGAACCTGTGTAAAAAATAACTTCCATATGCCAGAGATCGATCTATATAAGGGGAATATAAGGACTATCAATAGATTTATTCTTTTTATGTAAGGATTCATAGTGACACATAGATCATATATCTAGGGCTGAAATAAAAAATTCTATCTACTAAAATTACCTTCTCTTATACACATAGTATCTTCTAGTGATGATTCTTTTAAGAACATGCATTAAGAAGGGATATAAAATAACAATGTTCCCATACTATAGTTGGTGATATATCCATCAATATATACTATGATAAAATATCTCCATTTTTAGATAATTTTATATGTGTCCTTGTCATATGATGTTAAACTCTATGAAACATGGTTCACCATATGTGACATTAAATTACTCTGAGAGTACTTCTACACATGGCCCAACTTCCCTACAAGAGAGATAGATTCATGTAAAGGTTCTTGACATAGGGTGGTTATCCAAACAAAAAACTGGAAGAAATTCCTCTTTCTTAGTATAATATCATAACATTTGGTGCCTCTCTGCAATATAATTACTATTAATGGCTTGACTCTTTCTATCTAAGGATACATGTATGAACCATTTGTTCAGGACCCATCCACAAGTCCCCATTATCTTCCACCCCTTTGAATAGAATCATAAAAACATAGTCATGATAAGATCAAGCCATAAATTACTCCATTGTGATTTATGAATGCTTCCTTTTCATGAAACACACTTTCAGATTTAAGAAACTTTCATTTCCATAAACCTTTATTAGTTATCGATAACTAGAATATTTGACTTCAAAGGGGACTTCTATTTTAATATTCATAATATTCCCTTTAATATTTCTATATATGTCCACCCCCCATAATATGGAATTTTTTAGGTCTGATATAGGTAAAATGGAAATATGGGGATAAATTTACCTTTAAAAAAGAAAATAAAACAATCCTATTTTAAAAACAACTTTATAAATAAAATTAAGAAATTAAATCCTTCTAATTATAAAAATAAAAGAATAAAAGTTTTAAAGAAAACAAATATAATTAAATAGAATAAAATAATTTGGAGGATAAAAAAAGTGTAATTATGTTAAGTGAGTTGAAAATAAAATGTCTAAGGGGTTAAAATAAATAAAACTTATTATGTGTTAATTTATGGATTAAAAAATTTAATAAAAGAAGAATTTGAAGAAATAAACAACTGAAAATTCAGATAGTAAATGAGGCAAGATACTTGGTAAGGAAGATCAGTAAAGGTAGCCAAAGGTAACCCTACATATACCACATCAATTTTTTTATGCTTTAATATATTAGTCCCTTGGATTTATTTTAATCCAAGATTTTAAAACCATCCTTATATTTTAGGTTATACTATGAAACTTGATACAATAGACCTAATCTCTTTAATTGTGAATCTAGAAATATAAAAATAATTATTCTTTTTTCATTTACCAATGAAAATAAAATAGAAACATGATTCATTACATTAATGTTATTAAGAACCAAATATAATTTAAATAGTAAGAGATTATATTTCTATAAATAAATAACTTCGAATATTTGTCTCAATTCTCCCAAATAATATGATGAAAACTATGAGAGAATAAAAATAATAGAAGAGTGTGATTTGATATTTGTTTCAATGAAAAAACACAACCTAGAAACCCTCATTTTAACTAAAATTATGGTTTTATGAGAACTAAAAAGTCTATCCTTTTTATATTGTGATGGAAATTTCAATATTAAATAAGATCTCATTTGGTTCACCATTTTGTTTTGATAGAATATAGTTGAGTGGGGGGATTTAGCTTGGCCCAACGGTTGATTGTAGGGGGGTTGATTTCTTTCATAATCATTAAATTCAGATTTCCATTTTTTCTTAATGGAAACTCCCAATGGTTCCCATATCCATAACTAGGTATAGAACTTATTTCTAAAGGAAGGTGGTCGGTTGGGGTTTCACACCCAATAATGTTTAGGGACTCGCATTGGTTGTGATGATGGGAGGTCAGTCTCATAACAACCTTTTGGGAATAATTGTTTCCTACTCTAGTACTCTATTATAAATTTAAGATATTTTCATGAATATCCTTCTAATACTGATATAGGATCAGTTACCATAAAAAAATAATCATACTTTAACCCCTTTCATATATAGAAGAATAGGATCTGATTAGTGAATCCATAAGTATGTATCTGAGGTTCTTTATCCATTTCCTAGTAATGGGTATCTTCTTATGTGTTTTAGCTGTATAACTAGGATCATGGGAATTTACTACCATATAGGGAGGTGGTTAATATTTCAAGGTGGGGATTGAGCGATTATGATTCATCCTACATATCATGTTTACAACAATAATCAAAACCCGTGATGTATGTTAAATCCCATTCAATTTATAGTCATACATAAAGGACATATGTGCGGGCACTTAGGCATTGGGTATGTAATCTGACATCTCGAGGAGATGTCCTACATATCCAAGTTATAGAAGGAATTAGAATAATCATATTTTGGTTGGTCTCTTAGCCTGGTGAAGGATGACGCAGAATGATCAGAACATAAAAATGATTGGATCACGATGGTTGAAATGTTAGAGACACAGGGGGACTTACACCGAAGTGGATTTCTATTTGAGATCAGTCCTTAAGAAGGCATCCTACATATTCTGATTATTGCAAAATTCAGATTTCTCATAGATCATTCAGGACCTTGGGACTAGCCCCAATGTAGTTTCCCTTATATGGGGGGAGGAACCATGTCATGCCAATGATTGGGGAATACATATTGAGGTTTCCTTGGATGTTGGATATTCATGATGTGAATTATATGACTATTTCAACTCCATAAGACCGGGTGATCCATGATCAGTGTGGGAAATAAGGGATTACAAGTAATTAGTCTCACTATATATGAATGTGGGACTTATGTATTGAGACAATAATTTGTAATTTATTATAGAGATTATCACTGAGAGAGATGTTCTTTTTATCATCATTAAGGAAGGAATCAGAGTCATCATATTTTAATTGTATGAGTCTTAAAAAATAACATTTTCCTTCTAGTCGTAGCTTACACACTAAGGATAGATAGGGTTATCAATTCTTGGTATTACTGATTAACATAGATTACTTTTTTTCATGACATGTGTTGTTTGCCAGATCTACATGCCTTAATTGTCTACTTGACATGTCAGAGGGTGTCTTCCTGACGTGTCCGAAGACAATTTCATGATCTAGTTAACTTTTCATATGTACTTCTCATAATCTAGATGGATTGATAGAAGTTTGTCTCATTATAGATGATGACTTGTTTAGAGGAAATTGAAAGATCCAATTGGCCAATCCTAGATGTGATCGTATGATCTTATATGACATGATTAGAGGGTGTTTCATGATCCAACTAACATTCCCTGGTGTCATCCTGAAAGATGTTTGACATTCTTATAGGGAATCATGAGATTCAATGGGAAATGTCAGGATAGTGATGCATGATTCAGGATGACATGTCTGGAGGACATTGTGAGATCTAGATAGCATGCCTGGAAAGAATCATAAGAGCTATTTGACATGCCTGAGAGCTATCATGAGACTTGGATGACATATTCCTGTGATTCCATATGAATTGGGTGACATTTCTAGAAGACATTGTGATGCTTGTATGAATAACCTAGAGGATTTAACAAGACATGGGTGGCATGAATAGACTTTTCCAGGTGGATTTATATAACATGTCTAGGGGAATTCGCCTAATCTAAATAGTATACCAATGGAGTATCACATGATCTAAGAAATATTTCTTGGTGTTGCTGCTTGACCAGGGGGTTTGTGCGAAGTGCATGAGGATTTTTGTACACATTCTTCATTAAAGTCTCCCATTTTTTTAGTCTTTGTTCTATACTTTTATTAAAAATTACCAATATTTATTCATAATTATCTTTTTTAAGTCTTTCATAATTTAGAAAACATGTGAGATGTTCTTCGTGTGCTCCACCAAAAGTCATTCGCGTGATCTATGAGGGATCATGTGAAGTGACTATGCATGAATCATGATAGATCCAATTTTTTCCAGAAATTACTTAATATAAAACTTTCCCAATCACAATATCATCCACTTAGAGAATCCCCTCAAATTTCTGGGTGTGCTGGTGTGGGGTTATGAGGATTGATCATCCATGTAAGCATACATTTTTCATGATGGGGTGGAGGATTTATAGGGTTCTCCACCCTAGTTATTTTCCACTTTGTTGTGTGTGTATCATTCAAATCAATGATGTAGTTTGTGGAGGGCTTCAGTGTCATGAATTTCGTGAGTTCCCATCGTAAGTCATTCTGAGGGCATCACACGATTTTCAGCGACCATGAGACCATCCCAACGACAACCCATTTATTAGATTATATTAAATTAATGGGGTTCTTTCCAAATCATATGGACATACCAATGGACTTCCATATTATCTAGTCGACATGTATAAGTACATTTGTGAGATCATGATACATATTGAAAGTCCTTCATGTGTTCTTTGATGCCTTTTTAGTGATATCCCATGAGCCAAGGATGGATTTATAGGGAGTTCACATTAGGTGGGTATGTCACTGGGTACTTGAAATGTGTTCAGAACATCTAGGGGTGTGTCTCATGGTGTTCATGATTGTAAGAGGTTCCCAAGTTCTCCCATTTTAATTTCCTTTGTTTATTTTACAAATGTTGGTGATCTCGGGAGGTTGTATGAATGTTATCAAAGATAATAACTCTACCTCTTGGTTATGGGTCTCATGACCAATAAAAGGTCCTATGGAGATTCATGATCATTTAATGGATAATTATATCTATTTTTTCTTATGGAACAAAAGGGGAAAGCGTGAGGTTTCCTAGACATGTCTGAGGATCTTTGCGTGATGAGGATGACATGCCAGTGGGCTTCCGCTAGATGAGGTAGACATATCATTGGGTTCTTTCATTGTCTTGAGGATCTCTAGGGGTGCATTGTGTGGTTTTTATGTTCTTGATAGGCTTCCGTATTCTCCAATTTTTATTTCCTTTTTTTATTTTAGAATGTTTCAGGATCTTGTGAAGTTATATGAATGTTTTTCGGGATAATCATTCTCTGCATTGATGATGCAACATGTGAGTTTTATGGACATTATAATCTCCCACCTTTTGGATATTTCCTCCTATTTTTACAAGTATTTTTGGATGGTTCATCGGGTATTCACCAGTTCACATGCTGCGTGACCTAGGGGCTTATCTGGTAGTCACCGTGTGATCATCTATTTTCCTAGGTACCTTCTCATGAGGAGAAGGGAATTTTTTAAGGGAATTTATGAGGCCTTCCATATTCTATGTGGTCATGTGTCTCCCAGGGTTTCACACAATCTTCATGACAAGGTACACATTCATCATCCTTTTCTTTGTGGAGGAAATAATACCATATTTAGATATTTCTTCCTTTGTGATTTTTTCGATGATCATTTGGTGAGCATCAATAAATCCCCCCTCCCTAGGGAGAAATATCAATGGTGAAAATGGATCAATTATAAGAAAATTAAATTCCCAACATATTTCTGTATATTAGGGTCTTTTATTCCATACCTTCAATAATTGTATTTTAGGGTATTTTATCTAAAACCATCCATCATTGTAGTTTTTGGTCATTTATCTCGAACATTCTATTTCTATAGTTTTCTTTGTTTTAGATTGGACCTTGGGATTCCATGTATTTAAAAGTATTATTATTATTACTTGATCAATGATCATGTAATATGGCACAGACATGCCGAAAATAACCCAAATCACCATAGGGTGTTGATTTATGTTGTAGTGTTGTTAAGGTTCAGGAGGATTACAACTCCTTTACTAAATGGATTATATGTCTTTAGTTGGTGGTTCAAATCCTTTATTAATTGATATGATTGTCAAATAGAGGTTTTTCTACTCTTTTTCAAGGGTTATGGAAGATTTATGGGGGTAATATTGGTTGAGATCTAAATACTAGGGAATCTCAGACCACTTTGATATTTGGAATGTGGATGATGTAAATCATGTTCCCAAGAGTATAAATTGATGTAAAATTTAATAGGTCATACATACTAGGGATGAACCAAGATAACCTAACATTTTAGTTTGCATTGTGGTTTCATCAGGACACATGAGGATTAGAGTTCCTTTATTATAAGTAAATGATACCTTTTTTGTATTTATAAGCCATTTATATGTAAATATCATGGTCAAATAGAGGTATCCTCACTCTTTTACAAGATCCATATAAGATTTTTGAATACTCATCCATCTGGCCAATGAAGTTGGGTATAAAGGGAAAGCTATCAAGGAATGGTTCTGGAACCCTAGAGAAATTTAGTTTTTAATTTCTAAAACTCAATCCCTATGACTTGTGGTTTCGAATCATGAGGTGTGGTCCATCAAAAGTTTTTGAAATGGAGTGTTTTATTTCGGCCTTGATAAAGGGTACAAAACACAGTGAGGTAACATTGAGGATATCAAATCTTCTTGAATAGTCTCATAGTGGGAATTGAAAATCATGTTCTATGAATTTATAATCTAACTACGACTAGGAGTCAGTGGTTAGGGGTCAACTATATATGATGGTAAGAGCCTATATTATTCCACGTGTTCAAGATGATAACATCTGGATTTAAGGGGGGAATTCCGAGGATCGGATGGTCTGTTCAGTAGAGAGAGTCCCTATTACCGGTCTGTTACAGGGATTTTGAGTCATCTTAGACTTAAATTGAATGAAGGTGTTTCATGAATGGTTTATTATTTAAGAAGTGTTTTAATTCCCTAAAAGTTGTGTCACCAACTACATAACACATTATAATGGTGAGTAGATGTGACATGCCATTACTCTAACTATTCCCAAGACCAGGGGGTCCAGTGAGCAAATCCTGGCCTTTAAAAAAGATACCAAGTAGGCCATATGAGCATTATGAATTATTTATTTTCACTATAATTTCCGCCTAATCCATAGAGATGAATATTTTAGCAAGATATTGTTGGGAAAAAATCTCTCAAGGTAACATTGCAGTATTTTTGGGTTGATTGTGTTTGTTGACAAAGCAGGTTTCCATGTAGAATTGTTGAGTTCCCAAGAAGTTGTTGACAATCCATGTTGACAAAGAATGATGACAATGGAAAGGATGATCTGGAGGCGGTACAAAAGAGCAGTACAAGGTGGCGCTGTTTCCCAGTGTTTGCCAAATTTTTGGGGTCCAAAATTTGGAGTTTTGTGAGCATTTCGAAAATAGGATTTCCATGAAGATCATAATTAAATATGGCAATGACATGAATTTCATGAAGAGAGGCTTCGTGGTTTAAATTTCGCGAAGACCAGAAGAATGGAGGTGGTGATTATTCACGATTATGACAAGCTTTGCGAACGGCAGAGGCTGAAGCGCATGGCGGCGGTGAAGGGATTTTCAAGGGAGCTTCGCGGCGATGAAGGGCATTGCGAGGGAGATTCGCGGAGAGGGCGCAAAGGAATTTACGGGATGCTCCGTGATTACGATGAACTCCGCGATCGGAAAATTGTTGTGGTGCTTCACGATTTTGAGAGAATTCTGGCGGGAACTTCAGTGCTTCGCGGTTTGAGATGACGTGGAGTTGACTTCGTGCGGAAAGTTCAAGGGTCGGTGGAATCGCTTATAAATAGATGTCGACCCCCTCGAGAGAAGGAGAGAAAATTTTCAGAGAAAATCATTTTCTCTCGGTTCGCGAAGGTAGTTCGTGTAGCTTGTGTGCTTCACGAAAGAGGAGCTTCACGGCGGCTATTGTAGCTCAGCTAATGTTGTGAGCTCCGCGTTGTCTCAGTGAGCTTCACGAAGGAATTTTCTATGCAATGACTTGAGCTTCGCGGTAGTGCTTTGCAATAGTGCTTTGCGAAAAGGAGGGAGCTTCGCGAAGGCCTGTTTGAGATTCAGGAAATTGGGAGCCTTGCTAAGTATGGTGCTTTGTGAAGGTGTTTCCAAAGTGAATTGCCCAGTTGTTAAGAGGCAAAGAGGTATTCATCAGTGGATGAAAGTTGGACTTCAACAGAGCATCTATCAATAGTTGAGGATGCATTCATTACTGATAATGAAGAGACCTATAGGTCTATAAACTGTGAGTGGATTCCCTTCTAAAGCAGTGAGCTTAGGAAGAGGAAGAAGGTGATCCTCTCCATCGGTAGTGAGCCAGAGAGAGAGAAACAAGGAGTGACCATTGGGAAGCAGTGAGCTAACCCTAAACATTGTAAAGGCAGTGAGCCTGGGCATAGAAGTGATCTATCCCAAACATTATTGGCAGTGATCCTTAGTTAAATTGGTATAGCGGTACATCATCATTGTATGCTCCTTGGACATAGCCCAGTGAGGGAGAACCAAGTAAAAATCTCTGTGTCTACCTGGTTGCTTTCCTACATTGCATCTAAAGCATAACCACCAGATAAAGATAAAAAGTAGTGATAAACAGTAACACATAAGAGCAAACAAAGTGACCCTTGTAATAAAGAGGTTAAGATCCAGTGGGGCAGGAAGAACATTTCAAAAGAATATCCATACCCTGATTCACGCCCCCCCCCCCTCTCAGGGTATATAGGCCCCTATTGGTCCTAACAATTGGTATCAGAGGGATAGGTTTCCTTTATCAGATTTGTTTTCTCGATCATAGTGTGCCATGGAAAAGGGAAAAACATCAAAGAAGAATCATAAATAATGTGGTATCCCTCAATGTAGAAGTGTTTATGGAAAAATTTCATTCAACTAAAGGAATTAGACATCTTGCTGAAGGAAGGGTTGGATGAATCAGAGAGGTAAAAGCTAGATTCACTTAATAATGATGTTGTAACGAGTGAAGTACTTGAAATTGACATTGATGCTGAATCTACTAATGATGAAGCAGTTTCAAGGAGGCCACTAGTAGATAATGTCCACATGAAAAAGGAATCGGATGAAGCGATGAAATCTAAAGACATCTGGATCCAAGTACTAGAAATTGAGGTCAACAAGATAAGAGGCCTAAATCAAAGGATTATTAATTTGGTTACTGACATAATAGAGAAGAATGATTCTCATGCCGAAGAACTAAAAAATATGGCTAAAATGAAAGGAAAACAGAAGGCTGGTGATTTTGAAGAGAACCAAAAGTCAGATGAATTTCGGAACCTGAAAGCTAGAAATGATGATCTAATAACACAGTTGTCTAAAGAATTTTAGAAGAATCAAAGACTACAACAAGAGAATGAATGTTGTTATGATTCTATTGAAGAAGAAAAATTGAAAGTGAAAGAGAAAAGTGACATGGTTGAAAAGATGACACGTGAATTAGAAGATTAGATGAGTAGAGGTAAGCTTCTCAAGAGAGAACTTGATATCCAACTTGAATCAAGGGAGATGGATATTCAAAAGTTGGATGAAGATATAGAATAGGTAAAGAAGGAAGTAGAGATTTCCAATGCTAAAGGAAAGCCTAAAATGAAGGATGCCTTGCATTTACTATTTTATTATCCTTCCGCAGGGGACGATGAAGTGAAAAGAAAATTTTCTATTTCTGAAAAAAGGCAAGAACAAATTTTCTCAGCCCAAAGACCATATAGTTTGGGAAAAACTGGTATTGGATTTGATGAATCCCCTCCTGTGCATGACAGAAAGAGAGTCGTGAACAGTTCTAGAAATGGAAAAGATCCTATAGGTGCTTAAGATAGGCCTAAAAGGAAAATTACAAAAAGAAGTGATGACATGTGTTATTTCTGTGGGATTCATGGCCACACATCAAGCTTCTGTTCAAAGGATCTGGAATACATTTCAGGCTGTGAAAATAGAAACCATGATAGATCTGAGAATGAAAAGAAACATCATAAGAAATCAGAGAGAAGAGTCTCTCAGAAGAGAAAATTCATCAGATGCTATTATTGTGGAAGAATGGGACATACAATGAGTAAGTGTCAGGAAGATCAGGAGCTCTATGTCAGAGTAAGAACTCAAGATGCATCAACATCTCGACATAATAATGATGAAATGAGGTATTTATTTGATGGAAAATGATTCATATGTTCTGATCATGGGAATTTGGCCAGACAGTGCAGCAAGAAGAAAGCGGGGAAGGAAAAAGACCCCATAAAGAGATTACCAACTCCAGTGATACATAATGAGAAATTATACACTAGGAGACAAAGTGGTAAGGTGAAGAATAGGCTTAGAGCCTCAGGGGAATCACATGGAGCTAAAAGAAAGGTGTATCAGTCGCCTCTTCTGCCACACTCACAACAGATATCTCAAAGAGAACATGAACAAATATAGAAGAAAAAAGGTGGAGATGCTACAGTTGTGAGAAAGAATAATATACATTCACTGGAGGACCTAACACCAACTAAAAATAGTGCAGTGGAGAAGGTATCTGATAAAAGAATGATGAAAAAGGAATGCATTGAAAAATCTGCATGTCGTGTTCCTCAACGAGAAGTGGAAGAAAAAGGAAAATCCTTACAATGGTGGAAGAAGCAAGGGAAGATGAAAAGCAAGAAGACTCTTTCTCAAAGAAATAATCAAGGAAAATGGAATTTTGGTAAAACATCAATGAAGGAACTGTGCAATAGTGGGTATAAACCAAAAATGGTGACAAAGACCAGGCCTACAGAATCTAAATATCGGAAAAAGGCTCATCATGTGGGTAATGAATGCTTAGTCATATGGCCAGAGCAGTTGGATTTGGCTAGGCAGCTAGAAGAACCATAGAAAGAGTGTGATGCTCTGCAAGAAAGAATCAAAGGGTTGAACCATCAGGATCAACCACAATCCTCATCTTGGGGATTCCAAGAAGAAACCCCCTCTCCCTATGTATATAAATGATATTAACTAATGATTCAAGTGTTTCAGGTTTTAGGGAGATACGATCCAAGGGGAAGTGGCATCTAAAGATGCAAAGTGTAGCAGTGATATGCGTCAGAGTTTCAATTGACTCAAATCAGGTACCAATGTTGAAGAAGAAAGGGAGAAACAGAGCACAATAAGAAATTATTGTGTTATTAACTTTATCTCTTGTTTCCTACACCGAGTTCCAACTCAGTAGGCTTAGATATTCTGTTAATGGCTCAATTCCAAGTGGAAGAGGAGAATAGATGGTGCAAGATAAGAAGAATGGTTATGGGTCTAAACAGTTGGGAATAACCCCAGGAAGTGTTTCATAACATAGGGGGAGCATTAAATAACAAAATTAGATGCAAGATCCATCAATGCAATAATTGGATGACTCGGCTCAGGTGTTTCCTATTGGGGGAAGAAAGGAGCACAGGGAGAAGTAGCAATAACCTTACATTTCATGATAATTTACTTTTCTCTAACAATGTGGTACCATCTGACTACTTTCAGGATACTAAGAAGCTGCGAGAGAAAAATCAATGGTTTTTCCAAAAATCTGAGAGAAAATGTTCAACAAAATAAAGTCATTGAACAATGACACAGAGAAAAGTAGCTGAAAGAAATGAAGCCATTGAAAAATGAGTCAGTGAACAACTTCCTGATGAAAGTGTTGAAGAAAAAAAATCAACACAGGGAGAGCAGAAGTGGTTGATACTGATTCAGAAGAAGACACTGATGATGAATAAGAAAGTGTCAAGTCTGTGTCTACAAGGAATACAAAGAGCTGAAATTGATAGACTGAATATCATTGGTGATCAGTCTGCTTCAATTAAGACAAGGAAAATGAAATCATGGCAACATGCATATTTTCTATCTCAGGTTGAGCCGAAATTCTTTGCTGATGCAGCTGAATATGAAAACTGGGTTTAGGCTAAGAATGAAGAGCTTGATCATAATTGAGAAGAATCAGACATGGGAGATTGTTTCAAGGTTATCAGATAAAAATTTCATCGGGCCTAAATGGATCTTTCACAATAAGATGAACGAATATGGCACAATGATTTGAAACAAAGCACGACTGGTATGAAAAGCATACTCCCAAAGAGAGGGTACTGATGTTGATGAGGCATTTGCACCGGTTTCAAGGCTGGATACAATCAGATTATTCCTAGTCATTGCAGTGCAAAGAAAGTTCAATGTGTTCTAGATGGATGTCAAGTATGCATTTCTAAATGGGTTTCTGGAAGAAGAGGTGTACGTTGAGCAGCCAGATGGTTTTATCATTCATGAGGATGAGAACAAAGTTTTCAGGCTGAAGAAGGCGTTATATAGGCTGAAACAAGCACCAAGAGCATGGTACTGAAGGCTATATCAGTATTTGAAGAAGATTAGTTTTCAGCATGGGGGATTTGATTACAATATATATTCCAACAATAATAGTAATAAACAGATGATGAGGCTTGTCTAGGAAGAAGACATAATATTTGGAAGATCAGATGAAGAATATTAGAGACAATCTTCTGAATTCAAGAAACACGAGTTCGAAATGTCTATGATTAGTGAGCTTATGTTTTTCCTTGTTTTAAAGGTTACACAAGTCAGGAATGAAACATTCATTTCTAAATCCAAATATTCCAAGGAGGTTTTGAAATGATTGGAATGGAAAATTCCAAGGAGATGAAGACTATGGTTTCTACCTGGATAAAATTATCAAATGATGATAATCGAAAGGCAGTTAATATCACAGAATACAGGCAGATTATTGGAAGTTTGTTATACTCGACTGCAATAAGGCCTGACATTGTATTCGCCACATGCCAAGCAGTGAGATATCAGATTAATCCCAAGGAAATCCACATGCTTGCTGTGAAAAGAATACTTTGGTAAATCAAGGGCACAGTGGACTTAGGCTAGACATATAACGACAAATATTAGACAGATTTATTGGGATATACTGATGCAGATTGGACCGATTCAGTGGATGATAGGAAATCAACGTCAGGAGGTGCATTCTATCCTGGAGGACTATGTATATCTTAGTTAAGAAAGAAGAATGATTGTCATTCCATTAAGCACCGCAGAAGATGAGTATATTGCGGCCACTCAAGCATGCACACAATTATTGTGGATGAAGAAGCAGCTTGAATATATGGGATTTGAGGTGAAGTCTTCAATCTGAATCTAGTGTGATAACTCAAGTGCTATCAATCTGAGCAAAAATCTAGGTCATCACTCAAGGACAAAGAACATTAAGATCAAATATCATTTCCTAAAGGAGAAAGTTGAACAGGGGACCGTGAAGTTGGAGTATGTGCCTACAGAGCTCCAGGTTACAGACATTCTGAAAAAGGCCTTACCTAAGGAATCTTTTGAGAGGCATCGACTGGCTCTGGGAGTTCAGTCAACTCCCTGCACTTAGGAGAGTGTGCATGGTGATCTCACCCCCCCCCTCTCCGAGGTATGATTTATTTTTCTCTATTGTGCTAATGGGTTTTCTTACCAATGTCTCAGACCGCAGAGGAGTGCCCTTTGGGTTCGTTGACAAAGGGGGAGAAATAGTGACCCCTCAAGGGGGAGAAACTATGGATAATAAAGGGAGAAAATTTCTTTGTCAAAGACATGGGGAGAAGCTGACAGGTGGAACAGTGAGATAGGGGGAGAGCAATGAGATAGGGGGAGAGTTTTAAATCAGACGATGCTATAAGTGATCGATCAAAGAATAGATATCACGACAGCTGAGGATCATGATAAAAGCAGCAGAGTGATGTTGGAATGGTGTGAGAAGGCGTACAGCTATCACAAATTTGTATCAGTGTGGTTCAACAATTGGTATCAATTTAATAATTGGTATTAGGTTGAAATTGACAATTGGTGATTGACATGAAGTGATTCATTGATGAACTTTTCATACTACTCTTGTTTCTTACCCCGAGCATTGCTCATGTGGGCTTAGAGTACGTGTTATGTTATTCCTTGAACGCTATCATAATCGCAAGAGGCGAATGGTAGTGGCGGCTGGAATAAGACTCAGTGAGGTATCAAAGTGCAGAAAATCATTCTGAACAGAGTTGTGAAGAATTGTCAACAAACCCAAAGGGGGAGATTGTTGGGAAAAAATCCCTCAAGGTAACATTGCAGTATTTTTGGGTTGATTGTGTTTGTTGACAAAGCAGGTTTCCATGGATAATTGTCGAGTTCCCAAGAAGTTTTTGACAATCCATGTTGACAAAGAACGATGAAAAAGCAAAGGACGATCTAGAGGCAGTACAAAAGAGAAGTAAAAGGTGGTGTCGTTTCCCAGTGTTTGCCAAATTTTTGGGGTCCAAAATTTGGAGTTTTGTGAGCATCGCGAAAATAGGATTTCCATGAAGATCATAATTAAATATGGAAATGGAATTAATTTCACAAGGAGAGTCTTCGTGGTTTGAATTTCTCAAAGACCAGAAAAATGGAGGCAGTGATTCTTCGCGATTACGACAAGCTTCGCGAATGGAAGAGGCTGAATCGCATCGCGGTGGTGAAGGGCTTTGCAAGGGAGCTTCGCGGCGATGAAGGGAATTGTGAGGGAACTTCGCAGCGAAGGCGCGAAGGAATAGATGGGATGCTCTGTGATTATGACGAACTCCGCAATCGGAAAATTTCCATGGTGCTTCGCGATTTTGAGAGAATTCCGGCGGGAACTTTAGAGCATCGCGATTTGAGATGACGTGATGTTGACTTCGTGCGGAATGTTTGAGGGTCGGTGGAATCGCCTATAAATAGAGGCCTACCCCCTCGAGAGAAGGAGATAGAATTTTCAGAGAAAATCATTTGCTCTCGGTTTGCGAAGGTAGTTCGTTTAGCCTGTGTGCTTCGCGAAAGAGGAGCTTCGCGGCAGCTATTGTAGCTCCGCGAAAGTTGCGAGCTCCACGTTGGCTCAGTGAGCTTCGCGAGGGAAGTTGCTCTGCAACGACTTGAACTTCGTGGTAGTGATTCACAGTAGTTCTTCACGAAAAGGAAAGAGCTTTGCGAATCCTTGTTTGATCTTCGCGAAATTGGGAGCCTCCCTATGTAGGGTGCTTTGCGAAGGTGTTTCCAAAGTGAATTGCCCAGTGGTTAAGAGGAAAATAGGTATTCATCAGTGGATGAAAGTTTGACTTCAACATAGTATCTATCAACAGTTGAGGATGCCTTCATTAGTGATAATGAAGAGACCTACAGGTCTATAAACTGTGAGTGGATTCCCTTCTAGATTAGTGAGCTTAGGAAGAGGAAGAAGGTGATCCTCTCCATCGGCAGTGATCCAGAGAGAGAGAAATAGGGAGTGACCCTTGGGAAGCAGTGAGCTAACCCTAAACATTGTAAAGGTAGTGATCCTGGGCATAGAAGTGATCTAGACCGAACATTATTGGTAGTGAGCCTTAGTAAAATTGGTACAACGTCACATCGTCGTTGTATGCTCCTTGGACATAGCCCAGTGAGGGTGAACCACGTAAAAATCTCTGTGTCTATCTGGTTGCTTCCCTGCATTGCATCTAAAGAATAACCATCTGATAAAGATAAAAATAAGTGATCAACAGTAACACATAAGAGAAAACAATGTGACCCTTGTAATAAAGAGGTTAAGATCCAGTGGGGCAGGAAGAACATTGCAAAAGAATATCCATACCTTGATTCACCCCCACCCCATCTCAGGGTATATAGGCCCCTATTGGCCCTAACAGATATGACTTGAAATTTTCTTAGGGGAAACTTTTTCTGTTTTCAACCTAACAAGTTTTGTGACACTTTTAGTAGCAGTTTAAGGTCTTGTGATTTGGACCATTATATGATAGAGTTTAAGGTCATAGGACTTTACCAATAGTTCGGTTATTTTAATGTCACAATTCACATGTACCGAATATGGGGGATGTTACACAGGATCCTTATTAGGATACCCATGGAAAACATCACTCTAATATCCTTCTGATCATAAAGTGAAACTATCATAAATTGCAGGTAAAGGTTCTCAGTTCATGAGTAATGATATGGTACAATAAAATTAGGGATATCCCGGAAAACCCTCAGGAGTTGGGCTCCCCCGAAGTGATTTTGGGCTCACAAGGATAAGAAATCCCTCCTTACTATGCCAAGATATATCTATTGGTAGCTCTTATCCCTTATGCATCAATAACATGGTCAGTCTGAGAGATCTCATTTCCTTTCCAATGGTGTTGAAAGGTTGGTGACAACCTAAGGTTCTCAATACATAAAGTGTGGTATATGTATTGAGGTGCTTTAAAATATTGTAGAAGCACCCCATACTCTTGTTTACCAGGGTAAGGATCTTGTGATCCTTTAATAAGTAACAACAATGAGTGATGGACTACATACTTTAACGTCATGTATTAGAGAATTATTATATTCAATGTAGTTTTAACTTCATGTGGTAAGGAAATTTACCTTGGCGTTTAACATCAAGTGGTAAGGACATATTTATTTCCTTGTAGTTTAATGTCATTTAGTAAGGACATTTTTTGTTGGGTAGTTTTACTGACATGAAACCATAAAATTTTCTTTTTAGTTTAATGTCTTGATGTAACGATGTGGGATTCAATGTTGAAAATTGTGCATGATATATTATATGCACAAGAAGGTCGTACTTTGATTTAACTCATATTTAGGTGGAATTATCTTTCATGAATCATTCTTTGTGTAGTTGGGGTAAATTTTTTATTGGTTTTTGTGACTGGTCTCGCAATTAGGGATCCAGGCATCACAAAATATCCTATGATGATAGAAATCAAGCCACAAATAGTTCCTGAATGGGAAACTGTCTACAAAGATATGAACCGTACAAAGAGGTGGGAATTGTTTTTTTTATTATTATAGTTAGACCCATGATTATAGATCCAAGAATCAGTATGTATTTTGTGATGACTCAAATCAAGCCACTCCTACTTATTGGGGAACCATGTAGTTTAACGTCATGTAGAAAAGATGTTGTCTTCCTGACATGAAAAGGGGTATTGTGGCTAGACCCAAGGATGGAAGTTTGTGTGTCACTACATATTCTATGGTCATAAGAATCAATCCATATATATATCTTGAGTAAGGACCTTCCTTCAAAATTCTATCCTAAATTTAGAGAGGGGGTATTTTTATATTTATTGCAACTGGACCCATGATTTAATTTTCGGAAATAACTACGCATCACGTGATATTAGGAGTCAAGTCACACATAGATATTGAATGGAGGTGTGGTATGAGACCAACAACAACAATAGTGGTCCTCTCAGATGAGGTACATGGGAATGTGTAGTTTTATATCATGCAATAGATATCAATCGTATAGTTTTAGTTTCATGCAGGGAGGACTCAAGGTATGGCCTTTATGGTCCTGCACTCAAGACCATGATGAGAATTTCGTGAGCTTTTATGCCTTATTAGTGTGGGTAATACCATATTAAAATTCCTAATCTCATGTGATCTATGTTTGGTTTGAGAAACAATGAATAAAAAGGGGCACTCTTACCATGTAGAGGCAATTAAGTATAGAACATGGGCCTTTAGTATCATGTGGTGTCTAGAACACGATATAGGATCGATAAATCCCTATTCATCGCATAGAAAATGAAAATAAATCCATACATAGTTCTAGGAAACTCATGGAGTTTAATGTCATGTGGAAAATTCATTAGATGTGCATTTTAATTTCTTACAGTAAGTACAAGCATCACTCGTAATGAATAAAGATGGATTTCATGGATCCGTGTGGTTTTACATAATGTGGTAAGGACCTTATTTGTATATTTTAATGTCATTTGAAAAGGAACCGGATCATTATATAGTTTAAAGTATTTATTCTAGGACTTGAGATGTTGTACAGTCTAATGTATTGCTTGCAGGATGAATCTATACAATTTATCATCATTTTGTCAGGATGTGGGGTTCTATGTAGTTTAAATTATTTCTTCCAGGACTTGAGGTGTTGTGTAGTTTATTGTCTTACTACCAAGATGAGATATTCTTGATGAGATATATGAAAAGTATTTCTTAAGAAATATCACATTGGTGGTGGTGTGACATGCACCCCAACCATTGTTGCTAATGAGAAGGCTCCATTATGATTGACCTTTTTTATGATGTAAGGCCATTCCCATTTGGGTTCCATATTTAGAGGATTATTCTCCAGTATAATTGGGGTTTTGAGATCCAATACAAGTTATCCTTGGAATAATTAATGAAGGTGAAACTTTTTATTAAATTCTTGTGTGATCCGATTCTAGTAGACTTTGAGGTTGTGTAATGCATGCAACATGTTCTCATAAAGTCACTCCAATTCATCCATCAACTTTTTTATTTATCATCATATGAGAGATGTCTAAAAATGGATATTCATAGTGGAGACAGCTCGACTTATATGGGTAACACTACTTTAAAACCATACACCGATGAGTGTAGTATTACTAGTGAGGAATTTCACTTTTTTGGAATGGGAGGTCCATAAAGCATGGGAGAGATTGTTCAGACAATAATTCTTATCCTTGTTCACTATCCTCTGAAGTATATTTGATATATTCTTATTGAAGGACTATATATGTCGATTTTATATTGTATAATAGTAAAATGATTTATTTTATTTGATATTGTACTCCTGGTATAGTTTCATCACCTTGATAAAACAAAAGTTAGTGTTTTTTCTTTAAATATTGTGTGAGGGACCCCGAACATAGTGATGATATCAGACTTTATAATGTCTATGATATTATTCATCCCAAATTATTTGTGGGTTATTTCCTTATAAAATTTGGAAAAGAATTTGGTAGTAGTAAGGGTGCACTTGAACTACTTTGTTATGGATCCAGGATATGGCCCCATGACATCCACTCCAAAAATGGAAAATAACCATGAATATCTAGATGTATGTAGAAATTATGGGGGTTTATGGATGAAGTTTTCATGGATCTTACATCAATAAAATTTCTAGGAAAATTCCACATAGTAATGTATCGTGGTTTTCCTGTAGTAACCCAACCTCCTTATTTGGTTAGAGAGCATGGTCCTATACTGTTGAGCGACGTAGGAAACTACATGGACTGATTCCATGAAGGTGGGAGTCTCTATTTCTTCTATGAATCCAAGATGGATTCCATAAAATCCTTTCTTATAGAGGACAAAATAACATGTTAATGCTCATTGAACAGTGTTGAATCTATTCCCTTCTAGCTCAGTCTGCTAGGGGAGATCCATTTTGGAGATAACTAGTTATGGGTTCCATCCATCTAGGGGTGGATATCAATTCATCACAGTCTAGGATGGTTTTGACCTCATTTATTCCTTCTCTATCATAGATGATGATTGTCGATACTATTCTTAGATGTGTGATATAGAATATTTCTTCCCCCTAATAAGGTTCAGCCATGATTGTGGTTCTATTATCCAATGCAACGGGACAATAATTCTATGATCGAGGAACATGATGTAATATCGGTTAAAAAGAGAACTTTTCCATCAGTCCCCGAACACATCCAGTGAGAGGGGGAAGCTATTCCTTTTTTTATGGTATATTCATCATTGATCTTCTTTATCATAAGTTTTAAATTCCCTTTGATATTAAAGTATTCTATCTACAACTATAGGGATAGTGGTAAGGTAGTGATTAGGGATTGGTATTCAGACTCATTATTTCTGTATCCCTCAAATAGTGAGAAAGATTAGGGAAAATTTTCTTTGTCTAGAGATACTAATAAAATCTATAGGAAAACCCAATTTATCTTTGTGTTTTCCATACTTTTTACAATAGGAATCTATGGGGAACCATCAAAATACATCTACCATGTTAAAGGAGTTTCATGGTCATTGAAAATTTTCTCATCTGGAATCTCGGTGTCCACTAGTATATTATCTAGAGTAGGATTTTCTGCAAGAAAATCATCTATGGGTTTTCCTTTCACCAACTTTTTCAACACAAACTGGATGTCATATTATTGTATAATAACCACCCATAAGGCAATATTCCATGTTAGCATAAGAAATTCAAGGATGTACTTGATTGGATCAATAAGATATACCAAATGGACTTCATGGTGCTTCACATAATGCCTTATATTTCACTATAAAGATGAGTGAAATGTATTTATTCTCAAGATCCAAGTAATAGGAATCAATACCTAGAATCATTCGGATGAGGCATTGGATACTATTTTATATCCCCATATATTTTTTCTATGTGAGTAGGGTTCCTAGTGTTTATTCCATAGAATCAATATACAATATGAGTAACCTCCCTTCCACCGGAGGCATCAGAATTGGTGGGTCTAATAAGCACTTCTTGAGACTTTGAAAGGATCCCTAATAGTCATTGACTCATTCATATGAAATACCCTTATTCATTAGCATGGTGTAGGGGGAGATTTTCTAGCCAAATTGGCCATGAAATGTCGAATTTAGTCAAGTTCCCCTCAGATCCCCCACAGATATTTGAGATTAATGGGGGTGAAAATCTAGAATCAAACTCGTGTTCTTTCAGTCGACCATAATTTCATGGTGGCATATCACAAAGCCAACGAAATTCCCTAATGTTACCCTAAAAGTTAATTTTATTGGATTCATCTTTTGATTGTGTTTTCATAGCTTCTCAAATATTGTTTGAAGATACATGGAGTTACCACATCATTGTTGGTATTTGATAACCAGTTCATTGAAATAACACTAATCTATCCTTCCCAAGAATGGATTTAAGATATGTTGCATGGAATGTTGATATTTTTTGTTAGTGTTTTTTAAGCCAAAGGGATTTTCCTCATAGAAAAAAGAGAACTTGGGTCACTCTGAAGGCAGTGGATTCTTCATATCAAAAGGCCATATTTTTTTTATTATTCCATTAATACTCATCCATAAAGGAAAGGGCTTTGAATATATTAAATTCGTTTTTGTACCCCCCAGTTTCTGGTAAGTAACCCTTATTTTATTTTGTTTAAGTATATAAAGTATATGATAAATGGTTGGGGAAGTTTGGAGAATTTTAAAGCATAAAAGGGAAAAATGTGGGGACGCATGGGCTGCACACGGTTTTCCCAAACCGTGCGGAAGCCGTGAAGGTGGTGGTCATTTGGACAGAAGAGACCACACGGTGTGTGCACAGTTTGGGAAAAGCGTGCAGGGAGGCCGTGCAGAGGGCCTCTTCCAAGCAGTGACTACCGCACGATTAGCGCACGATTTGACTAACCGTGTGGACTAACCATGTGCGAAGTGAACATAGATCCTATTTTTAAAGATCTAATCCGTTTTATCCTTAAACCAACTCGTTTTTGCTCCTAGACGGCCCTAACTCGGGATTTATCTCTGGTGAAGGTGGGAGAACACTTAATAGGTGTTTTAGAAGCGATCTGGAGGGTTGCCTTGGCATTTAGAGGCATGTTGATCGAGGTAAGTCTCATTTCCTTTAGTTTTCTTAGACCTCATTCTTCCCTCTTGATGGATCCTTAGATCTACACCCAAGGTGGGCAGATATAAGGTAGTGGATGACTTTTAATCTGTGTTTTGGTCTTATTGGTGATAGGGGAAGGAATCTAAGGAGGTTTTGTGGTGTTTCGACCCCGTTCTTGGTTGGTTTCACCTATTTTGTTGAGGTAGGTGGCTTCACTCTCGATTCCTATCTCTTAGAACTTGAAGGCTTCGTTTCAAATTATTTTCCTTGATTGAAATGGTTTGTTTGTCTATTGTGAAATAATGGTGGAAACCCCTTTTTAGTTACAGGTGATGGGAATTTTGTGTTTTTGGAAAGTGGTTGTTGAAGTAAATTTAAAATGGTGATTTTAAATTGGATATGGTTTTGCTGCTTGAAAGAAATGGTTTTCAATAAAAGGGTGTTGTTTTATTGAAATGTTTTGAACACACTTGGTTTTGGGAATGGAATTGCATGGGTTGTGGTGTGTGTTCATATGAATTGGGATGGATAAGGGTGAGAAGTAGCCCCATCAAAAAGGTTGGGATGGATAAGGGTGAGAAGTACCCCCATCAAAAGGTTGGGACAGATAAGGTCATGAAGTACCCACATCAAGGTAGTTCACTAAGTGATGACTTATTGGATGGATAACTCACCACTCGCGAGTATAGGTAGGTCTGCGTTGCATGCATGGTTGGTTGTTTGTATTTGTTAATTGGAATGAATGTGACAATATGGAAATGGGAATTTGATTGGAAACTTTTCTTGGCTTCTTTTCTTGAGAAAGATGGTTTTTATTGGAAAATGGGTTTGACATGGAACTTGTTATATTGTGAACTATTTTGGAATTGATCTATATAAATTGTTTTATATAAATGTGATAACATGTTTTATCCTAGAGGCATGGGTTGGGAAGTCATCGGGGAAAACCTACTGAGTTTCATTACTCACCCCCTGCTTTGGCACGTTGGTGCTTTTGCAGATGTCATGTACCGGGATGTTAGAAAAGGTAAAGTATTGCATACTGCTTTTTGATGCTTGGGCTGGTTCATGATGTTAGAGCTTGGAGATTGTGGAGCATGGAGTTGGGTTGTTGTCTTGTAGTCTTTGAGTTTGTATTTCCACTGTTTACTCTGTTTTAGTGTTGGTTTCCATTGTGGTACTCTTGGTTGGTTATGATAATATAAATGGTTGAGTTTCCTTAGCTGTTATCATGCATCATTTAGTTGATCAGTTTGGTTATGGTTGTTTGTTCCATGGTATGTTCAAAAGGGGTAAATCGTCCCCCACTAGTTTTGAAACCCTTCAACATTTATTTTCAGACTTTGGCACCTCAGGGATGTCGCTTAAGGCCTAGTAATGACTCGTTGAGCTCTCAAGCCAATGAGAATTGGCCGGTCATTACAAATGGTATCATCTTGTTCGGTCCTTGCCTAACAAGTGGTCATCAATGTTCTCATTCATGGAGTGGAAATTCATTTTCATCTATTCCTTGGGTTGGATTCTTAGACAGGTGTAGGTTTGTTGGAACTTAAAATGTATAGAATTAAAGGATGTAGCTAACCCGTTTATGCTAAACTTCATGTTACCAGGGTGTTGGGTACATAAGTGTTTTCGATACACTTCTAGAATATTGGAAATCTCATTATCATGGGTTTATCCAATGAGATGAGCATGACATGCATTTTACAAGAATGACTTCCCACTAGGATTTCATATCTCATTTTGAGGAATGTGTAAGGATTTTGGGCATGGTGTAAATTTTTGAAAAATGCAGAAGTTGTTTTCAACTGAAAAGATTTTGAAAACAAGATATTTGGTGTATTTTAAAAATGGTCTGATTTTCAAAAATCATGTGGGCTTTTTTCAAAAATGGTTGAACATGGGAACAGGTTGTTTTGAAAAACAATGTGGTGATAGTTGATTTGATATAATTTGAAATGATAAGCCTTCAGTTTCCAGGAAGTGAGACTAACGGCGTGCGTTGTTTGTATAGAAAATGGAACCCATTTGGCATCGTAGAAACCAACCCGAAACAGCTGCGGAGAATGTGGTTGCACCTGAACAATGTGTGAACCAAGAGCTGGTTCAGAGTATTGTTCAAGCATTCAAGGATATGGACACGAGTAATCGGAGGGATGAATCAAGGAATGTTGACCATTCTATCAAGTTCTAGAAGCAGAATCCACCCATATTTTGGGGTGATTCTGAACCAGAAAGGGCGGAGGTATGGCTGAGTAAGATGAATCGTATCATCGATTTCATCGACACACCAGCAAAACTGAAAGTAAAGTTGGTGACGTATATGCTAGAGCATCTTGAACGACCGTGGTGGGAGCTAGTGGTGATGGCTACGGTGGATCAAGGCCTGGGCTAGGAGAAATTAGAGGAATTGTTCAATAAACAATTCTATCCTCACACATTCAAGATCCAGAGGAAAACCGAATTTTTCAGCCTGAAGAAGGAGAATCTCTCTATCACGGAATATGTGGCTAAATTCTTGAATTTAGTGAGCTTTACACCGGAAGTTGCTGTAAGTGTGTCGCTGAAGGCACACATCTTTGAATCAGGGTTGCGACATGAGATTCGCTCGAAGATAGTTGTGCTCGGTATTACGAATTATAAGGAAATGGTAAACAGAGAAACAGTAGCTGAAAGAGACATCTTGGGAGTTCTGGGAGGAGGCAGTATGATGATACCCATGGGAACGGGTGGGAACTCTAATGCTGGGAACAAGCGGAAGAGGGACACCTACTTCCAAGGTGGGAGTGCGAATCCGAATCAGACGGCTGGATCAGTGAATCTTCCTACACGACCCATGATGAAAGCCGGGTTTTTTCAATGTGGATCGACTAATCACATAAAGCGAGAGTGTACAGCGCAACCTAGACAATGTCACAATTGCAAGCAGATGAGGCATCTACAGCGCTATTGTAGAAATACTCTGAGGTCGGGTGCACGTGACACTTCCCAAGAATCGCAAGCATCATATGCATCGACAGGAAGAGGATAGCAGAGTCAGTCTCATCAGCATAACAGAGCTAGCCATGGTGATTCTAGAAATACCATGACTCCTCATCCTGGGCAATCTCAGCAAGGCAACAAGCATAACAGTTTAGAGACGAAGCAATTATATGGAGCTGAGTAGATGATTGTTGATGATCAGGCTGGACCATCAACAGTAAGAGATATGATTCTTTTGAATACTACCTTTGTGCAAGTGTTTTTTGATACTGGTGCATCACATTCCTTCATTACTTCTTGTGATTTTGACTTTGTATGTTTAAAACTGGAAGTGATGCCTTCTGTCTTGAAACTGAAAACTCCTCTGGGTGAAAGGGAATGTCAAGCCTTCGTCTGTAGAGCATGTTTTACAACTATTTATGGAGTTGAGCTGAAATGGGACATCTCCATTTTGGATATGGATGTCTATGATGTAATCCTGGGTATGGATTGGTTGACAAGGTCTAAGGATCACATCGACTGTTATAGGAGAATGGTTAGTTTCACGACTGAGGACGGCATCGACCATCTTTTTAGAAGAGAAAGGATAGTAAAGAAACGCATAAAGAGCTTCTTGGCACCAATGGTGGGAACGATCTCTCGCCAATTGGTATCGTTGACTTTGTAATCAATGGAAGAGATTGAGGAAAATAGTTTTCCAGCTGTGGTGGATCAATTTCCAGATTTCTTTCTCAAGAATTTCTCATGGTTACCACCTCTAAAGGAAGTAGAGTTTACAATTGATCTCCTTCCGGGGAGCAGTCCTATTTCCCTTCAGTCTTATAGGATGGAACCAAAAGAGTTACAGGAATTGAATGTGTAGTTAGAGGAGTTGGAAAGCAAGGGTTTCATTCGACCAAGCGTGTCTCTGTGGGCAGCACCGGTTTTGTTTGTAAAGAAAGAAGATGGAACATTGAGGATATGTGTGGATTATTATAAACTTAACCAAGTTACAATAAATAATAGATATCCACTTCCACGCATTTATGAACTGTTTGATCAAATAAGGGGAGCTCAGTTGTTCTACAAGATTGACTTGCGGTCAAGATATCACCATTTGCAAGTTCTAAAAGAGGATATCCCGAAGACAGCCTTCAAAAGTAGATATGGCCACTACGAATATGTAGTCATGACTTTTGGTCTTACGAATTTACCAGAAGCCTTTATGGCATTCATGAATCAGATATATCAGTGATTTGTGGATTCTTTTTTTGTGGTGTTTGTGGATGACATATTGGTGTATTCAAGAACAAGGGATGAGCATGAGAAACACTTGGCGATAGTGTTGGAAATATTGAGAGACCATTAGTTGTATGCCAAATTATCAAAGTGCAGTTTTTCGATAGAAGAGGTATGCTTTCTAGGCCATGTTGTTTCTGAGAAAGGTGTTTTAGTGGATCCAGAAAATATTGAAGCTGTTCTTTCTTGGAAATCGCCGAAGAATGTATTTGAAATATGAAGTTTTCTTGGTCTATCTGGTTATTACCAACGCTTTTTCTGTGACTTCTCACGACTAGCTTCACCTATGATAGCATTGAAAAAGAGGAACATTTCATTTCAATGGACTGAATAATGTAAGAGATCTTTTCAATATTATAAAGTTCACCTTACATCGGCACCCATCTTGATTTTACCTGAATCAGGACTGGGGTACATGGTGTATTGTGATGCTTCAGGATCTGGGTTGGGATGTGTTCTCATGCAAGGAGACCATGTTGTTTCTTATAGATCAATACAGTTGAGAGTTCTTGAAAAGAACTACCCAACACATGATTTGGAGTTAGCTGTAGTTGTCCATGCGTTGAAGACTTGGCGTCATTACCTCTTTGGTGAGAAATTTACTGTGTTTACGGATCAAAAAATCTTGAAACACATTTTATCACAACGAGATTTGAATATGAGGTAGAGGAGATGGATGGAGTATCTTCAAATGTTTTACTTTGACTTGATGTATACATCGGGTAAGGGAAATTCGATGGCCGATGCATTAAGTAGGAAGTCGTATACTCAGTTGGCAAAAGCAGCTTCAGATGAGTGGCAGTTGATGTCGGTCCAAGCCAACATGCGTATGGTATGTGAAGACCGAGCTGATGTTGCAGTTTTATTTCTAGCTGTGCTTGTTCCTGATTTGGTGGAGATAGTAAAGGAGGCATAAGAATCTGAGGTAGACTGTTTTGCAATGAGTTCAAAACTCAATGGTGTGGAGAGCATTGAGGGATGGAAGCTGAATGGGAGTTCAGTTTTGTGGTTTAGAGATTGAATAGTTGTACCTTTAACTACTCAGGAACAACTCCTTCATGCTTACCACCATTCAAGATGGGTTGTACATCCGGGTACACAGAAGATGTATAAGGCATTGGAGGCGCAGTTTTGGTGGAGCAGCATGAAACAGAAGGTAGCTGAATTTTTTTCAAGGTGTTTAACTTGTCAGCAAGTTAAAGCATAACATTAGTGGCCAGCTCATATGTTACAATATTTACCTATCCCAGTGTGGAAATGGGATTATATAGCAAAGGATTTTGTTACAGGTCTTCCAAGAACAGTCCGGAAACACGATGCAATTTGGGTGATAGTGGATCACCTAACCAAGACGGCCCATTTCATCCCGATTCATGAAAATAATACGGTGGAAGATCTTTCAAAAATCTATATCTGAGAAGTTGTAAAGAGGCATGGTGTACCAGTGTCCATAGTCTTTGATAGAGATCTAAGGTTCACATCTCGTTTCTCGAAATCTTTACAGCAGGCCCTTGGGACTCGGTTGACGAGGAGCACGACGTATCATCCTCAGATGAATGGGAAATCTGAGCGGATGATACAAATGTTAGAAGACATGTTTCGGGCTTGTGTAATGGATTTTGGGGGCTCATAGGAGGATCATATACCCTTAGTGGACTTCTCATACAATAACAGCTATCAAGCCTCGATACGCATGGCTCCGTTTGAAGCATTGTATGGGAATCCTTGTCGTTTTCCACTTTGTTGGGTGGAAACAGGTGAGACTTCACTTGTTGGGCCGAGCCCTATCCAAGAAACAATGGAGAATATCCAGTTGATTAGAAAGAGGATGGAGAAGGCTCAAAGTCGTCAGAAATATTATGCGGATCATCGTCGACGACCATTGTCGTTTGCGGTGAGTGATCATGTCATTTTGAGAATCTCTCCATGGCTTGGACAATGTTGTTTTGGAAAGTAGGGAAAATTATCTCCTCGATATATAGGACCTATTGAGATACTGGAACGGGTTGGCGAGGTGGCGTATCGGTTGGAATTACCACCATGGTTCAGTGTAGTGCATAATGTGTTCTATATATCTCAGTTGAAGAAGTATCAACCTGATCCTGACCATGTGATCATATGGGATCATGTTTACCTAGAGCCAGATGCTTCGTTGGTACATATTCTGGTACAGATTGTGGATAGGTAGGATAAATTCTTGCGTGGAAAAAGCATCGGTCTAGTGTGGGTTTTGTGGCAACATGGTTAGATTCAAGAAGATACTTGGGAACACGAGAAAGAAATGAAAGAGCAGGGGCAATAACTCTTTCATGCAAGTAGTGGTTTTCTACTTTTCGAGGACAGAAAGTCCAATGGAGGGGAGAATGTAGTACCCCCAGTTCCTGGTAAGTAACCCTTGTTTTATGATTTTTAAGTATATGAAGCATACGAGAAATGGTTGGGGAATGTTTGGAGACTTTTAAAGTGTAAAAGGGAAAAATGTGGGGATGCACGGGTTGTGGACGGTTTTCCCAAACCGCACAGAATCCAAGAAGGTGGTGGTCATTTGGACATAGAAGACTGCACGGTGTGCGCACGGTTTTGGAAAACTATGCGGGGAGGTCGTGCGGAGCGCCTCTTCTAAGAAGTGACTATCGTACAGTTAGTGCACGATTTGACTAACCATGCAGACTAACATGCGCGAAGTCATCTTAGATCATATTTTTAAGTATTTAATCCATTTTATCCTTAAACCCACTTTTATTTGCTTCTAGATGGCCCTAACTCGGGATTTCTCTCTGGTGAAGGTGGGAGAAGACTTACCAGGCGTTTTGTAAGCGATCCTGAGGGTTGCCTTGGCGTTTAGAGGCCGGTTGATCGAGGTAAGTCACATTTCCTTTAGTTTTCTTAGATATCCTTCTTCCCTCTTGATGGATCCTTAGATCTACAACCAATGTGGGTAGATATTAGGTAGTGGATGACTTTTATGTCAGGTTTTGGTCATGTTGGTGATAGGGGAAGGAATCTAAGGAGGTTTCGTGGTGTTTCGACCCGGTTCTTGGTTGGTTTCGCCTATTTGGTTGAGGTAGGTCGCTTCACTCTCGATTTCTCTCTATTAAAACTCTAAGGCTTTGTTTAAAACTGTTTTCCTTAATTAAAATGGTTTGTTTATCTGTTTTTAAAGAATGGTTGAAACCCCTTTTTAGTAACATGTAATGGAAATTTTGTGTTTTTGGAAAGTGGTTATTGAAGTAAATTTGAAATGGTGATTTTAAATTGGATATGGTATTGATGCTTGAAAGAAATGGTTTTCAATAAAAGGCTGATGATTTATTGAAAGGTTTTGAACACACTTGGTTTTGGGCATGGACTTGCATGGGTTGTGGTGTGTGTTCATATGCATTGGGATGGATAAAGGTGAGAAGTACCCCCATCAAAAAGTTTGGGATGGATAAGGGTGAGAAGTACCCCCATAAAAAGGTTGGGATGGATAAAGTCATGAATTTCCCCCGTCAAGGTAGTTCACTAAGTGACGACTTAGTCGAAGGATAACTCACCACTCATGAGTATAGGGAGGTCCAGGTTTCATGCATGGTTGGTTGTGTGGATTTGTGAAATGGAATGAATGTGGCAAAATGGAAATGGGAATTTGATTGGAAACTTTTCTTGGATGCTTTTCCAGAGAATGATGGTTTTATTGGAAACTGGTTTTGACATAAAACTTGTTATATTGTGGACTGTTTTGGAATTTTTCTATATAAATTGTTTTATATAAATGTGCTAACATTCTTTATCTTAGAGGCATGGGTTGGGAAGTCATCGGGGAAAACCTACTGACTTTCATTACTCACCCCCTAATTTGGCACGTTGGTTCTTTTGAAGATGTCATGTACTAGGATGTTGGCAAAGGTAAAGTGTTGCATACTACTTCGTGATGCTTGGGCTGGTTCGTGATGTTGGAGCTTGGAGCTTGTGGATCATAGAGTTGGGTTGTTGTCTTGTAGTCTTTGAGTTTGGCTTTCCGCTGTTTACTCTGTTTTAGTGTTGGTTTCTATTGTGGTACTCTTGGTTGGTTATGATAATATAAATGGTTGAGTTTCCTTAGCTGTTATCATGCATCATTTAGTTGATCAGTTTGGTTATGGTTGTTGGTTCTGTGGTATGTTCAAAAAGGGTAAATCATCCCCCACTAGTTTTGAAACCCTTCAGCATTTATTTCCAGCCTTTGGTGCCTCAGGGAGGTCGCTTAAGGCCTAGTAATGACTCATTGAGCTCTTAAGCCAATGAGAATTTGCGGGTCATTACATTCATCAATCAAGAGTATTGTGATCTTCTATGGGATGTTTTATTTCAGGAAATGCCAATTAAGGTCTCTAAAATTGATGTATACCATAATCTTCCCATTATTTTTTTAATATGGGTGATGTTGGAAATCCGTATTTGGTATTTATATTCTCATAAAAAGTTATATTTGATTAATTTGTCTACTTTTGTCTCTTAATTTGTGGCATGAGAGGAGTGCATCCTCCCAATTTCCTACTTGAAGCTTTGATGCTCATGGGGTATGCCGAGATGGTGCATAGGTACATCTGGGTTTAGTCTAGGAATTTCTATATAGTTACTAGCAAACAAATATCATTGTTTCTTTAGAAATTTGATGTAATTATCTTACTCTTAGAGGGGAATGGAGGAAAAAATCAATGTAAGTCATGGGTATTCTTCTATTACCAAATTTAACTTCCTAATCTCATCAATGGTGGGGGAGATGTATTCATAGAATTCAGGAGGGGGGTTCTTGAGGTCATCGTCATCTTCATCCACTTCTGATTATGTGGATAAACTTTCATGATAAGTTGGAAATCTGGGGGATTCTCTATCAGTATCGAGGTGAGAGAGGCCATAAGCAGAGACAGTATCATCCCCTACTTCCTGATTTTTCATAGAGAGATGTTGAAGCAAATTTTCATTTACACTATTGCTGGGGATAGGAGGATCTTGGATATCTAGGACCAGGTATATCACCTCAACAAGATTTATGGGGAGAACATAGTCAATATCAAGTATATTTCAAAGATTTTCGTGGGTAATCCCTAGGATATTTGGAGTTAACACCTATATATCATCATCCACCATTGGTTGTTTTCTTACCCTTTTGTAGAAACTTGGATAAGAATATGTGGCTTTGTGATTATTTAAGGGGGCACTATCACCATGTAGTATTCTAAACTTTCCATTGATGAGGTATTTCATACATTGTGTAATATTGATGGCACCACCATATGACTATGTAGCCAAGGCCTTTTGATTAGGACATTGTATGTGGTTTCTTGATGGATAACCATAAACTCAATGTTAGAAGTGAGATCCCAAAATTGATTTTTGATTTTGATCTTCTCGAGAGGTATTTTTCCATTCTTATCATACCCTTGAATGGTCAACTTTGTGGGAGAAAAAAACCCATTGCTATATCCCAAACATCACAGGGTTTAAATTAGGATGATATTTATCCTAACTCCAATGTCAATCATATTCCTTTGGGTATCAACATTATCGGGTCTTCCTGAAACATATAGTGTTCTGATGTGTCCCTAGATGATCTCTTTTGGATCATTAATTGTTAATGAGATGGTGACATATAATTTTTCATAAATGGTCTCTATTTTATATTCCTTAGATATAGGAACATATGCCTCAAATTACAATGGTCTTTGGGAGGATTTAATGAGTGTATCTCATATTTATTTTGAATGATGGATCACATCAAGAACTATGAGATTCGCTGAAAGAACATCCAGCTCCTTCAGAATGTCATACTTTTGTGCTAGAGATCAGTTCTTCCTAAGGAGGGGTTTCCCTTGGACATGTGTCTTAAGAACTATGGAATTTGAGGTAGATAGGCCTCGTACTTGTGCATATGTTTTGGGACCATCATCTTCCAGTGGCGTGGGTCGTTCCAGCCTTCCTGGTTCCCTAGATGATCAGATAATCTCACCCTCTCTAGCCAGTCATGTAAGAAAATTATGCACAGGTGACTACTGGAGGGTTCTAGGAAACCTCTATGACACTTTTAGGCCCAATGGAGCACTTTTCCATGGGTATAAGCTGCATATATGTCCACTTTGGATACATAACTGAAATATTGGATCCAACCATGCCTAGGATGTCCCTTGTATCCTCAGTTCTTATGGATGTAGCCTCATGATCCCCATTTTCATGTGGAGAACTCATACTCAGAGTCGTATTCATCATCAAATAAAGGGTATTCCAAGTGTATCACATTTACAAGATTAGATATGAGCTCTTCATCTAATATGTTTTCCATTTATTGGGGCATTGTTCATGCTTCATATGTTTCACAAAAGAAATCTGCAAGAGTTGTAGATTGTGTTAGAGCAGAATTTTAATCCTCCACTTCTATTTATTCATTCTTCTGATGGTTATTCCCACCTTCGGGAGGTATATCTGATGTTACCTCCTTGGGTGTTGGAACTATTGTGGGTTTGGGTAGCTATTCTATCTGGATATTATGAGCTTGACCAAATGTCTTTCAAGTCATCTAGTTGTTGAACTTCCATTCACGCCTGGATGGAACTTTCTGCGAATCACCCTCTACTTCTGGATGGGAAAGAATTATTCAAGAAACCTTCTCTAAAGAGTCATCTAAAACCAATTATACATAATTTACCTTTCATTAAATGATGTATTTTAATAATAAGTTATCCTGGATATTATGAACTATCCTTCTATGTAAATGAATGTAGTAAGGATGGTTGGTGAGGTTGAGATCATTGGGATTCCTGGTCTGTTGAATCTTGAGAAAGTTATTGTCAATGGTTTCTAAGTAATAAACAAGTACATGTTCATTTTAGAAGTAATGTGATTTATTCAACCATTCCTCAAATCTTAGGTGACATTGATTTCTTTTTGCTTCGGGTTGAGGGTGATTTTGTGGTTGTTTCCACTCGACATAATGTTCTAGGTGGTTCAGAACCTTCCTAGGATCTTGGACGGGAACTATTGCTGGCTTGAGAGTGAAAATTGTAGCTTATAGTTTACTTAGCCTTTTCCCCGGTGCTAAGGGCATGAGTCGAGATTTAGATCAAGTTTACTAAATTGAATATTATAAAAATTTTCCATATCTGACAACTCACAGAACCCACCTAGATACTTCATTCGGATTAGAGACATCTATAACTCATTCTAATGATTTTCAGCACACAATTGAATCAATTGTTCCTATGAGAGAGGTATAATGATTCAATAGTTTAAACCCTTACAAATGTATATGAATTTAGACACCCACTCATTTTCAAATTGCTTGCAATTTTTTAGGTAAAAAAGTTTCGTTTTCTTCAGTGTGTAACTGAAATGATAAAGTAATTGATGATGAAGTTCTTTCTATCCTATAACAGATCCTATAGGAAGACTATTGTACCAGAAAAAGACTAGACCTATCATATTCTATACAAAACACCTCATTAACTACCAACCTAGATAAGACTAATTGGGAGAAATTGATGGAATTTTAACTATCAATATTTACCTCCCAACCTAGATAAGACTAATTCTCTCTGTGATGAATATGGTGATGAAAATTACCCCATCCCTATGTAATATTGGTTATTCCAGGACAAAATTAGAATTAATTTATCAAGTTATTGATAATACAATGATTCCATTTGAGGATTTTATGACTCCTAGTATTGACATTGAGATAAAAATTATCTCAGCCTAGCATGAAGGGGTTGATCTGGAATCACCATTGATTATTTCATAACCCTCTCAGGGTATGATAAACCTAGTGATGGTGATTGAGATATAAATTCCCCCACCCTAGTGGGATGGGGTTTGTTTGTAGATGATGGTGATGATATGTCCTGAATCCCCTTGTGAATTGATGATTTGATAGGTAGAGGTGGTGGTAGATATAACCCATCCCAACAGATTGGGTTATATTATGAACAGTAGTTATAGTGGTTTCTACTGTGGCCTTTTTGATGTCGTGCATTTGTGTTCACATAGGATCTAATGGAAATGGAATCCATGATGGGAGTTATTTTTCATAGGATTCTGTCAAGTTGATTTAAAAATTTTCTTCCATTTCTGCAATTCATTACCATTTCTTCAAGTGTCCTGGTTCAAAGACTTGATAGCTATCCTCTCCCTTCATTCATGAGGTTTGGGAATCATTGAAGATGGGTAATTCTGTTGTATTGACCAACTGGATCGCACGTTACCTAGTCCTTTTCTTTTTCTGAAGTTTATAAAATTACATGACATCATATCTAAAGGATTTGGTTATTCTGGAGATATAGTGTGAAATTATTCATATTTTTTCCATCCATAGATACACACATCTTTTGATGCTCTTGAAATCAATCGGCAGAGGGTTGTTTCTATGTGGGGATAAACTCTACATTAGTTTTTGTCATGATCTAACAATCTTGGGTTTAGGGAAATGAAAAAGGAACCTATATCCAGCTATAAAATAGAGTGTATTCATGAGTTAAAGATGATACACATATCATAGATATGGGATATGTCTATCCTTCATTCACTAACGAGTTTCCCATATATTTTGTTGTAGATAAGGCATTCACACCTTTTCTAGCTTGTCTGGGATCTCATAGTCGGAATTGGTGAAGGGGAAGAACATGATGGGGAGGTTGTTTTTAGATAAATCTCTCCATATGTCAATGTTGACCTCGTCATCATATATACATGCCTCCATCCATCCAAATCAAAAAAAAATTATTCTTGGGGTTTCTTGGTGACTAGAGTAGAGTCCTGTTGGGAGTTGATGGGGAACTATATCTGGTTGACCCCAATGTTTTGAGCACCTCTCCATATGAAGGCATTTGAATTTTGGATTCCTCTATATACTATAGATTCTAGGTAAGGGGGGATTTCCTTTTCTATGGGAGATATCTCCTTGTAGAGGTTGACAATGGTGGATATCAAGAGATGAGTCACTATAATCCATCTCCACACTACCACAAGGAGAGAAATCACAATAATTATCATCTTCTACTTCAGTTGAAGAGTTGAAGGAACCTTGGGGCGTTGAGAATGTTTATTGAATGACCAAAAGGACATTGGCATTGAGTATATTAGGAATATGAACCTCTTTCTATGTCATGGATGGAATATGATGACCTTCCTTTTGGATTTGGGTAGGGATATGAGCCTACTATATGATTATTGCTGAAACATGTTAGTAACCATCTAGTTTTGTGGGATTATGATCATGCTACTTAGAGGCCAATGGAATATTCCAATGAGATTACTCATTATTGATAAAAATATGATCTTTTCCTCAGGCATGTTCTATTCTCACTTAGTAAGCCTTGGTTAGAATGGGATTATGATCCTTATCCTGTTCTTTTGGAATATGTTCCTATTCTTTTGTGGAATGGATATGATCCTACCCCGAGGCATGTTCCACTCTGACCTGGTGAGCTTCTGTTTGATTAGAAATTTGATCATGGACCATATATGCATTCCCCACTCGAATATGCCGACAGACCTCTAGAATGGGAGAAGGGATATGATTCCCTTCTATATTTCCTTGGAAGGATGATAGTGAAGTCATTCATCATTGGAAGTAGGAATATGTGCTTGGCTTCCATGATCTGCTAAAATATGTTAGAAAAATACAATAATAGAAATATGATCCTATCACAAGGCATGTTTCATTATAACTTGGTGACCCTAGATAGAATGGGGATATCATCCAGATCTTGGGCCTTTGGAGTATGTTGTTGGTCTTCTTCGACATGAATATGGGATTTTACCAAGGAATGTTCCATTTTAAATTGGTTATAAACATCCATAATGATAATATTAACTCGATCATGGGCCTTTGGAATATCTCATCAAACCTTTTTGATAAACATGCGCTTCTGTCCAAATGCATGTTCTGCTCTCACCTGGTGGGCCCTAGTTGGAATGGAAATATGATCCCAGACTGACACCTCATACTTTACCGAAGTATTCTGATATCCTCATGGATGGGAGAAATATTTTTTTCTTGATCCTTAGTAACAACTTGTTCATAATGATCATAGTGTTGATCCAGCCAGGCTATAAGGATAGGAATATGCACTTGTCCCTGTATATGTGCTAGTAGTAGAATATGTCGGCAGAGTTATTTAGCTTTTGATAAGATTTAGTGGCATTTTAGAAAAGTGTGTATATGGATATATGAAAACACATTTTCTATCTTCACTATGTACTGGAAGATATATTTTGTTGAAGTAGGGATATGGGCCCGATTTTATCCTTCTTGTTCCATCGGAATATGCTGATGCACTTCATGCATGGGGGTAGGGATATGCACCTCCCCTATGAATATTGCTCGAATATTCCTGTAGACTTTCTCTGAGTGAGTTCGAGATATGGGCCTACTCACTGTTTACTAGAAGAATATTCCAAAAGACTTCATTAGAAAGAGTGATGATATGAGACCACTCTTAGAAATATAGTTCCTTCCTAACCCAATGATTCTTCCTTACCACCCATTCATGGGTATCAGAGGTGGAAGTGTGTCGGGTGGTTCCCTCAGCAGGTGAATCATGGGTACCGATGGGATGGTGATAGTGATGGTGTTTGATAGGATCCCTCTTTGGTGGCCCTTGAACTAAAATAAATCTTTATTTTACTCCTTGTTCCACCTTTATTAGAGACTGATGGTGGTGGTTGTCACATTCCAAGGATAAGATTCCAAAGCGTTTCATTATGGAAAGAAGGTCCATTGGCTTAGCGGCATATTTCTTTAGATAATGAGGAATCATTGATTTCTATACTTAGAGACCCTTATAGAAATCTTTGAGGTCGGTATTATACCATGTCGATGGTATTCATGAAATATTGTGTTTCCCACCTAATGTTGATGCTATCAAGAAGGTGAGATCATTTTGTGACTTGTGGGGGTTGCGTCCATAGGTGATTTTCCATAAAGATCGCAAAATAAATATATTATCTCAGGCCGGGAATCTTTTGATAAGGGAAGAATATTTATTCATGAAAATAATAAGGAACAAGGTTAATTATTAGTGTAGTATCATATGCATGATGCGTGCTCAATCAGATATGCATGGTTAACACAATTTTTATTTTATAGATGATCCATCCATTCCGCTCACATGGACTTTTAAATGCAAGGATGGATTTATTTTTTTGGGAACCTTGGTTAAATAAGATCATCTGTAAGATTTGTGTCTGGCTTATCATCATTATTTGATATGCCAATAATGTGTCCTGACCTATGTCTAATCGATCATACTTCCATTTAGGTGTTTTACACTGGGCTCAGTAATTGCATAAAATATGGAATGAAAAATGGCATAATGCATGATTAACTGATCATTCTTTTATTTGAGTGATTCACATTGGATTCACCATTTTTTTTTCAAAAAAAGTCATGACCTAGAAACCCTCATTTTAGTGAACAAACTAGTTTTATGAGAATTTGGTATTCAATCCTTTTTATATTATGAAAGATATTCCATAATTAAATAAGTTCTCATCAGGATCACAATTTTTTTGATAGAAAAGAGGTGACATCAATGAATTTTTCTTGGCTCAATGGTTGATTATGGGGGGTTTGATTGTTTTCATAATAATCAATATCATATCACCATTTTAATCTTAATATAAATTCCCAATAGTTCCCATATCCATAACTGGGTACATACCTGCTTTCCAAAGTCTAGTTTTCAGTTGGGGTTTGAGACCGAACATTTCTTAGCGACTCATATTAGTTGAGAGGTTGGGAGTTTAGGCTCATTGCATAATTTTGGATAGAATTTTGGCCTACTCTAGGACTCTCTTATAGATTTAAGATATATATGAGAATCTCTTCCTAATACCAATACAGGGCTGATGACCCTAATAGAATAATCATAAGATATCCCCTTTTATATAAAAAATAAGGGGATATAATTAGTGAATCCATCTGTATGTATCTGAGGTTATTCATACATTTCCTAGTAATGGGAAACTATTTATGTACTAGATACATATGACCAAGTTCCTCAGTAATTGCTTCCATATAGAAGGGAATTTAATATTCTGAGGAGGGGATTGAGAGATTATGAGGTATCTTATGTATCCTATTTATAGAATAAATTAAAACCCATGCAGTTCTTTAAATCGCGTGTAGTCTAACACAATACAGAAAGGACATTTGTGTGGTAACTTAGGCACTGGGTATCCAAGATAGAATCTCAATAATATGTCCTATATATCTTGGTTATAGAAGGGATCATATTTATCATAGTTCGGTTGGTTTATTAGTCTGCTGATGGATGAGTGAAAACAATCATCCCATTGGAATTATTGGGTCTCGATAGTTGGAATGTTGGAGACTTGGGGGGACTTGCACCAAATTGGATACCTGTTTGAGATTGATCCTTAAGAAGGTGTCCTATATGTCTTGGTTATTTTAGAACCTATATTTCTTATAGTTTATTCATTCCCTTGGGACTGGGCCTAAGGAACAATACCTTATATGGGGTGAAATCATATCATGTCACTCATTACGGCTTACATGATGAATTTTCTCTTGATGGTGGAGATTCATGATGCGAGTGATATGACTATTGAAACTCCCTAGGCCCACATGATTCATTATTGGTGTGAGAAATAAGTTATGACAATTAATCAGTCTCACTACATATGAATACAAGACTTATGTATTTGGACATCCCTTTAGAGTTTAATATAGAGGTCGGGCCTCATAGAGGTTTCCTATATATATTGGTTATGGAAGGAATCATATTAATTATAGTTCAGTTAGTTGGGCCTCACACACTAACATTTCCTTTCTAGTTGAGGCTTACACACTGAGGATTGATAATGTTATCAAGTCTTGGGACACCTAATTTTCCAAGCCTACTTTCTTTCCTGGCATGTGTTGATTGTCTTCTCAACATTCCTTGATTGTTTTCTTGACATGTTGGAGGATGTATTCCTGATTTATCCAAAGACAATTGGATGATTTAGTTAGATTGTCTAAGAGACTTCTCATAATATTGATGGAACATTTGAATGTTGTCGTATCATAAAGGCTAAATTTTAAAGAGGAAATTAACAGACCCAACATGCTTCTATTGGAATCCATCACATTATCTCAACTGAAAAACATAGAGGGTGTTGCATGATTCATATGACTTTCCCCGGTGTTATCGTGAAGGCTGACTGGCATTCTTATACAGCATCACAAGAGTCAATGAGATATGTCTAGAGAGTGATTCATGATTCAGGATGACATATCTAGAGTACATCATGTGATTCATTTGGTGTTGCCATAGGGAATCATGAGACCCAGTGGTCATGCTCGGGTGCTATCATGAGACTCATCTGACATATACTAGTGTCACCATATGAATCAGATTACATTTTTTGTAGGTTATTACAAGGATTTTATGGTAAATGATTCAAAATACATGGGTGGTATGATTGGAGGGTTCCATTTGACCTACTATGACATGTCTAGGGGACTTCACATATTAGAAATAGTATACCAAAGGAGTATCGCGTGATATAAGTAGCATTTTATGGTGCTGCTTCATGACCCGGATGGTTTATGCGAAGTGCATAAGGATCTACGTATACGATTTTCATGTAATGCTCCCTTTTTATACTTTTTTCTAGCCCATTATTGAAAATAACTTATATTTATTCAATTTTTTCTTTCTCTATCTAGATTTAGAAGACATGTAGGATCTTCTTCATGTGATCCACCATAAGTCCTTCACATAATCTATGGGTGATCATGCGATGTGACTATGTGTGCTGAATGAATTATATTTTTATTAAATAGCTTATACCTGAAGGAAAACTTTCTCAGTAACGAGATCAACCACTCTAAGAAATCCTATATGATTCTTGGGTGTGTTGATGTGTTGTTCCAAGGATTTATAATTTGTGAAAGAATAATTTTTTTATGTTGAGGTGGGGTAGTTATAGGCCTCTCCACCCTAGTTATTCTCCACTTCACACGAAGAATATCATGAAAATACATGATATAATCAGTGTAGAGTTTCAGCATCATGCATTTCATGAGTTCCCTCCATAAATCATTCTGAGGGTGTCGCATGATTTCCAACAACTGTGATACAATCCCTTTAATGCCCAATTTATATGATTATAACCAATTAATGGGGTTCTTTTCAAATCATATGTACATTCTTAGGGACTTTGATATTTTTACGTTGACCTATCTAATTATGTTAAAAAGATCATGATACCTGCTAAAAGTCCTTCACATGATCTTTGATTCCTTTTCTGGGATATTCCATGAGACAACAATAGATTTTAGGGAGTTCTCATGAGATGAGGTGGGAATTTTTCTGGGTACTTGCGGTCTCTTTCAAATCACCAGGGGTGCATAATATGTTGTTTAAGATCATAATAGGCTCCCTCCTTCTCCTTTTTTTATTTACATTATTTATTTTACAATGTTTGGGTATCTCATGAGGCTATATGATTCTTTTTTAAGACAATCACTCTACCTCTTGGTGATGCACTGCATGACCAATAAAAGGACATGTGGAGATGCGTGAACATTTCATGGACAATTCAATTTGTTTTTCCCTATGTAACCAAAGGTGGAATCATGAGGTCTTCTATAAATTTTTGAGGTTCTTATCCTAATGAGAATGACATTCTAGAATTATTTCACAAGATGATGTGGACATGTTGCTGGGTGCTTACGGGGTTTTTTGGATCACTAGGGGTACGTTGCGTGATTTTTATGACCATGAGAAGCTCCCATCTTCTACACTTTTTATTTCTTTTTTTATTTTAAAAATGTTGGGGTTATTATATGGTTATATTAATTTTGTGGAGGAAAATCATTCTCCACATCGGTGATTCATCATGTGGGTTTTATGAGCACAAGAACCTCCCATATTTTGGATATTTTCCTCTTATTTTACAAGGATTTTTGGATGGTTCATTGGGCATCCACAGAATGACAAGACAAGTGACCTAGGGGAGATTATCTAACTACTGACATGTGATAAACGATTTTCAAGGTACAAATACTAGAAAATAAGGGCTTTTCGAAGGGACACTACTAGAAATGTAGGATTTTCCAACAGTTCTGAACCATTGGGAAAGGTTGCAGAACCGTTGGTATATATTATACAAACAGTTTTCCAAACCGTAGAGAAGTAAGTCGTTGGGAAATATTTTCCCAAAGGTTTACAGTGAACCATTGGGATATGTTAGAAAAAATTAACCTATCCCAACAGTTTTGCCAAACCGTTGGGATAATTTTTCCCAATGGTTTGGCTTGAACCGTTGGGAAAGTATTTTTACCAACGGTTCATAGAACCGTTGGTAAAAAAATACTTAGAGAGGCAATGAAAATGGTTTCAAATCATTGGCATAGCCTATGCTGTGCAAATTGCACAACATCCTGCAATTTGAACAGCAGCTAACCTCTCATTGTTTTGCAATTTTCACAGCAGCCAATCCATTCCCTCTCATTTTCAATCATTTCCAATTATTGTAGCTGCAAAAAACTAACACATACATATACAATTATTGTAACTTCAATAACCACCTAACACATACATATAGAGAACAAATTCATATACATTTAACATATAATGCATCCAGAAACTATACACATACAGAATTAAATCATAATTCACAATGTAATTATAAACATACATAATTCATTTAGAATTCAATTTAAAATTTAGATGACAATTATATGTGGAATCTAGAATTAAATTCATAATTTGATCAGTTTTTCATATAACATATGTTTTTACAAGAATTGATATCCATTTTAAACAAAATACATACACCTGGAGTGATACCAGCCACACCGTGCCTCAGATTGAGGCGATGTTAACTCTTACATGTCACAAATGACCCATGGATCGTTTTCCTAAAGTATCAACATATTCCGATAGAGTTTGGTCAGTTTTCTGTATGTATGTTATTGTTTTCAATTAAAATGAAGTGCTTTTTAAATAAAAGAGAGACACTTTGAATGGTGTCGGCCACACCACGCCTCATATTGAGCTGGGGTTGACTCGTACACTTAACAAATGACCCATGGATCATTATTCTAAAATATCAACACAATCAGAATCCGTTCAGTCGGTTTTCCGTATATAATTAAAATGTTGTCCATTTTAAACATTAGAGAGACACTTTGGGTGGTCCTGACCACACCGCGACTTGGATTGAGGCGCGGTTGACTCGTACATGTAACATATGACACATGGATCGTTTTCCTAAAGTTTCAACAGATTCTGAAAGCGTTTGGTTGGTTTTTAGTATGCCAGTTGTTCTTTTCACTTATAATCAAGTCCATTTTAAACAAAAGAGGCACAGTTAGAGTGGTATCAGCCACACCGCGGCTCATATTTAGACTGGGTTGACTCCTACCTGTCTCAAATGACCCATGGATCTTTTTCCTAAAGTATCAACACAATCCGAATGTGTTTGGTCTGTTTTCTGTATGTCAGTTGATGTTTTCACTTAAAATGAAGTCCTTTTGAAACAAAAGATAGACACTTTGAGTGGTGCCGGACACACCGCATCTCATATTGAGGCGGCGTTGATTCGTACACGTCACATATGACCCCTGGATCTTTGTGCTAATGAATCAACACAATCAGAATCTGTTTGGTCAGTTTTTCATATGTACTTAAAATGTTGTCCATTTTAAACAAAAGAGAGACACTTAGAGTGGTCTTGGCCACACAGTGCCTCAGATTGAGGTGGGGTTGACTCATACACATCACATATGACCCATGGATTGTTTTCATAAAGAATAAACACATTTCGAATGCGTTTGGTCAGTTTTTTGTATGTCAGTTGTTGTTTTCACTTAAAATGATATCCATTTTAAATAAAAGAGAGACATTATGGATGGTTTCGGACACACCATGCCTCATATTGAGGCGGGGGTGACTCATAAACATAACATATGACCCATGGATCGTTGTGCTAAAGTATTGACATGATCAGAATCCGTTTGGTCCATTTTCCGTATGCTAGTTGTTGTTTTCACTTAAAATGAAGTCCATTTTAATCAAAAGAGAGAGAATATGACTGGTGTCGGCCACACCGTGCCTCATATTGAATTGAGGTTTACTTCTACATGTCCCATATGACCCATGGATCGTTCTCCTAAATTTTCAACGGAAACTGAATGCGTTTGGTCAGTTTTCTGTATGTACTTAAAATGTTATGCATTTTAAACAAAAGAGAGACACTTAGAGTGATCTCGACCACACTATGACTCGGATTGAGCCCGAGTTGGCTTTTCCATGTCACATATGACCCATGGATCATTGTGATAAATTATCAACAGAATCTGAATGTGTTTGGTCAGTTTTCCATATTCCAGTTGTTCTTTTCACTTATAATCTTGTCCATTTTAAACAAAAGAGACACAGTTAGAGTGGTACCGGCCACACCGCGCCTCAGATTTAGACGGGGTTGACTTGTACTCATCTCAAATGATTCATGGATCATTTTCTTAAAGTATAAACACAATCCGAATGTGTTTGGTCAGTTTTCTGTATGCCAGTTGATGTTTTCACTTAAAATGATGTCCTTTTGAAACAAAAGAGAGACACTTAGAGTGGTGCCAACCACACCGCACCTCTAATTGAGGATGGGTTGACTCGTACACATCACATATGACCTATGGATAATTTTCCTGATGCATAAACACATTTCAAATGCGTTTGGTCAGTTTATCGTATGTCACCTGCTGTTTTCACTTAAAATGATGTCCATTTTAAACAAAAGAGAGACACTATGAATAGTGTCAGCCACACCGCGCCTCAGATTGAGGCGGGGTTAACTGCTACATCTCACATATGACCCATGGATCTTTTTTCTAAAGTATCAACACAATCAAAATCCGTTGGGTCGGTTTTCCGTATGCTAGTTGTTGTTTTCACTTAAAATGAAGTCCATTTTAATCAAAAGAGAGACACATTGGGTGGTGTCGGCCACACCGCACCTCAGATTGAGGCTAGGTTGACTCGTACACGTCACATATGACCCATGTATCGTTCTCCTAAATTTTCAACGGAAACCAAATGCGTTTGGTTAGTTTTCGTATGTACTTAAAATGTTGTCCATGTTAAACAAAAGAGAGACACTTAGAGTGATCCCGGCCACACCGCGACTCGGATTGAGCCCGGGTTGGCTTTTACATGTCACATATGACCCATGGATCGTTGTGATAAATTATAAACATAATCCAAAGGCGTTTGGTCGGTTTTCCGTATGCCAGTTGTTCTTTTCACTTATAATCATGTCCATTTTAAACAACAGAGATATAGATAGAGTGGTACCGGCCACACCGCAACTCAGATTTAGACGGGGTTGAATCATACACATCTCAAATGACCCATGGATCATTTTCCAAAAGTATCAACACAATAAAAATGTTTTTTGTCATTTTTTTGTATGTTAGTTAATGTTTTCACTTAAAATGATATCCTTTTAAAACAAAAGGGAGACACTTAAAGTGGTGATGGCCACACCGTGCCTCAGATTGAGGCAATATTGACTCGTACATGTCACATATGACCCATGGATCGTTTTCCTAAAGCATCAACACATTTAGAATGTGTTTGGTTAGTTTATCATATGTCACTTGTTGTTTTCACTTAAAATGATGTCCATTTTCTGTAAAAGAGAGACACTATGAATGGTGTCGGCCACACCGCACCTCTTATTGAGTCAGGGTTGACTCGTACACGTCACATATAACTCATGGATCATTTTTCTAAAGTATCAACACAATCAGAATCAGTTTTGTCAGTTTTCCGTATGCTAGTTGTTGTTTTCACTTAAAATGAAGTCCATTTTAAACAAAAGACAGACACTTTGAGTGGTGTCGGACACACCATGCCAGGGATTGAGGCGAGCTTGACTTGTAAACGTCACATATGACCCATGGATCGTTCTCCTAAAGTTTCAATGGAAACTGAATGCATTTGGTCAGTTTTCCTTATGTACTTAAAATGTTGTCCATTTTAAACAAAAGAGAGACACTAAGAGTGATCCCGGCCACAACGTGACTTGGATTGAGCCCGGGTTCGCTCGTACACGTCATATATGACCCATGGAGCATTGTGATAAATTATCAATAGAATCCGAATGGATTTGGTCAGTTTTCCATATGCCAGTTGTTCTTTTCACTTATAATCCTGTCCATTTTAAACTAAAGAGACACAGTTAGAGTGGTACCAGCCACACCGCGCCTCAGATTTAGATGGGGTTGACTTGTAAACGTCTCAAATGACCCATGGATCATTTTCCTAATGTATCAACACAATCTGAATGCGTTTGGTCGGTTTTCTGTATTCCATTTGATGTTGTCACTTAAAATGATGTCCTTTTGAAATAAATAACAGACACTTTGAGTGGTGCCGGCCACACCGCATCTCAGATTGAGGCGGGGTTGACTCGTACACGTCACATATGACCCATGGATCGTTGTGCTAACGCATCAACACAATAAGAATCTTTTTGGTCAGTTTTCCATATGTACATAAAATTTTGTCCATTTTAAACAAAAGAGAGACACATAGAGTGGTCCCGGCCACACCGTGCCTCGGATTGAGGAGGGGTTGACTCATACACGTCACATATGACCCATGGATCGTTTTACTAAAGTTTCAATAGATTCCTAATGCGTTTTTTTTGGTTTTTTGTATGATAGTTGTTCTTTTCAATTATCATTCTATCCATTTTAAACAAAAGGGACACAATTAGAGTGGTACCAGCCACACCGCGGCTCGGATTTAGAAAGGGTTGACTCTTACACGTCTCAAATGACCCATGGATCTTTTTCCTAAAGTATCAACACAATCCAAATGCGTTTGGATGGTTTTCTATATGTCAGTTGATGTTTTCACTTAAAATGATGTCCTTTTGAAACAAAAGACATACACTTTGAGTGGTGCCAGCCACACTGCACCTCAGATTGAGGTGGTGTTGATTCATACACATCACATATGACCCATGGATAGTTGTGATAAAGTATCAACACAATCAGAATCCTTTTGGTCAGTTTTCCATATGTACTTAAAATGTTGTCCATTTTAAAGAAAACAGAGAAACTTAGAGTGGTCCCCGCCACACCATGACTTGAATTGAGACAGGTTTGACTCATACACATCACATATGACTCATGGATTGTTGTCCTAAAGCATCAACACATTTAGAATGTCTTTGGTCAGTTTTTTGTATATCAGTTGTTGTTTTCACTAAAAATGATATCCATTTTAAATAAAAGAGAGACACTATGAATGGTGTCGGCCACACTGCTTCTCGGATTAAGGCGGTGTTGACTCATACGCGTCACATATGACCCATGGATCGTTGTGCTAAAATATAGACACAATCAGAATCTGTTTGGTCGGTTTTCCATATGAAAGTTATTGTTTTCACTTTAAATGAAGTCCATTTTAAACAAAATAGAGACACTTTGAGTGGTGTCAGCCACACCGTGCCTCGGATTGAGGCGATGTTGACTCATACACATTACATATGACCCATGGATCGTTCTCCTAAAGTTTCAACGGAAACCGAATGCATTTGGTCATTTTTTCATATGTACTTAAAATGTTGTCCATTTTAATCAAAAAAAGAGACACTTAGAGTGATCTCGGCCACACCATGACTCAGATTGAGCCCAGTTTGGATCGTACACGTCACATATGACCCATGGATCATTGTGAGAAATTATCAGTAGAATTTGAATACGTTTGTTCAGATTTCTCTATGCCAGTTGTACTTTTCACTTATAATCATGTCCATTTTAAACAAAAGAGACACAGTTAGAGTGGTAACGGCCACACTGTGCCTCAGATTTAGATGGGGTTGACTCGTACACATCTCAAATTACCCATGGATCATTTTCCTAAAGTATCAACAAAATTCGAATGTGTTATGTCAGTTTTCTATATTCCAGTTGATGCTTTCACTTAAAATGATATCCTTTTGAAACAAAAGAGAGACACTTAGGGTGGTGTCGGCCACACCATGGCTCAGGTTGAGGCGGGGTTGACTCTTACACGTCTCATATGACCCATGTATCATTTTCCTAAAGCATCAACACATTTTGAATGCGTTTGGTCAGTTTTCCGTATGTCACTTGTTGTTTTCACTTAAAATGATGTCCATTTTAAACAAAAGAGAGACACTATGAATGGTGTTGGCCACACCGTGCCTTGAATTGAGACCGGGTTGACTTGTACAGGTCACATATGACCCATGGATCGTTTTTCTAAAGTATCAACACAATCAGAATCCGTTTGGACGTTTTTCCATATGCTAGTTGTTTTCACTTAAAATGAAGTCCATTTTAAACAAAAGAGAGACACATTGAGTGGTGTCGGCTACACCGCACCTCAGATTGAGGCGAGATTGACTCATACACGTCACATATGACCCATGGATAGTTATCCTAAAGTTTCAACAGAAACTAAATGCGTTTGGTTGGTTTTCCGTATGTACTTAAAATGTAGTCCATTTTAAACAAAAGACAGAAACTTAGAGTGATCTTGGCCACAACGTGACTCGGATTGAGCCCGGGTTGGCTCATACACATCACATATGACCCATGGATCGTTGTGGTAAATTATCAATAGCATCCGAAGGCGTTTGGTCAGTTTTCCATCGGCCAGTTGTTCTTTTCACTTATAATCCTGTCCATTTTAAACAAAAGAGACAGAGTTAGAGTGGTACCGGCCACACCACGCCTCGGATTTAGACGGGGTTGACTCGTACACGTCTCAAATGACTCATGGATAATTTCCATAAAGTATCAACACAATCAAAATGTGTTTGGTTGGTTTTCCATATGTCAGTGATGTTTGAACTTAAAATGATATCCTTTTGAAACAAAAGCGAGACACTTAGAGTGGTGTCGTCCACACCGCAACTCGGATTGAGCCTGGGTTGGCTCATACACGTCACATATGACCTGTGGATAATTGTGATAAATTATAAATAGAATCCGAATGTGTTTGGTTTGTTTTCTATATGCTAGTTGTTCTTTTCACTTATAATCCTATCCATTTTAAACAAAAGAGATACAGTTAGAGTGGTACTGGCCACACTATACCTCAGATTTATTTGGGGTTGACTTTTACACGTCTCAAATGATCCGTGGATCATTGTCCTAAAGTATCAACATAATCTGAATGCGTTTGGTCAGTTTTCCGTATGTCAGTTGATGTTTTCATTTAAAATGATGTCCTTTTGAAACAAAAGAGAGAAACTTAGAGTGGTGTAGGCCACACCGTGCCTCGGATTGAGGAGGGGTTGACTCATACACGTTACATATGACCCATGGATCGTTCTCCTAAAGTTTCAATAGAAACAAAATGTGTTTGGTTGGTTTTCCATATGTACTTAAAATGTTGTCCATTTTAAACAAAAGAGAGACACATAGAGTGATCCCAGCCACACCGCGACTCAGATTGAGCCCGGGTTGGCTCGTACACATCACATATGACCCATGGATCGTTGTGATAAATTACTAACATAATCTGAATGCCTTTGGTCTTTTTTCCATTTGTCAGTTGTTCTTTTCACTTATAATCCTGTCCATTTTAAACAAAAGAGACACTGTTAGAGTGGTACCAGCCACACCGCACCTCAGATTTAGACGGTATTGACTCGTACACGTCTCAAATGACCCATGGATCATTTTCCTAAAGTATAAACACAATCCAAATGCGTTTGGTCAGTTTTCCGTATGTCAGTTGATGTTTTCACTTAAAATGATGTCCTTTTGAAACAAAAGACAGACACTTTGAGTGGTGCCGGCCACACCATGTCTTAGATTGAGGAGGGGCTAACTCATACACATCACATATGACCCATGGATAGTTGTGCTAAATCATCAACATAATTAGAATCTGTTTCGTTAGTTTTCTTTATGTACTTCAAATGCTGTCAATTTTAAACAAAAGAGAGACAGTTAGAGTGGTCCCGGCCACACCGTGCCTCGTATTGAGGTGGGGTTGACTCGTACACATCACATATGACCCATGGATCTTTTTCCTAATGTTTCAACGGATTCTGAATGCGTTTGGTAGGTTTTTCGTATGCCAGTTGTTCTTTTCACTTATAATCCTTTCCATTTTAAACAAAAGGGACACAATTAGAGTGGTACCGGCCACACCACATCTCGGATTTAGATGGGGTTGACTCGTACATGTCTCTAATGACCCATGGATCTTTTTCCTAAAGTATAAAAAAAAATCCGAATGCGTTTGGTCAGTTTTCCGTATGTCAGTTGATGTTCTCACTTAAAATGATGTTCTTTTGAAACAATAGACAGACACTTTGAGTGGTGCTGGCCACACTGCATCTTAGATTGAGGCAGGGTTGATTTGTACACTTCACATATGACCCATGGATCATTGTGCTAAATTATAAACACAATCAGAATCCATTTGGTCAATTTTCCATATGTACTTAAAATGTTTTCCATTTTAAACAAAAGAGAGACACTTAGAGTGGTCTCGGCCACACTATTCCTCGGATTGAGGTGGGGTTGACTCGTACATGTCATATATGACCCATGGATCATTTTACTAAAGTAACAACACATTTTGAATGCATTTGGTCAGTTTTTCGTATGTCAGTTGTTGTTTTCACCTAAAATGATATCCATTTTAAATAAAAGAGATACACTATGAATTGTTTTGGCCACACCGCGCCTCGAATTGAGGTAGAGTTGACTCGTACACATCACATATGACCCATGGGTCATTGTGCTAAAGTATTGACACAATCATAATCCGTTGTCAGTTTTCCGTATTCTAGTTGTTGTTTTCACTTAAAATGAAGTCCATTTTAAACAAAAGAGAGACACTTTGAGTGGTTTCGGCCACACCGCGCCTCGGATTTAGGCGAGGTTGACTCGTATACATCACATATGACCCATGGATCGTTCTCCTAACGTTTCAACAGAAACCGAATGTGTTTGGTCAGTTTTCTGTATGTACTTAAAATGTTGTCCATTTTAAACAAAATAGATACACTTAGAGTGATCTCGGCCACACTGCGACTCTGATTGAGCTCATAATGGCTTGTACACATCACATATGACCCATGGATCATTGTGATAAATTATCAACAGAATCCGAATGCATTTGATTGGTTTTCCGTATGAAAGTTGTTCTTTTCACTTATAATCCTGTCCATTTTAAACAAAAGAGACACAGTTAGACTGGTACCGGACACACCACGCCTCAGATTTAGATGGGGTTGGATCGTACATGTCTCAAATGACCCATGTATCATTTTCCTAAAGTATCAATACAATACTAATGCATTTGGTCGGTTCTCCATATGCCAGTTGATGTTTTCACTTAAAATGATATCCTTTTGAAACAAAAGAGAGACACTTAGAGTGGTACTGGCCACACCACGCCTCGGATTTAGGTGAGGTTGACTCGTATATGTCACATATGACCCATGTATCATTTTCCTAAAGCATCAACACATTTCGAATGCGTTTGGTCAGTTTTCCATATGTCACTTGTTGTTTTCACTTAAAATGATGTCCATTTTAAACAAAAGAGAGACACCATGAATGGTGTCGGCCACACCACGCCTCTAATTGAGACGGTTTTGACTCGTAGACATCACATATTACCCATGGATCGTTGTGCTAAAGTATCAATACAATCAGAATCCATTTGGACGGTTTTCCGTATGCTAGTTGTTGTTTTCACTTAAAATGAAGTCCATTTTAAATAAAAGAGAGAAACGTTGAGTGGTGTCGGCCACACCGCACCTCAGATTGAGGTCATATTAACTCGTACACATCACATATAACCTATGGATCATTCTCATAACGTTTCAATAGAAACCTAATGCGTTTGGTCAATTTTCCATAAGTACTTAAAATGTTGTCCATTTTAAACGAAAGAGAGACACTTAGAGTGATACCATCCACCCTACAACTTGGATTGAGCCCGGGTTGGCTTGTACACATCACATATGACCCATGGATGATTGTGATAAATTATCAACAGAATACGAAGGCGTTTGGTTGGTTTTTCGTATGCCATTTGTTCTTTTCACTTATAATCCTGTCCATTTTAAACAAAAGAGACCGAGTTAGAGTGGTATCGGACACACCACACCTCGGATTTAGACAGGGTTGACTTGTAAACATCCCAAATGACCCATGGATCATTTTCCTCAAGTATCAACAGAATCCGAATGCGTTTGGTCTATTTTACGTATGTTAGTTGATGTTTTCACTTAAAATGATATCCTTTTGAAAAAAAAGAGACACTTAGAGTGGTTCCGGCCACACCGCAACTCAGATTGAGCCCGGGTTGGAACGTACGCGTCACATATGACCCATGGATCATTGTGATAAATTATCAATAGAATCAGAATGTGTTTGGTCAGTTTTCCGTATGCCAGTTCTTCTTTTCACTTATAATCTTGTCCATTTTAAACAAAAGAGACACAGTTAGAGTGGTATCGGCCACACCGCGCCTCAAATTTAGATGAGGTTGACTCATACATGTCTCAAATTACCCATGGATCATTTTACTAAACTATCAACACAATATGAATGTGTTTGGTTGGTTTTCCGTGTGTCAGTTGATGTTTTCACATAAAATGATGTCCTTTTGAAACAAAAGAGAGACACTTAGAGTGGTTCCAGCCACACCGTGCCTTGGATTGAGGCGGGGTTGGCTCGTACACATCACATATGACCCATGGATCGTTCTCCTAATGTTTCAACTGGAACTGAATGCGTTTGTTCAGTTTTCCGTATGTACTTAAAATTTTGTCCATTTTAAACAAAAGAGAGACACTTAGAGTGATCCCGGCCACACCGCGACTCGGATTGAGCCCTGGTTGGCTCGTACACATCACATATGACCTATAGATCGTTGTGATAAATTATCAACAGAATCTGAATGCATATGTTAAGTTTTCTGTATGCCAGTTTTTCTTTTCACTTATAATCTTGTCCATTTTAAACAAAAGAGACACAGTTAGAGTGGTACCAGCCACACCGCACCTCAGATTTAGACAGGGTTGACTCATACACATATAAAATGACCCAGGGATAATTTTCCTAAAGTATCAACACAATCCGAATGTGTTTGGTCAGTTTTTCATATGTTAGTTGTTGTTTTCACTTAAAATGATGTCCATTTTAAACAAAAGAGAGACACTATGAATGGTGTTGGCCACACCGTGCCTCGGATTGAGGCAGGGTTGACTCGTACACATCACATATGACCCATGGATCATTGTGATAAATTATCAACATAATCAGAATCCGTTTGGTTGGTTTTCCATATGCCAGTTATTGTTTTCACTTAAAATGAAGTCCATTTTAAACAAAAGAGAGACACTTTGAGTGGTGTCGGCCACACAGTGCCTCAGATTGAGGCGCGGTTGAATCGTACATGTCCCATATGACCCATGGATCATTGTACTAATGTTTAAATAGAATCTGAATGTGTTTGGTCAGTTTTTCGTATGCCAGTTGTTGTTGTCAATTAAAATGAAGTCCATTTCAAACAAGGCATAATTCACATAACATGAAGAATGTAAAACAAGACTTTGTATTCAAATTAAAGTATATCATCACATGCATTTGATGAGCATGAGCTAATAAGCTTACCAAGACATTAATATATTTCAAGACATAAAAAATTAGAATAATCCTAAATAACATTCCATGATTAGAGAAATAAAAAAAGCACGTGAAATCAAGGAGGGTGGGGGTTGTCTGGGGGTCTAGGGAGGAGGGTGGGGGGGTTTTCCGGGGAGGCTGTCTGGGGTCTAGGGAGGAGGGTGGGGGGATGTTTGGGGGGCTGTCCGGGGAGTGTCTGGGGGGTTGTTCGGGGACCAAGTAGGAGGGTGGGGGGCTGTGTGGGGGGCTTTTCGGGGGGTGTTCCCGGGGTTGTTTGGGGTCCAAGGGGGAGGGTGGGGGGCTGTCTGGGGGATGTCCGGGGGGATGTCTGGGGTCCAGTGAGTAGGGTGGGTGGGCTATCTGGGGGGCTGTCCAGGGGGTGTCTGGGGGGATGTCCGGGGACCAAGGAGGAGGGTGGGGGGGTTGTGCGGGGGGCTGTCTAGGGGGGTGTTCGGGGGGATATCTGGGGTCCAAGGAGGAGGGTGGGGGGTTGTCCGGGGGTGTCTGGGGGTGTCTGGGGGGCTGTCCAGGGTCCATGGAGGAGGGTGGGGGGAGGGGGGATGTCCGGGGGGCTGTCCGAGGTCTAGGGAGGAGGGTGGGGGGCTGTCCGGGGGGCTGTTCGAGGGGTGTCTGGGGGGCTATCCGGGGACAAAGGAGGAGGGTGGGGGGATATGTGGGGTGGGGGGGGGCTGTTCGGGGGGTGTTTAGGGGGCGGTTCGGGGTCCAAGGAGGAGGGTGGGGGGGCTATTTGGGGGCTGTCAGGGGGGTGTCCGGGGGGCTGTCTGGGGTCTAGGGAGGAGGGTGGGGGGCTGTCCGGGGGGGCTATCAGGGGGGCTATCCGGGGGGCTGTCTGAGGGGGCTGTCTGGGGTCCAAGGAGGATGGTGGGGGGTTGTCCATGGTCCAGGAAGGAGGGGGTTGTCTAGGGAATTCACAAACATACAAAACTCTATAAACATGCTCAAGATACACCGCAACCACTAGAAGAAAACAACATCCATAAAAATAGACAATATATAAAAATAACACAACTCAAATACTATACTACGGGTCTAGATAAAACCAACAACTAGAATAGATTAAACATCAAATCTCAGTAATATTAGTCAAAAATGTAACGGATAAATTTGTCCCACATCACCATCACCTTCATCACCATCATCATGACCCTCATCCTTGTCCCCATCATCGTCCTCGCCCTCCTCAGTGCCCTCCTCTTTGCCCTCCTCCTCGCCCTCACCATCCGCCTCTGCCTACTTCTCTCCCTCCTCTTCCGCATCAGACTCCTCGCCATCATCATCATTAGGCTGGACATCACCTTCACCACCACTAGAACTGCCACCTTCTGCACCATATATAGAACGTATCGACGACATATATTCATCAAAAGCTGGGCTGTCCACTGGTGGAAATGTTGGATGTAGAACTTCAATAAATTTCATAACTGCACTGTTTTCCCTAAAGACTATTCTGTCGTCCCTGTGGCCCTTTTCTCAGCCTGTTCACCATGTACCCTAACTTTTTGTAGCTCGGTGGAACTACAACTCATACTTGAGGAGGGATAATACCTCGTCGAGGCTATCCTAGGTCAGTAGTGTACTCTTCTAGGATGATCCTCTCCCAACACCTGATGTAAGTGATCAGTTGGCCCAAAATTGTCTGGTTCTTGGGAATAGAGGGCCTCTAATGAAGCCTGTTACAAATATAAATATATTATTAAGTTAAAAAATAGATATTAAAATATAAAATCAATATATTAAAACTTACAATCTACTTCCAAGTCGCTTTGTTGACGGCACTTCCAACCTTTTTTCGTATACTCAAGAAAAACAGTTTTTCTCGAGGCACACGTCCTTCAATATTCTGTGTTTGCCTCTACAATGACATTGAAAACTAAAGTTATATGAAAATTTTTGCAAATGATTAAATAATTGAGGAAAAAAAATAAAGTTTAAGTCATATTGAAAACTTATAAACAATTGTTATACCTGTTTCCTCTCAGGATCTGGCACTGTAGTACAACCTAGTGTGTGGAGGTATTTTTTTGCATCAATGTTTTTTTATTTTTCCTAGATGATTACTAAATAAAATTTGATAATGAAAAGGATAATATTAATGCAAAACATGAACATTATTATTTAAATACCTCAAATTTAATTAATACTTTAAACTGGGTAGTCGTCCAATGATTAATCATCTGACGATACTGCTCTATAGGAGAATCATCCACGACTAGTACCGCCTCTAACTCAGTGTCAACTCTAGCACGCCAGCCAATATACAACTCATGCTTGTAGGCTCTCTAAAGATCTCCAAAATCCTTTAGACGTTCTAGTCATGCACCCTCACCATCGGGAAAATTAAATCGAAGCTGACATCAAAATATTAATTCATATAAATACAAAAATAATTCATGGCATTAAATACAACGGATTTTTTTACCCATATCTCTACCCAAGCTCTATCATTGAACTCATTTGGAAAATTTCTCCATGATAGTGGGCTGACGGGAATGATGTCTGAGTATTTGGAAAGTGTCGCCAAAAAACTCTGACATTGATGCCCTATTTTCTCAGCCATTTGGTTGTCTTCATTGAAATCCACCATAACTTGTGTATGGTGGTTCCACACCGAACGCATGCGTGTATGCCCCCGCCACCACCTCTTATCAGTAGATGTATGTTTCATTAAAGAAAAACAAATATTTTATCAAAACATGTTATAATAAAAATAGATATTGCTATAAATTTTTTTAGGGTTCTATAAATATACCTGTGTCAGTCTGATCACTGAGCGCCGCTGGATCCACAGAAAACGATGGAACACCCTATGGTGGAACAGGAGTCGAATATGATGGAATATAGAAGCTCGGAGAGACAGAAGTAGAAGGAGAAGAAGATGGGACAACTATATGACCGGATTATGATTGGGGAGTGGGAATCATCATGGGATATAAAAAATATAGGCCAGAAGATCCAAAAGGTGGAGAAAATATGGGAGGCCTAAATATCACGTGTGTCCCTAATGACAAACCGGGATCAAAATGTGGGAAGGATGACATGTCAGTGGGAGGTACGGGGTATAGTCGGGTACGTGAAGCTGCTCGTCCACCTCTGGTACAAACCCTCCTCATACCACCAGCCTGAGTACTAGGACCAGTACTAGGATCCTCGTCGAATAACTGTCGACGTATAGGTGGATCCTACGAAAATGTTTACAAAAAAAATTAATCACATGAAATTATATATAATTTAAATATATATATTTGAAATAAAATACTCACTGTAGGCACTAATGGTGGAATGCCCATCTTCTCCATTTGACGATTGTTCTCCATAATTTTTTTCCTTCGTCTCTCTTCAATTGGCTGCATTTCCTGCTTTTGAAAACAAATATGTAATTAATTAGAAAAACGAAACTGATGTGTAACCCAAAAAACTAAATATATGAGGGAATATGTGGATTCATTGGTAATTTAGCTATCAATTGTTTTAGGAGAGCTTGAATGGGTTTAATAAATCATACAAGTTGTAATGTTCACCAAGTTAGAAATATTGTTTGACTAGGTTTGAATACAGTTCAATTCTAAATTAGAAAATGCAATTAAAATAAAATTGCAACCAATAATCATTGAAAATTCACATAATGGTCAAGTCAGCTAAAACATATTTGTGAGAAATATTAAATCAATTTGAATATTACCAACCTTAAAAACCCAACTCGAGTTAAACCAAAAGAATTGAGAACATGGATGAACGATTCTATATATTTTCAACCACAACTTAAGGTTCACAATCAACTCTGAACATTGAGCTATTGGATTCATCAAAATAAATAAATGGATTGGTTCCAATGGCACTAGGGACAGTGTCAATTCCATCATCACCATCATCAAAAATATGTCTTGGAATTACTTCAAGTACAACACCAAATTCAGGTCAAAGTTGGTCTTTGACATAAAAAACTTTTTAGCCATTGATGCCAACACATATGGTTCTTCGGTAGCAAGAGTGTGAGTCATATTAATTACTAAAAATCCATAATCATCAATAAATTTTCCCTATATCATCATCGAATCAAACCAATGGCATTTCATCATTCTGACTCGTCCATGAGAGTAATAATCCAATATTATTATTTTATCAACGACTCCATAATAACCCACATTTTCAAATTGCGGTCTACTATCTGATGCACTAGCATAAAAATTTGTTGTGGTAGTAACCATAACACCATCATGGTGTGTTCTCATGTTCTTTCCTCATTTAGTGACAATAAATTTGTACCCATTGATAACAATTGATTTACAGTCACGAACTACGGTATTAGGACAAATATCCAAAGCTCTTATTTCCACAGAGACAGAGTCAGTGGACAAACTCAATAACTGCAATATAAATGACAATTAAACTTAATTAAATATTGATATAATTATTTTAAATAGTAATATTTTACCTTCAAATTTAACCAAGCAGAAAACTCTTAGCTATGCAAAGTCTCTCTCTTTCTCAAAGATAAAGAACGATGATTCCTATTTATCATTATTTTATTTTCCCTGTAGATAAAAAAATATGAATAGTTTAATAGATATATATGTAAGATATTCATATTAAATTTAGTTACCAGATATATTCATCGAACAAATCAAAGTTGAACAAAACTGTGCGATGTGCCATCTCCTGCTCTTCATGGCTTAATGTCTTCAATGTATATGATTCTGGAATTCTTCTTATTTGAGGAAGTGATGGAAAACTGGGTTCAATTTTCTCATATTATTCATCTTCATTTATCATTGGTATGTTCATTCTTTTAGTCAGATCAGCCAAATACATTGAGTAGAAATCCATATATTCTTGAGCCAAGTAACCGCTCACGATACAACCTTCGAGATGATTCCTATTTAGGACATAAGACTTTAATATGTACATATTTCTTTTAGTTGGATACATCCAATGAAAATAAACAGGTCCTCTAAGAAGTATTTCAGTGGGAATATGGACAGTCAGATGCAGTATTCATGTGACAAATGATGGAGGAAATATTTTCTCCAACTCACACATAATTAATGGGGCATTTTTCAACATTTATTGCAAGAAATACTTGGACAACTTCTTAGCACAAAGATCTCTAAACAAATAGAACAACTGAATAATAGTCACCCGTACATTATTGGACAAAAGATGACAGACTTCTATTAGAATAAACTCATGTAGTAGAACGTGATAATCATGAGTCTTCAAATATTTTAGCTTCAACTCTCTTCTGTTGACCCGTTTAGATATGTTGCTTGAATAACCATCAGGAACTCTAATAGTCTCAAATAATTCCAGAAATTGTTTTTTTCATAGGTGTCATCACATAATAAGCACATGGAAGTTTCCATTTATTTTCACTAATACGCACAGGATGCAATTCTAGTCTGATGCCCCAATCCACTAAGTCACGTTGAGATCGTAAATCATCTTTTGTCTTCCCCTTGACATTTAGAAGAACAGAAAGCAATATTTCACATATATTCTTTTCAATATGAATTACGTCTAAGAAATGAGGTAACAAATTGGTTGACCAATAAGGCAAATCAATAAAGATACTCTTATTCCTCCAATTGTAACAAGTTTTAGTGGAAACATTCTTTCTATTTCTAGATTTCATTTGACCCTTCTTGAATGAAAAACTGAAATCTTTCAATTCATTAAGCTCATAAGTTCCAGACATATGCTGAGGTGGATCATCGGTCTCTATGGTATTATCAAATCTTCGACGATTCATTCCATATGGATGATCATTTGGAAAGAATGGTCTATATCCCATAAAACTGAAACTACAATGATGTTTCAGTCTTCTGGATCGTGTATTCTTTATAAAAACTGGGCATGACAGTTTTCCCTTCGTGCTCCATCCAGACATAATTGCATAAGCCAGAAAATCATTGATCGTCCACATAAGCGCAACACGCATCTGAAATATGTCTTTCGAACATGCATCGTATGTGCGCACACCCACATCCCAAAGAAGTTTCAAATATTTTATAAAAGGTTTCATGTATACATCAATATCAATTTCGGGATCAGAAGGACCAAATACGAGTATACTCATGAAAGTGAAATGTTTTTTCATACACAACATGGGGGGAAGATTATAAATGTGTATAAACTGGCCATGTGCTGTGCGAATTAAGCATCTGCCCAAACAGATTAAAACCATTGCATGAAAGACCCAGCCTCACATTACACTTATCAGCTGCAAAATCAAGATGTTGAGCATCAAATCTCTGCCATGAAAATCCATCTGCAGGATAAACCAACTCATCATTAGTCTTCTTTCTCTCAGTATCATGCCATCTCATTTTTATTGATATGTCATCAGACATAAAAAGATTCTGGAGTCTGGGGATCAATGGAAAGTGCCACATTACTTTCTGTGGAACGCGGGATGGTGTTCCATCAGATTTTGAATTCCATCAGGATGTGCCACATTTTATACAATCATTTTGTTCAGCGGTTTCCTCCCATAATAAACTGCAATCTTTCGGGCAAGCATGAATTTTGTTTCATGAAAATCCAAGTTCCTCAACTAACTTCCATGCCATATAGTGGTATGAGGGAATATCTGCATCATCTTAAAGTAAATCCTTCAAGAGGGTAAGAATGTAATTGATTGCTATATTAGAAATCCCATACATAGTTTTCCCATGAAACAATCAGATTAAAAATTCCAACTTTTTCATTTTATCGCATTGTCGATATACTAGAGTCGTGGCTGCATCATTCAATTTTTTCACCCTATCAATATCATCACTTTCACTAGATGCATCAATTGTCCTCATATCGAAGTCTTCTTGAGTCAAAATCCTTTCTTTTTCATGATGACAAATAAAAGGAAACTGATCATCTCACAAATTCTTCTTTCCAGTTCTTTCATTTTGATCATCACCAATTTGAGATTTCATTTTCTCCCCATTGTGATACCACACAAAGTAGTTTGCTTGAAAAAAAATTTTGGTTATGTGGTAGCTGACTTATTCATGGGTCAACCAAGGTCTACCAACACAATTGGAACATGGGCAGTGTATGCGACCACTATCTCAAGCATTGTGAAATGAAAAATCTATAAAGATCTCCAAATTGTTTTGAAAATTGCTTGAGATGCGATCCGTTTCATACATCCAACTTCTGTCCATTCTGTAAAAAGAATTTATATAAGTCATTTTGTCATAAACAATTCAATAGGATTGAACTTTAATAGAAAATACATTTAATTAAATGATAAAAGAATAAGTTTCTAGTTGATGTAGTGAACTATTAAAATAATGTAAAGAACAAATACACATAAATTAAATTAAAATTTATTTATATTCATTTTCATTAGGTCTATAAGAGGCACATGCCTCAAGTCCCATTATGTGTTATAGGCATCCCAAATCATTCACTCATGTTCAATAACTCATTATTGGCACCTCTATGGCCATACCTTTCATTACCCAATTACTTCCCCAAGTCAAGCGCACCCCATGGGTGAATAAAGTTTAAGATTATACACTAATAGGTTGTTCATGGCTTGTAAAAAGATTTAATCTCATTAAGTATAGACAAAAATATATTTTTAAATTTGAGATTAATAATATTGTATGTCAATGATAACAACATTACTGAATTAAACTTGTGACTTATCTAATATTTTTATGGATGTCTACACATGCCAGCATGGCTAGTGAAAAGCACCCCACCCTTATAAAAGTGAGTATTGGCCAAGAAGGACACATAATATATAGGTTACAATGAGAAACATATTTAATTGACCCTAAATTTATATTAGTACAATCATCTTGGGGGAAATGGAATATATGATCTTGGTTAACTGATGAATTCAAAATCTCATATTCCATATATTGGACACTATATAAGGTAAGAAATAATGTGAGGATGGGTTTACATCATTCAATTTCTTACATGCTAGTGATAATGAAGTCTTGAATTAATGACTTGAGTTCACAGATTAAATGAGGGTAGAGGTTGCATAGGCTATGTAAACAAAATGATTAAATAAGGGTAGAGGTTTCATACACTGTGCATGGTGGGGGAGTCTTAGCCGATTTAGAAACTAAGATAAATTCCCATCATAGGTATCAATAAGAAACATAATCATCAAAATAAACTACAAACAAAAAATGACTAAAAACATGAAACACTTTTTATGTTATCCCACCAAAAAATGATCACGAATGTCCCTATACATTTTCATACATCCAGAATTTTTTGAGAGTTTATAGTTATGAGCTTCATACATATTAAAACCCTCCCCACCTCACTTGGATAGCCCTACCCCCACCCCACTTTGGAAAACCATCCCCCCCCCCACTTGGACACCCCTACCCCCACCCCACTTGGAAAACCCAGCCCCCCCCCCCCACCCCACCTAGACACCCATACCCCCCACACCCCACTTGGAAAACCCACCCCCCCCCCCCTCACCCCACCTGGAAAACCCTACCTTCACACCACTTAGACACCATGTCAAACGTTATACACACCATGTGAACCCTTATACCATATCGTCATTATTAAAACCATTAATACCAACTTATTAAAAAATATCACTTGTCAAAGATAATAAAATTGAACATAAATCAATAATAATATTGGATATATCAAGTAAAATGAATTCATACTATCTTACATCCTAAATGACCACCCACAACCATGATTAATGACCACAAAGCTCCCCTTTCAGCCAAATGAAAAGTGAAAACAAAAACACAGAGTTGTAGAAAACAACTTCATTTTTGTGAAGAATAATAATCCAATGGTCCTCATGATATTTGAACCATGCAGTCATGATTTTCAAGATAAACTTGTATCCATGAAACCATATGAGAAAAACGATTCAATACATGTGTTTTTCTGATTTTACCAAGCATTTTGAGGAACCCCAAATCATTGAAAATGGTCATTGTGTTTTAAAAAGGTGATTGAATAACTCATGTATGATGTTGAAGGTAGAATGATTAATAGTTATATTAAGAAAACTAATATTCACTAATATTATGAATTTGACATTCTGTGAATTAGTTTCATGAAGAAGAAATAAGTACTAATTAGGGACCACATACTATTTTGCAAAGTTCAAGAAGATACTCCATATGTTCTATTGTGCAAAGGATAATTGAGCAGTGTGTCATTATATATATATATATATATATAATAAATTCTCATATAAACATGATACATACTTATTATGTAATACACATAGTGTACAAAAATTAAGATGAACAAGATCTTCATGTTTGACATGATCTTAAGGAAAGGAGTGATTTTCATGAAATACTATGAATAAATATTACAAAAAATTTCTTATGAGTTCATATACATGAATCTGTAATATTTTAAGAATTGAGATTAAAAAACTATGAATATTTAAAATTAGAACACAATAAAGAGACACCATGCTCTTGTAAATGTACATGTGTAATGAAAACATTAATTGGAAAATGTGTACTCCGATGTAGTGATTTGAGTACACAATTCGTGGAGTAGTGAATCCTAAAATTTTCCACAAACCCTAAAAATTGGGAATAACGATATCCTTTAGAATAGAAGGATATACTTGAGAATTGGTGGAAGGATATCCTTGAGAATGGTGGAAGTAGTCTAACCTGACAGTTGATCTGATGGAAGAGGTGCACCTATAGTGGGGATTCTCAAGGGAATCTGTGAGTCAGAATCACCTCTGGGAGAGCTTCATAACACTTTTAGAATGCTTCTAGAATTGTGGGGAGGGGGCTGCCTGGGTTTCACAAATTTGGGGCATCTTTTTCCCAACGGTTATTAAAAACCATTGGAAAAGATAGATTTTTCCCAAAGGTTTCATTAAACCATTGGGAAAACACATTTTCCCCTATATTTCCCAATGGTTTCATCAAACCATTGGGAAAACTAATTGTTTTCCCATCTTTCCCAATGGTTTCATCAAACCGTTGGGAAAAATAAATTTTTACAGATCTTTACCAACATTTTGCATAAACCATTGGTAAAGATCACCTATACCAACGGTTCAAAAGAACCATTGGTATAAAAGTGTTGGTAAATCCATGATTTCCAATAGTGGGAATTCATGGTTCCTTCTATAGGCTATGTGATCGCATGTCTCCTGGGGTTCACGTGATATATATGATTAGGACCACATATATATACCTTTACATTGAGGGTAAAATAATACCCATATTTAGGAATTTCATACTTTGTGAATTTTTGGATTCTCATTTAGTGGGATTCAACAATATTATAAATTTTTTCACACTCTAGAAGAATAATAAATATTTATAATGAAAGATAACATTGAGGGAAACTGATTAATTTTAGTATGTTGGTGGATGAGAAAGTCTATTGATGTTGAGGCCTCCCAATTTCTCTATTTTTAGGCTCCAAATCCTTTGGTAATTTTCTATAATACTTTAGATTTTTGAAATGTGAAGATGTAAAAGTTTATAGAATCCTGGTCATCATTAAGGGATGGACTCATAAGAGCATTTTATAGTGTGGTTGAAAATTATGGGATGTGGATGAGATATTTGTGGAATAAGAAAAGGTATTGTGTCAAAGAGTATCATAGTATCATTTTTATGGTTTTCTCCAAAATGAGGTTGTTGTGGCATATCATCTAGGCTGTGACATGGAAAACTCTTACAAATAAAGCACTACGGAATAGAGAATACCTTGTGGTGTGAACCTGAGTGATGTTATAGGATATAAATTTTGACTGTAGTATGGCCTCTAAAAACTTTAACGTGGATCTCAAAAATATATATTGACTGGTATGGGATCATCTGGATTGTGTCATGGTTCTTATCACTGTATTGTAATGTTTTGACAAGATCCTTTCTATGTCATGATGTGAAGTGTTGATCCATGGTGATGCTTGATCTAAGAACTTCATGAAGTGTCCTACAACCTTACTTCAACGTGCCTCCATGGTCTTCTGTCCTTCTTCTAAGGATTAAAAAAATCCATCAAAACATGTTCAAGTTTCAATATATGAGTTATAATAGCATTTCACTAATCAATTTCCACATCACTTAAATGAAAAAAAAATTAAGATCATTTGTGATCATTAAAATCAAATATTAGTGATAATCATAACAAACACCCCCTTTTCATTACCAGAAAACTTGAATAAATAATTACATTTAAACAAGAGTATGAATAGAAAGAACATAATATTTTATAAAACCTAAAACATAAAACATTTTCCCAAATAATTAACTTTACCCCAATTAAGAATTTTACCCAATTTAGATGAGATACTAAAACGTATCCCCTTTTTAGATGAGATTCTAAAACATCTCCCATTGAGATTATCAAAAATAATTCATAGATGGTGTTAGATAAAAAAGAGATAAAATTTTGAGAAAAATTATCATTATTAATGATATTTTTATTTAGATAAATATAATGATTTGTATATAGTGTGAAAAAAATTAAAATATTTTAGAAAAAAATGGATTTTAAAAGTTAAAATAAAAATTTGAAAAATAAATATATTTTTTGAAAAAGAAGAAAACGTTTTTTTTGAATAAATAACCAAGATTTTATTTTTGGAAAATTATTTTTAAAAATAAAATTCCTATTTTAGGATCATTTCATTATTAAAAAGATTAGATCCCCATAAATTAATTCATCAAGATACTTTAAAGGGATAATATCCATTAAACTAGTCTAAAATAAATAAAAGAAAAAGAAAATAAATTGTCTGAAACAAAATTCCATTATTATGGTTAACTAAATATTATATTAATAAACCATAGAATATCCCTTAGGAGTGTAAAACCAGGTTTTTAGTAAGGCCCACTCATCATACCCATGATAGTGAAAGGGTTAACAAACTCAATCCACTCATTTTAGGATAAATCCCTGGGAGCATCTACACCAAAACAACATCAACTTGTTTCTATCAAGATATATATATTTTTCTTGTAATATAATACTAACTCAACTTTCTAAAATTATGAAAAAATATTAAGTTTTCGTAAAAATATTATTTGAAACCCATTTTGGAATACAATTTTGAAAAATATAATTTTAAGGAAGAAAAACTTCCCAATCATACCAATATATTAATAGATATGAATAAAAACATATTCATACCCAACTCACCTTTTATGAAGTCAGAGTGATCGAGAAAAGCTTTTTAGTGAAGATATCCACAATTTTACGGGTTTCTGAAACAAAGCCAATAACGATATCACATTTTTGAAAGTGATCTTATAGAAAATGGGGTCTCGAGTCAATGTACTTAGAGTGAAAAATTTTATAGGATTTTTAGAAATAATTATTTCATTATTTTTGTCACACTTGATAGGGATGAATGATTAAGTAAGACCAAATTCCAATATATTATGTTTTATCCATATAACTTGGATACAAAAACTCCCTTGGGCCATGTATTAAAATTAGGCTATAGAAAGAGAAACCAAGTTTTCCTTCTTACTACTCTATGAGAGAATATACTTTCCTAGTAGATGACAAGTTACACTAGTAATTTTACTATCTATTTGGAATCCTCGAAAACCATCATTATAAAACATGAATGTTCAAAATATACTTTGATAGGAAAAAATAATATTTGTTTTTTGGTTCCATTACAATAATGGAAAATTATTTTAAGTTATTTTAAATTTCATTCCATGGGATTGTATTGAAAATAGTGAAAAATATTTTCTTTATTTGTGAGAAAAACAATATAAACATAAATTTGAATGTTTAATAAATCATTTGAAAAGGTTTTTATAAAAGGATAGGAATCTGATTTTCCCATTTAGAAATAATTTGATAAAATAGATTTAGTTAACCTCTCATACAAATCTTATAGGGGTTGTTTTAAACCCTATAGATATTTAATTAACATAAAAAAGAATTTGGAAATGTATTATATTCCAAACTAGGTGGTTGTTTCACAAAAAAATCATAAATAAAAAAATTTAGAAAATCACTTTTGACATCCATTTGAAAAAGTCTAAAATTGAAAAGAATAGTGAATGATAAAAATTTTCTAATGAATTAAATTTGAGAAATAGGTGAAAAGGTTTCACGATAATCAATAAATGTTTCTTGATTATAGCCTTTAGTAACAATTGAGCCTTGTTAAAAATTCCATGTTCGTCATGATTTTTTTCAAAAAACCCGCTTGGTAACTATAATAGGATGATTATCAGGATGTTCCACAAGAGTCAAAATGTTGTTCATCTAAAAATTAGTTCAACGGCTTCTGTATGGATATTAACCATTTATCATCACTAATAGTGTCCTAAATGGAATAAAGTTCAACATGATAGATAAAATTATGATGTCCAACCTCATTTAATACCAACCTTATAGTATGAGTTTCTAATTATAATTCCCTGATAACATCCTAATGATGATAATATTTGGATTGAGTCTAAGACATGGGTAAAATATTAGATGTGGATTCTAGAGAATCCTAAATTAATTTATAATATTGAGGTTTAGGAAAGGTAAAACTAGTTTGGCTAACATCATCATCACTTTGTGGAAGTGATTTAGGAATATTCTTCTCAAATTTTATGTGAATTGACTCATATAGGGACTTATTCCTCATATTTAATAATTTAAAGTAATTACTTGAGTTAGAGTACCAAATAAAAATTCATTCATCCAATTTAGGTTCAAAATTTATGTGATTATCTTTGGTATTAACAATAAATAATTTACAACTAGAGAATTTTAATAAGATAAATTTTGTAATTTTTTCTTTACAAATTTTATTAGGGTTTTTACTTTGATGAGTCTTATAAAGACACATTTAAGGATAAATAAATTAGTATTGACCACCTCAAACTAAAATTATATAGGAAATGAAAACTCATTAATGAGGTCCCTAGACATTTATTGGAGGGCCATGTTTCATCTTTTGAGAATCAGATTTCATAATGTTCCACTAGTAGAGGAAAATGAGTTATGATAATCTTGAGAAGAAAAAAATAATCAAATTATTTGTTATCAAATTCTCCACCATGGTCCCTTTTAATGGAAAATATTTTGTAGACTTTTTCATTTTAAATTTCCTTGAAATGTTTATCAATATTTTACAAGCCTCATTCATACAATCTTATAAGAAAATATATGTAAATCTAGTAAATTAATCAATAATTACAAAGGGTCATTTTTTTACATCTGATACTGGAAAAATGTGTTAGTCCAAAAAGATCAATATGGACTAGTTCTGTGGATTTATAAGTGGAAACAACGTTTTAGGTTTGAAGTAATACTTGTGTTTCTTCCATGTTGTAATGATTTATAAATTGTTTTTTATTTAAAAGAAAACTTTGGTAAATCTAGTAATATTATGTTATGGTTAAGTTTAACAACATAATAGATATTATAATGACCTAGAAACCCATTTTGGATCAAAGAATAATTTTCTTATGCACTTAAACACTTAACATTTTGACTTTATAAAGATCCTAAATCAATAATATCAACATTTTAAAAATGAGATATAGTAAATAAAAACAAACCTTTATAATTATGAACTTTACAAATATAATTCTTAATAATATTTTAAAATATCTGTCAAATAATTGACTAATACTTAGTAAATTATGTTTTAAGACTTTAAAAAAAATCTTTAATAAGAATTGATTTGAAGAAACAAATTGTACATATTCCAGTAATTTTTAATTTTTAATAATCTGTAAAAGTGAAATTTCCTCCTCAAAAATATTTGTGAATATTTAATTTTTATGGATCACTACACATATATATTGATCACCATCAATACATAATCCATGTATCTTCTCAGGTTTTTTCATTTTTCTATAAAATATTAAGAAACTATATCTTTTGTTACAAGTATTTCAGGTACACTTAAGTTAAATAATGAAGATTCTTTAATTCAAACTTATTTGGAACAAGATTTTCAATTTTAAATTTGAGAATAAATATGAATAATTTTAGGTCTTCCATATCTATCATTTTTACATTTTCATTCATAAATTATAGGTCAAACTTCATTTAAATAATTAAAAAATATATATATTTATTTTAAAAAATTATACTTATTATAATTTTTTGGAAAACTATATTGTTTTTGGAAAAAAAACCGTAGTGATTTTTAATAGGTTTTTGGGAACCTAAAATCTTATTCAAATTTTCATTCCATTGGGTAAAATAAGAAAGGTTATTTTTAAGATATTTATTTTCAAATTCAAAATTTTCATCATTTGATTATTTTTTAAATTTTTAAAGGAATTCTCTTTTTATTTTAAAATATGATCATTTTTTAAATGAAAATGTTGTGTTTATTTTTAAGGTCATTTAATTTTGAAATAATATCACAATAACGTTATGAATTTCGTTTTTTCATTGAAAATATAGTCATAAGTAAAATAAGTGGTAGAATAAGTAGAATAGTAGTAAGTGGAATTATATGAAGAAGGATAAATTTTAGAACTATACTCAATTCCATCCATAACATGTGTCATGAGACACTTAGTACTTTCTCCTCTTGATTCATATTTTGAAATTGAATCTTCTCTTGTGCTCCAATTCAAGACCTTTAAAGTTTCCATAACATTCTCCATATCCTACGATTTTTTCTTATTCAAGGGAAAATATGGATTAATGGGACCTTTTTTTAAACCTAAGTAAGTTACTTTTAAATATAGATTTTACTTTTTGAATTTTCATGATTATCTCTTATTTTTATTGTACTTGTTCATATTCTTGGAAAAGTTATCAATGTCAATGTCACTCCTAAATGAACCATCATTTTTTTACTTTGAAATAAATTTTTATTTTAGATTTTGTGAGCTTCTTATCCTCATTTTTATCTTGCATTATCATGTTTATCTCATATGTCATGGGAGAACCTTTGAGGTCCTCAACCAGCAAATTATTCACATCTTTATATTATTGGATCATAGTGAATTTTGGGGCCCAACTGCCTGGTACAACCCAATGGATTTTCTTAACCAATTTTTTGTACAAATATAGTCACAAAGAGATTGTTTTACATTAAAAATATTAGTAAATATAGTAATCATATCAGTTATGGGATTATTAATATGCATAATGAAACTCTCAAAGTCCCATTTATACGTGTTAATCCTTGTATCCTTAACATTATTTTTACCTTCATGAATAAATTATTATAATTTGAGATTTTCCTTAGTGGTTTTCCATGATAAAACTATATTAAACTCATTAATATCGAAACAAAAATTTAATTCATTCATAGATTTACAGTCTAGTTCAAATAAAGAAATATCATTAAGGTTCCTTTTTTTCTTTGTTAGTTGAAAGTTTATATTCATGCATAATTTTTTTAAATATAATATCTAAACTATATATGAAAATTATGCATCATATACTTATAATAAAAATAATTAGTACCATCAAAAAATCGACCATGACCTAATTATTTTCCTTCCAAACCACCATAAGTGTTTGCAAAAGACTTTTCAAAAATAATATATTTCTTCAAAAATAATGGTTTAAAATTTTGAAAACAGAAACTACGAAATGATTTAAGAATAAATAAATTATGAAAATCAATAATCCTATTATACAAAATATAGGTTGGATATAAGTAAAATTAAATTATGGTGGTGAGTGTCCCTTTAAAAAATAAAAAAATACAATCCAATTTTAAAGACTTATTTATAAAATAATGAAGAAATTGAATCCTTTTGAATATAAAAATAAAACAATAAATTTTTAAAATCATAATAATATAATTAAATTGAATTAAATAAGTGTAAGAATAAAACTAAGAAAAATTCAATTAAATGGTCTTAAAATAATAAAATTTAAGTGATTTGAAAAATCAAAATCATTAGGAATTAATTAATGGATTAAAAAATTTAATAAAAATAATGATTGAAATTGATAAATAGTTAAAAACAATTAAATTATATAATTTATTTGTTAAGGAAGTTCAAAAATAAAACACGAATGTACCCTTACGTCTACCACCTAAATCGCTTGGGTATTTTATGAATTAGTTCCTTTCCTCTATTAGTTTCTATGATACAAAAATAATCCCTTTATTTTTTAGGTTATTTAATGAAACCAGATACAATAAAAAATAGATCTTTAATGGTGAATCTATAAACCTAAAAATAAGTAGTCACTTTTATTTTAAAAGGAAATGGAAAGAAAACCAAGGTCCTTTTCTTTAATGGTAGTAAGGATCAAATATAGAAATAGTAGGAAGAGAGGACATTACTTGGATATAATAACTTTAAATATTTTTATCAATTCTCACAAATATTATGATGAAAAATAGAAGATAATGTGAATTGTATAATATATTGATTAAATATTATAATTTGTTTCACACTCTAGAAGTAGAAATAAGATTTATAATAAAATGTCACTTTGATAGAAAATGAAAATTTTGAGTGTGCCAACATATGATAAAGTGTATTGATATTTAGGACACCCATGGTCTCTATTTATAAGATCATCATAATTTAGTAATGTTAAATAATCATTTAGGTTTTTAAAATTAGAATATTTCCATGTTTTTCTAATCTTTAACATCATTAAGTGAGGGACTCATAGGATCATTTGGAAGTGGGGCTGAATATTCTGCACCATGGGGGAGGGATCAACAATGTAAAAAAAATTACTATTGTGTAGAGTCTCATAAAACCATTTTTATGGTTTTTTCAAAAATTAGATCACTGTTTAATAGATTTTTTTTGTGGCATATACAAATCTTGAAAATAAATTATTGTAGAATAGAGTTTACATTACATCATGGAGCCAATAGATAATATAATATATTACATTTTACTATGGTGTGGCATCTAAAAACCTCTCCATGAATCTTATAGAGGAATATTTAATGAGTTGGGTTTAGCTGGACTATATCATTGTCCTTCTCACTACATCATAATGTTTGTACAAGAGGATTTCTATAGTGTGGTATAAAGTGTTGGGCCATGGGGATGTTTAGTCTTGAAACATCATGAAGTGGAATCCTACCTTTATTTAACATTCCACTATTTATATCCTTATTCTATGTCTTCTAAAAAATAATTAAAACATGTTCAAGGTTTTTTCATGGAGTTCTAATAGGATGTCATCAAGATAGATGTGAATCAAATAAATGAAAATATTATAGAATTTAAGAGTATTTGTGATTAGTAAAATCAAATACCAGTGATAAGTACGACACTATAAACAAAAGGCATATGTTTCTTAAGGATAAGGTTCTCTAATCCCCATACTCCCATTCAATATCACAATAGATTCCATCATTCAAATGTGGTAAGTATTCATCCCTTTTTTACCTATCCTACATCACTTCTCTAGATCTTAGAATCTTGAGTAATGATTTATGAAATCTCAATTCCATTTTCAAAATATATTGAAACATTCTTGGTATTTGTGCCCCATTTAGGTCATTGATCCCACTTAATTGGTCCAAGCACTATGGCCTTAGACCATGTACAATCTCCCTTGGTATTAACTAACACAACATATTTCTACATTTAATATTTGTTTCACATGGAGTAGAATAACTTTTAGGATTCCATAACACTTCTTGAATATTTCCTTTCACCATAAACTCACTCTATGGCATATTTTCTTGAATCCTCAAAAATCCTTTGGGTTATTGGTAATGGAAATATTTAACTCCAAATGATACTTTTGTTTGAAAATTCATACTATAACCATGATATGGATCTACATATTCACACCTAATATGGTATATCAACCTAAGGAATTTTCAACCTGAGGAGAAGGTCCTTTAATTGATGTACAACTTGACACCATTGTAGCGGAATCAATTTTTCAAATATGGTCAGCAGTAATCCCTGACATACATGTCCCATTACATCTCACATAATTCTATATTCTTAAGTTGTGATTTATGTAATTCATAATCCTAAAATTAAATTAGAATCAATACCCTCAAGTTTACACACTTTTTCATAATACTAATTCATTGGGTAGATATATGATGTTTCATGATTAAAACTTTTGATTGGACCTCATCACATGACCTTTAACCACACAGTACAATGGTTTTGTACTTCACGATCATAAATTGAATTCCCATTTTCATACATCAACAATATTCAGATCATGTGTGTTTATCGAGATCCCAAAATTAAGCTCTAGAACACTCTCAAAAAATGAAAACTAATATTAACTAATAGAGATAGCCACATTTATTGGGTTAGATGGACATAAACTACAAGAACCTATTCGTGAGGTTTCGCACAATAATAGCACCAGACATCATCACTTCACATTAGGTTTACCCTACCCATTTCATTAAATAGGTCAACACCCTATTTCTGTTAAATATATATGAAATTAAACTGTAAAAATCCCTTAAAAAGTTTTTTATGACACCTTGAGTTGTCACTGTCCTGTTAGTGAACTTGTGGTGGATTTCCCCCTTTGTCTTAGGGTTTGCTGGGTTGACATTTTTGAGTTTCTTGGAGTTTTCCCAGGGGTGCATGATTAGGCACATGGTTTGGAAACTTTTTAGTACAAATTTTGTTCCCTATGTTGTGGTGGACATAAGAGATTTAATTTTCTTCACACAGTTTAGAAAAGAATTCAAGATAACTATGCATCCTCTAAGGTCTTGAGGCAATGGTAGAAACACGACATGTGCATAGTTTGTAAAATCATGTGAGACAACTGTGTGAATTTCCTACTTTATTGTATTTTTTTATTTTCATCATATTTTTAATTGGGTATTTCACCCCAAGCCCCTATCATTCAAACCTCTCATCCATAGTGACTTATCATGGGATCTCTCTCATTCTCTAAGCCCCTCTAAGTTAGTTTTAGTGATTCTTGGGTAGTTCTTCATTTGAATCATGAAGTATGAGCTTATCCTCTCTTCCACTCTTTATTTATTTATTTTTCTACAATTTTCTCTATACATAATGTCCATTCATGGATGGTTTTCATGCTTAAGGTTAAAAAAATGATTTTTTACTTTCTAAGGGGTGTGATCCCTCATTTGATACCTAATCCAATGAATTTCACTGAAGGCAGAATGGTTCTACCACATGAGGTAGGTGTTTCCATTTAATTTCATTTTATTTAAGAGTTTATTGAATTATTAATTATTTATAAGTGGTTTCGAATTAAATTGAAATTGTATATGATATACAGCTTGTATTTTTCAAAGGTTTTCCCTTCTTTGGTGGGTCTTTCATTCGGAAGAAGTTGGTTAATTACTTAGTTCTATAGAGCTTGGTTTTAAAAGTGTGCAATATGAATTATTAATGTTTGATAAAATTTAATGAATGGTTTTAATTGAATATAACACTTGTTCATTGGGTTTAATGTTAAATGGGGCTTTCCAAGTGGGTTCTCTTTCTGTGTTTAAAGGGTTTCCATGTTTTAAAGGGTAGTTTTGTTTTATAAATGTAAATGGAATTTCCCTTCGGTTGTTCGATTTTGGTTATTGATGGTTATTATTTAATTTAGAAATTTGTTTAATTTTTTTTAAAGGTATATAAAAAGTTATATACTATATGTGATAAGATAAAGGCATGGTTGTCACTTTATGAAGTAATGATTGATTGATTGATGTTGTTCCCTAGTTGATCCCCTTTGTTCTTGTTGATGATGTTTTTTTAATACATGTAATGAATGTTGAATTGTGACTCATGATGTGTTTATGGGTTGGGGATCCTTACAAGGTAAGTAAGAGAGGTGGGAATGATGTGATTATGGGTTTACCCCTTAGGGATTTGTTATTGTCATGTGATGACAACTATTTTTTCATGGACCACCTCTTTTAATTATCCCATGAGGAACCCTAGGTTACTATGTGGGAAGTAGTGGAAAATTTCTTGGATAGTTGAAATTTATGAACAAGATAGTCTCCAATAGTTTTACCTAATATATGGATAGTTGGGTGGTCATTGATGAGACTAGGTAAGAGTGATTTAATTGATAGATGTGTTACCATTAACCTACTAACAGTAAGTCCACATTTTATATCTTGTACTTTACTATTAGTCCCTGTGGTGTTTCCCAATTCTACATATCATATGTTATTCCATTCAATATATATTTTCATGTGAGATGATTATTTCTTGGATGGACTTTATTGATGTATTCATCCCCTTATGGTTTATTCTTTATTTTCACTAGTTTGGTTAAATCCATTTATTACAATTATTTATGACCATATATGGTTGTCTTTTCATTATTGTTACCATTTCTTCCTTACTTATGATCTGAGTGTGTAAAATATTTTAAATGAAAAGGGGAAATTTTTCCAAAGTGTTAGTTTTGTGGGAAATTATTTTTAAATGTTATAAACAATTTTTTGGTTTATTTTAAAAACTGTGATATTTTAAAGTGAAATATTTTCTTTTTGAATTGGTAGGTTTTTTTAAGAACATATATATGGAATGTTTTTTATATTGTGTGATTTAATAAAGTTAAATTGTTATGTTTGGAATATTCCCATATCATGTAAACAAGAAATAGAAAAGCTATCTTTTTACATTACTTTCAATCTAATAGTTGTTGTTTATTTTATAAAAGGAATGAAATAGAATATTAGTGGTATAGTACTAGATTCATATCAAACCATATATAATCATATTAGTGGGAATTTATTCTTCATTTATTTTTTAGTTTTATTCATGTATTTTCTTTCTGGTTTCATCTGGTGTCATCTTCATTGGGAAGATAATGGTCTTCGGGATAGTAGTGGTGAATTGAGATTCAAATAGAGATGGAAATCAGTCCTTCTGTTGCATAGAACTAGTTGGCTAGAGTGTTTTTAGACTCTATGGTATTCTATAATTTTATGTTTAGCTTACATTATAAATCTTTAATCTTTTATTAAATTTTTATTTATTAAAATTTTCTTTTGGAATTTATATGTGTCTCTCTTTATTATGTCATGTTTGGATGTTATGTTTGGTTTATTGATGGTGAAACCATAACCAAAATTTATATTGATACCCTTAATTATTTTCATTATCCTAGGAGGATCACAGATGCTTCCTGTATATCTGGAGAGTTGTCTTAGGAACTATATGGATGGAATTATGGGTCGGTTCACTAGAAAATGATTTTAGTGGTGGTTTTTTTTATTTTGGTTTTAATGGTATAAATGATCTAGAACAATCAAAACATAGGTTATAGGTTTGGGGAAGTGATTATACCTCTCTTACATATGTTATATCTTGATTTTCTATGAGTGGTTGGGAGTATTATTTATAAATTTTGAATTTATGGTGGATCCATATTGAAATATTTTGGTGTGGAATGCTATTACTCTGATTTGTAGGGAGTTTTCAATAGACTTACTAGGAAATCGATTATTTTTTAGTGAAATTGGATAGGATTTAGAGGGACCATGGTTATGTTTCACGATCATTCAAACCGTTTGAAGGATGTACATATCATTCTAGATAACTTCTAGTGCCACTTCCATGACTAGCACATGGTCTAACAAAAAATGCATCCAAACCTTGAACGGTGGAGAAAGTTTGGAAATTTTTCCATTTTTACTCATTTAATGATTTTTTCTTCCTATATGATTAATAATGATTTTATGGGTATTTTAATGGAATTTAAAGGCTAATTAAGTTTTCACAATCAAGTTTTAAAAATCAGTATTGTAACGCCCCGACCCCAGCTACCCAGAGTCAGTGCATTAATTACATAACATTGGCATGATCACAAGAAAGATCAAATCCCGAAAGACCGATTGGTTTAGTAGCCTTGGAAACACTAGATATAATCATAAAGTTTTACATTACATTTCAAAGTGAAAAACTACTACAACAACAAAGTCTTCATATCCACACTATTAACCCCTCATAATATCCCTGCAAGTCATTCATAATTTACTTCTTCACTACCTGGGAAAAATAAAACATAGAAAAGGGGTGAGCTCAAATGCCCAGTAAGGATAACAATATAGAGGAAACTTTAATAAATAAAAATAAACATTTAAGGCAATGTATAACTAAAACAAAAGCCTTTTAAACTTGAACATTTAACATAGTATGGCATAAATAAAATGAAATAATGCCATTTACTTATTCACATGGATATTCTACTAATCGAATAATCACATGCAAAAATCAATAACCACTTTCATAATGTTGGAATGCATAATGCTAAACGTTAATTTCTTTGTCTAGGCCTCATCCCAAGACCTAGGGGTTACTTCTAACCGGAACCCAACCCGGAGTGCCTCTAATAACCGGACACCAACCCGGAGTGCCTCTAATAACCGGACACCAACCCGGAGTGCCTCTAATAACCGGACACCAACCCGGAGGGCATACTTTTACCAGTCCCTAACCTGGAGGGCTTACTTTAACCAGTCCCCAACCTGGAGGGCTTACTTTTACCAGTCCCCAACCTGGAGGGCTTACTTTTACCGGTCCCCAACCCGGAACATACTTGTTTAGCACATTCATCTGAAGAAAAGTTTGAAATATAACATAAACATTCGGATTAAAACTAGCATACGAAATGTCAATAATTTCACCATAAACTATGAATGGTATAAAAATAGCACATCCACAGTCAAACATATCACAAAACCTTCAATTCAATATATAATTTTTGTATCATAATAAATCAACTTCAAATAATCTTAAAATCCATCAAAGGATGTTGACATAGATGAAATCAAAATTCTTTTTAAAGAAGTATCTCCTTTTATTTTGAAATCATTTAAGATCCATATAAAATAAAACATTTTCTTTGAAAATATTCTTATAAGCTTGTATGTAAAGCTTCGACGATTTTATAACGGCGGAAAATAACCGCACCCGCCGTATAAGTTAAAAAAACATTCTTACCTCAATTCTGTCGAAAAGGTTAAAAAGAACATTGTTTTGAAAACGACGGAAAGATTCCTTTATAAACCTCTTATAAAAAGTCAAACAAGGGTATAAATGACTTTAACCCATATTCTTGTAAATAGTAAAAATTTTTTGAAATACATTTCGAAGAAACATGGATGTGGATGATAACGAGATCCCAGTAGATTATTACGTATAAACAACCTCGGATAATGAAGAGATTGTGAAATAACCCTTACCTTGTACTTTTCCTTGGTTGGGGTAGGTTAACCTCCTGTATAATGGTGAAATAGTTGTTATTAAATTATACAAGAATCATATATATTAATATGATATCATATATGATCTTTTAACATTGATTTGTTAATAATATCTTAGAATTATCGTCGTTTCGGGAGTTAACTTACTCATTTTCTTTTATATGTTTTGTTACATAAGCCATGGTTGTTGTATCTTATTCATATCCAGAATGATATATAGTCCTTAAACATCATTTTTAAATCATCAAATGATAATTATACTTGAATGGATACGATGGAGAATGAATCTCATCGTGTTCGTGGAGACGGTAGTCCGTACGTACGCACGAGCGACAATATCATTCTTTTGATATTAAAATAATATATAAATGGATGGTATGTCATATATACAGAATCATTAACATGTTATATTTATTATTTACATGAGTTACACATCATTATTATACCCATCCAAATAATATTATATTGAATAACAATTACACCACGACGTGGAGACGGTAAGCCGTACGTACGCACGTATGGTGACATGTTATTCAAAGGGTGGATAGAATAATGAATATGATTGTACCATATTTATAATAACATCACAGTATATGTGAGATACTGGAGTTATTATTTCAGAATGGTAAGAACAAAGGAAGAAGAAGTGGAAGAAGAAATGAACTTAGAAAAGGGTGGTGAAATCATTACCTCTTCTTCGGGTTCTTCCTTTTGATTTGATCAAAAGGGCTCCTTAGGTTGGCTTTCTGATCAAACTAAGGCCTCTAGGTTGTAGTGAGGGATGTTGGGAGAGTATTTGGGCAGAGTTTGGCCGAACCAAAAGGCTTTGAAGGTGTGAAGAAATGGGAAGGAGGAGTGCCCTTTTATAAGAGGGGTGAGGGGCACCTTTGGAAAAGCTAGAAATATTAATTTATAATAAATTCATATTCGGTTTCTAAAGGCTCCAAAGTTGACTATTCAAAGGATGAGGTGGGGATAGGTCGAAAACAACTCATCCAATAGAATTTAGACAGGTTTGGGTACTTATATTAACCTTATCTTTAAGTATTAACTCTAAGTTAATTAGTTTCACTTTTACAATGTCTCTTTGTATTTTTATATATTATGGTTAATAAACTTACTATATACATCCAAGCGACCCCCAAGTGGTCCATTAATGATTAACCTATCATAATATAAGTCTCTTGGCCGAACCTTAGATTATTAGGAATTTAATATCAATTAATAATATAATATTTGTTTTAAGAACTCTTTTATGTCAATTTTGACACTATTCAATAGTTGATTTTTGTGAAACTCATAACAGATTGATTACTTCGAACAAAGTCAATTAAATCAATCCTACTATATCATATTATCCTAGAAAATTAGTTTAATTCATTAAAAGTTTCATATTATATTTATTTGGGTATTTATAATATCAATTATGTTAATTTTTACTATTTTAGTAATTACTGCATCATCATTGTGTCATAAATAAAGTAAATTATTTAATGTCTAAAAATTATAAATAAAATATCATTATGTAGGAAATCTTTTTATCTTTCTAATGAATATTTATAATCGAAAATCCAACATGTATAACCCTATGTAAAAATTGTTGTTCTAAAAGATATATGCTTGTGTCATTTTTGTATTCATTTTGACTTAATTAAAATAAAGTGTCATTATCACTTACAAGTGGATCCATGGGGTCCCAAAATAGACCCAAAGATGCCCATGGTCGACTATGTATCAACCAATAGGGTTAAGACACGTTTTAGGGTAATTTAGTATTATTATAATATTATTTTTTTAACCCTTATTTACCGGATTTACCCTTAACCATGGTAAATAAAATATTTACCGCAGTAATTATTCAAAATGTCTAAAAATAAAAGTTACCTATTTACACAATTTGAACATCCTGATTCCAAATATGGAATCCATTTTTCTAAATTCAAAACACAGAAGTGGCAGAAATTAATTTAAAATTAATTCCCGCTGTCAAAACAAAAAGCGTGTTTTTAAGAGATAATAACTACCAAAAGATTGACACTTGTTTATGTTCGGTTTAATTGTAAAATTATGTCCAATGACCAACATTATATTAAATGGTAAAAATATATTCTAAATATACTTTAAAACCACTCAAATTCATAATTTATCAATATTAATTATTTTGATTAAAAAAGTTGTTTTTAATTAAAATTTAGTAATTTTCACTATTCATCAAAATATAAAAGTTATCCGAAATGTACCAAAATTTCACCCTAGGCTAATTTCGATATTCCGAATCCAAAAATGAAGTCCATTTTTAAATATAAAATATATATAATTTCAAAAATTAGGTATTACTATTCATAACGGCTAGTTTGATTGGTTGTGGTGTGTGTTAAAACTCAAGGTTGCGTACAACACACGCTACTGTATTACTCAAAGAAAGCGTACCGTGGAAGCTTGGGATGTTTCATTTTAAATTTTTGATGTCCCAATTTAGTCAAAAAGATTAAAATATTGTATTTAAAAAGGTTTCACTATTAGAAGTTGATAATACTGAAAATGAATCTGTTCTTGCAATATGACTAAGAAACTCATAATAGGGATTCTAAAATTATAAGGATTATATAAAGTTCAAAATGTAGTTAATACTATTCATGAACTCTTTTAATGGTGTGATTGAACTCGGTGTTGCGTGTAGTGCAAGTTATTGAATTATTTTTAAGAAATAACACACTCTGAAATCCTGGGGTGTTACATTCTCCCCTCCTTCAATAAATTGCGTCCTCGCAATTTGAAATTGTTCTTCGAAAATAAAAGGTTGAAAGTAGAAAATATATTTGTGGGAAAACCCACATCGGAAATTGGGTTACTAAAATTTAGTCTTAATATGAGGAAAAGATAAATGAAAGGGTCACCACCAAATTATGATCTCGATTAGGAGAACATTGGTGGAAATTAGAGACATATAATTGGAGGAAAAACGTAAATATTTATAGGTAGTGATTGAGGTCATCAATCACAAACAAGTATAAAATTGAGGTCCTTAAACTCATCAATCTATGATGATTTGAAGTACCATCGGTTCAACAAAATATAGGGTATTGGGACAACACATTTTTGACATTTCAAAATATCTTAGTTGAAATCCCACATCGAAAAATGAATTAATGAGGCCTCTATTTAAAATAAAGAGTGGAAAGTATGAAGATTACCGAAAATAACACATACTAGGGTTCCATTTAGGAAAATATGGATATGGAAGAGAAATCTAACCATCAATTATCTGATGGAGAGTGGTAGAGAACATGGCTATGAAAAGGCCAACAATCCCAAAGCCATAAATTAGTGATGATTTAAGGTACCATCTAGGAAAACATTTTTTTTCTAAGTTGCTTTTCTTAATATTGAGGAATCTATTTATGAGATTGACTAAGATCATAAGGAGATATACTTACTTTATAATTATAGTTTTATCCATTAATAAATTTCTACCACAAACTCATCTTTCACTCTAAAAGATAATAGAATGTAAGAAAAATTCTATTTACACTATTCGTATAGGGTTCCAAAATAAATGAATTTATAATTCATCTACAAGATCTTTTAATAAAAACTACATTATTTAATCCAGGACATCTCGTGGGCCAGTGGTAGGTGATACACCCTTGTCGCCCTTCGGTTTCGGGTCCAAGTCTCGCAGCCTTGCCTGACGCGACGGGTTGCCGCCCGACCTCCGGGTTGTCCTTTTATGGCAATCCAAAATAATCCAAACTAGAATTATCCAAAATACTTCTGTCCAAACTCACAGTCTAACATTTATAAGGAAGGTAAACATAATATAGATCCTTTTTACCCCGTAATAGCATATGAATACCTTCATCATGTATTACCATATTCCTTATTGATTACATTCATGCTCCCTTATTCCATATAGAATGCTGGATATACTTCATTAATCCAAAAATGTTCTAAACCCTAACAATGATGGAATATACAAATCATTAATCAGTTACAAGGTAGTCAAGAATATCCAATATAATTTATCAAAAACAATCACATATTATTCCAAAATCACTACCTCAGTATCAGAACTGTATTATGATTTATCATTCTCTCAACCATATATTTTCCAAAAATTTATCCTGCTATTGAGTCACTTTTCTTTGTTCCACACAATCTCAAGTCCTTAATGAAATAGTACTGCAGTACAATCCTTATATACTCCATAATTATTATAACAAGTACATTGTTGATACAACACTCAATTGATATAATCAACATAATAACTCTAATCATTCCTCTTCATCTGTGGTAGTATCATAACTTGATTATTATCCAATAGCATCATTTGCGGCATAGTCTGATGACTGGGACATAGGTTCGCGTAGTGTCCAAACTCCTTGCAAATGAAGCATTGTACATTTGAAACCATTTTCTTACCCTTGCAGTCATGTACTTTGTGCCCTTTTCCTCCACACTTATAACAAACTCCCATTCCTTTCAGGCAAGTTCCAGGGTGTTTCTTTCCACAGTTACCACATATGGGAAAATTCTTCTTTTCCCTCTTCCTTTTATCCATCTTTCTCTCTTCTATCCTTTTCTTCTCTTGCTTCCCTTCAAAGCCATAGGACTCAGTAAACTCTTTAATTATCTTATCAACACATGATATTATTTCTTCATATGATGATAATACATGGGAGACTATTTCTCTTATCAATTCTAGCTTAAGACCATGAAAGATATGATCCTTCCTTCTCTTTGAATCATGTGTATTTCTGGAGTTCTCATTCCTTCTACTGGGCGTCATTTCTAAACAATGGCATAAACTAGATCAGTTTATGAATCAAAATACATAATCCCATACTTATAAAACACTTAACATAAATTGAACTATTTATGGATATAATCCATAATCATAAAAATGTTTTCTTTGAGGAAGTATATACTCATAAACCCTTCATAATGATTTGTAAAGAAAATGAGAGTTATCCTAAGCATATCCCCCGGGAGTGTCGTAACCAAGAGTGCAGCAAGGCCCGTTGTCGTGCACCAGTTCCCGTTCGAGTCTAGCTCAAAGCGGTGTTTTCGGGTTTTACCCCTAGGTACATCTGTGCCAGAGCCGCCTCTACCTGCTCGTATCCAGACAGGGATGTATTGCTCGGAAAACTCACAAAATCTCTACAATACCAAAATTCTAGGAAGTTCTTCTATACTAATCCTCAACGTTCATCTTAGGTCTACGTGCTCTAATCAGTGTTTATCTAAATCTAGCTTCCAAGGTTTGTACTAAACTTCCTATGATACCAACTATAACGCCCCGACCCCAGCTACCCAGAGTCGGTGCATTAATTACATAACATTGGCATGATCACAAGAAAGATCAAATCCCGAAAGACCGATTGGTTTAGTAGCCTTGGAAACACTAGATATAATCATAAAGTTTTACATTACATTTCAAAGTGAAAAACTACTACAACAACAAAGTCTTCATATCCACACTATTAACCCCTCAAAATATCCCTGCAAGTCATTCATAATTTACTTCTTCACTACCTGGGAAAAATAAAACATAGAAAAGGGGTGAGCTCAAATGCCCAGTAAGGATAACAATATAGAGGAAACTTTCATAAATAAAAATAAACATTTAAGGCAATGTATAACTAAAACAAAAGCCTTTTAAACTTGAACATTTAACATAGTATGGCATAAATAAAATGAAATAATGCCATTTACTTATTCACATGGATATTCTACTAATCGAATAATCACATGCAAAAATCAATAACCACTTTCATAATGTTGGAATGCATAATGCTAAACGTTAATTTCTTTGTCTAGGCCTCATCCCAAGACCTAGGGGTTACTTCTAACCGGACACCAACCCGGAGTGCCTCTAATAACCGGACACCAACCCGGAGGGCATACTTTTACCAGTCCCTAACCTGGAGGGCTTACTTTAACCAGTCCCCAACCTGGAGGGCTTACTTTTACCAGTCCCCAACCTGGAGGGCTTACTTTTACCGGTCCCCAACCCGGAACATACTTGTTTAGCACATTCATCTGAAGAAAAGTTTGAAATATAACATAAACATTCGGATTAAAACTAGCATACGAAATGTCAATAAATTCACCATAAACTATGAATGGTATAAAAATAGCACATCCACAGTCAAACATATCACAAAACCTTCAATTCAATATAGAATTTTTGTATCATAATAAATCAACTTCAAATAATCTTAAAATCCATCAAAGGATGTTGACATAGATGAAATCAAAATTCTTTTTAAAGAAGTATCTCCTTTTATTTTGAAATCATTTAAGATCCATATAAAATAAAACATTTTCTTTGAAAATATTCTTATAAGCTTGTATGTAAAGCTTCGACGATTTTATAACGGCGGAAAATAACCGCACCCGCCGTATAAGTTAAAAAAACATTCTTACCTCAATTCTGTCGAAAAGGTTAAAAAGAACATTGTTTTGAAAACGACGGAAAGATTCCTTTATAAACCTCTTATAAAAAGTCAAACAAGGGTATAAATGACTTTAACCCATATTCTTGTAAATAGTAAAAATGTTTTGAAATACATTTCGAAGAAACATGGATGTGGATGATAACGAGATCCCAGTAGATTATTACGTATAAACAACCTCGGATAATGAAGAGATTGTGAAATAACCCTTACCTTGTACTTTTCCTTGGTTGGGGTAGGTTAACCTCCTGTATAATGGTGAAATAGTTGTTATTAAATTATACAAGAATCATATATATTAATATGATATCATATATGATCTTTTAACATTGATTTGTTAATAATATCTTAGAATTATCGTCGTTTCGGGAGTTAACTTACTCATTTTCTTTTATATGTTTTGTTACATAAGCCATGGTTGTTGTATCTTATTCATATCCAGAATGATATACAGTCCTTAAACATCATTTTTAAATCATCAAATGATAATTATACTTGAATGGATACGATGGAGAATGAATCTCATCGCGTTCGTGGAGACGGTAGTCCGTACGTACGCACGAGCGACAATATCATTCTTTTGATATTAAAATAATATATAAATGGATGGTATGTCATATATACAGAATCATTAACATGTTATATTTATTATTTACATGAGTTACACATCATTATTATACCCATCCAAATAATATTATATTGAATAACAATTACACCACGACGTGGAGACGGTAAGCCGTACGTACGCACGTATGGTGACATGTTATTCAAAGGGTGGATAGAATACTGAATATGATTGTACCATATTTATAATAACATAACAGTATATGTGAGATACTGGAGTTATTATTTCAGAATGGTAAGAACAAAGGAAGAAGAAGTGGAAGAAGAAATGAACTTAGAAAAGGGTGGTGAAATCATTACCTCTTCTTTGGGTTCTTCCTTTTGATTTGATCAAAAGGGCTCCTTAGGTTGGCTTTCTGATCAAACTAAGGCCTCTAGGTTGTAGTGAGGGATGTTGGGAGAGTATTTGGGCAGAGTTTGGACGAACCAAAAGGCTTTGAAGGTGTGAAGAAATGGGAAGGAGGAGTGCCCTTTTATAAGAGGGGTGAGGGGCACCTTTGGAAAAGCTAGAAATATTAATTTATAATAAATTCATATTCGGTTTCTAAAGGCTCCAAAGTTGACTATTCAAAGGATGAGGTGGGGATAGGTCGAAAACAACTCATCCAATAGAATTTAGACAGGTTTGGGTACTTATATTAACCTTATCTTTAAGTATTAACTCTAAGTTAATTAGTTTCACTTTTACAATGTCTCTTTGTATTTTTATATATTATGGTTAATAAACTTACTATATACATCCAAGCGACCCCCAAGTGGTCCATTAATGATTAACCTATCATAATATAAGTCTCTTGGCCGAACCTTAGATTATTAGGAATTTAATATCAATTAATAATATAATATTTGTTTTAAGAACTCTTTTATGTCAATTTTGACACTATTCAATAGTTGATTTTTGTGAAACTCATAACAGATTGATTACTTCGAACAAAGTCAATTAAATCAATCCTACTATATCATATTATCCTAGAAAATTAGTTTAATTCATTAAAAGTTTCATATTATATTTATTTGGGTATTTATAATATCAATTATGTTAATTTTTTACTATTTTAGTAATTACTGCATCATCATTGTGTCATAAATAAAATAAATTATTTAATGTCTAAAAATTATAAATAAAATATCATTATGTAGGAAATCTTTTTATCTTTCTAATGAATATTTATAATCGAAAATCCAACATGTATAACCCTATGTAAAAATTTTTGTTCTAAAAGATATATGCTTGTGTCATTTTTGTATTCATTTTGACTTAATTAAAATAAAGTGTCATTATCACTTACAAGTGGATCCATGGGGTCCCAAAATAGACCCAAAGATGCCCATGGTCGACTATGTATCAACCAATAGGGTTAAGACACGTTTTAGGGTAATTTAGTATTATTATAATATTATTTTTTTAACCCTTATTTACCGGATTTACCCTTAACCATGGTAAATAAAATATTTACCGCAGTAATTATTCAAAATGTCTAAAAATAAAAGTTACCTATTTACACAATTTGAACATCCTGATTCCAAATATGGAATCCATTTTTCTAAATTCAAAACACAGAAGTGGCAGAAATTAATTTAAAATTAATTCCCGCTGTCAAAACAAAAAGCGTGTTTTTAAGAGATAAAAACTACCAAAAGATTGACACTTGTTTATGTTCGGTTTAATTGTAAAATTATGTCCAATGACCAACATTATATTAAATGGTAAAAATATATTCTAAATATACTTTAAAACCACTCAAATTCATAATTTATCAATATTAATTATTTTGATTAAAAAAGTTGTTTTTAATTAAAATTTAGTAATTTTCACTATTCATCAAAATATAAAAGTTATCCGAAATGTACCAAAATTTCACCCTAGGCTAATTTCGATATTCTGAATCCAAAAATGAAGTCCATTTTTAAATATAAAATATATATAATTTCAAAAATTAGGTATTACTATTCATAACGGCTAGTTTGATTGGTTGTGGTGTGTGTTAAAACTCAAGGTTGCGTACAACACACGCTACTGTATTACTCAAAGAAAGCGTACCGTGGAAGCTTGGGATGTTTCATTTTAAATTTTTGATGTCCCAATTTAGTCAAAAAGATTAAAATATTGTATTTAAAAAGGTTTCACTATTAGAAGTTGATAATACTGAAAATGAATCTGTTCTTGCAATATGACTAAGAAACTCATAATAGGGATTCTAAAATTATAAGGATTATATAAAGTTCAAAATGTAGTTAATACTATTCATGAACTCTTTTAATGGTGTGATTGAACTCGGTGTTGCGTGTAGTGCAAGTTATTGAATTATTTTTAAGAAATAACACACTCTGAAATCCTGGGGTGTTACAAGTATTTTGTGATTTAAAAGTTGGTCTTGCTTGAAAACAATATCTTGGGTGTGTTATGATGTTTTTTTGAAAATGTTTGAACCTTATACATGTTATTTGAGGTAAGGGAAGTGATTTTGGGGGTGAGTTAGTTTTATAATTCTTTGTGTGTGTGGTATGTAATGTTTTTAAAGATTTTGAGAAAAAATTTGGGGGCTTGTAATAATGATTTGTTTGGTTTGAGATTTTGTTCTCATGTAGTGAATTGAGATATGGTTTGTAATTTTGATTTATTTGGATTTTGCTTTTTCTTTTTGTGTTTTATTTTAATTTGGTTTTATTGAGTGCTATTATAATGATGTTTTAGAATGAAAACCCTATAAAATAACCTGGAAGTTGAGAAGGTAATGCCTTGGTAGTTGTCCTAGTGATCCAGGAGTTTTCCTTCCAGTCTCTGACCCTGCCTAGATTCACAATGGAGTGGTAGATCCATGTTCTTCCAAGATCATAGATCATTAATTATATTATTTGAATATATATTATTTAGTCATATATAGTGGTCTAGGATCTTATGAGGTGATTTAATGGCTATCTATGGTTGAAGAGAATTTTATTTACTACTCTAGAAGCCACTAGGGTGAGTTTCACTATTCCCTTGTTCAAATGTTTGGGTTTGGAGTGGTGGAAGATTTCTATTCATGACCAACTATTCAAGACTCTTTCTTAGGTATATTTCATGGAACCTTCATTTAGTGGTTTTAATGAGAACAAGTGAGAGTTTGGAATGAATTGTATTTTTGGGGTATCCTTCAGGGTGACCAATCAATGAAAGAATATGTTGAATTTTTCACTAGTACGGTTCCTTTATCTCAAAATTTGTCTGCTATAGATTATAAGAAGACATGGTTCTTTTTAAATAAAAATTTTTCAGAACTATGTTTATTATCACGTTAGTCTATCTTGACTACCTTTATGGAAGTGGTCTGTAATCCCATCTTCACTGATTTAATTTTATCTTGGAAACCCATGATGGGTGATGCTTTGATTCCCATTATATCCAGTAAATATTATCCAGCTAATAAATAAGGAAGCATGAAGGTGTTATTAATGGGAATATATCTTCTCAACCTTCCATTACCATTTCATTAAAGAATAATATGTTCGTGAATTTTTAGTACAGAAAGTTCAGACATGTTAGAAACTCATGTCCATAAGGTTTGAAGACCTACCATCCTTTTGGATGTTATGGTCACATTTTGAGGTTTTTTGTGATGGTAATACATCAAAAGAAAAATTCTCGGACCAAAATTTAAAATCTTTAGTAGTATATGTTGTTTATTACATTAAATAGATGTAAGTAGATTAGTGTTTTGAGATTATTCTCCTTTTTAATTTTCCTTTTTTTGGGGACTTGTCACATATCTTTGGTACCCAGTTCCTTTATATATAATGGATGAAAAGAATTTTAACCCTATTTTCATGTCTTTTCGTATGTCCATTCCTCATTAATTCTTGATGCTTGTTGTATTTAGAGAATGGTGTGGAAAATGTTTTGAGGATTTTTTTATTGATGACATGGGTGTGTCTTGGTTATGGGCTATGGTAATGGGGACAAACTATTAGTTTCTAGTTGAATCATGCAAGCTATAAAATTGAGATTTTTCTAATTAACATCATGACTGGGTTTTCTATGATTTTATCCCTGAGTAACCCTATGAATAATTTCATGACCATTGTTTAGAACCATTCCATTCCTTATTGAGGCATGGGTAGGTTGGGGTTTCCCTCTTGTTTCTTATAGTGCCTTTTCTTGGTGATCAGGTTTAGCAACCTTTTGGTTGGTATCAAGGATGTGATCTATTATAGAGTTTTTTGATACTTTTATTGTTTATTATAATCATGTATCTTTTTTAATGATCCTGATTTTGGGTGTGTCTATTTCACTATTTCAGAGAAATTATAAATGGAGGGGAGACCTATTATAGGTTACTTTTTTATCCCCATCTTTTGTGGGGTGATCCTTTGGGATTACTTTTGTTGGGATGTGTTGGCATTTGGTACTAGTGAACTTGGGTTTTCTAATGGTGGTATTTCTATTTTGTCATGTGACCTAGTTTAATATTATAGATTCTCTTAGGAGAGTTCTTGGAAACCTTGATACTCTATGTTTCAAAGAATATTATAAGAGTGACTAACCCAATGTCTCCTTTGTTGTCTCTTTAGTTTCATTCAATGAGGAGTCTGCTTCTTGAGACTCATAGTGTATCTTTTTGGTGAATTTTGAATTGTTTGGTAGTGTTTATCCCAAATGAGTGGGTTGTTTATTCCTTGTTCCCTTAATTTTGTGTTATAGGAAGTTGGTTACCAATTGAGCCCCCATTAGAGGGGAGGTAGTCCTGGCATTCTTATTGTCCTATGTTTTGGAGAATTTATGGGGTATAAAGTGTAATGGTGGGAAATTAATGACACCCCTAGGTGTAATTGTTTTTTAGTGATCTTTTATTTGATTTTCCAAATGATTTCTAGGTGTGTTAGGATGAAATTTTTGTGTTTTTTGGAGTTTTTTGGGGTTCATAGTTAGGTATATGGTTTGGACACCTTGTAGTAGTAACTATTTTCCTTGTTTAGTAGTCAATATAGGATAGAAGATGTTAATTTCCTAGTTTGGGAAACATTGTGACACAACCATGCATCCTATGGGGCCTTGAGGTAGTGTAATATGCATGGTATTTTCATGGTTTGGAAAACCATGTGATGAGATTGTACAGTTGAATAGTTTTTGGTATTTTTGTCTTTTCATGTTTTTTTAGTTGGATATTTCACCCCATGCCACCTATATTCTACCCTGTCATCTTTGAAACCTCTCCATTAGTTCTACCTCATTATTCAATCTCTAATAAGTTAATTTGGAGTGATTATTGGGTAGTACTTCATCGAGATCAAGATTTATGAGAGTTTAATCTCTTCCTAACTTAATTTATTGTATTTTATCTAGTTTTCTCTGAATATAATGGTAATTACTTTCCAATTCTCATATCAAGATTTCTTCTAAAATTGGGTTTCTTTTTTCTAGGGGTTGTGATACCACCATTAAGACCTAATCTGTTGAATTTTGTCAAAGTTGACATGATTCCACAGCATGAGGTTAGAGATTCCATTTCATTTCCTTTTATTTATGGTTTTAGGAATGTTTGATGATTTAAAAGTGATTTTGAATTAAATTGGTTATTTGTATGATATATTGACTGGATATTTCAATATTTTTAAATTATTGTTTGGGTATTTTCTTTAGAAATAAATGGGTTAATTTATTAGTTAAATGGAACTTGGTTTTTAAACTGTTTTTTTCATTATTATTGTTTGATAAAATTCCAAGAATGGTTTTCCTTGAGGAGAACACTTATTCATTGAATTTTATGTCAAATTGGGTTTTTATATTGGTTTCCCCTTTTTGTTTTTAATGGTTTTACATATTTAAAAGGTTGGTGTTGTTTTATAAAGTTAAATAGAATCTCCCTTTGGTAGATTGATTGTGGTTGTTGATGGATATGATTTCCTATGAAATTGGGTATGGATTCCCAATGTTTTAAAAATGTATTTCAAAATTTTATGTGATATGTGATAAGATAAACACTCGGTTGAAACTTCATAATGTGGGGATTGATTTATTGTTCTTGTGACCTTGTTGAACACCCTTATTCTTGTTGATGATGATAGGTTAATCTATGTGATTGATGTTGAATTGTTATTCGTGATTTGTTTTCTAACAACCCAATAATTACTTACTTGGACATTATATTTATTTTTCAGAAAACATAATACATTAAACAAATAGAATCCCAAAGACCATATTATTTTATTGTATTTGGAAACATAGAACACATTCTTATATCTTGATGAAAGATCATAAATATCTATTATAAAAATATTCCCCTTTAGGTTTCATACCTAAAACCTTTCTTTGTATCTTGGAGAAAAGAAAACATAAAAATTGTGAGATAAAATACTGAGTAAGGGTAAACATGGAGAACATCAAACAAAACATAAACATAAAAATGTAAAAACATGAACATAAATTTTGAATATCAAAATCTTGAGTCATGAAATAAATCATGTAAGTTTATAAGGAATAAATCATAAACGAACCATGATAAAATAGCATTGGCATAAAACATTGAATTTTGGAAAAAAAAATAATCATAAAAAGAAATTTCCATATTATCAAAGACTCAATGACAGTACCATAATACTGGTAAAATTCCATTACTGAACTGAGTTCACTGCTCATTCCAAACCTGTATTACTGAACCAAATTTACTTGTTGTTCTAGCCTGGTATTACCAATTTGGATTTACTTTTCATTCCAATCATTTCTATCTCATGAGATATAAATATTTAACCAATGTCATGTGGGGAGATATAGGTCCCACCCATATCATAATGAAATCCTTATTATGTGTTCCACAAAAACATAAATCATTCATCATAGTGTAACCGAAGGAATAAAATGGGTTTCTTAAATATCATTTCATCATAATCCATATAAAACAAATCGATTTCATAAATAGCATTCCATAATAAACACAATAAAATGATAGTAATAATAGAGATATAAAAATAACCCCATTCATAGAATTTCATCTTAGATGGAAAATAATTTTCATAAAACAATTGAAATTAATTCATGAGGCAAATATCCTTTCTCCTTCAAAAATGTTTTCTTTTCTCAAAATGATATGAAATTTTAAAAGAAAATAATTTATTTCAAAGTAAACATGAAATCGTGTAAATTATGATTCATGGAAATAAGGTTTTATGAAAATGTAAAAATCCATTCATTCCATATATGTTAAAATAAAACATTCTTCATGTACTTTTGTTGAAAATTTAAAAAGCAACTCGTACCGAAAAAAATATTCTCTACATACCATTTAATAAGAATTAAAAAATGGGTAAAATCGACTGTAAAATTTTTAGAAGTATAGAAAGAATATTTTTAAATACATATTTAGGAAACTTGAATGTGGGTGATAAATATACCCCAGTAAATACATATGAGTAAACAATATCGAATAATAATGAGATTGAAAAATCAACCCTTACCAATTTATAATCAGTCGAATCGTATGCCTCATAAAATAAAGAAAATTATATGCATGTGTAAATATCATAACTTTCATAATAAAAATTATAAAAACATTCATGGGAAGCATAAAAACCACAAAAAAGAAATAGGTGGGGTATAAGGCATATGTCCCACGTAAATAAAACTGAGACAAAATAATCACTTACCTTAGGTCCAATATCCTTTGTATGTATCTGAACCTCATGTATAATGATTTAAATGTTTTATATGAGTTATTATAGAATCATATTAATTTTTATGATATCATATATTTTCATATTTTCATTCTTTGATTAATAATATTTCATTATTACTCTTTATAGGGGTATTAACTGCTTGATTTTCTTAGGAATGTTTTTTCAAATAAGTTCGGGTTCTCTTTATTAGGTTATAGTTATATCATTAAAAAATGATATTAAATAACATATATCATATTTATTTATTCTGTAAATTGATATATTCATGCTTTAATGGATATCATGTAGAATTAACCACATCGCATCTTGGAGACGGTAGGTCGTACGTACGCACAAGATATGATATCATTCATTTAATTATGAAATGCTATAGAAGTGGATGGTATATATATTTTTATTGAATAAATACCATTTCATAATAATAATAATAATATAGTTATTTTTTCCCATCATTATACCCATCCAACTTAAGTGGTGTTGAAAACCCGATTACACCATGTTGTGGAGATGGTAAGTCGTGCATACACAAGTCGGGTGATTTAGATTTTTCATAGGTTGGATAGAAGGTGGAATATAGTTGTTCCATAATATTAATAAAATATCAGTATAAAATTGATAATGGAGAAAATAATTTATAATGCAAACAACCCAGTAAGAGGAAGTATAAAAATAAATGATTTGAAAGAATCAGTATAGGAGATTGCCTCTTCTTCGAAGATCACACTCTAGATATCCTCTTAAAGGCACTAGATTTGGTCTTTTTAGAATAAAAGAACCTTTAGAACATGACTAAGTAAGTTTATAAAGGTAAATTTTAACGAAATTATCAAGATTTAGGGCTCATGGTGAATTAAAATTGTGACAGAGGATGTGTCCTTTTATAATTGAGATGAGGGTCACATTTGGAACCTCCAAAAATATTAATTTCTCATAAAATCAAAACACATAAAAAAACCTAAAAAATTCCATATTTTTTAATATTATATGAGATAAAGTTTTAATATTATCAACCAATATATTTTATACAATTTTTTATGTCAATTTAAACTTTATCATTTTAATTTAACACTTAGTTATTCAATTTCATTTTAACTAGTGTAATAATTATTTCAATATTAAAAGGGTAAAATATTTACTTATTTGATGTAATTTAAATAATAAAAAAATTATTTAGATCATTTTATACAATATAATAATTATTATATATTTTTAAAAATGTGGTATGATTTTTATATAATTTAATAAAAAATTATTTTGAAAAAACAACAATAGTGTCAATTTCGACACTATTTAGTTCAATGATTTTTCAAAAATACCAAGACAATATTTTATCCTAGAAAAAAATATTTTATTATATACCTAATGGGTCTAGGTAATCTATTAATTTTTTTTGGAAATACTAATTATCTCCAATTATATTTTTTTGAATATTTTTAATAACATTAATATGATATTTCTATTAATAAAATAATTACTACATCAGTATTGTGTAATTATTTAATATACATATGTTTTGGATAAAAATTAAAAATAAAATTCTATGATTAATTTAAATATACTATATTTCAATATAATACTTTTAGATTAATATATCTTCTAGAAAATCAATTTTTAAAAATGTCATACTTATTAAAATATGAATGTGACAAGTTTAGCATCACTTTAAATAAAATAATATATGTATCATAATATCTTGTATAAGTCTCAAAATGGTTAAAAAATAGACCCTTGTATGATTATGTTTGATATAAACTCTACTGATAATATTTGTTCAAGTGTTTGTGTATTTTAAAGGTTATTATCATTTTAATAAAATTTATTTTATTGATTTTTCATCAATTAAATAATTTTTGCATCGTCAATATGTAAATATTTAAGGTAATTATTTCTTTCCAAAAAATTTCAAATAAATTACCATGGTAAACAAAGAAAATTTAGTTTTCAAATGAGTATTTATAGCCTAATTTATCTTATGTATAAACCTATTTTAAAAATGATATATTTCTTAAAACATGAATATGACATTTTAAAATTTTCATTAAATAAAATATTATAAATACCATAATATCTCCAAAATGGCCCCAAAACGTCAAAAATAAAATTATATTAGGGAAATGTGTTTATTAGGTTTAAAATTTCAATTTTTATTCATTTATATAACCTATTTTCCCCTATGTGGACACATAATAGATATTAAAGACAAAGAAAATGACACTTTGTGACTTTCATTGATTTAAATATTATATAAGTCATTTTCATGGAAAAGTGTCCATTAAATGAAATAATTTTTATCCTTAATTTTTAATTTTCTAATTAAATTAATCAAATAAAAATTGTTATTTGTTTTGGCTATTTTATAGTGATTATTATTTTATTTTTAACCTAAATTACCTAATTTACCCTTTTTCGTGGTAACAAAATTTACCATGGTTACTATTAGTAATGGTTAAAAAATGAACCAACTTATTAAATTTGGAACTCCTGAATAAAAATTTTACCTCCATTTTTAAAAATTCAAAACCCAGAAGTTGCGGCATTAAATTTAAAATAGAATCGGTAAAATGTCATGAAAATACATTTTTTTTGGAAAAATGAACCTTTTTAAATGATTTTTTTTATAATAAATTCGTGTATAAAATATTTTTCAAAAAATATAAATAGATGAAAATTAACTAATTAAAATTTAAAACTCATAAAAACATAATTTTACTATGTGATGACTTTAAAAGAAAATAAATTTTACAATAAAAATCTGCACTTTCACTATTCATCAAAAAATGAAACTTATCAGAAAAATACCAGAAATTCTCCAAAGTAATTTTTTATATTACACATTAAAAGAAGAATATTATTTGTTAAAATTTGATATATAAAAGTATCAAAAAAATATATTTAAAATGGTTGTGCCATCAAAAGGTAGCAAAATTGAATTTTTTTTAAATACTTATTTAATCCAAACAAAATGAATTTTTTCTTATATCATGTCTAGAAAATATATAAGATGAATTTTAAACATTATATTGAATATATTACATAATAAATTCGTTAATAAAATCCATCAAGAGTGGTTTTATTATTTTTTAGACTCACTTATTTTCATTTATATAGTTTTTCAGAAGAAAGTTTATACTATTCATACCCATAATTATAATGACTAGGTTATAATATTCAGTGATTAAATTATACTAGGTCTTGAATGAAATGAATTATATCAATAGAACATGAAATATATTATATAAAAATCTAATCATAGTGTTTTGTATACATCAAGAAAAGTTGGTGTTGTGTGTAATGCAAGATTATCTTGATGTAGAGTACAACATAAGACATAGAAAAAAAAGAAAATATATCTCATAAAAATATATGGGTGTTACATTATATCCCCTTAAAATGAATTTCACCCTCTATATTTGTATGGGTTTGAAATGATTATTACATGAAAGATTCTTCCATAGAAACCCATGTCAAAAAAATAAATACTAAAACATTAAAAAAAGGAATGTTTGAAATAGAATGATTACCCAAAGTAACTAATAATTTGGTTTCCACATAGGAGAATATAGGAAAGAAGTGAAAACATGGATATAGAACAGAAATATAACTATCAAGTTCTGATGGAGAGTGATAGATAACATTGTTAGGAAAAAGTTAATATTCACAAAGCCATAAATCTATGATGATTTAAGGGACCATATGATTCATCAGTTAAAAAGGTACTATGATAAAAATTTTGGTTTAAAAGATCCTTTTATTAATGTTGAAGAAAATGAGAAGAAATACTTACTTGATTTTAGTACAATATCATCATTGGTCGTACCTTAAATAATTTCCACTTCCTATCTTATTCCAAGAAATAAAGTTGAAATTTTCATTTCTAAAGCGTTAGCTGATGATGTTTTCCATAAATTGAATGATAGGCTATTCCATATGTATTTATCACAAAAAGGGTTGTACAAGATATCAAATATTCATAAGTCCACATATGGTGAGATAAGACTATATTCTAACAAATATCATTTGAATTTCAACTTAAACTTTCCATAAATTTATAAACTTACAGTACTTCTAAAATTGAAAAAAACTAAAACATTAGATAGAGGTGAACTAAATCGGGTTAACATTTATCTTCCATATGTTATAAGGAAGTTCTTGGTTGTCACATTCCAAACATGTGAATACCTTAATCATGCATTCTCCTGAAACATGGTAATAACATTAATTGTCATAGAACCTTGGTGAAAACATGAATTATATCAAAAAAGTAACTCTTTCAACATACCAAAAATCCCAAAAATTCTATATACTCAAACCATGATATCACTTTGTCCTTATATTAGTCTGAAGTTCATTAATACTGTCAAATATCTCATTATCGTTTTATCCCATCATTGTGCATATCATGTGTTTTCCAAAAACAAAAATCACAACTTTTCATGGTTTCTGGTGCTATATAAATATGGAAAACCACAATGGACAAATGCATAGATATTTCAATATTCTATAATACTATAAAAGAAATTCTACAACATTATTCTAGAATCCCATTAAATAAACACTCAATCTTTCCACCACTTCATTATCATTCTCAATAACTCCAACAATTATTGCATGTGATTTTATTTTTTATTTGGACTTAAGAGGTTGTTGAAATCGATCATCATTGATAACCCTTGTATTAGGGTATTATTTAGAATAATTACCCATTTATTTTCACTTGTAGCATTGAAGTGTGGGTGGTTCATTCTCGGTAGCCATTTCTCTATTCACATCATTAACTACATTTTCCCAATACTTCAGCAATCAACTACCCAATGACCTTATTTTCCAAACTTTAAAAATTTTCTAGTCCATTTAAGACAATATCCACCATCTTTATTTCCACACTTTGAGCATATGGAAACACTCATTTTCTTTTCACCATTGTTTTAATATTTTCCCTTGGACTCCATCTTTTGTTTCTTTTCAAAACCATGAAATTGATATGTAAATCCAACTTCTATTTCTTACTTTATACCACAACACACAATCTTTTCATAGCTACTGAAGTATCTTATATCTAACACCCTTCAAAGAATTGGTTTTAATCCACTGAAGAATCAATCAACTTTACTTTCAGGTTGGATGATAAATCCAGAAACATACCTTGTAAGTCTTCTAAAATTTGTCCTGTATGTACCAACAGATTCCTCATTATTTTTCTTAAGCTCGAGGACCTCCTTTTCCATATTCGTTTAAAGAATACGATGAAATTACATATTGAAAAATAATTTCTTGAACTCATCTCATTCCATGGATTCAATGTCATATTGTTGCTCTGTATTCTTCATTAGAGTCCACCACTGGTCCACTTTTCCTTCTAGATGATAAACTGAAAAAATTAATTTTTTAGGTTTAGAACATATAAGGATGGAAAGAATATTTTCAATGGTACTAATCCATTATTCAAGAAAAAGTGGATCAGAAGAAACACTAAAAGAAGGTGGAAGTTTCCTCATGAAGGACTCATCATAATGTCGTTCCCTTCTATGCTCATTTGAAAGTCTAGAATGATTCATAGCTTGTGTAAGTATATCGATAAGATTTTTCATTGCAGATCCCATAACATTTTTTTGTTCAGGAGTAAAATTGTTTCATTTCCCATTTCATTGATCATTAACATGAATCCTTCATGTTCCATTAATTTTCTAAAACCCAAAAAATAATAGTGTGAGAGGGAAAAACATACTTCGAAAACAGCATAATCAAGGGGGAACTTTAAATATATAACATCTTTGGTTTAATCCTATGTTATTCATGATCATTACCATAATTATAGGAATTTAACCTATAGTTATACTTTTCATTAGGGAAATCACTAGAAATATCCTTATAAATATCTCTAGGGATCTCACTAATGTTTTTGCATCCTAGTTTATAAATGTTAGCTAAACCTTTACCCTGATACAACCCTAACGACCCGAGATTAACATACACATAAATTAAATTTATTTTGAAGAAAGCATAATACATTACACAAATAGACACCCAAATACTAAATTATTTTAGTTTCTTTTGAAACATGGAACACATTAATCTAATTTAATGAAATATCTTCAATATATCCCATAAAGATATTCCCCTTTTGTTTTCCTACATAAAACATTTCTTTAGATCCTACCAAAAAGAAAACATAAAAATGGTGAGATAAAATTCTCAGTAAAGTTAAAAATGGATAAAATTAAAAAAAACATAAACATAATAATTTAAAAATATGAACATAAATTTGGAATATCAAAATCTTGATTCATGAAATAAATTTTGGCAGTTTGTAAGGAATAAATCAATACGGAACACAAACAATGATAAAATAGCATTAACATAATACATGGAATTGTGGTAAACACATAATAATAGAAAATAATTTCCATATTATTCAATGGTCATTTAAAATACCATCATAGCCGAAAAGGTTCATTACTGAACTGAGTTCACTCCTTGTTCCATCCCTGTATTACTGAACTGAATTTACATGTCCTTACAGCCATGTATTACTATACCAGATCTACTTATTATTCTAGTCATGTATATATAATGATATATAAAACTTTACCCATTTAATTGGATGGAGATATAGGTCTCACCCATCACATAATGAAATCATTATTATGTATGCCACAAAAACATAAATCATTCATCATAGCCTAACCTAATGAATAAAATGGATTTCTTAAACATAATTCCATCATAATCCATATAAAAATGGATTTAATAAATATAATTCCATCATAAACACAATAAAATCATAGTAATAATAGGGATACAAACATAACCCCATTTAGATACTATAATCGTGGATGGAAAATAATTTTGATAAAAGAATTGAAATTTATTCTTGAGAAAAATAGCTTTTCTTCCTCAAAAACATTTTCTTTTCTCAAAATGTTGTGCAATTTAAAAAAAGAATTTATTTAAAAAACCTTGAAATCATATAAATTAGGATTCATATAAATAATTCGTTATGAAAACATAAAAATCCATTCATGTCGTATATGTTAAAATAAAACATTCTTCACATACTTTTGTCGGAAAGTCCAAAAGTTCGTCATACCAAAAACAACCAAAGATTCCTTTCATACATTTAATAAAAAAATCACCAATGGATAATATTCACTTTAAAAAAGTTTGAAGGATAGAAATTATATTTTAAAATATATATTTAGGAAATATGGATGTAGATGATAAATATACCCCAATAAATACTTATGAGTAAACAATCTCGGATAATAATGAGATTGCAAAATTATTCCTTACTAATTTTTAATGAGATGAATCATATTACTAATTAATATAAGAAAATTATATTCATATATAAATATCATAAAATTTATAATAATAATTATAAAAACATTCATGGGAAGCATAAACACCACACAAAAGTAATATGTGGTATATAAGGCATATGTCCTAGAAAAATAAAAGTGAGACAAAATAATCCCTTACTTAGGTCCGCTATAATTTGTATATATCTGAACCTCCTTTATAATGATTTAAATGATTTAATTAACTTGTTATAGAATCATATAAATTTTCATTATATCAAATATGATCATATTATAATCCTTTTCGTAATAATATTTCATTTTTACTTGTTATTCGGGTATAAACTGCTTCATTTTCTTATGCATGTTTTGTTGAATAAGTTATGGTTATCCTTATTAAGACATTGTTATATCATTAAAAAATTATATTAACATAATATTTATCATATTTATTTATTATTTATATTTATATAATCATCCTTTAATGGATATCATGTAGAATGAATCACATCGCATTGTGGAGACAGTAGGTCGTATGTATGCATGATGGATTATATCATTCCTTTAATTATGATATGGTATTGAAGTGGATGGTATATATATTGTTACATAATAAATAACTTTTCATAATAATCATATATATTTATTATTTCCATCATTATACCCGTACAAGTCAAATAGTGGTGAAAACCTGATTACACCACGACGTGGAGATGGTAGGTCGTACATACGCATACGTGGTGATTTCATTTTTCGTAGGATGGATATAACATGGAATATGGATGTCACATAATCTTAATAAACTAATAGTATAAAATTGATATTGGATTTATTAATTTATAATGGAAAAAACTTAAGAAGAATAATTATAAGAAGAAATAATTTGAAAGAATCGGTAGCGGAGATTACCTCTTCTTCGATGAGCTCCCTCTAGATCTCCTCTAAATGGCACTAGAGCTAGTATTTTGAGAATACCAGAACCTATAGAATGTTATTAATGAAATTTATAAGGTAAATTTCCATGTTATGGCTCATCTTGAAGGATAAAAGTGAATTTAAATTGTGATAGAAGATGTGCCCTTTTATAATTGCGGTGAGGGGCACATTGGGAATCTCCAAAAATATTAAATTATAATAAAATCAAACCACATACTAAAACCTGAAAAATGTCATAGTTTTGAGGATAAGATGAGATAAGGTTGTTATATCATCAACCATTAAATTTTTTACAAGTTTTTATGTCAATTTAAACCTTATCATTTTAATTTAATACATTGTTATTTTATTTCATTTTAACTATGGTAACAATTATTTCAATATTAAAAGGGTAAAATATTAACTTATTTGAATTAAATTAAATATTAAATAAATAATATAGATATTTTTAGAACATATAACAATTATTATATATATTTTTTTTAAAATACTATATTTAAATAATTTAATAAAACATTGTTTTGACAAAAAAATAATAGTGTCAATTTTGATACTTTCCAATTCAAGGATTTTTAAAAATATCAAGATAAAGTTTTATAAAAGAAATAAATATTTTATTATATCTCTAATGGGTCAATTTAATCTATAAAATTCATCATAAATATTAATTATCTTAAATTATATTTATTTTAATATTATTAATAACATTAATTATATATTTTCATTAATAAAATAATTACTACATCAATATTTTGTAATTATTTAATATACTAATTTGCTGTGTTAAAATTTAAAAAAAATATATGATGAATATAAATTTATTGTCATTATTTATAATACTTTTATCTTAATATATTTTTTATAAAATAAATCATTAAATATGTTATACTTATTAAAATATAAATGTGACATTTTTAATATCACTTTAAATAAAATAATATAAGTATCATAATATATTATATAAGGCTTCAAATCATCCATAACTAGACCCTTGGATTATTATGGTTGATATATACTCTAAAAATAATATTTGGTCATGTTTTTGTGTCTTTTAATGGTTATTATCATTTTAATAAATATTGGTTTATTAATTTTTCATCAATTAAATAATTTTTTCATCATTCTTTATATAAACTTTTAAGGTAATTATTTCATTCCAGAAAATTAGAAATAAAATACCATGATAAATAAAAAAATTTTATATTTCAAATTAATATTTATATTCGAATTTATCTTATGTATAAACTTAATGTAAAAATGATATATTATTTAAAGCACGAATGTCACATCTTTAAATTTTCATTAAATAAAATATTATAAATACCATAATATCTCTTAAATGAAACCAAAAAATAAAAATAAATGTATATTAGTGGAATATGTTTATTAAGTTGAAAAATACAATTTATATTCGTTGATACATCCCATTTGTTCATATGTGGACACATAATAGATATTAAAGACAAAGAAAATGACATTTTGTGTCTTTATTTGATTTAAATATTATTTATGTCATTTTATTGTAAAAGTGTCCAATAAATGACATAATTTAGATCCTTATGTGTTAAGGGTCGAATTAAATTAATCAAATAAATTTTTTTCATTTGTTTTGGTCATTTTGTAGTCATTATAATTTTATTTTTAACCTAAATTACCTACTTTACCCTTTATTGTGGTAAAAAACTTTACCATGGTTACTATTCATATTTTTCAAAAATAGAAGGGAAATAATTACAAAATTTGGACTTCATGAATAAAAAAATTTAAACCCATTTTTTAAAATTAAAAACACATAATTTTGAGAATTAAATTTTAAATAAAACCAGTAAATTGTCATGAAAAACAGTTTTTTTTAAATGCCCCTTTTGAAATGGAAAATGTTTTTATAATAAATTATTGTATAAAATCATTTTCAAAAACCATAATTGAATAAAAATGAACTAATTAAAATTTAAAACTAATCCAAGTCATAATTTTACTATGTAATTACTTTAAAAGGAAATAAATATTTCAATAAAAATCAGTATTTTCATTATTCATTAAAAAAATAAACTTATAAGAAAAATAAAAAACTCATCCAAAGTAATATTTTATTGTATGAATTAAAATAAGAAGCTTATTTTTTAAAACTGAATATATATTTTTTTTAAAAATGATTTAAAATGGGTACGCCATCAATGGGCTGCAAAACTGTATTTTTTTAAAATACAACTTTTATCCAAAACAATTTGAATTCTTTATTATATCATTTATAGAAAACATATAATATAAATCTTAAACATTATATTGAATATATTACATATATTTTTTATTAATAAAATCCACCAATAGTGATTTTATTATTTTATAGGCTCGCTAATTTGCATTTAAATATTTTTTTAGAAGAAAGTTAATACTATTTATTCCATCCATTATAATGACATGGTTATAATATTTAATTGTTCACTTATAATATATGTTGTGTGAAATTAATTCTATCAAAATAACTTGAAGTTTTTTGTAACACAATCCAATCAAATAGTTGTGTATACCACAAGCTTATCTAGTGTTGTGTATAGCACAAGCTTCTCTTAGTGTAGCATACAACATAAGACATTGAAAAAAAAAGAAAATATATCTCATAAAAATATCGGGGTGTTATATTCTAGCACCTTAAAATGAATTTCTCCCTCAAAATTTTACTGGTTTATAAAAGGACTATTACTTGAAATTTTATTTCATAGAAACCTACATCATAAAAAGGAATACCAAAAGTTCATTTTAAAATGTAAAGTTAGAAAAAGAACAATAACCCAAAGTAACTCATCATTGGGTTTAACCATAGTAGAACATAGGTAATAAGTGAAAACAGGGACATGGAAGAGAAATCTAACTATCATGTTCTGACGGATAGTGATAGAGTACATGGTTAGGAAACTTTTTACTATCACAAAGCCATAAATCTATGATGGTTTAAGGGACCATATAATTCATCATATAATAAGGTACTAGGATAAATTATTTGGTTTTATTGATCCTTTCCCGAAATTTGAAAGAAATTAGAAGAAATACTTACTTGATTTTAGTAAAATCTCACTGTTGTTTGTGCCTTGTAAAATTTCCACTTTATATCTTATTTGAAGAAATGATGTTGAATTTTTCATTCCTAAAGTGTTATTAGATCATACGGTCCATAAATAGAATGATTGGTCATTCCATATGTATTTATCACATAAGTTTGGCACAATTTATCAAATATGCATAAGTCCACCTATAGTGAGAGAAGATTTTATTCTAACAAATGTTATTTTAAGTTCAACTTAAACATTCCATAAATTTATAACCTTGCAATCCTTATAAAATATGAAATTACAAAACATTAGATAGATTTTAACTAAATCTACATAACTTTTATCTCCCATATCTCATAAGGAAATTATTTCTTGTCAAATTCTAGACATGTGAATACCTTTATAATGCATTCTCCTAAAACATGGTAATAACTTGAATTATCGTAGAACCTTAGTAAAAACAGGAATATTGTCATAAATTAATTCTTTTAACATACTAGAAGTCAAAAAAATTCTATATACTCAAACCCTGATATCAATTTGTCCTTATATAAGTCTAGAGGTCATTAATAATATAAAAAAACTCATTATCTCTTTATCCCAGCATTATGCACATATCATGTGTCTAAAAGAAATATTTCAATTACTTTTCATGGTTACCGATACCATATACTAATGGAAAACCAAAATGGACCAATACATAGATATTTTAATATTATATAATACTATAAAATAGATTCTAAAACATTATTTTGTAATCCCATTACATAAACACTTAATCGTTGCACCACTTCATTAGCATACTCTACATCGCAAATAGTGATCACATGTGATTTTCCTTTGTCTTTGGACTTAAAAGGTTTTGGATGTTCATCATCATTTATAACCCTTATATTAGGGAATTGGTTATCCTAATTCCCTGTTTCCTTTCACTTGTAGCATTGAAGTGTGGGTGGTGCATTATCTATAGCCTTTTCTCTATTCACATCATTAGCCACCATTTTCTCATTACATTGGAACTCAACTTCCTAATGAAATTTTTTTCTACACATAAAACATTTCTTAGTCCCATTAAGACAATCTCCACCATGTTTCTTTCCACACTTTGAGAATAAGGAAATTCTCATCTTCTTTCCACCATTGTTTTTAGAATTTCCCTTGAACTCCATATTTCATTTCTTTTCAAAACCATGAAATTGATATGTAACACCAAATTCCATTTATACCTTGATAGTACAAAACACAATATATTCAAATCTATTAAATTATCTTGTAGTTAACACCTTCTAAAACATGGTTTTAAGACACTGAAGAATCAGTCAACTTTATATTCAGGTTGGATGATGAAGCCAAAACAATACCTTGCAATTCTTGTAAAATTTTCCTCATATGTACCAATAGATTCATAATATTTTCCCTTAAGATCAAGGAAACCCTTTTCTATATTTATTAAAAGAATATGAGGAAAGTATTTATTGAAAAATAAGTTCTTGAACTCTTCCCATTCCATGGAATGAATTTCATCTTGTTTCCTTGTATTCTTGATTGGCGTCCACCACTAGTCTGCTTCACCTTCTAAAAAATAAATAGAAAAAATCAATTTTCCATGTTCTGAATAGAGAAGGATAGAAAATATATTTTCAATGATACTAATCCATTGTTCAGAAACAAGTGGATCAAAAGACCCACTGAAAGAAGGTGTATGTTTCTTCATGAAGGACTCAAAATAATTTTGTTCCCTTCTCTACTCATTTGGAAGTATGGAATGATTTATAGATTTTGTAAGTATAGCGATAAGATTTTTCATTTTAGATCCCATAATATATGGTTGTTTAGGAGGAAGATCATTTCATTTCCCATTGCATTGATCATTAACATGGTTCCTTTGGGTTCCATCTATTGTCTAAAACCCATAAAGAATAGTGTGAGAGGTAAAAAACATACTAGGAAAATAAAATATTCAAGTGGGAGTACATTCAATATCTAACATATTAGTTTTAATAATATGTTATCCATGATTATTACCATAATTCTACAACTGTAAAATATAGTTATAATTACCCTTAGGTACATCCCTAGACATATCCTTGGAAATATCTCTAGGGATCTCACTAAATTTTCACATCCTAGTTTCCAAAGAATAACTAAACCTTTGCTCTGATACCAACTCTAATGACCCAATCTTGACGTACATGGAAATTACATATATTTTACATAAAACTTAATACATTACACAAATATATGCCAAAAGGCCATATTATTTTAGTTTCTTTGGAAACATGGAACACATCCTTCTAACTTGGTGGAAGATCTTCAACATCTCTTATAAAGATCTTCTCCTTTAGTTTTCCTACCTAAAACCATTCTTTATATCCTAGGAAAAAGAAATCATAAAAAGGGTGATCTCAAATGATAATTAAGGGTAAACATGGAGAACAACAAACAAATCATAAATATAATTATGTAAAAATATGAACATAAATTTTGAATATCAGAATCTTGAGTCCTGAAATAAATCATGGAAGTTCATAAGGCATAAATCATAAAGGAACATGAACCATGATAAAATGACATTGGCATAAAACATGGAATTTTGGAAAACACATAATCATATAAAATAATTTCCATATTATCAATGTTTAATTTACAAGACCATTATAATGGAAAAGTCTATTACTAAACTGAGTTCACTCCTTCTTCCAACCTTGTATAACTGAACCATATTTACTTATCATTCCGGTCCTCTATTACTGAACCATATTTACTTGTTGTTCTGGTCATTTCTATATCATGAGATATAAATTTTTACCCAATGCAATAGAGGTAGATATAGGTCCCACCAATCTCTTAATGAAATCATTTTTATGTGATCCACAAAAAATAAATCATTCATCATAGCATAACCCAAGGAAGAAAATGGGTTTCCTAAACATCATTCCATCAAAATCCATATAAAAAATGGACTTTGAAAATATTATTCCATAATAAACATAATAAAATCATAATAATAATAGGGATATAAACATAACCCTATTTAGAGAATGTCATCTTAGATTGAAAATAATTTTGATGAAACACTTGAAATTAATTCTTGAGGAAAATATCCTTTATTATTCAAAAATGTTTTATTTTGTCAAAATTTAATGCAATTTTAAAATAAATGAATTTATTTAAAAATAAACTTAAAATCAAATAAATTAATAATATTGTAAATAAGGCATTATAAAAATGTAAAAATCTTTTCATGCCATATACGTTAAAAGAAAAAGTTTTTCACGTACGTTTTTAATAAAGTCAAAAAGTACCTCATACCAAAAACGACAAAATATTCCGTTCATACTATTTAATAAAAATGAAAAAATGGTTAAAATTAAAATTAAAAAATTATTGAAGGATATAAATCATATTTTGAAATAAATATTTATGAAATATGGACGTGAATGATAAATATACCCCAATAAATACTTATGAGTAAACAATCTCAGATAATATTGAGATTAAATAATTATCCCTTAACAATTTATAATGTGTTGAATCATCTTCCTCATTAAATTATTAAAATTATATGAAAATTTAATTATCATAACCTTCATACTAATAATTATAAAAACATTCATGGGTAGCATAAACACCACAAAAAATAAATAGGTGGTGTATAGAGCCCACAAAAATAAAAATGAGACAAAATAATCCCTTACTTTATCTTCTCTATCCTTTGTATATATCTAAAACTATTGTATAATGATTTAAATGATTTAATTGACTTATTAAAGAATCATATTAATTTTTATGATATCATATATGATCATATTATCATTTTTTTGGTAATAATATTTCATTATTACACATTATTCGTGTATTAACTGCTTCATTTTTTATGTGTGTTTTGTAAAATAAGTTCCTTTTCTATTTCTTAGATTATAGTTGTATCGTTAAAAAATTATATTAACAGAATATGTTTTATATTTATTTATTTTTTATATTTATATAATCATGATTTAATAGATATCATGTATAATGAATCGGTTCATGTCATAGATGGTAGGTCATACGTATGCACGAGCGATGATATCATTCCTTTAATTACGAAATGGTATTGAAGTGGATTGAATATATATTGTTCCAGAATAAATAACATGTTATAATAATCATATATATATATATATATATATATATTATTTCAATCATTATACCCATCCATGTCACGTGGTGGTGAAAAACTTATTACACCACGTCGTGGAGACAGTTAGCTATACATATACAGGTGTGGTGATTTTGTTTTTCATAGGGCGGATAAAAGTTGGAATATAGTTATTAAATAATATTGTTAACATATTAGTATAAAATTTATATTGAATTAATTAATTTATAATAGAAACAACTCGGAAATAGGAAGTATAATAATAAATAATTTGAAAGAATCATTAGAGGAGATTACCTCTTCTTTGACGAGCTCCATCTAGATCTCAACTTAAATACACTAGAGTTGGTCTTTTGAGAAGACCAGAACCTCTATAATGTTAATAAGAAATTTTATAAGGTAAATGGGATGTTTATTTCCTATATTTAAGGATCAAATTGAATTTAAATTCTGAGGGAGGATGCACCTTTTATTATTGAGGTGAGGGTCACATTTGGAATCTCCAAAAATATTAATTTATAATAAAATCAAACCACATCAAGAAACCTAAAAAATGTCGTAGTTTTGAAGATGAGATGAGATAAAGTTTTAATATCATAAAACATTAAATTTTGGACAATTTTTTATGTCAATTTAAACCTTATCATTTTAATTTAACACTATGTTATTCTATTTCATTTTAACTAGGGTAACAATTATTTCAATATTAAAAGGGTAAAATATTAACATATTTGGTGTAAATTAAATAATAAATAAATAATTTAGATCTTTTTAGACCATATAATAATTATAATATATTTTTAAAAATGTTTTATGATTTCTAAATTATTTAATAAAACATTGTTTTGACAAAAACACAATAGTGTCAATTTTGACACTATTTAATTCAAGGTTTTTTATAAATATCAAGATAAGGTTTTATCCTATAAAAAAATATTTCATTATATACCTATGAGTTCTATGACCTCTATAAAATTCATTGGACATATTAATTATCTAAAATTATATTTATTCAAATATTTTTAATAACATTAATTTGATGTTTACCTTAATAAAATAATTACTAAATCAGTATTGTGTAATTATTTAATATATTTATTTTTAAGAAAAATTAATAATAAAAATCTATGATGAAGATAAATAAACTATATTTAAATTGAATACTTGTAGTCATATATATATTCTGAAAAATAAATCATTAAAAATGTTATACTTATTAAAATATGAATGTGACAAGTTTAACATAACTTTAATTAAAATAATATAAGTATCATAATCTCTTATATAATGCTCTAAATGGTCCATAACTCCACACTTGGATGATTATGGTTAAGATATACTCGACCAATAATATTTTTTCAAGTTTTTTTTCTTTTAATGGTTATTATAATTTTAATAAAATATAGTTCCTTGATTTTTTATCCATTAAATTTTTTTTGCATCATCAATATATACAAGTTTAAGGTATGTATTTCTTTCATAAAAATTAAAAAAAAATTACCATGATAAATAAATACATCTTATCGTTCAAATGAGTATTTATATTCTAAATTAACTTATGTATATACTTAATTTTAAAATGATATATTATTTAAAACATGAATGTGACATCTTTAAATTTTTATTAAATAAAATATTATAAATACCATAATATCTCCTAAATGGCCCTAAAATTTAAAAATAATTTTATATTAGATAAATATGTCTATTAAGTTGAAAATTACCATTTATATTCATTGATACAACCCATTTATCCATATGTGGACACCTAATAGATGTTAAATAAACATAAATTGAAACTTGGTGTCTTTATTTGATTTTAATATTATTTAATTAATTTTCAAAATGGAAATTTAAATTTAAAATAAAACTTGTAAAATGTCTTGAAAAATAGTTTTTTGGAAAAATTCCCCTTTTAAATGGAAGAAGTTTTTATAATAAATTCATGTATAAAATCATTTTAAAAGAACATAATTGGATAATAATGAACTAATTAAAATTAAAAACTAATACAAAATATAATTTTACTATATAAGGACTTTAAATTAAAATAATTATTTCAATAAAAATCAGTATTTTCAGTATTTATAAAAAAATAAAACTTATCAGAAAAATACCAAAAATTCGACCGAAGTAATTTTTTATATTTCGCATTAATGTAAGAAATTAATTTTCTCAAATTTAATATAAAAAAGTTTCAAAAACTAGATTTAAAATGGTTTCACCGTTAAAAGGTGGTGAAACTGCATTTTTTTGAAAAATACACCTTTTATCCAAAAAAATTAATTTTTTCATATATCATGCATAGAAAACATATAAAATGAATTATAAACATTATATTAAAGATATTATATATATTTTTCATTAATAAAATCCATCTAGATTGATTTTATTATTTTATAGACTCACTTATTTTAATTTAAATATATTTTCAGAAGAAAGTTAATATTATTCATACCTGCCATTTTAATGACTAGGTTTTAATATTTAGTTGTTCACTTATACTCAGTCTTAAGTGAAATTAATTCGATCAAAATAACTTGAACTTTTTTATAACACAATACAATTATAGAGTTGTGTATACTACAAGCTAAGATAATGTTGCGTATATCACAAGCTTATCTTGGTGTAGCGTAAGACATTGAGAAAGAAAATATATCTCATAAAAATATGCATGTTACATGTTTAGGGGTTTGGGGTCTTTTATGGTATGTATGTGAGGTGGGAAGGTTGTGATTGTGTTGTTATCCCTCAGAGGTTTATTATTATCATGTGATGACATTTGTTTTTTTCATGGTCTACCTCATTTAATTATTCCATTAGGAACTCGGGGTTACTATGTGGGAAGTAGTGGGATGATGTTAGGATAGTTGAGATTTATGCACTGGCTAGTCACCCTAATTGTATGTTACTCTTGGATTGTGGATTGGTCACCAATGATACTATGTAAGAGTGATTAGGTTAATGGATGATTAACCACTAACCTGTCAGTAGTATGTCCACTTTTTCATGCCTTGTAATTTCCCATCAGTCCATATGGTGTTTCCTTATACTATGTATCATATGTTATTATTTTAAGTATATATTGGAATGTGGGATGATTATTTCTTGGATATACTTTCTTGATGTATTGATCATGTTATGGTTTAGTATTTATGTGGACTAGTTTGTTTCTATCCATTTATTATCATTATTTATGATCTTTTATGGTTGTATTTTCATTATTTTTTCTCGTTTTTCCTTGATTTTCTTTGAGTTGAGTGTGTAAAAAATTTTAAATAAAAAGGGGAAATGTTTTCAAACTATTAATTTTGTTGGAAATTATTTTGAAGTGTTTTAAACCATATGTGGGTTTATTTTCAAAATTTCTATATTTGAAAGATAAATATTTTCTTTTCGAATTGACATGGTTTTGGAAAGAACATCATTATATCATGTTTTATAAATGTTGTACTCTATGAAACTGAAAGTTATATATTTATTTTATTCATATATCATGTAAAAATAAATGAACCCCTATTTGTTTACATTACTTTCAAACTAAATATTTTGGTTTCTGTTATAAAAGGAATAAATCATACACTTGTTGGGATCCTACTAGCTTCAGCTCACATGTTTCATACTCACATTTGTAGGTATGTAGTCATCATGTCTTGTGCAGTTTTCTTTATTTCATGGATTTCAAGTTGGATCTGGTTCCATTTTATATGGGAAGTAGATAGATTTCAGGATTGTGGTGGTGACTTAAGATTTATGTATATATTGTGATTAGTCTTTCAGTTTCATGGAACTTGTTAGATTGAGTTCTTTTTTGGACTCTTTTTTCTTCTATTCCATTTCTTTCAGCTTCCATTTTTTGTTTTTTAATATTTTATTAAATGGTTATTTATTGGAAAGTACATTGGTATTTATCTTTGTTTCTTTTTGTTATTCCATGTTTGGATGATATGTTTTCTTTTTTTGGGTAAAACTATCCGAAACGGTTATTTTGATACCCTTGATCTTTGCCATAATCCTAGGGGGGATCAAGTATGCTCCTCTAGTATGTGGTGGGTTGAATCAAGCGTCAGTCTAGATAGTGGCCCTAACCAATTCATTACAAAATTCTATCAAAGTTGGTTATGTTATTTGGGGTTAGTGGAAGAAATGAGTTATAACCCTTGGAACGCAAGTTGTAGATATAGGGACGTGCTTTGACCACTCTTCCTTATGTTGTATATCGAGTTTCCATGAGTGTTTGAGAGTCTTCTTATAAATTGTTGGATTTAGGGTTGCTCATTCTTGATTTATTTGGGGGTAGGGTTATATTACTTTGAGTAGTAGGTATTTTTCAGGATACTTACCATAAATTTTATTATTTAAAAGTAAAATATTGAGTGAATTTAAAGGGTTCATGGTTAAGTTTTAGGGTCTTTCAAACTTTGTATAGACTACGTGGACAATTCAGGATAGGTTTTAGTAAAGATCACATGGTTGGTGTAAAAACTAAAAAACATTGTGTCCAAACCATGTATAGTGGGGAAAGTTTATAATTTTTTTATTATTTACCATTTTATGATTTTGGATTATTTTTTGATTGATAGTGTTTTTATGGGTTTTTTAGTGGAATTTATTGGATAGTTATGTTTTATGAAATTATTTTTCAATATCAATGTTTTATGATTAAAAAGATGAGATTTTTTGTAAAATAATGTTTTGGGTGAGTTGAATTATTTTAATAAAAAATATAAAATCTTATAACATGTGATTTGAGGTCAAGGACGTTATTTTGGGTGTGTGTTAGTTTTAAAATGCATTATGTGTGGGTGTGGAATGTGTCTAAATATTTTAGGAAATTTTATGAAAGTTAGACTATAACATTTATTTTTATTTATTGATATTTTGTTCTGTTATGTTGAATGTTTATAAGGTTCCTAATTTTGATATATATGGATTTTTTTGTTCCCTTTGTAGTGTAATTTCATGTTTTTTGATTGATTTAATTTTTTGTGATGTTTTAGAATGAGAACCCTAGGAAAAAATTTGTAATTAAAAAAGGAAATGTATTGGGTAATTATCCTAGGGATCCAAGAGTTTCCCTTATAGTATCTGACCCTACCCAGACTCATGATGGAGTGGTAGATCCATGTTATTCCCAACTCGTGGATCATGGGTAAGAGTTTTTTAATCGATATCCTCTAGTATTCATGTGGTGATTGAGGATCCTAGGAGATGATTGAGTGGCTAGCTAAGGTTAAATATATTTTTGACATGTTTTAAACTCGTGAATCCTCTAGGTTGAGGTGCACCATTACATTGTTTAATGGATTGGTTTTTTAGTGGTGGAAAATCTCCATTCATGGCCAACTATTTGAGACTCCATATTGGTGACATTTCATGGCCTCCTTCATTCAATGATTTTCTCCTAAAGATGTGAGAGTTGAGAAGGAAAATAAAATTATGGGTTTCCTTCAAATTTATCATTAGTGAAAGACTATATTGAACATTTCTCTATCTTGGTGACTTAATCTCCAAAGTTGGCCTCTGAATATTCAAAGAAGGCGTTGTTATTTTCTAAGGGCCTTCGTTTGGGACTGTGTTTGTTATTACTTCAGTCTTACATGACTAAATTTATAGAATATGTTTGTAAGATCATAATCACTAAGGAAATTATAGAAAGGCAACCTGAAATGGGTAATTCTTCGATCCCTACTAGATCTAGTAAATATTTTCAAGTTAACAAAAAAGTGAAACATGGAAAAAAAATTATGGGAAGTTATCCTCTCAACCAGAAATTCCCATTTCGGTAAAGTGGATATCGTTAGTTTTCTTTCAGTGTAGGAACTATGGGCCTATAATGTGCTTATGTCTATTATATCTGAATACATGACTTATGTGTATCTATTCTATTTACTTTCATAGGTGTTTTGATATGTTCATACATCAGAAGAAAAATGTTCAAGCCTAGCTTAACTCTAGTTAGTAGTATGTGTTGTTACTTCCATTTGAGAGTTGGAATCGGGGAATTGTTTAGGGAGTACCCTATTCTATAATTTTTAATTTTCATTTAGACTTTTCAAATACCTTTTATAACTATTTTATTTAGATATAATGGATGAAATGTACTTGACCCTATTTTTATATCTTTTGGGATGTCCATGCCTCGTTAATTCTTGATGCTTGTTGTCTTTAGTGAATAGTTTGGACCATGTGTTGAGGTCTATTTTATGAATGACATAGGGATGTCTTGGGTATGATATATGGTAATAGGTATAAGCTACTAGTTTCTGGTTATACTATGATAGTTACCACATTGATATTTTCCTCACTATATTCATGATTGAGTTTTCTATGAGTTTATCCCAAAGTTACCCTTTATGTAGTTTTGTGATTCGAGTTTAGAACCAGCACATTCCATGTTGAGGCATGTATAGGTTGGGGTGTCCCTATAGTATCTTGGAGTCTTTTTCTTGGTGATCGATTCTAGTAATATATTGTCTATTCTGAAGGATGTTATCTCTTATGGTGTTTTGATATGGTTTCCTTGGTTATTGGAATCATATCTCTTTGAGGATGATCATCCTTTTGAGTTTTCCTATTTAATGTTTCACCATTTTATAGAAATTATAAATGATTATGAGATATGTTCTAGGTCTCTATGTTTTTTCTTGTTCTTATGGGGTTATTCTTTGAAATGCCTCTATTTTTAATGTGCTATTGTCCTGCTCTAGTGACCTTGTATGATCTAGAGGTGGTATGTCTTTTTTTCCTGTGATCTGGTTTGTGATTCGAGGGGATCATAGAAGATTTGGTGTATATTTTGATACTCCCAATTTAAAATAAAATCATAGGAGTGTCTATCCAAACTTCTTCTTCTTTTCTCATCACTTTCATTCAGTGATGATTTTACTTATTTGGAATGAACCATACATTTTAAAAGATAATTTTTTCCTAAATAAACTTGTTTCATAATATATTATTTATTTATTATAAACATATAACGCACAGAGAAACGGAAAACATTTAATTTAATTAATGAAAATTTTTACATTACTCAATGACTAAACCCATTAAAATTACAAATAATACAAGGGAACAAAAAATTAAAAAACTATAATGGGGAAATTTGAATCACCCCAATCGACTAGATTCATCATTCACAGGAACAATAGTTTGGAAAAAATATATTAGTAAACCAATCAACATCTTAGGCAAAGAAAATATAGAATTATGATATGAATTATATTTAATTTTTTATGAAATAATGAATTGTTTTTATAGGATTTAATATGACTAATGGTATAGTAAAAAGAATGTTTGAATATTAACATGGCCATTGCGAATAGAAACCAAAGCGTTGGAAAAATAATTTTACCTAAAAACAATAAAATATAATTTAAATAATATTTATCATGAGTAATTTAAGAAAATATATATATTATAATTCTATAAAATAAATATCAAACTAAAAAACTCATAGAAAATATACGAATAATATTACAGAACTATATTTTAATGTATTTAGTAATAATAATAATTTTTTTATTAAAAATTAAAAATACCTATGTTGAAAATTTATTTTTATAAAATGAATTAAAATTTTAGAATCGGTACTTTGAACATTTCTAAGGGTTAATTTTTGGTAATTTTATGAAATACTTCAATTTTAGGTGAATAGTAAAAATAGAGTGTTTACAAAACCTATGTATGTTAAATTACATCAATCATGATTTAATCAATTATAGAAACGTTTCCTTGTAAAAAACATATTTAATTTGTTAAATTACTTTTTAAAATACAATAAACATGTTTTCCAAACCACAAAACTACTTTACAAAGTTAAAATTCAAAAGTATTCCATTAAAAAATTCATTTTTCCACATCCCTTTTTAATAATCTAGGGAATTAAAATTTTAAATGGGTTTAAATTCCTAAAATAATTCAATTTTATTTATATAAGATTTATTATGTCAAAAATAATATTATTACAAGGTTTACCTTTTGTATTTATTTCAATATTTTAACTCAAAAATACCTCTCTCTTCAAGTATAAATAGTCCTTATCTATCCCCTTGTAAAACCACTCCTCCCTCACATATGAAAGTGAAAACTCTAACTAAATATTCTCTCTTAATTCCCTTATAATCCTTACGTAATTTATTTAGTAATCAAATTATATGATTTCCAAAAGTTAAGGGTTATATAAAAGGAACCATTTTAATAAATATGTAATGTCCTTTTTTCCTTTCATTTCTTTTTCCTTTTCTAATTTCATATCCTATTACTATTTTCTAATTCAATTCTTATAAAACCAATTATACAATATGTTAGTATTATATTGAAAATGTTAATATACTATAAAAGTTTTATTTTTAATAGAATCATATATTTAATATCTCACACCTTCTCTTTAGACAATGTCTTGTTAACGATTGTTTAACTGACAATGAGGACATTGCAATTATTTTCTAATCACCAACCCTATCGTTGGTAATTGGAAAATTATTTATGATTTATAAATGTATAACCATATTAATTTTAATATTTGTAAATTAATTCTACATATATATTAATGACCTCAAACAAAAATCTCGAAATCAAAACAAAAAAGAGAAGTTGTTAAGAAAATTTGATATAAATATGTTCCACCTTTAAAAATGAGACTTTAGAAACATAACAAAATTATTATAATTGATAAATATAAAAAATTGAAAATAATTCACTTCTGGTTTTATTTTTTATTACATCTAAGCTTATTATTATGGAGGCCGAAAATATGTGAAAAAGTGGGATTTAAGGTTAAGGTATTCTCAAACCCAAATTCCTTCTCACTGGGTTATCTCCTTTTCAAATTGTTTTATTTATAGATTTTCTTATATTTTTCTTAATATTTCATTCATTTTTTTGGGTATACATGTTCTTACCCATTCAAAATATTTTCAAACGCATTTACATAGATTTTTCAAAAAAACAATAAATTATAAAAACAATTCATTGAATCCTTTTGAGTTATTTATTCTCTACTCAATAATGATGATGTTTTATAAAGATATATGATTCTCCATTATTAATTTGTAAAACCCAAAGTTTATTCAATAAATTATTCTTTATGATAACTTTATGAAACCCATTCCTTTCTATTAATTTATTTCATGATAATGATTTTTTTCGATCTATGTGGAAATCATGATTATGAGAATTTTATGTTGTGATTGGTGGGATTAGAATTATATATTCATCTAATTCATTGGGTAATGTTATATATCTCGTGATATTATGTGTACTATGAATGAACATGATTCTAGATTTTTTTCAGAGTGATGATGTTATTATTTATTCACATATGTATGCTTGAACGTGATGCTTCCATTTTTCATAACTATATGTGGTGTTTGACCACTATTTTATGATGTTTCATTATTATTAATATTCCACATTCCATTCATTTATCATATTTTCACTTATTATTATTATTATTATTATTATTGTTATTGTATTGTATTATTTTGAAATGATTATGATGATTATTCTCACCCATGTAATGTTGATTCATGTATATTATTCTTGCTATATTATCCTTCCTCTTATTTGTATTTCAGTTCACCCCTTTATTTGATGTATACACTCAGAGGAATACATGTTCTAAAGGTAATTTGAGAGATATTAACTAGATAAAGAAGAAGTATTTTAATAATTTTTATGTTTTATTATGTATCAGTGATGAGTAAGCTATATTTTACCGATATACTAAACCTTTCGATCCTTGACTGTATTACAATTGTGTTTTTTATCTTAAAAATTATGTGATAGTTATATAAGAAGAATTAGGGTTGATAGAGTTGGTATCGGAGGTACAGTTTAGTTAATTTGGGAATTAGGATTGGAGAATGTTACTGAAAACCCTTGGGATAAGTCAACGTATATGTAAATATATTAGAAGCATAGTTTTAGAAGAAGGATAAAAAAAGGGATCCCATAAGATATAAATTTAGAATTGATATTCACATAAAAATAAATTATTTATTAATAAATTATTGAAATATATTTTTTCAAACCATTTCTATTTTAGAAAATGGTAGGAACTTAGAGAAACTAGGCCAATAACCTATGTAGGAAACAATGCAATGATTTTCTAAATTAAATTCCCTATATGATGGAGTTTGAATTCAAAACATCATGATGACAGTTTCCCAGCTATCTCAGGATATGAAAAATAACCTAAATCTGGTGGAAGATCCACCATCACCCTAGAAGGAAAAACTAGATATTGATTCCTTTATGTGAAAATTACCACTGATGTTTAGTGGATCTTTCGATCCACTGGTCACATAAAAATGAGTTAAATCAATAGAGAAGATCTTTTATATACTCTACCATTATGATAAGGAGAATGTGACTCTATTCATATATCATTTAGATGGATAGGCTTATCAATAGTGGGAATTGATAATTAATACCAATATAAAGTATGAAATAGAATAGGTATAGTCGGAAAACATTAAGAAAATATTTCTTAACAAGTATTTCCCTAAAACTATTCAAAAAAATATGAAGAGATAATTATTAGATCTGAAGAAAATGAAAATTGAATCTATCACGACATATAATGAAAACTTTAAAAGTATATAAAAATACACCTCAATATTTTTTTAGCAATAATTATTGAGGAATATATATAATTAGTGGTTTAAAACAACACCTTTCAAAGGATATAGATATTTGAGAATTTGGGAGTTACAAAGAAGTAGTTCTATGTGATCTCAAAGTATATATGGAGTTTGGAGAATAGTCCCATGGTTATATAGATAACAAATGAAATATGGAGTTTCAAGATAGTGGGTCTAATGATAAAGGGTGAAAGATAATCCAACTACCCACATGATAAAAACATTGGAAGAATCATCATGTGAATTGCCTCAATAGGATGGGGAAATTCTTCAACTGTGTGAGAGAATGCCATAGATCCCATTAATATCAAAGAGACTTGAAGGATATAGACAATATAATGGAGGAAAGGAAGGAATCTCCTAATTAACCACCCATGGTTCAATGCTTCAACCGTAGGTAGTAAAGTCACTATACAAGTCAGTGCACTAAAACACGGTACGTTGATGATCATCAGCATTAGAAATCACCAAATCCATAGGATAAAGGGAGAGATTATGCCATCACTACCATTGAGGTGGAACATGAAAATGACTTCGTACAAGTTACACTTCCTATTTAGTCAAGAATTCAATTTGTTTTATTTGATTTTGGTTCTATGCATTCCGTTATATCTTAAAAGTTTTATAGAAATTTTTAATTGAATCCTCGATACCTTGATGTAGAGATATCTATAAAAACCCCTCATAGAGTTCTAATTACAACCCAAGTGTTGGAATCTTCCCCTATTAACATCTATGGGATGATTCTTCCCATAAATATCATTATCCTCCTCTTTGTGGAATTTTAAACTATACTAGGCATGGATGGGATCTCATTATATAGAGATCACATCAACTTTCAAGAAAATGAAATATATTTATATATTACAAACCATCCAATACTCTTTTACAAATGTAAGGAAGATCATGAATCTCATTTGTAAAATACCTCAATGATTTGGGTGTTGATTCCATGTAAATAATAATACCTTTCCCAAACAGTTTATTCAAAGTATCAACCTTGATACAATTTCTATTGTGATGTAATACACTGATTAATTTTCTAAAGAGTTTTCAAATATTCCCCAAGATTATGAGCTAGAGTTATCAATTTATCTTATACCCAGGTCAAATCTTTTCTCCAAATGACCATATAGGATGTCCATGATTGAACTGGAGGAGTTAAAGAAGCGGTTTTAAGAGCCTGGGTACAAGGGGTTTATATGTCATAGCGCATCGCCTTGGGGTTTGTCGATGATCTTTTTAAAGAAAAAAATGAATCAATGTGGATTTTTATTGATTAGAAATATCTCAACAAGATCACCATAATGAAAAATTATCCCCTATCAAGGATTCATAACTTTTTCGGCCAACTATGAGGAGAACATTACTTCTCAAAAGTGGATATTTTATTTGGATATCATCAACTATAGGTGGAGAAGGAAGATATTAAGGATATGGCCTTCTATACAAGGTATGAACACTAAGTGTTCATAGTTATTCCCATTAGACTTACTAATTCCCCCAAAATCTTCATATATTTGGTGAATAGATTCTTTAGAGACTTCCTTGATAGATTTTTGGTAGTCATTATCAATGATATTCTCATCTACTCTAAGAGGAAGGCAGAATATGAAGAGTATCAAAGGATTTTTATGAAAGCATTAAGAAAGAAGAAAATTTATGATATGTTCAATAAGTATTACTTTTGGATAAAAAGTGTCACATTCTTGAGGAATATTATTATATATGAGGAAACTTCTATGACCCTTCAATGAAAAAAATATGAATGACCTAGAACCACTAATGTCAGGGAAATATATATTTTTTTAGCTTTTCAGGGTACTACCAAAATTTTGTGAGAAATTTCTCATGATTTTCTATCATTATAACCATGTTAATATGGAAATTGTTAAAGTATGTTTGCATATAATAATGTGAAGAAATATTTAAGGAGCTCAAGAAGAGGCTAATCACTATTCATGTTCTCACACTACAAACAATTGGAGTAGGTTTTATGATATACAGTGATGCTTCAAAGAAATTATTGGGTTTTGTACTGATGAATAATAATTATGTAATAGAATGTACCATATAAAATTTTAATATCCATGAGAAAAAATACATGATGAATGATCTTGATTTATTAGACATGATATTCTCATTAATGATTTGGAAATACTACCTCTATGCTGAGAAGTGTGGCCTATATGTGGATCATAAGAGTCTAAAGTATATATTCACACATAAGTAGATTAACATGCATAAAATAATATTTTTAGAGCTAATTAGGGACTATGATTTCTCTAGTCACTACTATCCAATAAAGTTGAACAAGGTAGGTGATTCTCTTAGTAGAAAATAACATGCTACACTATCCATGATGAATATTGAGAAAGACCCTATCTTCATGGATATGAAAATTATGGATCTATAAATAATAATGGAATGGAAAAAATCTATATTTCCTAAATAATATCCTAACCATATATCCAAGAGAATATCAAGGAGGTGAAAAGGGGCGATGTAGAACTTAAAAATAAGGTAACTGGAGTAAAGGAGGGGAAACTTCTTGAGTTCCACATCAATGAAGATGGTGTCATTAGGTTTTTAAATAGAATTCGTATTCCTTAATCACATGAGATGAAAAAATACCAATTGGATAATTCACATAACTCATCTTTCTACATCCATCCTAGAAGTACCAAGATGTATTGTGAGCTTTAAGAAAACTTCTGAATGGAAAACATGAAAAATGAGATCATTGAGTACACCTCAAATCACTTGGTATGTTAGATAGTTAAAAAAGAGAGATATAAGTCGAATTTCATAATGAAACCATTTCCTTCCCACATGGAAATGGGATACCATCACCATTTAATTTGTCACTAATATCCCAAAGACTTCGAAAGAAATCAATGTGATATGGGTTGTGGTTGATCAACTCACCAATATTTCCCACTTTATCTCTAATCAAGAATAACACTTTATTTAGAAACATGCTAAGATATATGTTTAGTAATTCATGAGTCTATATGAGGGGTCACTTTTGATCGCCACTGACCATGATCCGAGGTTCACTTCTTAATTCTGCATAAGTCTTCAATAAGATTTCAATACTAAATTTAATTTTAGTACAAACTATCACCCACAAACTAATGGATTGTCTAAAATGACTATTCAAAAACTCAATGACATGTTGATATCCTACTCATTGAAATTTGAAGGTGGATGGGATCAGCTTCTCCTGGTATATTAGCTTTTAATCAATAATAACTCCTTCTTGAGTATTTAAATGGATCCATATAAATATCTTAATGGGAAGCGATGTATAACTCTTAAATTTTTGAATGATTTCATTAAATGGAATATAATTAGACACGATGATTGCAATAGATTACATATAATATTCATTCCAGCCAAAAAATTTATAAAATCCACTCAGAGTTAGTAGAAGATCTATATTGACAACCATCGAAGGGGCATGGAGTTTGAAGTTGGAGAAAAAAAAAATTATTCAAATATCACCATGGAAGAGAGACTTGTGGTTTAAAAAGAATTTTAAGTTTAAACCTAGGTACATTAGTACCTTTGATAACCTTAATCACATAAGTGTAGTGGCATATCAGTTAGTACATTCACTAAATGTAGCCCAATTTTATGATGTGTTCCACATATCACTCCTTAGGAAGTACATACTTGGTCCCTTGCATGTAATAAATCCAGAGGTGATACAACTGGAGAATGTCCTTTCTTATGAGGAGTAGCTGGTGAATATCCTAGACCATATAGACAATGTTATATAGAATAATACAACCCACCTTTTCAAAGTGATGTGGTACAACAATAAATATCAACAGGTGATATGGGAACTTGAGGAAATGATGAAATATAAGTACCCTAATCTATTCTAAATCTAGAATATATGTTGAAAATTTTGAGATGAAATTAATAAATGGGGTAGAATTTAATGACCCAAACTTTTTAAATTATAAATGTTTCTTAAAAAATGTGAGTTTTATTATAATATATAAGAATTATATACATAGAGAAACCAACAACACATTATTTCATTAATATATATTTTTACATTAGTCAATGAATAACCCATTAAAATTAAAAATATTATAAGGGTAAATAGATAATATAAAAACTAAAATGGGAAAATTTGGATCACCCTGATCGGCTAAAATCAACACTTCTACAAACAACACTTTGAAAAAGAAGAAAAATTTTATTAAATAAATCGACATCATAGAAAAGGAAAGTATAGAACATTGATATGATTTATAGTGAATGGTTAATGAAATAATAAATATGTATTTATAGAAGTTAATCTGATTATTGGAATATTAACGTGATAGTTGGAATAGTCACCTAACCATTGGGAATAGAAACCCAACCATTGGGAATATTGACCTAAATATTGGAATAAAAATGTGACATGAAAATAACAAAATATAGTTAAAATAACATTTATCATGTGTAATTTAAAAAATATATAAATATTATAATTTCAAAAAATTAATATCAATATTAAAAACTCAAAGAAAATATAATCACATTTTAAATAAACCATATTTTAATGTATTTCCTATAAACAAAAGTTTTTATATTAAAATATATAATTACATTTAAAAAAATTATTTTGATAAATTATTTTTATTTTTGGAATCTTCATGTCAAAATTTTCTAAGGGTGGTTTTTAATTAATTTTTTGAAATACTTCAATTTTTAGGTCATTGTGAAAATACAGTTTTTTTCTAATAAGTGAATTCTAAATTACACTATTCATGATATAATCAATTGTATATATTTATAATCAACCAAAACCTATTTAATTTTATAAATGAGACATTAAAATATAATAAAAATATTTTCAAAACCCAAAAAATGCTTTCCAAAGTCTAAAGTCTAAAGTATTCTATTAAAAAAATTATTTTTTTTACTTTCTATTTTAATTAACAAGTGAATTATAATTATAAAAGGGTTTAAATTCATAAAACCAATATATTATTTTTATATATGATATAACATGTCAAAAATATCACTACTATAAGGTTTACCTTGAATATAGTATTTTATTCGATATTTTAACTCCAAAATACCCCTCTCTCTCCCCATGGATAACCACTCCTCCCTCAATAAACAAATAAAAACATCTTCCTAAATCCTATATTTTAATCCCTTAATAATCCTTAGTGATGTTATATAGTTATATAAATCTATTCATTCAATATGATAAGGTCTATAGAAAAGGAACCAGTTTAAAAAAGAGGATATAAACCTTCATCCTTTTATTTCATCGTCCATTTCTAATTTCATATCCTAATTATATTTTATAATACAAACCATATTAAACCAATTATAAAGTATTTTAACATGAAATTAATAATTTAAATATACTATAAATATTTTATTTTTAATATAAGAATATATTTCATATCTTACACTTTCTCTTTAAACAATGTCTTATTAACAGTCTCTTAACCTTCTATGAGGACGTTGACAATACTATTATTATCACAACACATATGGATATTTAAAATAAATTATTTTTGATATTAAAATGTATACAAATATTTATTTTAAGGATATGAAATTAATTCTACTTATGTATAAATGAACATGAACAAAAATAAAGAAATCAAATCAAAATGGGTAATTTTAAAGGAAATTTTATATAAATACATTCATCATTAACAAAAGGAATTAATAAATATAATACAATGGTTATAAGTAATAAATATTTAAAAAGTTAAAATAATTCACTTATGGTTCCATGTTTTAATAAATATATTCTTATTATTCAAGAGGTGGAAAATCGACGCCATTATGTGGGATTTAAGGTAAGGTAATTCTCGAAAAGATTTCTTCTCTTTGGGTTATATCATTTTCACATTATATTTTGTATAGAAAATCTTAAAAAAAAATTAAATTTGCATTATACTATTATTCCATTTTATTTTTATGTCTATACATGTTCTTCACTTTTTGAATGTTTTTCTAATCAATTTTCATAGCCTTTTCAAAAAGAATTTTACTTCAAAATACATCACAAACAGTTATCATGAGTAATTTATTCTCCACCCAATAATGGTGAAGTTTTATAAAAAAAATCCCAAATTCATTTAAAAACCACAAGGGCTATTCAATGTGGTTTTTTTACACAACCTTTATGGAACCCATTACTTTCCTTGAGTTTATTTCATTATTATGATTGTTCTGTGATCTATGTTGTAAGAATGATTATAAGAATTTTATGATGTGACAGGTGGGCCTAGAATCATATTAATTTCCAATGAATTAGTTAACTTAATATATCTCATGAGATTATGTTTATTATTCATGAACAAGATGTTATATTTTTTCTCGATGATGATGTTATGATTTATGCACATATGTTATGCGTGAACATGATATTAATATTGTTCACAATTATGTGGGGTATTAGACCAATACGTTATGATGTTTAACTATTATGAACGAGCCACATTCCATGCCTTTATTAAATATTTCCCTTATTCTTATGATTTTTATTCCATGATTATGATATAATTATGATTATTATTCTCAACCATGTATTATTGATTCATTTCTCTTATTCCCGCCATGTTATCGTTCACCTTATTGGGATTTTATCTCACACCTTTCTTTGATGTATATCTTTATGTGAGTATGTGTACCAAGAATAAAGTGATAGATTTTACATGGATAAAGAAGAATTAATTTAATCAATTTTATGTTTTATTATGAATTAGTGATTTATAAGCCTTACTTTCCCACAATACTAAACCTTTCGGTCCTTGAATATATTACTATAATGATGTTTATCTAAAAAATAATGTAATAGTTGGGTAAAAATAAGTAATATCACTATATTATTGGGATTAATAACGCATAATTTTTTGGTGAATTATAAACCATCCAGTTGTGTTTATCCCTATGAGGGGGTTATTCATGCCTCAAATACTTAGTTTTTAGTGTTGTGAAGATATCTAGTAATTGCGTCCTCATTATATGGGAGGTAGTCTTGGAATTCCCTATTATCCTATGTTTTTTAAGAATTTATGGGGAATGAAAGTTTCATGGATGTAATTTTGTGACACACTGAGGTGTAAATTTATTTTTAGTGATATTTTTGTTGATTTTCTCATTGGGATCAAGGTTTTCTTGGTTGGAATTTTTTAGTTTTTGGATTTTTATTAGGGGTTCATGGTCAGGATCACAGTTTGAAAATTGTGTCATAGAAATTGTGTTCCCTATGTGGTGGTGGAAGGAGGAGAGTGTATGGTATATTCATGGATTGTTAAAACTATGAAATATAATCATGTGGTCTCTAAGATCTAGAGGTAGTGTAAGATGCATGATCTACACATGGTTTGGAAAACTCTACAAGACAGTTATATGGCCTCCTCAAATTGGTTTATTTTGGTCCTTTAACCTACTTTTTAATTGGTCCTTTCACCCCAAGGCACCCCCATTTTACCCTCTCATCCAAGGTGCCTCTCCATGGGTTCTAACTTATTCTCTAATAACTTATATATTTATTTGGAGTGACTCTTAGGTAGTTCTTTATCCAGATCAAGAGGTATGAGATTCTCCTCTCTTCCCCTGCTGATTTATTTATTTTTCTCAAATTTCCTCTAACTATATTTTCCATTATTATCCTATTTTTATACCTATGTATGTGGGGTTTTTCTTTTAAGGGTTTTGATCCCTCCTTGGATACCTAATCTATTGGATTTCATAGAACATGGCATGATTCCAACACATGAGGTATGTGTTTCCATTTCATTTCCTTTTATTTAAGAGTTTCTTTAATATTTGATTCTTTAAAAGTTTTTTATAATTAAATTAAATATGTATATGATATCTACATTGTATTTTTTCAAAGGTCTTCCTGCTTGGGTGGGTATTTCCTTTGGAAAACATTGGTGAATTTCTTAATTCAACAGAACTTTCTTTTTGAAGAGTATTTTATGAATTCTCTAGGTTTGATAAAATTACAAGAAAGGTTTTAATTGAGGAAAACAAATTTTCATTGTGTTTTAAGTTAAACTGGGTTTTTAAAATGGGTTCCCCTTTTTTGAAATGGGTTTCCATGTTTCAAAGGGTTTTTATTTTTTATAATGTGAAATAGAATTTACCTTCAGTTTCTTGATTATGGTTGTTGAGGGTTATTATTTCCTTTGTAATTGTTTTTAGATTCCATGAACTATAAAAAGGTATTACCAAATTTATATGCTATATGTGATAATATAATGGATTGTTTAGTACTTTATAAAGTGGGGATTCAATGTTGTTGTTGTGCCCTTATCGGGACACCTTGTTCTTGTAAGTGATTTTATATTAATCTATTTGATGTATTTTTAATTATGATTCATGATGTTTTTATAGGTTGGGGATATATCTAAGGGAATTTTGTGAGGTGGGAAGTATGTTATTTTGGTGTTTCCCTTGGAAATTTTTTTTGGTTGTATGATGACATTGGTTTTTTTCAGTACCCACCTCCTTTAATTATTACATGAGAAACCTTTGGTTACTAAATGGGAATTAGAGTTATGTTTATAGGATTATTTATATTTACACATTGGCTAGGAACCCCTAGTTTTACATAACATCTGGATTATAGGGTGGTCACCGATGAGACTATATAATAGTGATTTGGTTGAAATATGTGTGACTATTAACCTACAAGAAGTAGGTACACTTTTTCATGTCTCGTACATACCCATTAGTACCTATAGTGTAAACTCATTCTATTTATCATATATTATGACTTTAAATATATATTTTCATGTGATATAATTATTTATTTGATGTAATTGCTAAATGTATTGATATCCTATTGGTTTAGTCTTGATGTTGACTAGTTAAGTTCCATCTGATTATTGTAATTATTTATGACATTCTATGGTTGTGTTTTAATTATTTTTTAAGTTGTGTGTGTAAAATATTTTAAAGGAAAAGGTGGAAATGGTTACAATATGTTTGTTTTATTGGAAAGTATTTTGAAATGATTTATACCATGTCTGGGTTTATTTTTAGAAGCATGATATTTTAAAGATAAATATTTGGTTTTTGAATTTGTATGGTTTAGGTAATAAAATATTTGTGGAATATTTTATAATTGTTATGCATTGAGAAACTAAAAGTTCTAGGTTTCGATTATTCTTATATCATGTAAAAATAAATTAAAACCCATTTGATTATAGTAATTTAAAATGATCAGTTTTGGTTTCTTTTATAAGATAAATAAAATGAACTCTTGTTGGTATCATGTACTAGCTTCAACTCACACCTTACATAATCACATTGGTGGATATGTAGTCTTCATGTACTTTATAGGTTTCTTCTATTATTGTATTTTTGGTTGTATGTGTTCTCATCTTCCTTGGGAAGAGGATGATTTTAGAGATCATAGTGTTTACTTGAGAGTCACATGAAGATATTGACCGGTCCTTCAGTTTCATATAACTGGTTGGAAAAAAAAATTTGGCCTCTTTGGTCTTCCATTCTTTTCCTCTCAGCCTTTGTTGTAGTTTTATAATCTTTTATTAAATGGTTATTATATTAAAATATCCTCTTGAATTTATCTTTATTTATAATTTTTCCCATGTTTGGATAGTATTTTTGGTTTTTTGTTTGTGAAATCATCCCCATAAATTATTTCTATGCCCTTGATTCTTTTCATCAGCCTGGGTGAATCAAGGATACTCCTCAAGTATTTATAGGTTAGGATAAGGCACTGGTTGGGATGGAGGAATGGGATGGTTTGTTACAAAATGGTGTCAGGGGTAGTTTCTTTATTTTAGGGTTAGTGGTAGAAAGTATTTAGGACTATCAAAACTTAGGTGTTAGGTCCAAGAAAGTTCTTTCCCTACTTATCCTTATGTTGGATATAGAGTATCTATGGGTGGTCAGGATTCATCATTTTCTTTTTTTATTTATGGTGGCTCATTCTTGAATTATTTGGGTTCACAGTGATATTAATGATATTTGTAGATATTTTTTGGTAGACATCATGGAAAATTATAATTTTGGAGTGAAATAAAAAGAGAATTTTGTGGTTTCATAGTTAAGACACATGGTTTATCAAACCATTTCTAGTCCATGTTGACTATTCAAGATAACTTTCAATGTCACTCTAATGATTGGTGTATAGTCTATCAAACCATGAGACCAAACCATGTACAATGTGGGAAGTAATGAATTTTTCTTATTTTTGATCAATTTTTGATTTTGGATTCTTTTTTGATTGATATTTTTTATAGGTTATTTATTGGAATTTCATGGATAGTAAAGTTTTTCTAATAATGTTTTAAAAATAAAGTTTTTATGATTTTGGATTCATTGAAAAACAATGTCTTGGGTGTTTTTTTACAAAATAAATAAACCTTATTATAAGTGGTTTGAGTTACATGAAGTGATTTTGGGGGTGTGTTTTTTATAAAATGCTTTGGGTGTGTGGTGTGAAATGTTTCCAAATATTTTAGGAAAGAATTTGAAAGGGGTAATGTAACCTTGATTTATATTCTTCAAAAAAATCCCTTATGGGGGATTTTTATGTGGTTTTTAATTTTGATTGGTTTGAATGGTTTTTATTTCCTTTGTGTTGAAATTTAATAGAGTTTTATTGAGTTTTTTTATCTAATGTCTAAGAATTAGATACCTAGGAAATAAAAAACAACTTAAGAAGTAAATTCCTCAGGTAATTGTCCATGTGATCCAAGAGTTATCCATCCAATATCTAACACTACACAAACTCATGATGTATTGGTAGAGAAATCTTCTTCCTCACTCATGGATCCTGAACATGAGTTTTTTAATTAATATCCTCTAGTATTATGTGGTGATTAAGGATCTTATGAGGTGATTAAGTGGCTAGCTAAGGTTGAAGAGTTTTTTTGACTTTCTATAAGTTCCTAATGAATCTTGGGTGAGGTGAACTATTCCCTTGTTCAGAGTTTTGGGTTTGGAGTGGTAGAAGCTCCCTATTCATGCCCAACCATTCGAGGTTCCATCTTGGGGAAATTTCAAGGTCACATTATTTTAGTGGTTTTATCTTTAAGAAGTGAGACTTCAGTAGGTAATGAATTTTTGGGGTCTTCATCGGGGTGATTATTCAGTGAAAGACTATGTTGACATTTTTAGTAGCTCATTGTCTTTATCTTTAAATATGGATACAAAAAAAATCAATGATTTATAGTTTCATTCCTAAAGGCCCTCATATGGAAATTCATTCATTACTAATTCAATCAGGCCTAACTACCTTTATGTAAGTTATTTTTAATTACATCATAATTTAGGTAATTTTAGCATGGTAACCTATGATGTACAATGATTCAACTCCCACTAGAACTAGTAAAGATTATCTAAGTAAAAATAGTTAAGTAGGATGGTGATGGTGATGGGAAGAAATATTGTAAAATTTTCATTCCCATTTTTTTAAAGTGTAATTAGTTATTTTGTTTTTATTTCAGGAAGTTTGGACATGTTTGGAACTCATGTTCATCGTATCCAAATACTTTCTTTATATGTTGCTATTTTGGTCACATTTAAAGGCTTTGTGAGATAGCCAAGAATCAAAAGAAAAAACCAAAAACCAATCTTAAATATGGTTAGTAGTTTTTGTTTTTTCTTCTATTAGAGAGTTAAATGTTGAGAATTATTTTTGGAGTATCCTTTTTGAAATTTTGTTTTTTTACTTGGGACTTAACAAGTATCTTGTGTACCCATTTACTTTATATATAATGTATGAAGAGATTTTGACCCCATTTTTTCATTTGGGAAGTCCATACCACAATAATTCTAGATTAATTTTTTATTTAGGGCATAGTGTGGACCATGTATTGAGGTTTGTTTAATGGATGACATGTGGATATCTTGGGTATGTGCTATGGTATCAAGGATAAGTTGTTGGTTTCTAGTTAGACTGTAAGAGGAACCATGTTGAGATTATCCTCAGGGTCACCATGAGTTTTTGTTCTATGTGTTTATCTTTGAGTTATCCTTTATATAATTTTTTGAACTAGGTTTAGGACCATAAAATTCCATTCTGATGCATGTGTAGGTTGGGGTGTCCCTCTTGTTTCATGGAGTTATTTTTATTGGTGATCGAGTCTAATAACATTTTGGAAGTTCTTGAGGTTGTGTTCTCTTGTGGTGTTTTGATATTATTATCATTTTTAGTGGAATAATATCTATTTGGTGATTATATTCCTTTTGGGTGTTCTTAATTAATGTTTCACCATTTCAAATAAATTCTAAATGGTAGGGATACCTTTGACAGGTGTCCATGTTTTTTCTCTATTCTTTTGGGGTGATCATTTGGGATGCCTTTGGATGGGAAGTGATATTCTTTAGATCTAGTGACCTCAGATGTTCCATAAGTTTTGTTTTTATTTTTTTTACTATTATCTATATTGGTATTTTGGATGCTCTTTAGAGAAATGGTGTAAATATTGATACTCCTGATTTCAAAAAAAAGATCATAGGAGTGGTTATCCCAACATGTTCTTTGTTTTATATTCACTTTTTATCTATGATGATTATGCTTCTTTAGACTTATTTTGAATCATCTATTGGAAAATTATTAACTATTCGGTAGTTTTTATACCAAGTAGTGGTTGTTTGTACATCATGTCCTTAGATTTGAGGTTTGAGAAGTTGGTTAGTAATTAAGTCCTCATTAGAGAGGAGGTAGTCTTGGAATTCCTGTATTTCCTATGTTTACGATGAATTTTTTTGGGAATAAAATGGAATGATAGGGATTTTTGGACACCCTAAGATTTCACTTTCTTGGCCATAATTTTTTGGTTAATTTTCCCCTAAGGTTTAGAATTATTTAGGTTGAAATCATTGAGTTTCTAGGGGGTTTTAAGGGTGCATTCTTAGGCGTATAGTTTGGAAATAGTGATGAATAAATAGTAAAAAATTTAAATTGGTGGTAATAGTTGAGTACATGATCTGAAATGATTTGGGAACCCGTGTGAATTATGGGGTCTCAACATAGGGCTAGATTCATGAACTATGCATTATTAGGAAGCCCATGTGAGACAACAGTGCGACCTTATTAGTTTGATGTATTTTTGTCTTTTCAACTAATTTTAAATTTGGGACTTCATCTCAAACCACCCATTTTGAACCTCTCATGTTTTCTGTCACTTCATGGGTTCTCCCCCTTTCTCCAGCCCCTCCAAATTGATTTGGAGTTAGTATTGGGTAGTTCTCTGGATCAAGAGGTATGAGTTTAGCCTCCCTTCCTCTCCTGATCTCTTTCTTTTTTATCCAATTTAATCTAACCGTAAAGGTAATTATTGTATAATTTTCATACCTATATATGTTTAAAAAATGTTTTTTTATTTTTAGGGTTTTTGATCCCGCCTTTGAGACCTAATTCGGTGGATTTTGTTGGAGGTGACTTGATTCCACCACATGAGGTACTTTTCTCCATTTTATTCCTTTTTATTTAATATTTACTTGAATTATTAATATTTCAAACGTGTTTTTAATTAAATTTTTTATTTATATGATACCTATCATATATTTTTAAAGGATTTCCATTTTTGGGTGGATAATACCTTTAGAAAAAATGGTTAAATTTCTTAGTTAAATGAGAATTGGTTTTCAAAAATTGGTTTATACATTCTTTATGTTTGATAAAATTATTATAATCATTTTCATTTAGGAGAAAAAAATTTCAATGGTATCTATGTAAAATGGGTTTTTGAAAGTGGGTTACCCTTTTTGTTTAAAGTGTTTCTAGGTTTTAAAGGGTTATATTATTTTATAATGGAAAATAGAATTTACCTTAGGTGTTTTTACAGCTGTTTTTTGATGGTTCTGATTTCATGTGGAATTTTTTTTTGATTCTAAGTGTTTTAGAAAGGTATTTACAAATTTATATGTTTCTATATGATAATATAAAGGCTCTATTATAACTTTATTAATTTATGATTGATTGATTTTTATTGTACCATTATTGATTCCCCGTCTTCTTATTGATTATGTTATGTTAATCCATGTGATGGATGTTTCATTTTGATTTATGATGTTTTTGGGGGTTGGGTCACTTTATATGGGAATTATGTGAAGTGTGAAGTTTTATATTTTGGTGTTATACCTTTGGGATATATTATTTTCATGTGATGATATTTGTTTTTTTCAGGGTCCACCTTTTTTAATTATTATATGAGGAACCCAGGGTTACTATGTGAGGAGTAGTGGAAAAGTTTCTAGGATAGGTTATATTTAAAAACTAGATAAATTACCATAGTTTTATGTGACAACCGACTATTGGGGTGGTCAATAATGAGACAAGGTGAGACTGATTCAATGCGTCACCGCTCCCTCCCTCTTGTCATTCCTTCGTGGTGCGAGGCCCTTCTTCGTCGCCGCTCCCTCTACCCTCGACCCCTTTCTCGGAGGATTTCGGTGAGACCCTTTCTCTCCCGGCTCTCTCTTACTTGTCCCCACAAGTGCCGCTCTCCTTCCCCTGTGATTTCCTCTTTTACCGCCTTCTCTGGCGATATGAATCTTGTTCCTTCTTATCCTTGCTTCTGACTCTCTTGTGTTTCCCTCACCCTGGTTTTTGTGGTGCTTCTCTTATGGCAATGTCCTTCTCATCGATCGGCCTTTGTTTCTTCCCTTGTGTGGCCTGAGTTTCTTTCTTCCCCCTCCTCTACCCTTTCTTCCTTTCCCATAGTATTAAGACCCCATCTTTGTATAATATTTTGGTGCCCTAGATGGATTAGGATGGTGACGGTGGAGAGCTGGTATGGATCTTCAGCTGCTCAGGTGTTGGTTTGGCATTTTCTTTTTTATCAGTTTTTGTCTCCCTTTTTTCTACCCATCCTGCTTGGCTTTGATGGTTCTTTGGTTCCCTTTGGTGATGGAGAAGACTATTTTGAAGTTAGTTTTCTGGTCCGGATGACAGTTCTGTGCTAAAGAGCTCCTTGGCTGCTCAACCTGCTCTAACCCCAAGTTCCTATGGGCCTCTCCTAGTTGGATCAAGTGCAAAGGTAACTATGTGGTTTTGGGATATGTGGTTCAGAATTCGAAGAGATTCAAGCCACTGGAGTTGGAGTGATTTAGATTTGTTGGTTTTTCTTTTATTCTCTGTTTCCATGGTGTTCTGTTATGGTTTTGGCGATGGTTTCTAGTGATCGGGTGTCTCCGACCCAGGTTTAATCGGCGAAGATGATGATGTTGATGGAAATCGATGATGGTTTGGTGTTGTTTGTTACTACTTGTGGTGGCGGATGCTGGTGAAGATGGAAAGGTGATGGGATGATGGCAACAAAATGTAGACGAGACATCACTTTCCTCAATGCAGTCGATGCAGTTCCTCGGTCAGCTTACGAGATTTGCGTGATTTGCAGTGATGATGGTTTGAATTCTGAAACAGGTGTGTTGATTGTCATGGTGCGATGTTTTGGTTCTGTTTTATTATTTTGATCTTTGAATTATGTAATGTGTGTTTTGTGATGGTGTGACTGGATATTGAAGGATTCTGTTGGTTCCCACTGGTCCTCAAAGTGGATTTTCGATAAAATAAAAAAAATGGTTGTGGTAGGTCTAATTTTGTGTCTTTTGTGTACTTACCTATTTGTATCTATGGTTTTTATTCATGATATATATCTTTTTTTATGTCATTAAGTATATATTTTCATGTGAAATTATTATTTATTAGATTTAATTTCTTGATGTATTGGTCCTCTTATGGTTTAGTCTTGATGTGGACTAGTTTGGTTCCATCTTTTTATTAGCATTATTTATGACCGTATATAAATTTTTTTTCATTGTTTTTTCCCTTGTTTTCTTTATTTACTTTGATTTTAGTGTGTAAGAGATTTTAAATTAAAAGGTTGGAATGGTTCCAAAGTTTTAGTTTTTTTTAGAAATTCATTTGAAATGTTTTAAACCGAGTGTGGGTTTATTTTCAAAAGAATGATTTTTTAAAGAGAAATATTTGGTTTTTTAATTATCACGGATTTAGTAAGAACATATTTATTTATTATCGATGTTATTAATATTTTAATAACTTATTATACACTCCTTTTACTTATTTTATACGAAATGTGCATAATTTGTGAGAAATATTAATGATTAAATATTAAATAAAATTTTGGAGCACTATTTGAATTAATCCAAATTCAAGTCTGTCTAATTTTTTAATAATAACCATCACTCTTATGATTAAAATATCATGGTTTTTGTTTTATAGTATTTCTCATGAAACATGCAACATTTCATTATAAGGGATCTTGGACCAAGTCTTCCATTGGAAGGGTTATATGGTCCACACAAAATGCCCAAATAATCTGTGAAGAAACTGGACCATTAATGAAGATAGAATTACTGGGATCACTCCTAAAGTCCAAATACATTAATTCTCCTCCAAAGGTTAGGGTTAAATTCAATTAATTTTGGATAAAAATTTCAATGCCCAACTCTAAATATAAGGGGACCAACTGATGATTTTAAACCTAGTCCGCCATTCTGTCCAAGAAATGAAATTAGCGTGCCATTATTGATTTTCCTTCTGATAGATACATCCATTATAGATTATATTTAGTAGTGAGAAAGAGGTGATATATGTGGAAAAAAAATTTAAGAGATTTTTCATATTTGATGGCATCATCCTATTCAAAAACCCATTCACATTTTGGCGTTTAAAAATATTTTATTGAAATGGACAGATTAAAATTGTTTAATCAAACCACCATAACCTTGTATTCTTAAGTCCAATGGCTTCCAAATTTTCAGAGTAAACTGAGGATATAAATATATAAAACTTGTGAGAATATAATATCTTGATATTCAGCTATCTAATTTATAAAATTTTCAATGAAATTGTAGGGGAAGTTTTGGAATGAAAACAGTCCAACTCCTTGGGCTATAAATACACCCCCTCCTATCCATAAAAACAGTTGGAATTTCATAAGAGATTAGCACATATTGGCATGGAAAAATCTTTGAAAAATTATTGGGAGGACCTGACATACACACGTTTTCACTTTAGAGACCCTTTCTCCTCTCTTTGTTTTCATTTACTTTTGTGATCTTCTTTTTTGTAATCTTGTATGTCTTGTTTTGTAATTTGGTTTTAATGCAAGTAAAATTCCCATTAACTCTTATTATCATATATGTTTTATTTTTAAATATTAATGTACTTAAAATTTCTTAAATATTGTAAAAAATTAATCTCTTCTTTTTCTTCCACATTCAATCGAAATTCTATTTTTAATTCCCATCATTTTTGGTGTGTGTGTGTTCGACGCACAACTATCGATAGGCAACAATTGGTTGTGATTTTAAATGGAGCCATTTCTGGGGATGTTTCATTATATATTCATTTGTTTTTTATTATTTTAGAAAAACAAAAAAAATTAAAAAAAATTAAAAAAAACAACAAGAAAAACCCGCCTTCTCATAAAAATCATAAACAGAAAACACACAAAGAAAAACCCATTTTTTTATTTATTCTAAAATCACTCTGAATTCCTCATATCCTCCCAAAAAATCCCTCGGATTTGTTTTAATATGAAATTGAGAAAACACTTCACCAACTTAGGAGAAATATTAGGGATAATCAAATAATTCAAGAACCTGTCCTTATCAAACCAGTTGAATTTGATATGTCCAATCCTAGGGAACAAACACTTAAAGAACTTGCTACCACTGATATGAATTACCAACCTCTTTGTATTCAATATCCAAACACAGAGTCTAACTTCAAACTCAAATTGGGTTTGATTCATCTTCTCCCTCATTTCCACGGGCTATCCGGTGAGGATCCACATCTCCACCTTAAGGATTTCCAAGTGGTGTGCTCTACCATGAAGCCTCAAGGGGTTTTTTAGGAATAAATCAATCTCTGATCATTCACTTTATCCCTAGATGACACTGTTAAGTCATGGATTTACTATCTCCCTCCTGATTCCATAACCATATGCAATGACATGAAGCGGATTTTCCTAGAAAAATCCATTCATGCTTCTCGTACTACTTCTATCCGAAAGGAAATAAGTGGTATCCATAAATTCCCAAATTAATCACTTCATGAGTATTAGGAGAAGTTAAAAAATATTTTGGAAACCTTACCACACCACCAAATACCTGAAAAACTCTTGATCCAATACTTCTATGAGGGGTTATTATCTTTGGAGAGAATCCACATTGATGCCGCAAGTGGCGGTGATATTTTTGATAAAACTCTAGCAGCTATAAGAGATCGAATAAGGAACATGGCTGTAAACACACAAAAATTCCGTACTTGAGCACATGCTCAATCCAAAAAAGTCCAAGATCATCAATCCATAGAGTCTAACAAGATGACTGATTGGATGAGTGAACTTATAGGTCTTGTGAGACAACTAGTAGTGTCTTCCAAAGACCCAACCTCGTCTTCTCCACAATCCTTATTCCCTATACCAATCAAGAACTATGGAATATGTAGCTCCCAATATCATCCAACTAACACATGTCCACAACTTCAAGAGTATACATCTGATTCATCCAGACCAATGGAGCTCAATGCAGTATATACTCAGTGGAACCCAAACAGTCAACAATACGGTCGGTTTGTTAGAAACTTCAACCAAGCCCACTCTGGGCCCTTCTCTTCTACCTTCAACCAAGGATTTAGGTATGTTATTCCCATTTTTCATCCCCCCTAAATTCCCTCCTCAAAACCCAATCCAATTCCAATATGGTCAAGGTGGTGGTAACTTTCAATAACCTTATCCTTTTTGTTCCTCAACCTCAAAGGATCAATCCTCCTCTTCCTCCTCCTAGATTACACTATCCTAGTGAGCCTTCTCAATTCCAAAACTAATACAATTGCTTTACCAAGAACCAAAATCAAGGCAATCCCAATTCTGGACAAGACACTTCTTCCAAACAACAATGGGAAAGTGCAGTTGAAGATCTTGCCTCCTTCACCTGTTCCATCCTTAAAAACATTGAAACCCAAATTTTCCAACCTTCATCCCACCTAAGCTAGAAACAACAATCAAATTCTTCCCAACTCCCAGCTCAACCATTACCCAACCCCAAGGGTAATGTAAGTACAATTACACTTAGATCGAGAAAGAAAATTATTATGCCTCATGTTGAGTCCTCCAAATCCCCTTTAAATTTTGACCTAGAAAATGAAAACAATAATAAACTTCAAAAGGAATCTAAATCCATTCTCTCATCTCATTCCATTCCACTTAGGAATCCAATTCCTATTCCTAAAGTTTTTTCTAAACCAAGGAAGTCTTTTGAACCCGATACTGAAATGCTTTACATGTTTAGACGTGTTGAAGTCAACACAACCCTATTAGATTCCATAAAGAAAATCCCTAAGTATGTTATGTTTGTTAAGGAATTGTGCACCCACAAATGGAAAATTAGGACGTTCAAAAACGTTTCCACCCAGTTGTCTATTGCCATAAAGTTTAAAGATCCAGGGACCTTTATAGTTCCATGCCAAATTAGAAGTTCTAACTTTGATGATGCACTCATAGACCTAGGATCCTAGATAAATGTCATTCCCAAATCCATATTCTCCAACCTTGGTCTAGGTCCCTCATATCCAAAAGGTTTTTTCATCCAGTTATCCAATCAAAGAACAACCATTCATGAAGGAATAATTAAGGATGTCCTTGTCTGAGTCAATGATCTTATCTTCCCAGCTGAATTACATTCCCTTGACATGGAAGGTGAGACAAATTCTTTCCAATATCCTCTTATTCTAGGAAGAACTTTCCTCATGACATCTAAAACCAAAATTGATTTCCATGCTGGCATTTTATCCATGTAATTTTGTGACCAACTGTTCAAGTTTAATATTTTTCAATACATGTGATACCCATCAGATAATCAATCTGTATTCTCTATCCATGCCTCCAAAAGTCTCTCTGAGAGTGTGTTGAATCTCAATCAATCATGTTCTTACTATTATATTTATAGATAGGTTTTTGAATATTGAATCCTCATTAACCAAGTCCTAAATGTAGAAGTTGATGTTGACATTACAAATGAAAACTCCATAGATCTAAAGGATCTTGAAAACTCTTTGGAATCCCAAATCACCTCTGACATCCACTACTCCAACATGGACGGTAATAGGGAAAACAAACATGAATCTTCATTTTTTGATTAAAATAGAATTATCAAACATTCATCATTTCATATCCATGATTCTGAAAATTATGTTATATGTGAGGTGAACCGTGAACCAATGTGTTTATATTGTCCCGATGGTAGTGATTTTTGTGATATTGTTTCTCTAATTAATAAATTGATCACTAGTGATATTGAAATTGACCACTCTATGGTGAAAAACATTGATATAAAGTATATTGAAAAATTTATTCAGTCTTATGACTCCACTGATCCTCATTACTCTATATAAGTAAGTGATGAAATAAATGAGTCAAATCAATTGGGATCTCATATTATGGTTTCGTGTTATCTGAACCTTACATAAATGAACCATCATAATTTAGACATCTTCCTGAATTTCCAAGAATAGAAAACCATCACTTTTTGGATAAAATCATTCCTCGCATTGAAGAACAAAGGGATGATAGTGATATTCTCTTTTCACCCCCATTGAATTACAAGCGAAACAACAAAAAAGGTATTAAATTATCCAATGAATCATCGGGCATCCCAAAGGGGAAGTTTTTCAAGAAGCACACTGAAGTTGAGAAAATATGGTGGCTGCCATCGGACTATGGGTAGTCCACTGCAATTTTCCAACTGTAGACAAAATAAATGTAGCACTTATTGGGAGGAAACCCATGTTTTCTTTTACTTTTATGAATTTTTAATTTCTTTTTCATTTTTCATTAAATGAATAATGGTTTTTGTTTTTGTTTTTATTTTAGGTAATGTTCATTTTCTAAAACATTGCCATGAGAGGACACACATCTTGGGAACCACATCTACTTCCATCAGATCCCCAACTTCCACCGACCCACCACCAGATGGGGACGACGACCCACCAAATCCAAACCAAGGGAAACTCTTTCCCTTTAAGTCCTCTTCTCTCTCTCTGTCTATCTCTCTCTTTCATCTTCTTCCTACCTCATTATCATTTTTTTTCACTTTCCTCATCATAATTTTTTATTTACTCTTTATCTTTTTGTGGGTGTGTCTTTATAAAAAACTAAAAAAACACCCTAAAAAACTAAAAAACTAAAAAAATCAATTAAAAAAATATGAAAAATCAAGATTCATACTTACTCACCTTCCAATTTTCAAATTTTTTCCAACAATTTTTTGGAGTCAAAATACATGGTTTAATCTCAAAAAAATTGTGGTTTCTTCAAAAATTTGGATAATTAATATTGTGTCAAAACCAACAAATTTTGAATGCTCAATTTTTTTATTTGAAAAATTATTTTCCCCACCCGTGAGGAATAAAATTTTCTTTCATTCCAAGACCACCTATGGACATATTTTTAAAATGTGTTTTTTTCACCCCCATTTGATACTCTTGAGCTTGTGGACCTTCGAGCTGAATTTCCAACTATAGTGTGCATTAATATGATAGAAGAATTTTCCAAACCACATGATAATTATAGTATAATAATATCCTCCCATTAAAAATACATTATTCTTACTTTTGAAAGCCCCTCTAAGACAATGTAAACATTTTATTTGATAACCACATTACAATCCCAATAAATTTTCCCACCCAATATCTACATGGATTTTCAATGAATTATTTATTGAAATTTAAGTGTGGGGGAATGGATTTATTTTTTGCTGACCTTTTATTGATTTTCAATGCATTATTTATTGAAATTTAAGTTTGGGGGATATGTTTTCATTCAGTGAGGTTTTGTAATGTATATATGTTTAGGACATATTGTTCAAATTTTATTGACAAGTGTTCAAAAAAATCAAAAAAAAATCAAAAAATAATGGGTTGTGTCTTTGGTGGGTCAAAAATTGCTCTTCCTCAACCATTGATCTTGTTATAACTATTACAATTACTATTTTTAGTAGATCAAACATGGGTTGGGAGATGAGTGTAAGATCTGTTTTCAGTTCAACGTTTGAAAAATTCAAAAAAAAAGAAAATGAAAAACAAAAGAAAAAAAGAAAACTTGAATTATATTATTATGTCATTGGGAGAAGTTTTGAGTTTTGTAAATATTTCATCTTCTCATCCCCTTTAAATTTTCTTCCTCTTTTGTTTCTTGATTCACACAATTTTTCCCATGTAAATATTTGTTTCAATTTCTTTCCATATTTTATTTCAAAAATATTGTGCATTTCTTTTTCCATGTTGGTGTTTTACCTCTCTTTATACTATTTTGAAAACTAAATTCCTATCATCCCATAGCCATAGAAAAACTCCATCTAAATACCTCCTGATTATTGTGCACTTTAAGATATGGAATGGAAGTTGGGATCTCTTTCAAACTCTATGTTTTTCATGTTTGGTTGGTGAACGAGTGAACCTTCATAAATATATTTTTATCATCTTGATAGTAGTGAGTTTTGAGTGCCCACATTTTCTATTTCTAAAATTGAGCATGAAAAAAGAGTTGTTTTTGAAACATTTTTTCTGTAACAATTTATGGTGGAATTTAATATGGATAATTGAAATGGTATAAAACTCTTCTAATTGGTGAAAACAAAATTTTAATATTTATTAGCAAGTAAAAATGATTTTGTTATGTTTTTGTAGTTATTTCGGATGAGTACATGCACAAGACTATGTGTTGGGGATTTTATGTAATTAATATTTTCATAACTTATTATATACTCCCTTTAAGGGTTTTATATGAAATGTGTATAATTTGTGTGAAATATTAATGTCTAAATATTAAATATAATTTTAGAGAACTATTTGAATTCATCCAGATTTACGTCTGTTTAATTGTTTAATAATAACTATCACCCTACTAATCCAAATTTTATGATTTTTGTTTTATATGATTCCTAATTCAATATAAAACATTTCATTAGAAGATATATTGGACCAATTCGTCCATTTGGAGGGTTATATGGTCCACATAAAAAGGCCCTAATAATTTGGGGAGAAATTGGACCATCCATGAAGATAGAATTAATGGGATTACTCTAGAATTAAAAATCCTTTAATTATCCTCCAACGGTTGGGGGAACATTAAATTCATCTTGGATAAAAATTTCAAATCCCAAATCCAAAGACAAGGGGCCCAACTGATGAATTTAATCCTAGCCCACCATTATATTTGGGAAATGAAATTAGCACACCATTATTGATTTTTCTCCTGGTAGAGACATCCATTATATATTATATTTTTTAGTATGATAGAGGTGATATATGTGGTCTACTTTGTTGAATGAAGTGTTTGGATTTGAGGGCATCTTCATATTTAAAAACCCATTCACATTTTGGCCTTTAAAAAGTTTTTATTGAAATGGATAGATTAAAATTGTTTAATAAAACAGCCATAACATTGGATTATTAAGTCCAATGGAAGCAATATTTTCATATTATAAATAGGAGATAAATATATAAAACTCGTAAGAAGAGCATATCTCGAGATTCAGCTGTCTAATTTATCAAATTTGTGATTCAAGTGGAGGGGTAGTTTTGGAATGCTAACAGTCCAACTCCTTGGGCTATAAATACATCTCCCTCCTCTATATCAAAAGAGTTGGAATTTCAGAAGATATTATAACACATTGGAATCACCAAATATTTTAAAAAGGCTTTTGAGGACCTTCCATACTAAATTTTTCACTAAAGAGACCCTTCCTCCTCTCCGTCTTTTCATTTACTTTTGTGTTCTTCTTTGTTGTAGTATAGTAATTCTTTGTTTTGTAATTCTGTTTTAATTCGAGTACCTTTCTGATTAACTCTTATTATCATCTACCCTCTGTTTTGAAATATTAATTTTCTTTAAATTTATTAAATCATGTTAAAAATAAATCTCTTCTTTTTATTCAACATTCAATCAAAATTCTGTTTTTAATTCTCATCACTGTTCGTGTGTGTGTTCGACACACAACTCTTTTGTTATCCCTTTCTTTTTATTCTCTTATTAACTTATCATCATAAAAATAATAAACCATATTTCTAATCATCTTAAATTCTGAGTAAATCTACCATTGGGGTGTGTTAAAATTTAGGGTTGTTAAGTGATTGAGAGTATTTTCTTGATGAGTATTCTTTAATTTAACATTGTGTATGTTGGACTTAACATGTCATGGATTAATGACATATTTTTTTTAACATATAGATTCCATGGATTATTGGAACCATAAATACACTAACACGATCAATTACTGATTGATATTAGAATCCTAGTTAATTTAAGATTTAAATTAATGCCTTAACACTTGGGAATTCTAATCAACGTCAACTTGTGACATGGGTGTTAACTTAATGAAATATAAAGCAAGGATTGAGTATATCACAAGCTTAACTACCTATTGATGAAATCACCCCAATATTTATAAAATTATTAAATCAATCTTAATCAATCAATCAATTCAATTAAACTCTGGAAGCACCCCCCCCCAATCAAAATACAATCAACTGAAAACAATCGAATATTAAAAAGTATCATCGTCTAGGACTCGATCTGAGTTTGTTATACACATTAGGAAAGCACTGGAAGCTTGAACGGTCGATAGGCAATAATCGGTTTCACTTTCACTTACATTATAAACCATTTTCTTTGATAAATTGGAAGTTCTATGTTATTTTTATTCCTATATCATGTAAAAGGAAATCAAAAAATATTTTCTACATTACTTTGAAACTAGATGTTTCAGTTTCTTTTATAAAAGAAATGAAATGGAATCTTGGTGGTATCTTGTTAGATTTTGATGAAACCTTAAATACTCATGTTCTCAGTTGGGTAGTATTAATTCCTTATTCCAATTTATTTATGCCGTGGATTTTTTTGGGATCTGGTGTTATCTTCATTGGGAAGTAGATGGTTGTTGATGTGGTGGTGGTGACTTGATATTCACATGGATATGGTGATTGATATATTGGTTTGATGGAACCTCATGGATTTTGTTTTGTTTTGGAATATTTTTTATTCCTTTATTTTAATTTCATCTTCCATTGTATTTTTATAATCCTATATTAAATTATTATTTATTGAAATTTATATTGTCATTTATCATTGTTTTTATTTTTTTATTCCATGTTTAGTTTATTGAGAGTGAAACCATTCGTAATGGTTATTTTGATACTCGTGATGCTTGTTGTTTAATTGGGGGGATCAGGGACACTCCTCGGGTATGAGATAGGTTGGATTGAGCACCAATCTAGAAAGTAGGCTGGTTCAGTTTGATAAATTGTTGAACTAAAACACCATTAGTTCTCAGTCCAAGCATAAAGAAATTAAATTATATTCACTTAACATGATCTGTGTTGAAATTGGACCCTCATTCATGTCAGGTTTGCATTACCAATAATACTACACATATTTCCTCACCTTTCCGTTGGTCAAAGCTATACGACCTTAAACTGCAGCCAATTGTTTTCAAATTTTTCTGACCTTAAACATTAGTTTTGTTGGTCTAACATGTATGACCATATAATACCTAAGGAAATAGAAATGGAACTCATAAGTTTGAAAACCTAAAAAAGGAATTATAAACAAAAAAATGACTCTCTAATCACTAGAAATATATATCATATAGTCTATTAAAAATTGACCATTTCAAATAAAAATAGCAACACAATATTTTAAGATAAAAAATTTATAAAGGGAACCATTAAGTAGAAGTTGAGTCCTTCCCAATATTTCTTACCGATAAAAGGATTATCCAAAAGTTAGTGAAATAAAATAAAAGATATAAAACTAGTTAGAATCATTTTATGGTCCCATAAAATGTAAAATTTATGCTTACTAGGCCCCCTAACTTAAGAAAAAGTTATAGAATTTCTCTATCCCTGACTTTTCATTTTCGAAATCATTGTAAAATATCACAAGAAAGTGATTACTTGACATTAAATCCTTCTTGAACATCGAAACCCTCATCTCATATTCCTCTTTTAAAATAATCATCATATTATGTTAAACCACTCATCTAAATAGACTGAATCTTGTGCTACAGTGATGGTACTTATGCCTAAAACAATATGTGATCTATTCCTGGGAGAAGATCACTCATCTAAATTGATAGTATCTAGACCTATGGTGGTGGTAATTATTTCCATACACATATTTGAGCCATGCCACAGAGGATGTCACTCATCCAAATTGACTAAATCTATTGTTACAAGGATGGCACTTATGCCTACACATATTTGTGAGTCATGACCATGAGGAGATCACTCATCCAAATATACTAGTTGTAGTTTTATGGTGGTGATTCTAATCCCTATACCCATACATGATCAACAACCATGAGGAAATCATCTCGACTTAAGTGTGTGTGATTCATTATTTTCTTTATTGATTCTCAAGTATGTATTTGAGTGATCTCATAATACTTTGATTTCATTTCATGAGGTTTCTTAGGTTATTGAAAAATGACGATCATAGTAAGGTAAGAATTTAGAAAATCAAAAAATGATAAGTGATTTAATAAAAATGTGTTTCCATTTATCAAAACAGAATAAGATAAGTATTCACAAGTTATAGATTTTCTTCATAGAAATGATACATTAAAAAATGATGTCAACCTACTTATAGAGTCACTATATCAATGAACAATCCTAATCAACATTATCTTGAATCCTATAACACTTTATAACCTTGTTCTCTTTAGCAATATAACGATTTTCCATTACAATAGAAAAAAATCTCTCCATCAAGTTTGAATTTCCATCAGTGACTGATGGAGCTCTACCAAAACCTCATTGGCTGCATCTAAATCTTGTTGGAGTTAGATTTTCTGGTGAGATTTCTCATCAACATAAATTTCATGTTCCTCCATCTCCTTGTTACAATTATTCTTTTCTTAACATATTGTATCTTGGAGATGAATATATGTTTGTAGCAATATCACCTTGGTAAGAAGTTGTTGTGATTATTTCTCTTGTTCTCATCATTGAATGACCTCATTCAAGACCTAATGGATATCATGATAATTGAACCCATTGTATCCTAATGAGGTTAATATAGTATAGATAAAATGGATTTGTGAGGGTAGGTCTTCTTGGGGAATCTTTGAAACCAACCTCGATATGTCCTACCAAAACAATTGGTGGGATGCATGAAAATTTATATGGGCCTCTATGTCCAAACCAGAGCCTCTAACAAGAGATGATACATACCGTGGATTCAATTCACTCAGGGAAATGTCTTGTATCTCACCCAGATATTATTTTATAAATTTTTCTCACCTTTTTATTTCTCCAATGGATGGATTGGTGGGGAGATCTATTTTTCAAGCCCAACCATTAAATCCAACATCATTGATATTGATAAAACAACGAAACGAGTTAATGATTTATATAATAGGTTACTAGAAATGGAAATGAAATAAGGGTATTATAAATAATTACCCATTTATAGATCAACTAGTAGGTCCAATTTCATCTCTACGTTCATGAGTTTATCAACTTTTAAATGTGGGGATCCCTTGAGGAAGAACACTCTCTTGAGTATTTTCAGTTACTTCCTCAAATGACACATGAGATTACACTTTTCAGGATTTTTTGGGTTACATATACCTCTATTATAGAAGTATGAAATTTTTCGATATCTTATTTATTGACATTCTACATAGATAAAGCTATGAAATTTCGGAATCATGATCAGCACACCATGCGTAAAGAGACTAATTAAGAATGAATAAGAAGACATATGTCCATCCAACACTTTATTGAAATTCCTAAAATCTTTTAAGGATACATGGATATAAATATGTATGAGCTTGTATTGCAATATTATTTGGGTGTTGGGAAGAGTAACAGACCTTTCCATATCTCCATCAGTGGGAACAACATTTGAGATACTTGAATTTGGGTCCAAGTTCATCATTTATTCAACTTCACCTAAAATTCCTTCAGATGTTATAGGAATTAAAAATCCAATATAGGTTGACATTTTGAGGTATATGGAGGTTATAAAGGTATCTAATCAAACCCATTAATCATAAATAAAGATTCTATTGGGGGAGAAGATTCCTAAAGAGTCTATAAAATCATTGGCTTATTAAACCTTCAATTCACCAGAAATTTGAATCCACTCTAAGTTTAGCATAAAATAATTATAACTACTAGATCTTACCTCAATATCTTAAGGAAATAGAATTATAAAGTCAAGAAGAACCCTAATCACCACTAAAAAGATGAATCAGAAAAAAAAATATCATACAAAAAATAAGAAAAACAATGAAGGGATGATAATTTTAGGTGGTTAGGACATTCATCCTATATCCATGGGAGAGAACTGCTAACTCTTTTGTATTACTATAAATACAATATGTATAAAAACTTGTAGCTTTATAAGCCAATGTTACAATCTTTCTTAATATAGTACAATCCAACTCAATAGATGGTCCCTAGTCACTTTATAGTGGTTTATTACTAGTCAAATAGGTAACATTAACCGCTAATATTTGTGAAAATTTATCTGTTGACTTCTCAATTTATCTAAGGCTACCACCGACTCAATCATCCTAGTTAGTACACTATTAAATATGCCCAAAGACCAATTTTCATAAAATCCATTAGAATTTTGAAAACAATATGTTGTATGACCCATGACTTTGTTCTAACAAGGATGAAGTGAACTACCATAGTATGAACTTCTGATGAGTGAACATTTAGTGACTTGAAGAAAAAATCATGATCCCAATAATCTCCCATATGAAAATTTCTTTAAGGAACCTCATCATAATCCTCCAACACTTTGGAAAAACCAACTCATTCTTTGATATTCATTGTATTGTTCTCTATTCTCCTCTCATTAAAATGAGTTCTACTAAGGAAAAACTCATCCCCAAACATTCTTATACTAACACATTTTTTAACATGTCTATCAGATTTTTCTTCCCTATGATCTTCCATATCTTAAAAACCTTTTCCTATATCAGATTTAGGATAAAATATAATTTCAAGTTAATGTGTTTATTTTTTGAATGAAATACCATATTCTTCGAAAGGTGGATAGAAATTTAATTGTAATATAACAATTTTTCTCCTTACAATGCTTTTCCAAGTCCCTTAAATAATCCCATTCACCAAATCAACTCCTTTCTAGAATTTATTACTACAATATACTCTGATTAAGTTATAGAAAAACTCACCATCTACTATATCCATTACTTCCAACTGATCATTATTCCCCTAAAGGTAAACTCAAATCCTAATGTACTTTTATAGGTACCATAATCACTAGTAAAATATGAATCAACAAAACCTTATAGAGTATCATATTCCTTGATGAAAAATTTTGTACCAACCAATACCGTCAGATATCAGATAATACACTTCACAACTTCTCTATGCTCCTTCCCAAGGTTATACATGATATTATTTACCAATAATATTGAAAAGAATGTGTATTTCCGCATATAAACCATTCCATACATAAATATACCGATATATGAAGAATACGATACTTTTTACATGCCCAATTTTTTGTCATACTTTGAAGATTCGTGTTCCTTGGATAACTTGAAGTGTCTTATAATGGCAGTTTTTATATATTTATATATGGTTATTTAAAATCTTTCAATGATGTTCCAGATGTAATCCTTTTGGGATAACACCTGATTTCTAGATTTCTTATCTCTTTGTATCCACATCCCTGTGATTTTATTAGCCTAACCAAGATCCTTAATTTAAAATATTATTGATAATTTACTCTTCAACTCCATAATCTATTGGATTTCAAGTCCTTGCTGTGTAATTCCATCCACATAAAGAAGGATAATTATTTATGTCATATCATTTCTTGAATTTTAAATAGAAACAATCATTGAATTCACTCCTTGTGAAACCTTTCTCATTCCTAAATGCCTCAAACTTCTAGTTCGACTATCGAGGTGCAGTTTCAATCCATATAGATTATGCTTCAGTTTTTAAATAAGACCCTTCTTAAGATCATATGAAAACCCTTTGGGATGAATCATGTATATATCCTCATTTAAATAACCATTGATAAAGTAAGTCTTCAAATTCATATACTCTATGTGTAAACCATCAAGTGAAACAATACTTAACATTAGTCTGATTGTAGTATGTTCTACTATTGGTAAAACAATTTCCTAAGAAATAAACCCCATCCTTCAATTAAAATCCTTTCACAATCAACCATGCATTATATATTTTTCTTATTTCATCTTATTATTTCAAATATTATAACCATTTTGTTCTAAATTTATCATTTCCCCTACAATAGTTTAATTATCACCCAAGTTTCAATGAAATTTTATGATTTCATATATTTATCTATAAATTAATCCCCCTAGTTTTATTCATAGAGTTTTTCTACCACTTCTGGACATTCAGGTTCTCCAACATCCATTAGAAGTTAGAAGATAATGTCGAACCAATATCACTCGACTAATCATTTTAATGAAGAATATCTCCTTATAAAATTTTTGGCATTTTTTGGAGCTTCATTTTATGGTTCTTGAACTTATGATGCTCCTCTGGCTGATTATTCCACTACCATGACTTTTATTAGACTTTTTCAATTACTAATAATTATAGAACATATACCATTGGTTTAACTTTTGATAAATTTGTTTTGGTGTCCAGTATCATTGGTATTTTAGAATCCCCGTGTTTTCATACAGGCTAAATTTTACTTCAATAATTGACCACTTTTTCCTCAAAATTTAATTCATTCATGTTTTGATAATTCAATAGGATATTCTCATACAAGATAATTTCTTGAATTCTGATGATTATCCATTGATAATCACTCCATAGTTGGTAGAAAAAATCTTCATTTACATATACCACAAGAGAATATGCTTTATACTTTGAGTCTAAATTATCTTTATCCCTATCATCAACAAAATTATTATTAGTGAAATGAAATATTTTATGGTATGTAAATTCAAATAGATTATCAAACCAAAGTTATTCAAGTATAATTTTTTATACTACATAGGTTGTAATGCTATTGTAAAATATGTTTTCATGTTAGTTTTTCAATCCCATATGGCCTTGGTCATACCAGAGTGCACAAGAATTCATCTAGAATTTTATTTTAATTTTCTGTTTATCCTATATATAACACTATTTTGTTGTGGAGTTTCAACTATTTTTCTCTCAATCCTAATCCCCTTCTTCCAATAGAAGTTTTAGAAGTTGTTACAATTACGTTCACCACCATTATTTGATCTTAATCACTTCAAATTTTGACCACTTTCCAACTATACCACGAATTTCCACAATACTAAATAATCAAACACATCATATTTATTTTGTAGAAAATAAACCCATAAATTTCACATGAAATCATCAATAAATGTAAAAAATTATTGAAATCCTCTATGAGATTGAACTGAAGAAGGTCCCCAAACATCCTATTGAAACAGATCCAGCATCCGAGCATTGAGATTCTATAAAATAATATTGAACGAGACCCTCTATTTATTATTATTCACAAAACTCTCTAATCTTATAATAGATTTATGATTGAGCCTAAGAATAACCTTAGATGCTAAAACATTAATTTTCTTCTCACTAAGGTGTCCTGATTAGAAATTCGAAACCTTCATATTTTCAAAGGATGTAATTTTGGACATTGAACACCCATATGAACATCCATACAGATAAAGGGTTATGTCCTTTAATCAACTTTCCACAACCATAGATCTCTGAGTCACATTCTAGAGTCCATTTTTGAAAGTAGTACTAAAGCCTCCATCATTTAACTGCCCCACTAATAATATATTCAGTCTAAGACCTGGTATGTGTCTCACTCTTTTCAACCAAATAATACTCCCATTATTTATCCATAGATTTAAATATCCATTTATAAACACTACCAAAGGTTCATAGTTCACCATATGAACATACCCAACACATCTAAATACATAGATTGTCTTGCATCTTTGATCATCTGATTAGTGTAAGGATTCACCATATTCAACCACACATGACTCCATCGAATTATAAATAATGAGTAAAAGATTGAAACCATGTTTAATTTCATTAATAGATTTTAATCCTCTAGAGGATTTCCTTATGGTGTCCCCTTGTGATTTATATAGTTTCTACGAATATGTACATACCGCATTATCAGTAGGTAATCCCTAAAATTGTTTGTTTTCCATGACTATTCTCTCTAATATTTTATTCTGATTGTTGATGATTATTTTGATGATGTGAGAATCCCCTTATATTAGTTATTCAATGAACTACTAGAAGGTCATTCAACCTCTCATATCCTAATATCCTCATTAAGGATCAAATTTTGGATGTATAAAAACACAATATCATACATTCAATGGGAATCACATAACATAGAAACCATACCATATGAATATTAAAGAAAACATGAAAGCAGTAGTATATCCCACACATAAATTGAATAATTCACTTTCACTTACTTGATATGACATCTGATCATGTTGAAATAATTCCAATAATATGATAATAACCACCCTTTTGATAGTATAAAGCTAAAAAAATGCATCATCATGAATAATTTTTTTTAAATTTATTAGTTTTTCATACATATCTACCAAGATCGCCATAAGTGCAGTTATAGTCTTATTCTCTCAAATATTGAAGGTAATTTTTTGTGCCAATGTCATCCTCCCCAAGCCTAATACATGTTTCCCTATATTTTCCCATTCAACTTTCTCCATATTGTTCTTTCTATCCCCTAAAGGAGTTCAAGACCCATATACATGATACAGTACTATATTTGTATCTTCTAGAAACTAATGTCAATTATGTTGACCTAATTTATCAAAAACATTATTTCACCCATTTCCACATCTTCTGATGAAAATATAACCAATGTAAATTCAATATGAATCTTATGAAAGTGATAAAGTTGTCTAAATTTTCAAGTGTTCCCAAATCAAGAATCTTTTTGATACCACTTGTTGGAGAGGATAACACATCAAAATATGATACAATCACCATATGGTTGAACCTTGAGTTCATTGGAAATTTGTATCCATTGGTAGTTCTACAAAGTGGAATTCAAACTACCAGATCTTCCCTCCCTATCATAGACCACTAGAATTAGTAATTCAAGTAGCATAATAATCACCACTCAAAAGAAAAAACCACACAAAAAACATAGAATGAATATAAAAAACAAATAAGTAACACAAAATTTACAGGGTTCATACTTTCACCCTATGTGCATAGTGTAACACTGCTAACTCTTTTTTATTATCAAAAGTAAAAGATTTACAAAGAAAGTAGCTTAGTAATTCAAAGATATAATTTTTAATAATACAATATAGTCTTACTCAATAAATGGTCCCACCTCATTTTATAGAGCTAAATTTATAGTAAAATAGGTAACCCAACCTTTACCATTTTAAGTCTAGCATATGTTGACTTCTCCTTGGAAGTGATTCTTCCAATGACTCAACTATCCCAACTGGTATATTATTTACCAACACAAAGATAAATGTTCACAATATCCATCAAAATTTTGAAAAATTGGGGTGTTCTAGCCCTTATTTTGATGATTCCTACAACATTTTCTCTGAAAATTTCAAATTGAATCACCAAAGTCTGAACTTCAGATTAGAAAACTTATAGTGAATTGAATATAACATTATGATAAAAATAGTATCTTTAAAAAAAATTACACAAAAGTGAGTGTAGAATTTACCTATTAGTCCCATGAAAATAATATTTTGTAGTATGTTCTCCTTATTCGATTCTGAAAAATCCTTGATGGTTAATCTTCTAGAAGTAATGATTGGAAAAGGCATAGGGATAACCTCCCGAGAGTTGGAAGTTACCAACTCCATGTTCCCTATAAAACTAGGATATACCATGTCCCATATTATGTTATGACCATAAACTGAGCCTATACCTTCCCCTATAATGATATATCACTAAATATATTTGATAGGGGTTTCCAAATGGGAAATGCTATCAAAAGGAGGATCATGACTCACATCAGAAAAATTTGATTCCCAGTTAAATCATTTCTTTTTTTAGTGAGTTCTCTGGACCCAAGTACTTTGTGTACTTGATTAACATTAAATGTATATTGTTTGGTATATACATTTTTTTATCTTATCAAAATAGTGTTGATACTTATTTATAAACTAAATTTATGGTAATTTCTTTAGATTTCATGTCATATCAAAAAGGTTATAGTAGTTCCCAGGTTATAATGACAACCTGCAAATACCATGAAAAAAATATTTAACGCATTTACTATGGTCTAGATAAATCATTATGATAAGATGAATATTATCGGTGGCTATCAGGTTCTAAGGTATCATAATCCTTGATACTTCTTCTCATTAATTTTTCACATGGTGATATCAAAAAAATGAGATCGTGAGGTCTATCCTACCAATAGGAACACTATAATTTTTAAGTGCCATTTGTTAAAACACATTTAATGTTCTCTTTAATTGAGATTATTATCTATGTTTATCATTTGATTACATACTTTTATTTCATATAAAAACAATGAAATTTATTTCATGTCATGTTAGCTTGTGTTGGGTTCCCCATTGATGGTGTGGCATTGATTGAATAATCATGACAGAACTTTTTACATTTGAAAGGAGGTGATATCTTAAGCTCAGTTAATAACTATGGTAGTGCCTTCACTGAATCCCTGACCATGGTATAAGAAGTTAAGTTTTTTCTATAAGGTTAATGAATAAAAAATCATGTAAGGGAGATGAAATGAAGTATAAATCTTGCTTTATGTGTTTTTTCATGATAAAGAGATTATATTACATAGTGTGTGTTCGTGTGAAAGGTTGTTATTATTATAACTAGAAATTATCTCATTAGACGTCTTGATGTATTTCTAGACTCCACTCTTGGTCTTTGAATAATACCCATTTCTATTGGGATAAGGGCATAGAGGGTCATACACTTAGCATATTCAAATTTCTGGACTATTTTGATGAATATGAGTATAGGACATGGTGGTCCCCATCATGAGGATCATGATATTTTTGAGTATATAAGATCTACAAGAAATAAATGAATTAATTAATATTAAAGTATATAATAATTAGAGTTAAATTTATTTATTTAATGTATTTACATGAATTTAAGTGAATAAATAGTAAAATATTTAATAAAAAAATATTATTTTAATATTCAATGTTCGTTTAATATTTTCAGAAATAAATATTTGTTTTAATGAATCACTTTTATCAGGTAATATATTTATTACATTATGTGTAAGTGATAAAACAATATAGACAATGTTTACTACATGGTCAGTTGGTCATAGTATGTCTTTAGTAACTTATTTAGTGGGAATTATATAAATAGAGGATAAGGATCCCTTTATAAGTATTTAATTTAAATTGTATAGCTCCACTGTTATCTCTCTTGCATCCTAGAGAGAGAAGCTCCCCATTCCAAAAATCGATAAATGTTCTCTTTCAAATATTTAAGTAATAGTGAAGTGGTGGTCATAGGGAAGTCTAATGATTCATTGGATCTCCACTATAGCAATGGGATATCAATTATCGGTATTACTACAGACTTTTGAAGTTTTTGTAGATAATCTAGTCAGATTCAAACTCAATTACATAGAGAAATAGTCATCGATGACGAGCAGTTGTTGAATACACCTTCAAATTATGTGAGGTAATTGTTCAATTTTATTTTGTGATTAAATTCATTCACATTAGATCCTCAACCTTTAACCGAACTATGCTTCATATGAGATGACATTTTTATTTTGATCCTACAATAAAAAAAATTAAATCCTCATCCCATCTACTTCTATTATGTGCCTCAATACCATCAATAGGTATTAGAGTGATCACATGAATGTTTAAGCCAAGAAAAAATTAAATTTTAATTAATTCCATATAGAGGGAATTTTCACAATTCCATCATATCAAACCTAGATTTGATCTGATCATTGATAGAAAAGTTATAGGAATCTAAATATTTAAATCTAATTGAAACCAATTTGTTTAGGGATTAAAAATGAAGAACATGTGTGTGTGTGTTTATGATATAATTTTTTAGATACTAAGTGGTGGTAATTTTAGATAAATCTGGTTTTCAGTCCATGTTTCAATGGCCAGAATAGAATCATGTTCGATGCCTCAAAATTCCAAAAAAATCATGGAATTAAAAAAACAAAATCCTATAATACGAATATAAATAACGACAAAGAAAAGTATTTAAAAGTTCATTATCCAGTTAAACCAAACCTAAAAAACAAAAAATTATAGGAGAGGGGGAATCATAGGTCCTGCAATAATTTTTTTAAAGAGGCATATTAAGACACCTTGTGAAATTCCCCCCCCCCTAAGAAAATGGGGTTGTTCTCAATAAGTCTCTCTCTATATGCCTAAAATAGATTAAAAATATTTATATTTTTTAAAAAAAATGCTTGGAGAGGTAATACTACCACCTTCTCCCCTCCGCCATAAAACCTCGTGCACACTACCTATGGTCCAACATCCAGTGCACTTATTGGACTAACCATGTTGGCTCAAAAATTATAGTCCCTTCTAGGCCAAGAAACAACTCAAAATTACTTTTAGGGGTTTCCTTATCACCAAGGGTGCCCAAAAAAATTAATATTTTTTTAATAGAATTTAAATTTTCATTTTGGAATAAATTTAAATTATTATGGGGATTGTACGACTTAAATTAAGAAAATTAAAATTAGATTACATTATTTTAATTCATTTTAATTTCTCTTGAGATAAATCTATTGCACATTTAATTTTATTACACATTAATTTTGTGTGTAGACTTATCTTTAGCATCGATCGATCAAGGTTTTTCAGAGATTTAATTAATTTAATTAATTATTGAAATTAGGTGCAAGGATTATAATATCTAATTTAGTTTTTATGGTCTATACATTTTCATTCCTTGCTTTATATGCATAAGTATATCTACATCCATGTGTATTATTATAGATTTATTTATCACTTTCCTGAGTCTTTATATATAATATTGAGGATGTTATAAGACAAGGTGATATTCCATATGATATGTGACTATAATGGATAAGGGTGAAGGATTCAATACAATATAGTCACAAATCATGTATTCAAACCATAGAGCCATGGTTGATCTATTTTTGTTCAATAGATCCACTAATAGTGAATATTCAAGATCATCCTGGTTATTTATCTAATTTATGCAAGGTTTATTGTTATTCTTTGAATATTCAGGCTTATGAGATCATATAAAATAATAAACTAAAATTCATATATTACAAAAATAAAGATGTGATAAATGTTTTATATTTAATGCATTACTCAATTGTGAGAGGAATCACATAGTACACGCATATAAAATTGAAAATGAATTTAGTTGTTATGTAATAATAAAAATACTCAAAGAAATATTAAGACATAATTCCTTCAATTACTTAAATTTGAAAAAAAAGAAGGTGTATGAGGAGTTCTTCATCCCTAATTATGGGTGTCTCCTACTTTTGGGAGTTCTTATGAGAGTGATGGGTTGACTTAACTAAATGTGGAATAAAATAAGTAGTCATAGCTAGATTGCCACCACTTTAGAGGTGAAGTGTTGAGTAAATCAAGGTTATGATTCCTATAATATGTGACTTTAATCAACAGTTCAAGGAGTTATGAATCAATATTGTTGGAAAATCAAAATTCTACCTTGAAACTCTCTATGTAGTTGAGTATCCATAGATTTGACTATGAGGAGAGGTTTCAAAGATCCATTACACTATAATACTCAAGTGACTTAGTATTCTGAATCTAGTAGTGCGGGATTCTAGGGTTTAATAAAATATTGGGATACATTTATCGATTTAATTAGTAAATCCAAATACCTAATCAAGATAAAGTTTTAATTTGATAAATTTATTTTTTGTATTTAAATTGGAAACCACCACCACCATCTCATTATCACTACGATCAATACTATATAAAGAGAGTATCATGACTATCCATAACTTCCATGTGTTGTATAGGAACTAGTACATAGTACTACCCAAAGATGGGAAGCATTATGTGTTAGAGTTACCACTTCCTAATATGCCTCCTCATGGAGTAATCCAGGTTGATAATGAAAAAAAATACCAATCATGTAGATGATTCACTAGATGTATAGTGTTTCATGTTGTAATTGATGTCTAGTAAACTATAGAAAATTTATGAGGGTGAAGATGACTAAATTATATTATCTCATCTCTAATATTTATATCAAGATAAAGAAAGAAAATAATGATATGATATATCAAGTTCACTATATAGGATCAATCCATCATAATAAAATCAATAATGAACTCATGTACTCAAGATGATTAATTAAATTAAGAAACTTGAATCCTATAGGTTAAAAATGAACCAAGAAATAGTAACTGGTTTCATTCTTTCCTCTTTACTACCTAAATTATTGACTTTTTTTATTTAAAACATTAACATAGTAAAAAAGTGACTCCTAGATGTATTGGATTTAGTTCACAATGCTAAAATAGATAGGAATAACACTAACTCTTCAGTCCTTATGGTGAAATATATGATGAAGGGAAAGTCTAAGGGGTCTTAGGATCAACCCAAGATAAAGACACGAACACTACATCCTTCCAAGAATCCAAAGATATTGAGGGAGGGAAATGAATATGAGGTTGTCTTCTTTTCATGTGGAAAGAAATTCCACCTGAAAAAGAATTGAAAGACTGGGAAAAAGAAGTGAGGTAATGATTCTACTTATGGTATATTTTCAATTGAATGCAATATGTATTTATCTATAAGTTGGGTATTAGATATAACATGTTTCTCACACATTTATATTTATATATAGGAACCAAGTCGATTCCAGAGGATTGAAAAGGTTGAGGTGGATATCCAAGCCATAAATGGTGTGAGACTAGCAACCTTGGTAGTGGGACATTACCATCTGACCTTGCCTAGTGGTTTAGTTATTATATTAAAAAAATATTATTATATACCCTCAATCACTGGAAACATAATCATTGTATTATGTTTGGACAGCATGAGATTTTATTTCAAGTGTGGGAATAAATATTGTCTCTTATATAATGATAAAAAATGTTATTGTATGGTGCATCTTAATAGTGGCTTGTATATACTTGAACTTAAAAACCCTATATTGGAAATCAATGAAAAAACTAAAAAAATGAATAATATAATACCTACCAATGGAACTTCAGAATTTTTCTTGTAAATGGCAAGAATTTACATAATTTTCATCAAGAAGGATATTTAGACTCTACTAAGTTAAAATCTGTGGATGTATGTGAGGTTTGTTTACAAGGGAAAATGACCAAATCACCCTTTACTAGGAAAGGAGTATGGGCCACATAACTACTATAATTGATTTTAATTGATGTGTGTGGTCCATTACAAATATAGGTAAGAGATAATTTTTCATACTTTATTACTTTTATCTATGACTACAGTTGGTATGGTTATATCTTCTTAATGATTTATAATCCTAATTCCTTTAGGATGTTTAAGGAATACTAGCATGAAGTAGAAAACCATCTTAGTAATAAGATTAAGTCACTCCACTCAAATGAGGTGGAGAGTATCTCAAACAAAATTTTTTTGATCACTTGAAAGACTGTGAGATAGTATCCCAACTCACTCCTCCTTATACATCTCAGTGGAATGATTTTAATGAAACAAGGAATCAAACCTTACTTAACATGGTCAAACTAATGACGAGTTAGGAAACTTTTCTATTATCCATTTTGGGATATGTGTTGTAGATAGCGGAATGCGCCCTTAATTGAGTAGAAAATAAATCTATAGATAGTATTACATATGATTTATGGTATAAAAAGAAACCTATTCTATTTCACATACATGTATGTGGATGTGGGACTTTTGTAAAGACTATACAAAGTAAGAAATTACCATACCAAATTACTAAGTGAATATTCATAGGTTATCCTAAAAATACTAAAGGACATTACATATATAACCCTTAATATAGAAAAGTTATTATGGAAATAAATACCATATTTGTAGAAACGAAACACATTTAAAATAGAAATATTGAGAGAAATATTGAATTTGATGCATTTGATGCCCCATATGCACAAGATTTGGTACATGAACAATTTCCACAAGTGACAGTGGGAGATAAATAAGTTATTGAGACATACAAAGGATATATTCCAAGTTTATAGAGGTGATGAGGAAATAATAATGAGGGGATAATCTAATACTAGTTTCTCAGTAGATCTTGATGATCAAAAAATATAGTTAGGATTTAAATTTTGCCTAAATGGTGGGGTCGTGAGTTCGAGAAGCTCAAAGAAACTCATGGTCTTTAATTCTACAACATATTATGAGTATATAGTGGATTCTGATGAAAATAAGTAGTAATTCTAGATACACATACTTATATCAGATATTGGTGATGTGCCTAAAAGTTCCGACCATATTCTAGTTTATTATTATAATATTACAACAGTGGTTATTTCCAAGTATCCTAGGTTTCACTATAGGAAATAAAATATATTTCATAAGGTTTATATTTTTAGGGATATTATTTAGAGAGGTGAATTTGTAGTTATCTAAGTAGCCATAGAGGAAATTATAAAAGACCAGCTAACTAAATCCATCACTTAGTAAAATAATGATTCTCATGTGAGAGCTTGTGGGTTGAGAATTGTTAGTAGTTGGCTCTAGTGCACATGAGAGTGTTGTGAGTGGGTGACCTAGACCAAACTCTTTTATGTACATTTTTTATCATTACTTGTATATAGTTTTATAAATACATGTGTTTATCTTTGATAAAAATTTTGATATTTCTTTTTCCACTATATATATGGAAATCTCCTTATATTAAAATTCATATCAAAAAATTTATTGTACTTTCCAGACCATAGTGTTATCCTAGAGATACCATGAAAATAATATCGAACCCACATATTATGATCCAAATACATTATGATAACATGAAACATATGATGTGTGACCATTAGGTGATGGGGGATCATAATCATTTAGACTTCTTCTCAGGATGATCATATGTGGTGATCTCAGGTAGATGAGATCATGAGGGATGATTTTCCAATAGAAACACCACATATTTCAGGTGTCATTGGTAGTTCCTATTGATGAAAAATATGCAATGGGATCCTAAATTTATATTATTATCAGTGTGTATTATTTCAATATTTACATGGATGAAATATGAAAACAATGAAATTTATTTTGTGGTGAGGTAGCTTGTGTTGGGTGGGACCTTGGTGCTATGGAGTTAGTGGAATAATTAGGATAGATTTTTTTGCTTCTGAAAGGAAGTAATATATCGAACCCAATTGAATAGGATGGTAGTACCTTCACAAAATATATAAACATAGTAAAAAAATGTAAGTTTATCCATTAAGGTTAATGAATAATAAAATAGAAATGGAAATGACACAAAGTGTACATCCTTCTTTGACAGATATCAATAGAAAAATATATTATATTACATGGAATATTGTTTTAGGAAAGGTTATAATTTATATAACTATACCTTATCTCCTTCAGGGCCTTGGTGGGTTTCTATATCCTACTCTTAGTATATGATTAATACTCACTACTATTGACATAATGGCCTAGATTGTCATAAACATAGTGTATTCAAAATATTGTCATGTTCTAATGAATTATAGTATATGAAATAGTTGGACTTACCATGGGGTCTGAGAGATATATGAGTATAAATAATCTCCAAGAAATAAATAAATTCACCACTATTTTAGTATAGAATAATTGGAGTTGGATTTTATTATTTAATTTATTTACTATTATTTAAGTGAATACAAGTAAAAATATTTAATAAAAGAAATATTATTTTAATATTAAATGTTTTTTTAATATTTCCAGGAATAAAAAGATGATTTAATGAATCTATTTTATCACATTATATATTTAATATTTTAAAAGTAAGTGATAAAAAATATAAATAATGTTTATGACATAGTTAGTTGGGCCTAACAAGTTGTTTATGACTAATTTAGTCGAAATTATATATACCGGTGATGGGGAGACCTTTTCAGCTGTTTTATCACCACTATATATTCAATATGGATCTGTTTTGTAAGGGACTATTCATCCACTAGAATATGAGATCTCCTCTCTCATATCTCCCACATCTTATATAGAGAATCTCCATATTCCAAGAATCGGTCCAAATTCTCCTTTATAGATCCAAGGAATGGAAAAGTGGTGGTCATTAGGAGATTGAAGGCTTCACTGGATCTCCATGATAGCAACCAAATATTGATGATCAGTATTTCTATATACTTCCAAAGCATGTTTGGATGATCTATAGTGATCCAACCTCGGTTCCTTCAAGAAACAGTCACTGACAATGAGTAGTTGTCGAATTCCACTTCAAATCGAATGAAGTAATTGTTTGATTTTATTCTATGCTTAAATTCATCCATAAGATATCCCCATCCTTTTCCAGTTAAGCTTCACCATAGAAGAAATTATCATGTCGATCTATGGATAAAATTTTTAAATTTTTGACTCATCTGTTTCCACTGTGTTTCTCAATACTATCACTTTTGGGACTTTTAGAGGGCCAGTAACATCTATAGTTGACTAGTGATCCTCCAAAATGTGTGAGGATTCTATAAATGTAATGGAAACTATTATGAAAAGATAATTGTGAAATATATACATAAAATCACAATAATTTTTTGTTTCTATACCTAGATTATTTTCTCCTTAATTAACAAGAGAAGGTGTGATTCACTCTATTGATATGTTTTCTTCCAAAAGTACAATATCATAAAAAACAATCTACACTCCACCTAGGGAATATTCCTCAGTATCGATTGGATTGAATTGATATACCTTAAGGGAATAGAGAGAGTATGATTATTCAATTGATAAACATGGTTATATATGTTGAATAAATTAAGGATGGGTTTTAAGAACTAACCATGATGAAAGACATGTTTGGACAATGACTTAGATCTCCATTGATGTTTGACATCAGGGAGTGGAAGTCTAGTCCAAACTTTCACCATTAACAGTATCAGAGGAGTAAAATGAGAATGGACTCCCTCCATATCTTCCAACATGAGTCTCTAGATAGGGAATAACTCCCCTACCTCTGGAGGAGATGATATCTCCACCCCAATGAGGCTGCCACCTATAGTATATTGTGGTGATTTCTTTTGCAGTTATGTTGTTTCCACCCTTTTCAAATAAAGATATATTTTTTTCTTATATAGTTTCCCATTGAAAAGAAAATAATAATAAGTACTCTTTTATGAAACATGCATCCTCAGGATTGAAAAATCCATCCCACTTTCCAACATATTGATCGATCATACCTTCAGTGGTGCCTTACTCCATTTTATTCCCCCATTTAAAGGAGAGGATCATCTTTTAGGTGTATATATGAGCATCTCTATCTCTTGGGCACACTTTCCTACCTCTATGATATTGGTATTATAATCTAATTCTGTATATTATCATATATCACCAAGTTATTGATTACACATGATGAATTGGAGAAAATATTATAGATTCTATATTTCTTAGGTACGATTATGATAAAATTAGGACACCTCATTTTTTTACATAGCATTATGAATATTCAGTCTATTGTTAATTGGAATCTAGATTTTTTTGAATTTACTAGTTTTTTATGCCTTTCATCCTAAATCAGAGTATGAATAACAGGAACTTGGTTATCTTTTTTCTTGTGAAAACTATATTGTATTAGTTAAAATTTAAATTTAATCATATCTTCTAACTTTATTATCTTTAAATTCCATGGTCAGGGTCATTTTGATTACTCTGGGGCATCATCATGGTCTCTCTCTGGATGATCATGTTTTATTTTCTTTTATATACCTAGAGATACAGTGATAATAATTTGAGGAAATATTTTTCCAACATTTTGTAAGGGTATGAATAAATCTAATAAGTAGTATATTGTTTGGTTAACTTGATATATACACTTAGTGGGGGGAAACTTGATCACTACTTGGGAGACATCCTAGGCCATTATTACCCATATATGTCTTTCTATCATTGAATTTATTTTTTCTCAAACATTTTTTGGAGGCGATATAGTTGGTTATTGTAGGAACCTATATTTTCTTGAAAATTTTTAATTCATGTAAGCCTCACTAATGACCTCACCATCTATCTATGTCTCCAACATGTATTCTCTCAAAGACATCATATATAACCTCATCTCATATTCACTAAGGTCATTTTCAATAATTTTCTCGGTGGGGGGATCATTGTATATGAAGAAGTTGAATGCTTTAGATAAAATCAATGTCTATACAGCTAATAAATACCTTAAATACATAGTATTGATGAAATAGGTAGCCTAAATTAATGTTTATAACCAAAATTCAAGAATATCAACTTCATTGAGGACCACATATGTATTAAAATACATCATTTCATATCCCCTCAGCACTTGAAATGGACCTAAAATATGAAAATGTGAATTCCCCATGTAAATATGCATCAAACACAGGTAGATATTTTCAAAAAATGGGTGATTCAAATCCCACATACTCCCCTTGTGCTAATAAAGACGTTATAACAAATGATCCTATCCTCACACCACTATTAGAATATCAAAATGTAAGTAGATAAGTGATTAACCACATCAATAGAAATCCATCCCATCAAGTTCTCATAAGGATTTCATGATTGATAGTATAAACCCATTATTTATACTATCCTTATTCTAGTACAAGTAAATAATCCCAATTTTTCCATTTTGGGGCATCCCATCATGCACATATGTAACATCCCTACCCAAACCACCAGTTCCAATATGGAAGGTCAAATGACCTCATGCACACCTACCCTTATACAAGAGGTTGACGACCATCAACACGGGTATCATTCCATCAGTTGGGAGAGTATTCCCTTAGTATTATGTCATATGATCAAAAATCAACAATAAAAAATATAATAAATAATCAGAGTAAAACATTTGGAATGATAAATATTGCATACAAGTCATGCAAATAAAGTATCTCCCAATAGTGTAAATAAAAACCGATCTAATAAGAAGTAGAAAATTTAAATAAATAAATAGTTAGTCCTCTGGAGTCCTTGTTCTACTACTAGATCCACGCTCCCTTACTCATCTATCCACCACAATTTCCTTGTCCTTCACTGGATCCCTCATGAAATCTACAAGCGCAGTGAAATGACAAAGTTGGGTGAGAGTAAAAGACTTTGTAGGACACCACCCCTGTGTCCTTAACCTTATGTTCTCAATTATAGTAGTGTATTACATAATATTGATCAATTCACAACAAGAATAAATATACAATCCAAAACCGATTAGTCATTCACTAACCAATCTGCCACAAAACCTTAGCCATACCGGCTTTGGATTCTTGCGGGAAAACATAGGAATAATAAATGAAATGTATCAATTTAAGAAATAGCCTCAAGCTACTCAATAGTTTTACAATCCCCCTACCTCCAGTTCAAGCCACAGTAGGCCATTATTCCCTAGAATTACCTCTAGTTCAGGTCACATAAACCATCATTCCCCACTTTCTCCATGCAGGTCTGATCACTCATGATCGTCATGCCCCACGATCTTCACATATGGGCCCGATCACTCATGATAATTATTCCCCTAGTTCAGGACACATATGGACATCATTCCCCATTTTCCATCTTGGTCGCATCATCAAGTCACATGAGGCATCTAAATACTCTTTCCATCTAGGGATACCGATCCTCTTCTGATCCCCCGATCTCATAGGTACCTTGCACAAGAAACAACAACACAACATATATCATACATATCTTAAGGAAAATATGGAATCAAATCAAGACCACATATCAATGATCACATCATGAAAAATATAACATCATCATTCTAGATACCATGAAATGTGTTCCATGCACTTTTCTACAAAATTTAAGATGTGAACCTCACTTAGACAATAAATGTTGAGTTTTTAGTCGAAATACATACTTTAGTTGGAAGGAGGAGTGGATTGGATTTCCAAGTTTCGTGACAGAAAACCACCTTGACCCGGATTGAAAAGTTTGTGGAGAAAATCAACATTTTTCACGGGGGTTCAGGGATGGTAGTGAAGGCACCGACCAAAAGGACAGTGACCATAGCCTATCACTAATCCCAAGAACGGGTGCGGGTGTACAACCCCCGCGATATGAAGAAGCTTTTTCATCTCAGTCTCTATTGACACTTCATTCCATCACATTTGATGAAAAAGTGACTAAGGGAAATTCCATAGAAAAAATAAATGAAGATAGATGGAAAATATCAATATTTTCAAAGTCTCAACGTTTCATTCTCCCAAGGTTTCCCAAACCACTAGTGGTGCTCAAGTACTTGTGCACCAAAAAAATATGTGCCCATCACTTACACACCACTTGCATTCCTAGTCTCTTTAACCCAAGGTATAATTTTTTCCTATAAATAGGCCCATGGGGTATTCATTTGTATAGACAAATTTCCTTAAAGTCTGATTGCTACTCTAGCCACCATAGTTCTTTTCCCATGTCCTCAGAAACCTCCATGGTAGTTTCATAACATCAAAAGAGAGGGAATTAAAGGGTGATTTTGAGACATAGGTTCTCTAAGGGTTAAAAATTAACAAAACATGCACAAATCATTCTCCAAACTCCCATAATTTAAGAAAACTTAGGAAGCCGCTCTTCCTCAAGTAGTAAGTTGTGCGCCCCATTTCAGGGAATACCTATGAAGACTCTTGAAGGATTTAGTCAAGTCTCTCGCAAGTCTAGTAATCTGGGTTGTTAATCACATAATGTTCAACCGATTCACCCAAGTCTACTTTAGCGCCACATACATGTGTGCTACTTACTTAAGCACCCCTTTCTTGGTTCGCCTCACCCCTTCAGTCTGCTCGAGCCTTTCATAAAGAAACCTTCAAATCCATTTATGGTAGGGCCCCTCCTTCATTGTCTCCCTTACCTGAAAGATATTATGTTGAAACCTCCTCCAAGACCTCTTGATTTACCAAAATTTTGAGAAATTAAAATTAGTGTGTCTCCAATTTTGTTTTATATATCTACGGTCATAGTTTTCCCAAACTATTCTTACCAAAGGGTCAGGATCCTTGGGATTTCTATAGGTTTGAATATCTACAGTCATGTGAAACCTTACCCCAGAGACAATGTTGTGGAGTTCTCAGTCTTGGATTTCGTGGATAGAAATATGTCCTCCCCTTCTCATCTATAAGACCTGGAGCCTCTGGTTCCCAATAAGGAGACTCGGTATTACACTTTCTTTTCCATTCAACAAAGGAAAAGTCTTTATCCACTCCTGGGACCAATCAAAGAGAACCTCTCCTGGAATAAGTCCCTAGCCTTTTGGACTAGACCCAATGAACTTCAAATTCATTTCAAATTTACATGATCATTTCTTCACTCCCTTATCCACCATCGCCATGAATTATTTCATTGTAGGCCCAACCATCAGCGGAGGAGAAAGTGTTTCATTGGTTGAATATGTCACATCCTCTTGTTTCTCACAACCAGCACAAATCATGTGGACTTATAGATTTCTTATAATCATAAAATCCACACAATACACCTCATTTCTTGAACTATGAGAACTCTGATTCCAACCATAACTAGGATATGTGGGATTTCGACATAAGGCCCAAGCTCAAGGGATATCCTCCTCAAAGGATAGTCCCAATCAAAAACCCCAATTTACTAGGGCGTTATTTTTAGGAGTAAGCCCCAACGTAACCCTATAAAAGGTACTCCTTCTAGGTTTAAACCCAAAATAAAATGAACTATGAGAAATTTAATTCCCACCATAATTGGGATACATAGAAAGTATTCACATAGGAATAGAGTCCACTGGACATCCTCTTAAGGAATCTAGCACTAATTCCCTTAATCTGGGAATCCTCCTTGGGAGTAAGCCCCGAATTAAGTCACCCTTAAATATACATGAGTTAAGACATCTCTTGTGAACCCTTTGACAAGGGAATCCTCTTTAGGATTAATCCCCAAAAAATTTCTCTCAAAGGACCATACTCCCCTGCGAGACTTACCGAACTATGTGGGATTTGATTCCCATCCAAAAGGGATACGTAGGAAACCTCCTTGAGGTTCAAACCCAACAACCCAAATCAACCATATTATATCTGGGCCACATTTCTAGTAGGGTCTAATTAATCTTGGAATTTCATATTCCTTCCAAATTCCTTGGTCTATTTCAACATAAGTCCCACACCAAGATTTGATAGGAACCTTCCACCTAGACATCCTTACCACATGACATTAAACCATGTGGTTAGGTCCTTATCACATTAAATTAAAATGTATGATGTGTCCCATTAAGTACACCAAACTATGAGGGTTATGATTCCTTTCACAAGGATACGTAGGTATCCCATCTATGGGTATGATCCCAATATAAAAATAATTCATCTCCCTAGATGATGATAAACTCCAAAGTAATCTACATCTACCTAGATAACAATAAACTCTAGAGTAAAGTTTGTATCTATAAATGATGATAAATTACAGAGTGACATTTTCCTACCTGGATGACCGTAAATTCCTGAGTGCCCCACAGAGTGTCTTAAAAACCAACACCACTATAACAACGACTAAAGAATCTCTAAATATTATGTAAGAGGATACAGTCGATGGAGAACCTTGAATACATACAAATGTTTCCATTGATGAAGAACCTTGAATACATATGGATGATTCTTAAATCCACACATGTTAATAATTGATTGAAAATTTCAATGGATACCTACATTATACTTGGTAAATTAATAAGGATTCATGAACATATCTTAAATCTATAAGTGAGTTCTGAAGTAGGCAGTAATTACCCTAAAATGGGTGCGATGATCATAACCTCCCATCCTATCAACTAATGAGAGTTCTTAAGAATCATGGTTCAAAATCCTTAACAAGAGAATACCTTTGGAAAGTAGGTCCTTTTGGATACGGAAATGTTTGGTGTTTCCAGTTCCATAATCAAATCCACTAAAAACCATCTGGAAATAGTGATTCATAAGTAGAACACACATTCTGAGGGAAACAAAAAAAATGGCGAACCCAATGTGAATCCTTAACCAAGATGATAGTGTTTACCATCTTTTAGGCCCCTATCAATTGATAAAATAGGTACATACAATGAAATTAATCATTCATGTGTTCATCCAAAAGATGCAAATTTTACAGAGTTCATTGTTTGTATTTTTAATATATATAGGAACTTCTATCCAATAACTCCCTTTTATTTTAGCTTCATTCCAATTGGATTCCTTCAATTTTACACCTATGAATGCCCTAAATACTGCTCAAGCTAGATCCTTGTCCACTCGATGGTCTACTTTACCAACTCAGCATCTTTAGCACTAGGTATTAAATGCACTAGTTCAAGAGTATCGTCCAAATGGTACTATGCTGACCTTGGAGGCTACCAGACAGGCCCTCAAAATCAATAACAATCCCCAGTCGTCTAGTCAACGATTACCAATGGTCCATAAGTAGGCGGTGCCAACCACCATCTTTAACCATTTTATGAGCTTATCCCTAGAAAGAAATAACCAATACCTCCCATATTCTAGGTAGTTCAAACAAGATTACATCCATAGACTCATCCTAAAGACATAGGGGTCCTTCCTAAGGGCTCCTTCCAATAATCACTGCAACCTACATCGCATGACAGTAAACCCTAAAAATGATGAGGGTGTTATCTTAGGTTGTTTGGAACAAGTCCTTCAAACTCAGGCAAGAACCACCAGGGACAATAGCTAGAAAATAGGGAGCAGGTTCCAACCTTTCTCCCTCCAGAGAAGTCCACCAACCCATTTTGATGGAAAATAGTGAATGGTCACCTACACCAATCTGCCACCATTCCATTTTCCATCAGACTCATTTGGAGGGGCCCAAAAAATCCCTTCATTCAAATCTGGTGGAGTCTCATGAGTATGAACATACAACTACTTACAATCTATCATCCAGTTAGTAGAATCATCTTATTGCATTCAAGGAATCATTCCAACCAAATGTGGTAGAAAATTGTAAGTTGGAACATACACCTGCCAACACTCACCAAGCCTACCAACAGTATCATCTGGTGGCACTTAAATAATTATACCAACCATGGTTTGTGGAAAATATTCAGAAGACACATACACCGTTTAGAATCCATCAAGTCTTCTAATAGTCTCGTTTGGCAGCACCCGAAGAAGTCGGTGGTAAATATCTGATGACAAACCTGGGGAAGACTCAACTCTTTTCCCTCATACATGATTATGGTCAATATCCACTAATAGGAAAGTGAGTACATGAGTAGTTACATACATCTAATCTAGATACAGAATGGATGTATATTCCCGTTCTGGCCACTGAAGTCACCAAACACATTTCAAAATGGTGAAATGGTAGACACAAATTCCATCCAATATCCTGAAAGGTTTCTATAATATCATAACAGCAGCTTCAGCAGTACCAGAGGGATAGACACATAATTCCTTCTCCATACCTAGGATGAATCATCATAATTCTATCCTAGAGAAGATACACACCTCTGTTCCAGCCCAGGAGGGTTATAGGGAACACTCCCCCATATCATATGGATGATAGGATTGGGAACATACACTTGTTCCAATTGGAGATAATCAGCCTATTCTAATAAACACTCCAAGGTAGGAATATACACCTTCCCATGAAAACCAATTCCCCCAACAAGTGTCCCCAACTACGTGTAAGAATCCTCCTAAGAAGAATTCTCACCAAGAATAGTTGGAGAATCAAGACTCGATCTGCAATCTATCTCCTCTTAATGATGGAGTTCTTGAAGCCCAGATACATTTATCTAATTTAGGTCAAGATCCTAACCTCCTATTACCAAATTATCAGAGTAGTAGTAGTAACTCTTAAGGTCCTCATTGTACACTTTATCATAAATTCTTTCTTCATGACAATTCGGTCAATCATAAGAACCTATCTCTAGATGATATCCATAACAACCCTCATTGTGGCTAGAAGATCAAGGAGTAAGAGGATTTATCCCTTGCTATAATCCACCATTATGGTCCTCCCCATGATGGCATTTGTTGTGAATGTTCTCTCCATAATCATGTTTCTCATTATCAAGAGAATTCTCTAACTTAAAATGCAGTGATGACAAAGCCCTATCATCTAGAGGAACTGGAAAACATAAGGCCAATAATAAATGATACCTTGTTAATGGAAACTGAAATAATTTCTTAGCTAGAAGACATCCCAAGGAAATGGTAATTCTGTAAACCTCCCTTGGGTCATTTTCCTTCTAATATAGCAGAGGAAACACCAACTGACCCCATTTCATGTGGTAAAAAAATCGAGAAGCGTCCACTCTAGTCAGACCAGGTTGAGAAAACCCTAGAAAAAGATGAAGAAGATATGTTGAACATGAGGAAACAACATACTGGGGGTAAAATATCAGTCATGTTCTGGCCTTTTTTCACCTCTCAATACAACACTCCAAAGATGTTTGTAGAAGATTGTATTCATGATATCGTTCTCAACATATGGAAGAATATTCATCATATGAAAGCTACAGTATTACCATATGATGAATATCAAAGTAATGTCAAGGTAATAGAAAGGTTTCAATGCTAAATTGACTTGGAATATCTCCATGTTTCCCAACATCCAAATATCAATAAGCAATAGGAGACCCTTCAACATGAATGCCTCAATGCATTAAAGAGGTTACAACAATTGATCATAGAAACACCATGTGGTGTTCATATTAGAGGATGGGGTTAACATGGAGAATTTCATTTCACTGAACTCTAAAACTATTAAATCCCATAAAAAGTGGTCTCAAGGAATGTTATTTCCCTAGGCCAACTATAATGAACAAATTATGTTCAGGACTGAAAAGATGTTCAATAAGAATAGGCCTCAAATGGCTTTCACCAAATTCAGGACCAAAGAGAGAGATCTATTGAGATAAATTTTCATCAAGAATATCAAAACATTGAGCCTAATTCCCGTTAAAGGATACCATCCAATATATTGCACAAATTTCTGAAATAGGACAACGATCTTCAAAAACAGTTGATTTAAGTGGGTGTTGGATAATGCGCCCAAACAACATTCAGACTAGAATTCATAAAATCATAAGAGAAACTATGTTAAAATCAACCATAGAATTTCATGAACCACCCCATCCCACAAGGCTAGGGTATTTTATAACCCAGCCCTCATAACCAACAAACAGAGCCCAAAGGGTTGAGAAAAGAGAATAGGAACAACCCCAACCCGTCGGGATGGGGGATTTTTCACATTCAAATTATCCTCCTAAATAGAATTCATTTTTCTCATGATTAGGGAGGAAGCTAAAAATGAATGCATGGATAAACTATATGAGAATTACCTTCAGGTTACTATTTGTAAAAAAGTTCACGAGGAACCAAAAAATAGGAGAAAAAAGTCTCGTGGAGGAAGAAGAAGAAGGATATCTCAGCAAGATACTGACAGAATGTAAGCAATGCATTATGCGTCAGTAAATATCATTAATGTCATCATGGAAGATCCTCTAGAAAATAAGTCAAGTTTAAGGGAGTCATAGGATTAATTTATTATTCATAATGTTTTCCAAACCAAAGTAAATGAAGGAGGTGTGTATACCCGAAATCAGAGGTTTTCTCATAATCAAGTCGTCCACTCAAGTAATCCACTTCCAGTGTCTCGAAAAGCACCTAACAGGGAAAAAAAATTTAAGACTATATATCACCTTCTCCGTAGATAAGGTCAATACCTTTTATTGGAAGAAATATTTTCCCTACAAGAAGAGGAGATTAAGGAGTTGAGAAGACTCAATGCAGAGTTACTTCAAAGAAACATTCCTTCCAGACATGATCCACATGAAAATCCTCATCTTGAGCTTCTAGTGAGAAATAATTAGAAAAGAGGGTTTGTTACAAATAATAATGTGGATAATGAATTCCCTCCGTTGCATTCAAATCCAGAATAGGCTCAATCACATCTTTATAGGCCTATACCCATGGGTTGTCCAAGACAAATACCAGCAGCAGCAGGAGTGGTCCTACTAGTTGTTTCACTAGTTCAGGCTCTAGATAGTGTACCTATACAGGTCTCAACTCAACCAAATATTTATCCAATTCTTATGAATACCATTAAGTCATTCAAAAATCGATTTGAAGCTATGGAAGGTCAGCATGAACCACTAAATCTAGAAAATAAGGTTTATCCTGAATGGGTAGATCTGACTCCTCCTTCAAAAAACATTGTTAATCCCACATTTCCAATATTCATTAGATAAGGATATCTGGAGCCACACTTGAGGCATTTTTTCTCTCACTTTGATCCCATGATCCCTATGAAATAAGAGGCAGTGAAGCTCAGATATTTTTTGTAATCACTGTAAGGACCATACTTCATCTAATATACACATTTACAATCTCAATCAATTACTGGATGAGAATATCTATGTCAGAAGTTATTTTTCTAGTTCAGTTAAACGCTGTAGTAGAAGATAGTCTTAGATCTCACAAATTGCTAGAAAATGGAAAATGAAAGAGTGTGAGATTTCATTGATTGGTGTAAAGGATTAACATACTCATTGAATATACCGCTCCTTCAAGAAAAAAATATTTCCCATTTGTGTAGAAAATCTATGTGATTAGTTTCACGCGCCATTAATCCCTATGAAATACACAAGAAGGTTTCGAGGGTTGGCTTCAATTTCTCAACAAGTGGAAAACTCCATAATAGAGACTAGATAAAAATCTCAAGTAATCCCATCAACTCTGGGAAGAAGATCATGAAACGAAAAGACTACTACAGTTAAACTTAAGCAGACCCCTATACAAAGTCATAATTCAAAATCCTCATCGTGTCATAGGTCTCTACCTCTTGAGCATCATCAGAAATGACCGCCTCATAAAGATGATAAAAAATATAAAAGGAGGAGATAGTTTGAGGAGTTGAAAATCAAGGTCAATTCTTTTTAAAATGACCAAGTCCCCAGAGACTAAATTTCAACATTGGAAATCAACTTATTTTAGTTTCCAATTCCAAATAAACCTAACAAATAAGAAGATGATGACCTCCAAAACTACTTCCCCATCCATCAAATGTTGGGGAACCCCATCTAGGAGTGTTTTTATTTTAAGGACCACATACAAAAGATGGTGGACACTGGGCACGTGAATCTAAAAAAATCACCAGCCTAGGTAGCATGTGTTACTGCTATCGATCTAAATATGGAAGGTGAATGGTAGGAAGTCAAAATCAAAAATTCTAGAAAATTAAATGATTGGATGGTCAGAAAAACAATCAAATGAACTCATTCCATTCTATGAACATAATTGAAGAAACCAAATGTATCTTCTACCACTTTTGTTATAGGAAAGTCATCTTCATCAAAATACCAGTCCTCTAAAAGCTTATCCTCAAAGAAGTGGCATGGTTGGAAGAATATGGAGGAAGTGGAAGAAGATGAGTTTGTGTTAAGGCCAATTTTTTGCATTAACTTAATGGATTTCATGACATCTATCTCAAAATAATGAGAACTACCCCGCCAAATGGCACAACAAGGATCGAACTATCAGGTATAATCCTCACCAAATGAGGAGTTGATTATCAGTTCTATTAATGTTATTCACTTAATGGATCCCTATACAAATTATGTCTCCAATTATGAACATGAGTTACCCGTACTTCATTGGGGAATTGGGGGGAAAAGGTCATCATGTTTGAGGATACAAGGGAATAAGTGGGCATTCTAAAAGATACTATTTAAATCACACCCTCCTCGAACCATTTATAAAGTAGAAAATCATGGGAGAACCCTCCAACGAGCTCAGTACAAACAAGGGAATTATCCCACACATGATAGGGTCTTCCATGAAATGATCATCTTAGAAGACCAATTAAAGGCTATACCACTATATTCATAGTGATTTGGAAGACCTACCTAGCCTAGTCCACCAAGAGTAGAAGTATTTCTAGCTTCTTCCCCAAAAAATGTTCCATATACATTAGAAGCATCAACATAAATGGAACCTACATAACCATATCTCCATGCTGGAAAATGTAGACCTTTGGACCAGTAGTATGAAATTTTGAAGTAACTGGCCCATGTTACTACCAATTTATCAATATTGGATGCTCTAACTCTATCAAAATATCTCCGGGAAGCACTTATTGAGGCATTTTCAAGACCTCAAGAGTTTGAAACTGAGGTTATTGTTGCAGATGTTTATCATATAGAGAATGCACTAGTAGAATTCAATGAAGTAATATATTTCACAGACCAGGATGAGGATGTTGTTGTACAAGGACACCTTAGGTCCTTGTACATATCCAGTAGGATTAATGATATTGACATAAAATGAGCCTTCATTGATAATGTCTTATGGGTCAACCTCATTCCTATATAGAAACTTCACTGATTGGTCCTCAATGAATCCCATTTTTCTCCCTCCACTTTGATGTTACATGGTTATGACAAGAATGAGCAAGAACCTCTTAGTTAGATTATGTTCAGAACTCAGTTTGGGGATCTCATAACTGATTCAAATTTCATGGTTGTCTATCATGACACAAATTTCAACATTATTTTAGGAATTCCTTGGCTACAACAACATGTATCCATTCCTTAATCATACCACCAATATCTCAGGTATTTCTTCAATGGTAAAATTATTACATTGCAAGGTGATAAGTCCTCATTAAAAACTTTTTAATATTAGTACATTTATGCAGAGTTCTATAAAATAAATGGAAAAGAGTCTATAGAAAATGATGTTACTAGAGTCAATGCTGTGGATAATTTAGAAAAGATACCAGGTAACCCATTCAATCATCTCAATGCTAATTACATGTTACCCATTAATCAAATTGAAAGGGTTTTTTCAAATCTAGGAACTTGTTTAGTGGCTTCTATAATGTTAGTTGTGGTAATTGAGCCTAACAGCAAAGTAAAAAACATTGATTCACCAAACAACTATGGAAACATAAATGAAGATGTCTTCGTTCCATCTACCAAACGTCAACAAGTCCCTACATCATCATTTAGGATTGAAGAGGTTTTCATACATATGAAAAAATAAAGGGAAATCGATTCCAATTTCATCAACTTCCTATCAGAACTTCAAAAAGACCCTTCCTAATCAGTTGGACTGGAGATGGTTGCCTCCTCTTCAGGATGTCCAAATACTGGCTCCTCCCCTACATTTGAATGTCTTTCTTCATCACCTACTCTTCAAGATGAGGTAGAATAAGAAACACCTAAAGAAAAATAATAATATGAAGAATATGAAGACCTTAGATATTCCCCTCTATAATTGGAGGAAGGCATCTCCACCACTGTGGATGAACTCAGATAAATAAATCTTGGTAAAAAAGAAGATCCATACCCCACTCTGATATGTGAGGCCATTAATTATGAAGAGAAAAAGGTGTATACGTCATTTTTTGATGAAAAATTGGGATGTATTTTCCAATAATTACACAGAGATTTCAGGACTTGAACACAATGTGGGCACCCATTATTTGGTTTTTCTAGAATAGCATTAGGGATTAAAGCAAGCAGCAAAAAGAATGAACCCAAATCATGGTTCCAAAATTGGAGCTGAAATCGATAAGCTTATCAAATCCTACTTCATCTGAGAGGTCAAATATCCAAAGTGGATAGATAATATTATCCTAGTGAAAACAAAAATATGAAAATTAGAGTCTTAATTGATTTAAAAGATGTAAACAATCATTTCCCCAAAGATGAATTCTTGGTTCCAATCATAGAACTCTTTATTGATGAAACAGCTGGCTAAGAAGCTCTCCCCTTCATGGATGAATACTCTAGGTATAATAAAATCTAGATGGTCCCAGAAGATGAGGAATACACATCCTTCAAATCCCATCAAGGCGTATTTTTCTATCGGGTAATGCCTTTTTGCTTGAAGAATGTTAGTGAGACATATCAACGTGTAAGGAACCAAATCTTCAAACCCTTCTTGAGGAAATTCATTTAATGTTGTGTGGATGATCTAGTGGTTCAGTCCAAACTATGTTTTTATCACTTGGATGATTTGGAGACCATATTCAGAAACATTTGACAACATAATATTAAAATTAACCCATTGAAATTTTCTTTTGGTATAACCTTGTGAAAATCTCCTAGTTTTGTTGTATGCCATCACAGCATCGAATTTCATATAAGGAATACTAAAGCTATACTTGGAATTTAACCTCCTAAAAACTTGAAAGATTTTATAGGAATTCAAGGAGAATTGGCCAACTTCAAGATCTTTATATATAATATTCCTAGAAAGTGTTTTATCGTCACAAAATTAGTGAAGAAGAGGGTCAAATATCAATGGACCAATGATTTCCAAGAGGAATTTGACACCCTCAAGAAATACCTCTTGAGTAGGCCGGTATTGATTCCACCAATTGAAGAAAACTACTCATCCTTTATGTGACAACCTTGTAATGATCATTGGGTTCCTTCCTTGTGTAGAATAATGATACCAAGAATGAAAACAACCTTTACTATCTCATTCAAACCATGCTCGATATAGAGACTAAATATTCATATATTGAGAAAGGCTACCTATTATTAGTCTTTGTAATTTAGAAACTGGGGAATTATCTGCAACATCATGAGGTCCACTTGGTGTCTCACAATAACCTACTCAAATTTATCCGCAGTCATCCTATGCTTACAGGACGTCTAGCACGGTGGTCAGTTATTCTGCAGTAGTTTGATGTACAGTTTTTACTTAGAAAAAATTAAAAGTCCAAGCCATAGTATAATTCCTTGTTGATAATCCATCTATGGAAGAGAAATCATTTAATACTGAAATTCCAAATAAGGAAATATTCTATATTCAAGACAGTCCTCGAATATGGGAAATATACTCTGATGGTTCTTCCATAGGTCCAATAAGGAAGATAATGGTAGACCATAAACTCAAAAAATTGGGTTAGTAATTATGATTATATTCCCATATAAGGTAGTGTTTCCATATTACTTCCTATTAATATAAGGTGGTACCAATAATGAGGTAGAATATTAGGCTCTCATTATAGGTTTGGAGTTGGCTCTCCAGGTACCAGAAAATCATCTAGAAGTGAAAGACGATTCAAAATTGGTATTAAAGAATATAAATAGGGATTATGCCATCAGAAAAGAATATTTAATCCCCATGTATTATTATTTATGTTGGTTAATGGATGAATTTACCTCATATCCAACATTGTCTTACATCCTATAGTCACAAAACACCCAAGTTGATGCATTGGAAAATGCATCCACTAACTTAGAAGATCCAAATCAGGATAAAACAATCATTAGAATTTCCCATCACCATGTGGTTTCACCTTTTGTTCAAATCAGATCAGAGGAAATCAATGAAATCAGTTCCATTTCCAAGACATATGGTTATACCATAGGATGGATGACACCCATCATGGAATATCTCCAAAATAGGGTACTTCCATCTGGTAGAGTTGAAATAGAAAATATCTAGTGATGAGCTGTTAGTTTCACTCTTTATGATGGCCCAGATCACTAGAAGATCCTCTATAGATGAGGCTTTAATGGAATTCTTCACAGATGCATTTATGGGGAAAAAACTAAGGCTGACATGAAAGAAGTACATATAAGAGCATGTGTTTCCCACTAGTATAGGAATAGTCTTTCTGTCAAATCCAAAGTCTTGGATACTTTTGGCCTTCAATTATGAAGGATTTCACAGATTTCACTGAGAAGTTTCCTCCCTTCCAAGTGCATGACAACTTTATTCATCAACCCCCAAAGTTTCTACATATAGATAAATACTTATAGCCATTTTCTACATGGGGAATGGTTGTAGTGGGACCTTATCCTCCAAATATGGATAATCAATTCAAGTAAATTCTTACTACCACCGATTTATTCTCCAAATGGGATGAGACAATACCTCTTAAAGAAGTAAATGTCAGAAGAACTGTTATCTTTTTCAAAGCTAATATCATCACCATATTTGGTGTCCCCCAAACCATATTGAGGGATAAAAACACAAATTTTTGTTTGGCTAATGTAGGGAAGTTATATCAATAATAAAATATCAAATCCAATCATTCATCCTACTATTATGCATTGGAAAATGGATAGATAGAGGCTTTCAACAAAACCTTTTTCCAACATACTTCAGAAGATGGTGGATAAAGATAAAAGGTCTTGACCTGATAAACTCTTGCATTCTTTATGGGTTTACAATACTACTACCCATACTTCAACATGGTCAACCCCATACTCATTAGTATATAGGATAGAAGCAGTTCTGCCCATTGATGTTCAATTGGCTTCACTCTGAGTTGTTATTTGTGATCATCTATTTATTGACGCGTAGTCTTAGATGCGACTAGATGAGACTGGTCTATTGGATGAAAATATATTTCATACCCTACATCACTTGTAAGTCTATCATAAATGAATAACATGAGATTTCAATAAGAAAGTTCTCCTCTATTCATTCTTCTAAGGAGAATTGGTATTAGTCCTTTGGACTCCAATGATACCAGGAAGGAATCCTCCAAAGCTTGAGCCAAAGTGGGAAGAACCTTATTCTATACACAATGTCTACTCTAATAGAGGTTACTGCCTAATATCAATAGATGGAGAACACATTACAACCCCAACCAATGGAAGGTTCTTGAATAAATAATTTGTGTAATCACACAGAGAAAGTCCTAGTTGTATGAAGTTAAACTTTGTAACAACCATTGTCTTAGCCACTAGACATTAAACTATATATCACCATACATATCCATGATGCATAAATTTAAACTACATATAATCTTCATCCTTTTCAAATGACGTTAAACTGAACGACATCATTTTTCCTCACTACATGATATTAAACTATACGATTAACGTCTCCTTCATTTGATGTTAGAAAATCCCCCAAGATACCACAAATTTTCATTCCATTGGTCTTTTAAAATATGAGTATCTTCCCTGCACAAGAACTACTCAAATAATTTCCACTCATTAGTGTCACTTGAGCCCCAATTCTCCCTATGTTTGAATCAGATCTGCATAGGGACCCCTTTTTAAGAGCTATGTGTGGATTTATTATTTCCCCTAGAAAGATACGTAGTGAGACCTAGGTCTTATTCCCTAGACTAGACGTAATGTTTCTTTCATGTTAAGTGACTTATTTCCTTGTTTCAAGACATTAAACTACTTGGTTATTCAATAATTATGTGCGTCTTGATTCTTATTTCAATTGGATACATAGTGATGCCCATATCTCTAATCATGGACCCAACTACAACCATAAAGAAATGTATTTCCCCTTTTCTTGTATATTAATGAAACCTATATAGATCACTCTTCCAGAATACATGGTTTGATTCTTATACCATCCTATGTCATTAGCTTAACCATTATTCTGGAATGTATCAAAATCCCTCATCTCTCAAATCAAACTTAGTTGGTGTTGGGAATGATCTTTTCAAAAACTATGCATGTCTTGATTCTCATTCTAATGAGATACGTAGTGATGCCCAAAGCTCCAATTTTGGGTCTTTCCAATACAAAAAAACCCTTCATTCTTTGTGTGTATTAAGAAAACCTATATAGGGAATGTTTCAAGAACTACATGTGGATTGATTCTCATCCATATGATATATTTAGTGACACCTAGGTTTTAACCCTGTCGCATCTGAAATATTTATGTATTTTCACATTGGTTCATATTCATCCATATGGCATGATGTTAAACCGCATTGAAAAGTTCAAGAACTATATATGGATTGATTATCATTCCAATGAGATATGTAGTGATGACTAGATCTCCAATCTTTGGTCAAACCATGAGAAAAAAATCCCATTATTACTTATGTGTATGAATCAGACCAGCATAGGGAATGTTTCAAGAACTCCATATAGATTTATTCTCATTCATATGAGATACATAGTGATGCTTAGATCTCCAATCTTGGGTGAAGCCATCATGTTGGAAAATTACCTTCACCCATGTGTGTATGAATCAAACTTGCACGTGGGACACCTTAAAGAACTACATGTTCCTTGATTCTTTCCCCTAGAAAGATATATAGTGACACCCGGGTCCTATATCCCGCCTCATCCACCATTCAATCATTAGACCATTATCATTCACCTGTGTCACCTTTATATTGAAAAATAAACTTGTTACCTCTTTTTGTTTCTTGCATTTAGGACAACTTATGTGGGCTTAGGAATTGGGAAAAGAACTTATATGCATAAATAAGGTATCTCAATTCATATTTGGGGTTATCAATGGTCTAGGATATAAGAACTTAAAAGACACAATATATGTCCTCATCATATGATTATAAACTACATGATCTTCTCAAAAAAAACTATGAACGGTTTAGTTCTTGTTTTCACAAGATATATAGTCATTTCATGTTAGTTCGCCATTTTCCTTACTACATGATGTTGAACTGCATAGAATTACAAATAACTACATGTGGATTTATTATAATTCTGTTGAGATACGTAGTGACACCTGTATCTCCTATCTCAGCTTCATCCATAACATCATGCAATTGATGCCTCTTTTATCCCAAGTATGAGTCAGATCTACATGAGGAGATCAATACGAGATTTCATCTTATGTATGAACCTGTATTCAAATAAATCCCCATTATTATCCACTTGTGAATTCAATTACGGTAGGGTAAAAATTATTTAAGAACTAAGTGTGACTTTATTATTTCCACAGCAAGATAAGAAGTGACACTTGGGTCCAGTTACAAAGTCCATCTGCAATATTCTTTTTCACGTCGGAATCACTTCACGTCCTCACCGCATGATGATAAACCACATTGACCTACAAGACCTGTGTGTGGGTTGATTATAATATATATGAGATACATATTGATGTACATATTTTCAATCTTGGGCCCAAATATAGCATGATATGAAAAATCCTATTTTTCCCCATGTTCAAGTCATATCTACATGAGGAGATCTAGTACATGTTGTCACCTTATACATGAAATTTTATCTGATATAATAATGTGGGGCTTGATTATTTATTTGATAAGATATGTAGTGAAACTTGGTCTCTATACCCTATCCCATCCAAAATATTCAATTTCTCTTCACATCAAAGCCGCTAATGTCCTGGCTGCATGAATTTAAATGGCACAACCTAATGTCCTTGTCGCATGACTTTAAACTGCATGCTACTCAAAGAGATATGAATGTATTGATTCTCATCCCTATGAGATATGTAGTGATTCCCTAATCTCCTATCAGGGGTCCAACCACAATATAAAATAAAATTATCCGTCTCCCACATACAATTAAAAATCTATGTAGGAGCCTTTATTTTGGGTTCTCTTCTTAGAGAGCCCACTAAGGAAACAAAATATGTCCCCATTATACATATGAGTCAGATATATGTAAAGGACTCCAAAATCATGGCCAATATCAGTCCTAAAACTTCCCTTATAAATTTTACATTACCCCTTTCATATTTCGAACTTCTAATCTTGAATGATTTCAGATCTTTATAACCTTTCCTCAGCTTCAAGTGACATAATTTCTAATACATGAGATCTCTTTTGTCTAACTATATAGTACGTGCCCCTGGGTGGCCATGTGAGGTTATTAATATTTTAATTACTTATTACATACTCCCTTTACTTATTTTATATGAAATGTGCATAATTTTTGTGAAATATTAATGTTTTTATACTAAGTATAATTTTTGATCATTTTTAGAAGTAGTCCAATTGAGTCAGTTTAATATTTTATTTATAACTATCCACCTAGTGATACAAATTGTGTGGTTATTGTTTTTTAGGATCCCTAATTTAATATAAAACATTTCATTATAATGGATCGTGGGCTAATTCTGCAATTTGAATGAAAATATGGACCACACAAGAAGGCTCACAGAATATGTGAGGAAACTAGACCATCCATGAAGATTGAATTACTGAAAAATTCATTAATTCTCCTTAAACATTCGTATAAAAAACCAAGGAGTAATGGATAAAAATTTCAGGGCACAAATCCAAGAAAAAGTGGCCCAACTAATGCTTTAAAGTCCATCCCACCATTCGGTCCAGGAATTAGAATTAGTACAGTATCCATGACATGTCTCCTGATCTAGTAATCAAATCATACTGAGTTTTTCTGTTTGAAATAGGAGATATAGGCGGCCGAAGTTTTTTAATAAAGAATTTGGATTTGAAGGAATATTTATATTCTAAAATCCATTCACATTTTGGCCATCGAAAAAGAATGGATTGAAATGGACAGTTTAACAATGTTTAATAAACCGGGCATAACTTTGGATCCTTAATTCCAATGGCCACCATATTTTTAAATTAGATATAGGAGATATTTATATATAATTTTTAAGAAGGATATATCTCGAGATTCGGCTATCTGGATGTCCAAATCATCAATCCAAGTGGAGGGATAGATTTGGAATACCAACAGTTTACTTCCTTGTGCTATAAATACATACCCCTTCTCTTCTTGAAAAGAGTAGACATTTCAGAAGAGATTAGAACATATTGGCATGACCAAAGGCTTTTCAAGGTCTTTTTAGGACCTTCCATACTCAAGTTTTCACTTCAGAGACCTTTCCTCCTCTCTTTTTTTTCATTTACTTTTGTGTTCTTCATTTTTGTAATCTTGAAAGTCTCTTCCTTTGCAATTCTGTTTTAATGAAAGTTTCTTCTTCAATATCTCTTATTCTCATCCACCTTCTATAGTTTAATATTAATGTTCTTAAAATATTTTAAATACAGTTTAATCCCCTTCCCTTTTTTTCGTTCTCATTCAATCTAAAGTTCATTTTTAATTCTCATCATCGTTCATGTGTGTGTTCGACGCAAAACTCTTTTCTTATCCCTTTCTTTTTTGTTATCTTATTAATTTATCATCATAATAATTTTAAAAATATTACTAATATTTTCAATGGCTGAGTAAATCTCTAATTTGGGTGAGTTATAATTTAGGTATATTAAGTGATTGAGAGCTTTTGCTTGATGAATATTCTTCAAATTAACATTGTGTATGTTGAACATAGCATGTCATGGATTAATGACTTGTTTTGTTTAACATATGGATTCCATGGATTATTGGAACCATAAATACACTTACAAAATCAATTAATAATTTAGGTTAGAATCCTAGTTAAGTTAAGGCTTGGATTAAAGCTTTAACACTTAATAATTCCAATCAACGTCAACTTGTGACATGGGTATTAATTTTATGAAATATAAAGAAATACTCAAGGATATCATAAGATTAAATCCCCAATAATGAACTCACCTCAATCATTATCAATTTGTTAAGTCAAACATCATCCATAAATTATTTCATATGATCTGCAAACAAACCCCCCAATCAGAATACAATTAACTAAAAACAACCGACTATAAAAAAGTATCATCACCGAGGATTTGACCTGTGTGTTGCTATACATATTAACATAGCATCAGAACTTTGACCAGTCGATAGGAAACAACTGGTAATGGTTTCAAATGGAATATTTTCTTGGAATGGTGATTTAATTAGTCATTAGTTTCTGGATATTGTAAAAAAATGCAAAAAAAATTAAAAAAATTAAAAAAAACACAAAGAAAAACCCCCTTCTCATAAAAATCATAAACTAAAAAAACAAATAAAAAGAAAACTTGTCTTCCTCTTCCTTCCAACATCTCTATTAATGAAATGTACCCTCCCAAAAAATCCCTAATATTTTTTTGACACTAAAATTTAGAAAACACTTCACCAACATAGGAGTAACATTAGGAAAAATCAAATAATTCAAGAACTAGTCCTCGTCCAACTAGTTGAATTAGAAATATCCAATCCTAGGGAACAAACCCTTAAAGAACTTTATGCCCATGATATGAATTACCATCCACTTGGTATTCAATATCCAAACATAGAGGATTACTTTGAACTCAAATCGAGTTTGATTAATCTTCTTACTCATTTACATAGGCTAGTCGGTGAGGATCCACATCTCCACCTTAAAGAGTTCCAAGTGGTGTGCTCTACCATGAAGCCTCAAGAGGTTTCTGAGGAACAAATAAAACTTTGAGAATTCCATTTCTCCCTAGCTGACTCCATCAAGTCATGGAACTACTACCTTCCTCTTGGTTCCATAACCACATGGAATGACATGAAGTGACTATTTTTAGAGAAATTCTTTCCTGCTTCTTATACTGCTTCTTTCCGAAAGGAAATAAGTGGTATTTGTAAATCCCCAAATGAATCACTACATGAGTACTGGGAGAGGTTCAAAAATATTGTTGCAACCTACCCACACCACCAAATCCCTGACCAACTCTTGATCTAATACTTCAATGAGGGCTTATGGGCTATGGAGAGAACTCCCATTGATGCTGCAAGTGGTGGTTCTCTTGTTGATAAAACTCCTGCAGCTGCAAGAGATATCATAAGCAACGTGACTGCGAACACATGACAATTACATACTTGAGCACATTCTCAAGTTAAACAAGCCCAAGATAATCAATTCCTAGAGCCGAAAAATATGGCCGAGTGGATAAGTGAACTTACAGGTCTTGTGCAACAACAAGCTGTGGCATCCAAATCCCCAACCTCATATTCTTCACAATCAATGTTTCCTGGACCTGTCAAAAACTATGGAATCTACAACTCACCAACTCATCCAATAGACACATGTCCACAACTTCAAGAGGATCAGTCTGATTCATCTAGACCAATGGATCTCAATGCAGCATATGCTCAGAGGAACACCAACCCTCAACAATCAGGTCGGTTCATTAGAAACTTCAACCAACCTCACTTTGAGCCCTTCTCTTCTTCCTATAACCAAGGCATGAGGTAAGGAAATTCTATCTCTCATCCCCCTCAATTCTCTCATCAAAACCCAAACCAGTTCCAATATGGTCAAGGTATTGGTAACTTCCAACAACCTTATCCCATTTTTCCTCAACCTCAAAGGATCAATCCTCCTCTTCCTCCTCCAGTCTTCCACGATCCTAGTGATCCTTCTCAACTCTAAACCCAATACAATCGATTTCCCAAGAACCAAAATCAAGGCAATCCTAATCCGGGACAACACTCTTCTTCCAAGAAACCAGGGGAAAGTGTAGTTGAAGACCTTTCCTCATTCACCCGTTCCAGCCTCAAAAACAATGAAACCCAAATTGATCAACTTGCATCCCACCTGAGTCATAAATAACAATAAAATTCTTCCCAACTCCCAACTCAACCATTACCCAACCCCAAGGGTAATGTGAGTGCAATTGCACTTAGATCGGGAAAGAAAATTTCAATGCCTCAAGATAAGTCCTCCAACCCCCCCCCCCCCCCTTTAAATGTTGACCTAGAAAATGAAAAAAAAAATATGAAAAGGAACCTAAATCCATTCTCTCACCTCTTTACATTAAACATAGGAACACAATTCCTTTTCCTCAAGCCGTTTCTATTCCAAAGAAGTACTTGGAACCTGATCCTGAAATGCATGACATGTTTAGATGTGTTGAAGTCAACATACCCCTCTTAGATGCCATAAAACAAATTTCTAAGTATGTCAAGTTTCTTAATGAATTGTGCACCCAGAAGTGGAAACTTAGGACCTTTGAAAATGTTTCCACCCAACATTATATTCCTATAAAGTGGAAAGATCCAGGGACCTTTACGGTTCCATACCAAATTGGAAGTTCCAACTTTTATGATGCACTCATAGACCTAGGAGCCTCAATTAATGTCATGAACAAATCCATCTTCTATAAACTTGGTCAAGGTCCCTTACATCTAATGGGTGTTGTCATTCAGTTAGCCAATCGAAGCACTGCTAGTCCTGAGGGTATAATTGAGGATGTCCTTATCCTAGTCAATGATCTTATCTTCCCAGCTAAGTTCTACGTCCTTGACATGGAAGGTGAGAAAACGTCTTTCCAATCTCCTCTGATTTTAGGAATACCTTTTCTCATGACATATAAAACTAAAATTGATGTTCATGATGGCATCTTATCCAAGGAATTTTCTTACCAACTGGTCAAGTTCAATATTTTTCAATCCATGTGATACCCATTAGAGAATGAATCTGTATTCTCTATCCATTATTCTGAAACTCTCTTGGAGAGTGTGTTGAATCCCAATCCATCTTGTCCTTCTTGTTCTATGGATAGAGAATTTTGTGAATATTTCAACCTCATTAACCAAGTCATAAATGGAAAAGTTGATGATGAAATTACGAATGAAAACTCCACTGATCTAAAGGATCTTTAAAAATATTTAGAATCTGATCTTGCCTCTGACCTCCACTTCTCCAACATGGATGATAATGAAGAAAATGAACTATAATTATCACTTATTGATTTAGATTAGTTTATCCAACATTCATCATTCCCTATCCATGATTCTGAAAAAAAATTATATGTGAGGTTAACCCTGAACAAATGTGTTTATCTTTTACTAATGAGAGTGAAGGTTTTGTAATTTGTTCCCTAATTAATAAATTGATCACTAGTGATATTTAAATTGACAATTCTTTGGAAAACAACATTTATATAAAGGATATTGAAAAATTTATTCAGTATTATGACTCCAATGATCCTCATTACTCTACATCTGTATGTGATGAAATAAATGAGTCAAAAACAATTGGGATCTTGTACTCCGGTTTCGTGTTATCTAAACCTTACATAAATGAATCATCAGAATTGAGTCCTCCTCCTAAATTTTCAAGCATAGAAAACCATCACTTGGTGGATAAAATCATTCCTCACGTTGAAGAAGAAATGGAGGATAGTCATATGCTTTGTCCACCACTGTTGAATTGCAAGAGAAACAAAAAAGAAGGGATCAAATTATCCAATGAATCATTAGGCCTCCCAATGGAAACTTTTTTCTAGAAGCACACTGGAGTTGAGAAAATACGATGGCCACCGTCAGACTATGGGTAGTCCACTACAACTATCCAGCTGTAGAAAAATAAATGTAGCACTTCTTTGGGAGGCAACCCATGTTTTCTTTTACTTTTATGAAATTTAAATTTCTTTTTTTTCATTAGATGAAAAATAATTTTTCTTTTTAATGTAACATCCAAAAATCCAAGAACCACATCGACTTCCATCAGATCCTCAGTAGACTTACCACTGAATGGAGATGGAAACCCACCAAATCTAAACGAGGGGGCACCTCTTTCCCTTTAACTCCTCTTCTCTCTACATCTCTCTCTCTCTCTACTTCCTCCCTCCTCATTTTGTTTTTTTAACACTTGTATTCTCACATTTTTTATTTACTCTTCCTCTTTTGTGTGGGTGTTTCAAAAAAACCTAAAAAACTAAAAAACAAAAAAATCACTTAAAAAAATATGGAAAATCAAGAGTCATGATTACTCACCTTACAATTTTCAAATTTTGTCCAACCATTTTGGGGAGTTAAAATACATGGTTTTATCTCAAAAATTTTGGGTTTTCATCATATATTTGGATAAAGAATTTTGTGTCAAAACCAACAAATTTTTAATGCTCAATTTTTGATTTGGAAAATGATTTTCCCCAACCGTGAGAACCAACATTGGATTTCATGCCAAGGATACCTATGACCATCTTTTCAAAATGTGTGTTTTTCACCCCCATTTGCGAGTCTTGAGTTTTCGGACCTTCAAGCTGAATTTCCTACTTTAGTGTGCATTAATATGATAGAGGCATTTTCTGAACCACATGAGAATCACAATGGCCAAATAGCCTCCCATTTCCCTTAAAATAATCCTCCTTTTAAAAACCCCTTCGAGCCTATGAAAACTTTTTATTTGTTAGAAACATTACAATCTCAATACCATATCCCACCCAATATCAACATGATTTTTTCATTACATATTTTTTTTAAATTTAAGTGTGGGGGATGGATTTCATTTTGGGTACCCTTTGTTTATTTCACTATATTATCATATGATTGAGGGAAAGCATCCATTTTAGTGTGGGGGAGAGGTTTTAATTCAGTGAGTGTTTGGGAATGTGATGTGATTCAATTTATGTACTTTTTTAAATGTTATTGACAAGTGTTCAAAAAAATAAAAAATGATGAAAAAAATGGGTTGTGTCTTGGGTAGGTCAAAAATAAATCTTCCTCAAGCTTTGATCTTATTATAAATATTACAATTAGTGTCGTGGGGAGATCAAACATGGGTTGGGATATGAGTGTGAGATATTTTTCAAGTTCAACTTTCAAAAAAATGCAAAAAAAAAGAAGAAAAAAAAATAACACTTATGTCATTGGGAGAAGTTTTTTGTTTTGTAAATATTAAATCTTCTCTTTCCCATAAAATTTTCTTCCACTTTTGTGTCTTTATTCACAAAATTATTCCCTTGTAAATATGTGTTTTCCTTTCCTTTCATGTCTTATTTCAAAAACAATGTGCATTGGTTTTTCCATGTGGGTGTTTTACCCCTCTTCTTCTCTCTCTTGGACATTATATTCCTACCATCCCATAGCCACAGAAAATCCCCTTCAAAATATATCTTGATTCTTGTGAACTTTGGATAGGTATTGGAAGTTGAGAACTCTTTCAAACTCTATGATTTTCACTTTTGTTTGGTGAAAGAGTGAACCTACACAAATGAATTTTATCTTCTTGAGAGGTGTGAGTTTTGAGTGTCCACATTTTCCATTTCTAAATTTGAGAATTAAAAAAGGATTTTTTTTGGAACATTTTTTTTGTAAAAATTTAATGTGTAACTCAATATAGAAGAGTGAAATAGTATAAACCTCCCCTGATTGCAGAAAACAAAATTTTAATATTTATTGGTGAGTGAAAATGATTTTTTCATGTTTTGTTATTTGTTGCACATAAGGACATGAACAAGACTAATTGTGGGGGAGTTGATGTTATAAATATTTTAATTACTTATTATATACTTTATTTACTTATTTTATATGAAAGGTTCATAAATTGGGTGAAATATTAATGTTTTAATACTAAGTATAATTTTTGAGCATTTTTAGAAGTAGTCCAATTGAGTCAGATTACTATTTTATTTATAACTCTCAGTATACTAACTAAAAATTGTGTTGTTCTTGTTTTTTTGTATTCCTAATTCAATATAAAACATTTCCTTAGAAGGTTCATGGGCCAATTCTTCCATTTGAAGTCTCATATGATCCACACAAGAAGGCCCACAGAATCTGTAAGGAAACTGGACCATCCATGAAGATTGAATTACTGGGCTCAATCCAGAAGTTAAAATTTTTTAATTCTCCTAAAACATTTGGATAACAATTCAAGGAGTAATGGATAAACATTTCAGTGCCTGAATCCAATATAAAGGGGCCCAAGTAATTATTTAAAGTCTATCCCACCATTCTGTCTGGGAATTAAATTTAGTACAGTATTCATGAGATGTCCCCTGATATAGTCATCAAATAAAGCTGTAATTTTTCAGTGTGAAATAGGATATATAGGTGTCCTAATTTTTTGATGAAAGAATTCATATTTTAAGGAATATTATTATTCAAAAATCCATTCACATTTTGGCCATCTAAAAAGCATGGATTGTAATGGAAATTTTAACTTTGTATAATCAACCGGACATAACTTTGGCTCCTTAATTCCAATGGCCTCCAAATTTTCAGAGTAGACATAGGAGATATTTATCTAAAACTTTAAAGAAGGAGATATCTCATGATTCGGCTTTCTGGATGTCCAAATCATCGAGCCAATTTGAGGTACAGATAGGTAATTCCAATAATCCACTTCCTTGGGATATAAATACATCCCCCCCTTCTCCTTGAAAAGAGTTGGCATTTCAAAAGAGTGGAGCACATATTGTAATTACCAAAGAATTGACAAGTTCTTGGGAGGACCTTCCATACTCAAGTTTTTACGTGATAGTCCTTTCCTCCTCTATTTGTTTTCATTTACTTTTGTGTTCTTCATTTTTGTAATCTTGTAAGTCTCTGTATTTGTATTTCTGTTTTAATGAAAGTTTCTTCTTCAATATATCTTATACTTATCTACATTTTGTAGTTTAATAATAATGTTCTTAAAATAGTTTAAATATACTTTAATCCTCTTCCCTTATTTTTCTTTCTCATTCAATCTAATGTTCATTTTTAATTATCATCATCGTTCGTGTGTGTGTTCGACGCAAAACTCTTTTATTATCCCTTTCTTTTTTCTTATATTCTTAATTTATCATAAAAATAATTATAACCAAATTACTAATCATTTCAATGTATTAGTAATCTCTCATTGGGGTGAGTTATAATTTAGGTATGTTAAGTGATTTAGAGCTTTTTCTTGATTAATATTTTCAAATTAACAGTGTGTATGTTGAACTTAGGATTTCATGGATTAATGACATGTTTTGTTTAACATATGGATTACATTGATTATTAGAACCATAAATACACTACCAAAACCACGTACTGATTGAGGTTAGAATCTTAGTTAAGTTAAGGCTTGGATTAAAGCTTTAACACTCAGGAATTCCAATCAACATCAACTTGTGACATGGGTATTAATTTAATGCAATATAAAGAAAAGCTCAAGGATATCATAAGTTTAAATCCCCAATAATGAACTCACCCCAAAATTTATCAATTTTTTAAATCAAATATCATCCATAAATTATTTCATAAGCTCTAAAAACAAACCCCCCAATCAGAATACAATTAACTAAAAACAAACAACTATAAAAAAGTATAATTGTTGAGGATTCAACCTTAGTTCTGCTATACACATTAGCAGAGAATTAGAACTTTGACATATAGATAGGCGACAATTGGACATGCTTTCAAATGGCATCGTTTCTGAGGATAGTTCTTTAAGTAGTCATTAGTTTCTTGTTATTGTAAAAAAAGGAAAAATAATAATGAAAAAAATTTAAAAAAATACGCAAAGAAAAACCCACCTTCTCATAAAAATCATAAACTGAAAAAAATACAAAGAAAACTCATCTTCATATTTCTTCCAACATCTATCTGAATGCCCCGTGGCCTTCCAAGAAATCCCTCGGATTTATTTTACCCTGAAATTGGGTGAACACTTCTCCAACTTAGGAGGAACATTAGGGAAAATCAAATAATTCAGGAACCAGTCCTCGTCCAACCAGTTGAATTAAAAATGGCCAATCCTAGGGAACAAACCCTTAAAGAACTTGCTATCCCTAATATGAATTACCAACCCCTTGGTATTAAATATCCAAATATAGAGGCTGACATTGAACTCAAATCTAGTTTTATTCATCTTCTTCCTCATTTCCACAGGCTAGCTGGTGAGGATCCACATCTCCACCTTAAAGAGTTCCATGTGGTGTGCTCTACCATGAAGCCTCAAGGGGTTTATGAGGAACAAATAAAACTTCGAGCATTCCCTTCCTCCCAAGCTGACTCTGCCAAGTCATGGCTCTACTACCTTCCTCCTGGTTCCATAACCATATGGAATGACATGAAGTGACTATTTATAGAGAAATTATTTCCTTCTTCTCGTTACTTATATCTGAAAGGAAATAAGGGGTATTCTTCAATTCCCAAATAAATAACTCTAGGAGTACTAAGAGAGGTTAAAAAAGCTTATAGCAACCTACCCACACCACCAAACCCTTGACAAACTCTTGATCCAATACTTAGATGAGGGGTTATTGGCTATGGAGAGAACCCTCATTGATGCCGCAAGTGGCGGTGCTCTTGTTGATAAAACTCCTGCCACTGCAAGAGATCTCATAAGCAACATGACTGTGAACACACAACAATTCGATACTCGAGCACATTCTCAAGTTAAACAAGCCCAAGATAATCAATCCCTAGAGCCAAACAAGATGACCGAGTGGATGAGTGAACTTACAGGTCTTATGTGACAACTAGGTGTGGCTTCCAAATCCCCAACCTCAACTTCTTCACAATAAATGTTTCCTGGGCCTGTGAAAAATTGTGGAATCTGTAACTCACCAACTCATCCAACCGACACATGTCCACAACTTCAAGAGGATCAATCTGATTCATCTAGATCAATAGAGCTCAATGAAACATATGATCAAAGTAACATCAACCCTCAACAATCAGGTTAGTTCATTAAAAACTTCAACCAACCTCACTTTAAGCCCTTCTCTTTTTCCTATAACTAAGGCCTGAGGTATGGAAATTCTATATCTCATCCCCCTCAATTCTCTCATAAAACCCCAAACCAGTTTCTATATATTCAAGGTGTTGGTAACTTCCAACAACCTTATAGCTTTGTTCCTCAACCTCAAAGGATCAATGTTCCTCTTCATCCTCCAAGCTTACACTATCCTAGTGAGCCTACCCAATTCCCAACCCAATAAAATCACTTTCCCAAGAACCAAAATCAAGGCAATCCAAATTTAGGACAAGCTTCTTCTTCGAAGAAACCATGGGAAATTACAGTTAAAGACCTTGCCTCATTCACCCATTCCATCCTCAAAAACATTGAAACCCAAATTGGTCAACCTACATCCCACTTGAGACAGCAAAAACAATCAAATTATTCCCAACTCTTAGCTCAACTATTACCCAACCTCAAGGGTAATGTAAGTGCAATTGCACTTAGATAGGAAAAGAAAATTTTTATGCCTCAAGATAAGTCCTCCAACCCCCTTTAAATGTTGACCTAGAAAATGAAAAGAAAAATAAATATGAAAATGAACCTGAATCCATTCTCTCACCTCCTTTCATTCCACTTAGGAACCCAATTCCTTTTCCTCAATCCATTTCTAAGCCAAAGAAGTCCTTTTAACACGATCTTGAAATGATTGACATGTTTAGATGTTTTGAAGTCAACATACCCCTCTTAGATGCCATAAAACAAATCCCTAGGTATTCCAAGTTTCTTAAGGAATTTTTCACACACAAGAGGCAACTTAGGACCATTTAAAATGTTTCCACCCAACAATCTATTCCCATAAAGTGAAAATATCCAAGGACCTTTACGGTTTTATGCCAAATTGGAAGTTCCAACTTCGATGATGCACTCATAGACCTAAGAGCCTCAATTAATGTCAAGCCCAAATCCATATTCTCTAACCTTGGTATAGGTTCCTTACATCCAACTGGTGTTGTCATTCAGTTATCCAATTGAATCACCGCTAGTCCTAAGGGTATAACTGAGGATGTCCTTGTCCGAGTCAATGATCTTATCTTCCCAGATGACTTCTATGTCCATGAGATGGAACGTGAGACAACTTCTTGCCAATCTCCTCTGATTTTAGGAATACATTTTCCCATGACATCTAAAACTAAAATTGATGTCCATGATGGCATCTTATCCATGGAATTTGGTGACCAACTGGTCAAGTTCAATATTTTTCAATCCATGCGATACCCATCAGAGAATGAATCTGCATTCTCTATCTATTCTTCTAAAACTCTCTCTGAGAGTGTGTTGAATCCGAATCCATCATGTCCTTCTTGTTCTACTGATAGAGGAGTTTGTGAATATTTCATCCTCATTAACCAATTCATAAATGGAGAAATAGATGTTGAAATTACAAATGAAAACTCCATTGATCTAAAAGATATTGAAAAATCATTAGAATCTCATCTTGCCTCTGACCTCCACTTCTCCAGCTTGGATGATAATAGGGAAAATGAACTAGAATTCACATTTGTTGATTCAGATCAGTTTATCCAACATTCATCATCTCCTATCCGTGATTCTGAAAATTCTGTTATTTGTGATATTAACCCTAAACAAATTTGTTTATCTTGTCCCAATGAGAGTGAAGGTTGTGCGATTTTTTCCCTAATTAATAAAGTGATCACTTGTGATATTGAAATTGACCATTATTTGGAAAACATTAATATAATGGATATTGAAAATTTTATTTAGTCTTATGACTCCACTGATCCTCATTAATCTACATCAGTAAGTGATGAAATAAATGAGTCACAAACAATTGGGATCTCATACTCTAGTTTTGTGTTATCTGAACCTTACATAAATGAACCATCAGAATTGATACATCTTCTTAAATTTACAAGCATATAAAACCATCACTTGGTGGATAAAATCATTCCACACATTTCAGACCAAAGGTAGGATAGCCATATCCTCTGTCCACCCCGGTTGAATTGCAAGTGAAAAAATAAGGAAGGGATGAAATTATCCAATGAATCATCAGGACTCCCAATTGAAAAGTTTTTCTGGAAGCACACTCTAGTTGAGAAAATACAATGGCCCCTGTCAGACTATGGGTAGTCCACTGCAATTGTCCATCTATAGAAAAATAAATACAGCGCTTCTTGGGAGGCAACCCATGTTTTCTTTTACTTTTATGAAATTTAAATTTCTTTTTTTTTTCATTAGATGAATAATGATTTTTCTTTTTGAGGTAACATCCCATAATCCTAGAACCACATCGACTTCCATTGGATCCACAGTAGACCCACCACTGAATGGAGATGGAAACCCACCAAATCCAAACCAGGGGGCACCTCTTTCCCATTAACTCCTCTTCTCTCTCCATCTCTCTCTCTCTATTCTTCCTCCCTCATTCTCATTTTTTACCACTTTTCTCCTCAAATTTTTTTTACTCTTCCTCTTTTGTGTGGGTGTGTCAAAAAACCTAAAAACCTATAAAAAAAATCAATTAAAAAAATATGGAAAAAAAGAGTCATGATTACACACCTTCCAATTTTCAAATTGTGTCCAACCATTTTGGGGAGTTAAAATACATGGTTTCATTTCAAATTTTTTTTGTTTTCATCATATATTTGAATAAATAATTTTGTGTCAAAACCAACAAATTTTGAATGCTCAATTTTTGATTTGGAAAATTATTTTCCCCAACCATGAGAACCAACATTGGATTTCATGCCAAGGCTAACTATGGAAAACTTTTTAAAATGTTTGTTTTTCACCCCCATTTGTGAGTCTTGAGTTTGTGAACCTTTGAGCTGAATTTCCAAATTTAGTGTGAATTAATATGATAGAGGCATTTTCTGAACCACATGAGAATCACAATGGCCAAATAGCCTCCCATTTCCATTACAATAATCCTCCTTTTGAAATCCCCTTCAAGCCTATGAAAACCTTTTCTTTGTTATCCACATTACAAGCCCAATACCTTATCCCACCCAATATCAACATGGATTTTTCATTGCATATTTTTTTTTTAAACTTAAGTGTGGGGGGATGGATTTCATTTTTGGGAACCCATTGTTGATTTCACTATATTATCATATGCTTGAGGGAAAGCATCCATTTTAGTGTGGAATAGTGGTTTTAATTTAGTAAGTTTTGGGGAATTTAATGTACTTCCATTTATGTAGTTTTGTAAATGTTATTGACAAGTGTTCAAAAAAATAAAAAATGATGAAAAAAATCCAAAAAAATGAAAAAAATGGGTTGTGTCTTGGGTAGGTCAGAAATCCCTCTTCTTCAACCTTTGATCTTCTTGTAACTATTACAATTAGTGTCGTGCGGAGACCAAACATGGGTTAAGATATGAGTTTAAGATCTTTTTCAATTTCAACTTTTGAAAAATGCAAAAAAAAAGAAAAAAAAAAGAAAAAAGAACACTTATGTCATTGGGAGAAGTTTTGTGTTTTGTAAATATTCCATTTTCTCATTCCCATCAAATTTTCTTCCAATTTTGTGTCTTTATTCACACAATTTTTCCTTTTTAAATACGTGTTTTCATTTCCTTTCATGTCTCATTTCAAAATTATATGTGCATTTCTTTTTCCATTTTGGTGTTTTACCCCACTTCTTCTCTCTCTTGAACATTATATTTCTACCATCACATAGCCACAGAAAAACCCATTCAAAAACCTCTTGATTCTTGTGCACTTTGGATAGGGATTGGATGTTTATAGCTCTTTCAAACTCTAAGATTTTCACTTTTGGTTGGTGAAAGTGTGAACCTCAACAAATGAATTTTATCATCTTGAGAGGTGTGAGTTTTGAGTGTCCACATTTTCCATTTCTAAATTTGAGCATGAAAAAAAGAGTTGTTTTTAGATCATTTTTTCTGTAGAAATTTGAGGTGAAATTCAATATGTATGAGTGAAATAGTCTAAACTTCCCCTGATTGGAGAAAACAAAATTTTAATATTTTTTGGTGAGTGAAAATGATTTTTCCATGTTTTTATATTTGTTGTACATGAGGACATGCACAAGACTAAGTGTGGGGAAGTTGATTTTATTAGTATTTTATGACTTATTATATACTCCCTTTACTTATTTTATATTAAATGTTCATAATTTGTGTGAAATATTAATGTTTTAATAATAAGTATAATTTTTGAGCATTTTTAGAAGTAGTCTAATTGAGTCAGTTTACTATTTTATTTATAACTCTCTACCTACTAAACAAAATTGTGTGGTTATTATTTTTTAGGATTTCTAATTCAATATAAAACATTTCATTAGAAGGTATCTTGGGCCAATTCTTCCATTTGAAGGCTCATATGGACCACATAAGAAGGCCCATAGAATTTGTAAGGAAACTGGACCATCCATGAATATTGAATTACTGGGCTCAATACAAAAATGAAAATTCATTAATTTTACTCCAACATTCGGATAACAATTTAAGTAGTAATGGATAAAAATTTCAGAGCCCAACTCCAAGAACAAGGGGCCCAACTAATGCTTTGAAGTCCAACCCACCATTCTATCGAGGAATTAAAATTAGTAGAGTATTCATGACATGTATCCTGATCTAGTCATCAAATAATGTTGATAATTTTCAACATGAAAGAGGGGTTATATTAGGCCTACTTTTTTGAATAAATAATTCGGATTTGAAGGCATATTCCTATTCCAAAATCCATTCACATTTTGGTCATCGAAAAAGCATGGATTGAAATGGATAGTTTAACTTTTTTTAATCAACTGGACATAACATTGTATCCTTAAGTAAAATGGCCGCCAAATTTTCAGAGTATACAAAAGATATATTTATCTACAACTTTGAAGAAAAATATATCTCATGATTAGGCTGTCTGTATGTCCAAATCGTCGAGTCAAGTGGAGGAACAGATTGGGAATTTCAACAGTCCACTTCCTTGGGCTATAAATACATCCCCCTCCTCTCCTTGCAAAGATTTGGAATTTCAAAATAGATAAGCACATATTTTCACGACCAAAGCCTTTACAAGGGCTTCATAGGACTTTCCATACTCAAGTTTTCACTTGAGAGTTCTTTCCTCCTATCTTTGTTTTCATTTACTTTTGTGTTCTTCATTTTTGTAATCATGTAAGTCTCTGTCTTTGTAATTTTGTTTTAATGTAAGTTTCTTATTCCATATATATTATTCTCATCCACCTTATGTATTTTAATATTAATGTTCTTAAAATAGTTTAAATAAAGTTTAATCCCCTTCCATTCTTTTTCTTTCTCATTCAATCTAAAGTTCATTTTTAATTCCTATCATCGTTCGTGTGGGTGTTCGACACAAAACTCTTTTCTGATCCCTTTCTATTTTCATATCTTCTTAATTTATCATCATAATAATTATAACCAGATTACTAATCATTTAAATGTCTGAGTAAATCTCTCATTGGGGTGAGTTATAATTTAGGTATGTTAAGTGATTGAGAGCTTTTGCTTGATGAATATTCTTCAAATTAACATTGTGTATGTTGAATTTAGCATGTCATGGATTAATGAATTTTTTTTGTTTAACATATGGATTACATGGATTATTGGAACCATAAATACACTACCAAAATAAATAAATGATTTAGTTAATAATCCTATTTATGTTAAGGCTTGGATTAAATCTTTAACACTTAGGAATTCCAATCAACGTCAACTTGTGACATGGGTATTAATTTAATGCAATATAAAGCGAAGCTCAAGGATATCATAAGATTAAACCCCAATAATGAACTCACCCCAATATTTATCAATTTTTTAAATCAAACATCATCCATAAATTATTTCATAATGTCTACAAAGAAACCCCCAATCAGAATACAATTAACTAAAAACAACTGACTACAAAAAAGTATCATTGTCGAGGATTCGACCCGAGTGCTGCTATACACATTAGCAGAGAATCGGAACTTTGACCGGTCTATAGGTGAGAATTGGTCACGTTTTCAAATGGAGATGTTGCTGGGGATGGTGCTTCAAGTAGTCATTAGTTTTTGGTTATTGCAAAAAAAAGCAAAAAAAAATTAAAAAAAACACAGAGAAAAACTCGCCTTCTCATAAAAATCATAAACTAAAAAAAATACAAAGAAAACCCCGTCTTTATATTTCTTCCAATATCTCTCTGAATGCCCTGTATCCTCCCAAACATTCCCTCGGATTTGTTTGGCCCTGAAATTGAGGGAACACTTCGCCAACTTAGAAGGAACATTAGGGATAATCAAATAATTCAAGAATCAGTCCCCGTCAAACCAGTTGAATTAGAAATGGCCAACACTAAAGAACAAACCCTTAAAGAACTTGGTGCCCCTGATATGAATTACCAACCCCTTGGTATTCAATATCCAAACATATGGGCTGACTTTGAACTCAAATATGGTTTGATTCATCTTCTTCCTCATTTCCACGGGCTAGCCGATGATGATCCACATCTCCACCTTAAAGAGTTCCAAGTGGTGTGCTCTACCATGAAGCCTCATGGGGTTTCTAAGGAACAAATAAAACATAGAGAAATCCCTTTCTCCATAGATAACTATTCTAAGTGATGGATATACTACCTTTCTCCTCTTTTTATAACCACATGGAATGAAATGAAGTGACTATTTTTAGATAAATTGTTTCTTGTTTCTCATACTACTTCTATCTGAAAGGAAATAAGTGGTATTCGTCAATTCCCATACGAATCACTCCATGTGTACTGGGAGAGGTTCAAAAATCTTGTTGCAACCTACCCACACCACCAAATCCCTAACCAACTCTTGATCCAATATTTCTATGAGCAGTTATTGGCTATGGATAGAACCCTCATTGATGCCTCAAGTGGTGGTGCTCTTGTTGATAAAACTCCTGCAGCTGCAAGAGATCTCATAAGAAACATGACTGTGAACACACAACAATCCCATACTCGAGCACATGATCAAGTTAAAAAAGCCCAGTATAATCAATCCCTAGTGCTGAACAAGATGACCGAGTGGATGAGTGAACTTACATGTCATGTGTGACAACTAGTTGTGGCATCCAAAGCCCCAACCTCATCTTCTTCACAATCAATGTTTCTTGGACCTGTCAAAAACATTGGAATCTGCAACTCACAAACTCATCCAACAGACACATGTCAACAACTTCAAGAGGATCAATCCAATTCATCTGAACCAATGGAGCTCAATGTAGCATATGCTCAGAGGAACACTAACCCTCAACAATCAGTTCAGTTCATTAGAAACTTTAACCAACCTCACTTTGATCCCATCTCTTCTTCCTATAACCAAGGCCTGACATATGATAATTCTGTCTCTCATCCCCCTCAATTCTCTCATCAAAACCCAAACCAGTTCTAATATGGTCAAGCTGTTGGTAACTTCCAATAACCTTATCCCTTTGTTCCTCAACCTCGGAGGATCAATCCTCCTCTTCCTCCTCCAGGCTTCCACTATCCTAGTGAGCCTTCCCAATTCCTAACCCAATACAATCACTTTCCCAAGAACCAAAATCAAGGAAATTCCAATTCGGGACAAGCCTCTATTTCGAAGAAACCATGGGAAAGTGCAGTTGAAGACCCTACCTCATTCACCCATTCTAGCCTCAAAAACATTGAAACCCAAATTGGTCAACTTCCATCCCACATGAGCCAGCAACAACAATCAAATTCTTCCCAAATCCATGCTCAACCATTACCCAATCCCAAGGGTAAATTAAGTGAAATTTCACTTAGATCGAGAAACCAAATTTTTATACCTCAAGATAAGTACTCTAAACCATCTTTAAATGTTGACCTAGAACATGAAAAGAAAAATAAATATGAAAAGTAACCTGAAGCCATTACCTCACCTCCTTACATTCCACTTAGGAACCCAATTCCTTTTTTTCAAGCCGTTTCTAAGCCAAAGAAGTCATTTGAACCCAATCATGAAATTCTTGACATGTTTAGATGCATTGAAGTCAAAATACCCCCTCTTAGATGCCATAAAACAAATACCGAGGTATGCCATGTTTCTTAAGGAATTGTGCACCTACAAGAGGCAACTTAGGACCTTTGAAAATGTTTCCACTCAACAGTCTATTCCCATAAAGTTAAAAGATCTAGGGACCTTTACGGTTCCATGCCAAATTGGAAGTTCCAACATCAATGATGCACTAATAGACCTAGGAGCCTCAATTAATGTAATGCCCATGTCCATATTCTCTAACCTTGGTCTAGGTCCCTTACATCCAATGGGTGTTGTCATTTAGTATCCAATCAAAGCACCGCTAGTCCTGAGGGTATAATTGAGGACGTCCTTGTCTGATTCAATGATCTTATCTTCCTAGCTAGATTCTATGTCCTTGACGTGGAAGGTGAGACAACTTATTTTTGATCTCCTTTGATTTTAGGAAGAACTTTTCTCATGACATCTAAAACTAAAATGGATGTCCATGCTGGTATCTTATCCATGGAATTTGGTGACCAACTGGTCAAGTTCAATATTATTCAATCCATGCGATACCCGTTAGATAATGAATCTGCATTCTCTATCTATTCTTATGAAACTCTCTCTGAGAGTGTGTTGAATCCCAATCCATCATGTCCTTCTAATTCTACTGATATAAGAGTTTGTGAATATTTCATCCTCATTAACCAAGTCATAAATGGAGAAGTTAATGTTGACTTTACAAATGAAAACTCCATTGATCTATAGGATCTTGAAAAATATTTAGAATCTCATCTTGCCTTTGACCTCCACTTCTCCGGCTTGGATGGTAATTAGGAAAATGAACTAGAATGCTCATTTGTTGATTCAGATCAGTTTATCAAACATTCATCATTTCCTATCCATGATTCTGAAAATTCTGTTATATGTGAGGTTAACCATAAACAAATGTGTTTATCTTGTCCCAATGAGAGTGAAGGTTGTGCGATTTATTCCCTAATTAATAAAGTGATCACTACTGATATTGAAATTGAACATTATTTGGAAAATAACATTGATATAAAGGATATTGAAAAATTTATTCAGTCTTATGACTCCACTAATCCTCATTACTCTACATCGGTAAGTGATGAAATAAATGAGTCACAAACAATTGGGATCCCATACTTTAGTTTTGTGTTATCTGAACCTTACATAAATGAACCATCAGAATTGAGACATCTTTATAAATTTCTAAGCATAGAAAACCATCACTTGGTGGATAAAATAATTCCCCATGTTGAAGACCAAAGGGAGGATAGTCATATGCTTTTCAACCCCTGTTTATTTGCAAGAAAAACAACAAGGAAGGGACGAAATTATCCAATGAATCATCAGGCCTCCCAATGGAAAAGTTTTTCTGGAAGCACACTAGAGTTGAGAAAATACGATGGCCACCGTCAGACTATGGGTAGTCCACTACAACTGTCCAGCTATAGACAATTAAATGCAGCACTTCTAGGGAGGCAACCCATGTTTTCTTTTACTTTTATGAAATTTTAATTTCTTTTTTTTTAATAGATGAATAGTGATTTTTATTTTTCAGGTACCATCCCACAATCCTAGAACCACATCAACTTCCATCGGATCCACAGTAGACCCACCACTGTATGGAGATGGAAACCCACCAAATCCAAACTAGGGTGTACCTCTTTCCCTTTAACTCATCTTCTCTCTCCATCTCTCTCTCTCTCTATCTCTCTTTTCTTCCTCCCTCATTCTCATTTGTTTTTTTACCACTTTTCTCCTCACATTTTTTTATTTAATCTTCCTCTTTTGTGTGGGTGTGTCAAAAAAACATAAAAAACTAAAAAAAATCACTTAAAAAAATATGGGAAAACAAGAGTCATGATTACTCACCTTCTAATTTTCAAATTTTTTCTTGCCATTTTGGGGAGTTAAAAGACATGGTTTCATCTCAAAAAATTTGTGTTTTCATCATATATTTGGATAAAGAATTGTGTGTCAAAACCATCAAATTTTGAATGCTCAATTTTTGATTTGGAGAATGATTTTCCCCAACTGTGAGAACTTACATTGGCTTTCATTACGAGGCTACCTATGGCCATCTTTTTAAAATGTGTGTTTTTCACCCCCATTTCAGAGTTTTGAGTTTGTAGACCTTCGATCTGAATTTCCTACTTTAGTGTGCATTAATATGGTAGAGCCATTTTCATAGCCACATGAGAATCACAATGGCCAAATAGCCTCCCATTTCACTTACAATAACCCTCTTTTTGAAATCCCCTTCAATCCTATGAAAACCTTTTCTTTGTTAGCCACATTACAATCCTAATACCTTATCCCACCCAATATCAACATGGATTTTTCATTGCATATTTTTTTTGAAATTTATGTGTGGGGGGGATGGATTTCATTTTGGGTTCCCTTTGTTGATTTCACTATATTATCATATGATTGAGGGTAAGAATACATTTTTAGTGTGGGGGAGAGGTTGTTATTCAGTGGGTTTTGGGGAATGTAATGTACTTCCATTTATGTAATTTTGTTAATGTTATTGACAAGTGTTCAAAAAAAATCAAAAACGATGAAAAAAATTAAAAAAATGAAAAAAAATGGGTTGTGTCTTGGGTAGGTCAAAAATAACTCTTCCCAAACATTTGATCTTATTATAACTATTAAAATTAGTGTCATGAGGAGATCAAACATGGGTTGTGATATGAGTGTGAGATCTTTTTCAAGTTTATATTTTGAAAAATTCCGGAAAAAAAAAGAAGAAAAAAAAAGAAAAAAAGAACACTTATGTCATTGGGAGAAGTTTTGTGTTTTGTAAATATTCCATCTTCTCATTCCCATCAAATTTTATTCCACTTTTGTGTCTTTATTCACACAATTCTTCCCTTTTAAATAAGTGTTTTCATTTCCTTTAATGTATCATTTCAAAAAAATGTTTATTTCTTTTTCCATGTTGGTGTTTACCCCTCTTCTTCTTTCTATTGGACATTATATTCCTACCAACCCATAGCCATAGAAAAAACCCTTCAAAATACTTCTTGATTCTTGTGCACTTTTTATAGGTATTGTAAGTTGAGAGATCTTTCAAACTCTAATATTTTCACTTTTGGTTGGTGAAATAGTGAACCTCCACAAATGAATTTTATCATCATGAGAGGTGTGAGTTTTGAGTGTCAATATTTTACATTTCTAAATTTGAGCATGAAAAAAAGAGTTGTTTTTGGAAAAAAAAAATTTGTAAAAATTTTAGGTGTAATTCAATATGGATGAGTAAAATAATCAAAACCTCCCCTGATTGGAGAAAACAAAATTTTAATATTTGTTGGTGAGTGAAAATGATTTTGTCATGTTTTTATATTTGTTTCACATGAGGAAATTCACACTACTAAGTGTGGATGAGTTGATGTTATTAATATTTTCATGACTTTTTATATACTCTCTTTACTTATTTTATATGAAATGTGCCTAATTTGTGTGAAATATTAATGTTTTAATACTAAGTATAATTTTTGAGAATTTTTAGAAGTGGTCCAATTGAGTCTGTTATCTATTTTATTTATAACTCTCCCCCTAATGATCCAAATTTTGTGGTTCTTGGTTTTTTTGGATTTCTAATTCAATATAAAACATTTCATTAGAAGGGATCTCGGTCCAATTATTCCATTTAAAGGTTCATATGGACCACACAAGAAGCCCCACAAAATCTTTAAGGAAACTGGACCATCCCTGAATATTGAATTACTGGGATAAAAAAATATTTGAAAATTCAATAATTATCCTCAAACATTCAGATAACAATTCAAGGAGTAATGGATAAAAATTTCAGGGCCCAACTCTAAGAACAAGGGGCCCAACTAATACATTCAAGTCTTGCTCACCATTCTGTCTAGGAATTAAAATCAGTAAAGTATTCATGACATGTCTTCTGATCTTGTCATCAAATCAAGATAATATTTTTATGTTTAAAAGAGGAGATATAGGTGAACGACTGTGTTGAATATATAATTCAGATTTGAAGTCATCTTCTTATTCTAAAATCCATTCACATTTTTGTCATTGAAAAAGAATGGACTGAAATGGACAGTTTCACTTTGTTTAATAAACTGGACATAAATTTGGTTCCTTAAGTCTAATGGCCACCAAATTTTCATCATAGATATAGTAGATATTTATCTACAACTTTGAAGAAGGAGATATCTCAATATTCAGCTGTCTGGATGTCCAAATCGTCGATCCAAGTGGAGGGACAGATTAGGAATGCCAATAGTCCACTACCTTTGGCTATAAATACATCCCCCTCCTCTCCATGAAAAGAGTTGTAATTTCAGAAGATATAATCACATATTGGCACGAAAAAATCCTTTAAAAGGGCTTGGTAGGACCTTCCACACTCAAGTTTTCACTTTAGAGTCCTTTCCTCCTCTCGTTGTTTTCATTTACTTTTGTGTTCTTCACTTTTGTAATCTTGTAAGTCTCTTTCTTTGTAATTCTGTTTTAATGAAAGATTCTTTCTTAAATATCTCTTATTCTCATCAACCTTATATAGTTTAATATTAATGTTCTTAAAATATTTTAAATACAGTTTAATCCCCTTCCCTTCTTTTTCTTTATCATTCAATCTAAAGTTCGTTTTTAATTCTCATCATTGTTCGTGTGTGTGTTCAACACAAAACTCTTTTCTTATCACTTTATTTTTTCTTATCTTATTAATTTATCATCATAATCATTATAACCATATTACTAATCATTTAAATTTATTAGTAAATCCCTCATTTGGGTGAGTTATAATTTAGGTATGTTAAGTGATTGAGATCTTTTTCTTGACAAATATTCTTCAAATTAACATTGTGTATGTTGAACTTAGCATGTCATGGATTAATGACTTGTTTTGTTTAACATATGTATTACATGGATTATTGGAACCATTAATACAAAACCAAAATCAAGTACTGATTTAGTTTTGAATCCTAGTTAAGTTAAGGCTTGGATTAAAGCTTTATCACTTAGGAATTCCAATCAACATCAACTTGTGACATGGGTATTAATTTAACGCAATATAAAGCAAAGCTCAAGGATATAATAAGCTTAAATCCCCAATAATGAACTCACCCCAATATTTATCAATTTGTTAAATAAAACAACATCCATAAATTATTTCATAATCTTTGCAACCCCCCCCCCCCCAATAAGAATATAATTAACTAAAAACAACTGACTGTAAAAAAGTATCATCGCTGAGGATTCGACCCCAGTGCTGCTATACACATTAGCAGAGCTTTCGAACTTTGATTTGTCGATAGGCGACAATCGGTCACACATTTCACCTTGCATAAGTCACCCACATAAGGGGCCTATTATTCATAAGATAGAACTATTTTTCTATAGATCGTATGCCCTAGTTGGCCCTGCATAATATGGTCCCCATAATGGGTTTGTTAAATAGTAGTAATTTCATTCTTGGGAGAAGCCTCTTCTGTATCCTTGGAGCTTTGAAAATAGTATACAGGAACTTGTATTTTAAAGAGGTAATCCTTTTTATATTTGTCCCATATCATTTCCCCTGACCTGAAATTCTTCAAGAATGTGGTCTAATTCTCTCCCATTCACTTATTCAAAGCATACTGAAATAACCTTGGATCATTTGACCAAATATCATCATTTGTTTCCATAATATTATGTCCCTAGTCATGTGACCTAAAACTAAAGACACAATAATTTCTTTTTCTAGATCAGACCATTATAGATAGCTTATTCCTCCAATTATTTGGAAATCATGATTGGAAATACTCTTTTTGTATTCAGGTGATTTTCTCCATAAATAAAACTCTTTACTTGGTAAGATCTGAATCTCCATGATCATTCTTCAGGTTTTAGAAAATAGAATGTCAGAATTCTTGAGATCTCATTTATTTGACTATGAAGTACATGCCTCAGTTGGCCTTGCATAATGTCACCCACATAACAGGCATGTCAGCATAAGGATTCCACCGTTTGGCTATGCAGCAGATGCCCCAGTTGGCCCTATATAATATAGCCCCCATAATGGATTTCTCAAATAGTGGTAACTTCTCTCTTGGAAGATACCTCCTCTAAATTCCATTATCCATTTTCCCATGTCATTATTTAGATTAATAAATTCCTAAATCACAACTTACAATTCTCCCTTTCCATAACTGAATATGGTAGCACATTTCTAGATAAATTACCAAGAATTGGGAAACCATCAAATCTTTGGTTAGAGCTAAAGACCCTAAATTAAATCCCCATAATTTCTTTACGTAAGGACTTTAAACTTCACAACCCCATAATTTTATTTCTATAGGACTTTAAACTAGACACCCCTATAATTTCCTTGTTATAAAACTTTAAACTACATAGCCCTATAATGTCCTTGTTACCGGACTTTAAACTATACAGCCCAATAATATCCTTGCTGCATGACTTTAAACTGCATAGAAAAATATCAGAAAGCCATTTTCTAACAAATATAACCCCTTCATACAATAAATTCATAGAGAATTGGTTCCTCATTCATGGACTATATCATCATAGATGACCCCTTTTATTTTCAGAAACATTTCCTTGGCAAAGCCACCCACTGTGATCCTGAGACATCCAAATCTTAAACCCCTTTTTTTATTTGTATTATAATGTCAGAACTCTGGGGAACTACTTTAGCTTCATATACAGTATGTTCCCCCAGTTTGCCTAGAATAATTTCACCCACATAATGGGCATGTCAGCCTAAGGATTTGACTATTTGGTTGTGTAGCACATTCCCTAGTTGGCCTTGTATAATACAACCCCCATAATGGGTTTGTCAAATAGTGTTAATTTTGTTCTTGTAAAATACCTCCTCTATTATTATACTTTAAGTTTTAGATTTGGTGACCATAAAAATAATGTCACAATATTCCCCTTGGAAGAATCTGAAAAATTTCGGGACCTTCCCAGCCATCAAAGCCTTTTTTGGGTTATAATCTCAAAATTCATGGTCAAAGCTATTCGACTAAAAATACTAGCCTTATTAGTCCAACATGCATGACTTTAAACTTCTAAAAAAAGAGACATAATACTCACCAATTTGAAAACCCACAAAGGGAACTCTGGAAAAAAGTTGAGTCTCAGCTCATTAAACTTACACTCTATAGGTTCTAATAAATATCAAGCAATTAAAAACTTAAAAGACACAAAGTTTTTATAGTTGTCCATACGACCCTAGAAACAGTCAAACTATGCTCACTAGGCCAATTGGATTAGGTAAAAATGAGAGCACATTCCATCCTTATCATTTCAATTATGATTATTCAGTATGAAAATGTCATGTTATGAAAATCAGCTTCAAAATTACAATTAAAAGAAGAAAAGAGGGTATGAAGACATAGATGAGTATAAAAAACAATTATTTTCATTTATGCGCAAAAATTCTAGAGGAGCATCCAAAAAATGGAGTCTCTCTGTTAAAAATTACAAAATTCCATCAATATAAATCTTCATCTATTTAATAGCCTCTTGAGCCCCATCAGCTGCTTTTTGAATCTCAAATAGTTGAACCATATTCTTGCTAGGCCCCTAGCTTAGGAAAAAATTATAGTATCCTTCCAAACATGACATATCTCCAAAACCCACAAATGATGTTGGAATGCATCAAAGTTCCCTACTATTACCTTATGACTGAATCCTTTTTGTTCTGAACGAATCTAATTCTAGGGGGGCTTCTTAGACACCATGAAATGTGTAAATTAAAGATGAGAACCTTACTTAGATAGTAAATTTTGATATTTAAGTTGAAAGGAATATTTATGTTGGAAAGAGAAGTAGATTGAATTTCCATGTTCCATGAAATAAAATGACCTCGACCAAGCTCAAAAATTCTGCGGTGAGACTCTACATTTTTCATGGGGGTCAGTGACGGAAGTGAAGGCACCAAACTGAAGGGCCATGATTGTAGCCCAACACTAATCCCATGAAGGTGTACAACTCCCATGGTATGAATCAGTTGTTTTTCCTCAGTCCCTATTAACACTCGGTTCCATCAGATTGATGAAAAAGTGACAAAATGAAATGCCTTAGAAAAAAAGCAAAGATAGATAGAAAATATAAATATTTTAAAGTATCATACTTGTGTTCACCCAAGGTTTCCCAAACCATCAGCAACATTCAACTACTTGTGGGTCAATAACTTGTATTCCCCTCACTTGCGCACCATGTATCCTTCCCCCAAGGTAGCATTTTTTTCATATAAATATTCCCATGGGGTCTTCATTTGTATGTAAAAATTTCCCTAATGACTGATTTCTTCTCTGGTCACCCTAGGGATTCACCCAAGTCCTTTGAAACCTATAAGATAGTTTTATAACACCTAAAGTGGTGTAATTAAATGGGGATAGTGAGTTTCATGTTCTAAAAGTGTTAAAAATTAACAAAACTTGTGTGAATCATTCATCCAAACCCTCAAATTTAATAACACTTGTGCAACCACCCTTCCTCAAGTAGAAGTTTTGATCGCCATTTTAGGGAATACCAATGAAGTCTCTTGAAGTATTTATTCAATTCTCACCCAAGTCATGTAATATATGTTGTGTTCCACTTAATTTGAAACCAATTCTCCCAATTATACTTGAACACCACATACCTACATTCCACTTACTTGAGTACCCCTTTCTCGATTCACCTCACCCCTTAAGCCTTCTCAAGCCTTTCATGAAGCCTCTTTTAAATCCATTCATAGTAGAACCTATCCATCATTGGATCCCTTTACTAAAAGGTATTTTGTTGAAACCTCCACAAAGACCTCTTTATTTACCAAACTTTTGGGAAATTTGCATCAGTATGTCTCCAATTTGGGTTTTTATATCTATGGTTAGAGGTTTCCCACACTTATCCTACCAATGGTTCAGGATACTTGGTATGTCTGTACGTTTTAATATCTAAGGTCATGAGTACCCTTAACCCATGGAAAGTGTTGTGGAGTTCCCATTCATTGATTCTAGGGATAGGACTTTGTCCTCCCCTTCTCGTCTCTAAGACAAGAAGCCTCCGGATTCCAATAGGGAGAGTGAGGATCACACTTGATTTTCCCTTCAATAATAGAAAATTCTCCCTACTCTCTTGGGACCAATAAATTGGTATCCCTCCTGGAATAAGTCCATATCCTTTTGAGCCATACCCAATGAACTTCACCTTCATTTCACATTAAAAGGTTCATTGCTTTGTGCCCTCATCCACCGCTACCCCAGCTTCATTTTTCCATAGTCCCGACCTCTTCCATCAGTGGAGGAGAAAGTTTTTGGTTTGTTGAATCTTTCACATCCTCTTTTTTCTCACACCAAGCATGACTCAAATGGGATCAGAGATTTGTGATGATCACAATGTACTCAAAATTCCCCTTATTTCTTGAACTATGAGAACTCTGATTTTTTCACAACCAGGATACGTAGGACGCCTACTTAAGGCCCGAGCATAAGGGTCATCCTCCTCAAAATATATTTCCAATAAAAACCCCTAATTAACTAGGGTATTATTATCAAGAGTAATCCCCAACCTAACCCTATAAATGGGCCTCCTCCTAGGTGTAATCCATAAATTTAATGAACTAAAATAAATCTAATTCCCACCATAATTGGGATATGTAGGAATCCGAAACCTAGGACTCGAGCTCACTGAAAATCCTCCTCAATAATCTGACCCTAAATATCTTAATTAGGGAATCCTCTTTAGGAGTAATCCCTGAATTGATTCCCCCTTAAATCTTCATGAGTTAAGACATCTCTCGTGGTCCCTGTTATAAGAGAATACTCTTTAGTATTAAGCCCAAACCAATTCTCTCTAAGGGACATACTCCCATGAGAGACTTATTGAACTATGTGGGCTTTTATTCCCATACAAACAGGATACGTAGAAACCTCCCTGAGGTTAAAACCCAACACCCCAAATCAACCCTATTCTCTCTAGGCCACATTCCCAGTAGGGCCTAATTTAGCTTGGAATTTTATATTCCTTCCAAATTTCTTGTTCTGTTTCAAAATAAGTCCCACAATAAGATTTAACTGGGCACCTTCCACCTAGATGTCCTTACCACATGACATTAAATTGTAGGGTTATATACTTATCACATGAACATAAAATATATGAAGTGTCCCATTAAGTGGCACTAAAATATGATGGCTTTTATTGCTTTCATGAGGATACGTAGGTATCCAATATATGGGTATAATCCCAACATCAAAACAACATTCATCTCCCTAGATGTTTCCATTGATAGAGAACCTAGAATACCTGCATATGATTACAAATTCTACACATTTTAATAATTGATTTCAAATTTCAAGGGGAACCTACATTATTCTAGGAAAATAATAAGTATTCATGAAAATATCTTCAATTTATAAGAGATTCATAGAGTAGGAAATAATTCCCCTCAAAAGGGTGTGATGAGTCCGACCTTTCATCCTCTCAACCAATGGGAGTTATTAACCATTGTTTTTCAAAATCCTTAATGAACACATGCCATTGGAATATAGGCCCCTTTGGATATAGAATTGTTGGGTGTTTCTGGTTCCATAAACAAATCTATTGGAAACCATCTGAAAATAGTGATTACTAATGAGAACACATGTTCCAAGGGAAACAATCATAAATACCACATCTAAATCAAACATCAACATGGAATCTAGTTGTCTCAACAATTCTCATAGATCATGGTCATGTGGTGTCATGAACTACACATACATCCACAAGAAGTCAAAAGTCATGTGTGGATATCAAATATTCAAATACAATAATCATACCATATCAACACGTATAACAAGAGCCCAAAAAGTTAAGGAACTTCCTACCTAAAATTCTATCTACGTTAAAGTCAAGGATAAACCACCATTTGTGGTTTTTAAGATGGAGTGGAAACCTCAACGCTCAAGAACACATCTTCATGTCCTTATTATCATAAATTTTTATTCATCACTGCTCAATATTCTTCAATGTTTCATACAACCAAATATAGTTATTTTGTTTCATAAATAAATAAAATATCACATGTGATGATACTTTCCCTCTCCTAGATAATTTCAGAACTATTATTTTAGGCCAACGCATGCACTCACAATTTTCAACTCAAGAATGATTATCTTTTGATAATTTCATATAAATTTTTCTTTTATAAATTTAAATTGATAATTTATTATAAATTATACTTTTATAATTATCTCTTAATAATTTCACATAAATTATTCTTTTATAAATATATTTTGATAATTTCTCATAAATTATCCTTTTATAATATTATATTGATAATTTCATTAATAAATGATCCTTTTATAATTATATTTTTATAATTTATCATAATTTATCCTTTTATAATTATCTTTTGATAATTTATTATAAATTATCCTTTTATAACTATTTTTTCATAATTTATCATAAATTATACTTTAATAATTATCTTTTTATAATTTATTAAACATTATCCTTTGATAAACTCTCAATTATCATTTGATAATTTTTAATAATTATTCTTTCATAATTCAAAGTAATTATAATATATAAATTCTATAAATTATCCATCGATAAAACCATGTAATTATCTATTGATAATTTATATTCTATAAATTATCATTTGATAATTTTAATAGATTACCCAGGATAATTCAATGTTTTATACTTTGATAATTTTTATAAGTTATCCTTTGATAAATTATTGCAATTATTGTTTAATAATTTTACAGAAACAACATTTCATAATTTATTTAACAATTATCCTTGGCAATCCAAAAATAATTATCTCTTAATAATTTAAATAAATTATCCATGAATATTGGTTGTGATTATCATTTTTATAATTATCTTGGTATAATTCTATGAAATTATTATTCAAGAATTCATTTTTTATTTATCCTTTTATTAAAAAAAATTGCAAATACCCTTTGGTAATCTATTTATGAAACTATCCTTTGATAATTTTGGATTTATCATTGCTAATTTAGGGTTTATAATTTTATTTAAATTAATATCTCTTTTTTCATAATTACGATGAAGAAAAAATGAATAAAATTAATAAATTAATTAAAATAAACCTAAAAACATTTGGTGCAGGAAGATGAAGGACTGACCATAACGTGGAGAAGGTTCACATATTAACGGATTAGTAAATACTAAGGGAGTCCCAAGGTTGTACAAACATGACTGAATCAACCCATGCCAAGGAAGAGATGGTTTGGCTACTTCAATCTAAAAAACACAGAAATTAAAACCCTAAAATAAAACACCCAATTTAATCTATCATTCGACCGAAAATTGATGGCGGAGTCATTAATTTCTCCTCATTAAGGAGTTGTTAAATTTTATGTGTCACAACACATATAAATCCAAAGTTTTGATAAATTCCATTTGAAAAAATTGACGTTTTACTCCATTTAAGAATAAGAATAATTTAAACATTTTTTATAATAATAATAATAATAATAATAATAATAAATTACTAAATAACTTGACTTTAAATGTGATCTGACCAAATTCCTGATTCTTGCAAAAGTTATGTCCCGCCTAGGGTAAACCATGAATCCCGAACCTAACGGTGTTCTCAAATTTACCATACAATGCACCATTTGATATGTATTAAATTATTTCCAAAAAAATATAACAAAAATATTAAATAACTTATCCTCACATGCGATCTGACCAAATATCTAACATGAACAAATTTAATGTCTCGCACAGGGTAAAACCTACATCCTAGGCCTAAAAATGGTCTTGAATTTTCATATGATACACCGTTTGGGATATATTCAATAATTTTTTATAAAACATGCATGTGTAATATAATATATTAAATACTTTTATTTCAACTATGTTGAAGCTCTAAAGGCCTCAGAATCTCACACTAACTCAGCACCTAACTCTAGAAATATTCCATACAATATTCCAAGATGTTATCTAGGATTTTACGCTCACAAATAAATATTTAAAGCATTTATTAAGTGTTTTTTATTGAAAATTTATATTTTAACATAAAAATACTTATAAATTATTAATAAAAAGGATTTTTATTATCTTTAAAAATTCAAGATAATACAATTATCTCCCTCTATCGGCATCTCATACTTGATAAGTATATCTATCATTCTTCCTAGAACAACTTAGACCACTGAGTTTGAACACCATACTCATGTTTCCACATTTCATCTTAGATACATCCTTGTTGCCACCAAATTCGGACTAGTGGTATTGTTTTTCCTTGGATTACTTTCTCACTCTGGCATATAACCCACACTAGACACTCCTCATAAGATGCATTAAGTTCCAACTCAATGTCCTCACAAACTATAACATGTGTAGGATCATGTATATACCTCTAATGCTGAGAAATGTGGAACACATCATGCATGCCTTGATAAAATTTAGGAAGGTCTAAATGGTGCCCCACTGTCAACAATCATTTAGTGATCTCAAGGGGTCCAAAAAAATGAGTTTTTAGATTTTCTTACATCCTCATAAGTCTCTTCTCTAACCAAATATTCAATCATAATAAAAACCTGATTTCCTATAGTGAACCCCAAAGGTCTCCCTTTATGGTTGACATATAATATTTTTCTTCTTTGAGTAGTGATCAATATCTTCTCAATCATATGCACTCTCTTAGAGAACCCTTGAACCAAACCGGGCCCAGAACCACTACCTAACCTACCTCATTCTAAGAAGTGGCGGTGGACATCATCTCTCATAGATATCCTCATAATTTTTCATCAGAACCAATTTATGGTAACTATTATTAAATGAAAACTCAGTAAAGGCTTGGTAATAATCCCACACTCTACCAAATTATAACATGAAAAATCTAAGAATATCCTCTAATATGCATATATTCTCCTTATACTATCAATTGGTTTGAGGATAGTACATCGTACTCAATATCATATGGTTCCCTAGCCCTTTCTATAAGCCCTACTAAACAAAAATAAATAAATGTGTGTCTCTCTCCGAAAAAAATTTCAAGGGAACTTCATGTAGGAATACAATATATTTAACATAGATCTTTCCACCTATTCTAATAAGTGAGTCTCTCAAATCGGTAAGAAGTTAGAAGACTTCATTAACTAATTGACAATCACCCAAATTGTGTCAGAATCCTTAGGGTTTTGGGAAACCCATCATAAGTTCCACCATGACTTTCTCCCACATAGTGAAATGGTAGTCTCTAATCCATATCTCACTGATGGAAGAACCAAATACTACTCTCTCATATACTAGGGGTTCACATCATTGTTCAATGATGTGTCAAAGAAATGTTGGTTAGGGAACTATAACTCTACTGGTAATTCAAGTCCATAAAATTCTCACAAATTTAAATAAATAACAAGTATTAAACATGGAATATGATAAAAAAAGATGAGATCAAAACTATACGATGTACAATAACAAGTTATATATCACCATATATTAGTGCTTGATCAACTCCATACACTTGGGTTGCCTCAGCTCTATAGCCCTTTATATGACTCACCTAAGTCCCCTATGTCTACATCTACTACTGTGGATCCCCACTAGATCCTTATTCCCCTAAACTTTCCTACCTTGATCATCTACAGAAGCATGTCCTCATATATATGTAGAAAAAAAAGCTAAATATGTCTTTTCTTGACACATTTCTAGCACTGGTTTTGTGGCGATGGGTATAATTTTTGATATTGCACAATCTCCTCATAGTTGAAGCACTACAGACCTCTTTCTTTCATAAGAGGTTCTATCAATCCCTTGCTCTACCCTAGATGTCATCTACCACTCCTACATGAAATCTTATCCTTTATCTCCCTCCTTTCAAAATTATAATATGAAGGTCCATTCAAAATTGGGAGGATTCCTACAACTCTACCCCCTTATTTTCCATTATTTTCCATCAAGGCCTTCTAAAGAAACACTGTGAGTCATGTTTCATGGGAAATCAATGATATTAAACTCTACCAATGTTCTGTGAGTTCATGGTTATAGTATGGATTTAGTGTACCTGAAAGGAACTCTTTGAAGAAAAGTTTTTTGAATATTTTCTAATTCAAATCTTTGTATCTTCCTAAAAGTTTCACCACACCCTACCACCACTTGGTGGGTCCCAGTAGCATGAATGCTTCCAGTTCCATCTTTCAGACCTCTGTTGTCTCAATGAGATCGAAAAAATCCTTGATGATGAATATCCAGTCCTTCAGATCATGTGGTCCATTGGTTCCTTGAAAGGATGAAGGATGTAGAATCTATAAGTCTCCAGAGTATTTGACCATAGACCTTGGTGGGAGCACTCTCGGTTAGAGTGGGCTTACTGGATGTACCATTGGGGTAGGTACAAAAATATACTTAGTAGAAGTCTGGTCAGTTGGTGGTCTCACCAAACATATATGAGGTGAAATATTTTGTCACATAAGTAACATTAATAACATAACAAGTCCAAACCTATATATGGAATCACACATGGTTCTCTTAGAATTCCACCGTTAACCTAAGTTATACCCCTACTAGTACTAATACTTGTTTTTATCCATACATTTTATTCTTAGTCATCATATATAAATAAAGAAAAAAGATCATACTCAATTCAACAAATCAATATCAATAAATATATATAAAAATAGCATGGAAATATATATATCCCACAAGGAACGCATCCCAACCAGAGAGTGAAAAACAATGTATCTAATTAAAGAACTATTATGCACCATGAAAATGATTATATTTATGGAATTTGAAACTATGTGTCTATTCATAATGCATGAACACAGAAGAAATACCATAAATATCATATCAACATCATGTTTATCACTAAAGGTGAATTTAATCAATGGTAGCATCTAAACATAATTACCCTTGCTTTATGGAAACTCAGTGTTCCATTACATATCTTTCTAAGAACTAACATAATTTTTTTAACCATGTCTTAATGTCCTATCTCTGGTCTACCCTATCTTAAACCAAGAAAAAAGAAGAAGAAAAATTCATTTCCTGATTCTTTGATACCATTTTGTAACATCCCTACCTAAACCCCTAGGTCCGAGATGAAAGGTCACATGACCTCATGCATTCCTCCCCATGTACAAGAGGGTGTTGACTAGTAAAAAGGTTCTAAGTTCGTCAGTGGGAAGAATATACCTTCTATATCATGTAATAGGATTAATAATAAATAATAAATAATATAATAAATAATCAGATTAAAACATTTGGAAAGATAAAGATGAAATATATGGCTTACAAATAAAGCATCTATTAATAGTGGCAAGATAAACTAGTGTAATAAGAAGTAGAAAATATAAATAAAAAATTATTGGGTCCTCCAAATTCTCTCTCAATATTCTACTTTATCCACACTCCTCTGCTTATTATTCCACCACAGGGGCCTTTTCTTTCACTGGTTCCATCATAAAATATACAAGAACATTGAAATTCTCAAGTAGGGTGTGAGTAAAAGACTCTATAGGAAACCACCAATATTTCCGTAACCTAATGTTTATAATTATAATATTTAATTCTATAATAATGATACATGCATTACAAGAATAAACATACAATCTAAAACTAAGTGGTCATGTGCTAACCAAGACACCATAAACCCCTGACCACACCTGCTTCAACTCCATTCCAAAAAGCATCAGAGCAATAATGAAAATGTCTCAATGTCATATAAATACTCTAGCTACTCAATAGTGGTACAGGCTCTAGGACATTAAATCATACCACACTAGGCCATCATGACCCAATGTTATCTCTAGGTCATGTCACAGAGACCATCATGCCCCCATTATTGTCATCCAGGTCTAATCACTCATTATCATCATGCCCCACGATCATCACATATGGTTCTCATCACTCATGATCATCATAGTCCTAGTTCAGGGTAGACTAGGTCATCATGCCCCATCTTCCATCTCAATCCCATTATCAGGTCACATTCATCATCTGAATATTCTCCCCTTTTAGGGCCACCAAGCCATGATGGGCCCACCTATCTCATAGGTACCATGGAAAAGAAACTACAACACAACATATACCGAACATATCTCAAGGAAATAGTGTCATCATATCAAGAACACATATATTTGTATGCATCATGAGAAAATATAACATCATCATAAATACAACATGTGAATGGAACATCAACATGGAATATAGTTATCTCAACAATTATCATTAAGCAAGTTCATATGGTGTCATGAGCTTCACACACACCCATAAGAAATAAAAAGTCAAGGACATATATCAAATATTCCAATATGATAATCATACCATGGAAACATGTATAACAAGAGCCCAAGAAGGTAAGAAACTTCATACCACAAAATTCATTGATGTAAAAGGAAATGATAAATCACACTGTGTGGTTTCCAATCTGGAGAGGAAACCTTAACAGTCAAGAACACCTATTCACAGCCTTATTATCATAAACATTGATACATAATAGTTGAGGTTTGTAAAGGTTTCTTAGAACTAAAATAAGTTATTTTATTTCAAAAAGAAATAAAATTTCACATGTGATGATACTTTCTCTCTCCTGAATAGTTTTTACATTATCATTTTAGGCCAACACATGTACTGGAAATTTTCCAATCAATAATAATTATCTATTCATAATTTATCATAAATTGTAAATTTTTATTAACTATAAATAATTTATTAAAAATTATCCTTTTATAATTATTTCTTGATAACTTTTCATAAATTATCCTTTTATAATTGTGATTTGATAATTTCTCATAAATTATCCTTTTGTAATTATCTCTTAGTAATTTCTCATAAATTATCCTTTTATAATTATATTTTGATAATTTCTCATAAATTACCCTTTTATAATTATCTTTTGATAATTTATAATAAATTATCTTTTATAATTATCTTTTGATAATTTATCATAAATTATCCTTTCATAACTATCTTTTGATAATTTATTATAAATTATCCTTTGATAAAATCACAATTATTAGTTAATGATTTTTATTAATTATTCTTTAATAATTCGAAGTAATTATCATCTAGAAATTCTATAAATTATCTATCGATAAAACCATGAAATTATCCATTGATAATTTTTATTCAATAAATAATCCTCTGATAATATAGTAATTATCATTTGATAATTTTAATATATTACCCATGATAATTTAATTTTTTATCATTTTATAATTTTGATAACTTATCCTTTAATAAATCATTGAAATTATAATTTATTAATTTTATAAAAACAATTTTTCATAATTAATTTAATAATTATCCTTTATAATCTAAAATAATTATCACTTGATTGTTTAAATAATTTTTCAATAAAAATTTTAATGTGATTATCATTTTTATAATTATATTAGGATAATACTATGAAATTTTCATTTGATAATTCATTTTTAAATTATCCATTTATAAAAAAATGTGTAAATACCTTTTGGTAATTTATTTAAGAAGTTATCCTTTGATTATTTATGAATTATCAATGATAATTCTTTTTTTATTTTATTTAATCTATTCTCTTTTTCATAATTTTGAAGAAGGAAAATGAATAAAAGAATTAGAATGAGCCCGAACACTCTATGTGAAGGAAGATGAAGGATCGATCATCTTGTGGAGAAAGAACCCGTATCAATAGACCAGTCGATCTTAAGGGTGTTATAAGTTCATAAAAACTTAATGAAATCAATCTACATCAAAGAAGATATGGTTTGGCTATTTAGATCCTATAAATTGAATTTTTTAATACCATAAAATAAAGCACCAAATTTAATATGTGATTCAACTAAAAATTGATGATAGAGTCACGAATTTCTCCTCATTAAGGCATTGTATAATTTTACAGGTTAGACCCAAATGGCCCGAAGGCCTTCATTTTTATTGATTTTTGATAACAACCCTTTCAAGGGATTAGGGGGAACCCTTAAAAGGCCCGTAGCCTCATAGATTACATGGCCTGTAGGCTTAGGTGATTACATGAACCGAAGGTCTTAGGGAATTCAAACAGAATATATACAAGGAACTGCCCCTCCCCAGCATCTACATCATGATAGTAGCTCTCCACCTTCGCATGGCCATCTGGATAGGTTCCCGTGCAAGAACAAGCTGGTCCCGATGGCATTGTCATACCCTATCATTCATAAAAATCCATTTGGCTCTACTCTGGTAAGTGCACCTGCTCTGAATCCTCTTCTATGGATGCACCTTTTTTGTAGTGTGTCTGGGGAAACTACTTGTGGCCCGAAGTACAAAAGGTGGCCGGAAGGCCTTAAAGGTGGCCTGAAAGCCCTACTAACCTGAAGGTTTGGGTGGCCCAAAATATTTAAGGACTCCAACCCAAACTAGTGGCTCAAGGTGAATAGTTCCAACTACTACAGTACCGAACAGTACCTGCTACAGCATCGTAGTGTACAATTCTGCTATAGTACTTGTACAGTGTACTTTTTTGCTACAGTACCTTTACAGTATATAGTGCTGCTACAGTGCTCCTACAGTACCCAGAAATATTCCTCTGCCTGGTTTTGAACCTGGGTCTTGTGGATGCACTTAAGGATACCTCACCAACTGGGATAAGGCTCATGTGAAAATTTTATGGGTTAACACATGTAAAAATCCAAGGTTTTGATGAATCTCATGTGACAAAAATAGAGGTTATCCCCCATTGAAGAAGGAAAGTTAAACATTTTTTATAACTATTTTTATAATATTTTTATTACAAAAAAAAAATTACTTGACTTTATGTTTGATCTGACCAAACACCAGACGCACGCAAAACTTATGTCCAACCTTGGGTAAACCCCACTCCCTAACCTAATTGTGGTCTCATAATTTTCATAGGATTCACCGTTTGATAAATATTGAATTATTTCAAAAATAATTATATAATAAACATATTAAATAAAATATCCTCACATGTGATCTGAAAAAAATCTTACACGCACAAAACTTATGCCCCTCCTTGAGAAACCCCACATCCCTGACCTAACTGTGCTCTCAGATTTCTCATATGATGCACCATTTGGGAGATATTCAATTATTTTGGATAAATCACACAAAAATAATATAATATATTTAATATTTTTATTTTGTTTATGATAAGACTCTATAGGCCTCGAAATATCACACTAACTTAGTTCCTAACTTTAAAAATATTCCATAGAATAGTCCAAGATGTTATCTTGGATTTTTTCCTTACAAAAATCCTTTAAATTTTTTATTAAATGATTTTAATTGAAACTCCCATTTTCACATAAGAATAATTATAAATTATTAACAAATAAGTTTTTTATTATATTTAAAAATTAAGGATATTAAATATTAAAACTCGGTGCTTTATCTTGGGGCTTTAAGAAGGTATCCATCCATACTTTATGGTGGAAGTCGACTCATGGGCGAGGGTATTTCCCCATGACCTCCAAATTCATATTTAATAAGTCATGGGCTAAGGAAAACATCAGTTCTAATTCCTCCTATATCTCTTTCTGGGGGATGAATTATTCATAGATATCCCCAAGGATGGGCACCCCTGAGACTTTGTAAACATCTCATAGATTGACACCTACTTCAACATGTTTCAGATGTAAAGTGTTGGATTGGGGGATCTATCTAATGGTACTAAGGCATACAACAGAATTATATGTGTCGAGGATTTAAATTTCTATTATAGGATTGATGTAACAACATATTATTTGGTGATTCACATCCTGGTATGAAGGCTGAAAATCTCTCATTAAATATTTAAGCACAAAAATTAAACTAAATTATTACATCATTTGATATGAAGGTGCATTCATCAACCGCTTGTCACTATTGATCTTTATTTGAAGAAAACAAGGTCAAATAACTCTAGATCATACAAAATTACTTAAAAAGTTTATAGGAACACCAATCACAATAATATGGGTGTTGGGGTAGATATTAGATGAAGCCTTTGATCTCCCAAAGATCGCCACTTCATTGATCCTTCGATTCATGATGTAGAACTAGATTAGTTTTTTTAAAAAGGATTATATCTCTATGATGTAGGTGGGAGAGAGGAGGCCTCAAGTTTTATTTGATGATTATTCACTCAGAAAATACCTCCATCTTGCTTATATAGTGGGAATTAACCACCCAGAAAGGGTTCCATGGATCCTGTATAAGTAATGCCCACTAAATAGCCATAAACAACACCCTATAACCAAATAAACGTGTTATAAACATCATTTATATTTTTATCAATTACTTTTACTTTAATAAAATATATTATCAGATAAAATATATCCATTAACTCGACTCATCATTCCCACAAATGCTAAACAAACCATGAATTTTTAAATAATATTCGTTCATTAAATATTTTACCATGTATTCACTTAATATATTGTGAATAATTTTAATAAATAAATTAAAGACCAATTATTCTAAATAAAAATAATAATGAATTTATTTTATTATAGGGAGATCGTTTATATTCAAACATCACTAAAACCTTATGGTGGGTCCCACTATTTCTTATACTCGTATTCATAAAAATAGGCCGGAATTTTGAATATTCTTAGAGTGTGACCCTATATTCCCTTATTTCAATAACATTAGGTATTATTCATATACTAGCAGTGGATTCTAATAACTCATCAAATCCCCTAAGATGATAAGTAATAGTCATTGCAATGACAACCTCCTATGAAAACACATTTTTTAATATAGTCTCTTTGTTTCATGATATCTCATAAATTTGGATGCACACTTAATGCCATCATACATTATTGATTTATTTTTCATTGAACTAACTGGATGGACTTACCTTATTCTATAATGACCATGGATTTAGTAAAGGTACTACCATCCTGATTAATAAGTCCAAAGATATCAATTCCTTTCAGAAGCAAAATTTTTTGTCATGATCAATCAATAAATGTCATAAAACTAATGGTGCACCCAACACAATTTACCTCTCCATGAAATAAATTTCATAGTTTTCATCTTGCATCCATGTATATAATCAAATGGTATACACAGATAATAATATCAAGTTGAGAGACCAAAACACATGTTCTCAAATAGGAGCTGTCAATGACAGCTGAAACATGTGGTGATCCTATTGGCGGGTCATTCCTCGTGAACTCATCTACTCATGATCACCAAGAATGAACTTCATGATAATAATTCTTAATGATTATCATCCATCAGCATCTGATGGTCTCACATCATCTGTTTCTTATCAACATGATGTATCTGGACCATGGGATATAAGTTTAAGATTACTTTCATGGGATCTATAGTTTCTCATTATATCTTGGGAACTATTATAACTATTTTATATGATAAATAATATATGAAAAATTCTGTTTAAATAGTGGACACAAAAATATCAACACTATTATGGTGAGTGCACATCATGCATAAATCACTATATACATGATATGGTAATAAAAACATATTGTTCAAGTTGGTTCTATGGGTCCCACTTTTTTAAAACTCCCACTTTCATTATATCCAACTTTATAAATATCCTTGTTAGCTTACTCATAATATGATAATGATTCTACTAAGTTAGGTATTTATTAATCGATCCTTCCACATCTCTACTATGTTGCTACTCTGTTATCTGCAACATCACCTCCTTGAGTAAGACTCCTCAAGAGATGATATCGCCAATTATATTTTTTCCCTCTATCTAATCTGGTAATCTTGACTAGTAACATTATAGTAGTATTTTCATAATTTATATTATGATAATACCTTACCTAATAGGTGTGATTCCAAGAACTAGAATAAATCATTGCATATTTTTTACTACTTCTTCAGTTGCATCAAAATCTGAAATGCACTAAGTTTTTGTAGATATGGAAACCACTATCTTTCATGATATTTTCTTACTCACTCTCTTATACAAACTAAAATATTAGATCTTATTTATCTAAAGGAAGAAAAATTTTTCCCCTTGAAACTAGTATCCCTTCCTCTCAAATTACTAAAAATATGTTCCTTACACTATCTCAAGTAAAATTAGGTAGTATTGACTACTTATGGGACAATTATCCTTGATTTTACTAATATTATCCTCCCATAAATTATATGTTGGCAATATAAATTTTTAGTATATAAATAATATAGGAGATAGATACATTACTAGAACATATGGATTTATACTAACCACTTTAATCTCTTTATATGTCTCATACATGTCTTCTTGGATAGATTCATGCCATGTGGCATTAGTAACAATTCTCTCTCTAATTGTTCCAACTTGAATTTTTCAATACCTTATTAGTATATATAAATTGACTTGTTCTAAAAAACCCATCAAATCTAGTTAAGTAGATCTCATTCCATGGAACATAGGTTGATACTTTAAGTCAATATTTGGAGAGTAAATTTCAATCTTTTCTTAGCTAACTATAATACTAAACAACCTTTTTCATATGTTATCAACAAGTTTTACTTAGAAAATAGTGGTGCTCCAACTAACCTTTTGTATACACATTGAGAATATTCATTATAAATGAATATTATATGATCTTATTTCTTAATTTATTCCATAATTTTAATTCAGTATGTTTCACCCATTATTTTTATTCTATGGTGTCACCAAATCTTTCTAGTTATATCAAATAGGAACTTTCCAAGAAAGGTGGTATTGAAATCTAATGCCAAATAAAATGATCACAGAAAGTATCTATGGAAAGTATAATACTAATGTGTTTAATCATTGTTACTTGTTATAACCAATCTATATTTATTATTACCACACTCATATCACCCGTTTATAGTCTCTCTTGAATACCAACTAATGGACTTCAATTAATTGATGAAACTTCCAAAATGAAAACTTTATTTTTTGTATACGGAATCATTTTCTTGAATTCGTATAAAATTTTCAATCATAGTTGATTACATTTTACTAATTATTTGTAGGATAAATTATTCTCAATGAATAATGTATCACCCTCTATGGTGAATATAAAACTACCATTATGGTATCATCCTTTCTACATAGTTAGTGTCTCAGGAACATTCTTTTTCCACAAGCTCTAGTGGAACTAGTTCCTATGAAAACTACTTGGGCATATTCAGACATGAATTAACCCTAGTTAGTATTTATCCCATTATCTGAAAAATAGTTTTGTACCATTTTATATAAATATAGTCCTTAAATTTACTATATTTTTTCTATCATAGAGATTTATGCAATATTCTTATAAAAAATTAGGATAATTACCTTTGATGCACATTGTATTTTCCATGATGCCTATTTTTTTATTGTCGTATCCACATGAAACTATTTTCATATATAAAAATTTTATTATGACATTAAATATTAATATCATACTATAAATCATATTATATCCATTTCCCTTCATAGTTTTCGTATATTTTTGTGATAATGATTCAATTTGTGAATCATGTCTTGAAAAATAATGGAAGTTTCTAAAATTCATATGAGTCTTTAAATTATTTATCCTTTTACTTACATCATGAATATGATGTGTATAAGGAAATGTGTTCTTAGGTAATACTCTGTGATATATGTTATTGAACAATGCTTTCATGTCAAACTCATTATCAATCTTCCTTAATAGCATAAAAAATTTGATGTTTATAAGGAAATGTGAGTTTAGGAATAAATCCACTTTACATTTCATGATTGATGAATTATTGGTCAAGATATTCTTTATCACATGATCCTAAATAAATAAATATCTTATAACCATGGATATTATGTACTTCAATTTTATATTCTTTAAAACAATTAAAGGAAACATATTATTTATAGGAATTTACCACTTGTATAATCTTGAAAAAATTCACTCTCTAGTAGAAAATTATTTTAATGATTTTTGGCTTACCATTATTTCTAAATATTTCTCTTTCCAAAACTAGTTAAGTAAATTCATATATAATACATAAGTTATTTAACTAAAAAGAGTTTAAAATCCATAATGGGTATATCCATGATAACTACATAGTTTTACTAGACAAAGAATTATCATTCCATAATTGGTTATAACTGAGTCTTATATTTTATATTCATAAGTTATTTCCAATGATTCAAGAATTAATGAACTAGTATTTGAGTATTAGACACCCAAAAAAACATTAATTCCTTTATGGAATAATGTCTCCTTGTTTCCAATGGACATTTGAGATAATGTTTCTAATAATAATTAAAAAAAATCAACAAAAAGAATTATACTTGGGGGTCATAAGTTGTATACCTCTCACCACTAACTTAGGAATCAACCTTTATCATCTGATTAGATAATTAACCTTAATTATTATAACGTTTTTATATATAATTTTTTATTGTATCTGGATAAAAATGAGTGAAAAACATTCAATATATAATACCCAAAAATTATAACATAACCATCACTTATAATTGATGAATATACCTAAATAAGAAATGAATACTTTCTTCTTCAATTCATTTCATATAATTCAATCTTCCACAGACTTATATCATTGCATGAAAATAAAATTTCCTCATGTATGATGATCTATATCTTATCTTTTGAAGGATATTATAAAGGTTCCTTTAGCATCACACTTTCTGTTGGCCTTTTTCTCATTTTGATTCAACTTTTTCACTATAAAGATTAAAGATTAATCTTTCTTTAGGTTATTATTTTATTAGAAAACCTTACCATAAAGTTAATGAAGTGATTTATCCATACTATTAATTGTGTAATATTAAATTAAATTGGAATAAGTTGGTAATAAATATATAATAATTGGATGAATTGAAAGATTGTGATTTGTCTTTCCATTTACACTTATTCAATGTAATAATCATTTTATTCATTTATCACTAAAATATCTCCTTGAGGCTTCTTGGAGATGATAAAACATGTGAATCGATCAATTTTTTGATGTTTTTTTCAACAACTCACTGTAAAATTATGATAAAATTGTGATGTAAATATAAAATGTTTCATTGTTGAGTATCCTATAAGATTCCTTTTCACCCTCACTCCTTGAGGTAGCCCAATAGGTAATGGGGACTCCAACACATAGAATTTCTTATATTGCAGTACTTTGTTTAAGAACTTATACTACTCTTTTAAATTTGTGCTAGTGAAGAAATATTCTTTGTCTAATAGTAATTACTATGTATATGTGGAACTACTTACCATTTTATAAAAAATAAAATTTAATCAGATTAGTACTTTATACTAATTACTGATTAAACATTACTAATTAATTAAGTCATTATGTGTCTCCACTATTTTATGAAACCCTAGTACCCCCACTATTAGATTAATAATACCTTGTTTCTTGAGTATTATAATGGAATGGATTCCTAAAACCTCTACTCTGTAAAGAACCGAAATTTCCATGTATTTTTTTAATTAAATGGGAATTTTATGAGTCCGTGAAAATTTACGGTGTGTGATTCCAAGGACCAGTGTGCCCAGAATGAATTTCTGAACTTTTTTTCAGGTACGTTCAGTAAACATGCGAGTGGGTTTTTGTAACTTTTGAACCGGTGCTCCGAATTAAAATCTGAGGGCACCGTTGAACTCGCAGTGCCGGTATTTTCTTAAGGGGACCTTCACCTCAACCGCAGTAGGTCGAGGGTGAAAAATAGAATTTGGGTCTTTTGTGGGAATGGAAAATAAAATAAAATAAACTTTTATTTTATTTCTAATACACCTCCCATGTGAAGGCTATGGAAGTGGGGACCATAAGGGTTTAAAACCTCCCAACTTAAATTCTCAGTGGTGGGGACTACCCGAGCTAGTAAAACCCCAAATTTAAAGCTTGGGGTGGGGACCACTCAAACCCCTTTAATGAGAGAAAAACCCCTCAACTCCATACTTTAATTATTCCAACTCTCCTTTAATTAATTAAGCCAACTCTTCTTTAATTGATTAAGCTAACTTAGTTTATGCCAATAATTTAAAATTGGAAAAACATATTTTATTATGTGGGCACCTCTTTTCATGGGAGGGGATTTTTGGTTGGAGAAAGAGAAGGGGGATGACTTGGGAGAAAGCTCTCCAATAAAGAACACACTCCGGAATTGAAGAATGTGGACGACATTCGAACCAACTTTAGAAGCATGACCGCGGAAGAAACGATCATTGGCACTCTCTTCGCCTTCACCATTTCCATCTCACGATCTCCATCAACAATCCTCCAAGGTAGGGGTGTGTTTTAATTTGATCAATGTTAAATTCCCTCTCACATTGAATAATCTTCCTTAAGCCGTATAATAACGCCCTAACGCGGAGGGTACGGGCCAAACAAACATGGCCCAACCCCTCCGAAAATCTTTTGGATCTTCACGATGGTGATGGCGACCGGTGTCGGCGGTTGGCATCGGTGGAACTCGAGAACCGCGATGAAGGCGATGAACGAAGGGTGGCCGGTCAAGCCAGACACCGACGAAGGAACCATGCTCCATCGCCCTGCACCCTCCGTGCCCCACGGCGCTCCGCCGCCCATGGCCTCCACTACACCATGGCCTCCGCGCCCCGCGGCGCTCCCCACCCCCCTACAGCGCACCACCGCACTGCGAACTCCATGTCGTGTAGCGCTCTTCCACCCACCGCCTCCGCCGCACCACGGTAGCCTCACCCTGCGGCACTCCCCCGCCCGCATCCTCTGTCGCAAAATGACCTCCACACCCAGTGGTGCTCCGCTGTCCGTGGCCTTTGCCGCCCCACAGCACCCACGACCTCGCACCGTCCTGTGGCACCTGCGGCCTCCGCCGCCCCGTGGCACCTGCGGCCTCGCGCCGTCCCGCGACACCTGTGGCCTCCGCCGCCCCACGGCACCTGCGGCCTCGCGTTGTCTCGCGGCACCCGTGGCCTCCGCTGCCTCGCGGCCTCGCATCGCCCCATGGTACCAGTGGCCTCTGTGCCACCCCGCAATACCCGCAGCCTCCGCACTGCCCCATGCCGCCCAAGAGGACCTCCCAAAGCGGGTCGGGCCGCCCAGCGCGGGTCGGGCCGCCCAGCATGGGTCGGGTCACCCAGCGCGGGCCAGGCTGGACCCAGCAGGCCGGGCCACACCGCAGACTAGGCCAGACCCAATGGGTTGGGCTGGGTTGAACCAAACTGGGTAGTCCCATGTTGGGTCGGGCCAGGTCGGTTTGACTGGGTTGGACCGGACTCGAACCCACTTCGACCCATTTACGCTCTTTCAGCAATAACTTTGGCACCATGCATCAATTTGAAAAAGCATCAATGGCACTGTAGACCTTGGAGCGAGATGTTCCATTTAGTATACCGCACTAGAGTTTTGGATAAATTTAGGGAATGGTCGGGTTGGATTAAGGACGAATCCAACATGGCCCTCGAGAGTAAAAGGATAATAACTTACAGACCGGGCATCCGATTGACGCACCGTCTGTTTCATTGAGACCCCTATGTCATGGTTGTCCTTTGGGATACTTCTTCATGGGACTTCGTGGTAGTCGGAGTATCGACCAGTGGCTTGAGGAGCGGAACCTCCCAGAGAAAATAAAGCTTAGCGCGGGAACCCAGTAGCTGGATTTGACTTGAGGAAGAGAACCTTCGTGGGTCTATGATTGATGGTCCCACATTGAACTGCTCTAGGATTCTATGTGGGACTACCCGAGCAATCCTGTGTGGGTCAGCACCTAGCGATCCAGTGTGGGTCAGCACCGAGTGATCCTGTGTGGGTGAGCACCGAGCGATCTTATGTGGGTCATCACCTAGCGATCCTGTGTGGGTCATCACTGAGCGATCTTGTGTGGGTCAGCACCGATCAATCTTGTGTAGGTCAGCACCGAGCGATCTTGTGTGGGTTAGCACCTAGAGATCCTATGTGGGTCTGATGATGATTAGAGATCCTTTGTGGGTCTTCCTCTTAATAGAGTAAGATGATTCAGAAATTACATCTAATAATCTCTACTACTGTACTTAAGTTATACCTGGTGTGAGATGAGTCCGTACCTATGTGGTACTTTTATTTGTGGTAATACCTTGGTGGTATTCTTCTGTGTTGCGTGCATGTGTGGTACTTACCTTAGTGGTACTCCTTCCTTCCAGGAATAGTTGAGATTGGGCTTTTGAGTTGGACTCTGTGTTTCCTCATGATTGAGATGGGTATACTTGATAACTTAGGTATATGTATGGGCATAAACCTAAGTAAGGTTTTCAGTTGATACCATGTTGTGTGGTTTATCCTTGGTGGATTTTTTGAGACCTTGAGGGTCATGGGGTCCCTACTGAGTATTTTTATACTCACCCCTGCATGAGCTATGCCTGCACCTTGTTGTGTTTGGTGCAGGTGATGGACAATGTTGATCAAGGCTGAGGGTACTAGGGCTTGACGGGACCCGAAGGTGGACCATACAGTGTGACTGTACGCAGAGGAGATGGGCAGACGTGGAGTGCTGAGGAGGCAATATGTACCTACCCTTCAGGTAGGAACCTCGAAGGATGACTCAGTAGCTGCCTTTATTTTTATTTAGTTGTATTGTATTTCAGTTGTACTTGTACCATTACTGTTGGGATTGTATACCGGCCCCTTTTTACTTTCATCACTCTTTTTTCTATAAAGTTGAATTGTGTTCGTATCTTGATGTGTGCTTGGTTTCTTGTGTTTATAGGTTATAAAGGAAATGTCTTCCCGGTTATAGGGAATATGCCTTTCGGTGCTAGTCGCCAGCCCCTGGCCTATGTAAGGCGGGCTTGGGGTAGTCACGACACGGGCCCCGGGGGAGGAGTTGTGACATACTCATAGTTCAAGTTATTTTTATTCCACTACTTTGAGAGTTTCAAGGTAGGGATTTGATTAACTAACCACATTAACTTGTGGCTCCTTGAACTATTCAGAGAAGTACCAGCTACTAAAAATATTAAACATGATTTACTCAAAACTTTTCATATAAAGTAAAAACAATCTATCTATTGATACTTATTTTATATCATATTTAGTTATGTTTACCCATTGCTTTCATAATAACTCTCGTGTAGTATAAGGAACCCTCAACTAGGGCTGATAGGCACCTCGTAAACCCAGTTTTGCTCAAATTCAAATGATGAAAGGCATTGAAAATAAATATGTCTTGGAAGATTTTTATTATTTATTTATGAATGATATAATTTTATATTATATATGGACATAATATGTTATATATCTCACAACTTGAACATACAGTAAATAGAAAACATCCATCGGGTCTTACTTTTTATTAATCTATGAATTTTAGTTTATTATTTTATGTGATCACATAACCTTTAATATTTTAAAATAATAATAATAAATTACACATAAATTAAAAAAATGTACGTAATATTAATAAATTGTTATTGTTTGATCCATTTATACTCAGGGGATCAATTGTGACCCTTGGTATAAAAGAACTGAGTCGCGTCTGACTAGTATTGCATCTCTCACCCCAGTACAATGTATCCATGTCTCATCTAGAATACATCTTCATCTCAGCAAGGTCCACGACAAATAACATCTTTTAAATTATATATATAATCTTATAAAAGCGAAAAATGCATGAGTAAAAATACTAATATATGCACATACCCTTATACATATAAACTAGGAAAAGATGATGTGTAGACCATCAAAAATAAATAAATAATTTCATATATCACATTCAATTACAATAATTAATAAAATAAATTTTATTCTATAAAATCATTGGTATTTTGATTCTCAAGATCAGTCGGGAGGTAATATATATATATATAATATAAAATTAATTTTGTAATAAATTCAACTCGGGGGAAATTTAAATGAGTTAAAATAATTTTATCTCATTTTAATTCATAAAATAATAATCACACAATCCCTTGAAAAATTTTAAATTATTCAAAAAAATCTCAATTTTTTTAAATTTTTTAGGCCCCAGGGTGCTCATAAATCCTTAAAATGGTGTTTTGGTCTATATATAGGGACGAGTGAGGCGGGAATGACTCTACCCAAACTTTTCCTTCCATTGGACCGAATATAGGCTACACCCTCACACTATGTGAGGGGAAGGGATGGGGGTGGATAACCTACCTATGCACCTTAAAAAATATTTTTTAAAAACATAACACCCATGCCACATCATCACAGTTTTCCTTCAGCTACCTCCCCAAGTAGGTGATCTCATATTTTCAAATAGGGTGGCCACCCTCCACCACAATTCATTTTTTTTTCAATTTTGGTTTATAGGTAGTGCCTTCCCACCCCCTTATTTTCATTTTAAAATTCTTGTATTGGTCTCTCATGCCTAGACAACAATTCTCTCTCCCCTTTCTGTCCTATGTTTTGTTTTTATTTTTGTTGAACAACATTCCAACCACACAAATCCATTGTGACTAGTTTAAAAAAATAAAAAACCTATCCAAAAGTCTTCAAATTATTGAAAACAATTTCTATAATAATGTAGATAAAATTCCACAAAATAAAAACCTATTACAACCACCAGAATCGGGCTACAATATAGGGTTCACTGCAAATAACAATTGATGAATTCTTCTGGGTAAAATATTACACACACACACACACATATATATATATATATATATATCTTTTTGTGTGTGTGTTTTCTTCATTTTAAACCCACAACCAAATTGTTTCAATATAATTTAAAACATTAGATGATCATAACTTGATCTTTTATGATTATATCAACACTTTTTAGGTGATATGGGACCATGATAATTCCCTCTATGATATTTTTCACAAAAATTAAATTTTTACCTAGCTTAAACCATCACATGGTCCCTCCAAAACCAATTTAAGGTACTGAGGAACATAGTGGAAGTAGATAGCCTGGGGATTTAAATTTTTTTATCACCAGATCAATGTAACTTCATTATCTCGAATTATTCTCATCCTGATATGAAGTTTGGGGATTTCATGTGAAGGAATTAAGCACAAAAAATAAATATAATAATTGACTCATTTGATACAAAGTTTAGTTCAACAACAACAAGTTTCCAACACATTTTGCTTAAGGAAACTGTGTTTGGATCCTTCTAGATCATCCACATAATATTTAAAATTCGGTTGAACATCAATAATAAAAATTCATGTTCTAGCATGGAGATTCAATGAAGCCTTCTTTGTCTTGGAAATCACTACTATGTGGATACTTTTATATGTGAAGTAGAACTCAAATCGATTGATCAGATTAAAATCTTCTCCCTCTAGGATGTGGGAGAGAGGATAGAGGATATCTCAAATTTTTTTGGATGAAATTCCACTAAAAAATATATCTCTCTTTCTTATATAGTTGGGATTAAACAACTGAAAATGGATCTCTAGCCCCTATATAAGTAATACCCACTAAATAAGCCATAAATTAAACCCTATGACAAACTAACCATGTCATAAATTTAATTTAAATTATTATCAGTTACTTTTTATATAATAAAATATATTACATGATAAAATCAAGAAATTAACTTGACTCAACATTTCGAAAATATTAAAGAAACCATGAATATTAAAATAATTTTCATGCATTGAATATTTTCTCATGTATTCACTTAATATCCTGTGAATAATTTTAATAAATAAATTTAATAAAAATTTATTATAAACTAGAATAATAATGAATTTATTAATTATATGATGATTATTTATACCTAAACATCTCCTGGACCCCATTTTGGGTCCCACCATGTCCTATACTCCTATTTATTAGAATGGGACACACTTTTAAATATGATTAATGTGTGACTCTATAGGATATTATCTCAATAGTTCTGAATACTATTAACAAAATGGGAGAAGATTATAGGATCCCATTAGGATCCTAATAAGATTAAGAATATTCATAGAAATAACAACCTCCTATAAACACATGTCAAGTAATATAATCTCTTTGTCTCATGATATATCATAAATTAGGATGTATACTTGATGTCACTATTCTTTCTAACTTTATTATTACTTAACCTTACTTGATGGACTTACCTACTTCTACCATGTCTATGAATTTTTTTATGGTGATAATATAATGATTAACTAGAGCTAATATATCACTTCCTTTCATAAGATAAAAATTATTTCTTGATTATTCAATCACTTTCTTACTAGTAATGGAGCCCAAAATGGAGGCTACCTCACCATGACATAAATGAAATGGTTTTCATCTTTCAAAAAAGTACGTAATAAAATGGTATGAATATACAATAATATCATTTCATGGGACCAATAAATGTGTTTTCATATATAAAAAACTAGTGTCACATGAAACATATGGTGTTTCTATTGGTCGGTTAGTCCTTGTGATCACATCTTCTTGAGATCACAAAGTATGAACTTCATAAGAAGAAGACTCAATGCTTATGATCCCCCATAACATAATGGTTACACATAATCTATTCCCTATTAAAATTATGTATCTATACCATTGGAAATAAGTTTAATATTAGTGTCATGGTATTTTTTGGTTCTCATTATAGCCTAAAAACTACTATAATCTTTTGATAGCACAAATAATCTGTGGACATTACTATGTAATTAGTGGAAATATAAATATAAAAGCTATTATGGAAAGAGTAAATAATCCATAACTCACTATATACATGATATGTTAATCGAAATATAATGTTCATGTTGTGTCTAGGGAACCCACTTTTATTACACCATTGGTTCAACAACTCTTGGAAAAATTCAGAGTTTTAGTATCAATATTTTTAAAAAAACCTATGGATTCATAAATGGAAACCTCCTCAAGATCCTATTTAAATTTATTAAATGTGTTATGAATCCAGTATTCCCAAATCCATTTAGGTTTTGATCTGTCTCCTATAAAAAAGACCTAATCTTAATTTCAACCTTTTTTCAGATTAGTACCTGAATGGTGAAGAATATATAAGAATAAATGTACCTCAGAATCGAAATTGTGAGGATATATGTCTAGTGAACTCATATTTTGGTGCATTAGGCACACTAGTCATTTTTACCCCTCCTTAATGAAAAATCCCTTAGAAGAAATATTTTCTTTATTCTATTTCATATACCTGCTAAACTAAGAGCATAGTGTATAGTCATTTAATATTATTGTGAGAAAATTTATCAAAATACCATGAATATATAATGGAATAAACTCACATGTTGAATAATTTGGATGATACATATTCAAATTCATTTCAATATGTGATAGTAAAAAATCACATTAGTAATAGTATCCTAATCCAGTAATCTCAATAATTTCATCAATGTGAGTTACATCCTCAGCATCCAAAATGTGGATCACATTCTCATCCATCAGAGTAATGAAATAAAAACACAATGGTTAATTTTAAATGAAATATGATTATAATATTAAATTAATCAAGTGAAAAAGTGAAAAGGAACAAAATGATGGGTGTAAATTTGGTTAAGTCCAAATTAGATCATCCAAGTAGTCTGTGCAAAACATTCTCAGAACTCAAGACTTCACCTAAGTGATTCCCTCATGTCCCTTTCCCTAGTATACCACCCAGGGTAAGAAATCATCCAAGATATTTACTGAACCACTATTCTTAACATCAATGAATTGAAGTTCGGTCAAAAACCACCGTTGAGAACATACCTTGAGTTAGAATAGAGTACTAGGGTGTCCGACCAATGATATGTATCTTAATAAATGTTGTGAATTGAGGGGGGTCCCCCATCTGCTATTTATAGGTGTTGGGAAATAGGTTAATGTTTGACGATACCACGTGTTATTTTCATTGATGAAATGAATGAATAGGTTCCACATAACACTATAACGATCCAATCTAGTATTATGAAAAAAAATCATCCACATTTCAAATATTCATTCCTGCTACTGTCACATTGACCATACGGTTAATTCCTCCTTAATCAAATATTGAGGTGGCATATTTTATGGTGCTCCCCTTTCATGAAAAGGATGAAGATATTGAAATAGTAATAACTTAAATACATAAATTAAATTTCTAAGGGAAAATCGATGTAATCTTACCCAAAACCCCTAAATTTCATGCTAGTTGAACCTACACATGCCAATTTTATTAGCTACTCTACACAAGTTCCCCCTACTTGAATCCCTAGAGTGATATACCACTTTCACCAAGGGTCCCCAATTTTCCTATAAATAGGACCCTTAGGGTCCTCATTTTTACCTTTTGGAAGAAGAAGGGACAACCCAAATCTCTTCTCACCCTAGTCTCTCACAGTAGTCTTCAAACCCCTTAAGTAGATTATTAAAGCCCTAAACCAAAGGAAATTAACCAAAAGAGATGGAATTTGAGTTTCTTAAATTCATAAAACATAAATAAAATATAAAATTAAACACTTAATCTATAGTCTTATAACACTTGGGAGGACGATACTTACCCAACCATACACTTATGTACCACTATTCCAAAGTCATAGGTGGATACCCCTTTCAACTAGGGAAAAGCTTCACTCATAGAATCACTTATCCAGACTATCACTTGTGTAAACCTATATCACTTTCCATAGTACCACTTGGGTGAAGTACTCTCTCTCTTTCTAGTATCACCTAGTTGAATACCTCTCACTAATCCTATAATTTTTTTGGTGAATACCTCTCGGTCTCTCTAGTATTACTTTGGATAAGTCCTCCCTTTCGCCCTAATATCACTTTGGAGAGGTATTCTTTAAGGAATTTTACTATGAAAAACCATACCATTTTACTATTATGCCAAGAAATCATGTACATTTTGGCTTCAATAGTAGTGAGTTATTTCACAAAAGTTTCCCACTTTGACCTCCAATCATCAAGGACTCAGTTAAATCCACCAAACTTATGGGATAAATGTATACACACTTTCATACCCCCATTTCATTCATACATTTCCTTGATAAAAGGTTTCTCATATGTGTCTTTACTAATATATAGGGTCCCTAGGGATCTTGAAATCATAAATTCCCTTGATAATGGGTGTCTTAATATTAACTATATCAGTGAAAATTATCCAAGAATATGAAAAAAAACATGGAAATCCCATGTTTGAGCTCAATCAAACTGGAATATTAGTGGATTCCTAAGTCCTCCCATGGATATAAGTATCCACAATTGAAATAATCCCTATATATACCCTTCTAGTTTCCTATCTAGGAGCTTAACTTCTACATACTACTTAAAATTAGTGACATCTTCACATTCTACTTCCAAATCGTACTTATGCAGTGGATGTGTAAGCCCTACTAGTGGAACAATTGAGGGTGACCACCCTATATGCTTCTCTCATCCACTCCTAAATCATATTGGGATTCTTAATACATAATCCATGAATTAATTTCTAAAATTCATGACTCTAAAATATATAGAACCATATTTTAGTTATACACCAAAAAATTGTATGAAAACATCCTCAGCATAAAATTTTAAACTATAGCCTTACCCTATGTAACAAGCCCAATATTCCCTGCATAATGAGCACATAATCCCTCATGTGATAAGCATGTGATTATTCCCCACACTCTATAGTCCTCCTCCTTAGGTTTAAATCCCCATTCAAGATAAATTTTGAACTCTCATATAATCTGATAAATCATCCATTATCTATTTTTTATCACACAAGGAATAAATCACATGAGCTTAGAGATATGATTCGATCAATTTATTAGAACAATTAAAAATCTCCCCAATTTGGGCCATCTATGAGGTATATTCCCTAACCATTATCTTAGATAATCTTCATATATGTAGGACCCACTCAATTTTCTATTTTTTCATCTTTCATAACAAATTCATCCTCATAGTATGACATTAAACTGTGTGGATAACATCATAGTTACATGATGTAAAAATTCATAATAGATTCCCTTACAACATTATAGTAAACTACATAGTATTTACTTTCCATATATCCTTAAAATGTGTCACTCAACCCATGTGGAATTATATTCATTATTTGATGTGATATGTAGGATTCCTCCGTGATGTTTAAATATGACATCATCAATTATTCATTTCCATCCTCATTGGTTCATGTTTCTCATGATATTATAAGTTTCCTTCCCCCTGTTTTCTATATTACCAAAATTCTGGAAATCCCTTTCTTTAAGGATATATTCCTCATGGGTTATCCATTCATTGGTGCATATTACTGATATGTATCATTCCCCCACCTAAAGGATGATATTCTTTACGGGACATATCATACCATCTCCATCTGGATATATTCTCAGTGGATCTCATGTTCTCAAGGACATATTCTTTATGAGATCAATTGATCCTCATTGGTCCATATTCCCTTCATGGTCAACCAAAAAGGTCCACTCATTCATAACTCCCACACCATCCATTACTAGTCATATTTTTCCTAGTTTTCCTTACAAAATGATGTTAAATTCAACGGATTGGTCTTTATCATATGACCTTAAAAGGTACAATATGCTTCCTTAAGTGACACTGAACTACATGGGTTCTGATTCCTTTCACAAGGATGTGTAGAAATGCATTTTCATGGGCCTGATCTTGACATCATAAATATATACCGCATTACTGTATGATGATAAACTCTAGAATGCCCATATAAGTGGATTTAAAATATAGTGACCAATAGAACAAAATCATTAAGTAACAATAAGATAAATATGTATAATCTATTATACATACAGATGATGTCATTGAAGAAGAACCATTGTTACATATGGATGTTCACATCGATGGGATACCTCTAATACATACAAATATTCACATCGATGCATGTTAACACCAACTTATAGCACAATGCTAACATATTCCACACTAGGATATGGTAAAGATTCATGAAATACATATTAAATCTATAATAGAGTCTAATAGTATACAATAATCCCTAGAAAAAGGCCCTATGAGCCTGACCTTTCACCCTCTCAACCAACACGTATTCCTAAGAATCATTAATAAAAAAATCCCAATGACCACTTAACTTTGGAAATTGGGTTCATGATGAAATCTATTTTCATTCATATGGGAATTGTTTGGTGTTTTTAGTTCTATGAATACACCCAATCAAAACCCAACCAAAACATCTTCTTAGAGGATTCAAGGTTTTCCTTATATATGTGGTATTAAGACCAAATGGTGGAAGAGGTACTACTTGATATAATCAAGTGCCTTCGAACAATTATTATCCCAATAGTAGGTGTCCTATTTCATCATCAACTTTGTTAAGGGTACACACTTACTGATGAGGATGTATAAAAATCACCTAGTGTGGGAAATATTCCCTTGGAGCCATCTCAATTCCTTGAGGTTTTTAAGGATGAGGCATATCAAGTATCACCTTCTTATTCTATAGGTTGACATTGATGCCAAGATGATATACCTTGAAACCAAATAATTTTAAAGACATCACCAAAAAAACACATTTCAATGAGCTTATCTTCAAGCTATGTTGAAATAACTTGTTGAAAAATGCCCCAATGTTGGTGAAGTGTTCATAGCATCGTTGATATTTGACCATCTAATTATCCACATAGAATTCTATGATTTTTAACAGGAAGGAGTTTAAAATAATATCCATGAAATGTTGGTATGTAGAGTCAACATTCTTTGACATATTGGGAATTAATTGGTAATAGTATATCCCTTAGGGTTACTTGACGGTAGTGAAATCTTCATCCCTATGCACCATTAGTATCTGGTTGTAGCCAGAATACCTTTCCATTCATGAAAGATATTGGAATCCATTCATTTCATAGATCATTAACTCGATGATCTGGACTAATAAATCATACATTAAACAACATTAATTTAGATATTTAGAATCATTATAAACCCTGATTTTCCCATTCTATTTCTTCATATAAACAATATTGGAATTCCACTTCAATTATTAATTTTTTTGAATGAAATTGGATTCGATTAAATTATCAACATTAGCTAATACCATAGTTTTTTGGGTTAAATTCATTCTCATTGCTTCCTATTTATAATTACAGTGGTCATATGATAGACCCAAGGGATGAGTTTCCACATGGGTATCTAATATGAGCATTTTCAAGTAAATATATGCAAACAAATCTTGATGTTGTTTCATGAAAGAGATTTATTTCTCTTATTCTTCAAGGGTCATGTTGGAACTGATTAATGTGGTTCATGAATCTTATTTTATACCCAAATTCACATGTTTAACTTCATAAAAAGTAGTTAACACTACTGGAGAATTCACTTATACCCATAGTTTTAAACCATGTGTATATCCCCTAAAACTGTGGGTATAGGCTATACCAACATTTTTTGGAACTATGGGAGTTTGAGGTTTCAATATAGGGCTATACCCATTGTTTCAATACAAACCATGGGTATATGTCATATATATTAAACCATAACTGTGATGTTATTTAAACCGTGGGTATATATCTATAAATATGGTTTAATGAACTATAGGTATAGATTATCTCAGTAGAGAAGATATACCCACAGTTACCCAAACCATGGGTATAGGTTTCTTCCTGTATTTGGAAGCAGCTACAACACCACCTATTACTAAAACTCTTCAACTTGTAAATGAAATAAAATAGACAATATAAATTCAATTTAGTATACATATTTTATATTTAATATTCAAACAATTATTTTTAATGGTTTTGAAACCATATAAACCACTAAAATTTACAATTACATCCATAAAACCAATCAATTCAATTCATTTAATAACTTGCATAAGTCTCCTTACTGCTAAGTAAAAAATGGAGGGGATAAATATCTCCCCCCATCATCAATATACTCATCCTCATCAACATCAACATCAACAATATCCTCATCACCAACAGTATCCTCTAGAGTAGAAACTTCATCATTTAGAGCATCAACATCATTAACAACATCACCACCACAACCTTCAGTTCGATCGACACCTGGACCCTCATTGGAATCTATTATGGAATCATTTAAAGAGCGCATTGATTTCATTTATGAATCAATAGTATTATAATCCTATGATGGAAGCGATTGAATAATAACTGACATGGATTTTAGGAATTGTTTGATGATTATCTTACTTCCTTCATGCTTCTCTTTAGTTATTTTTTGTTCCTATAAAGATATTATTTTCCTTAACTACTTCTTCGTGAGTTCTTTCTAGATTTAGGTCTGATAGTATTGAGAGGATCCCGATAAGGACCAATACCTAGAGGGGAATATGTTTTTTTCTATTTGACATCGAACTCTATCCTTATACTCCTCACCTAATACCTAACTCAAATAATCATTTGGCCTAAAGTTTTAATCTTATTTATAATGAGGGCCTCTAGGGAAGACTTTTGAAAATATAAAAAATATATTTAGTTATGAATTTTCTATAAATATTTTAAATTTAAATAAAAACTAAAAATCTTCTCTTTTGTTTGTTTTTGTACTGCACTTCCATCCTTTTTCTTCCTACTCCAGCAAAATAATTTTTCTCAAGGTATACGACCTTCGATGCCCAATAAAGATTACTAAAAATGGAATTGATTAGTATACCCATATTCACAATATAAACATTTTATAATATTGAATAATAATGAAAGGGAATAAATTTTAAATCAATAACGAATTCATAAATTAAAATAACTTTTAAATGATTGAAAAATTCATAAATTTAAACTTGTGATAAACATTGATAAAAAACCAGACAATTGGACATTAGGCCTATAGGAAAATATGCCATTAGTCCTGGAGGCCAATTATAGATTAGGCCTCAAGGATAATTATACATTAGGCCTAAAGGACAATTGACCATTATGACTACTGGCCAATTTTCCATTACTTCTAGAGGCCAATTGGCCATTAGGCCAAGAGGCCAATTGGTCATTAGGCCCAATGGCCAATTGGACTCTACGCCTATAGGCCTAATTTTCAATTTTCCTATATGCCTATAGGCTTAGAGGCCAATTGGCCTTTATGATCAATGGAAAATTGGCCTATATTTCTACTGGCCAATTGGCCTATAGTCCTAATGGCCAATTGGACATTCTTCCTAGAGGACAATTTTTTTTTGGGCCTATAGACCAATTGGTCATTAGGCATACATGACAATTGGTTATTAGGCCTACATGCCAATAGTTTTTTAGGCCTATATTTCAATTGGGAATTAGGCCTAGAGTCCAATTATTCATTACGCATAGAGTCCAATTGGCCATTAGAACTATAGGAAATTTGGCCGTTAGACCTATAGGCCTAGAGTTCAATTGACCATTAGTATTGTAGGCCACTTCGCCATTAGGCCTATAGTCTAATTGGCCATTAGGCCAATAGGCCACTAGCCCAATTGTCCTATACACCTACAAGACATTTGAAAGGGGTATTTTCATCCTTATATTATAGTGATTAATGAAAATAAAACATAAAAGTTAGCATGAAAAAACTAACTAAGTAATAATATAGCCAAAAGGTTCGGGAGACAGGCAGAGACCTGCTCCCAACAAACTATTATAAAAATGAATAAACAGTACAAAGTGACTCAGAAACAAGAAGTCGTACAAAGCACCTTCCCAATCATTGCAAACCAAACTGTCACAATAAACGGGTAGAACAAACGACTAACTGGAACTGACATCCATGATCTCCCTTTTGGGGAGAGCATCAACAACCTGATTAGATTCTCGATACACATGAGAGACATCGAGGCATAAGCATTCAGCAAGACTAAGATAGGATATCCAAGTAGACATCATCCTCCAAGGAACATCCCAAGATCGATCTTTCAAAATCTGCCCAGCAACAGAGGAATCCGACTCCAACCAAACTCTACGCCAACCATAACGAACCGCATACCTGATATCCTTGATCATAGCCCAATGTTCTGCCTCAATCGCATGAGCATACCCAACATAATGAAATAAGAAGACCTTAATGAAACCTTGATGCGTTCTGAAAACTCCACCACATCTAGAAGGACCCGGTGCACCATAGGCAGCCTCGTCCACATTCACTTTCAACCATTCAGAAATTGGTGGAATCCACTGAATGTACTTGACCATTCTAGGCTTCCTTTCCCTACCATGAACACCAAGAGCTCTAAAGAGAACAAAGTCAGAAACATCATTGTTCATAGAACCAGTTTGAATAATTGAGGAAAGCATGATGCATATATGTACCACCAGAACACCATCCCAGAAGAAAGGCTTCACATTGTTAAAAACAATATTGTTCTGAGATTTCCAGATAAAAGAGAAGACTGAGACAATAGCAGAAATAAACAGAGATTTCACTTGATCACTGAAATCAATCTTAAGGACGTACCTGAGTAGTGAATCAAATGATCAAAAATCAAGGCAGTAGTGGAATGAAAATTGCGCATACTTCTAGAGGAGAACAGAAAATATGCATTATAAAAATGGATTTGAAATCGATTCATCATTGTTAAAGCATAAGGGACATACCACATCCAATTGAAATCCTTTGCGCTGCAGCACGCACTGGATAGGCATTTTATTTTTCTAGATTCTCCAGAGTAGCAGATAATCACTTGGTGGAATAAAGGGCTGGAAAAATCCTCCCAGCCATGAAGGGATTCTAGAACTGACACCACATTGCATATTATAATAGGCCCGACTGGAAAAGGAGCCATTGATATCAGGTTTCCATATTAAAGTGTCAATATCAACATAGCCATAGTTGGTAATTTCCAAACGAAGATTATTAAGGATGATTTCATAAGCATCATCATTTCCATTCAATTTAGCAATCGATAGGTTTCTCAGAGAAAGAGGGATATTAACAGAATCATTTATAGGGGAGGACAGCCAAGGAGTACTCCAGAAAATGGGATGAGAACCAGAACATACCAGCCATATCGAATGAAACATGATATTTGAGTATGCATCCCTTAATGAAGACTATACGGAGGATTTTAGATAGACACACATACTGTTTTGTAGTTGATAAACAAACTTGTCAACCAGAAATTCCAGAGAGAAATTAGGTTTGGAGAGAAGCCTCCAAGTGAAGTTTTGAAGGAGATCATTATTAAATAATCTGACATCTTTGATACCCATTCGTCCCATGTTAACTGGCTTGATATATTTTTTCCAAGAAAAAGTAACAAGTTTCCTCTAGTGAATTGAGCCAGTCCAAATGAAGTTCTGTATCATTCCATTCAGTTCCTTAAGAAGTGCTACAGAACATCTATAAACAGAAAAGGAGTAGACAAACATATAGGTGATAACCGAGTTGACAAGGAAAACTCTCCCAGCCTGGGACATGGTCTGCCCTTTACATCTTGCCAACTGATTGGTGATTTTCAACACAATACCCTCCAAGTGTGCACATTTCACCCATCCCTAAAACAAAGGAATCCCAAGGTAATTAAAGGGAAGTGTACCTCTTTTGACACCAAGTCTATGAGAAACCCTGTTTTGCTTCAAGATTCTAATTCCTTCACCAAAAACAACAAAGGATTTACTCCAGCTTATTACCTAACCTAAAACTTCTTCATAATGCGAGAAGATGTTTTTAATACAAGAGACTATTTTTCTATTAGCCTTACAAAACAGAATAATGTCATCAGCATAGAATAAATGTGATGGAGAAAAAGAATTCCTTCCCGTCCTCATTCTTTGATATAAACCACTGTTGACATGGTCATGAAGACACACACTCAAATAATCCTCATCCATAGAGAACAGAAGCCCAGATATAGGATCACCATGCCTGACTCCTTTAGTACATTGAAAGAAACCCCTGGGGAACCATTGACAAGAATGGATAGACTAGAACTTTTCAGTATAGAAAAGACCAAACCGATGAATTTCTCTGAAAATCCATGCATGTTAAGAATTGAGAAGATAAATTCCCACCTTATTATATCGAAGGCCTTTTATATGTCTACCTTCAGAGCCATGTTACCATGTTGAACTCTACTTTTCATAATATTAATACACTCTTAAGAAGTAAAAAAGACAATTCTGAATATTTCCCCCAGGAACAAATCCAAACTAGTTGTTAGAGACAAGATTCTTATCAACTTCACCTAGTTGGAGTGCCATGATTTTACTTATTACCTTCGGAATAGATTTACCAATGGCAATAGGTCTGAAGTCTTTGATGTCTAAGTCATTATACTTCTTTGGAATCAAATAAATAAAATTAGAGTTCATCCCAAATAGTATATAGGAATGATGAAAGAATTCTTTAACAGCATTGATCACACCAATGTGAATGATATCCCAGTAAAACATAAAGAACTTGTTTGTAAAACCATCAGGACCAGCAACACTATCCATATTTAAGGAGAAAAGTGAAAAATAAATTTCCTTTTGAGAAGGTGTCTCAGTGATCTTTTTATTCTGATAATCATCACACTGGATTCCACATATCTAATAATTTTATTTGAGTTGTTCTCCCCAAAATCAGAATATATTTTTTCAAAATAGCAAGTCACACCCTTAGCAATGTCATTTTCAGATGTGATCATTGCATCATCAATATTTAAAGCCCTGAGAGTTCTCTTAACCTTTTTCTCCCTGTGCATGCAGTGAAAAAGTCTTGAATTCCTATCCCCATCCTTAAGCCACTTAGCGTTAAACTGATTCCGATCCAGATTCTCTTTAAGGGTCATGAGATTATCAAGTTTTGAGGAGGCTTGTATCTCTTCATGAGATGGGATGTACTGATGCATATTCCCCTGCTGATATATTAACAAATAAGATTCAGCCTCTTTAATATCATTCACAATATTGGAGAAGGATATTTTACTCCACTCTTTGAGTCTAGATTTCACAATTTTCAACTTGGAGGTCAGAATGTGTAAAGAGCTACCTGATATATCTGAAAACCAAGCCTCCAATATAATTTCCCTACACCCAGGCACAAACAACCAAGCGTTATTGAACTTAACGGGTAGAGGTTCTGACCTCAGGTTGCTAAAACAGAGATCAATCAATATGGGATTATGATCCGAGTGAAGTCTGGGAAGATTCGTGCCAGAAATTTCCATCATATCACTCCTGTCATCCATTTGCACAAAGAACCTATCTAATTTACTTGAATTCCTTCCATTTAGAGTGTATCTACTCCAAGTAAAATCTTCACCTGAAATGGGAACCTCATACAATCTACAATGATCAATGCAGAAAGAAAAGTCTTTGGATGAAGTTCTGTAAAAATTGCTCCCAGTTTTCTCCTCAAGCCTCAAAATGGTATTAAAGTCACCAAGCAGAATCCATATAGTAGACATGTTTTCATAGATGGTGGTTAAAGTGTTCCATAATATTCTCCTTCTAATATACTGGTAAAAAGCATACACACAAGTCACATAGAAAGAGTTGGACTGAAAACAACAAAAAAGAGTAGCTGACTGTTGCTCAGTTTGAAGAGAATCAATTGTGACACAATTGTGCTTTTACACCCATAGAGATTCATTCTCATTCTCCTGCTGATTGGTTGCAGTAAGGGAGTATCCCAGGGCATTCCAATTGAAGTACATCCATCTTTAAAATTTCATTCTTGGCTCAGCAATACCCATTTACATGGGTTTATTGGTCATGAAAATATGCTTCAGGGTTCTGACTGTGGGAGAATTCCCAAGACCCTGGAAATTCCAAAACATTATCTTCATTTATTAGAAGACCACTGCCTTGTGCAGGGTCCAGCATAGCTTACAGCTAGGCATTCACCAGGGTTTGATTCAACCTTATCCATTGATTCCCTGGGTGCATCTCCAACCTTGGTAGAATCACTATCATCATCAGAGAGAGGGATAAACTTATTCTTAGAACTGATGGGCATATTAAAGGAGGCAGGAAGTATCCTTTTTTCCACCTTTGAAAGCGGAACCTGGGAGAATTCATCTTTAGGTTATTTCCCAAGGTGATCCTCTCCCAAAGGGGGTTCATGAGTTACTGTAACCTTCATATGCTGGTCACCATAGCCCTCATTACTGGTCAAATTCTCAGGTCCAACCGATGACTCCCCATAAGGATCTGAGGCATCATGGAGACCAACAGGCTCGACATCCACCGTATGCAAATCCTATTTACCCCCAAAATCTGCATTGTCAACCATCATATTTTGTGCATCTTTATTGTCACTATCCTGATCAATTTTCTTCCTTCGACAATTACCAGCATCATGCCCTCAGATATTGCAGAGAGAGAAGATCTTATTCTTGTTGCATTCTGATAATGTGTTCCCAAAAATATGGCAATTGAGACAAAACTTTGGTTTCCTCACATATCCTATCTCAAGATTAATACTATCATCCCTAGTGGTGAGGACAACCTCTTCCACTAGGGTGTTTGACATATCCACTTCCACTAAAATTCCCGCGTAGTGTCCAAAACTTGGATTATCTGTTTGTTTATCAAGCCTGGTCGGATTCCCTACAGAAGATGCAATGTCCCACAAGATATGAGGGTGCCAATAAGGCCAACCTAGTTTATAGATACAGATCCATATATGAGAAAAGGTGTTTTTGACTGAACCTGGATCGAAGTTACGATCCCATTCATGGATTCGGAGAAAACCCGAGTGTAAGGGAATAGAGCCCACACTCCATGCGCACCTTTTACATTAATCAGACGGGAAAATGACATGGTAAAACCCATGCCCCATGGTCGTCATCTTCCAATCACTGAAGCCCCATATTTCTGCCAATATACCTATAAGATCATAAAATTTCCATGGTCGCACACCTTTCAGAATCACAACACGAGCAATGATTGAGAACTTACACAGTTTTACCCTCTCTTCAACCACATCTTGATTCGCCGAAACATGCGCAATCTGAAACATTCTAATAATTATTCAAGAACTACCCACTTTGCCACCCATGAATGAGGAGCCTCCATCCTTTTTTGTCACATCCTCGAAACTCTTCCCATGAAAAGACGAATCTTTAAGCTCCGATTTCTCAAATTTCCATTTCGCACAAGGACTAAATAGATCCGAGTGCCCAATTCGATCTTCATCAACAATCTCTTCGGCCTCATTCCCATTGAATTTCTCAAACTCCCCGCCTAGTTGAGGTTTATCGCTCGATGGGGTCTCGAGAGCTACCATCATTATTCCATCACAAACTAAGTAATAATATACATCTAGATATTATTTCAATTCAAATTTATGTACCTGGAACTTCTCATCATCATGCATTGTAGTATGCCCCAATGTGTGCAGATAAAACATTGAATCTTTTTTTCATTTTATTTTTTACCAATGATTCTTAAAAACAATAATTCAATACAAATAATAAGAATTAAATTTTATATGAAACCAAGTAAGGATTTGGAATACCTTAAACACATCAGTCTTCCAATATGTGATCATTTTTTTCATATTGTGATTTTGGACAGTCGGGGAAAATGGGTACACCCTCCAAATTTGAACCAAATATACTCCTCCAACCAACATATAACTCATTACTGTATAATATCTATAACTCCCCCAAGATCCATCAACATTGAAACCATAGAAGTTTCACCATTAGGAAAGTTAAATCGACTCTACAACAAACATGTAAATCTATATAAATAAAACTATAATATAGATATGAATTTATAAAATTTTCTTACCCATATATTCACCCATTATTTATCCTTAATTTTTTTACGAAGATGTCTCCATGAGACCAGTTCCATCAAAATGATATCATGGTACTTGGATAAACTAGCTATGAAACTTCTAAACTACCTAGAATTTTTACCCACTATATAATTTTCTTCATTTTAATCCACCATTATTGGAGTTTGGTGATTTTAGGATTCTTGTATGTGGGTGAACCCACCTCTCCTACTAGAATATCTGATTGAATAAGATAAAATTGGATATATAAGAATTAATTCACGTTTCAACATGAAAATAATGAAGTGATATAATTTGAAACAGTTATAATAAAAAATCCTGATGCAGACTGATCAATAAGATCTGATGGACCTGTGGGCTATTCTGGATCAGTAGAATCTGAAGGATGTGTATGTTTTAAGGCATGATATGGGTGATATTCATTCACTTTAGTGGGAGCTGAAGGAATATAAACATCATATCCTATATGGATAGAAAGAAATTTTGGTGATATAGATATTCTAGGATATGGGTAGTAGGGATGGAGATACATCAAAGGACATGGAAATGGTAAAGGTGGAACCATCCATACAGACGGTGTAGACATGGTATGAGAAGAATATGCTAAATGGGATGATGATGATGGAATTGGTAGGAACATCCCTACAGGTGATGTAGACATGGTATGGGAAGAATAGGATAAATGATATGATGATGGAGGTATTCATAGAAACATCCCCACAAGAAATGTAGACATGGAATGGGAAGAATAGGATAAATGAGATAATGATGGAGGCATGTGTGGGAACATCCATGGAGGCTCAAACTGAGGTTGGAAAGGTGGGGTATATGGGGTGTGATCTGGTGGGTTATGGTGGGAACGTGTATGATAGGTTCTCAGTCTAGGTCTAGGAGAATCCTCGCTCAGACCCATGCTGGTAGGATGGGGAGGAGAAAAATTTGGTGTATCCAAATATCCATAAAAAATATGATAAAGAATATGAAAATGAAATTATATTTATTAAAGAAGAAAATTATTAAAATTATTATACTCACTAAGGGAAGCGGAGGAGCCAATCCTCACTCGCACTTCTGGTTATCAGCATCAAATAACCACTTTCTTTGAACATTTGAAGTATTTTTCACAATATGAATACGAAATAAATGCAACATTTTTAGAAACAGTTTTTAAAAATAATCCATTCAACATTGAAGTCCAAGAATTAATGAAAAATTTCATAACATGATTTAGTAACAGTACTTTAAAACAAAGTTATACATTTTTTAAAAACCTGTTTTAAACCAAATTTTTTGAATTAAAATAAATCCAATTAAATGAAACAAAACCAAACAATACTGAAACATACATATCATTCCAAAATGAAACTAAATTAATGTAATTACAATAATACCAACCTAAGAAACTCATGTCAAGGTAAACTGAATGAACTGTGAACATTTTTTTTTATTTTATATATTACCCACCACTACATCAGGTTAAACATCAACTATCACAATGGAGCACTTTGAGTAATCAAATGAAATATTTTGTTCAACACCAATAGTGGTTTAAATGGTATAAATTCCATCCCCATCATCATGAAAAATATGTCTCGATATTACATAATTAATGACACCATAATTAGGTATCAGATAATCTTTCACACAGAAAACTTTTTTTCATTGATGCTAAAATGTATGATTCATCAGTAGCTAGGAAGAAACTCATGTCAAAAACACTAAATCCACAATCATTAATAAGTGTACCATGTCACATCATTGAATCAAATCATTTACATTTCATCATAGTGACCCGACCTTGAGAATAGTAATCTAATAAAAATATTTTCTCAATATGCTCATAATAATACACATATTCTATCTGATGCACTAGCATAATAGTCCACTATAGTAGTTAACATAATACCATAATTCTTTGTTCTCATTTTCACCTCACAATCAATTATAAAAAAATTTATACCCATTGATTATTAAATATTTTCTTTCACAAATCAATGAATTTGGACTAAAATTCAATGCTCTTAATTCATGAGAAATGGATTCAACCCAAAAACTCAATACCTGAAATATATTTGAATAAAAAAATTAAATAGATATCTAAATTTTAAGTTAATTAAATTAATGGACATACCTTTGATTTCAACCAAGCAGGATACACTTTGCTATGTAAATCCTCTCTCATTCTCAATGGAAAAGATCAATGAACAATACATATAATTTTTTTATGTTACCTACATAAAATTATAATAAAAGTCTAATTTATATGTGAAATGACATAGTATGAGATAAGATATAAATATCCAAATTACTTACTTGAAATAGTCATCGAAGAAACCATAGTTAAACAAGACTGTGTGATGTGCCATATCCTGCTCTTCAAGGCTCAATGTAGCCAATGTACATGACCCAAAAATTCCTCCTTTCGGGGAAGAGATGGAAATGAGGGATCAATTTCCACATACTCTCGTCTTCAATTCTCATTGGATGGTTATGTCTTGTGCTCACATCAGATAAATACATTAATCAAAAATCCATACATTCTTGAGAAAGATAACCTATCACAAGGGAACCTTTTGGATAATTATTATTTTAGAAATATGATTTAATTGTGAACATACTTATATCAGTAGTATACATCCATAAAAAAGCAACGGGTACCCCAATAAGTGTTTTAGTTAGAAGATGAACTGTTAAATGCAGCATGTAGGTGAAGATTGATGGAGGAAATTGTTTTCCAACTCACACAAAATTCATGATGCCTCTTGCTGTATTTTTTTATCAAGAATGCCTTGGACAAAATTTTAGCACAAAGGTATCTAAAAAATGGTATAAGAGAATCACTATCACCCTTAAATTTTTGGATAGATAATGCTGAATTTCTATTGGAATCAGTTCATAAAGAAGGATGTGATAATCATGAGTTTTTAGGGATTTTAGTTCCAAACCCATTTTATTGAATCATTTAGATATGTTGTTGGAATAGCCATTAGTAACCTTGATATTATCCAATACTACCATAGATTTATCTTTCTCTAATGATGTCATCACATAAGAAGTACAATGAACTTTTCATTTGTTTTCACTGATACATACAAGATGTTGTTCTTGTCGAATATCCCAATCCAACAAGTATTGATGAGATCGAAAGTCATCTTTGGTCTTCCCCTTGATATTTAGAGTAATTTAAAGAAGGATTTCACATATATTTTTCTCAATGTTCATTACATCTAAAAAATGATGTAAAAAATTGGTATATCAATCTGGAAACTCAAAAAAAATATACTTCACTTTTTCCAATTGTAGGTGGCTTTAGTGTCAACATTCTTCTTATTTTTAAATTTCAACTGACCTTTCCCTAATGAAAAACTGAAATATTTCAATTCATTAAGTAAATCGCTTCCTAACATATGTTGAGTCAGTTGTTCAGTGTCAATAGTATTATCAAACCTCCAATAATTCTTCCTGTATTGGTGATCCATTAGCAAGAATCTTCAGTACCCCATGAAAATGAAACTATGATGATATTTAAGCCTTCTTGATCATGTATTATTCATACAAATAGTACATGATTGTTTTCCATTCTTTCTCCAACCATACATCATTTCATAAGTAGGGAAATCATTTATAGTCCATAGAAGGGTAGCATGCATCTGAAATATATTCTTTGAAGAAGCATTGAATGTGAAAACACCCATATCCCAATGTTGCTTCAACTATATTATTAAAGGTTTAAATTAGATGTTTATATCATTAATGGGATAAAAAGGTCAAAATATCAGTATACTCAATAAGGTGAAAGGATTTTTCATACGCATCCATGGAATAAGATTATAAACATGAATACAAACTGTCTATGTGTTGTGAGTAGTAAGCATCTAACCAAACAGATTAAAACCATCAAATGATAGACCCAACCTGACATTACACACCTCAGCTGAAAAATTAGGATGTTGTGCATCAAATTCCCACCATGATAATATAGCTATAGGATGAACCAACTCATAATTAATTTTAATTCTCTTATCATCATTTCATCGCATATTGGTTGAGATTTCTGCAAACACAAAGAGATTTCGATGCCTGGGAATCAATGGAAAGTGGAACATGACTTTTTATGGTACATGAGATCTTGTTACATCTGCATTTTCCTTCCATTGATATTTTCCACATTCTTTATATTCATTAAGGTTAACTTTTTCCTACCAAAATAAACTATAATATTTTGGACAAGCAAGAACTTTATTAGTAGAAAATCCAAGATTCTTAATTAAAATCCTTGAATTATAATCATTTGATTTAATATTTATGTTATTCATATATTCATAACTTTTTATTTACTCACATTACTAATTTTAAATGAAAATTTCATAATTGGTTTGAAATAATCATGTTTTAATATTAAATATAATTTTTGAGCATTATTTTCATTAATCCAGATTCAGGTCATTTTACTATTCAAATTAGAACTATCTCCCTACTTATCAAAATTGTGTGATGCTTATTGTTTGGGGTTTCTAATATAATTTCATACAAATAATTAAACAAGAGCTTAGGCCAACTCGATAATTTAGAGGGTCGTATGATCCATACAAGAAGCCCCAAAAAATTTATCAAAGAAACTGAACTAGTTATGAAGATTAAAAAACTGAGATCAATTCATAAGACCAAATTTTATGAAACTCCAGAATATATTATATAATATCAAAAATAATTTTGGATAAATATTTTAAGTCCCAAATCCACCAACAAGGGGCCCAAGTGATGCTTTGAAGTCCAAAAAACCATTCATTCTGGGTATTAAAAATATCCCACCATTATTGAATTTTCTCCAAATACAATAGTCCAATTGAGTTGAGATTTTTTGGTTTCAAATATAAGATATATGAGTAATTTTTTTATAATAAATGATTAATATTTAATGGAAAATTCGAGGCCTAAAATGCATTCACATTTTTACCATGGAAAATCAATAGAAAAATTGACAAAATGCCATTGTTCAGTAAAATAGCCATAAATTTGGATTAAAAATCCCAATGGCTGTAAAATGTTGAGGGTTTAATGTCAAAATAATTATCTATAAATATAAAGAATAATATTTCTTGTGATTCATCTGTATTGATGGACAAATTAGTGGGCCAAGTGGAGGTGTAGATTTGGAATGCAAACAGTCTGCAACCTTAGGGGCTATAAATACATCACCCTATTCTCCTAGAAAGGGGTTGGAATTTAAGAAAATAGGAGGATATACAGGCATGAAAAAAGGCCCTGAAAAAGTCTTGTGATGATCTTCCAAACTCAATTTTTCACTTGAGGGACCTTTTTTCCTCTCTTTGTTTTAATCTTCTTTTGTGTTCTTTTCAATTGTAATCACATAAGTTGTTTTCAATTTCATTTCCATATTAATGTATGGTTTGTATTCAAATTTTTATTATAAAAATCCACCATTTATTTTGTAATATTAATTTTCTTAAATGTTTTTAAATTATTTTCAAAATAATTCCCTTCTTTCTCTTTCTCATTCAATCAAAAGTCTATGTGTAATTATCTTCATCGTTTGTGTGTGTGTTTGGTGCACAACTCTTATCTTGTCCCTTTATTTTTCTTATCATTTTAACTCATAACCATAAAATTATCAAACATATTATTAACCACCCAAATGGATGAGTAAATATACCATTAGGGCGAGTCATAATTTTGGGATGTTAAGGGATTTATATATTTTTCTTGATTAATATTCTTTAAATTAATATTATGTATGTTGAACTTGAAATTTCATGGATTAACGACATGTTTTGTTTGAGATGTAGATTCCATGGATTATTGGAACCATAATTAAACATAGTTTCATGAAATATTTAACCTTCATAAACAAGAATTTATTGAGATCAATACCCTAGTTGAGGCATGGATTAAAGTCAAAATAATTGAGAATTCCGGTCAAAAATTATATTGTGAAGTAGATGTTAATTTAATGAAATATATAGAAAATCTAAATGATATCACAGGATTAACTCCCTAATGATAAAATCACTTCAATATTTATAAAATTTTTAAATAAAACATCATATATCAATAAATTTAATTAAGCTCTGTAACCCCCCCCCCCCCATTAAAAAGAAAAACAAAATAGAAACAACCGACTTTAAAATTTGTACCGTCATCGAGGATTCAACCTAAGTACTGCTATACACATTAGCAGAGCATCAGAGCTTTGTAAGGTCAATAGGTGATAATTATAAATTCTTAAAATTGATCCATTTTTGTTGATTATGCAACTTATAGTTGGTAGTTTTTTATTTTTTAAAAAGAAAAAAAATCAAAAAGAAATCTGAAAAAAAAAACACAAAGGAAAACCTTCTTTCTCATAAAAATCATAAAATGAAAAAAAAAACACAAAGAAACAACCTGCCTTCCTTATCATTTCAAAATTTCATTGAATTCTCCATATCCTTAAAAACATCCATAAAATTTATTTTACCCACAAATCAATCGAACACTTCACCGACTTATAAGGAATATTAGGGATAATCAAATCAATAAAGACTCATTTATTGACCATAAAAATGTTCTAGATATGGCCAGTACTATGCAATAAACCTTAAAATAACTCTTTGCCAATGATATGAATTACCAACCCCTTGGTATTCAATATCCAAATATTGAGGCCGATTGGGAACTCAAATCAGATTTGATTCATCTTCTACCTCATTTTTACGGGCTAGCCAGTGTGGATCCTCATCTTTACCTCAAAGAGTTCCAAGTGGTGTGCTCTACCATGAATCCTCAAGGGGTTTCTAAAAAACAAATAAAACTTCTAGATTTACATTTATCCCTAGATTAATTCACCAATTCATGGCTCTAATACCTCCCTCCCGGTTCTATGACCACATGGAATGACTTGACGTGACTCTTCGTAGAGAAATTATTTCCTGCTTCTTGTACTGATTCTATTAGAAAGGAAATAGCAGGTATCCATGAATTCCCTAATGAATCACTCAATGAGTATTGGGATTGGTTCAAAAATATTGTGAAAACTTTACCACATCACCAAATCCCTAACCAACTCTGGATCCAATACTAATATGAGTTGTTATTGTCTATAGAAAGAACTCTCATTGATGTTGCAAGTGGTGGTGCTATTATTTACAAAACTCCTACAGCTGTATGAGATCTCATAAGAAATATGGATAAAAACACGCAGAAATTCCATAATTGATAACATGCTCAAATCAAACAAGTCCAAGAAAATCAATCCATGGAACCTAACAAGATGACTGAGTGGATGAGTGAACTTACAGGTCTTGTGAGACAACTAGCGGTGGATGCCAAATCCCAAACCTCATCTTATCCACAATATTTGTTTCCTAGACCTGTCAAGAATTGTGGACTCTATAGCTCACTATCTTATCCAACAGACACACTTCTATAGCTTCAAGATTAACCATCCTATTCTTTCATTCCATTGAAGCTTAATGAAGTATATGTCAGAGGAACACCAACACTTGATAATCAGGTCATTTCATTAAAAACATCAACCAACCCCACTTTGAGACCTTCTCTTACACCTTTAACCCAGTCTTGAGGTATGGTAATCCCATTTACCACCCCCCCCCCTTAGTTCCCTCATCAAAATTTAAACCAATTCCAATATGGTCAATGTAGTGGTAACTTCCAACAACCATATCATTTTGTTTCTCAACCTCGAAGGATGAACCCTCCTCTTACTCCTCCTAGATTACACTATCCAAAATAGCCTTTCCAATTTCTAACCCAATAAAATCACTTTTCAAAGATCCAATATCAAGGTAATCGCAATGTGGGACATGCCTTTTCTTCCAAGAAACAATGCAAAAGCGCAATGAAAGATACGGACTCCTTCATCCATCCCAAACTTAAAAATATTGATACCCAAATCAGTCAACTTGCATACCACCTCAGCTAGCATCAATAATCCAATTCTTTCCAACTCCCAGATCAACCATTTCTCAAACCCAAGGGTAATGTTTGTGCAATTTCACATTGACCTAGAAAGAAAATTTCTAGGCCCCATGATGAATCCTTAAATGAACCTTTGAAGGCTAAGATTTAAAATGAAAATAAAAAACAAGATATAAAAATTTAACTTGAAGCCACTCCCTCACCTCTTTCCATTCCTCTAAGGAATCCAATTCCTTTCCCTCAACTATCTCTAATCCAAGGAAGTCCATCAAACATGATCCTGAAATTCTCAACATGTTTAGATATTTTAATGTCAAAATTACCCTTTTAGCTTCTATTAAAAAGGTTCCTAAGTATTCCAAGTTTCCTAAGGAATTTTACACCCATAAGATAAGAATTAGGACCATCGAGAATGTTTCAACCTAGCAGCTATACCCTTGATGTGAAAAGATCTAGGGACCTTTATTGTTCCACGCCAAAGAGGGAGTTCCAACTTTGATGATGCACTCATAGACCTAGGAGCCTCGATAAATGTCATGCCCAAATACATATTCTCCAACCTTGTTCTAGGTCTCTTACACGCAATGGGTTTTGTCATCTAGTTATCTAATCGAAGCACAAGCATTCATGGGGAAATAATTGAGGATGTCCTTGTCTGAGTTAATGATCTTATCTTCACAGATAATTTCTATGTCCCTAACATGAAAGGTTAGATGACTTCTTTTCAATCTCCCCTAATTCTAGGAAGTCCATTCCTCCTTTTGTCTAGAACTAATACTAATGTCCATATAGACATATTATTCATGGAATTTTTTGACCAACTAGTCATATTCAACATTTTCAATCCATGAGATACCCATTAGAGGATCATTATGCTTTCTCAATCCATGCTTCTGAGTACACTTTTGAGAGTCGATTAACCCCCATTTCATCATGTTCATCATGTTCAAATGAGAGAGGAGCTTGTGGTATTTTAACCATGATTAACCAAGTTATAAATAGGGAATTTGATGTTGACCTATCATTCATAGACTCCATAAATCTAGAGGATCTTGAAAACTCAGTTGAATCTCATATCAAATCTGATCTATGATGTTCCACCTTAGAAAATGTTGACTAAAATGAATCAAAACCAACTAAAATCCCTTCCTCCATTCCTGAGTTGTCTATCCCACAAATTAAATATGAGACTGATCTGAAACCTCTTCCTTCACACATGAAATATGAATTCATTTTTTAAGATCACTCTTATCCTGTCATTGTCTCTAACACACTTATTGAAACCAAGGAGTACAAAAAAATTTAGGTGTTAGAGGAAAAAAAATCCTTATTTTGGAACTCAAATGACATACCAGGAATCAACCCTACTCTTTTTATGCCTTACATCCATCTTCAAGAGTCATCCAAATAAATCATACAACCAAAAATGATACTCAATCCACTCATCTTTAAGGTATTTAGGGAAGAGATCACCAATATTATTTAATCTAGTATTATCTACCCAATTTCTAATAGTAAATGGGTTAGTCCAATTCAAGTGGTTCCTAAAAAGGGTGGGATAACTTTTTTCACAAATGAACACAGAGAGGTGGTCATAACATGGGTGAAAAAAATGGATTGTAGGCATCAATTATTAGAAATTGAATGATGAAACATGAAAATATCACTACCCTCTTCCTTTACTTGATCAAATGTTAGAATTATTTTCCGTAAATCTACATTATTGATATCTCAATGGATACATCGGCAACATTCAAATCCCAATCACACCTCCACACCAAGAAAATAATATATTCACATTACCCTTTAAAAGATAAGTATATGGTAGAATTCCTTTTGGCCTTTGAAACTTTCCTACAACATTACATTGGTGTATGATGAGTATCGTTTCTAAATTCATTGATCATTTGATGGAGTTATTGAGGGATGACTTTACCATTTATGATGTTTCATTTGAATCCATCTTGCATTCACTATCTCTATTCCTTCAAAATTGTGTCAAATGTAACCTTTTTCTAAAATATGAAAATGTCACTTCATGGTTACTGATGGGATTTATATAAGGAATATAATTTTTCAAATTGTTATTCAAGTCGATCCTTCCAAAATTGAGGTGATCCAATCACTTCCAAAACCCACAGAAGTTCGACACATCCATCATTTCCTTGTTCGTGTCAGTTTCTATCATCTATTCTTACATATCGTTAGTATTATTTCCCTACCAATCACTCAAATACTCCAAAATGATTTTATATTACATTTTTTGAGGCTTTCAATATAGCCTTCACTGAAGTCAAAGATGTTATTATATCTTCCCCAATAATCAAACCCCCATATTGGTCCTTAACCTTTGAATTGACGTGTGATGCTTATGAAATGGATATTGGGTTCATTCATGGACAAAGAAGAGAAAATATTCATCATGTCATTGATTTTTTTGAGAAAAGTGTGCAAAGGGGATCTGCGATTAAGATAAATAAAAATTAAAAGAGTCTAAAGTATGGTATTTTACATTTTTCCCACTGAAGGAAGGGAATCATATCACTATGGATATTGGGAGTGTAGTGACACACCTCATCAGTAAATCCTTTTCTAGAAAGACTATCAGTGAGGTATTTGGATTTATGATAGATGTGTGTGATGATATAATTCATGGTAGAGAGAATATCAAGACAATTTATACATTATGACACCAACTTTCATGAGAGATGCATCACACCTATTTGGATAGCTTGGAAAATGGTGTTGGAGTCATACTCAAACCATATGTTGTTCCTATTTTGCTTCCTTACATAGAAGATAACTCTGATAAAGGCAGTCACTTCAGCCTCGAGTGCATTGGCATGGCCATAGTTACCATGGAGAGAATCAATAACATCTCCATTGTGATATCTAAAAATAACACCATAACCTGTAGGTTCCAAGTTTCCTCTCGAAGAACAATCAGCATTTCATTTAATCCATCCCTGATAGGGTGGATACCAAAATATTTCAAGAGTGCCACAAGGCTTAGGTAAATTCCTTGAAATTCCAAGACTTTTGAGAATGGATAGACTATGAACTGAATTTCTGCACTATAAAAGTGTGTTAGATCAGGATATCAGTTGGAACAAATCATTCATCTATTTTGGCAAAAATATTCCACCCCCAAGGAAATTTTCCATCATCAATGATTTGGGAATTCAGAAATATTCTCTCTTATTTACCTATCTTGGGGCCCCTTATTTTAGAGAAATCCCCTGGCCTCTTATTTCGATGATAATGTGAGCTAGATAAGAATGAAGATCTTTAGATTCTCAGGCCTTGGTAACATCACTTATGAAAAAGGGGTTAAGCCCTGGTCTTACACAAATCTGAAAGTTCAGATATCCCAATGTTGGAACCTAATCAAATGAAGATTGATTCTGATAGCGAAGGACTACTTTCATGTGATTTTGGAAAAGTAGGAGGATTTCAACATTTCCTGGTGCTTGGGAACCCTCATTCTGAAACTAGGATTCTTTCGTCTCTTAGAGTGGGATGCAAATTTCAACCCATTTTCTCAAAAATAGTCCCTTCATAGGTTTGGGAGAGGATTCATGGACTTCCACTGACTTATTGGAATCCTAAAATCTTGAACGACTAAGACTCTATAATTGAAACACCTCTATTGATCGATCAACGCCTAATCAGAAAAGATCTTGGTCTATATACAAGAGTTATTATTGATATTAACATGGATTCACCATCCTCTGACAAGGTTTCTTTGGATGTGAATGATCATATTATCTAGGTAAGTTTTGAATTTGAAAATCGCCTTCATTACTGTGAACATTGCAGAATGGTGGGACACATTATTAATAATTTGCATGTGGTCAAGAAGATTTTCAACCCTGTTAATGTCAATATTGTTTGGAAGGAGGTATCTTAGGGTAAAAAGATAGCTGGATTAGAATATATAAAGAAAGCTTCTCTTGTATAATTCAAAGAGACAAAGGACAAGTTTGCGAACATGAGAACAACATGGGAAGACTTGGTGGATAAAGAAGAGAAAATTCAAACCCGTCTAACAGAAAATGATGAGGATAAAAGAACCCAAATTGAAGCAGTTAAGCAGAATACAAATGTTGATGAAGACTACTTCTTGGAATTATCAGCAGATGTTCTTTCAACTGCTCTAAATATACAAACTGAGGTCTTACAATTTTATTTGATTAATTTTGACTTATTGGAAGATGATGTTTTTGACAGGTCCTTTCCAATTGACATCATGTAGGCTCTATCTTCAATGAAATAGGTAGATTATCTCTAGGACGTGAAATAATCCAAATTTATGTGGAAATATATCCTTTCTATTCATTTACTAAGGGATGAGGGTAAAAATTCATGCCAAGTGAGATTGAATGATACAGCAATGGATCCACACCCTACAATGTTGAACCTACATATGGATTTCCCTTACTCAGCCCATGCACAGGTCTTACAAACAAGGAAGTATTTTCCACTGAATGTCACTTCAATGGGTCATATAAAATTTATGGAACCCGTTATTATTTTAGACAAGCCCACAATCTAGTCCGATAATGATACTCCTTGTAAGGAGTGGAAAATTCATGACACAATTCCATATAAAGACCAATATGAGGAACCTACAAATAGGGAATTGCCTTATCCAAATTCTAAATCTAGAAAATAAAAAAGGTTATGGGAATTATAGAAAAAATGGAAGGGGTGTTTAGCCTCTAATACACAATTAAAATGAAGATATTATTTTGGAACTATCAGGGAATAGCAAATGCTAACATGGAGGGTTCTCTCAGGATCCTTAAAGGTAGGTATAAACCTGATATCATTGGCATATCTGAACCAAAGAAAAACATTTCTAGTCATGGTCTCCACTTTTCCTTGAATGTATTTTAAGTTTTGGAAACTACTCCTTCTACCTCTAATCTTGATAGGATTTGGGTCCTGGTAAGTAACATCCTTGAAAACCCAGACTTGGTCCAAGAGAATGAATAGATTATCACTGGCAGACTCATTAAATCTATCCAAAACATATTATTCTCTATTTTTTGTGCCTCTAATAATTATATTGACAGGAGGGATCTATGGAGGCACATGAAACACTTGTCCGAAGGCATTAAGGATACTTGGGTGGTTATTGGAGACTTCAACTCGATTCTTTATGTTGATGAAAAAATTGGTCCTCTGCTCATCAATTCTACCATTAGAGACTTCAAAGCATGTGTTAAGGATTCCATCATTACATAAATAAACCTAATTGGTGAAGAATTGACCTAGTATAATAGGAATATTAATGGAAAATGGAAAGAAGAATTGACATGGCCTTTTTGAATGATGTCACTCTTGGAAATTGGAAAAATAATTCTTGTGTGGCGAGTCTTATTTATAGAACATGGTGACTTCCTTTAACTTTATGATTTAATAATGATTGAACTGCCCTTCCGAAATGCACCAAAATTTTCCCGGAAACATGGGGCTCAGAGGAGCTAAATCTCAATCTTATGATATGAATATCTAAATTCAAAATGCTAAAATCCAAACTAAAAGATTAGAGAAAAAAATGGTTCAGTTTTTTCAATGAGGAAATTGATGCTCTTGAGTACTCCCTACATAATCTTCAGGAATCCATTACAAAGAACAACTTCTCTGGGAATATTGACCAAGAAGACGAGATGTTATCCAAGCTTCAAATTATCAATAATATAATGTACAATATAATAAGAGATTCCTTCAAAATTATATAGCATATCGAGGGGGACATAAACAATAAGTTCTTTAATACCCTATAATAGGAGGGAAAATAGGACTCTCTCGATTATCAAAGATGGTGACCATATCCTTGATGAAAGGCAGAACATTTACAATTATATATTTTCCTTATATAGTACTCTTTTCAATGGACCTCCAAAGGTCTCACACCACAAGGATAAAATCATTCCTAAGCTGATCATGAAAAGTGATAAATCTTCCCTTACTACTATCCCCTTGGATTTTGAAATTAAGGAATATCTTTTTGGCCTAAAAAAAGAAATGATCACCTGGACCAAATGGATTCACAAATCACTTCTTCTGGTTCTATTGGGATTTGATCCAAAAGGATGTGGGCAACCTAGAGAAGAACTTCTTTAGAGGCGGTTATTTCAATCAAGGTTTCAATGATCAATTAATTACCTTAATCCCAAAAGTGGAAAATTCTAGTGTTATCACATAGTTTAGGCTAGTTTCTATTTTTAACAACATTCATAAAGTGATCACAAACTTATTGCCAATAGGCTTGGAAAAATCTCAGATAGAATCATCTCCTGGAACTAGTTTGGATTTATTAAAGTAAGACACATCCATGATATCTTTCTTACTTCCTTGGAATGCATTAATATTATTAAAAAGTCCACCATAGGAGGAAACATTTATCTCAATCTTGAAATAAATAAGGCTCTTGATACAATAGATTGGGGATTTATTGGTGATGTTATCTTCAATTTTGGTTTCGATGAAAAATTTATTCAGTTGATTAAAGGCCTTCTTGGCTCGGCTCATATTTCTATACTTATAAATGGGTCCCTAGAAGGTTTTTTAAATTTCACCAGAGGATTAAGGAAAGGATATCCTCTCTCTACCATTATTTTTTCCATCACAGAGGATTATCTTAGCAGACCTCTTCTTCACATGGTTGAAAATGGTGATATTTCAACCATCAGGGCGGCCATAGGTACCACATCTTATTCATTGATTATGCCTCAAAAACATTGTATGAAACTCAATATCACTACACTATGACTGAAAATAAACTTTTAGCTATGGTGTTTTCCTTGGATAAATTCTAGACCTATCTCTTAGGTTCAAAAATAATCATTTTTACAGTCCATTCATCTTTGAGGTTCTTACTTAAGAAAATTGATTCCCAACCAAATCTAATAAGATGGATCTTAATGATCTAAGAGTTTTAAATTTTGATTAAAGATAAACATGGAAAAGAAAACCTTTTGGCTAATCACCTATGTAGAATTTATAATTCTACTCATTCTAAAATAATTGATCCTAAATTTCTAACTAAACACCTCTCATCTATCACTCCAAAGTTACCATGGTATACCCCAATTGTAAACTACTTGGTTTCTAGTGTTTTACTAAACAAATTCTAAAGAACAAAAGGTGAAGAATAAAAGTGATTCAAAATCCTATTTTTTGGAAGATAATATACTTTGGAAAACTGGGGATAACATGCTAATTAGAAGATGTGTTGATGGAGATAAACAGTCCTACATCTTAGAATTGTATCACATAATTCCCGGTGGTGGCCAACTTGGACCACAAAGGACCTCTTAAAAGGTCCTTAACTCGGGATTATACAGGCCTTGACTCTTTAAGGACTCACATGAGTTATGTAAAGCATGTCCAACTTTCCAAAATTTTAGCACAATTTCTAAAATTAATGAAATTCCCCAAAAGACCTCAATATTTTTTTTAGATCTTTGATGTTTGGGGAATTGATTTCATGGGATCATTTCCACATTCCAATGGATTAACATGGTATGCCCCAATTGTAAACTACTTAGTTTTTAGTGTTTTCCTAAAAAAATTAAAAAGAACACAAGGTGAAGTAGAAAAGTGATTCAAAATCCTTTTTTGGGGAAGATAATAAACTTTGGAAAACTAGGGATGACATGGTAACTAAGAGGTGTGTTGATGGAGATAAACAGTCCTCCAGCTTAGAATTTTATCACACAGTTCCTGGTGGTGGCCAATTTATACCACAAAGGACCTCCTAAAAGGTCCTTGACTCTATATTCTATAGGCCTTGACTCTTTAAGGACTCACATGAGTTATATAAAGCATGTCTAACTTGCCAAAAGTTTAGCACAATTTCTAAAAGAAATGAAATTCTCCAAAAGACCTTAATATTTTGTTAAATCTTTGATGTTTGGGGAATTGATTTCATGGGATCATTTCCACATTCTAGTAAATTCTCATACATTCTTCTTATGGTAAATTATGTTTCTTGGTGGGTAGAGTCCAAACGTACTAGGAAGGATGATGCACATGCTATTAGTGGGTTCCTAAAACCCACATTTTCCAATGATTTGGAACACCAGGTGCCTTGATAAGTGACTTAGGAACTCATTTCTATAATCATACCATGGAATAACTTTTGAAAAATAATGAGGTTATATATAAAACTTTAATTTCTTATCACCCTCAAACAAGAAGAATGGATGAAATTTATAACAAAGAAGTGAAAAGAGTGATTGAGAGAATTGTCAATCCCACCAAAAAAATTGTCCTGAAAGACTTGGTGAAGTGCTTTGGTTTTATCAAACTGCATATAAAACACCCATTAGGATGTCTCAATTTAGGATATTTTTTGGTAAATCATTTCATTTACCAATTGAAATCAAACATGATTCATTTTGGGATATCAAAACATTCAATTTTGATTGTGAAAAAATTAGCGAAGATATATTTTTGTAGTTGAATGAATTTGAGGAGCTTCGCCTAGAGTTTTATGAGAATTCCAATATCTACAAACAAAAGGATAAGGAATTCCATAAAAAACACATCCTGAAAAAGGTATTTGATAAAGGTTAAAAGGTAATTCTCTTAAACTCTCAATTTCAACTTTACCCAGGTAAACTTAATTCTCGTTGGGAAGGTCCTTTTATTATTACTAATATTTTCCCATTTGGTGCAATGCAAGTCCAAGACCCTTCATTGAAAAGAAAATTCACGGTTAATGGGCATTGTCTAAAGCATTTCCATTAGAAAAAACACACCCCAAGAACCACATCAACTTCCACCGACCCACCACTGTATGGAGACACAAACCCATCAAATCCAAATTAGGTATAACATCTTTCCCTTTAACTCCCTCTACCTCTCTCCCTCCACCTCTTTATTTCTCTCTCTATCTCGCTTTCTCTCTTTATTCTTCTTCATCTCTTGCTCCTAATTTTTATACCACTTTATTCATCAATTTTTTTCCCTCTTTCTATTTTATGTGGCTGCGTATTTTAAAAAAATAAAAAAAACAAAAAAAACAAAAAAAAAAGAGTCATAATTACACAGAATTAAATTTTAAAAAATTCAAATCTTCTTGGGGATTCTAATAAGTTTTTTATCTCATACATTTTTTCTTTTCATCATAAATTTTGATAAATAATTTTATGTCAAGAACAATAAATTTTGAAAGACTAATTTTTTATTTGGAAAATGATTCTTCCCCAACTATGAGGAACAACATTAGCTTTCATTCCATGGTCACCAATGACTATTTTTTCATTTTGTGTTTCTCTCACCCCCAATTGCGAGTCTTGAGATTGTAGAAATTTGAGCTGAATTTTATATTTTAGTGTAAATAAATATAATAGAGGAATTTTATGAACCAAATGAGAACTAAAATATACAAATATCTTCCCATTACCATTACCTTAATCCTACTTTTTAAATCCCCTTCAAGCCTATGAATAATTTTTCTTGATATCCACATTATAATCCTAATAACTTTTCCAATCCGACAACTACTTGGATTTTAATTATATAATTCATTGAAATTTAAGTGTGGTGGAATGGATTTAATTTTGGGTACCATTTCCTTGTTTTCAATGTGTCATCATATGCTTGATGAAACACATCTATTTAAGTGTGGGGTAGAGGTTTTCATTCAGTGAGTTTTGGGAATAAATTAAAGTCTATGTAATTTTTTACAAGTTACTAAAAAGTGTTAAAAAAATGAAAAACAAAAAAAGAATGGGTTATGTCTTGGGTGAGTCAAAAATAACTCTTCCTCAACCATTTATCATGTTATAACTATTACAATTAGTGTCCTGATAATATCAAATATGGGTTGGAAGATGGGTGTGAGACCTGTTTCAAGTTTAACTTTTGAAAAAAATAACACTTATGTCATTAGGAGAAGTTTTGTGTATTGTAAATATTTCACCTTTTAATCCCCCTTCCGATTTTCATCTACTTTTGTGTCATCCTTCACACAATCATTCCCTTGTAAAAAATTTGTTTCTATATCCTTCCATATTTCATTTCAAAAAAATTATGCATTGTTTTCCCCATGTTGGTTTTTTACCCATTTTTTCACTGTTTTGAACACCATATTACTAACTTACTTTAGCCACTGAAAAACCCTACAAATAAACTATTTCTTTATTTTTATGCACTTTAGGATAGGGAAGGGAAGCTAATAGCTCTTTCAAACTCTAATATTTTAACTTTTGGTTGGTGAATGAGTGAATCTCCATAAAAAGTTTTTATCATCTTGAGAGGAGTATGTTCTAAGTGCCTAAATTTTCTATTTCTAATTTTTAGTATGAAAAATGAATTGTTTGTTGAAAATTATTTCCATAAGAAAATTGGAATTATTTATGGATGATTAAACTAGTCTATACCCCCTAATTTGTGAAAACAAAATTCTAATATTTATTGGTGAGTGAAAATGATTTAGTTATGTTTTTATATTTGTTATGAGGAAATGAATAGTAATAATTTTGGGGGGTTTGATGTTATGAATTTATTAATAACTTTTTATTTACACCCTTCAGTGATTTTCCATGAAAATTGTATAATTGGTGTGAAATACTCATGTTTTAATATTAAATATAATTTTTTAACATTACTTTTCCTAATCCAGATTCGATCTAGTTTACTATTTTAATTATAAATCTCACCATAATTATCCAAATTTTGTTATTATTGTATTTTAGGTTTCCCAACAAAATTTCCCACAAATAATTAAACTGTAGTTTAGGCCAATTTGACTATTTGAAGGGTCAAATGGTCCATACAACAAGGCCCAAAGAATCTATCCAATAAAATGGACTAGCCAAGAAGACTGAATTTCTAGGCTCAATGAAGAATCCCAAATTTTATAAAACTCTTGAATATATTCTTGAATATCCAAAATAATCATATATAAAAATTTGAATTCCCAACTCCACCAAAACAGGGCCAAACTGATGTTTTGAAGTATATACCACCATTCTGTCGAGGAATTAAAAACATTCCAGCATTCTTGACTTTTATCTCAATAAAATCATCAAATTGAGCTCAAATTTTGTTGTCTAAAACATAATATATAGGATTTATGCTTTTTAAAAGATTTTTTTTGTATTTTATGGAATATTCTAGGTCTAAAATTTAATCATATTTAGACTAAGGAAAAAACCAATAGAAAAATGGACAGAATGACATTATTTAGTAAAATAGCCATAACTTTGGATAAAAAAGTATAATGGCTACCAAATTTTGAGGGTTGACATTCAAAATAAATTTCTAAAACTTTTAAGAAGAATATATCATGAGATTCATCAGTATGGATGGCCAAATTGGTGAGTCGAGTGGATGGGTATATTTTGAATGAAAACATTCCACCACCATGGGCTATAAATACATCCCCTCTTCTCCTTGCAAGGGGTTGGAATTTTAGAATAGAATAAGAATAATTGGAATGAAAAAGGCCCTAAAAAATTATTTGTATGATATTTAAATTTCATTTTTTCACTTTATATACCTTTCCTCCTCCCTTTTTTTCATCTTCTTTTGTGTTCTTTTCAATTGTAATCGTGTAAGCTATTTTCAATGTAATTTGAATTTTTATGCATGTTTCATATTCATATTTTATTATAATCATCCAACCAATTATTTTTAATATTAATGTTCTTAAAATTTTTTAAATCAATTTGAAAATCATTCCCTTATTTAATTTTCCCATTCAATCATAAGCTTGTGTTTAATTCTCTTCATCTTTTTTGTTTGTGTTCGGCGCACAATTCTTATCTTGTCGCTTTCTTTTTTTAATTTATTTTTTACTCATCACCATAAACCTTAAAAAAAGACTATTAACCACACAAATGGATGAATAAATCTAAAATTATGGAGAGTCATAATTTGGGGATGTTAAGAGATTGAAAGATTTTTCTCTATTAATATTATTTAAATTAATATTGTGTATGTTGAACTTAAAATGTCATGGATTAATGACATGTTTTTTTCGCATGTGTATTCCATAGATTATTGTAACTATAAGTACACATCGGTTCATGAAATATTTAACCTTTCATAAATAATAATTTATTGAGATCAATACCATATTTTATGCTTGATTTAATTCCAAAACAATTGGGAATTACAATCAAAAATCATATTGTGAAGTGGATGTTAATTTAATGAAATGTATAAAAAATATCAATGATATCACAATATTAACTCTATAATTTTGAACTCACCCCAATATTTATAAAATTATTAAATCAAACATCCATAAATCAATTTAACTAATCTCTATAACCCCCCTTCCAATTAAAAAGACAAACAAAACATAAAAATTGACACTAAAATTTAAACCATCATCGAGGATTCAACCTGAGTGCTACTATACACATTAGTAGAGCACCTGACCTTTGAATGGTCGATAGGAATGAAATCAACCACGCTTAAAATATTTTAACAATTAGGAATAAATCTTTTCAAAAAGGTAATAATATAATCAATGGAGATATTAGAAATTCCATACATGTTTTTTCAATACTATAACCACATTAAAAATTATAACTTAATAATTTTAGTACATTCCTGATATACTAAAGGTTTAGCATCATCCATTAAATTTTTCACTCCCTCAACATCATCATATTCAGTCTTTTCCTCATGTGTATTAATATCATTTCCTTCTTGCATTGACATATTATATCTCTCATGATGGTGCAAAAATGGAAACCGATCAAATATCAAATTTTCCATACCACTTATTTCTTTTAGTTCATGAACAATAGAAGATTGTTTCATATCTCCATGGTGATACCAAACATAATAGTTTATTTTAATTATAGATTTCATTATATTGTAGTTAACTTCTTCCCAGATTAAACATGGTCTTCCACCACAATTATAGCATGGACACTGTATACATCCTCCATTTAAAGAATTATTAAAATAAAAAACTTAAAAAAATTCAAATTCCTTTGAAACTTAGTTGAAATCAGATCAGTATGATACATCCAAATTATATCCATTCTATTATAAGAAAAAAAATATGTTCCAATCAAAAATGTAAACCATAATTAAAAAAATTCATTACATCCAATTTTAATATTAAATTCACCAAAGAATGCTAGTATCTAGAAAAACAAAGAATAAGAGAAATAAAAATTCAATAAATGATGACTAAAAATAATTAAATAATGTGGGTATCCCTGAAATTTAAGAGTTCACTATAATGGTCACTATCCAAACATCTCCCCAAATAATATCAAGAGGTGCAATAAACTGGAATGAAATGAAAAAATAAACATTTTTCATAAGGTTTTATTTAATTGAAATGAAAAAAAAAACATCAAATATTTTTTAAAACACTTTTCAAGTATTTTCATTTAATAGTAAAAAACACTTGGAAAATGTTTTCCCCCAGCTAATACCTCTTTTACAATCCACTTTTTTAAAGTTAAACTTAAAAATCACATCACAAACACCCCTTTCTAAAACACTAATTTCCAACTAAAAATATGATTCTAACATCCAAAAACATTGCCAAAAGATCTTTAAAATTTATCCTTTCCATAAAACATGTCACATTGGACTAAAAAATATGTTTTTAAAACCAACACACACTCATAGTTTCATTAAAAAACAAAACATGATTTCCTATGAAAATTATTCCAAAAATATTTTGGAAACAACATTTTACACTTTAAAGAACACACCCATTCGAACACATTTACAAAATATTTTTAAATAACTATATGATTAAAAAATTTCTTTCATTATTTTAAAACAGTTTTTAAATCACAATTCAAAACATAGAGATGTAAACCACACACAAATAATAAGGAAGCACATAGTTAGGAACCACTATGTAAATCCACACAAATAGGGTAAATAACAATAACATGGGTTCCTTACAATAATCTAAGAACAAGGGGATACAATAGATATATAAGATAAATACCCTAAATTGATCCTAAAATGGATCCTAGTGTCATGGATTTGACAAATGAGATCTAAAATATGGGTTCTATCATGTCTTATAATAACCCGAGGTTCCTTAATCACACTTCATGCCTATATAATTTGTAATCTCACCCAATCTCTATGGAAAATTTCCACTTTATGGGTTCTCTGGGTCCTGGTCAATGTTCCTTGAAAACATTATCCTAGGTTATGGAATCAACTACCTAATCCACTTACCCCATTCCCCCATGTATACCATTAAATGTAAAATTAGGTGAGAACCATAAAGAAATTGAAATGATAAAGTATAAACCATTTTAAATGACACACACCTCACCTCCCATATCCTCAAAAATAAGAATATCTATTTATTTTAAAACACAATTAGAATATATAATTTTAACAATAATAAACCTCCGCTCATGATATCACAAGTAATCATGGGAATACAAGATTGTAAAGGGGCCCAATTGGGTCTCACACCTTTTATAAAAACCCATTCTTCATAAAATACCAATATGTACTTTGATTTAATGAAACATTATTGGAATTCCATGTTAACTCACCCTTTAAAAAGAAATCTAAATTTACTTTTGAGACTAATTTTATTAAAACACTTCTTGAAAGTCAATGGTAACCCACACTTACCTTTAAACCACCTTGTAAAACATTCAAATCCACTAATGAGTTTAAAAAACATAACCCACATAGGATAAATAACCCTTTTTAAATCAAACAATCCGTTCTTAAAAAAAGTTTTAAAAATAAAAAATTGATTTAGAAATTAACCAAGATTGAAAAAAGGTTTCTGATATAGATCATATGGGTTAACAAAATCCTTTTTAAAATAAAATAACAAATGGTAAATAATTTAAACAGTTTAAAAACACTCGAGCAGTAGGTTTTAAATTCATTTAAAACAAGAACACTTTTCAAAACCTCAAGATGGTTCTCACCACTAAATCATTAAACAAAAAATATTCATTAAAATATATTTGAAAGTTTTCACAAACATTTTTCATGGAATACCATCTCATTACAATGTTTAAAATCACATTTAAATTTACTTAGACATTCATGGGTAATGAATATAGGATTATTTTAAAATTAAAACTGTTTTCCAATGAATTATTCTATAAGGGGTGACACGAAATGTTAATAAATGATATGACTCTAACCTAAGGGTCACATTAGAAATATGATTTTTTTTATATTTAAATACATGTAATACCATCCCACTTCAATTCTAATATAATACATGGCCTGGATGATTCCATGATACAATTAGAAATACAAATACACCACCAAGGACATATGTATTCACCATAGGTTTTTTCCATGACCAAACCAACTAGAAAAAATGGTCTATGGTGCACACCATATAAGATAACACATAAACAATTAATCACATAAAATTTTCTGAATAACCATCACCTAGACTAAGAAACCAAAGAGTTACCTAATAAATGACTTTTCTAGACTTCCTCAAGCCAAAATTCTCTAAACTCGATGATTATAATCCCTAAAATGGTATTTTATTCAAAAGAGAACAAAAGACATAAACTAAAATGTAAAATCATGCCTTTGTAATGTAAAACACTTGAAAAATATTAAAAGACTATATAGAATAAACAAGAGGAGGTAAGAAAATCTTACTACTCAAACATTGAAACAAAAAAACACAACAAAAAGAGGAAGAACACTTCAGATGGGTGAAATTTGATCTAGGGTATTCTAAAATTTCCTGATGAGGGTAGTGGGGTAGATGAAATCACTTGAGGAGGAGAAGAAGGATGCCAAATCTGCTTTAGGAGGGGAGGCAGGAGGCTAAAATCACCTACGGGGAGGGCGACGTGTGGACACATGGGAAGAACTAGGGTTAAAATGAGGAGGATGAGAGGAAAATCCTAAGCGGGCCTCCCTATCTAAATATCTATACCAACAATCTTTAAAAAAACTACTGTTATATATAACCCTATACCAATAGTTTTTTTAAGGTATAGGCTTTTCGAAAAAACTATATACCCACAGTTTTTATAAACTGTGGGTATAGATGTGTTGGTATAGGGCCACTTTCCATTAGTGTAAGAATCCTTCCTCAAATTTTTATGGAGCATCCATGGTATCTTCCTCTTATTAATTGCTATCATCGGGTGTAGAATATGGATTCTCCTTCTAATATCTCAAAGATTACACGGGAGAATTATCAGTCCCATTAGGCTTACATTAATCTAATAGATGAGGGATTTTTTCAAGTGATGCTAATAGCATATGGATGTAAGTAACAATTATTAATCTATTTCTTCATCTTATAGGTTTTGTATCAATATTAATGAAGATTCTTGGTTGTGTTGACTGAATATTAGTCAAACCTGCATTCATGTAGTGGCATTTAGAAAGAAGACTAATTTTTATGGACTATATGGAGGTATATTCCTCTATTGGTGATGAATGTTCATTGGAAACATATACTTGGCCATTATATGATAGTAAAGTAATTATAGGGTCTATTTCAATTGCCAATACAACTTATTGGTTTCTTATATTTGGATATTTCACCTTAATTTAGTTGATGGGAAAAAATTATTTTTTGATTCCACTCTAAGGGTTAATTAGAGTATCTTCCAAAGCATTACGGGTATCTATTTGTATGGTGTTTTTTATTGGTTCTTATTTCCCATCACTTTTATAGTACCAATATATTGAGATTAAAATGATTCAAATGGAGAGTTTTCACCACACAATATCCTTACCTTCCCATTAACAGATTAATTTAGGATTAGAAATAGGATAAGGGTAATTCTGAATTCATATAAAGTTAGTTTCCTCCTAATAATGCACTAAAAATCATGTCATGGAAGACTGCCATGAATTCAAAGTTATAAATGTGGTCTATAAACTAGTTCTTTAACCTGATCCTCTCAATTTCCCTCTAATTACTCTTCTCATATACTTGGATTGTTATGTCAGAGGGAGACAAATCAGATTCTCTATTTCATAAGAAAAAGAGGGTCTGAATTAGTATATGATTGATTCTATAACCATCGTTATTTAAGTATTCAAAAATATTGATATCATAAATCTTTCCAGATATTTAATAGGTTTTGATATGTAAATGTATAGTAGTTTCCCGATCTTGTTCAGTAAATTAAATGACTATATGACACTCTATGGAGATCATCTATACATGATATATCTCCAAACTGATGACTTCTATCTTAAAATCTTGGGTAATTTAGATATATCTTCAATGAGGGATTCCCTAAGTTCTTTGGGGGTGAAGGGAATCCAAAACTAAAAGTCTAATAGGGATGATAGAGATATATTTCAAAATATCATATTTATATTCCAAAGTTATCTGTTTACTATAATGCGGTTGTTCTAAAACTTGAGTCTTGGAAGTCCAACGATAAGTGTGATGGATACTCCCTTCTTTGGCTAGAATTAGGGGTGTTATTCCCATTCACAAGTCTTACAGAACTAGACTTCCCATATCTCAGTGTTGACCGGTTTTTTATTTGTCTGTTAGTAAATCTGTCAATATTATTGGATAAGAATGATCCCTATGGGATTCAATATCAAAATAATGGTCCTTCTAATCTCATTGAAATGCCTATATTTGGATCTCAGTTGCATGTATGGGTTCAGTGGTAATGACACCCAAACATTGGGGTCCACCATGACCTCATCTTCCTCCACCTATATGATATCCTATTTTATTATTAATGGAGAACATTAGTTAATATGATTACTTATTAGATAATATTTATATCAATTTAATGTTGTTTATTTAGTCAAATTTTTACTCTTCATTATATAAAAATTATGTTTAGCAGGGTATTTCCCATCCTTCAAGTGATGGGAGTAGGAAGTATATAAGGTTTTTAAATGTTTTGGGTATATTTTTAGGTTCCTCTTCATATTCCTTTCCCTTTAAATTATTATTAAGTTATATCATTGAAAATTATGGATCAATTTTTTTTAGGAAATTGGAATCGTAAAGTTTTTATTCAGTCATGCACTGAGCATTTCACATGTTGAGTTTGATGATTTTTTGATTATCCAATCATCCTATTTTTCATGTTCTTATTCAGAACTTATTTCAATTGTCTTTATTCCATTGGTGGAGTAATATAGAATAGGTCATCTTCTCCTGGGGGATTTCCCAACTTTATGTTCTAGGTTGAAATCTTCTTCTAGATAAATTTTGTGAATTTGAAATATTCTTATATATTATACCCAATATTTGATTGAAATATCTAGAAGTATGATGTGCATTTAGACTGAAATCATTGGGTATCTTCATCTCTATTAGTGTAACCAAGTTATTCTCTAAGTTGGAAATGAAAAATCTCAAAACCATATCCTTTTAGAAGGAATAAACTTTCTTCTTCTAATTTTTGAATTTTTTTTAAATTTTACTCATTTATATATTGATTTGGGAATTGATAGTGGTGCTTCTATTCAGGAGGAGGTACCACATGGTAGTGAGTTTTTTTAGGGACTCAAGCTAACAATAGTGATAGTTTGAGCATGATCATTTCAGTTTATGATTAATCCAATTTTTTCCTTTGTGTCTATGATTTCAGTTATATTTAGCTTTGGAGTGCAAAATGAAATATTATAGTTGTTGTGATACTACTACAAACTCTCAGAATTCACCAGATCATTTCAAGGGAATGATTAGAATTTTTATCTGATCTTGGTGATTCCATATACATATCTATAATATCTCATCTTGGAGAAGTTTCATGTTTAGGGAATAGGTTGAGCCTTTCCACCTAGAAAATCAATCTGAAACCCTCTCATTTTCTTATTATTTGTAATTTGAATAGTTGAGGAAATTAATTTTCCTTACTATTGATTTAAAAAAATAAATGAATTTTTAAAGATCTTCATAATTGACAATATATTTGGCTGTAAAATTGATGTACCAGACAAAAAAATTCCATACAAAGTTTTTATGAAACATCTCATCTTTTCTAGTTCCTGGTACTTGAGTGTTCCCATCATATGACAACATCAAGATGTAAAGTGCATAAGATACTTCTCTATATCTTTGATACCATTTAATATTTGTCATGTAGGTTTTCTAAATTTAGGTGGATGGGGAGTCAAGTCCACACACTCCAAATATAGTTTCTTTTCTAATTGAAATGGCATGTTCCATCCTTCCATGACTTTCGTCTGAGATACAAGAAAATTAATTTATTTTGAAAGATCTGGTTTTATTATCACCTGAGTTGATGCTTGTAATGTCCCCCGGTCCATAACCATTAATCAGTGATCGACCAAATACCACTATATAACCTTAGAATCACCTCAATATATTTCAGTGGCTATCAACTAGAAGCACAAGTATAATGTGGTTCAGTGGGGATCTTATACTCACATATAAGAGTGAAATAAAATTACAAATAAAGGTAATCATATATGTTTCCATAATAAAAATTAAACTAGTATCTAGAAAAGTTTTAATAAAAACTCACAGGCCTATGTTATATCAAAAAGAATGTATAAATGTATAAAAATTGTATAGTATCAAAGCATATCTATAAATAATAGAAGTTAAAACTAAAAGATTCCTAAAAAGAATGCTAAACTCATGTGATCAATATTATCATCCTAAATCATGAATCATCCATATATATCTTTCCCTTGTCTTACCCTATATTCATGAATTCTACTCGGGTACCAATCAGTTTCCTAAGAAGGGTGTGAGTACAGCTTAATAGGACACCACCAAAGATTCCTATGAATATCCAGTTTGAGTAAGTTCATGTTGAATTGAAATATATATATAAAAAAGTATAACTAGATCAGAAAGTAAATAATTAAATGTCATTTATCCTTGGGTTGCATGATGACACCCTATACCAACTATACCTACCTCAACTAGTTCCATAAGCCTTTTAACATCAGGAATCCATTTGGGGGAGGGAAAATATACCCATCCATGTGATAAGATACTTATCAGGGAAATATACCCATCCAGAAAAAAATTCACACCTAATAAAATTATACATGTCCAGGAACAATATTCACACCAAGGTAAATATACTCACCCCATAACAAAAGTCACACCTGGGGAAATATAACTATCCCAGAACAAAATCCAAAATCAAAGGAAAATACACCTCTAAAACCATGTGATAAATACCAAAGGGGAACACTGACACCCTAACCATTACCTAAGGCCAATCAAATTAAATCAATCATCATCTCATCACGGCCTTAGTGTTTCAAAAAAAATCCATTTTTCCATCCAAACCAAAACATCATTAAATAGAAATTTGACATCATCCATTACCCTTTTTAATAATCATCATTCTGTATTTTATGAACCAAAATTTTACATTTATAATTTAGGGTAAACAATTATGATTTCATTAATTTTTATAACATGTTCCATGCCAAAAATACATTCCAAGGAATCCTCATATGCTACCTTGTAATTAAGAATCATTGAGACTCAAGGGGTTTTCACTTAGTATAATTTATGTGATTTAAATTATATACCTTAATTTTAGATCGAATGCATGGTAATATGGTGTGACAGTACAACACATACACTAATAAATATATTATGAATTTCGGGATAATGTATAGACCACCTACCTCAAGCATTAAATAGCTTAATTTGAAAGAAACACCAACTAAATCAAACCCAATAAACTAAGATCCCTAAAACTATCCCAATTCACAACATATTAAGTATTTATATAAAAAATACAAGAAAAAAAATCATAACTACCTAGGTCAAAGATTGTCTTAGACTTACCAAGAGGAATCAATCTAGATAAATGAAACTATTATCTACTAGGAATTGAATAAGAACAACCCCTAGAAGCCAAGGTTCTCCAAAAACATGATCAGAGTTCAAGGGAATTAATTGGGTTTACATAGGAGTCCTCTATTTAAAAAATTGAAAATTTATATCCAAGATAAGTTGAAGGCATGAAATACCATTTCATGTTGTTAAAGTTTGTTTTGACACTACCTAGGAATGACTATGATTTATCATAGTGTGACACACTATGTAACACCATGAATGGTTAAAATTATGAATATATGCTTATATCTCTTGCATAGTTAAATATTTATCCCATTCCTCTTGAAATTTATCCTAAATACTTCTGAAATCCTAAACAATCAAGATCCACCATGAGACACATTTCTAGGCCAAAAATATAAACTATAATGTTCCTTAAAGTACCCAAGGGTATTACCACCCCTCCCCCAAGGACTTATCACCCATAAAAAGTGTCACAAGTGGTATCATTCAAAAACATAACCTGAAGTATTGAACATACCTATCACACTCTCACACTATTTATCAAATACATCGATTCAACTGCAACACTCGAGTGAGAGTCTATCCCATTATTCACCACAAGATTTTCCTGTTGAATCATGTCACAAATCATGATTCACCTAATAAAACATGTCACAAAACCCTTCCCAAACAACTCATGAACCTAAATTCCTAAATAAATAAAAAATTACACTTATTTTAGTGTAATTTTAATGAATTTAAATTGATTCATACATTGAAGAAATCTGGGAGGTTTTAATACCTCCCCACTATATTGTAGTTCATCCTCGAACTGTATTCCAAAATGTCACCAGGACTCATCAAAAAAAAACTTTGGCCACTGATTATCCATGTATAACTCCCACTCCCATATAACCTCTTGATTATGATCATGCTTACACCACACTCATACCAAAGGAAATTTGTTTTCATGGTGATCCTTTTCACATTAATCCACTATAAAAACCAAATGCTTCTCAAAGGATGCGTCATCCTCAAGCTCAATATCAACAGTGTCAATAAGGTGAGATTGATCATGATGGTAATTTCTCCAATATTATATATAGAAATCATTATTGATATCATAAAAACACTATTAAATAGAAAAATGGTACATCATTAGACCAATACCCTCCACTATGTGGAAAGTACTGACAAATCTGAGCACTAACATCCCCTTCCTCTGGATCTGATGATGTCGTAAACTTGGTGAAGCTTTAGAGAATACATGATTAACAAACTCAAAATAAAGAGTGGGAATTCATACATACACTTAAGATATTTTTCTGCTATAATTTGTATCCAACCACTTTTGAATCAACTGCACATGCTCTGACATCTCCTACATGAGACATGCCTGATGAATGCTGACTTGCCAGACTTCAACTAATGTAGAGGAAAGTGATAGAGTCTACCATACAAATCCTCATAAGGTTCCATCTATATGGAATCTTGATAACTATTTTTGTAGTTTAATTCTTCCAAGACCATGTGTTTTTTCCAAGAACCACCAAAATCTTCGGCACATGCTATCAGCGTGTCCTCTAAAATTTATATGGTATTCTTGGACTATCCATAGGTTTTTGAATGATAGTAGGTTCTCAAATGTACCTGTATATCCAATGATTTTTGTAACCCCTTCAAAACTCATGTTGTGAAATGATTATATCGATGAAAAATAATTTTTTGAGGGACCCCTTTTAAGCACACAACATTCCCTACATAGAGCTTACCCCTATCATCCATGTAAAGAGTATCTCTGATTAGTAAAATGGAAGCCACCTTTTTCAGTCGATCTATTATTACCTAGAATACATAACTACTATAAGGAATACTTAGTAACCTTATCAAAAATTACATGGTAACATCTTCCCATTTAGACTTGATAATAGAAAATTGATATAAAAGGAAAAAAGGGATAATGGTTCTTAGCCTTCACCAGTTTATAGGTAAAGAATCACGTAAAAAACATGGGACATACTTATTTATCCCTGGCCACCATTATTATTGGCACATATCTTAGAACATATTCATCAAACCAGAGAAAATTTCCACTTTGAGTTATATGACTCATAAATAAAATCTTCATGAATTTATGTGGGAACTTGGAAACAACCATGAGCATAAATAATCTCATCATCATCTATGTTCTAGTCTAATAGAGTCTCCCCACTATATATGGTGTCCCTTATTGCTAAAAAGTCTAGGTCAGATAGCTACCTCCTCTAGTAATATATGTTTTAATCAAGAAATCTATGTATGTTAAATAAATTCTTATAATACTCCCAAGAAACAACTTCCAAGACATTCTCATGTCCATGGATATATTGGCCTCAGATATAACATAACCCGTAATGTGTAACTCATCGATCCAAAAGTGGCACTTGGAGAGTTTTATATAGATGTGATGTTCCCAAAGTCTACCTAAAATGATCTCTAGTAGATATTAATTCTATTACGTTTTCTTTATGTACATAGGAATTTCATCCGTGAAGACAACCACAAAAGCATATAAATAGTAGTAAAAAATTCTATTCATCAGAGCCATAAATACTACTTGTGTGTTTGTTAATCCGAAAAGCACCACTAGGTACTCATATAGACCATGCCTTCTCCTAAAAGTATTTTTGTGAAAAATTTAAAGGTTTTACCCTCACTTGGTGATAATTTGATCTCTTGTCAATATTTTAGAATAATCATGCACCTCTAAGCTGGTCAAATAGATTTTTAATTGTTGAAGAGGGTACCGGTTTTTATCATTCATTTGATTCAACTTCCTGTATTCGAAACATGACCACAAGGAAACATCTAACTTCTTGGTGAATAATACTGGGAAGACCTAAGGGTACATGCTCATTTGAATGAATATCCTTTCCTCTAACTCTTCCAGTTGAGCCTCAAAATCACGAATATTCACTAGATCCATTTGATAAGGTGGAATATAAATGGGTTGAGATCCCAGTATGATCATGATAGTGAACTCAACATCTCTATTGGGTGGAAACCTTAAATTGTTTTCAGAAAAATCATTTGGAAACCACTACACCATGGGAGGAAAATATCATGTGGTGTGTCTTTATTATCTATAATCAAACAAGAAACTTGGGAAATAATAACTTCCAGTTTTATATGGTCATGTATTGTGTAACATGCCTCTAACCCCAATTCTCCAATATTAACATACTTGTCGACATCAATAGATGTGAAGAGCACTCATAAATGAAAATAGCTGATGTGATCATAGCATAGAACTAAATGTAACACCATGGTGAAAATTTTATATGTGGGTATTTGATGGATGGATTTGTCCCTCGAGTTGAAGGTGTTTTGAGCTGAAAATATATAAAAATTGGGGAATATTTCTAGGTATCATGGTTAAGGAACATAGTTAAACTAACCATGTATCCTAAGTGTGTTTCCCCTACAATTTTTAGTATTGATGATATTCCTGGTTATCACACGGTTTACTTAAATATGTAGATAATCCTTGAAACCCATTTGATTAGGGTTTTTTTATCATTTTCCCTTATTTTTAATTGGTATTTCTTCCCTTATCCCCCCCTCCATTCATTACCCTTGATCTAGGATCCTTCTATGGAGTTTTCTCTATCCCTTAATCTCATACAAGTGTATTTTAAAGTGTTTTCTTGGAGATTATTCACCTTGATTGAAAGTTTAGGGTTCTTTTATCTTTCCTATTAGGTTTTCTTCACTTTTCACCTTCTCCTATATCCTAGTGTCCACTTTTGGCAAATTTATATACTTAGGGTTGTTCTGAAATTTGAGTATTTCTTTCTAGGGGTTTTGATCCCTCCTGTGAGATCTAATCTGATTATTTTCATTGAAGGAATCATGATCTCACCACATGAGGTAGGTGTTTCCATTTAATTTCCTTTTATTTAAGAGTTCCTTAAATACTTGAGGTGTTAAAGGTGTTATTGAGTTAAGGTAATGATATATATGATATCTAGGTTTTTTTTATCATGGTTTTCGTTGGCATCACTTGTTTTTATTTTTCTTGTTAAGTGGATTTTTATAATTAAGTCATGTTTTGAAGAAAATGGGTTTTTTATGCATTCTTCATGTATGATAAAATCCCAAAGATGGTTTAATTGAGAAAGACACTTGTTCTTTGTGTTTTAATCCAAATTTTATTTTTAAAGTGGGTTAAAATTTTGGTTTTAAGGGTTTTTATTAAATTTGAAAATGGTGTTTTTGTTTTATAAAATGATGTAGTGTTTCCATTGAGTTGTTTTATTATGATTTTTATTGGTTATGTTTAATTAAGAATTGTGTTTGGTTTCCAAATTGTTTTTTAAAATGAATTTACATATATATATATTCCATATGTGATAATATAAAGTCTTGGTTGGTACTTTATTATTTTTTTATTGATTGATTTTTTATTGTTCCCTTGTTGAGCCCCATTTTTTATTAAGATATGCTTATCCATGTGATGGATTCTTTATGATTTGATTCATGGGGTGTTATGGATTGGGGATCTTTTCAAGGGTAGTGTGAGAGGTGGGAAGTATGTGTTTATGGTGTTAGAATTTATAATTTCTTATTGTAATGGGATGACATTTTTTCATTCATAGACCACTTCATTTAGTTATTACATGGGGAGACTGAGGATACTAAGTGGGAAGTAGTGGGAAGTTTCTAGGCCACTTGAGATTTAAAAACTAGCTTGTCTCCCCAAGTTTCATGTAACACATGGATGGAGTTATATCCACGAGTTGACTAGTTAGAGTTAATTGGTTTATGGATTTGCGACTATTAACCTTCTGGTAGTAGGCCCACATTTCTGTGACTTGTATTGTCCCATTAGTCCTTTCGGTGTTCCTCATTCTATGTATCATATTATATGAATTTAATTATCTATTTTCATGTGATATGATTATTGTTTGGATGTAATTTTCTTATGTTTTGATCCTATTTTGGTTTTAGTATTAATGTTGACTAATTTGGTTCCATTTATTTATTGTAATTATTTGTGACCTTATATATTTGTGTTTTAATTATTTTTATAATGTTTCCTTACTTAGCTTCGAGTTGTGCGTATAAAATATTTTGAAGGAAAATGGGGGAAATGGTTTTCAAAGTGAATTTATTGGTCAAAACACTATTGAAATAATTTAAACCATTTGTGGGATTATTTTGAAAATTGTGGTGTTTAAAAGATAAATGATTGGTTTCAAAAATGAAATTATATTGGTAAAACTTATTTATGGACTATTTTATAAGTGTATCCTTTAATATGGTGCATGTTCTATGCTTTAGTTTATTCTTATATAATGTAAAAATCATTAAAAATCAATTTTTCTATATTAATTAAAAACTAGAAAACTTAGTGACTTTTATAAAATTAAGGATTTGGACTCATGGTGGTATCCTACTGAATTCGGCTCACACCCTTCATACTCACATTGGTGGGTATGCAGTCTTCATCTCGTGTGCTGGTTTATTTGTTTCAAGTCTTTTGGGTTGGATTTGGTTTCATATTCCTTAAGAAGCAGTTGGGTTTGGGGATCACGGTTATAAATTGTGAGTCATGTGGAGATGGTGATCAGACCTTTGGTTTCATGGAACTAGTCAGCATGATTTTTTATCCTGTTTGGTCTTATTCTCTTTTTTATTTTAGAATTTTTTATTCTTTTATAAACCTTTTTTTAAATGGTTATTTTTATTGACATGTATTTTTTAGAATTTATTTTTGTCTCTTTATAATTATTTCATGTCTGGATGTTATTTTTGGTTTCTTTATGGTGAAACCATTAAAAATGGTTATGTTGATTCCCTTAATGCTTTTCATAATCCGAGGGGGTCGGCGAAGCACCTCAGGTATGTGGTGGGCCAGTTCGGGCAATGGTCTGGACGACGACCCATGCCGTTTTGTTATACTAACCAATCCATCCTAAGGATATGATCAAAGCTAGAAATTTTTAACACGAAGAAGTCCAATAAAAATAGGTAACCACTAATCTACAAGGCATGTTCACTACAATATCTTATACCCTCTTACCACACTCCCAAGGCATTTCAATAGACATTACCGCATGTAGGTACTCTATAACCAACCATAGGCTTTCCATGAATTAACTATATATAAAAGAATATGAAGTAAATGTTTCAAATAAAGCACCATCCAATGTAGAAGTCACTAGTATCATACCTCTATTGGTCAAAGGTCTAATATAATGAACAATAGAAATATGATGAACTATATGAATCTAGATCATCTCACGGCCTTGAACCCTATCCTATGACTCCTGTACAACACTTCCCTATTTATGTGAATATCCCCGTGTCAGAGCACCACATACCCCACCTCAACCCATACAGTCAGTCAAACTATAACTAACCATACTATGCAACATAACTGGTCCCAATCCTGATCCCTCCACCTATCCTAATGCTCTATTATTGGATGACCCTTGAGCCATCTTGAAAAACAACTATAGGTTCCCCAACCTACCACAATTCCAAAACTCAACTAGTGGTCATGGGAACTGGGTTAAAGTATGGAAACATCCACTAAACTGATAACACTTTATAATATAACCTTCGTATAATGAGGAAGGCAATCCACTACTCTGACAATTAAAACTACTAAAACCATACCATCACTCCTCATAACGACATTTCTTATAAACCATTTATCCACTATTGAATCCCCTAATAGAAGATGTATACTCTAATCCTCTTCCCTCTCCAAATATCTACTCTATAATAAAATCTAGATTCATGACCTTAATGAATATTGGAAGGCGTAACACATTCACCATCACCCGCATCTCATATCTCAGACCATCCTCAAAACTCATGGTTCTTGCCACCACATCCCCTACTAGAATCGGGGCGAAACACTCCAAATCAGTAAAACAGGAAGAATAATCTAATACATAAATTCCTCTCTATGTATGTTGTATGAAATCATGGTCCCAATTGACCATCAGAGTCTCTAGAGATAAGTAATTGAAGAACCTCAATAGAAAATCCTTCCTAGATAGCCCCATATGTTAGTCCACCTGGACAAAAATATCCCACTATATCTTCATTGGTCCCCAAATAATATACACCACGAGATTTAATATCGTCTATAGGGATGTCTCTAGATTCTCAAAAATCATATGAATGAGCTAAATCTAGAACTTATCCATTTTAGGACCACATTACCTAGAAAATATTGGTGGGTGTTATAGTTTAAACTCCCTAGTGGGTTTAGAAGTCATCAGCACAACTCACAGAAGCTCTCTATCTATATCTTGCACCACTCTCAGTATGATCTCTTTTAGATGATCATATACCACCTTCCTTAGTACTTCAGGAGGTTCCAACCCAATAACCTCCTTGTAATTATCATCATCACCCTTATGGCACTCTATTAGAGTTCATCATAGAGGTATTTGTCTACAATGTAAAACACACACCACTGAACACATCACTGTAACAGTTCTTGAGAATATAGTTCAAGTAAAACAATAAAAGAAATTATATTATGCTATTATAAATATCTCATGTCATAGAAAGATTATAACATGAGTTCTCTCGCTATACCTAAATTACCCTTACACAAATTCAATTTCATAGATGGAAAAGGTCTACATTACACCAATTAAAATCCAAATCATACACATAACATTCATATCATCAATCCTTTTCCACTATATGTTCATAAGAAGGTTAAGTCAAATAACATATATTGATTACAAGTTATAGAGAAAAACATTTTATAAGTTATAGTTAGCATTTATTTAATTATCATATGATATAGGATAATTTAATTAAGTGATCATGAAATTATGTTTTGATATTTTAACTAATTGGTTAGCTAAGATGTGCTGATAGTTTAAATAATAAACTCATATCATAATAATAATAAATAACTAAAGTCAATCGTGTAGATTCCATGTGAAACCTACATATTTTCTATGATTCATGAATATATTCCCTTTTTCATTCCATCCAAAAAAAAATCCCATAAGTTATAAATTCATGACTCGTGTGCATCACTCTAGGTGAAAATAATCCAATAGTAAAAGCAAAAAAGCATGAATATCAATCCCATCTTTGCTGACATAGATTTTCCTTGTACGTGTATTAGATACTCCTAAGAAAAAGGTCCATACCAATTATTTAAAACACCCTATCTCATGTCTACCTTACCCAAAATAGTCATAAAAAATAAAGAGCTTTGATACCACTTTATAACATCTCTTGTCCCAAGTCCACTAATCGGTGCTAGACTATAGATCGCTACATGACCTCAAGTTCACCTCCCCATACACTATAGGCTTCCGACTAGAAACACAACTATAATGTTTCATGATGGAGAGACTATACCCTCATATCATAGTGAAATAATAGAATAAAAAAAGACAGTCATATAATCATCCACAATAAGTAGTAAAATGAAATCTAGGAATGTTCCAATATAAAATAACAAAGTCATGCTATATCAAAATGAAATGTATACATGTCAAATAATCATACAATGGTATATCATATCCATAAATTTACCAAATAAAAAAATCAAAACCAAGAATACTCCTCTAAATGATCTCAAACTCCCATGCTCCAAACCTGTCAGCCCAAATCATGCATTGCCCATAGGGATATTTCTTCTTTCGTGTCTTACAGTCAATAATTCTTCTCAAGTAAAAATGTTTAGCTAGACTAGGGTGTGGGTACAACTCAATAGGCCACCACCAATGTCATTAATAAATATATCCATTCATATTAATTTTTTGATAAAGTGAAATATATATATAAACATGTATAACTGGATTAGAAAGTAAATAATTAAATGGTATTGATCCTCATATTTCATGATGACACCTGAGACCAACTATACATACCTCATATTGTTCTATATGTATCTGAATTGAGTTAATACCTATAGAAAAAATATACCCATCCTCATAATCGAATACCTCCAATAGAAATATATGCATCCTGGAACAAAAGTCACACCTTGAAAAAATTTATATGTCATGGTGAAAAAGTCACACCCGGGGGAATATACACATATAGGGAAAAAATTACAAATGGAGAAATGTAATAATATTAGACCAAAATCAAAACATAGAGGTAAATCCACCTTTATAACCATGGAAGAAATACCCAAGGGAAACACCAATACAAGAACCATTCCCTAAGGCCAAACAAATTAAAACACTCATCATATCATTATGCCTTTATGATTTCATTAAAAACCATTTTTAAATTTAAAAAAAACACTATTAAACACTTATATGACATAAACCTTAACCTTTTTTATTAATAACAATTATCCATTTTATAAACCAATATTTTCTATTTATAATTAAATCCAAACAATTCTTGTTTCATCGATTTGTCTAACACATTCCATGCCAAAAATCTTTTCCAAGGCATCCTCATAGGCTTCTTGCCAAATTTGGAATAACAGAGACTCAAGGTTTCATCACTTATTATAATTTCCATTATTTAAATTATATACTCTAATTTTAGGTTGAATGCATAGTAATCCAGAGAAAATTCATAATGCATGCACTAATAACCAGAGTAAGACTTTCATAACAATTTATAGACCGCCTACCTCAAGTGTGTCAAAGATTAATCAATAAAAAATACCAACCAAATAGAACCCAATGAACCAATATATCTAAAACCATCCCAAACCATAATATATTATGGATTTTGAGGGAAAAAAATATATAAAATGAAAACTATCTATGGAACAAAGAGGCTTAATGTAACACCCCAACCCCAGTTACCTAGAGTCGGTCCATTATTGCGTAACATTGGCATGATCACAAAAGATAAAGTCTTGAAAGACTGATTATTTTAGTAGCCTTGGAAACACTAGATACATTCATAAATGTTACATTACATCATAAAGTGAAAAATCACAACAACATAGTCTCCATAGTCCACACTTCTATCCCCTTCAGACTATCCCTGTAGGTCAGTCATAAAATATTTCTTCACATCCTGGGAAAAATAAAACATTGAAAGGGGTGAGCTCAGATGCTCAGTAAGGATAACAATATAGAGGAAGCTTTAATAAATAAACATAAACATTTAAGGCAATGTATGACTAAAAAAAAAAGCCTTTTAAACTTGAACTTCAACATAATATGGAAAAAGTAAAATGAGATAATTCCATTTACTTATTCACATGGATATTCTACTGGTCGAATAATAACAAGAAATATCAATAACCACTTTCATAATGATGGAATGCATAATGCCAGACTCTCATAACCACATAGCCAAGGCCTCGTGCCAAGCCTACAAATAAGATTTTGTCAATGCCTCATGCCAAGACACTAGTTTGTCTCATGAGACCTGCTGATGCATCGAGGAGCTATAGCGGTCTCCACCTGTCACTTATTAAGTTCAATTCATTACTTATATGAAAAGGTTTAAAATTATCATAAACCATAACATAATCATATCACATAAAAAATGCATAAAGGAAACATAACATTTCCACATTTCAATCACAAGATATCAATACAACACATTGATATAATAAAACATTATCAAAACCATTTTCAATACCAAAATAAAAGAAAAGTAAAACATGGTATTTATTTTTCATTTTAAAAACAGTTATGACTTGTAGAGGAAGTCTAAACTCAAATAATGGTCACGGCGGCGGAGAAGTCGTTTCCGCCGCATACGTACGACAAAAAAACATTCCTTTTTTCCGTTTAGTAAAACGCTTCATATAAAAAGATTCCTTTTGAATAAACATAAAATTCAAAGGGTTTTATACACCGTATAAAAGAAAGTTGTGTATAAAACAAAATATGCCTCAATTAAAGGAGATTGAGACAAAGTCCATTACAAAGATCATTTTTTTAAATAAAATAGATCTATTATGTGTATTCACTATAAGTACACATAAATACAGTACAAATACAAGATAATATATAATAATATCATGACATAATTTGAAAGTAGGAGAATAACCCAAAGAATGGAAATTGGGTTAAGAAGTTCCCTTACCTCGTGTCCGACTTGACTCGACCATTCATTAACCTCCTGAATAATAAACTAGAGTTAATTTATAATTTCTTAAGAAACTTTTTCAAGTTTATTATTCATTTTATATCACTTATTACCATGTTATGAACATTATGTAATTATTTATGTTAATAACGGTCGTTTTGTCGATCTATGGTACTTGAGTCAAAAATAAACTTCTTAAAATTACAATTTGTTCATGTGGTAAAATATCCATTATATCCATAATTATATTAATGATGTAGATATAATATAAATCATATATATCCAGTATATACATTCATTTATAATATTACATAACATTTAGAGGTAAGAAATGAAATGCACCGTTCATGGAGACGGTAAGCCGTACGTACACATGAACGCTACTTTCATTTCTATTTCGTATTTAATGGAATGAAGTTATAATTATATAAAGGTATAATATAATTCCAGTATAATATAATTTATAATACCATTTACTCCATCCTTTATACATCCCACATATGGCATTAACGATTCAAATCACTTTGAGGGGGTGGTAATCCGCACTTCCTAAAATGAAAATATCGTGTTTACCCATAATGGAAACCATAAAGTTATGCCATAAATGAAAAATACATAAGCTTAAGTAAAACATAAAAATATTATATATCATATATAAATATAGTGACATCTTAATGTCCACCTTTGAAGGTGTTATATGAGTGTTGAACAATCATTGTTTCGTGAGGCGGAAATTCACCATCCACAGAAACAGTATGTTCTTTAACCATTAGATGTACGTGTGTGTAATTGTAGCTCGAATACTTCTTATAACAACATCCTAGTATATTTAAGATACTTTTTTCATTACAAAAGAAATGAATAAAAAGATTTTAGGGGGTTGGAGAAGCAAAATAAAACATAAGAACACAAGAGAAAACACTACCTTTAAAACGGGTAACTCTTTTTGATTTGAGCTCAAAGGTTTCCTTGGGAAGACTTTTTCCCAATGTGAGGCTTCTAGGAGTAATAGTGGGATGTGGAGAGACAAAATGGGCATGGTTTGGCCGAGTCAAAGGCTTGATAGTTGTGGTTAAGGTGGTAGAGGTGGGGGCCTTTTATAAGAGGAGAGGAGGGGCACTCTTGGAAAGTAATGAAATGTTACATTATTATATAATGAGTTTCGAATTTTAAAGGTCCCACACATATATATTTTTAGGATAAGGTGATACGGGGTCTAAATATACTCATCCAATAGGTTTTTGACAAGTTTAAGTTTTATATTTTACATTATATTTTCATTTTATTTGAATCATTAATTAATGAGGTAATCGCTGCATCATCATGGTGTCATAAAAAATTTAATATATTTAATGTATAAAAATTATAAAACAAATATCATGATGTAGGAAATCGTTTTAGCTTTATAATGAATATTTATAGTCAAAAATATGACTTGTATAACCCCATTTAAAAATTGTTTTAGTAAAACAACTCATGTTTGTGACATTTTTATTTTAACATTAAATAAAATGTTTTTAATGTCATTTTCCAACCAAAGTGGCTCCATGGGGTCCACAAGTTGACACATGTATTTTATTGGTCGTCCATGACTCATCCAATAGGGGTAGGAAAAGTGTAAAGGTCATTTCATCTTTCTATAATATCATTTTTACCTTAAATTTCACTCATTGCCTTTAATCGCGATTAATTAAACTTAAAAGTTACTATTCACCAAAAAAATTATTTTAATCACATTTAACCACATTTTACTTCTTAATGAAAACCATTTATGTCAGATTTTTTAAAATCAAATCACAGAAGTGGTAATATTTCATTTAAACAAAAAATCAGTTTTTTAACTACCACTTAGTGGTTTCACTATTCATCAAAAATTGAAGTTTTTCAGAACAATGCCAAAATATCACCCTAAGTTATAATTGATATTCCGAATTCAAAAATGATGCCTATTTTATAAAATTCCAAACATATAAGTTGCATTAATTAATTTAATAATTAATTCCCACTGTCACAACAAATAGCGTGTTTTTTAAAAAGAATATATATCAAAAGATTGACAATTGTTTATGTCCAATTTCAAAGTGAAATTAATTCTAATGACCACCATTGGATAAAATGGTAAAAATATATTCTAATTATAATTTAAAACCACTGAATAGTATAATTTATCACTATAAATTATTTTGATTAAAAAAGTTGTTTCTAAGTATTTTTCACTATTCATAAAAATTGGAAGTTCTCAGAAAAATACAAAAAATTCAACATAAGCTAATTTCAATATTCCGAATCCAAAAAATGAAGTACATTTTGAAATATAAAATATATATAATTTCAAAAAGTGGGTATTACTATTCATAATGGCTATTTTGATTGGTTTCGGTGTGTTAGAATCTCGAACTTGCGTACAATGCAAGCTATTGCATTATTGAAAGAGAAGCATATCGTGGAAGCTCTGGGTGTTACATTCTCCCCTCCTTCAATAAATTGTGTCCTCGCAATTTAAAATTTTTCTTTGAAAATAAAAGGTTGAAAATAGAAAATACCTTTGTGGAAAACCCACATCGAAAATAAGGTTAATAAAAATATAACTTTAAAAGAAAGAAAGATAAGTACAAAGGTCACCCGAGATAGACCATACTAGGATTATATGAAAATATGGATATGGAAGAAAAACAAACCATCAAGGTCTGATGGAGAGTTGTAGAAAACTGGATTAGGAGAAAGTTAACCATAAGAAAATCACAAACTTGTGATTGGTTAAACGGTCATTGAATCCCAAGTTGGAAAAGTTAACCGGAAACGTTTTTGTTTTAAGTTACCTTTTATAAAGTTGAGGAATTTATTTAGGAGATTTACTAAGAACGTAAGGGAATATACATACTTATCATGTAGACTTTCATTCTTTAATAAATGTTTACCACAAACCCATCTTTCACTCTAAAAGGTAATAGAACTCAAAAATATTCTACTTATCATAATTGTATAAGGTTCCAAATATTAACACATACCATTTAGATTAGGAAAACTTTTTTGTAATAACCAGGGACTTCTTTTAGGCTAGTGGTAGGTAATAGAGGCATGTCGCACTATGGTTGTGGGTTCAATTCCTACAGCTTTGTCCGACGCGACGGGTTATCCCCCAACCTGCAGGTTGTCCTTTTCCTAAAACTATAGTATTATAATATTCCAAAAATAATCTTCATAAATGTTTTAACCTTAAACAATACTATCAAAAGTTCAACTTAATCTATTCCAACCTTTATAGTTATCCAAAATACCTTCGTCCAGACTTTCTCTAAAAGATCTCGAAATTCCAAAATCAATTGTATCATCAGATCCCCCAAATAAAGTAATGTTTCTCTTATTATCACATACTAAAAATATGATTACCTTAATAATATTAAAACCTTAATGAAATCAAAAAGTACTGCAGTACAATACTTATATATATCACATTATCCTTATAACCAGAATATAAACCTTGAGTCCAAAAGCACCAATACATTAATTATTCCACTTCAACTGTAGTAACAACATAAGATTGTCCTTGATCCCTTGGCCTTTTCTGAGGTAATTTTCCATGATTATTAGGACATTCATTTGCATAATTCCCCATTTCCCTACAATTGTAGCATTGAACATTGATAGCCTCTTTCTTTCCCTTGCAATCACGCGCCAGGTGACCTTTTTCTCCACATTTATAACAAACTCTCATTCCTTTTAGGCAAGTACCAGGGTGATTCTTCCCACAATTATCGCATAATGGAAAATCCTTCTTTCCCTTTTTCCCTTTATCTGTCTCTTGTTCCACCGTTCTCTTCTTCTCTTACTTTACTTTATTGTCATAAGATTTAGAGAATTCCTTTTCTGTCTTGATAGCACACGAGACTATATCTTCGTATGTTGAGAAAGATTGTGATACTAAAGCTCGACGGAGAAACTATTTTAACCAATCAAATAAACGATCGATCTTACTTCTTGGGTTACGTATATAATCTGCAGCATGCCTTTCTAACCTTGTAAAGTTAGCCTCATAATTTGCGACATTCTCATCCTCCTTCTGCCTCAGACTCATAAATTTCCTTTCCATATCTACTCGATGGTCATGTAGAAAGAATTTTTCTAAGAAAATTTCCTTAAACACCCTCCATTCCATACTTGATACTTCTTCATCTTCCTTTGTGTTTTGAATCAGCGACCACCATTGATCAGCATCCCCAGTGAGACGGTAGACTGCCATGACAACCTTATCCCTTTCGCTACTCCCCAAGGTGTGGAATATTTTCTCTAAAGAGTTTATCCATTGCTCAGCTACTAATGGATTTTTACCCCCATTAAATGTTGGTGGTTTTTGCCTCATGAAGCAGTCTAACATTGATCCTCCACATTGCGGATCAGGGTGCTCCATACGAGTAAGTTTATTATTCATAACCTGAGTGAGTTGTCCCGGTATGGGGATAAGTTGATCAGCACCAATTGTATCTCCAGCTCCATAATAATTATCTTGAGCAGGAGGGAAATCCATACACGGAGTGCGTGCATTGATACGGTTTCCATTCCTCTCACTAGGCGCCATTTTTAAACAATGGAATAAACTAGATTAGTTTATGAATTAAAATACATAATTCCATACTTGTAAAACACTTAACATAAATTGAACTATTTATGCATATAATCCATAATCATAAAAAAAATTCTTTGAGGAAGTATGTACTCATAAGCCCTTAATAATGGTTTTTAAAGAAAATGATAATTATCCTAAGCATATCCCCCGGGAGTGTCGTAACCAAGAGTGCAGCAAGGCCCGTTGTCGTGCACCAGTTCCCGTTCGAGTCTAGCTCAAAGTGGTGTTTTCGGGTTTTACCCCTAGGTACATATGTTCCAGAGCCGCCTCTACCTGCTCGTATCCAGACAGGGATGTATTGCTCATAAAACTCATAAAATATCTATAATACCAAAATTCTAGGAAGTTCTTATATACTAATCCTCAAAGTCTATCTTCGGGCTATGTTCTCTAATCAGAGTTTATCTAAATCTAGCTTTCATGGTTAGTACTAAACTGCCTCTGATACCAACTGCAACACCCCGACCCCAGTTACCCAGAGTCGGTGCATTATTGCGTAACATTGGTATGATCACAAAAGATCAAGTCTCGAAATACCGATCAGTTTAGTATCCTTGGAAACACTAGATACCTTCATAAATGTTACATTACATCATAAAGTGAAAAAACACAATAACATAGTCTCCATAGTCCATACTTCTATCCCCTTCAGACTATCCCTTTAGGTCAGTCATAAAACATTTCTTCACATCCTTGGAAAAATAAAACATTGAAAGGGGTGAGCTCAGATGCTCAGTAAGGATAACAATATAGCAGAAGCTTTAATAAATAAACATAAACATTTAAGGAAATGTATGACTAAAACAAAAGCCTTTTAAACTTGAAATTCAACATAATATGGCAAAAGTAAAATGAGATAATGCCATTTACTTATTCACATGGATATTCTACTGGTCGAATAATCATATGCAATATCAATAACCTCTTTCATAATGATGGAATGCATAATGCCAGACTATCATAACCACGTAGCCAAGGCCTCGTGCCAAGAATACAAATAATATTTCATCAAGGCCTCGTGCCAAGACACTAGTTTGTCTCATGATACCTGCCGATGCATTGAGGATATATAGCGGGCTCCACCCATCACTTATTAAGTCCAATTCATTCCTTATATGAAAAGTTTTAAAATTATCATAAACCATAACATAATCGTATCACATAAAACATGCATAAAGGAAACATAAAATTTCCACATTTCAATCACTAGATATCAATACAACACATTGATATAATAAAACATTATCAAAACCATTTTCAATACCAAAATAAAAGAAAAGTAAAACATGGTATTTATTTTTCATTTTAAAAAAAGTTATGGCTTGTAGAGGAAGCCAAAACTCAAATAATGGTCATGGCGGCAGAGAAGTCGTTTTCGACGCATACGTACAACAAAAAAACATTCCTTTTTTTTGTTTAGTAAAACACTTCATATAAAAAGTTTCCCTTTGAATAAACATAAAAGTCAAAGGGGTTTATACACCGTATAAAAGAAAGTTGTGTATAAAACAAAATATGTCTCAATGAAAGGAGATTGAGACAAAGTCCCTCACAAAGATCATTTTTTTTAAATAAAATAGATCTATTATGTGTATTCACTATAAGTACACATAAATACAGTACAAATACAATATAGGACATAATAATATCATGACATAATTTTAAAGTAGGATATTAACCCAAAGAATGGAAATTGGGTTAAGAAGTTCCCTTACCTCGTGTCCGACTTGACTTGACCGTTCTTTAACCTCCTGAATAATAAACTAGAGTAAATTTATAATTTCTAAAGAACCTTTTTCAAGTTTATTATTTCTTTTATATCACTTATTACCATGTTATGAACATTATGTAATTATTTATGTTAATAACGGTCGTTTTGTCGATCTTTGGTACTTGAGTCAAAAATAAACTTCTTAAAATTACAATTTGTTCATGTGGTAAAATATCCATTATATCCATAATTATATTAATTATGTAGATATAATATATATCATATATATCCAGTATATACATTCATTTATAATATTACATAACATTTAGAGGTAAGAAATGAAATGCACCGTTCATGGAGACGGTAAGTCGTACGTACACATGAACGCTACTTTCATTTCTATTTCATATTTAATGGACTAAATTTATAATTATATAAAGGTATAATATAATTCCAGTATAATATAATGTATAATACCATTTACTCCATCCTTTATACACCCCACATATGGCATTAACGATTCAAATCACTTTGAGGGGGCGGTAATCCGCACTTCCTAAAATGAAAATATCGCGTTTACCCATAATGGAAACCATAATGGTATGCCATAAATGAAAAATACATAAGCTTAAGTAAAACATAAATATATTATATATTATATATAAATATAGTGACATCTTAATGGCCACCTTTGAAGGTGTTATATGAGTGTTGAACAATCATCGTTTCGTGAGGAAGAAATTTTCCATCCACAGAAACAGTATGTTCTTTAACCATTAGATGTAGGTGTGTGTAAGTGTATCTCGAATACTTCTTATAAAAACATACTATTATATTTAGGATACTGGTTTTGTTACAAAATAAATGAATAAAAATATTTTAGGGGGTTGGAGAAGCAAAATAAAACATAAGAACACAAGAGAAAACACTACCTTTAAAACGGGTAACTCTTTTTTATTTGAGCTCAAAGGATTCCTTGGGAAGACTTTTGCCAAAAGTGAGGCTTCTAGAAGTAAGAGTATGATGTGGATAAAACAAATGGGCATGGTTTGTCCTAGCCAAAGGCTTGAGAGGTGTGCTTATGGTGGTAGAGGTGGGAGCCTTTTATAAGAGGAGAGGAGGGGCACTCTTGGAAAGTAATGAAATGTTACATTATTATATAATGATTTTCGGATTTTAAAGGTCCTAAACATATATATTTAGAGTATAAGGTGATAAGGGTTCGAAATATACTCATCCAATAGGTTTTTGACAAGTGTAAGTTTTAGATTTTACATTATCGTTTCATTTTATTTAAATCGTTAATTAATGAGATAATCGCTGCATCATCATGGTGTCAGAAAAAATTTAATATATTTAATGTCTAAAAATAATAAAACAAATATCATGATATAGGAAATATTTTTATCTTTTTAATTAATATTTATAGTCAAAAATATGACTTGTATAACTCCATTTAAAAATTGTTTTAGTAAAACAACTCATGTTTGTGACATTTTTATTTTAACATTAAATAAAAAGTTTTTAATGTCATTTTCCTACCAAAGTGGCTCCATGGGGTCCCCAAGCTGACCCATGGATTTTATTGGTCGTACATGACTCATCCAATAGGGGTAGGACAAGTTTAAAGGTCATTTCATATTTTTATAATATCATTTTTACCTTAAATTTCACTAATTACCTTTAATCGCGATTAATTAAACTTAAAAGTTACTATTCACCAAAAAATTATTTTAATCACATTGAACCACATTTTACTTCATAATGAAAACCATGTATGTCGGATTTTTGAAAATCAAATCACAGAAGTGGTAATGTTTCATTTAAACGAAAAATCAGTTTTTTAACTACCACTTAGTGGTTTCACTATTCATCAAAAATTGAAGTTTTTCAGAACAATGCCAAAATTTCACCCTAAGATATAATTGAAATTCCAAATTCAAAAATGATGTCTATTTTAAAAGATTCCAAACATATAAGTTGCATTAATAAATTTTATAATTAATTCCCACTGTCACAACAAATAGTGTGTTTTTAAAAAACAATATATATCAAAAGATTGACAATTATTTATGTCCAATTTCAAAGTGAAATTGATTCTAATGACCGCCATTGGATAAAATGGTAAAAATATATTCTAATTATATTTTAAAACCACTAAATAGTATAATTTATCACTATAAATTGTTTTGATTAAAAAAGTTGTTTTTAAGTATTTTTCACTATTCATAAAAATTGGAAGTTCTCAGAAAAATACCAAAAATTCAACATAGGCTAATTTCAATATTCCGAATCCAAAAATGAAGTCCATTTTGAAATATAAAATATATATAATTTCAAAAAGTGGGTATTACTATTCATAATGGTTATTTTTATTGGTCGCGGTGTGTTAGAATCTCGAACTTGCATACAATGCAAGCTATTGCATTATTGAAAGAGAAGTGTATCGTGAAAGCTCGGGGTGTTACACTTAAACTTAACAAGAGAAATAAATCACAATAAATGGACTTCAATCCACTAATAATTGAAGAAGAACATCCCTTAAAATCCAAAATTCTCAAAAAAAAATGGGAGGGGAGGTTGGGTTAATAAATTGGTGGGTTTCTAAAAAATTACTCTATTTTAAAACATTAAAAATCTTAGTCCAAGAGAAGTTTATGATGAAAAACTCCATTTCATGCAATAAAATTTTATTCCATCACTCCCTGGGCCTATCCATGATTTATCAAATCATGAAATAGTGTTTCATGCCATGATTGTATACCTTTCACTCCCAAATAAATTCATTTCCTTCCATTTCTTGCTAAACTCACTCCCAAATCCTCTCAACATCCCAAACAGCCATGAACAACCCTATGAAACATTTATATTCCTAGATTCTAAACCATGAAATGCCTTGAAATATATGAAGGCATTAAAAGATCCCCCTCTAATGAATTATCATCCTTACAAAGTGTCTAAAGTGGTATCTTATGAAAAACTCATACTCTTGGACTAAATATCCTTATCCTTCTCTAACACCATTTCCTATATATACTAATGTAAGTATAACACTCTATAAAGAGGTCATTACATGATTCACCACATGATTCACCCCCTAAATCACACCACAAATCATGATTCACCCCCTAAAACATGTCTTAAACCATTCTCAAAACACTCATAAACCTTAAAACCTCTAAAAATAAGAAAACTATGCACAGTTCAGTGGAATTTAAAAGGATTTAAATGGGTTATCACATTGGAAGAGGTATGGGGGTTTCACGACTCTTAAATGGGGGTAATAGGAAAAACCTAATAAGGGCAGTCTTAATGTGCCTATGATTGATATCCAGTTTGAGTTTTAGTGGGATAATATTCCAATACTAGCATAGGTTTCTACCTTAGTGAAGATAATTATTGATAATTTGTAGGGATTGTTATTAGGTAAACTAGTTTCTTTGGTACAGATTTGACTAAATGGATTTATTTTTCTCCCATTGTTCGAGTGATATCTTGTCTTAGTGAGTTCATTATAATAGATACAATGGCCTTGTCTTGAGAGTTTCAAAAAATGGGTATATTACTTCTGATTGATTCTGAATGGAGTATCCTTGAATTTTTCAACTTAGCTTCATACTGGGAAATCTTTTTCTTAGTTGAAAAATGATATATATCTTCAGGAAGTGGGTGGTCTATAGACATAGCAAAGACTTTCCCTTTTTATTTGGCCAAATATCACCAATCAAGTGGTAATTGAATGTTTGGAGGGGAACCCATGTCATGATTCTACCTTTGATATTGGATTTTCATGGCCTCTTCATGTAGTTTGATGCAAACCATGTTTTAGATAGACGTATTCTCATAATAATCTTTCACACCAGCATCACATTAAATATTATCTCCATTATTCATTTCATCAATATTTACTGACACAAATAATGTAGTTAGAATCAAGTCTCTATATTTATCTGAATAATAGGGAGCCTCTTTAGTTTCTGAGAAACCTTTGAGGGACACATCATGATATTCTTCAACCTTTTCCATATTAGGGGACATTTTTGATTTATTATCCCTGTGTGGATTTAGCCTCTCCCATTAATTCTCTCTTCTAAATGGTTTTTTATTTTAATCCTGAGGAAGTATCTTATGGTCTTGATTGAACATTCCCCTAATTAAGGAGATGAGTCAGGAAACATTAGTGGAGAAAATCATGGGGGTTCCTCTTGGGAATTTTCTCCAAATATAGAAAAAGAAGAATTTCCTAGATAAAGGGGTAAAAATGATATTATCCCTAGGGGAAAATGTTTAATTTTCTCTATTTCCAATGCAGTTTCATTCAAATATGGGTTTTATGGTTCTTGGGTGGTGGTCGAGGTAAAAATGTAACCAATCCTAAAAGTTAGGTATTCTACATAATTATTACTAGGGTGGTTTTTATATCCTACTTTTCCTTTCATGATTCTATCATGGAATGAGTTGGATGTATTGTATTCTCTAAGTGAGGAGTTCCCATCATCATAGGTATCTATGCTATTATAATTTTTTTTCCTCAAATGGGATTTTTATTTTACCTCAGTCTAATTCATAATCTAATTAATGAATTAATCCAATTAGGTGTTACATTTATGGTATTTAGTAATGGTGGGATTTCATTGAATGTACCAACTTTAATATATAGTCCTAGGACCTAAAATTTAATCTGAAGTAATAAAATTTCATATTTCTTTAATTTTTGATCCTTATTGGTTGATAATAAGAGTGAAATGAAAGGATCTATATTAATTCCACCCACTAATATGAACATCAGGTGGAATATTATCAACCATTTGGAGAACATATTCAACCCGTAAAGGTAGGTTTTTTGGATAAACTCATACTATTTCTTTGATTTCTTATTTCTATCCATTGATAGGGTATCTGATTCAATATGTTGGCCCAATTTATCTATAACCTTGAGATGGTTAGAATACTCCTCATAAAGAAGATTTTTGTACTTGATACAATAAAGATTCTCCCATAAGTTTTTATGAAGGTAATACATGCAGTCCTCCTTTAATTTATTAATAATTCCATACTGATATGTGGTTTTGGTCCATAACATGACCAATAATCTATCATTGACCAATTCATTCCATGTATTAATAGAGTTTTCTTCCTCCTCTATAAGTGGTTCTTAAACCTATTTTAACCATAAAATTTTCTTCCTTATTGTTTTATTAATAGAAATATGATTATTCTAGGTATCCTCAATTAGATGTAAGAGCACATGATTTGGGGTAGGTATTGATGATTATCATTTCCATGGATTACTCATTTATTGGGATGAATAAACATTTATGGGTGATAAATTAATTTTTTTAGTTTTCTTAGTCTTGTTGAGTACCTCTCAATATGATAGAAACTTCAATACATCTTTGAAATTGGGAGAACCTTAATACCAAGGTGATGTTTCATCATGAGGAGGGCCTTCTCATTTAGGTGATGTGTCATTACAAGGAGGGCATTCACAATGAATTACATGGGGGGGGCTACATTATTGTTAATCCTTGGTTTATAGTCATGAGGAGGACCCCAATTATGGATAAATTCCCCATCATAGGAAGTAACTCTACAACATATTCCCTAAGAAGAAATTTCAAAGTTATTGGATTGATTTCCATGGGGAGGGCCTCTATGCTTATTTATTATTGATGGGTTGGTTAGGGGAGGACCTCCTTATCGGTCAAAATTTGTGTTGTGGGGTGAGCCTACACAACTAGAAACATGATGATGACATTCATGATTGATATTGATATTGTTATGGGGAGAAATGACCCACCACCGGCTATAGGGAGGAACTCTAGAGCTTCTAAGATTTATCTAGTCATGGGGAGGACCTCCATGGCTGATGATTTCCAATTTTCTAATACAAGGGAGACCTTCACATTTTATTCTTCCAATTTCATGAGGAGGGACTCCTTGATGAGTGTTCTATGGAGGGCCTTTTGAGTTAGATTTTATGATGTTTTTTGGATGACATTATCTACCATGATCACCTTTTATTATTTAGGGAAACCATGTAGATGTAGTCACCATCGTTTGGCATTAATATTTGAGAATTATTGATGAAGGTTACTAAATAAGGTCCTTGGTTATCGATCAGTGTATCCTAATGAAACTTAGGGATTTCATTACCAATATATGAAGATACATTCTCTTGGATTTTTATTATGGATTTCCCTAGGAAGGTCCTCCTGTACACTTTTGATTAGATGCCTGGGACTGATTCCTCTACTATAATTGGGATCATGAAATGTGGTCAGCATTATTCATGAGTAAGGTGTATCCTAGAAGGATCCTCAATTATTGTCAAGATATACATACAATATTCATGGGAATTAATGGGAACAAGGATGTGGGCATAATCTGGAGATTTAGTGGTCGACTGCCTCTAGTGGACCCTTATCCTAGGTTTCATAGATTGAGAATCCAGGTTTGGGATCTCTATAGTTTCATCCTTAATGTGTCCTTAATAAATTGGGTTTGTACAATGTTAGTGGAATTAGTGGTTGGTGGGAGTTGTTTTGGGCACCTCATGAGCAGTTTTATTGATATGCAGAACATCCTCCTACACCGCCCTAAGGTAGGGGATATATATGTTTCTTCACTCTAGAAAAATAATCATAAACAAGATAGAAATGGAAATTATACTTCCTATTGACCTATCATTTATGAGATGGACTATAAGTATTAATCTCATGGATGTTTTCATGGGATACTTATTTCTTTGGGAAGGAACCATTAAGGTTTTACTCCCACATAAGAGCATTCACCACTTGACACTAGAGATGATGGTTTGGTGATAGAATGTGTCAAGACTGTGCGGAAAAAGTGGTCATTATAGTCAAGGTGTATTTATGGGGTGAGATATATTGATGATGTACACCATCTAACACTAGTGACATTGATTTGGTAATAGCATGTGTCGGGACTATGGATCCAAAGAATTCATTATAATCAAGGCATGGGTCTGGGGTTCCATTTGTTGATGATGTGTAGGCATCCAGGTTAATCTACTTTTTAACCTAGCTTAACTAGGGGATCTGATTCTCATTGGTGTGTTAAGTGATGACTCCATTTCTATTTAATGTAGATCCTAAAATATAAACCCATAAACAATAAACTCATCAGTGAAACATCATAGGGAAAAGTTCATGGTCAAGTTATCTTTTCCAAAGATAAAAAAAATTCACGTCAGGTTCACCATGGTTGTTTACCCCATTCATTCGCACCCATGGTTTTTTTTAGTTTTGGTCTTGATTTCCAAAGGTAGATGGTCATTAGAATGAAATAATAATTCTTTTAGTTATGAATTGAGGTCAAGAGGATAAGAATTTAGATCATCCAATGAAGGGCCATATTTCTTAGCCTATAACTCACTTATTGATTTAAGAGGTATTCATGAAATCCTTATCAATAATAATATGGGTTACCCATGTCATGAAAGTGATAAATTAACACCATATATATTTATATATGAACATTTTTATATATCAAAGTTTCTCTATATGTATTTATGATAGGTTCTCCATGTTCCCATGGTTATTTTATTACTTAATGGTTTAAAGGAACATTATTTGGAACTCTAGAATTTATCACCATTTAGAGAGGTCATTGGTGTGGTGGAGTTTGGATTAGGGCTGTAAAAATGGATTCTTACATATCCCTATAATCAGAATTAGAACACACACAATCTGATGTCATTGAAATGTAAATGTCATTATATTTAATTTCATGTGATAAGGTCCATCTTGGTGCCTTTTAAGGTCATAAAGTCATGACCAAAGAAGTTCCTTTTAAGGCCCAAATCTAGGAATAAAGATGTTCAATTTAATTCCATGAAACTGAGACCATTTATATTCCTTTTAATTTCATTTAACTAGGATCAATTATTTATTATAACTTAATTTCATACAACTAGGACCATTGATGTTCATTTTAAGGTCTTATAACCAAGACTAATGATTCTTATAGTTTGAGGTCATATGACTAGGACCAATTACAAGTAGTTTAAAGTATTTTGAAATGGAATTCTAGGTTAAAGGGACCTACTGATGGTTGTTGTGGGACTTTTGCATGAGAGACCCTTTCTAGTTTATCCCATAAATTAGTAACTAAACAAGGAATATGGTTTGTTATTATGTTTTGTAGAAGTATCGTAGTGTTCTTGGATTATTTATTGGACTTAGAAGGTCGGTTGAAGGATTGGACATGAGATTATTGAAAATGTTATCAATATTGAACAATCTATTCAGATGGTTTTAGAGGGTTGGGTCACAAAATCTTCCTCAATTTCCCTAAAATAAAGATTCCTCATTGTTAGGGTAATTCATGATTTATTGTATCCCAATGATCTTATCATACAAGGTATAAAATAATGGCTAATCTATTACATGATATTCCATCTATATTATCAGATTAATACATGATCAAAAGGGTGAACTCAAATTAATATAATCTTTTCATGTATCTCAGTAGGTCAGGGGGGCTAGGTCGATGACACTTAGTAGTGGGTTGGTTTGGTATAAAGAGTTCCAACCTATAATTTTGGGAAATTAATTTATTCCAAGTAGAATATATATGTGAATGTGGTTCTCATGTTGGTTTCATAATAGGTAAGCATTGAGAACAAGGCATGACCCTTATTGGAAGAACTGGGTGAAGGGGTTCCCATTTTGGTGAGCTGGGAAAGTTGGTGCTCAGTTGGGGGGATAGAGCAAAAATTCACCCAGTTATGTGAATAGGGAGAAACTCTAATTGTGAAGAATTGGGAACCATATGGAGGAGACTTCAAAGGTTTTACATAATTCTGACTTGGAGAACTATTCGTAAGGTCACTTAGTTGGGCGGCCTCTAGGAATTGGGTGTGGGTCCCTCAAGGACGCACTTGGCATGAACCTTTAGGTACAAGTTGGGTGTCTATATGTCATTCTCTAGTCACTGAGGGGAAACACTTAAAAAGTTCCCTTACCTTAGTGTTGGTGAAATCCTAGGAAAAGTGGTCTCTTTCAATGATTGGAATCATTGAAGGAAAAACCCTTTATTTCAATTTTCCCTTTTAGTTTTGATTTTAAAATCACCCAAAGTGAAATCTTGGAATACTCGAGTGCATGATTGATGTTATTAATTTATTCATAGATTTTTATTTAATTCCTTTACTAATTTTCTATGAAAAGTGCATAATTGGTGTGAAATATTCATGTTTTAATATTAAATATAATTTTTGAGCATTATTTGAATTAATCCAGATTAGAGTCAGTTTAATGTTTGAATTATAACTCTCATAATACTAATACAACTTTTTTTATTCTTATTTTAGGCTTCCTTATTCAATTTCAAACATATAATTAGAATTAATATTTGGCCAATTATTCCATTTGAATGGTCATATGGTCCACACAAGCAGGCCCAAAGAATCCATGAAGAAACTGGACCATCTGTGAAGATAGAATTTATGGGCTCAATATAGAAGTCCAAATTATTTAATTCTACACCAAAATTTGGGAGACAATACAGTTCATATGGGATAAAATTTTCAAGGCCCAACTCTACTAAAAATGGGCACAAATGATGCTTTGAAGTCCAGTGCAACGTTTTGTCCTCGAATTACATTTAGCACACAATACTTGAGTTTTATCATAATATTGACATCTAATTGATCTAATATGTTTCAGTGTTAAAACCAAGACATATGTGGCCATAGTTTTAGAAGAAATACTTTGGTCCTATTCAAAAACCCATTCACATTTTGTCTTTAAAAAAAGTGTTGATAAAAATGGACAAATACACATTATTCAGTAACATAGTCATAAATTTGGATAAAAAAGTCCAATGGCCACCAAATTTTCAGAGTAGACAACAAAAATCCATATAAAAAAATTTTAAGAAGAAGATATCTCAATATTCTGCTGTCTGTATGGTCAAATCATCGACCTAAGTTTAGGAGAAATTTTTGGAATGCAAACAGTCCACCTCCTTGGACTATATACACATTCCTCTCTTCTCCATGAAAGGGGTTGGAATTTAACAACTTAAAGAGGATGTTTGTCATAAATAGAGACTTTCAAAGGGCCTGGGAGGAAATTCCATGATCTTGTTTCAACAAGAAATACCTATCCTCCACTTTCCTTTTCTTGTTTGTTTCCAGTTGTTTTTATTTGTAATCGTATGAGTGTGTTTTCATTTCAATATAATTTGAATGAATGTTTCTTATTATTAATATCTTATTTTCATACACCTTATATTTCATAATATTAATGGTATTTAAATAGTTTCATTCAATCAAAATAAACCCTTTATTCTTATTTTTCTAATTCAATCCAAAGTCTTTATTTAACTTTCTTCATCGCTCGTGTGTGTGTCCAGTGAACAACTCATTTCTTATCCCATTATTTTTATTCTATTTATAATTAATCATAATAAATATATTAAATCAAAGTAATAAACATCTCAATTTCTGAGTAAATATCCTATTAGGTTGATTCATAATTTGGGGATGATAAGCGATTGAGAGATTTTGTTCAATTAATATTAATTTAATTAATATTGTGTATGTTTAACTTAAAATGTCATAGAGTAATGAAATGTTTTATTTAATTAGTGGTTTCCATGGATTACTTGAACCATAAATAAACTACCATGATTTTTTATTGATATTAGAACCCTAAGTTATCTTAAGTATTGTATTAAAGCCTCAACACTTGGGAATTCCTATCAAAATCATCTGGTGAAGTGGGTGTTAATTTAATGCAATATAAAGCAGTGCTCAAGGATATCATAATCTGACATCCCCAATATTGAACTCACCCCAATATTTATCCAATATTTAAATCAAAAATAATTCACCCATCATTTCATTTAATCTCTAAAAACAAACCCCCCATAAAAAAGATAAATAAATTAAAATCAATCGACTCTACAATTTGTACCATTGCCGAGGATTCAACCCAAGTGTTTATATACACATTATCAAAGCACCAAAACCTTGAATGGTCAATATGTGATAATCGGTCATGATTCAAATGTCCAATTTTATCCTATAGGCCTTTCAAGGTTTTGATGATCTGCTAATGTGTATAGCGGCACTTAGGTCTAATCCTCAGTGATAATACAAATTTTTGAGTTGATTGTTTTAAATTGATTTGTATTTTTAATGGGGGGTTTGTTTGTAGAGACTGAATGAAATTATTGGTGTATGATGATTATCTTTTAAGAATTAATTGAGCACTATATGAAGGTATTCATGGATGACTTTACCATTAATGGTGAGTCATTTGAATCCTTCTTGCATTCTCTCCCTCTAGTCCTTCAAAAGTATGTCAAATTTAACCTTGTTCTGAATTATAAAAAATGTCACTTCATGGTTACTAATGGGATTGTTCTAGGGAACATAATTTCACCAGATTGTATTCAAGTCGATTCTACTAAAATTGAGGTGATCCAATCACTTCCTGAACCCACAATAGTTCGACACATCTATTCAATCCTTGGTCATGCCGGTTTCTATCAGCGATTCATCTATAACTTCAGTAGGATTTCCCTCCCACTCACTTGACTACTTCAAAATGATTTCTCTTTCCATTTCAATTAATCTTGTAAGAGAGAATTAATTGAACTCAAATCTGTTCTTACATCTGACCCAATAATTCAATCCCCAGATTGTTCGTTACCCTTCAAGTTGATGTGTGATGCTTCTGATATGGACATTGGGTCCACTATTGATCAAATAAGAGAAAAATTCTTTATTCCATCTGTTATTCCTCAAAAACATTGGTTGAAACTTAATTTCACTACATTGTAACTGAAAAGGAACTTTTAGTAGTGGTTTGTTCCTTAGATAAATTATGACCCTATCTATTAGGTGCAAAAATCATCATCTTCACATACCATTTTCTATAAAGTTCTTACTAAAGAAAAGTGATTCCAAACCAAGGATAATAAGATAGATCATAATGCTCCAAGAGTTTAAACATGAAATAAAATATACACTAATAAAAGAAAACCTTATGGCTGATCACTTGAGTAGAATTTATAATTATTCTAATTCAGATATCATTGATCCTTAATTCCACACTGAGAACATTTCATCTCTCACCCCAAAGATACCATGGTATGCCTCAATTGTAAATAACTTGGTTTCTAGTTTTTTTCTAGAAACTTTTTCAAAAAAATAAAATGTGAAGCTGAAAAGTGATTCAAAATTATATTTTTGGGAAGATGATAAACATTTGAAAATTGAGCCTGACATTTTGATTAGGATATGTGTTGATTAATATGAACATTCACCCATCTTATAATTATTCCACTCACTTTCTGGAGGTGCCCACTTTGGACCACAAAGGACCTCCCAAAAATTCCCAGACTCAGGATGCTTTTGGCATCCACTCTTCAAGAACTCAGATGAGTTTTTTAAATCATGTCCAACTTACCAAAAGTTTGGAATAATTTCAAAAATAAATGAATCATCCCAAAAGACATTAATATTTTGTGAGATATTTGATGTTTGGGGCATAGATTTCATGGGATCGTTTCCACCTAAAAATGGATTCTCGTATATTATTCTGACTTTTGACTATGTTTCTAGGTGGGTTGAGGCCAAACCCACTAGGAAGGATAATGCACATAATTTTAGTGAGTTCCTAAAAGCCCATATTTTCCATTGATTTGGAACACTACTTGCATTGATAAGTAACTTGTCAACTCAATTCTGTAATCGAACCATGGAATCTCTTTTTAAAAATAATGGGGTTGTACATAAAACATCAAATACAAATTACCCCCAAACAAATGGCATGGATGAACTTTGTAATAGAGAAATGAAAAGAGTGTTTGATAGAATTGTAAATCCCACCAAATAAGACAAGCGTGAAAGAATTGGTGAAGCACTTTGGGCTTATTGAACTGCCTATAAAACAATAATTGGGATGTCTCCATTTAAGATAGTTTTTGGTAAATCATGTCATTTACTAGTTAAAATCCAACATAAGTTATTTTGAGCTATCAAAACATGTAATTTTGATTGTGAAAAAATTGGTGAAGAGTGATTGTTTCAGTTAAATGAACTGAAGGAACTTCGAATAGATTCTTATGAGAATTACAATCTCTATAAAGAAAAGGATAAGGCACTCCATGATAAACACGTCTAGTGAAAGGTATTTCATGAAGGTGAAAAGGTAATGTTCTTCAATTCTTGATTTCTTCTTCACCCAGGTAATCTTAATTCTCGATGGGAATGCCCTTTTATTATTACTAATGTTTACCCATTTGGTGTAGCACAATTCCAAGACCCCTCTTCCAAAAGGAAATTCATAGTTAATGGACATCAGTTAAAGCATCACCATGAGAGTAAACACATCCCAGGAATCACATCGACTTCCATAGGATCCCCAACTTCTATAGTTGACCCACCACTAGATGGAGATGGAGACCCACCAAATTCAATCCATGGAGCACCACTTACCTTTTAACTCATCTTATATCTCTCTATCTCTCCTTCTTACTCTCTAATTCTCATTTTTTAACACTTTACTCATTAAAATTTTTATTTAATCTTTCTATTTTGTGAGGGTGTGTATTTATAAAAAACTAAAAAAAACTACTAAAAATATGAAAAAAGTCATAATTACTCAACATCCACTTATAAAATTATATCCAACCATTTTAGAGAGTCAAAATAAATTTTCTTATCTCAAATGTTTTTTTATTTTTCATCGTAACTTTGGATAAATAGTCTTGTGTCAGAACCAACAAATTTTCAATGCTCAATTTTTTATTTGGAAAATGATTCTTCCCCAACTATGAGGAACAACATTAACTATCATGACAAGGTCACTTATGACCATCTTTTCAAAATGTGTGTTTTTCACCCCCAATTGTGAGGCTTGTTTTTGTAGACCTCAAGATAAATTTCATACTATAGTGTACATTAATATTATGGAGAAATTTTCTAAAACACATGAGAATCACAACATCCAAATAGCCTCCCATTAACCTTACATTAATTCTCCTTTTAAAAGCCCCTTCGAGCCTATTAAACCCTTTTCTTTGATTGAAACATTACAAGCCTAATAACTTGTCCCACCCAACATCTAAATGTAATTACATTTCACTATTTATTGAAATTTAAGTGGGGGAATAGATTTAATTTTGGGTATCTGTTTCTTGATTTTCAACGCGTTATCATCTACTTGAGGGAAAGAATGTATTTTAGTGTGGGGGAGAGGTTGTAATTTGGTGATTTTGGGGAATGGATTTTCATTTATTTAATTTTTTTAAATGTTATTGACAAGTGTTGAAAAAATTTAAAAATAAAAAAAAATAATGGGTTGTGTCTTGGGCAGGTCAAAAATCACTCTTCCTCAACCTTTGATCTTGTTATAACTATTAAAATTAGTATCGTGAAGAAATAAAACATGGTTTGGGAGACAAGTGTGAGATCTGTTTCAAGTTCAACTTTTGAAAAAAATAAAAGAAAATAAAAAGAACACTTATGTCATTGGGAGAAGTTTTGTTTTTTTAAGAGGTTGGGGTCGAAGCCTCATTTATTATTAATGAAAAGCAACGACCTCTTTAATTGGGAGAAGTTTTGAGTTTTGTAAATATTTCATCTTCTCATCCCCTTAAAATTTTCTTTCTCCTTTGTGTATTTATTCACAAATTTGTACCGTTGTAAATATGTGTTTCCATTTCCTTCCATGTTTCTTTTGAAAAGAAAGTGTGCATTGTTTTACCCATGTTGGTGTTTCAACCCTCATTTCTACTCATTTGGGCATTAAATTCCAACCATCCCATAGCCATAGAAAAACCCATAAAAATACCTATAGATTATTGTTCACTTTATGATATGGAATGGAATATAAGATCTCTTTCAAACCCTAATATTTTTAATTTTTTGTAGGTGAATGAGTGAACATCCATAAATAAATTTTTATTATCTTGAGTGGAGTGAGTTTTGAGTACCCATATTTTCCATTTCTAAATTTGAGCATGAAAAATTAATTATTTGTGGGATATTTCTTCTATAACAATTTGTGGTGGAATTCAATGAGGATGATTGAAATGGTCTAAACCTCCCCTGATTAGGGAAAACAAAATTTTAATATTTTTTACTAAGTGAAAATTATTTAGTTATGCTTTTATATTCATTGTACATGTGCACATAAACAAGACTAAATGTGGTGGATTTGATGTTATTAATTTATTCCTAAATTTTTATTTACTCCCTTTTACATATTTTCTATGAAAAGTGAATAATGTGTGTGAAATTTTCATGTTTTAATATTAAATATAATTTCTGAGCATTATTTGAATTAATCCATATTCGAGTCAGTTTAATTTTTTAATCATAACTCTCATCCTACTGATCTAACTTGTTTGATTATTTCTTTTTAGGGTTCCGTATTAAATTTAAAACATATCATTAGTATTAATCTTTGTCCAATTCTTTCATTTGAATGTTCATATGTCCCACTCAAGAAGGACTAAAGAATCTGTGAAGAAACTGGACCATCCATGAAGATAGAATTTATGGGCCCAATCCATAATTATAAATTCTTCCATTCACCACTAAAAGTTGTGGTAAAATACAATTCATCTTGAATAAAAATTTCAAGGCACAAATCCTTCAAAAAGTGGACCAAATTATTCTTTTAAGTATAGCACAACATTCTATCCTGGAATTAAAATCCACACAAAATACTTGACTTTTCTCATGATATAGACATCCAATTGATCTGAGATTTTTCATTGTGAAAGAAAAGATATATGTGGACTAGTTTTTAGAATAAATGGTTCATATTTGAGGGAATATTACTATTAAAAAACTCATTCACATTTTGGTCATTGAAAAAGGGTTGATAAAATTGGATTGTTGTACATTATTTAGTAAAAAATCCATACCTTTAGCTACAGAAGTCCAATGGCCGGAAAATTTTTAGAGTAGACATAAAACATCCATATATACAACTTTTAAGAATAATATATCTCAGGATTATACTGTTTGAATGGTCAAATCATATATCCAACTAGAGGGGAAGTTTTTTAATGTAAACAGTCCACCTCCTTGGACTATATATACATTCCCCTCTTCTCCTTTCTAGGGGTTGGAATTTAAGAACTTAAGGAGGATTTTTCGCATGACTATAGATTTAATAAGGGCTTGGTAGGAATTTACTTGATCTTTTTTTAACAGTAGGGATCTCTCCTCCACTTTCCTTTTCTTGTTTGTTTTCGGTTGTTTTTATTTGTAATCATATAAGTGTGTTTTCATTTCAATAGAATTTTAATGTATGTTTCTTATTATTCATCTCTTATTTTCATCTACCTTCAATTTCATAATATAAATGGTATTTAAATAGTTTAATTCAATCAAAATAAACCCTTCTTTATTTTGTTTTCTAATTCAGTCCGAAGTATGTATTTAACTTTCTTCACTGCTCGTGTGTGTGTTCAGCACACAACTCATTTCTTATCCCATTATTTTCATTCTATTTATAATGCATAATCATAAAAATATTAAACCAAGTAATAAACATCTCAGTTTATAATTAAATATCTCATTGGTTTGAGTCATAATTTGGGGATGATAATCGATTGAGATATTTTGTTCAATTAATATTCATTAAATTAATATTGTGTATGTCGAACATAAAATGTCATGGATTAATTACATGTTTTTTAACGAGTCATTTCCATGGATTATGGGAACCATAAATACACTACCATAAAAAATTTGATTGATATTATAACCCTATATTAAATTAAGGCTTTTATTAAATCCTCAACACTTGGGAATTCTGATCAAAATAATCTTGTGAAGTGGTCATTAATTTAATCCAATATAAAGTGAATCTCAAGGATATCATAAGCTTACATCCTCAATGTTGAAATCACCCCAATATTTATAAAATATTTAAATAAAAAATCATCCACCAATAATTTCATTTAAGATCAACAAACAAACCCCCCATTAAAAATAAAAATCAATTAAAAACAATCGACTCTAAAATTTGTATCATTATCAAGGATTCGACCTGAGTGCTGCTATACACATTAGAAGAGCATAGGAACCTTAAACGATTGATGGGAAACAATCCTCCTTGCTTCAATACTTCATAAAATAATATGTTTCTAAGTTTACTCCACTCTAAAATGGTCGTATATGGTCCTTATATAGGAAATGGAGGTTAGGAACTCAAATAACCATTTTCAACCATTTTTTGAACCTAGTTCCTTGGATTAGTGTGTGTGATTTGGGCATGAGGTACACCAATTTTATGGCGTAGTGTGGCTGAATAAGCCATGAGACAGGGTTTTGGTGCACAAGGAACTTTAGATAGGAAGTAAGGGTTCACATACATGAAGATAATAGGATGTGTGGGAAATGAGTGTGACGTGTTTGTGTCCCATCATTTTCTACCCCTCTAAGATCCATTGGTTCTTTTAAAAAATTAGTAGAATTTCTCCTTTAATAAAATTTGAGTGCCAACCATATTGTATTTGGGAGTTAATAATCAAGAGTATGATGAGTGATTTTGGTTTTTTTAACATGTTAGTGGTTAGTGTTCCTTATGGGTATTATGATTTTGTGGTATTTAGTTAATTTTAATGAAATTTAAATTTAAGAATATATTGTGTGAGGGATGATTTGGGATGTCTCTTGAAAAATTGGTTATGAATTTTAGATTTAGGGAACTAGTGAGTCTTGAATGAGTGTCTCCTCATACTTATTAGGGATAATAATTGATATAGTGGGAATTTTGTGATGTATTATTTCCTAATTGATTTAATTTAATGTGAAATTTATTTTTCATGATATTTTAAAGCAATGAAAACAATGAATGTTTTAAAATTCTGGTTCAGGAAGAGTGGTCATTTTTTTTAGTATTAAATATTGAATTATGAAGTTTGGTGATGAAACTTAAGGTGTTTTTACATGTGGATTAAGGTATTAGGGAAGCTGAGAGGTTAATTAAAGGTGTTTAGGGAGTATCACCTAAAATTTAGAATTTTAGGTGACATTAGGTACCTAGTGAGGCCAGGTAGTGAGGGGGTGGTTCTAGAGGGACCACTAGGTACCTAGTGGCTTTGTAATGGGTACCAGGTAAACCCTATAATTGGTACTCAGTACACTTAAGTATAGTTTTTTTTAAATAATGGTAAAATAGTCTCTTTACGTCCCCCTTTTAACCCAAAAGAGAGGTTCCTTAAACCTTATTCTCCCCAACCATTTGAGGACCTCATTATTATCTCTTAATTGTCTTTTCCATCCCCTCTTCAACTCTATTAAATCCACAGAATCTAATGGTGGTTTTTTTTCACCAAATCAAAGGTAAAACTATAATTTCCCCTATTTATACCTCTTCTATTCTTATTATTCTTTAGTTTCTCATCCCCAAAATTAGGTATTGGTGTTGCAATTTAAAAAGTAAAGGTAAAATTCATCTGATATGAGGATTCTTCTTGTCTTTTCTAGAGATGATAATGGATTTCTTTTTACACCCTATTCATCATTGTTTTAATATGAGAAGATTTATTTATGATTTTTTAATGGTATTTTATGATTATAAGGTGAAATTAAAATATGATTTGTCTATTTTGGTTCGGGATTTTGGTTATTATGATCTTTGATTTATTTTAGGAGTTAACTAACTATGTTTTCCTTGATGTTTAGTCTACTTGGATTATAGTTATTGATTTATTAGATTTTTGTTTATTAAAATTTTGTTTAATGTTTACTAGTTGATTCTTGGTTATAAATTGTCTTGTTAATGGTTTCATATGATTATATTAGGTTGTCTCAACCCTTCATGAAAACTTATAGGCTATGCTTATAACATTCTTACCACTTGTATTTCTAATAAATAATAATGTTTAACCACCTATTTTGTGAAATTTTAATGGATGGTCTTTTAAATCTATTTTGATATATAATGTGGAATATTTCTAAAGGTATTTTATATTATGTTATGGAGTGGTTATTATTCACATGTGTTCTTTTAAAAAAACCATGGTTTGTCACCTTTTATGAGGTTAGTTTTTGATAAATTATTTACCGTGTATGTTAAAATTTCACCTAAATAAATAAATCATAACATGTTGCATTGGTGATTTAGTATAATGAGATAATTATCCTCAATGATTTTAAATATGAATCTTTGAATGATAATTTATTTATTCTTATTTCTTTTAAATATTTTGATATATGAAATTGTATAAATCTGCTCTTTTATATGTCTTTGTTAATTATATTAATGTTTAATGATTGAATGTGGTTAATCATATATATAAATGGTTTATAGTGTTTTTTCTTGTGTACCTTGACCCGCATGCTTACATGTGATGTGTTTTATTTGGTTTCCTTTATATGGTATATTGATCACGTTTCATTATTTTGGTTACAATTTCTCAAAAACTTAAAGAATGATCATGCATTATTTAGTTTTAAATTTTGATCCAAAATATGTAATTCATATCAAAGTGGTACTAATATGTCACATAATTTTTAAAAAATTTAAAATGGTAAAAAAATCCATGTTTAGGTTATGTCACTTTATTCTAGTGTGATAAGGGGTGAAGATCATTTTTAAACATGGTACTAGGCTGAAATGGAAACCTTGGGTGTATCATTTAGGTCAAGAAACTTTTAAGACTTCTAGTAACCATGGAACTGATTATTTAACTAAAATTTTATGGATTTTTTATTTTTTGGATAAAATATATTTTCTTTAATTTTATAAATATTTCCTAAAAGGAATTCATTCCTTCCCACTTAAACCTAAATGATCCATAAGTAAAAAATGTTACTTAACCCTTGGTTAAGTAATTATTTTGGTGATAAGGTGGTGGATGGATTTTACAAGTGAAGATAAATGGTTTGTCTTGAATGATTCATTAGTCTTAAACTTTAACTTTATTTCAAATATTTTTTTTGTATTTTGGAATCCATTTTCTACGAGAGTCTTGTTTCTTCTATGTTATGTTTTTTTTAACACATGATTTTTATAAAACTTAACTTTTATATTTAAAACTTTGGTTTCATAAAAAAATAATATTTTGTTCTTATAAAATGTTAAGTGTGGAAATGAATTTTTAACCACTTTTAAATATGGGTAATTCTAAATGGAAGAGGTTATCACTAGTGTATTGAGTTCCAAGTGGGTTTTAAAACCAAACCTCAGATTAAAACTCAGAATGAAATAAATATTAAAATAAAACATCTTTAGACCAAACCATTATTTTTGTTGAGTATTCATTGAAAAAATATAATATTTTGTTTCACTCTATGATTTTATCTATGATTTGTATACATTGATAACTCTGAGACCTAGTTGGTGCCTCATTTTTCTTATTCATATTAGGTCTAGATCATTGTGTATATCATACTTTGTAATTCATTGGACTAAGTATAGAATGTTTTATTATTATCCATGTTTTGGTGTATCCATGGATTATCTTAGTAGTTTTTACATGTTTATATCCTTTGTTAATTACTATCATGGTCATGAATTATAATGTTGAGTGCATTGATCATTTCTGATATTTCATTGTACATTTCATGTATGCTATTTCAATATAGAGCATGAAAATTTATATGTTATAGCCTTGGTTTTTTTATGGGTTTCATATGTGTAGCATATTTTTAATGTCAATCACACATTTAGGGGTCTGAACTTTATTTTTTAGGTTTTATCTTAATACATTTAAACTAGCTACTTGTTGTTATATATTTATATATATTCAATATTTTCATCCCTGAGAGGATAGAGGCCTTATATAGAGGATTGATATGTATATATATGATTTTATATGTGTACACGTTCCTTTATATGAGGATATGAGTGACCTCTTATGTTAGAATGGTATAGATGCAATTCCTTCCTATGAGGCGATTGATGGAGATATTCCCTAGAACCTCTATATTTTATGGTCCAGTATGGGTGTCATAGAGTATGATAGGAATAATGAAAATTGAATAATACAATACATTGGGTATATCATTTCTTATGATATAATGATATCTTATAGCACTACTTTTTTTATATGGTATTACATGAATTGTAATGTATGATTTATTATGCATCATATGATTCCATGTCCATTAAAATGATAAGTGTTATAAAAAATGAATCTCTTATATTGGATATCATTAATATTATATTTACTAATATGAAACATTGAGAGAATGGATTGGCTGAAGGTTTCGAAAGGTTTGTAACTTCATGCATAACTCATATGTTTCATAATGTATGAGTTAATGAATGAACACTCGAGAATGTTTTAATGGATATATAAAGATCCCACTACCATTAATATGGGTGTTCTTGATCCAGTTCATACTTCCCTATTGATTCTACCTCTCCCTATACCTCTCTTCCTCTTCCTTTACTTTTCCTTAAGAGATACTAGCATATCTTGGAATTGAAGAGGGTCCTTCCCAATTGTTAGGTGATTTGGTTTAGCTCGTGTATACACCATAGAGTAGGGATTATGATGGTTTACTCTTAGGTATTTTCAATAAACCACTATGATGAAGTTAATATGAAAGGCTCCACTAGTGAAAGTTACACAATTATTTCATTGATGTGTATACATTGTTTTAGTTTCATTCCAGGTTGATATTGAGAATATGGTTCTAATTTATTTTTATTCTTTAGATGAGTGTCATTTGATCCCTATAAACCCTTTAGTGGTATCAAATATTCAGTGTAATTCACGATTCACTAAATCATGTTTTAAAATTAATAAAATTTTATATTTTTATGTATCATATTTAATATTGTAAAAAATGATATATAAATCTCACTATAACTAGTTATACAATAAATGATATCATAATTGTAAGGTCGCGTAATTATAAATCCCTAATTTATGTTTGTATTTAATCATGTATGTTCTAAGAGTAATTTAATAGTAATTATAAAGGTTATAGATGAATATTAACAATTTGTCAGATCACCATGTAGTATCAGTGGGTGTAGTGTTGACTTTTTTGAGAAAATTTGGGGATGGGGATGTGGTGTAGCCAGTTTTGATCAATCTTATGTGAGGGTGATAATTTTATATTTGGGGTGTGGTTTTGGGTAAACCATTGTAAAAGAAATAACCAAGGTTTTTTTCACATGAATCATCCACCTATACAAAGCAGACGGTGTGGATACCACCATGACATAGGGTATGGGTTTGGTGGCGGGCATGGTTCTGGGTGAAGTAGGGGGAGGAAATGACCAATTATTTCACCCTAAACCATTGAACACTAAGTGTGGGATGTGATATAGAAAATTTTAGTGGGATGATGTGTTTGGGAAAACAACAAGTACATGTTGCCTCTGTGTTATGTTCTTTAGTATGGCATGTCAAAATGGATAAGGAGATTCCACCACATCATAGCCCAGGGTGTGGTGGCATTAAAAATGGTTCTAGGAGGTTTTAAAATGAATGATATTAAGAGGGGAGACATGGTGTTTCAAATTCATGAGATTTTTTATATGATCTTTGGCCCGAAACACTACAATATGGAGGGAGATCATTATGTCGTAAAAGGGGTATTTTCAAACCTCTTATATAAATAGGGGATTATCTTCCCTAAGACAACCCATATCTTTAATACACTTTATTTCAAGATCTATTACATAAAATAACACTTAGTACATCCCAGAAGATCATTAGGCCTAGTGTATTTTGGAAAATAGGTACATATAACATTAACTTGATACATGGATACAAAACAATTATTGAAAACTTCCTTAACATGATTCTAATATTCCATAGATTTTAAAACATCATGGGGTAACCTGGGGACCTACATAAGAAAGGGGTTAGATATAAAACCTAGTGAAAGAATAAAAAAAGTATAACATAATTAAAGTATTTAATATTAGTCAATAGTCATTTCAATAGGACATAAAAGGAGTTATAATCATAATCTTGAACAATGAGTCATGATACAACATGATAGCATAAAGGAAACATGGGAATGTGGTAACAACATTAAACATGACATCATAAACATAGGTCAAGGATAACATCCAAGACATCATAACATGTTGGAAAAATTACCATAATAGATTAGTTTTACCCCATAATTTCATACATTAAATATCATGAGAATAAAACATTACCCAATTCATTGGAGCACTATATAATTCTGGGTGCACTGGTCGCTTTCACATCATGTACATTCATAAGTGCTCCACATAAATCATTCAACATAGGATCGTATTTCATCACATTTAATTAAATGATTAAGTTGTGTGGAATAAATATATTTAATTACCCAATAAAATAAGGGTATGTATTTCTATTTGAATACCCTTGAGTGGAAATGGTTATGGTATTCACAATACAAAGGTTTGGTATGGAAAGGTCATAAGATAATTTTGGCAGCATAACGGGGGTGGATAATGAATCATGGGAGGAATTAATGTGGTTTAAATGGGTTTATAATCACTTTTAAATCATAAATTAATTTATATTTATATGTAATAACATGATACAACATGAAAAAATTTGAATTAAAAGGCATAAAATAAAAAGGGTACTTGAATAAATGTTCGGTATGGAAAAATTGTAAGATAATTTCAATAGAATAACGGGGGTATGTAATGAATCATGTGAGGTATTAATGATAAATAAAGGGGTATATAATAAATTTTAAATTATAATACTATTAATTGGGTGTATAAAATAAATCCCATCAATAGGAATCATAATGCAAAGTCATTATATAAAGAAAGTGTTTGAATAAATAGGAAAAAGAGAGGACCCATTACCTTGATAGAGTGTTTCCAAATGAATGGGAGGAGATTATGGAGATATTTGGGGAATATTGGGAGGAATATATAGAGTAAATTTAAGAATATATTCATGTTTCAAAGGTTTTTAGTGAATATTCATGGGATCCTGGGTGGGTTTATATAGGAAAATAGAGGAGAGTTATTTATGATTTTCCAAATTTAGGTTTTAGAATCTATACAATAAAGTAATAAAAACTAAAAACCTTCCATAGTTTTCCCATGTTTTATAATAAATATTAGTGGATTTTATTATTTTATAATTCCATGAACTAAGAACAATAAAATAAAACCCTTGGTGATGTGGAAGTGAGTCATGTTTACAAAAAATATATTTTAAAACTTTAAAATATAATATAGGTTTTGGAGGATTCATAAACGGTTTATATAATTAATAAAATAAACTATAATACGATATTTTAAAGGAGAAATATATATTTGGTCTTGGATACCTTTTATGTTATATATTAAATCACTTTTGGGTAATTATGATGTCATAATATATTACGTATATTTATATCGTATTTTATTTTTACCTGAAAATTATACTCCCTCATAAAATTACAAAAAATTCTCAATTGGATAATTTATACATGAAGATTGAAAAAATTATATTTATTTTATCAAATATTTATAAAAAATATAATAAATTAAACTTTTAAATTTAAATATATATTTATTGAAAAATAATGTTTTATGAGAATAACATTTTTCTAACCCTTATAAAAATTACATTTTCACTTTGTAAAATTATATTATCATTTATATTTAATATATACTATTGTTTTTTATTCTTTATTTTTGGAATTCTGTTTCTTACTTCTTCTTGGTGGTGATGTACTGCTTTCTTATTTCCCTATATTCCCACTTTCCAAAGGAAGGAAACTTCTATCACTTTCATCATCTATGTACGCTCCTTGATCGAAATGGGATGATGGGATTTCAATATCTACTTATATAGATTCTTCCTTGGAGATTATTTAATATTATGGATCTCCATAATAGATTAATTCATGTTCATGGAACTCATCCCGAGTGTCATCACAAGATGGATGCTGGTTAGTTATGTTGTTTTTGTCTCGACAGGGAAGAAACCCTCAATTAGGGGAGTGGTCATGTTGGGTACTTCTGGATGGATGTATGAACATTGGGTATATTGGGAACTTATAATTTTTTCTCCTTTTTATAGGAATATTAGGTGTGTAACCCAAGTCATATCGTGTCAGTCATGAGGTATTTGACACTGGGGGTGTGATTCTTCTAAGGATTTTACCTCATGCATCCCATAATTATTATTTGGGGTAGGTATTCTGAATAAAGGAATGAGTTTAACGTCTTATACAGATCGATCAAAATTATTTGTTGGGGTAGATAGGTTCATAGTCTTAACAACTTATGGAGATGGATTAGGACATTATATTGAAATGTATTAGATCAGGGGTTTAACATCTTGTGGAGATGGATCAGGATGCCTTATTGGGGCGGTTTTGGTCACAATGTTAACATATTGTGGAGATATATTGGGATTTCCTATTGACACTGATCAGGGAATGGGTTTAACATGTTGTGGATATGTATTAGGATGCCTTATTGAATTAGATCGAGTCATAGGATTAACATCTTGTCGAGATGGATTAGGATTCTTTGTAGGGGCAGATCTGGTCACAAGTTTAACATCTTGTGGAGACATGTGGTGGAGTGTGTTCCCATTAGAGAATATTTCACACTTGGATGATGGAGTGTGTCCCCAAAAGGGGAATAATTTCACACTATATGGATGGAGTGTTTCCCCCAAAGGGGGATAATTACACATAGAATATTGATGGCATGTTTCCCCCTAAGGGGGTAATTTCACACTAGAATATTGTATGGATTAAACCTTATAGAGGAATATTACATACCATGTTGTTAAACAGGTATTAAAACCCACATAGTTTGATGTCGCGGTTTAAGGCAATGTGAAAGTACTGATCCATGAAATTTAACATTGTGCAATAAGGATGATCATGTCATGGAAGGAGCATCAATTCGGGATGGTGTGGGGATTATTCATGGAAGCTTCTCAGTGTAACAGGATCACTCTTGGGGAGATGGTGTGGGGTGTATGCATGTATTCTTCCTTGTTGTTGGAATTTCATCTCGTTGTGGGGATATATGGTGTGGGTATTACATATTAAAGCTTCATGTTTTGGGTGCCTCAACCACTAATGGGGAAGGATGGGGTAGGTTTTATGCATTGAAGTGTCCTAGGCATGAAGTTTTGTCCCATTGCAGGATAGATGGTGGCATTCCATGATGATTATACAAGGGTCATCCTACATTCATTTCACAATGTAGGAGGTGTGGGGTCATCCCATGTGAATCATACATGGTGAATCCTATGTTCATCATGCAGGGCAAGGCTACAATTTTACATCATGTGTTTATGATGTTTTCATGTAGTTTAACATCGTACGACTAGGATATAGATCTATGATGTTTTATTTCATGCATCTTGGATGTGGTGGGGGTCACTACTCAAGGGGGACCATGTCAAGGATAGAAGATGATCTTACATAAGGACTCTCTACCAAGACTAGTGCATAGGTTCCCTTGGTGATGCCTCCAGTAGGGCTTACGTGTCCATCGATCATGCACCTAAGGGTCATACATGGTGTTGGTACTACCCTGGAGGAGTGTCAATTAGGAGGATTGATGTTAGGGTAAATATTCTTAGTTTCAATATGAATTAGGGTACCTATAATTAGGATAAAAATTAAAATCCAGTGATACCGGGTGAATAGATATTTTAGGTGTGGCTGAGCTGGTTTTTGATGATCACAGGGGACCGAGTCACTCAACTTTTATGAAAGTATGTTATTTGAAAGGAGTAACCATGGAGAGGCCCGGAGGAGGGGTATCACAAAGGTTGGGTATTCATAGAGTTTTTGGGTTTTGTGGAGGATAGGGGTATCATGGAGGTTAGGGGTATTGTGAAGGATTATTCTTTGTGAAACAAGGTTACCCTTCCTCAAGATCTGGTCTTGGATCCAATGGGATTGGTTTCATTAAGTGTAGTGATCTTGTGAAACCCTAAGAGCCACTCAGGTATTTATTCTTCTATAAAGGCCATGGAACTTTGTGAAAGGAATCTCCACTTTGGGTTGAGGTTTTAAAAAACCCCATGGGAGGAGGTTTTGTGAAGTAGGGATGCCTTTGAAGTTATATATCATCTTTTATTCATAGAGTTCAAGACTATCAAAAACTCATATAATTTCTTGGAAGATGGAAGGTATCATCCCCCTGGAAGTTAGAAATAGGGGAACTTGTAGGCCCGGTTGGTGAAATGGAATTGGTTTCATGAAATGTGGAGTCATTAACAAAACTTTATGGGCTTAACAAATGAAAAATTTCTCCTCAAACCAAAGTTGTGTTGCATGGAGGTTACTTTCAAACTTCTGCGTGGCCCATGACTCTCGTAAGGTGGTGCTTCCATGAACCCAACTGACACAGTATAGAGGTTACCATCAAACCTTCATGTATCTAGGAATATTTAGAGCTAGGTACATTTGTGAAGGTATATAACTTCATGAATCTATTTCCTTAAGTGTATTTTTATTTTGTTTCAGCCTAAATTCGACTCAAATCAGCCATGCCTTCCTAGACATATCCCATGAAACCTATATTTCAGCATCAACAAATACACCATGAGAATTGAATTTGATGAGGTTAAAGAGTGTTTGATTCTAAAGGAAAAATACCAAAAACTAGTGATTAGATGTCCCTTCACGAATATCCTTCATGAAAATCTGCACAACCATATGCCTATAAATAGGGGTAGGGTCCCTTAGGGGACTACAATCTTTTCATGAAATATTGGTTTGATTACCACTTTTTTGGGAAACTCGTGAAATTTGTGATCTCTTTAGGACTTTTATCCTCACCACTCGTGAAACTCAATTGTTCCACAAAATTATTTCTATGAATATACTTATACGAACTAGTAAAATTCCATGGACTCGACCTTTGAAAACAGATCTTTGCAAACAAGCCTTTGTGAATGAGCATCGGAAAAATATTTAAGTTCGAAAAGAAATGGCTGATGAGGGTGTTGATTATTTTTCTGATAGATTAATGGAGATGGATCTTAACCTTATAATTAGAGAGAGTGTCTATAGCATGTCATATTATGACACGCTCATCGAACTTCTGAAGGATCCACAACAAGAATATAATCTCTATAAAAGGTTGTCTCTATATGGATTCAGGATAAGGGATGATGTCTTCATCCCCAACAATGATTGATATGAGCCTTTATACTATTTCAGAAGTATACTCGAATAGTCCCAGTAGCATAGGGCTACAGGGGCCTAATATTGAAGGACCATTTATCCCTCACCATGAACACTCTATGGAACCACATTTATAATGTTAACAGAGAGGCATTAGAAGTGGGGGAATCTCCTCCTCAATACAAGGAAATACTTAAGGTAGGTTTGGGGGACCCTTAAAATGGGTGGTTTGGTAGTTGGGCCCTGTGATAGAGTGGTAACTTCATAGATTAGTGGACCTAGGTTTAATGGGAATTTTAATCTTATTATAAGTTTGAGGAAGAGATGAAGAAAGTTGGGTTGTACAATGTAGCATGGTCCTCAAAATTTTAGGTCTACCATCATCTGGAGTTCATACCGAAACTAATGAGAAGGTGGTCACTAGAGACCAAAACCTTTCATTTGTGCCATGGGGAGGTCATAATTAACTTGTGGGGTCTTGTTTCCAATGCTTTCCGTTGGGGCGCTCACGCGCATCCGTCACGTAGGGGAGGACGCGCGGCTTGTGGCCCCGCATTCCCGCTTTCCAAAGGCGGGCGACATCTGTTCCTTATTCAGGGATGTCTGCTCCTTGATCGAAACTGGGATGATGGGATGTAGATTATTCCTTCTATGGATTCCTCCTCAGAGCTTGTCACCTAGTCTGGGTCTCCCTCATAGATTTATGACATATTCATGAATCTTGTTCCCGGTGCCATATCTTCATGGACACCAGTTAATTACGCTTCTTCCGTTTAGACTCTCCAAGGGGTCTGGTCGGGACAATAACCTTCAGTTAGTAGAGTGTTCACGTTGAGGCATCGTTGGCGTGTCTTGACACTAGGGGATTGGAATTTCTGTCTTCTGTCCCTTATTATAGGGCTTCTCGAGGGCGTGTAAGCTCGAGGAATCCCACATTGAACACGGGGAATTGTATTCCATAAGCATGTATCTGAGGTTTTCCTCAGCTTCCCATGTTTAACATGGGGTATTTCGCGAGTTTAATGTCCAGTGGAGATGGATCAGACTAATCGGAACACTGAGAGTGGATCAGATTGAAGAACCCACTGGAGGGAACACCGATGTTGGGGCCAGCACGTGGGCGGCTTCCCGGATACTATGGAGTGGAATGGGGTGGCATGATCCCACCGGGATGTGGCGGCCTGGGTAAGAATCAGGATGGGTGATGAAGTGAAGGGGCTTGAACCTCATGGAGGATTCCTATGTATCCCTATGGTGGGAAATCAAAGTCCGCGTAGTTCGGGTGGATGTGGCTTATGCTCTGAGGCGGCCTACAATGATGGATATGGGGCTTATGCTCTGAGGCAGCCCACAATGGTGGATATGGGGATTACTCTTTGAGACGGCCCACAATGATGGATATGGGGATTACGATCTGAGGCGGCCCATGATGGTGGATATGGGGCTTACGCTCTGAGGCAACCCAAAATGCTGGATATGGGGCTTATGCTCTGAGGCGGCCCATGATGGTTGGTGAACCGACGCGAAGGGGTCGGAATGACCGGGTGATGGGCTTGAACCTCGTGGAGGCTTCCTACCTATCCCTGTGGCAGGGAATCAAAGTCCATATAGTTCGGGTGTATGGGGCTTAAGATCTAAGGCAGCCGACAATGATGGATATGGGGCTTATGCTCTAAGGCAGCCCACAATAGTGGAAATGGGGCTGACGCTCTAAGGCGGCCCACAATGATGGATACGGGGCTTACGCTCTGAGGAGGCCCATGATTGTGGATATGGGGATTATGCTCTAAGGTGGCCCACAATGCTGGATATTGGGATTACGCTCTGAGGTGGCTCATGATGGTTGGGGAACTGACGCAAAGGGGTTGGAACGACCAGGTGATGGGATTGAACCTCGTGCAGGATTCCTACGTATTCTCATGGCATGGAATCAAAGTCCACGTAGTTCAGGTGTGTAGTTTAACATCATGAGGGATGGAGGAATATAGTTTAACGTCATGTTGGATGGGGCATACAGTTTAACGTCGTGCTGGATGGGGCATACAGTTTAACGTCGTGCTGGATGGGGCATACAGTTTAACGTCGTGCTGGATGAGGCATACACCTTAATGTCCTGCTGGACGGGGCATACAGTTTAATGTCGTGCTAGATGGGGCATACAGTTTAACGTCATGATGGACGGGGCATATAGTTTAACGCCATACTGGACGGGGGCATCTGGGGCTTATGCTCTGAGGCGGCCCAAGGTGTTGGTGAACTGATGTGAAGGGGTTGGAATGACCGGGTGGTGGGATTGAACCTCGTGGAGGCTTCCTACATACCATGTCTTGGCACGGATCAAAGTCCTTGTAGTTCGCTAGAGGTGGGGGTCAAGGTTTGTGCTCACTCTAAGCTCACGTGAGTCATCCTTGGTGTGAGAAACAAGAGGTTGCAGAGACCTGGCGATCTTGTCGCAAAGGGTGCGTCCGTGAGAAGCGAAGAGGGGCTTACGTGTTGAGTGGCCCATGGTGTCGGGACTTAATCCAGGATGGAGGCCCGAAGTGTGACAAAGCGCATAGGGAGAGGGATTTAGTACCAAACAAAGGAGATGAATCGTTCCCTATCACGCCCTCCACTGGACTTGGCGGTGGGGAAGTACGGAGGTTCATGGGTGATACCTTCTGTAAGAGGGGCTAGGGGCTTACACCAAGGAGGCTTCCCTTCCCCTGTGGACAAACGCCACTCTGAGAAGGAGGATATCATCCCATGTGGGGGGTGATTACATCCCTGTGGAGACGATCAACATAAAGAATATCCGAGATGGGGGGACCCTGCATGCGAGGCACGGGGCCAGATCACATTTTAATGTCATGTGTTGAGGACGAGGTGCTTGGAAGTTTAACGTCCTGCAGCTTGGACGAGGTGGGTTCGCTCCACACCCCTAGGACTTACATGACTGGTACCCTCTACCCCTTGGGGGAGGGAAGGCAACGGCAAGGTCGTGGTGAAGGGGGGTTGCAGAGCGAACCATCGAGGGGTCCACGTTTGTGTGGCTATAAAAAGAAGAAATATTCATTAGCGTGCCTATGCGAAGAAGCATGAGGCAAAGCAACGCAATGGGAAACAACACCCAAGGGACGTTGAGGTTACTTCGTACGAGCCTGGAATGCCACATAGGAAAACAGTTCATGGTGTATACGCCCGGTGTGTATGCTTGGGACATACAAAAGGAGGACATCGAGCGCCTACGCAGGGAGGCACCCGGGGGCGTCAAGGTGGGGGGTCCCGGGGTTTGCGTGCAAAACAACGGGATGGCGCGTAATTGGGGAAGAGGGATTGCGCGTGGCTAAGAGGATCGCACACAAAGGATGTGAATTGCATACGAGTGACAAAGGCTGCAACCAAAGGCAAGGCCACACCCAGCGAAGGTATTGTGCGCAATTGGACCCTTTTGCGTGCAACGGAAGGAATTGCGTGCAAGGGAGGAACCCTAAAGGGTTTTTAATTGTGTTTAAGCTGGTGGGATTGCGTGCAAAGTCGGATCCCGGGGAAAGGTGGTGCGAAAAGTATCAGTACCTGAAAATTATCTTGCACGCGTGGAAGTCCTATTTCACACCCGAAAGCTGGTTCAAATTCCTCAACCAGAAATGGAAGGGTTCTCCTTCTATTTATAGGCCTCCAGCATCACGGAATCCAGGTGGTGCTTGAAATTTGGCACTCCAGCGATGGCGGCGTGGAATGTTAGTCGTGCGAGTGCTGGCGCGCGATTATTGTGCACCTGCGCTGGGGACCCTTCGCGAATCCCAGACCCCTTTCATGTGGCACCCATTTTTTCGTGTGCATTCTCCTTTATTTCACACAACACTTCTGGGCCCTCCAGACTAGGACTCCGGGTCCGAATATGACTTCTCTTCTTCATTTCAAAACTTCCTTTAGTAATTACGGACTTTTTGGAACCTAAAAAATCCCCCCCTTGGAATTGGATCGTTGAGAGGTCGCACTGATCAGATTCTGAGGGAAATGCCGAAATGCCAAAGTGTTGGACTTCGTGGGCCCTTTGCGCGCCAAAAATGTTGCGGCGCACAAAACTACGGTCCGTCGTGGAATCCGCTTTACACACGGTGTGAAACCCTGGCTTCACCTATAAAATAGTCCATGGGTCCCCTGATCCGTACACAACCTTCTCACGAGATAAGCTCTGAGCTCTCATGCGCAAAATTGCCTCAGAGCCTACGCGTAAAACACGCTTTGGTAGCGCGTAATTTCTCCGAGTTTCGACCGTATTTACACGCCAATCCGGGATATTCCGTGCTGACTGCTCCAATTTCACGCCCAACTTTGGAATTCCACGCTACATATCCAGATTCCGTTCAACTCATCCAGATTCCGCGCAACACTTTAGAAGCACTTGGCCGGAAGAAGATGGCCGCAAACCAAGTTGATGAGGGGGAAGCCGCCGCTCGTAGAGATGAAATGGCGGCGAACGAGGAGGTTTATGGCGCTAGGGTGGCTGTTTCCAACAACCATACCTTATTCAATCTGCTAACCCCTATCCAGAAGGAGTATCCTCTATCCAAAAACCTTCCTCTATGGATCTTCGGCATTTTGGAGGAGGTTCCGCAGCCGGGATTTGAGGTGGATACACTGCGGTCATGGGTGACCTGGGAAGATGACCTTCCCCAATAAAATATCACCAAAAATAGTGGCCATGGACACATATGTGCGCCAACTGGGTCGGCGTGTGTAGCCACCTTTCCTGGTGAAAGTGATGCTCGGCCAAGAGCATGATCCGGAAATGATGTGGTCGGGAGAAGGTGACAGTGATGATGAGTCGAAGGGAGAGGATGAAACAGGAGAAGACAAGGGATCTCAAGGAGGGTCCCACCAAGTGAGCCTACGGGAGAGTGGCAAGATCGTCAACTCTGGCATAGAAATAACCGAGCTGCTCGAGGTCTGTCTCTATCCTTATTTATCCCCCTTCTTTATCCATCCTCTCCTGCAATTTCTAATCCATTTCTCCATCTCAATCAGGAGCATATAGGCTCTGATTAGGCGTCCCCAATAGAGGAAGTAGAATAGGCGCTGGTGGTACAGGGTGGGGCTCCGACGCCCATCATTGAACTGACAAGCAATGAGGAGTATCCTTCCACGACAGCTTCTATAGCGGTCGGAACACTGGAGGCTGATGCTATGGGTTCCTATAATTCCCTTGCTTCACTACTGGTTCTTACTATCATAGAACTCTACTAATCAGGATGCTCCCTGTGCAGTGATCTCAGCATTGGAGGCTCATCGGGCTGCTGAGCCTGGGCCATCCATGGGTAAATTAGTTGCGGACGTACCGCCTCCTCCAAAACATAACTCCCAAACTGAGTCGGCCCCAGCTATTGGTGAGCAGGGGGCGGCAGACATCAGTGGTGCTGACATTGGAGCGAGGCCGGAAGCCGACGAAAGCACCGCTGCTGACGGGGCGAGAGAGGAAGGTCACCCAGACGTCAAGGATCCTATTCCTCGTGAAGGAATCCATGAGGTAGGTCCTGCTACTTACCTGCTAGCTATCTTCCCTGTATATCGGCCCGCTGATCCTGAAGAAATAGATGATTCAGACTCTGAAGCGGCTGAGGAGATCCGGATGACATGGCGCAAAGGGTGGAAGTGCATCTAGAGTTTTCTCAGGCAGCCTCTGATGGATTGGCTGAGGCGGATGGGATCGCTCCAAACCTTGTTGCATTTCTGGTGCCCCGGAGGGGTTGACGCTCAATGCCATCATGACGGTCCGTTATTACATGGCCGAGAAGATACGTGAGAGCATCTGACGCACCGACGTTGCCCAGTGTCGGGATGAATCAGTGAGCACCCGAGCATTCCTGAGGGTGGAGCAGGAAGTCTGATGCCTCGAAGAGAAGACGATAGAGAAGGAGGCCTTCATTGCAACATGCTCTGAGCTCGTGGAGCAATTGACAGCCCAGCTGGTTGATGCCCAAGAACAACGTATGGAGGCGAGTCACCAGATGACCATTATTCAAACTGAACGGGCGCATGCACAAGCTAGGATTGGCGAGCTGCGCTCTGTGGCTGCTGATGAAGAGAGAGTCTTCAGGGAGCGAGAAGTAGTCCTGGAAGCCACCAGCCAAAGGGTAGTGGTGTTGGAAAGATCAATCCAAAATGTTGATCCTTAAGGGCCATGTTTTGGCCAGCTCATGAACTTTTTTCTCTCAATTTATGGACAAATCCATTTATCTGTACCTTTGGTTTAATATGCTCAACCATGATCCCGAAATAAATAACAATTCATCCCTAAACTCACGTGGGTCATACCCAATGTGAGAAACAAAGGATTCTTGTATTATCATTTCATTTGACCGTGGGGCGTTAACCAAGCTTCAGGCATCTGAAATCAAGCCCGGATTTCTGAGGAGAAGAGGGAGGCCCAGCTGAAGGGAGGTGACCTCAGACCAATCGATGTATGTCTCCTCAATGTGATCTAACACACGAGCGGGGCAATACCAGGGGCATTGGAATCAATTTTAAAATAGGGGGATTGTAACGACCCAAAATTTCATTAATGGAAAATCCCTCTTGATCCAGTTAAATGTTTCTTTATGTTTTTATATGATGTCAACTTCTTTAGTTTAACGTCAAGATTTGTGACCGTTACTTTTATAGCCGTTGAACAGTGATCATCTGGGTAGTTTAAATATAAGGATTTAACGAACCAATTTTCTACTCAGACAAAGGAAGCGATGGCCTCATCCAGTAGAATTGCCCCTTACGAAGCCCATTTGTCGGAGCTCGGAAAGGAGGTGGCGTCTTTGGGCTTTGCCCTTGACCAAGCCCAAGCTGAGCTTCATTAAGTCAAGCTCGAACGTGATCGTCTACGGGAAAAATGGAAGTTGATAGAGATTACCACTCGAGCGATGTTATCCGAGCAACCCCAAGAGTCTGTCACCATCGCACACCTTACCCTTAGGTCTTATGCGGCTATTTTAAGGGGTTATGTAACAAATAAGTAGCACCATGTTCATGTACATTATTTTTTTATATAATAATGAATATAATTTCTAGTCATTTTTGATGCATTGTAATTAGTTTTTAAAGTACAAATGATGTTTTTAGTTATTATTTAATTAAGAATTATATTTTATTAAATTAAAGGATTTTTGAATTAAATAATATTTTAATAAAATATTATTATTAATATTAAATTAATTTTTATTAAATATAAATGATCTTATAATTTTATGAATGCAATTAAAATTTTTATTAAGGTTTGAAAGCCATTTCTGTCAAAACCCGTGAATTTTTTATAAATGTCGGTTTTTATTTTTAAAAGTGCAAATTCACATATTTAGAAAATTATTTAGATAAAATAAATATTATTTTTGGAATCAGGACATCGAAATTATCCAACGGTGAATTTTTCATAATTTTCTGAGACCGTCCAATTTTTGGGTAAAAATTAAATACCTTTTAAATATATAATGTGATTTATGACATCATAATGACCCAATGGTGATGTAATAAAATACCATAATCCTTAGGTTCGGCCAATATATGTTTTATCATTAAAATAATGAGGTTTTGGGTTTGTTTGACTCACTTTTCAAAGCATTAATGGAGCCCTCAAGACTTATTCAACACTTTGCCTTTTTAAATTAATTTCCATGGGAGTGTGACTCACCTCCACATAAGCAACCCTAATTTTTTTAATAAGTTCGGACCTTGGACTTGTAAAATATTGTTTTCCTCTTTCCTTTTCCAGAAACCATGGGCAAATACCATGGGATGGTTTGTGGTTTGGATTATTTTAATATAAGGGGTCCCAAACCTAAATAATAAAGAATTCTCTCACCTTTCCTATATAAACCCACCCAAGCTCCCACTTCCTCCTCACTCAAAGCCCTTGAAGTTCGTCCAACCTCTGCCCTACTCTCTCTAGAATCCTCTCAAGGTGCCCCAAGCTCCCAAGAAGCCTCTCACAAGCCTCTCTCTAGCCTTTGGAAGCACACTTCCAAGTAAGGGTTTTTCTTCCTTTCTCATTTTTTTTGTCAATTTTCTTTAAGTTGTATTTCCCTTTTTATTTCAATTATGAATGTTGGGGTATGGTTTCGCACCTCCCCCATACTTCCCTCTTATTGTTTGAATTATGGGAGAACCCTTTCTCTCTCATTAAATGCCTCCCATGTACACCCGTTACTATGCCGAAATTCCGAAAGGAACTTCTCTCTCTTCTTTTACATTCAAGCAATACTTTTGTATCATGAATCTAAATTCCTTTTCTATTGTTGGGACATGTATATATATGATCTCCTTACTGTCCATTACATGTAAATATGATGAGGAACCCCTTTCTCTCTCATCAACCTTTTTTATGAATTCTTATGTCACGCCGTTACGTTGCCGAAATCGCACCGATTTTCTAAGCCAATGTCTTTGTGTAGTGAATACCATGCCCATTTCTCCATCAAGGGTATTCACCTTTATGCACATTTACTTATTGATTGTAAAGTTTCATGTATGAATTCCACATTCCTTTATCGTGGAATAAATGATTATGTTTTATGAATCCATGTTTTATGATCCATGTGGCACACTTATGCATGAAATGAAATGTTTAAGAAGGGTGCGCCCTGATAGCGCTCCAATGCATTGGGTAAAGTATAGTATCATGATACGTCATGTGCAATGAGTGTTGACTCATGCTAATTCAAGTGCAACGAGGGTTTACTCATGCTTCAAGTGCAATGAGGGTTTACTCATGCTCCATGTGCAATGAGCCTTGGCTCATGCTAATTCAATGTTAAGTGTTGTTGCCACATTTCCATGTTATGATTATCATGCTTTATCATGCCTTTATGTTCATGTCTCTCTTATGCTCTATTGATATGCCTATTGCCTAACATGTATTGTACTCCTCATGTTATTCATTATGTACTCCCTTACTGGGCTTTATAGCTCACCCTTTTCTTATGCATGTCCTCAGGTTATCCCATGCAATGCTAAGTACGAAGGAATGTAGTGGTCATGTAAAGGAAGTTTTCAATAAGGATGTTGTATTTCAAGTTTAAAGTTTTTATGTAATGATCCTAAGCCCCAAAGACACTAAACCTCTCGATCTTCTTTGTTGTATCAAGTGAAGTTTTATGTAATAAAGCATGTTTAAGTTGTAATAAAAAGCAGGGTTGTCATAGTTGGTATCAGAGGATAGGTTTAGTTATTTTTGGGATTAGGAAACCCTAGTAAAGCCTTAGATACAAGACTAAGCATAATAAAAACATCCCTAAATTTTGGTAAATACTAAGTAAGTGGTTTATCAAACAAATACATCCCTGTCTGGATACGAGCAGGTAGAGGCGGCTCTGGCACAGATGTATCCTAGGGGTAAAACCCGAAAACACCGCTTTGAGCTAGACTCGAACAGGAACTGGTGCACGACAACGGGCCTTGCTGCACTCTTGGTTACGACACTCCCGGGGGATATGTTTTGATAAATTCACAATCTTAGTATGAACCCTTATTAAGGGAAAAATGCCCCTAAGAATATATGTTAGAAGGTAGATCATGAAAAGCCTAGGTTGAATCCTATAGACTCATGAGTTAAAGAGATTAAAGTTTATTTATAAGTCATCAACTTTTGTCTTTGGATTACCCTTTATGTGTTACCCCTAACTTTCCTTTTATTCCAGCCAATGGCCGGTAATAGGAGAACTCGGGCTAACAACCGTTGTGAAGATCAGTGTGACGATTGTACCAATGAGATGCCCAATCCAATGGGAGCGGGAATCGCGAACTTTGTCACGCTCCTCTCTCAGCTAACTCAAGTTTTGAATAGAAACACTGGTCAAGAGGAACGTTCAACCCCCCCTAAGAAAGAACAAGTCGCTATTGAAAGCTTCATGAGACAAAGGCCTCCTACTTTTAGTGGATCATCTGATCCCACGATTGCTGAACAATGGATCAACTCCATTGAAAAGATATTCTCCATCCTCCAATGCTCTGAAAAAGAGAAGGTTCTCCTGGCGGCTTATCGTATGGAGGGTGAAGCTGATCAATGGTGGACGTTGATCAAAAATACGAAGCCTGAGGAGGAGATCGAGGCTTTGGAATGGAAGGTATTCCGGAAGATGTTTTTCGATAAATATTTTCCACGCACCCTCCGTCTTAAGATGGAAAGGGACTTCCTTTCCCTCAAGCAGAAAGATGAGGAATCTGTGGGAGCGTACGAGGCAAACTTCACAAGGCTTGCACGATACGCTTCTGGCTTTGTCGTTACCCCCGAATGCAAGGTTGACCGCTTCTTTGGTGGGCTGAAGCCTAGCTTGCGGAAAGCATTAGCGATCCGTGACTTCGACAGCTATGAGGAAATTGTCCGATGTGCCCTTAAGGTTGAAATGGAGATCGGAGAATCACAGGGGTATCATGGGGACAAGAAGCGGAAGTTGGACTTCAATGCTGGTGGTCCGATGGATAAATCCAACGGCGCTAAGAAATTCCAGCACCCCACTTGCCAAAAGTGTGGAAAGAAGCACCCTGGAAATTGCCTTAGGGGGACAAGAAAATGCTTCAAGTGTGGAAGAGAAGGGCACTTAGCTGTTAACTGTCAGCAAGAAGGACCCGCGGCTGCGACGGAGGGGAGGAACGCTCCGTTCGAACCTCAACGCGTTGTTCAATGCTTCAAATGCAAAGAACCGGGTCATTTTGCGAATCAGTGCCCTAATCCAAGGGTTATCGGAGGCAATCAACAACCTCCAAGACAGCAAGGAAGAGCTTTTGCCATCACTTCTGCCGAAGTGAACCCCGACAACGAAGTGGTGACAGGTACGCTAGTTATTCATTCAAGAATAGCGAACGTACTTTTTGATTCAGGTTCTACGCATTCTTTTATATCTCAAAAGTTTAGTAGAACAATCTCTGCACCACCACAAGTCATGGAAGTAAAGATGTCGGTGAGTACGGCAAATGGGGCAATCATTGCATCCCATGAGTATAAGTCCTCCCCTGTTATAATCTGTGGATTGAATTTCCCGGCGAACCTCGTCATACTCCCTTTGGTGGAATTTGATGCAATTCTTGGCATGGATTGGCTTTCCTTATATAGAGCCAACATAAATTGTCGGGAGAGGGAAATCACACTCCATGTGGAGAATCGACCCCCGATTCTTTACAAGTGTCAGGAGGAAGATGAATCTCCTTTAGCTCCATCATCTCAAGCATGGATATTACTGCCTTATGAGCACGCATATCTGGCTCAGATGATTGAGTCCAAGGAAGAAACCACCCTTGAAGAAATGCCTATTGTGAGGGAATTCGCTGAAGTATTTCCCGAGGAACTTCCTGGTCTTCCTCCAAGAAGAGATGTTGAGTTCTCAATTGAACTTATACCTGGGGCACTACCAATATCCAAGACTCCATATAGAATGGCTGTGGTTGAGCTTGAAGAACTGAAGAAACAACTACAGGAGAATCTGGATAAAGGGTTTATACGCCCAAGTGCATCACCATGGGGTGCACCAGTCCTCTTCGTCAAAAAGAAGGATGGGTCAATGCGGCTTTGCATCGATTATCGTGAACTTAACAAAATCACGATAAAGAACAAGTATCCTCTCCCAAGAATCGATGACTTGTTTGATCAGCTGCGTGGAGCTCAATACTTCTCCAAGGTCGACTTGCGGTCGGGATATTATCAAGTAAGGGTGAAGAAGGAAGATATCCCCAAGACTGCTTTTCGTACAAGGTACGGGCACTATGAATTCATAGTAATGCCTTTTGGACTCACCAATGCTCCAGAAATATTCATGGATTTGATGAATAGAGTCTTTAGAGATTACCTAGATAAATTTGTGGTAGTCTTTATAGATGATATTCTGATATACTCCAAAACCAAGGAGGACCATGAGGAGCATTTAAGAACTGTACTGGAGACTTTTCGCAAGGAGAAGCTCTATGCCAAGTACAGCAAGTGTGAGTTCTGGTTGAAGGAGGTCTCATTCTTGGGCCATATCATCACAAGCAATGGGATATCTGTGGACCCCTCCAAAACAGATGCAATTGAGGGATGGCCGAGGCCAACATCGGTAACTGATATCCGTAGCTTCTTGGGGTTAGCTGGATATTATCGACGATTTGTGAGAAACTTCTCACGATTGTCCAACCCTCTTACCAAGCTAACTCGAAAGGGAGTAAAGTTTACTTGGAGTGATGAATGCGAAGAAAGCTTCAAGGAGTTGAAAAGGAGGCTTATCACTGCACCTGTGCTCACTTTACCCACAAGTGGGGAGCTTTTTGTGGTATTCAGTGATGCTTCGAAGAAGGGCTTAGGATGTGTGCTGATGCAGAATGATAAAGTGATATCCTATGCCTCAAGGCAGTTGAAAATCCATGAGCGAAACTATCCAACGCATGATCTGGAGTTGGCGGCGGTGATCTTCGCCTTGAAAATCTGGCGGCATTATCTCTATGGGGAGAAATGTGAGATATATACTGACCACAGGAGTCTTAAATATATATTCACACAGAAAGAGATTAATATGCGCCAGAGAAGATGGATAGAGCTCATCAAGGATTATGACTGTTCAATACATTACCACCCTGGGAAGGCGAACAAGGTGGCGGATGCCCTAAGTAGAAAGGATCCAGCAATTCTATCAATGATGAGAATTGAGAAGGATCCAATCTTCTTAGACTTGATGAAGATGGACGTGGGAATCATAAAGAAGGGAACATCATCAATCCTTTCACAAATGATTGCTCAACCATCTCTTTTGGAAAGGTTAAAGGATGCTCAAAAGGATGATGCGAGAATCCAAGAAAAAGTGGAAGCTATCAAAAAGGGAAAATCCTCAGAGTTTAATGTTAATGAAGAAGGAATTGTGCGGTTTGGGAAAAGACTATGTGTCCCATCAAGTTCGGAGCTGAAGAAGGAACTTTTGGATGATGCACATAGTTCAAATTTCTCTATTCACCCAGGGAGCACAAAGATGTATCGAGATCTCCGAGAAAACTTTTGGTGGGATAATATGAAGAAGGAGATCGCTGAATATACATCAAAGTGCCTGGTGTGTCAGAAAGTGAAGGCAGAGAGGCAGAAGTCTAAGGGGATGATGCAACCATTGCCCATACCAGAATGGAAATGGGAGAACATCACCATGGACTTCGTCACTGGACTTCCAAGGACATCCAAAAGCAACAATGCAATCTGGGTTATTGTGGATCGTCTTACAAAGACTGCACACTTCATTGCTATTCGAGAGGATTTCTCTTTGGATCAACTGGCACGGATATATATCAGGGAAGTGGTACGGTTGCATGGAGTACCACTATCTATTGTGTCGGACCGAGATCCAAGATTTACCTCTAAGTTTTGGAAGAGTCTTCAACATGCTCTGAATACTGAACTGAACTTCAGTACGGCCTATCATCCTCAAACTGATGGCCAATCCGAGCGGACTATCCAAACACTTGAGGATATGTTGAGAGCGTGCTCAATGGACTTTAAAGGAGGATGGGATCAGCATCTTCCTCTGGTTGAGTTCTCTTATAATAATAGTTTCCACTCAAGCATCCAAATGGCACCATATGAAGCCCTGTATGGGAAAAGGTGTAGAACACCGGCATGTTGGGATGAGGTCGGTGAACGTAAGCTGCTTGGACCAGAAATGGTCGAAGAAATGGTGGAGAAGGTGAAAACCATTCAGCAGCATATCAAGGCAGCCCAAAGTCGACAGAAGAGTTATGCAGATAATCGTCGACGAGACCTTGAGTTTAAAGTCGGAGACATGGTGTTTTTACGCATATCTCCGTGGAAGAAGGTCATGAGGTTTGGAAAGAAAGGGAAGTTAAGTCCAAGGTACATCGGCCCATTCGAGATTCTTGATCGTGTTGGGGCTGTGGCCTATCGACTAGCACTTCCACCTACTATGGCCAAGGTGCATGATGTCTTCCATGTATCCCTCTTAAGGAAGTACATACCAGACCCTTCACATGTACTCTCTTCCGAGGTGGTACAATTAGAAGACGATCTTTCTTATGAGGAGCAACCAGTGAAGATCTTAGATCGTAGAGAAAAAGTTCTACGAAATAAGACAATGCCCCTCGTCAAGGTGTTGTGGAGAAACCACAAGTTTGAAGAAGCAACTTGGGAGTCGGAGGATATGATGAAGCTAAGTTACCCACATTTGTTTTAGTGTGGGAAAAGGAAAATTTCGAGGGCGAAATTTCTTAAGGGGGGAATGTTGTAACGACCCAAAATTTCATTAATGGAAAATCCCTCTTGATCCAGTTAAATGTTTCTTTATGTTTTTATATGATGTCAACTTCTTTAGTTTAACGTCAAGATTTGTGACCGTTACTTTTATAGCCGTTGAACAGTGATCATCTGGGTAGTTTAAATATAAGGATTTAACGAACCAATTTTCTACTCAGACAAAGGAAGCGATGGCCTCATCCAGTAGAATTGCCCCTTACGAAGCCCATTTGTCGGAGCTCGGAAAGGAGGTGGCGTCTTTGGGCTTTGCCCTTGACCAAGCCCAAGCTGAGCTTCATCAAGTCAAGCTCGAACGTGATCGTCTACGGGAAAAATGGAAGTTGATAGAGATTACCACTCGAGCGATGTTATCCGAGCAACCCCAAGAGTCTGTCACCATCGCACACCTTACCCTTAGGTCTTATGCGGCTATTTTAAGGGGTTATGTAACAAATAAGTAGCACCATGTTCATGTACATTATTTTTGTATATAATAATGAATATAATTTCTAGTCATTTTTGATGCATTGTAATTAGTTTTTAAAGTACAAATGATGTTTTTAGTTATTATTTAATTAAGAATTATATTTTATTAAATTAAAGGATTTTTGAATTAAATAATATTTTAATAAAATATTATTATTAATATTAAATTAATTTTTATTAAATATAAATGATCTTATAATTTTATGAATGCAATTAAAATTTTTATTAAGGTTTGAAAGCCATTTCTGTCAAAACCCGTGAATTTTTTATAAATGTCGGTTTTTATTTTTAAAAGTGCAAATTCACATATTTAGAAAATTATTTAGATAAAATAAATATTATTTTTGGAATCAGGACGTCGAAATTATCCAACGGTGAATTTTTCATAATTTTCTGAGACAGTCCAATTTTTGGGTAAAAATTAAATACCTTTTAAATATATAATGTGATTTATGACATCATAATGACCCAATGGTGATGTAATAAAATACCATAATCCTTAGGTTCGGCCAATATATGTTTTATCATTAAAATAATGAGGTTTTGGGTTTGTTTGACTCACTTTTCAAAGCATTAATGGAGCCCTCAAGACTTATTCAACACTTTGCCTTTTTAAATTAATTTCCATGGGAGTGTGACTCACCTCCACATAAGCAACCCTAATTTTTTTAATAAGTTCGGACCTTGGACTTGTAAAATATTGTTTTCCTCTTTCCTTTTCCAGAAACCATGGGCAAATACCATGGGATGGTTTGTGGTTTGGATTATTTTAATATAAGGGGTCCCAAACCTAAATAATAAAGAATTCTCTCACCTTTCCTATATAAACCCACCCAAGCTCCCACTTCCTCCTCACTCAAAGCCCTTGAAGTTCGTCCAACCTCTGCCCTACTCTCTCTAGAATCCTCTCAAGGTGCCCCAAGCTCCCAAGAAGCCTCTCACAAGCCTCTCTCTAGCCTTTGGAAGCACACTTCCAAGTAAGGGTTTTTCTTCCTTTCTCATTTTTTTTGTCAATTTTCTTTAAGTTGTATTTCCCTTTTTATTTCAATTATGAATGTTGGGGTATGGTTTCGCACCTCCCCCATACTTCCCTCTTATTGTTTGAATTATGGGAGAACCCTTTCTCTCTCATTAAATGCCTCCCATGTACACCCGTTACTATGCCGAAATTCCGAAAGGAACTTCTCTCTCTTCTTTTACATTCAAGCAATACTTTTGTATCATGAATCTAAATTCCTTTTCTATTGTTGGGACGTGTATATATATGATCTCCTTACTGTCCATTACATGTAAATATGATGAGGAACCCCTTTCTCTCTCATCAACCTTTTTTATGAATTCTTATGTCACGCCGTTACGTTGCCGAAATCGCACCGATTTTCTAAGCCAATGTCTTTGTGTAGTGAATACCATGCCCATTTCTCCATCAAGGGTATTCACCTTTATGCACATTTACTTATTGATTGTAAAGTTTCATGTATGAATTCCACATTCCTTTATCGTGGAATAAATGATTATGTTTTATGAATCCATGTTTTATGATCCATGTGGCACACTTATGCATGAAATGAAATGTTTAAGAAGGGTGCGCCCTGATAGCGCTCCAATGCATTGGGTAAAGTATAGTATCATGATACGTCATGTGCAATGAGTGTTGACTCATGCTAATTCAAGTGCAACGAGGGTTTACTCGTGCTTCAAGTGCAATGAGGGTTTACTCATGCTCCATGTGCAATGAGCCTTGGCTCATGCTAATTCAATGTTAAGTGTTGTTGCCACATTTCCATGTTATGATTATCATGCTTTATCATGCCTTTATGTTCATGTCTCTCTTATGCTCTATTGATATGCCTATTGCCTAACATGTATTGTACTCCTCATGTTATTCATTATGTACTCCCTTACTGGGCTTTATAGCTCACCCTTTTCTTATGCATGTCCTCAGGTTATCCCATGCAATGCTAAGTACGAAGGAATGTAGTGGTCATGTAAAGGAAGTTTTCAATAAGGATGTTGTATTTCAAGTTTAAAGTTTTTATGTAATGATCCTAAGCCCCAAAGACACTAAACCTCTCGATCTTCTTTGTTGTATCAAGTGAAGTTTTATGTAATAAAGCATGTTTAAGTTGTAATAAAAAGCAGGGTTGTCATAGGGATGAAAAAGGTGAATCATGTAACCCGAATTCGGAACACTATGGGAGGGGCGTAATGATGGAGAATAGCTGTTGACCGTGGAAGAAACACAGCATCCATATCGCATTAGCCTGACATGGGGACAAAAAATGAGGGCTGACCGCTGACCATGTTCACAACATGGGGCCTAACTCAAATATCGTCAATCAGTCTTCCGGAACATTGGCCTAGGACAGCAGGCGGACCATAGGTCGAGCATTCATACTATTAGGGGGTCCCATCAAACATGACCAGTCTTCCAGAACATTGACCCAGGACAGTAGGTGGACTATAGGTCTAGCATCCATACTATTAGGGGGTCCCATCAAACATGACCAGACTTCTGGAACGTTGGCTGATTCATGCTCAAATTTACCCAAGAGATGAAGGTAGAATGGTCCTTGTAGTTTAGCTTGGGTTTTCGAATCCTCAGAGACCTAAGAAGTAACCTATAGACACGTACATTCTATGGACTGTTTTTTGGCTATTAAGTGGCCAACATTGGGTTGATTTTAGATGGGTTTAAGTTAACACTAAAAGTCTTAATTGAATTCAAATTATGAGAAAGGTTGATCCTAGGTTATTACAAGGGGTGGATTGGACGTATTTCCTTTTCAATGATTTCAATTTCTTAAATTTGAGATGGGTTCATTTAAGAAGATAAAACAACATCATAACTTACTGGTTTAATGCATACAACCTTTAATACTAATCACTTATACACTTGAAGGATCAAAGTTTCGAGCACTTCAAGGTAAAAGTTCGTATTAGCACATGAAGTGTGTGGCCTTAAATTCAACAAGGACGATGGAGTTTAAAAATCATCAAATGAAAATCTCAATTAAAGAAGTGATTATACATTAATGGGGTGATAAATAAAATCCAATCCAGCCCCTTTATACTCTCTTGGATCAACCCATAAGTGGGTTATCCCTCCATTGATTCTATTGTTTCAATAGAAGCGGAAAGTAGGCTCATGAGGGATGAAATGGAGAAGTAAAAAAGAAACAATGAAATAACGATCACTCCACCGTTGTGTGATAATTTCACAAGGTTTGGTGTGAATAAATTCACACCTTGAACCAAAGGTATCAAAGTGATAATAATAACAACATAATAAGAGTATAAGTATAACGTTTATTAAGAAACTAAAGTGAATTGAACAACTTACAAGTGAAAGACAAACTTGAGACAAAAAAATCACAGCATAACATTACAATTGAAAAAAGAATCCAAGATGAAAAACACCTTCACCACCACTGCCTTAAATAGTAATTTTGGGATCCTTGTGTCGAGCCTCCAACAGTAAAAAAGTTCTCACTTGAGTATGGTAGGCCTAGGGTGGTGGAAAATAAGGGAGAGGAGACTTTTCCACCCTTGACCCGAGGTGGAAGCCTGCTTGCTTCCACCGAACAGACGCGCTTGTAAGTCCTTCTAGATGGCCGAATCAGAGTGGACCATAGAAGAATAAAATGGAGCCCCGGATTTCTCCTACCCTCCTATAATATTTGGGCCCATTAAGAGTTGTGGATTATGAGATATGATTAGATTAGTGGACTGTTTTTCTAGGACACAGAATCTGGCCCAGAATTTTATCTCTAACTTGGGACGCATAAATTGACACCATGGAGGCCGAATTAGCATTGTATCATGCATAGTTATTTGTTTCTCTACATGTCTTATAGCATCCCAGTAAATTTGGGATTCATTGGGCCTGTATTTTGGGCCCCACAGTCTCATCAGTGAGCTGGTGTCCAATCTGACTTCTCCAGAATTGTTTCCTTTCATCACAAAATATTTCCATCTTCTTCCATGAATTCTCCATTGATCCCTGAATCAAACATGTTCATATTAAAGTTTAGATCAATTTCCAAAAATATAAAATTAAAATATGTATAATTGGATTCCTTAAAATAAGACGAATCATTGGGTACTTCAAATGAAGTTCAAAAATGTACCACATAATAGTGCATTTTAAGAAGGTATTACAATCATAATGTGAAATGATGTTCAAAGTGTAAAATGCACTAAAATGGTGTTTATGAATAATAAAGAACATGAATATTATATTTATTAACAATTAATGTTAGCCTCATTTATTGGTTAATCATTGGACCAGGACAGCAGGCAGACCATAGGTCGAGCATCCATACTGTTAGGGGGTCCCATCAAACATGACCCGTATTCCGGAACGTTGGCCCAGGATAGTAGGTGGACCATAGGTCGAGCATCCATACTGTTCGGGGGTCCCATCAAACATTAAATAGGATGAAGATCTGAATAAAGGGGCATGAAAAGCGTGGAAAGTGGAGTGGTGGTTTGTTCAAACAGAATCCAACACTCCCAAAATTATGCCACTATGGTGAAGGCACATTAGGTAGACGTATTAATCTAGTCACTGATCATCCCTATTTTTAAACAGGACCTCTCTGGTGAGGGAACTATCGCTTCCAAACATCACCATGGGGCATCCTGAACTTAATCGAGGATAATGTTGTAATTACACAACTTCCCAAGAAGTCAGGCCAAGGGGGAGACAGTGAGGAGGGATGACATTTGGTTATCCCTGGGACTGGACCCAAGACAAAATGTCTGGGCGTTCCTACATATCTCAAAAGGATGATAATCAAGCCACACGTAGTTTTAGAAAGGGGTCTTAGTTTAAGGTCTTATAACTCGGACCAAGTATTGGTAAGGAGGGTGGGAGACACATGGTAAGGTGATTACGAAACCCGACGTTAACAAGGATGAGTTCTTTCTCACCATGTGTTCTTTGGAAAAGTGTTCCGGTCTAGGGACTGAACACGAAAGTCAGGCTGGGCCTGTAGGGAAGTGCTCGGGCACTCTTACGTATCCCATAAGGATGGTAATCAAGATATACATAGTTCTTGGGAGTGCCTTTTAATGGCGTTCAGGACAGAAAACAAGAGGTATAATTCTTATAACAGGGTACATGCAGGGTGGATATTGCAAAACCGACGTGAATGGGGACATAATCTCATAACATGCCACGTGGTCCTGTAGTCAAGGTCCCAAAGGCGGGACAGACACGGTGAATTAGCAGACCTCAAGCTGGACCCAAAGACAAGATGTCTGGGTGTTCCTACGTATCCCATAAAGATGGGAATCAAGACATAGGTAGTTTTGAAAGGTGGCATGACACGAGAAGGTACTTGTTACAAGGATGAAAGGGGTGTGCGGGTCTATCCCTCACACCAAAATAAGTGGCATTTGATGTATCTTGTTTTTCCTTGAAGGTGAATGGTTTTTCTTTTGTGGAGCGACCGGCCTAGGGTAGAAATTCTTGGAATCGCCACAATAATCAAGCCGTATATAGGCGTTGAAAAATGGAATGGTAAATGACCAATACCCAACGTGATTCCCTCTATGGAGTGGTCATCACAATGCAGTGCCATTTTTTGTCGTGCGGCCGGGACGATATCATCACAGTTTATGGTCATGTGGTAGGACCAACCAGCACAGTTTAAGGTCATATGGCTTGGACCCGGGGGAATGTTCATGATGTGATAAAGAATACCCGATGTTGATGAGGACATAATTCCATACCATCACCACGCATGATTCCGGGAGAGGGGCCTTGGGCCAAAGGGCTGGTGAGGGGTTAAAGATCAAGAGGCAGGAGACACTAGCCTCCAACTGAGCTGGGCCCGAAATGCAATGTCTAGGTGACCCCTCATTTCCTATGGGGATGAGGGTCAATTTGTGCATGGTTCTTAGAGAAAACCCAAGCCTATAATCTTAGCACTCAGATCGTGGAATCCCCGAGAGACACCGTAATGCAGCTTTGTCTGCCTGACATGTGGAAGTGCACTGAGGTTTAGTGCAAGGAGTGTCGAGATTCCACCTTGACACGATGGGGTGGAACATAATTTGAATCATGCAACCAACACTCAGGGCCTGAAGGAGTCGGCATGACGACGGAGTATTACTGCTGACCATGTTCGTAACACAGCATCCTATCGTGTTATCCTGAAACGAGGACAAACAAATGAGCATCAACCGCTGACCATGTTCACAACGCGGGATTTTTATCAATTTGTTGTCTAAAACCCTTGAGGGAGTTGGCTTGTGATGGTAGGAGAGCCCTTAAGCGTTGTATCCAGGCTGTTCTTGGGGGTCCCTCCAGGTGTGAAGGATAATGGGGGCCTAAAAGAAGGGGAGCACGAAGCTTGACAAGTGGAAAAAACTTGCCAAAGTTGAATCTGACACTCCAGGTCCTAGACCAGAGTACTGTGAACACATTATAGGACCACTAAAAAGGGTCTAAGGGCTCAGTTTGAGAGCGGCCAAAAGATGGCGGATTCCCAGGAGAAGGGGGCATGGTGCCAAAAACCCTGTACCACACCTATATATACTCCTCATGGGGAGGGACAGACCAAGAGGTCGAGGTGACTAGGAGATCGTGGGATCTCCTACGAGATGGGGCTGGACCTTAAATCTAGGTGTTCAGGCGGTCCTACGTATCCCATAAAGATGGGAATCAAGCCACACATAGTTCTTAAAGAACAGTTTAAACTCATGTAGGACAATGAGAGGAATTTCATCCGGGAATGTGTATGGCAAGTCGAGTAACCCAATGTGTATGAGGACATAATCCCACACCACACCATACAATCCCACAAGAGAAAGCCTGTGCCAGGGGCCCGAGGTTGGGTCTCGGTCAGGAATGTCTGACCGGTTTGCAGTTTAACATCTTGTAGTGGGGACGGGAAGAGGAGGAGGACACCTCAACTAAGGGAAGTATACGGTGCAGCGACTAACCCGATGTGAATGAGGACATAATCCCACGCCACACCATACTCTCTGGGTAAGAACTTGGGCTAAGGCCCAGAAAGGACAAGGGGCCTAAGGTCGGGCCTCGGTCAGGAAGGCCGGACCATCTTGCAGTTTAACGTCATGTGGGACGAACATGCAGTTTAAGGTCGTGCAGGACCAGATGAAGTTTAGGGCCATGCGGGACCGTAGGAAGTTTAAGGTCATATAGGATCATACAGTTTAAGGTCGTGCAAGACTGTACAGTTTAAGGTCATACAGGATCGGAGGGCTCAAGCGAAGTATTGCTTGAGGAACTTGGCATTGGTGGGAGGAGTTATACGCTCACCATCCATAGTCACTAGGGAGTATGCACCATTGGGATAGACCTTATTGACAATGAATGGTCCCTCCCATTTGGGCTCCAACTTGGGTGGTTTCCTGCTGGAGATCATTGGCGCCCTGAGGTCCAAGACCAAATCGCGTTGTAGGATAGAGCGAAGGTGAACCTTCTTGTTGAAAGCTCGAGTCATCCTACTCTGATGCCTTTTTAGGTTGTGCAAAGAACAAATCCTATTCTCATCCAGCACTTCCAATTCAGCTATACGGGTTTCGGAAACTCTATCTGGCACTTACTAGTCGTAGACCGCTGTGTGCAATGAGGGAAACTGAATCTCGACTAGCAGGATGGCCTCAGTTCCATACACCAGGGAGTACGGGGTCGCATGGGTGGAATTACGAGTCATCGTCCGATAATCCCAGAGGGAGTTGGGTAGCTTATCCGGCCAAATCTTCTTGTTCTGACCAACCATATTTTTCATAATGTTATATAGGGTCTTGTTAAACATCTTGATCTGTACATTTGCCTATGCATGATAGTGGCAAGTATGGTTAGATCTAATTTTGTACTTGGCATACAATTTCTTCATCTCGGCTGCTCAGAAGTTGGTGACGTTATTAGTGAGGATAGCGTGAGGTACTCTAAATCGGTAGATGATGTTGGAACCCATGAAGTCAGAGATAGAACGGGCATTGACTTCCTTGAGCGGAATTGCCTCTGCCCACTTGGAAAAGAAATTTTTGGCGGTCAGAATGAACCGGCATTGGCGAGCCATTACCGGCGGGTAAGTTTCTACAACATCTAACCCCCAGACTGCAAGGGGCCAAGAATACTTGGTGGTGTAGAGAGGCTTCAGTGGCTGATTCACAAAGTTAGCATGAACTTGTCACCCATGGAACCTCTTGGAAAACTCGATGCAGTCATGGATCATGGAGGGCCAGAAGTATCCCAATCTCTGTATCTAGTGAGACAACTTTGACCCAGCATGATGGGAACTACAGGAACCAGCAAGAACCTCTTACATGACCTGTGGAATCTCGACTCCTTGAAGGCAATGGAGGATAACACCATCAAACCCGTGCTTATAAAGGATCTGCTCAAGGCTGGGACCGCTCTGAAGGGTAAACTGTAGCGCGCGACATCGGATTCGATCACGTTATGCCCGATCTGACGGAAGATTACCATGTTGGAGGTATTCAACCAAGGGTAACCTCCAATCATAAATCGTCTTGATCACCGCATCTGAAGTACCGGGGACTCCTGGCGTAAGGGATCCAGCAGTGAGATGGATTACCCATGGTCCATCATTTTCATCTAGGGTGATAAGAGATATGACTCTCCGGTGGGCCACATGGATGATCAGGTCGTCCTGTTCAGGCTCTGCGAGGGATGCAACCAAACTGGCCAAAGAATTTGCTCGACCGTTTTGTGACCGAGGGATGTGAATGACTTACGACCGAGAAGGGAACCGGGCCATTAGATGGAGGGTTCACTCCAACAACGGCATGAGTTCTGGATTTCTCACAATATAGTTGCCATTGACCTGCTTGATGACCAGCTCAGAATCCCCTTTCACATGAAGATGGGGTAGATCGATCTCGAGGGCCAGATCGAGGCCAGTAATGATAGAATGATACTCTGGATCGTTTTTGGTGCAGCCTTCTGACAACAGGAATGAGTACGGCAGGACGGCTTGCGCCAAGGTGATGAAGACGATACCCAGACCCACTCTGTTGAGCCTAGGATCATTGAGTCTCCTACCGGTGGGGCTATGGGAGGCACCATCAAAGTGAATCTACCAACATGGGACGACATGATCGACTGAGAGGATTGCCTCATCAGGAAAACCTAAGTCCAGCGGCTGATCCGCGGAGGTTGGGTGGGCAGCTAGAAAGTCTGCCAATGCATGTCCTTTGATTGCCTTCTGAGGCACAAACCTGATGTCAAACTGCTGGAGGATCGCCGCCCACCACGCCAGTCGGCCGGTCAACATAGTTTGGTTCAGGATGTACTTCAATGGGTCTACCCTAGAGACCAACTGTACCTCGTGGTGCTGCAAGTAGTGCCGCAATTTTTGTACGGCAAATATGAGCACAAGGCAGCTCTTCTCGATGGGAGAATATCTGATTTCTATCTCGCGGAGCAAGAGGCTGAGGTAGTAGAGGCTATTCTCTATTCCCTTGTTGTTCTTATGGGCAAGAAGTGCACCGAGGGACCATTCCAGGGTGGTAACATAAAGGACCAACAGCTTCCCGGAGATGGGTGGCATCAAGACTGGAGGTTGGAGAAAATATTTCTTGATTTCCTCAAAGGTAGTCTGACACTCTCCATCCCATTCATAGGTGGCGCCTTTCTTTATGATCCGGGAAAAGGGCGTACACTTGTCGGCCAGATTCGCAACGAATTGGCGTATGTAGGCTAAGTGGCCTTAGAGACCTCAAAGCTCCCAAATATTGCTCAGGGGAGGCATCTAACTGATGGCCTTGATCTTCTCCGGGTCTACCTCAATGCCATGGTACCTGACGACAAAGCCAAGTAACTTGCCGGAGATAACCTCGAAAGCACACTTCAATGGGTTCATCTTCAGGTGGCGGGAACGGAGGAAGCCGAACACTTTCTCAAGGTCCTTGAGATATTCCTGGTGCTGGCAAGATTTGACCACCAGATCATCCACGTAGCATCCCACCAGTGTCCTGAGAATCAGCTTGAATACGCGATGCATGGCCCGCTGATAGGTGGAACCCTCATTCTTCAGGTCGAAGGGAATAACCTAATAATAGAAAGTACTTTGGGGTGCCCTAAAGGCAGTGGACTCCTCATCCTCAAGGGCCATCTGGATATGGTTGTACCCAGAATACCTATCTATGAAGGAGAGGTCCTGGAACCTGGCCATGGCATCAATCAACAACTCTGTCACTGGAAGGGGAAAATCATCCTTCAGACAGTGGCGATTGAGATCGCGGAAGTCGATACAGAACCTGATTTGTCCATTCTTCTTCCTGAATGGAACAATGTTGGCTAGCCACATGGGGTAATAAACTTCCTTGACGAATTAGGCCTTGATGAGCTTATCAACCTCGACCACAACCATGGCACCGTGAGAAGGGTGCATCTTTCTGGGAGGCTTCTTGAACTCGTGATGGTTTGTCGGGAGACCAAGGCGGTGGATGGCTACCTGAAGATCTAGTCCTAGAATCTCGTTTTAACTCCAAGAAAACACATCACGGTGCTATTTGAGGAATTCCACATACCGTTACTGCTCTTCGGGGGGCATGGCGGCACTGACCAATGTGGTTCTCGGGTCTGCCTCACTACCGAGGTTCACTTGTACCAACTCGTCGACCGTGGTGGAGACGCCTTCCTCAAAGGTGGGGGGGAGCATCCTCTATATCCCCTTATCCACTTGTGGAGGGATCTCTTGTAGGGGGAGTTTCTTCTGAGCCACCAGGCTCTGATGGGAGGCTGGTTCCGGCTTGAGTGGCAGTGGTCATCAGATCAGGAGATTCATGTGTCACTGAGACCATAGCAATGAAGGCAGTCGATCCAATCCCATCTGGCCTTCGGCCTAAGGGTCCACACTTGATGACATCAAAGAAGTAGTGGCGCGTTGGCTTGATACGGTTAATTCCAGCCCGACGGAAGAGACATGTATGATGTACCACTATTTCCATGATCCTAACATCCTGATACTGTACAGGGGTAGGAGGCTCCGGGATCACCCGAGCCTGGTTGGTATAGGAGTACGAGGTGATTTTTCATCGTTGCTTGGACCTGAGAATATGCCTTCCTCCTGTACCCAAAACAATAAAGCATTGCCCCATGTTGGGGCTCATAGCCTCCAAATGATGGATTGGGAAGACATAAGTGTCATCCAGACCTACCCAGGGATCACTTATGATAGTGGCGGGCTCAATATCACCTGCCAGAATTTTCTTATCCATGCTCTTGTAATAGTTGGCATCCAGGTAACGGGCTTCACAAGAGGCAAAAGGAGAGGCATCTCCTTGGAGCACGCCTACTTGACCATTAAGGGAGTATTTGAGGCATTGGTGATATGATGAGGGGACCACCGCATGAAGATGAATCCATGGTCTTCCCAACAATGCGTTGTATGCGGTGTCCTGGGAGACAACCATGAATTTGGTGCTAGCAATTAGGCCACTGAACTGGGTCTTCAAACAGATCTTGTCGACCGAGGTTTGCTCGGTCCTGTCGTATCCCTGTATTCTGAGGTCGGAGGGAGTTAAATCGTTCTCAGACAAAACCAGCTTCTGTAGCATCTGAGTCGGGATTAGGTTAATCCTAGAACCTGTGTCAACAAGACATCGACATATTTCCATGCCATTGAAATAACTAGTGATGTATTTTGGACGAATGTGACCCTGTATAGGAGGGTCTTCGTCTTCACCAGAGAATGGGATAACTGCCTAGCATTCAACATTCTCAATTGCCTCAATGTGGAAGGCTTCTGCAGCTGCTACCTCTATCTCAAACTGGAGGGGGCTCCTTAGGGCGTCGGCAAGCACCTCACGCATTTCAGACGACAGGCGAAGAGCCTCAAGGATAGAAATCCCCACTGTAATGACGAAAAGGTGCTTTAGACCATTATACTTCTGGGCCAGACGCGAGCCTCTTCTTACAGGAGGCCGCTCTGCAATTGGAGGCACGACGGGCACTACCGGCTGGACCGATGGCTGGCTGGTACTAGGCATATCTCATTGTTCACTAGCTGAAGCCCAGAGAGTGGCTGCCGGAAGAGGACCGGAAGGCTAGGGTCGGCTGGTGGTAGGGCGAAGCTGGTCGCAGCATGACCGATGTGGTTCCGCCTGATCCAGTAACACAAATGGTGGTGGAGGCGAACCTGTCCACATCGGTTAAAGGGGCCGTGTGTGTTGAGCTCTACACTAGGCCTGCTATCTGGTCTCAGCGGCGTGCACAACTTGGCTAGAAGTTCCAACTAACATGCCCCAACAGTTCATGGAACCACGGCTCTGACGACGTTGGTGACAGCTGGGGACATTGGGAAGGTCTACCTAGCATTCCTCATCGTCGGGAGTCAAATAGGGATTTACCAACTTTACAGTGTTAACTGAAGTGTACCCCTGACTGTCACTTGTGTATTCATCTACCACTAGGTGGATTCTTGGAGGGATCTCCATTTTGGGGGGCATAAAGTCTCCAAGAGTGCGAGACAACGATGGCATTGGCAAGGCGCGTTCTTTCTTCTTGTGTCGCAGCTGCTTTCTCTTCTGGGAAGAGGCCAGCTGAGACGACGATGTTGAAGTAGTAACCACAGATTCCGAGGTCTATGGCTGATTCAAGCGTGAACGGATGATGCCATGGGCATGAACGACCATCTTTCGGGCCATCCAGTCGTTGTACTTATAGGACCCATGGTCGTAAACCTGATGTCATTCATCTTCGTCGCCGCTACTGCCATCCGATCTCACAAAGACACCTACCACTTGTGTCGGGGTTGGGCCCAACCTGATTATATTGTTGTCAATATGGTCTTGGATCCAGTCCTTGAACACGTTTCATCGCTTGATGGTGTGCCCCAGGGTCCGGTGATAAGGGAAGTAGTTGGGGTGATCAGTGAGATGTGCCTCTTCTGGCTTTCGACACTCAGGCAGCTGCACAATTCTCTACTCCAAGGTACTGCGGAAGTAACCGGGGACCTGAGCCTCGTCAAACGAGTACGCCTGATTCCTTCTATCTAGAAAGGGGTCTCTAGAAGGCTAACCCCGATGGGGGGCCGGAGGATCATTTCGAGGAGGCGGAACCTGATTATCACGCCTAGGCGGTGGTGGCGCGTTACACGGATGAACTTTCCGATTATGAGGTACTCACTGTTGGGATGGAAGCTGTGCCTGTGGGGGAGGACCCCTATGGGGCTGCGGAGCTGGCCTCACTAGTTGCAATTCTAGCTGCCTGGGGGCCTCTATCTAGGCCACAGTAGCAGGCTCAGCTCTGGCAGCTCTCCTTGCTGGGATTATAGGAGGTAGCAAGCGTGCCTGACTGGCTTGTTTCAGGGCTTCTTCGAGGCGTTGAGCCTTTTATGAGAAGTCCTGGAACCCTTCCGGGGTAATTCTGAGTGATCATAGAAGAAACCATCTCTGCCTTGATGTTCCCTATTCACATTGTCATTAATTTCTCCTGAGTTAGTGGCATGTCAAGGGAGTATGTGAGCCCTTTCCACCGGGTGATTAAGTCTGTGACTCGCTCATTGGGCATTTTTTTCACTTGAAGAGGTCTACGATGTTCGTATTCCGGGTTGTGGAACTGAACTGGTTGAGGAATTTCCTGCAAAGGTCCTCCCAGCTTGTCACGGATCTGACAGGGAGCTGGTTGTACCAGACGAATATCGGCCCCTCTAGTGTCTGAACAAATCAACGGAGCTTGGCGGCCTCTTGCTATGCTGGAGTCCCTAACATAGGCTCACACCTTGAGTTGAAGTGGGCCAGGTGTTGTGGCGGGTCTCCTGTCCCGTTAAAGGGGGCGAATGTGGGGTTCCCAAATCCCGGAGGTGCTGGAATATCATCCACCCATGCTGGGTACGACTTGTCGTCTGGTGAGATCGCCACCTGTCAAGTTTCTAAAGCCTCTAAGCGGTAAATTAGTTCTTCCATTGGATCTTCTAGATGCGGGTTCATGTCCTGACGGGGATCCCTAACCACAAGCGCATTGTCGGGCTCTTCAATTCGGTAGACAAGCTCAGCAGCTCGTGGGGAAGCTGGTGGAGCCCCCCTTGGGGCGGCGGGAGGAACCCGAGCGGGTTATCTTGGGTGGCCACTCCGCTCAGGAGGGTTTGGAGAAACATATCATGCCCTATTCCCATGAGCTCCAACCTCTCCTCTTTCAGCGAACATGGCATGATCGAGGTTTCCTGGGAGGATCTCGTTAAGGGGTAGTTGTTCTTTCCCCTGCTGCCCCGGACTAGGATCACGGTAGTCGGGTCTCCGCTCTGCATGCATTCTGCCAGAAGCTCATCGACCAACCTCTTCTGCTCAGAAATCTATTGGCGCAACGTGGCTTTCTTAGAATCTTCCTCTACCTTTTTCACTGAGGCAGACGGGTCAGAGATCTTGACAGCCCCAACGTGCTCTTTACCCTTGCCGATATTCCGGCTCAGTGTTAATGCCTTAGTGGGTGCAGGGAGACCTTGGAGGTTCCTCTATTGAAAAGTTATCCTCCATGATGGGTCCAGTAGTGGATTTTCCTCAGAGGTTAATTCCTCGTCGAGAATTTCCAGACCATTCCCTTCTCCCGACAGATCGGCCATGTTGATCGCTGCGGCCCTCGGGGGCATGTCCTCAGAGCCGCCCAATGAGTCAGACTGCCGGTGATTCACACTGAAGATAAGGGAAGCGTACTGACCCCATCCACGGACATGCGTGTGGGGGGTGGCCTCCTCAATAACTTTGCAGAGTAATTGAATGCTCTGAACGCATTGTTGTTAGAGGGCCCTATGGTGGCCAAGTGATTCGGGGTGCCGAACCGTAGGGAGCATGGACAGGTCGACCCAAAAACATTGCTCACCTATATCCTCGAGGTGTGCTTGGCTCCCAAGATAAGGCACTTGCGGATGGAGAAGACGGGAGTGAGTCACCCGAAGGGTCTGGCAGAAACATTCAAACTCTCCAGGGGTGAGCGATTATGGTGTATCAAAATCCGACCCTACGACCGGCCGAAACTTCTTGGGGAATTGGCCTGCTGTGAGGATGGTCCAGAAGCTCCACGAATCGGGTTTAGGATCCGACCCTTTATGGCCCCGCTCATCAACTGAGAGTGGCTGGGGTACTGGCAGCAGTGCCGAGGCAAGCCGCTGGGCCAGTGGGCTGGCCAGCGGAGAATACGGCGAGCAAGCCGATTGGCCTCTGAATCCTAAGTCTCCCTCACGGGGTTGCATTGTCCTGGCTTCCACGTCACGATAGGATGCATCGACGAACGGGCCTCATGTCATAGTGTCGGTGCTTGCCAGGGGTGTTTTATGTTGCGGCTCTTCCTCCATCGACCCCCAAAGAAGGTATTCTTCGTCTCTGGCCGAGGTGGAAGGTGCTTCCGGAGAGGCCGATGGTGACTGCAAGTTCGATCCCTATGGGTACTCAAAGTCCTCTTCCTCATAGATATACCTTCGAAGAGAGGCAGGGATCGTATGGATATCGCATTTGGGGAGTAAGAGGTTGATGCACCGCGTCCTTATCCCAGCCCATGACTCAAAGGACTTAGGGGAGGGCTCCATCGTCGAGTTGTACTCTACCTCAGAGTCTGAGAAATGGACTGGTATGATTTTCGTCCGGCCTACCCTAACATTTCTCTTACGGCGACGACGTCCCGCTTTCCTGCCCCTGGGTGGCTCCTCGGGGCAAGGCTGATTTCCGTCATGGAGTCCTCTGGCCGCACTGGTGCTGGGGAAGAGAGGACTGAAGGTCAGGGTGCAGGGAGCACTGGGGAAAATGTCTAAAGGGACACGAAGAGGACCTCCATGCGGGCGAGTGACCAGATATACAACGGCTCCATACTCGTGGTCTGCGGTAGGGGATGTGACCCCATACCCAGTGTAGTGAGCGCTAGAGAGATCCCCACCCAGAGTGTTGCTGTCACGAGGAATCCCCTTACCTGCGATGAGGGTGGTGCCAGCAAGCCTCCGGTTCAAGGTTGGAAGGAGGGAGGGCTCGTACCTTCCAGAACGGTGGCACGGAGTAGGCCTTCACGTTGGATGGCACTACTGCGAATTGGTCCGCAGTGGCCATTGCATGTGCCAGCGACCAAGAGACTTGACCCAACCTGCATGTGGGAGGTCGGGGCCTCGATCCGGATCAGGTATATAACTACCCCTGCTCAACGTGTGCAGGGGTTCGATGATAGGAGTCAGCAGTGGCTCGGGCCACAGTGGTTGCTGACGTTGATGCCCCGGTGCGAGCATCCTATTCCACCTGTTCCCGATGCTGGCGTCGGGTCAGGTGGGTTGGAGCCGGTGGTGCGGGCACATGGATTGCCTACTCCTCGAGTCAGGGAGTCAAGCGGCGATGCCGATGCGGCTTGGCGGGGGCCCTGACCGTGAACCCTTGAAGCGAGTATCCGAGTGGGCCAACCTGAACATCCCCTACCTCGTCGGCATAGGGGAGAGAGGTGTCAAGGCGTTCCGGGGTTAAACTCCCAAAACGGTTGAACATCGGGGAGGGGAGAAGTGGCTCCCTGTGTGGCCCTCGTGGGAGGCGTTGGCGGTGAGGCACAACTGCCTCAAGGTCCAAACGGGCCATGTCCCTAGTGGGGATGACCCCTTCTTCCTCGTACCTACGCACAAGGTCATTGATCACCCTTCGTTGGATAATCTCTGATGGAGAGAGGGGGAGTGAGCACCTAGCAGTCATGGCGGTCGGAGCAGCTGTGGAAGAGGTGGAACCACACGAGGTGGTCACGTCGGTACTACCCCTTCCCCTACCCCGGTGGGCAGGTGGAGATCGAGCTTCGAATGCAGTGATCTAATTCATGGTGACATGCTAATCTTTCGAAGCTCCAAACACTACCAGTCTCCATATTGAGGAGAAGAGATTCACATCAGGTTCACCATTTTCTATTTCCGACACTTTCCACTGGGGCGCGTGCACGCATCGATCACGCAGGGGAGGACGCGCGGCTTGTGGCCCCGCATTCCTTCTTTCCAAAGGTAGGCAGCATCCGTTCCTTATTCAAGGATGCCTGCTTCTTGATTGAAACCAGGATGATGGGATTTCGGTTCTTCCTTCCGTGGATTCCTCCTCAGAGCTCGTCACCTAGTTCGGGTCTCCCTCATAGATTTAAGATGTATTCGCGAATCTCGTTCCTAGTGCCATATCTTCATGGACACCAGTAAATTACACTACTTCCATCGAAACTCTCCAAGGGGTCTAGTCGGGGCAGCAACCTTCGGTTAGGAGAGTGGTCATGCTGAGGCATTGTTGGCGTGTCTTGACACTAGGGGATTGGAATGTCTGTCTTTTGTCCCTTATTATAGGGCTTCTCGAGGGAATGGAAGCCCGAGTCATCCCACATCGAACACAGGTAATTGTATTCCATAGGCATGTATCTGAGGTTTTCCTCACCTTCCCATGTTTAACACAGGGTATGCTGCAAGTTTAACCTCCAGCAGAGACAGATCAGACTGATCGAAACACTGAGAGTGGATCAGATTGAAGAACCCGCTAGAGGGAACACCAATGTTGGGGCCAACACGTGGGCGGCTTCCCAAATACTATGGAGTGGAATGAGGTGGCATGATCCCACCAGGATGTGGTGGCCCGGGTAAGAATCAGGATGGGTGATGAAGTGAAGGGGCTTAAACATCATGGAGGCTTCCTACGTATCCCCGTGGCGGGGAATCAAAGTCCACGTAGTTCGGGTAGATGGGTCTTACGCTCTGAGGCGGCCTACAATTATGGATATGGGGCTTACGCTCTGAGGAGGCCCACAATGGTGGATATGGAGCTTACGCTCTGAGGCATACCACAATGATGGATATGAGGCTTACGCTCTGAGGCATCCCATGATGGTGGATATGAGGATTACGGTATGAGGCGGCCCACAATGATGGATATGGGGCTTACGCTCTGAGGCGGCCCATGATGGTTGGTGAACCAACACGAAGGGGTCGGAATGACCAGGTGATGGGATTGAGCCTTGTGAAGGCTTCCTACATATCCTCGTGGAAAGGAATCATAGTCCACATAGTTTGGGTGTATGGGGATTACGCTCTGAGGCGGCCTACAATGATGGATATGGGGATTACGCTCGGATGAGGCCCACAATGGTGGATATGGGTTTTATGCTCTGAGGTGGCCCACAATGGTGGATATGGGGCTTACGCTCTAAGGCAGCCCATGATAGTGGATAGGGGGCTTACGCACTGAGGCGTCCCACAATGATGGATATGGGGCTTATGCTCTAAGGCGGCCCATGATGGTTGGTGAACTGACGTGAAGGGGTTGGAACAACCGGGTGATGGGCTTGAACCTCATGGAGGCTTCCTACGTATCCTCGTGGAAGGGAATCAAAGTCCACGTAGTTCAGGTGTGCAGTTTAACGTCATGCAGGACGAAGGCATATAGTTTAACGTCATGCGGGACGGAGGCATATAGTTTAACATCGTGCTAGACGGTGCATATAGTTTAACGACTTGCTGGACGGGGCATACAGTTTAACGTCGGGCTGGATGGGGCATACAGTTTAATGTCGTGCTGGATGGGGCATACAGTTTAACCTCATGCTGGATGGGGCATACAGTTTAAAGTCGTGCTGGACGGGGCATAAAGTTTAACGTCGTGCTGGACGGGGCATACATTTTAACGTCGTGATGGACAGGGCATACAGTTTAACGTCGTGCTGGACGGGTCATACAGTTTAACGTCATGTTGGACGGGGCATACAGTTTAACGTCGTACTGGACGGGGCATACAGTTTAATGTCGTGATGAACGAGGGCATCTGGGGCTTACACTCTAAGGGGGCCCAAGGTGTTGGCAAACTGATGTGAAGGGGTCGGAACGACCAGGTGGTGGGATTGAACCTCGTGGAGGCTTTCTACGCATCATTCCTTGGAAAGGATCAAAGTCCTCATAGTTTGCTGGAGGTGGGGGTCAGGGTCGGTGCTCACTCTAAGCTCACGTGAGTCATTCTCGGTGTGAGAAACAAGAGGTTGTAGAGACTTGATGATCATGTCGCAAAGGGTGCGTCTGTGAGAAGCGAAGAGGGGATTACGCGTTGAGCGGCCCATGGTGTCGGGACTTACTCCAGGATGGAGGCCCGAAGTGCGACAAAGTGTAGAGGGAGAGGGATTTAGGACCAAACAAAGGAGATGCCTCGTTCCCTATCACACCCACAACTGGCCTTGGCGGTGGGGAAGTACGGAGGTGCATGGGTGCTACCGTCCACAAGAGAGGATAGGGGCTTAAACCAAGGAGACTTCCCTTCCCCTGTGGAAAAAATCCACTCCGATAACGAGGATATCATCTCATGTGGGGGTTTATTTCATCCCCATGGAGATGAGTGGCATAAATAATGTCCGAGCCTGGGGGACCCTGCGTGCGAGGCATGAGGCCGGATCACAGTTTAACATCATGTGTTGAGGAATAGGTGCTTGGTAGTTTGACATCCTACATCTCGGACGTGGTGGGTTCGCTCCACACCCCTAGGACATACATGACCGGTACCCTCTACCCCTTGGGGGAGGGACGGCATAGGCAAGGCCGTGGTGAAGGGGGGTCGTAGAGCGAACCACCGAGGGTTCCACGTTAGCGTGGCTATGTGAAGAATAAATATTTGTCAGCGTGCCTATGAGAAGAAGCATGAGGCAAAGCAATGAAATGGGAAACACCGCCCAAGGGACCTTGAGGTTACTTCGTACAAGCCTAGAAGGCCGCATGGGAAAACAGTGCATGGTGTGTATGCCCAGTGTGTAAGCTCGGGGCATACAAAAGGAGGACATCAGGCGCCTACGTAGGGAGGCACCCGGGGGGTGTCGAGGTGAGGGGTCCCGGGGTTTGCGCGCAAAGAAAGGGTTTGCACACAAAACACCGAGATGGCAGATAATTGGGGCAGAGGGATTGCGCGCGGCTAGAAGGATTGCACGCAAATGATGTGAATTGTGTGCGAGTGGCAAAGTCCGCACCCAAAGGCAAGGCCACACTCAGCGAAGGGATTGCGCACAATTGGACCCTTTTGCACGCAACAGAAGGAATTGTGCACAAGGGAGGAACCCTGAAGGGTTTCAAATTTTGTTTAAGCCAATGGGATTGTGTGAAAAGGTGGATCTCAGGGGGAGGTGGTGTGAAAAGGATTAGTACCTAAAGGTCATCTTGCGTGCCCAGAAGTCCTATTTCGCGCACGAGAGCCAGTTTAAATTCCACAACCTAGAAATGGAAGGGTTCTCCTTCTATTTATAAGCCTCCAGTGTCGCGGAATCCAGGCGGCGTGCGAAATTTTGCGTGCCAGCGATGGGGGCATGGAATTTTATCCGCGCGGGCGCGGGAATGCAATTATTGCACGCCTGCGTCGGGGACCCTTCGCGAATCCCAGACCCCTTTCGCACGACACCCATTTTTTCATGCGCATTCTCCTTTATTTTTTACAACACTTCTGGGGCCTCCGGACCAGGCCTCCGAGTCCGAATATGACTTCACTTCATTATTTATAAACTTCCTTTAGTAATTATGGACTTTTCGGCATCTACAGGTCTTTTCATGATTGTTGGTATACTAGTTCAAGGATATTTTTATGGTGAATTTCTCTCCACAGAGAATATGGGGGAGGACCCTGAGAAAATTTCAGCTCAAGTGAGGGCTCTACTATACTTGGTGTAGGGGGAGAGAGAACACAAGACAGGAATAGAGGATTACCCTTTAAAGAATCATTTCATCTACTTCATGAATTAATAGTAATAAAAGAAATTGGGGAGGCCTTCCAGTTCCCTATGGAGTTCTAGTGAGGCAAAGAGCACTTGTAATAGAGAATCTTGGAGGAAAGCTAGTGGTAGTTGTGTGGTTACAATGTGAAGCATGAGGATTATATAGTCTGACTGAAAGGTTTTATTAATGCACTAATCTATGGATGGATTCTCCCAAAGTGGTATGCACACATGAGAGTGAATCTGATCACACTTATCATGCTGATGATGTTGTCTATGGGGAAGCACATCAATCTAGATGTCCCTATATTTGATAAGTTGTACAAGGTTCTTTTCACTGTCATCCAAGGGAATACTCCTCTCTATGTGGGCAAGCCCTTCAATTACTATATGGTTGGGTTTCTACATGCATGTGGGGATATGAGTACCTTAATATTATCACCCCTCTAACTAAAAACTTTCAACCATTGATTTTGAACATCATCAAGATTCTCCCTCTTAACTTGATCTTACTGAACACCCTGTTAAGGATTGGGAAGGAGGGGCACTTTATGTTTCACTCGTTCCACCATATCATAGGGATAGTGACCGATGATGGTGTAGGGACCATCAATCAATGGTCATACATCCTGGCCTTCTGAGGTGGGGTACTGGTGATGAGGGTGGACTATAAGGTTACCTGCAAGCCCTACACCCCACACTATGTCATGAGGTAATTATTATACATTTAATATATAACTATGAGGGTATAAATGTAGGTGAATTATGAATTTAAACCCTCGATCCTCCAAAAGATGTGTTGCATGTTTCCACATGAAGATGGGTACTTGAAAAGGGAACTACCACTGCCCACTGTTTCATATGGGATTATCCATGAGTATACACAGATTTGGGAGAGCTCATACCTACGGGACATGTTTAGGTAGTGAAATAATCAATATTGTGAGGAAATATGTGCTCTACAACCATTAGGTCAAAGGGAAGTGGTAGGCAGGGTCAACCGTGAAGGTAGTGCCACCCTAAATGGGAGTAATGGAAACAAGAATAGTGGTTCCTGGCCCCCAAACAGGTGGGACCACAGGGAGGGGTGTGGCAGCAGAATTGAATCTCCTAGTAAAATTGTTACAGGAAGGAGAACCCTATGGGTAAGGGTTAATGTTTATGGTTCTAGGAAGCATATGAACCACACAAATGTGCCTAGTGATGTTGTATTTCCCGATACTTGGGATAGATAGTGGTTTACAGGAAAATTACTACCCTTCACCTGATATTAAAGTAACTCAACCAAGATGGGATCTTCCTTAGAGGGTTGTTTCATGCCAATTTTAGCATCAACGTGACCTGGGATGAGGTTGTGTGGTATATAAGAGATTTGGAGGATTTTTTCCACTCTTGGGGAATTACATATCCTATTACCGCCCTAGTGAAGTTTTTATTGGGAATTACCTCTTCCCCAGATGTCTTGTAAGGTGAATTAGTCACTCGTACACCTCAAAAGGAGGGGTCAGATGAGTCCTAAGGGAGTGATGCCAATTGGGATTCTCCTTGTGATGTAGGTCCTACTATTTATTAGGTAGATATTCTTATTTCATATGTTTTGGACACTAGAAAAACCAAAATAGTTGTCTCTAATTATTCTTCACCTATAAAGGGATTTGAGAGAACATAGGAGGGGGAGGTTTGTGATGAACCTTAGACAAAGGGAGATGGATCATTAACCCTTTAATGGGTGAGTGTGGGTTCCCTCTCTAATGTCATGTCTATGGGTGGTCATCCATCAGATGAAACTATAGTTGTGACTAGGGAAATGACTGTCGGGGATATGCCCTTTCCAAGAGGACTACCTGTAAGTCTCCACAAGTTGTTGGCTAGGCTGTAACAATCATGTAAGACTCCTCTCATTTTTAACTTTTCTATACTAATTTTATTTTCTATATTTTAAAAACTCATTTTAAAATATAAGTTTAAATTATGTTTGGGGATCATCCACCAGAATCAACATTTTATTCAGTGGTTCTTGAAGTTGAGGCAACAGAAGTGAGCACTTATCTCCTAATGGAAATGGTCAGGAAGGCTGATTCAGTCAAACCAACAATTTATGTGCCATTTTAAGGGACTCCCAAGAACTTTCCCTCAATTAAGAGGGTCTATAAGGTTCCCACAATGGGGATAGATGAGTGGTTCATATTGCTCGAGCCTATTGTAGAGGCTCCATTGAAGGTGAATTTTGGAGATGAAGCCTTAAAAGAGGAGTCAAAACTCATTCTAGTGACTAAGGTGATTGAGGGGCCTATAATAGATTCACCTACCCTGGAATTTCCATCTATGGTGGCTACTAAAATATAGGCCTCGGTGGAGGTGACTGCGATTGCACCACCAGTGGAGGTGGTTGATGAGGCTGGGATGTTTGGATCTACCTTAGAGTCACTGTAGGAGGAAGATGGGGATATTGTTATAGATGAGGGTGTTGGTGAGGATTTTTTTCCCCTAAAATGGGAATCATCCAACTAGAGTTCATACCTATAGATGATCTGTCCATCAGCATCCTAGCATTCTTTCCTCCAGACAAGCTCGAGAAACCTGAAGACTTTGAGGATTCTGGCTTAGATTCTGCTTAGGAGAAACAATTTATTCGTCACAAGGCATGGAGGTACGTGTAGAACTTCATCATCCACACCCCAATGGTCGATCTACCAAACTAGGTGGGATCTCTTTATCACTAGCTAGTTAGCCTAGGGACAAGTGGGGTGGAATTATACAGCCTTCACACACTAGATTGAGACTTCCTCATCGATAAGTCATGCACCAAGTGGAAGGTGTTCAATATTGCCTAGAAAAATTATAATTATGAGGTTACTAAGGTGATTCATGAATTTGAAGAGGAAATTTACCATTTTTAAGGGTTTTAATAAGAGCAGGCAGTTGTAGTTACTACTCAAGTTGATATTTTCATCCATCTAAGGGTTTGGTAAGTGGTAGCTGAGTCCAAGTAGGTGGATATATCATCCTTGGTGGTTTAGTGCTAGGTCAAGTAGTACTTAATGTGAATTAGGTCTTAAGAGGACCATAATAAAGCTATGGAAGTGGTGGATTGTAATGGCTCAGACCCTCCTGGTCCAGTAATTTTCCATAAATTTGGTTCCACCGAAATTGTGGCACCGGTCATGACAGCAGCGTGACGGTGGCACCGTGGCAGTGGCACTAGTCACGGTGGCACCGTGAAGGTTGCACCGGTCACAGTCACACCGTGACGGTGGCACTGGTCACCGTATCACCATGACAGTGGCACTGGTCACCGTATCACCATGACGGTGGCACCAGTCACGGTAACACCATGACAGCAACACTGGTCATGGCAGCACCGTGACGGTGGCACCGTAGCGGTTTCACCATCACGGTCTCCCACCGAAAAGGTGGCACTGCTTATGGTGTTCCACCAAACAGTATCCCACCCTTTTTTTTCAGTTTCCTGAATTTTCCCAATTCCTCCCCCGCAACGTATATTTTGGAATAAAAGTGTTTTAATACCCCTTTCAAAGCCATTAAAATCCCACAAATGATATCTAAAATACCACAAGAACCAGGAGACCCTTTACTTACCAAAACATGTGGATTTTTCCTCAGTGTCACACCCTTTTCCCGTACTTTCCAGTTCCTCCCATGTTACGTGTTTTCCTCTATTTAAAGGAAACCCTTTAACTCACAGCCATTATGGAATCCTCTCTGCTGAGAATTATTAAATAAAAATTAATTCCATATTGTGTAACCGTACAACCGCATAGTGAAACCACGATCCACTTTTAAATCCATTCAAGATTTCATATCCCGTAACTCCAAGATCTCACCATTTATTGCACAGGGTTCTTTCTTCTTCTTGTCTAGTATCCATTCTTTTCCTCGGTGTGTCTAGAGTCCCCCTTCTTGATGCTAGTGGTGCACCTATACTGGAGCCTTTCCTTCTCACTCTTGGATTCCTCAGAGTTTCTCCCCTCCAAGTCGTGCATCCCCAGTTCTTGGTGTAAGGAGAAAAACTCTGATCATTGATCATTTTAGTAGGGTTTTACATTCGTGTCTCTTTACTTTGTATCATGCGGGGTGGGTACGTTAATGTTCCTATGAGGATGGATGAAACCAAACCTTAAGAAAGATAATAAATGTTTTTTAAAGAATGAAGTGGTATGTTTGATGATTTTTCTTTACTCTTTTACCTTTTCTTATATTTTTTTGAATTGTAGGGTCTTATGTCTACTAAAGATCATAGTCATTGGTGGTCCTTTATTGTGCACTAATGAACCTCTATTTTTTTGGATAATTCTGTGATTGAATAGATTTAATATGGAAACCGGTTAATCACATAATCTCGGTTGATTAAATGGATTCCCAATGAATAAGAATCCTTGTATGGTCACCTCGGTTAACCAAACGGAAGGACAAAACTAAATTCATGGTGTGTTTAAAATATGAAAACTCCCTTTCTATGTTCCGAAAATGTGTATAGTTATTCTGCATGATTTTTGTGAGGTGACGTGGATGGGGATGAGATCCCATATTATGATGTAGTTGTTGGTTTGTGGATTTGATGCCATTTTGGGTTGTATGTTGGGGCTTGGTTTGGTTCCATTACTTTGAGGGATCTCACGGATCCCTTTTGTTGTTGTGACTTTACAAGAGAATTGTGTGTGAATGCTTAATTTGATTCTTGGCTATTTTTCCTTCCTTAGCTTGTGGATATGCTTGTTATTTTCTCTATAGTTAATAATTATTTAAATATAATCACTTGAATATGAAAACAAGAACGGGTTCAATGGGGAATTGTTTTCCAGGAATGAGTTGTGACTTGGTTGTGGCTGTTGTGCTTTTTATGAATGAATAGTAATGAGGGTGTTTGTGTGTGGGATGGTTTTGAAACCCCTAGGTTTGGATGAGTGCTTGTTCACATATATGTATAATTTAGTTCTTATGTTTCTTATTCATGCCCCACCCAAGTTGAGCACTTCATTCTGAACACCCCCATTTCGTGGGGGAGGGAGTTTTCCCCAACACTCTTATGAGTTGATGGTTGTTAGCTCCTTTTCTGCTCCCTTTCTCAAGTATCCTAAGACTCTTAGGGAAGGCTGTGATAGCTTGAGGTCCATTATATCCCAAGAATCATTAGGTAGGGTAGTTGTTGTAGTTTTCTCATCTATTTGCAGGCAGGTTGTTTCCCAAGTATCTTCGGGATGAGGCACAGGTGTCTTCATGTGTGGCAGTAGTTGTTTTGGAATAGGTGTCTTCGGGCATGGCAGTAGTTGTTCTGGCCTAGGTATTTGTGGGCATGGTTACGCGTGGTTGTTGTGGCCCAGGTGTTTGTGGGTAGGATGTGTGGTTGTGGTAGCCCTGGCATGTATGGGTGAGGTATGGCAGTGGGACTACGGTGAGAATAGAGGGGAAGGTCTAATACGTGTGATGTCTTCAATTACCAGTGGGATAGTGGAATAGGGTACCCAAACATCGATGTGTTATTACAATTACTTCACTTTACTTGCGTTATTTTTGGAGTGTGCCTTGGTGAGGTTTGAGTGGATAGTATCCTTACTAGGTGCTCTGGTTATCTCTTTTTCTCATGGGGTATTATAATGCCTCTCCACTTTTGCATGAGATCTTTTGTTTTTCCCTACTAATTATACATGTGTGCTCACCCTACGTATATAAAACTACTTTCAAGTTTTCAGGAGGACTTCGTGGACTGTGCTGGACCCTATTAGGTTGGACATCGGGACTGTTGACGTTGTTTTTCTTTTCATTTGGTAATTCCGTTCGGAGTTTTTTGTATCTTTTTTGTAGAACTTGTTATTGGAACTTTCATATAGGAATGGATTGTTTTGGCTTTACTTTTACTTCCATTTTTGGTTTTGTTTGGGATTTACTGTCTTATATCCTGATCCTAATAAATAAAAAGGGTAATGCTTACCATATTATGTGTGATTATATACCCTTGGTGCTAGTCTCCACTCCAAGGCCTATTAAAGGTGGGTCTTGGGGGTCATTATCTCTCCTTCAACTTGAGGAAGGAAGGGTTTGGAAATCTGTTGTCCCTTATCCCATCTTGGTAAAGGCGGGTCGTGACAGAATGGTATCAGAGGAAAAATGTTGAGATATAGGATGGAGTCCGGAGTTAGGCACAGTGAGAATTGTTGGGATAGAAGGGAAATAGTGTTATGAAATCTTGGCATGTGAAATAGTCCAGGGAAGACCGGCTAGGACACAGAATTTTATGCCCCCCTGTGATATGATTCAAGGACTCTAGACCTACCGAACGACCAAGTGAGGCTATGCTGATTGCAGGGTAGAGACCCTAGGAAAGGTACATGCATCATAATGACTTGTGTTCTTATGTTTCTTAGGTAATTTGGGGATTTAAAATAAATAAAAAGTTTACGAAAAATTTAAAAACAATCTTCTACACTACTCGGGCTTTAGAATTCCTTGTTTACCTTGCAGCTATGGCACCGGAAAAATGACCATGATTAGTGTGGTAGATCGAGGCCCATGAGGCTGATTTTTATGATCAGCAGAGGGCTGATAGAGAGGAGGAGGATGACCAGTGGAAGAAGACGCTTTGTTCCTTTCAACGACAGACCCTCAGGAAGTACAAGGGAAGCGTCTCGAACATGGATACAGAGAGTTGGCTTGAGGAGATGTTGATAGCTTTCATCTTTATCCAGGATCCAACTGAGTACTAGGTTCCTCTAGTTTTAATCCAGATGCGGGGAGTGGCGCGTCAGTGGTGGACTCTCTATCTTGGGTAGAAGAGGGAGGATGAAGTTTTTTGGACTAACTTTGAGAGGGAATTCCTGGCGGAATTCCTCTCTTCCATGATGAAGGTGGAGAAGAGGCAGGATCTACTCTCCCTTCAGTAGGGGAGCATGTCAGTGAGGGAGTTTGGGATCAAGTTTAAGGATCTCCTTCATTTTTCACCGGACCTCTTTTAGGATGAGGAGTCTTGAATGAGAAATTTAGATGAGGCACTCTGACCTTCTCTTCAGTATGTTGTGACTCCCTTCACTCTACCGACATACTTGGAGCTCTAGAAGAAGGCTGAAGTGGTGGAGATGTTGCACACGCTAGAAGGAGTTCTGCGAGAGGGGAGCTAGTTGGGATCATCAAAGTAGAAATTTTTCAACAGCAGGCCTCCAACATCAGGGCCTTCCAGGTTTCAGCCAGTGGGGAGTAGGCCCTAGTAGTTCCAGTTTCGATCTCCCAGTCCTCACCCATTATTTGTAGGCCTAGGACCAGTATTATTGTTCTGTGGCAGTCATCGGAATCTTCGGAATCAATTCCTAGACTGAGTGCAGTATAGTGGGGGTGGGCAGGTTCAGCACCCACCTTAGAAGCAGCGATTTTCATTCAGGACCTTTCAGCAGTAGCAATAGGGACAGTGAGCTCCCACTCCTCCGAGAGTAGACGTTGTAAGAGGATTCCGACCTTAGGGTGCTCCTTAGGGACCTCGACCAGGGTGTGGTCGGGGAGGTGGCTGATAGCCGAGGGGCATAGGATCTTGGTGTGTGAAGTTTCATGTCACAGAGGCAACAGTTCTAGTAGGTCTAGAAGTCATTCGAGGTTCTATCATCTTGTTTAGTACTCTTGCCTATGCCTTATTTGATTCAGGAGCTTTGCACTCCTTTGTGGCACCCAGTCTAGCCCATGCTTTGGGTCTAGACATAAAGAGAATTCATGTGCCCCTAGTTTTGAGTACGCCAGTCAGAGGTCAGACCATCTTGTCTCATGTTTTTCATGGATTTAGACTGATGTTGGGACCACATCAGTCCAGTGGAGACCTTCTTTTGTTGAAAATGCAGCAATATGATGTCATTTTAGGCATCTACTGGTTGTTCTCTGTGTGTTCCTTTATTTACTGCTTCCAAATAAGGGCCGTGTTTTCTGATATGGGTGGCCAACATGTAGCTTTCTTTGGAGAACGGGGTTGTCAGGAGGGAATATAGAGAGTGTAGCCCCTTCTTTCCTTGTTAACTGAGATGTCAGTGGAGTCAGCAGACTTGGAGATGGTGGATTTTTTGGGAGTTGTTAGAGAGTTCTTGGACGTTTTTTCTGAGGAGGTTGTAACTCTACCCCCTCAACATCACGTTGAGTTTGGATAGACTTACAACCTGGTGCCCATCAGATTACGATGGATACCTATCGGATAAAGCCTTCTGATTTGTGGGATTTACAGATTCAGATTGACGATCTCATGAAGAAGGGTTTTTTCTGACCAAGCACATCACCATGGGGTGCTCTGGTCTTGTTCGCAAAGAAGGAAGATGGTGGTCTCATGTTGTGCATAGACTACCGGAGACTGAATCAGGTAACGGTCAAGAACTATTACCCTATCCAAAGGATAGACAACTTTTTGAACAGTTGAAGGGGGAAGGATGGTTCTCCAAGATCGACCTATGGTCAAGATATCACCAGTTGAGGGTGAAGGAGGGTGACATCTCTGAGACTGTCTTCAGGTACAGATATAGTCACTTTGAGTTCATGGTCATGCCTTTCGGCATTATGAATGCACTAGCTATGTTCATGGGACTCATAAACTCTATCTTATGAGAATATCTGGACCAGTTCGTAGTCGTGTTTATTGAAGACATCCTCATCTACTCAAGATAAGAGGAGGATCATGCCAAGCATCTGAGAACGGTTTTAGGGGTCCTATGATAGCACTAGCTCTACAGAAAGTTTTCCCAGTAAAAGTTATGGACATGAGAGGGGCACTTCCTTGGACATGTGGTGTCCAAGTAGGGAATAGTGGTTGATCCGTCAAAGGTTGAAGCGGTTGTTTCTTTGGAAGCACCTAAGAATGTGATGGAGGTTCATAGTTTCCTGGGTCTGGAAGTATATTATCGGAGGTTCATGCCCAACTTCTCTCGAGTTGCAGCTCCTTTGACAGCTTTGACTAGAAAGGTCCAGGCCTTCAGGTGGAGTGAGAAATGCCAGGAAGCCTTCAGTTATCTGAATTTGAAGTTGTTTAGTGCCCCAGTGATGAGGTTTCTAGAAGAGGGGGTGATGTTTACAGTGTTCTGTGATACTTCAGGCAAAGTCTTGGGGTGTGTGCTGATGCAACATCAGGGGGTGATCTCTTATGGGTCTAGGAAGTTATGTCCCCATGAGCGTAACTATGCCACCCACAACATGGAGCTCACAGCGATTGTGTTTGTACTAAAGTTGTAGTGGAACTACCTCATCGGTGAGTGCATTGTGGTCTTCACAGATCACAAGAGATTGAGGTATGTCTTCTCCCAACGGGACCTGAACTGGTGGCAGCGGAGGTGGATAGAGTTTCTTCAAGACTACGACTTCAAAATTTCCAACACCTTAGGAAAGGGGAACGTGGTGGTTGATGCCTTGAGAAGGAATTCGCAGAAGGATGTGGTTCGAGAATTGACAGATGCTTGGAAGGTGATAGAGGAGTTGGTTTCCCTACACCTGAATTAAAGGGTAGAGGATGGAAGAGGCTATCTGTTTCAGATGAAAGTGTAGCTCAATCTTTTCCAGCGGGTGGAGGAGTCTCAGTGGGGGGACTTATAGGCTAATGTAATGCGCGATCGTGTTATCCAGGGTGATTCCTTGGGAGGATGGTTAGAATACGGGCATGATCGAATGTTGTTTTATGGAAAGTTATTTGTCCATGTGGGAATTCATGAGGGAGTTCTTGGTGAGTTCCACAACTCACCCCTAGCAGTACACCCAGAATTTTCCAAGATGTAACAGGGCTTTAAGGGTCAGTTTTGGTGGCTCGGGGTGAATCGGGTAGGGGCAGAGTTTGTGGAAAAGTGCCCTGTGTGTCAGTAGGTGAAGGTTGAACAGTAGGTCCCAGGAGGTCTGTTACAACCTTTAGATGTACCTGAGTAGAAGTGGGATGACATCTCGATGTATTTCATAACGGGACTAGCCAAAGTTGAAGGGGTTTGCGATGCTAGCTGGGTAGTGGTGGACTGGCTGACGAAATCAGCTCACTTCCTAGAAATCAAGGAGTCGAGTGCGGTGGATGCCTTAGCATAGAGGTACGTAGATGATGTGGTACGGTTTCATGGAGTTCCAAGATCCATAGTCTCAGATTGGGATACACGGTTTACCTCACGGGTCTGGAGAGGATTGCAACATGCTTTTGGCACCTGGATATGCCTTAGCACTACTTTCCACCCCAAGACAGATGGGCAGACAGAGTGCACCATCCAGATGTTGGAGAATATGCTATGGGCATGTGTTTTGGACTTTGGGGGATCATGGGTGTGACACTTTCCTCTAGTAGAGTTTTTCTACACTAATAGCTATCACTCTACCTTTGGCATGGCTCCGTTCGAAGCTTTGTATGGGAGGTTGTGTCGCTCACTCGTGTACAGGACAGAGGTCAGGGAACCAGGTGTTCTTTTCTAAGAGGTGGTGCAGAGCACGAAGAAAAATGTTCAGCTTATACGAGAGAGGATGAAGGCATCTCAAGACTGGAAGAAGTCATATGCTGATAATAGAAGGAGACCCTGGGAGTTCCAGGTTGGGGACCACATGTTCTTGATGGTCTCCCCTCAGCGTGGGAAACAGAGGTTCGGTAGGGGAAGTAAGCTTTCTCCTAGGTTTGTCGGACCCTTCGAGGTGTTGTGGTAGGTCGGTGAAGTGGATTATCAGCTGGCACTACCACCGCCACTACTGAGGGTGCACGACATCTTCCATGTGTCTCAGCTCCGTCGGTATCTACACGATGATCCACACATCCTCAACTGGGGGGAGCTGGATATCAAGAACGATGCGATATTTGTAGAGAAACCTATGAGGATCTAGTATTTTAAGGAGAATGTCCTTCATGGATGAACCATCCCCTTGGTTCATGTGTTATGGGGGCTTGGTGGCCTCTAAAAGAGTACCTGGGAACGAGAGGCACAGATGCGCACCCAATACCCAGAGATGTTTTGAGTTTTGTTCTGTTTTTTTTTGTACTTGTTATGATGTAGTACTTGACCTTGTTAACTACGAAATGGATTGTTTCCCTTATTCTCTGGATGTGTGTGAAGAGTCCTGACTATGGGTAGGGGAGGACCTGATCCCTAATCAAGATGTATTAAAGTGGATGTGGTTAAACCCGTGCAGGCGAGTCAGTGTCGCCCAAAGTGGATAGTATCTTGACATGGAGGAAGGGACTCCCTAATCCATATAACTCAATGATATGACCTTTACATGTTTGTATGGTTTCTTAAGGGAGAGGAGTGGTAGTGTATCCATGGTTGTTCAGAAGATAGATGAGGGAGAGGTGTTCCTAGATGTCGAGGAGGTTTACTCCGGAGAGGTGTCTTTCGAGGTGGTTGTTCAGATCCCTCTCTTTTATTCAGGTCTAGTTTCGATTCTCAAGAGCGAGAATAGTTTGATAGGTATCTGATGTAATGGACCAGAACCTCCTGGTCTAGTACTTTTCCAAAAATTTGGTTTCTCCAAAATGGTGGCACCGGTCCTGGCAGCAGCGTGACGATAACACCGTGATGGTGGCACCGGTCACAGTGGTACCGTGGCGGTGGCACCAATCACGGGGGCACAATGACAGTGGCACCAACCATGGAAGCACCATTATAGTGGCATCATTCATGGAAGCACTGTGACGGTGGCACCAGTCATGATAGCACCGTGACGGTGGCACCGTGACCGTGGCACCATAACGGTCACACCGTCACGATCGCACTCTAAAACAGTGGCACCACTTACAGTGTTCCACCAAACCGGTGGCACAATGATGGTGGCATCGTTATGGTGTCTCACCAAACTTTTTCCCACCCTTTTTTTCCTAGTTTCCCGAGTTTTCCCAGTTCTGCCCCCGCAACGTATCTTTTTGCATAAAAGTATTTTAATACCCCTTTCAAATCCATTAAAATCCTATAAATGATCTCTAAAATCCCCCAAGATCTAGGAGACCCTTGAATTACCAAAACATGTGGCTTTTTCCTCAGTGTCACACCCTTTTCCCATAATTTCCAGTTCCACCCCTATTATGTGTTTCCTCTGTTTAAAGGAAACCCTTTAACTCGTAGTCATTATGGCTACCTCTCTGATGAGAATTATTAAATAAAAATTAATTCCATCGTGTGTAACCATACAACCGCATGGTGAAACCTTGATCTGCCTTTAAATCCGTTCAAGATTTCATATCTCATAACTCCAAGATCTCACCTTTTATCACACGGGGTTCTTTCTTCTTCTTGGCTAGTCTCCTTTCCTTTACTTAGTGTGTTTGGAGTCCCCCTTCTCGTGGCTAGTGGTGTGCCTGTGCTGAAGCCTTCCCTTCTCACTCTTTGAGTCCTCGGAGTTCCTCCCCTACAAGTCACGCATCACCAATTCATGGTGCAAGGAGAAAAACATTGATCATTAATCATCCAAGTAGGGTTTTACCTTTGTCTCTCTTTATTATGTATCATGCTGGGTGGGTATGTTAATGTTCATATGAGTATGGATGAAACCAAACCTTAAACAAGATAATAAATGGTTTTTAAAGAATGAAGGGGTTTATTTGATGATGTTGTTGTACTCTTTTACCTTTTCTTATATGTTGTTAATTGTATGGGCTTATATCCATTAAAAATTGTGGTCGTTGGTGGTCCTTTCTTGCACACTAATGAACCACTATTTTTCTGGATAATTCTGTGATTGAATGGCTATAAATTGGAAACTAGTTAATCACATAATCTTGGTTGATTAAATGGATTCCCAATGAATAATAATCCTTGTATAGTCACCCAGGTTAACCAAATAGAAAGAAAGAACTAAATGAATGGTGTGTTTAATATCGGAAAACTCCCTTGCTCTATTCTGGAAATGTGTATGGTTGTTCTGCTTGATGTTTGTGAGGTGATGTGGATGGGGATGGGATCCCCTGTTGTGGTGCAGTTGTTGGTTTTTAGATCTGAGGTTTTTTGGGGCCGTATGTTGGGGCTTGGTTTGGTTCCAGTACTTTGAGGGATCTCATGGATCCCTTTTGTTGTTGTGACTTTACAGGAGAACCGGGTGTGAATGCTTAATTTTCTTCTTGGTTGTTTTTCCTTTCCTGGCTTATGGCTATGCATGTTAGTTTCCTGGTAGTTAAGAATTATTTAAATGGAATCACTTGAATATGAAAATAAGAATGGGTTCAATGGGGAATTGTTTTCCGGGAATGAGTTGTGACTTGGTTGTGGTTGTTGTGCTTTTTATGAATGAATAGTAACGAGGGTGTTTGTGTGTGGGATGGTTTTGGAACCCCTGGTTGGGATGAGTAATTTTTCACTTATATGTATAATTTAGTTCTTATGTTTCTTATTTTCACCCCAAACAAGTTGATAACTTCATGTCAAACACCCCCATTTCATGGGGGAGGATGTTTTTTTCCAACACTCCTATGAGTGGATGGTTGTTATCTTTTTTTCTACTCTCTTTCCCGAGTATCCCAAGACTCTTTGGGAAGGCTGTGATGTTCTGAGGTTCATTATATCCCAAGAATCTTTGGGTAAGGTAGTTTTGGTGGTTTTTTCAAGTGTGTATAGGTAGGTTTTTCCCAAGTGTCTTCAGGATGAGGCACATGTGTCTTCGGGCGTGGCAGTAGTTGTTCTGGCCCAGGTGTCTTTGAGCATGGAAGTATTTGTTCTGGACCAGGTGTCTATGGGTGTGGTTACATGTGGTTGTTGTGGCCCAGGTGTTTGTGTGTAGGATGTGTGGTTGTGGTATCCCAGGTGTGTGCGGGCGAGGTGTGGCATTGGGACTGCGGTGAGAATGGTGGGGAAGGTCTGATGCGTGGGATGTCTTCAATAACCAGTGGGAAAGTGGCGTGGGGTACCCAAACAACAATGTGTTGTTACTATTACATTACTTGACTTTTGTTATTTGGGGAGTGGTACTTGGTGATGTTTGGGTGGATAGTTTCTTTACTAGGTGCTTTGGTTATCTCCTTTTCTTACGGGGCATTAGAATGCCTCCCCACTTGTGCATGAGAGCATTTGGTTTTCTCTACTGATTATACCTATGTACTCAACCTCTATATATAAAACCGATTTCAAGTTTCCTGGAAGACTTTGAGGATCGTTCCAGACCCTATTAGCTCGAATTTTGGGACCATTGACGTTGCTTTTCATTTGTTTTGGTACTTCCCTTTGTAGTTTTCAGTATCTTTTTTATATCACTTGTTATTGGAACATTCATATGGGAATGGATTGTTTTGGATTTAATTTTACTTCCAGTTTTGGTGTTGTTTTGGATTTACTATCTTATATCTAGATCCTACTAAATAAAAAGGGTAATTCCTTCCATATTATGTGTGATTCTATACCCTTGGTTCTAGTCGGCACTCTAGAACCTATTGAAGGTGCATCTCATGGGTCATTATTTCTCCTTTAACTTGAGGAAGGGTTTGGAAATCTATTTTCCCTTCCCTCATCTTGGTGAAGGTGGGTCGTGACATGGATGATTTGGTAAAATGAAAAAAAACAATGTAGGCTACTCAACATAGGGTAACTGATCTTGAGCGCTCGATTTTTAGGGTCTAACTTTAGGGGAATATTGTTTTTTCCAAAATAAAGGAGAGTATCTAATATGTGCATGACCCTCCCGAACTTTGGTTTACTTGATTTAACTTCTCGCGTTATTGAAGTGTTTTTTTCTATATCTCGAACACATTGACAAATCAACCAATATTGAATCCCTAAGAACACCTAAGTCATGATCGGTGTGGGAAAAAATGCACAAATAGAATATTGATTGTTTATATGAGAGTTACAAATGAAGGTTTAATGCTCGAGGTGTTGTTAACCACTGGGAGCATCCTAGCTGGGGAAGTTCTATGGGTGAGAGATGTGTCCCATTGAACAACCGAATTACTTTCTCAACATGAACTAGTGTATGAATGGGGTAATACTAGGGGTGTTGAATTCTACCCAAAAAAAGGGTGTGAAGAGTGTGAATCAAGACACCCAAAATTTGGAACACAATAGGGTGGCATTATGATGGAGGGTAATTGATGACCATATTTGAAACACAATACACATTATCATTTTTTCAATAATCAGGACAAATAAATGAGTTTCGACCATTGACCATGTTCAAATAATGGGACCTATCTCAAAATGTCTTCATAAGTCTTTTGTGGCATGCCCAGGATGATAGGTGAGCTAGTGTGGCATGTGACCATGCCATCAAGTGGGGCCCAATAAAATGTGAGAGGATGGGGATCCGAATATAGGGACATGAAAATCATATATATGAGTTTATGGAATATTTAAATGGAATCCAAAACTCTCAAGATTATGCCAATATGGGTTTCATCATGTTGTGTTGTTGTATTAGTCTAAAAAAGGTCAAAGGGGGGTCATCATCTCGAATTTTGAGTAACAATCAAACATTAATGATGTGGTAGGTGTCCGACATTGGAGAAAATTAATTCTTTTGAAAGGGTATAAAATTTTCTTCAATTTAACATCATGAAATGAGGATTATGTACACACAGTTTAACGTCATACAATAAAGATGATGGACACACAATTTAACTTCATATAGTGAGGACGCAATATCACATAGTTTAAGATCATGTGATTGGTACATGGATTAATACTGTTTAACATATTTTTAATAGGATGTTATGATATTTGTTTAATGTTGTAGAGTTCGGACCAGTGGGGTTGTGTTTCTCAAATGGGAAATGTGTGAGATAGGGGAGAGGTAACCCAACATGAATGAGAATACTAAGAGGCCCTTCTACATAGAATATCTCAGATACAAATGGTACACTTCTTAAGTTCATGATACTTAGACCATATGGTAAGTATCCCAAAAGGATATGAATAATATAAAAAAGTGACAACTCGAAGAGACAGGAGGTCCAGAGGGAGCCATTGCCACACAACACATTCCTAATAGGACCATCGTGCCTGAACATGGGCTCCTAGTTTATGTTTGTAGAGTTCAGAACAGAAGGATAAAATAGTTTAAGAGTTCATAACACTTAGATCATAGAGATCTTATTTTATGTTCATAGATTTTGGACAAAGGGTGTCTTAGAGTTCTTGGTGCGATGCAAAAGAGTAGTAACCCAACATGAATGGAGGGTATGTAAGCTCGTACCATGAAAAACATAAGGTTCACATCACAAGTAGTTTAAATTCATGATACATGGACCTGGTCTCCTAGTTTAAGGTTGTAGATTTTGGGCCAATTGCAACTATTTTAAGGTCATAATACTTGGACCATTGGAGCTTTGTGTCTGAATAGAACATGTGCAGTGTGAAACAATGTTATCTGACATGAAAGGAGGGGCCTAAAAGGACACCTAATGTCATAAAAAACATTATTGATATATCTTGAATACATTTTAAGGTCATTATTCCTAGACCTTGTGGAGTTTGTGTGTCTAAAAATATATTTAAGATAACTTCCTCCAAAATCCTAAGCCTTTGTGATCCATGCTCGATGTGAGAAATAAGAAATGGTATGGAGTTCTCTATACTGATAGGGGAGAGCACAACTAGGGGTGAAAGTGGATAAAAAATATTGCAAGGGAATTTGTGGCTTTCAATACCTAGATAATGAGAGGATAATGATCAAGGAATGGGGAACAACTATTAACTATGTTCGAAACATGGGTTCTATACCCGTACCAGTTCAGGATGAGGTGAACAAATGTGGGATCGACTGTTGACCAAGTTCAAAACCTGGGAGTTTCTATTTTTTACCAAAGATACTTTGAGGCATGAGACCAATATTGTAGGTGAGCTAGTGTGGCATGGGACCATTTATGTTACGGATCCTGTTTAGATAAGGAGGGTGATGATTATCCAAATCAGAGAAAGTGTAAAGTATGAAATAATAAATTGGGAATGTTCTTGAGGGAATACTGAGTTCCCTGGGAGTTATTCCACCATGTGCTCAAATGTGCTAGAAAACATGATGGTGGGAGAGAATTACGCCTTCTCGGGAGGATAGAAACCCTAAAATGAGTAAATGGTAGGGTTGGTCCCAGGATGAAATATATATGCTTCACTACATATCCCATGAGGAAGGGAATAAATCCATAGGTAGTTTTGCGTCATAGCTTGGTAAGAGAATGGTGCCAGATGGGTGAAATCCTCTCTGGTGATGATATCAATTCATCTCATATTAATAGGAACCCCATTTTATACGAGGTAAAGCTTATTTTCATCTGATACTTACCATATGAGGCATCCCTATTTTATATAGTGTAAGATCATAGTTTAACATCAAGCACTAAGGACGATGGGCTTTTTAGTTTAAAGTCATACAACTCAGACTATTGTTTCTAATAATTTAAAGTCACGTGGATCTGACCAAAGGGGCGAATGAGTGTCCCAATGAGGCTTGTTTGGTATGAAATAGTGATTAACCAACGTGAAAGGAGGGACAAAAGGATATTCTTCCACAGAAATATCAAAAAAAACATGCCCCATGTCAATATCATTTCATTAGGGAAGATAGTACCCCATAACAAGTTGATGTAGGGGTGATCCTAGGATTAGGTATTCGGGTGTCACTACGTATCCCATGAAAATGGTAATAAATCCACACATAGTTATGGGTCACGGTGTGGTAGGATATTAAATCCAGTGGGGTGAATTCTTCTTTGAAGTTTATCATCATACACTGAAGATGCTAGTTTCTATTCATCTCATACTTAGAATATGAGGTGTCCTCACTTCAAATGGGGTAAGTCTAAATTTTATCTTTATGCACTAAGGTCGTTGTTTTTTTTCATCCCATACTTATAGTATCAGGCATCCAAATCTCAAATAGGGTATGGCTTTATTTTATCCCCATGTGTTGAGGAAGTTGGTGGGGCTTGTTCATTAAGTTATATGTTATTTCCTTACTCATGTCAGGTTATGAGGGAATCTTAGTCTGCTAATTTTTCAAGGAAAATGAATGGGAATTATACCTAAAAAGCATGACCAATGGAGTATCTTGTGGTGATTCTATGGTTGGTCCCAGAGATATACGGTCTAGGTTTCACTGTGTATCCCACGGGAATGGGAATCAATCCATGTGTAGTTCTAGATAGAGGTGGGTCATAGTCTTTCTGACACACCAAGGATAAAATAAACATTTCTAATGAGGTTTGAAGGAATATATATGCACATTTTTTATATCCATAATGCTTGGACTGAGTATCCTTGTTTAAGGTCATAGAGCTTAGGACATAGGGGTGGGTGCTTAAATAATGTTCGTGTGGTGTGAAAGATCTAAAACCAAATATGAAGAGAGCCAAGGAGTCTCCATGCCACACAAAACAATCCTACAGCTAATTGCACACAGTTAAAGATTGCAAGGCTTGGACTATGGAGAGTAGTTTAAATTCATTATTCTTAGACTACTAGAAAATAGTTAAATTTCTTTGTGATTGGAATAAGAATTTTTTTTGTTATGAGGGTATCTTCATGGAATGAAAGTGGTAGAAATTGATGTGAAAGGAGGGAATTTAGGGTCATGTACCACAAAAATACCATAGAAAAAATGGAACATAGTTTAAGATCATAATGATTGGATCGGATGAAAATCTCACAAATAGTTTAAAGGCATGATGATTGTTCTAGGAGGATGTTTGTATTAAGGGTGTATGTGTGGACCAAAAAGGGTAAAACCTGATGTGAAAGGAGGTAATGCAAGACCATGTACCAAATGAACACCTTCATATGAACTACACATGGTTTAAGGTCAAAAATTTTGAACCGTAATTTGGGAAAAGGGGATGAAGGGTTATTAAATGTGTTGTTGGGCCCAGAGAAAGAGGGTCTGGGTATGACTACATATCCCATGGGGATACAAATCAACAAACATATAGTTTTAGAATGTTGGATAATGATGTTAAAAGTAGGGTAAATACTTCTATGATGAGGGAATTGAGGCATCCAATTATTTTCATGTGGAATACTCTTATTAAGACATGGGTTAAGGCTATAGTTTATCATCACGTGCTGAGGAATCTTGTTTTATTTCATATCATAATTATACAAGGCATTCCACTTCATATGGGGTAAGATCTTAGTTTAACATCATGCACTGGGGATGTTGTTTTGATTCATCTTATATTTATATGAGGTGTCACAATTCTTACAAGGTAAGATTGTCATTTAACATTTTGTGTCGGGGATGTCAGTTTGATTCATCTAATATTTATATAAGGAATCCCGATTCATACAAGGTAGAAATAAAAGCTTAAAATCATGTGTTGGGGAAGTTGGTTTGATTCATATTATATTTTTATGAGGCATCCCGATTCATACGGGGTAAGATTCCAGTTTAACATCAATTACTAGGGACATTGGTTTGATTCATCTCATATTTATATGAGGCATCCCGATTCATATAGAGTAAGATTTAAATTTAACATCATGAACTAGGGATGTTTTTCTATGCAGTTTAAATTCATATGACTCATACTATGGTTGTTGTTAGTTTATGTTCATATATCTCAGAATATTTTCAAATATTTTAAGGTTGTAATGCATCATCCCCATATCCTCACACAAAAAAATTGCTTGTAAAACTGGGATTGGTGGGAGGATTGATATTCTCTCCGTAAATGGTGATAATATAGTATACTCCATTTTAATAGACCTTATGGATGATCTAAGTTCTTAACCACTTGGACTGCATCTTTGGAGGATCTCATTTTGGTGTCATTTTTATTCTAAGAGCTAGTACCATGTCACCCTAGAGGAAGGAGTGGAGGTGAACCTTATTGTTTTATTCTCTTAATATCATGTTTTGGTGCCTCTCTAGGTTGTTTAAGGCCAACATCATGTTATCCTTGAGAGCTTCGAGGCCATTTAGACAAAACTCTTCCATTATTTCTAGAATCATTTGGTTATATAAATCTATTTGAAGAGACATAAATTTAACCTTGATGGGAAAGAATAACTTTGTTCCATATACCATGGAGTATTGGGTCACCTTGGTGGAATTCTGAGTTATGTTCTGATAGTACCATAGGGATTTGAGGAGTCTGTCAGAATAACTACTTTTGTTTTATCCCACAATCTTATAAAAAATGTTAGAGATGGTCTTTTTCAATTCCTCAATCTACCAGTTTCCCTTTGCGTATTAGCGATAATTATGGTTAGAAAAGATGTTGTACTTAGCATTAAATTTCTTCAACTAGAAATCTCGTATGTTGGTTTCATTTTCCATGAGAATATAATGGGAAACCCGAAATTGGTGGATAATGTGGGATATCATGAACTAAATCACAGATCGAGTTTTTACTCCCTTGATAGGAACCACTTCTACCCATTTGGAAAATAAGTTTGTTGTTATAAAAATGAACTTTCACTAGAATGTTGTTGTTTGTGGGTATGGCCACACAACATTGATTCCCTATACTGGAAAAGGATATGTGTATTTGGTGGTGTCTAGAAAATATGGTGGTCAATGAAAAAAATCCATGGATCTGACATGCATGACACATCTTGGTGGACTTGATGCAGTTGTAGACCATGGTGGGCTAGCCCAACCTCTATATTTGGTGGGAGAGATTTAACCTCACGTGATGAGTGCCAGAATATCTGGCATGGAATTATTGAATAAACTAAGGTATCATGTCTCCTTGGATTAAGTGGAGGATAATTCCATCAAACCTACATTTATACAGGGTCTTCTCAATGTTAGGCCCACTCAGGAGGGTGAACTATGATTCATGCCAGTGGATTCAATCATGGTCAAATTGTTGATGCAGGAAAATGACATGATGAAGATACTCAACAAAGGGAGTTTTCCAACTGGGCATCTACTTGGATGTAGGGGGATTTTAAGTCCCTGGTTTATAATTATCAGTGAGCTATTTGATCCACCTATTGGCTACCATCATTAGAGGTGGTGTGGGTGATGACCCTCTAGTGTGCCACATGAATGGCCAGGTCATCCTAGTCAACTCTATGAGAGATGCGTCTAGGATTTCTAATTCATCATCATGACAATTATATGACTAGAGAATATGAGTCTCCATTAGCTAGTAAGGCATCTAGGCTAGTAACTAGTGATTACGTTCCAACAGGGGTGCAATCTCTTTCTTTATAATGATGTAGTCACCTTTGATCTACTTGATGACTAGTTCAGGGTCTCCCTTCACATGTAAACATGGTATTTCAATATCATGGGAAAACTTGGTAATAGTAATGAGGTCCTGATACTTTGTTTTATTTCTCATTCATCCTTATATCAATAGGAAATGGTATGGAAATGTGGCATATATTGGAGTGATCAAATAAACTCCCAGACCAAACCTGTTAAGCTTGGTATCTTTTAGCCTTCTACCGATCGAGATCCATGAGGCACAATCTAAATGAATCTACCAACATAGTTTAACCTGATCCATTGAAATAATAGCATCATCTAAAAAATCAATATATTGAGGCAATTATTTAAGGTCTGGATGTGTGACTAGGAAGTCTTCCAAGGAATGTCCTTTCATAAAGTTTTGTATGAATATCCTTATTTAAAAATAATAGAGGATCACTTCACATCGTTCCAATCATCCATTCTTCATGGGTTAGTAGAATATTTTTTTTAGAGGTTCCACTTGGGACACTAGCTATATCTCATGATACTGAAGATAATGTCACAAATGTTTCCCCAAAAAAACTTGTGTGGGGTAACTCTTCTCGATTATGGAGTATCTGGTCTCCATGTTAAGGATAATATGACTTATATGGTATAGAATATTTTCCCTAGCCTTATAATTTTTATTTACTAAGAGGTCTCTAAGAGACTGGTCCAGGGTAGTCACATAGCAGACCAAAGGCTCATTAGAAATGGATGGAATCAAAACTGAAAGTTGTAGTAGATGCTGCTTGATGTCCTCAAAGGTGATATGAAACTCCTCATCCCATCGGTAGATATTTCCTTTATTAATGATCCTTGAAAATGTATTACACTTACTGATAATATTTTCAATAAATCAATGTATATAGGCTAAGTGACCTTGGATGCCTTGTAACTCTTAGAGATTTCTAATTTAAGGATATGATATTATATGGGTCGATCTCAATGAATTTTTATATTATGATAAATTATATAAACTTTATATAGGTAAAACCAAATGCACACTTCAAGGGGTTCATCTTAATATTTTGAGATCATGGGAAATTGATCAATTTATCAAGATCTTTGATATGGATGTAATGCTGGCATGATTTGACTACCAAATCATCCACATATCACTCCACCAGTGTCTCGATAATTATAATGAATATATGGTTCATTTCCCATTGATAAGTGGCTTCATAATTTTTCAAGCTGAAGGGCATCACCTAATAGTATAAATTCCCTTGGGGTGCTCTGAAGGTGCTTGAATACTCATCCCCTAGGGCTATCTGGATCTAATTATAGCCTGAGTATCCATCCATGAAGGAGAGGTCCTAGAACCCTTAAATGGAATCAATCAATAAATTTGTACCTGGAAGGGAATAATCATCCTTTTGGAAATGGTATTTGTGGTCCCATAAGTCGATGAAACCTCTGATCTACCCATTCTTCTTCCTGACTGGGATGATATTGGCTAGCCAGCTAGGGTACTGAACTTCCCTGACAAAGTTGTCTTTGATAATATTTAAAACATTGGCCACAACCATATAACCATGAGAGGGATGCATCTTTCTAGAGGGCTTCTTAAACTTGTAATGACTAACTGGGAATCCAAGTTAATGAATGGAAAATTGGGGGTTCATCCTTTGAATCTTTTCTTATCTCCATGTGAATATATCATGGTGTTTTTCTAAGAAGGCCACATACTACTAATGTTCCTCTGGAGGCATGGTTGTGAAAATTAGTGTCAGTATCAAGTCTTCCTTTATACCAAGGTTCACCTAGGTTAACTCATCAATGGTGGTGGATATTCCTTATTCAAATTCATGAGGGTTATCTTCCAAATCCTATTTTTCAGCAGAGATAGGAGAATTAGAGAAAGGAATTAGCTCTTCTAGGTCGGCTGACTCAGGGGAAGCACTGTTGTCTACTCTGGAGGACACTAAATCTTCTCTACTAAAACTATGGATACAGAAGCTCTCAATCAAATTCAAGCTGAAATCTAATTACAAGTTCCTTGTTTTATGTCAAAGTAATGGTGACAAGTTAACTTTCATCAAGTCATCCCTGCTCTATGGAGTAGGAAGGCATTCTATAAACTGTTATTCATAGGGATAACTTATTAGGACTTTACAGGATTATGGTCTTCTAGTATTAGTTGAGACTATCCATTTTAAGAGTGTGAGGTAATATATGGGAGCTCATTTTTCATGGAGACATAGAAACCCTTTTTCTTAGAGATAGTTAAATTTCCTCCTAGTTAATATTTGTTGGATCTAACCAATGAATCAAGAGTATGAAGCTATCATTCTAGTATTACCAAGGACTAGAAGAAGTATCCATAAAAAATTTTGGGTGCATTGATGCACTACACCCTATCAGCCTAAATCTACATTCCTTCCCTTTTATAGTATCCATAATATAGATAATGGCCCCCATAAGAGTCAAAGGGGTATGCATCACCCCTACTCATCCATTGAGGGAGTACTTGAGACACTGGTGGTATGAAGAGGGGACCACTACATGCAAATTAATCTAAGGTATTACCAGAAATGCATTGTAGGATGTGTCCTATGAGACTACCATGAATTCAGTTCGTGATATCAAGCCACCAAATTTTGTATTTAGATATATTTTTTGTGGGGAAAAAATCTCTCAAGGTATCATTAAATCATTTTGAGGTGAATGTGTTTGTTGACAAAGCGGGCAATTGGAATTTTGTACACCAGGCATGTTTCAAAATCAAACATCAAAATATGACAAAGAAAAGAAAGTGGCGCGCAAGTGATGAAATGACGCATAAGTAATTAAGTGGTGCGCAAGTCCTAAAGTGGCGTGGAAGTCATAAAGTGGCATGCAAGTTATATTTCAAAATTAGACATCAAAATATGACAAAAGAAAAAAAGTGGTGCGCAAGTGTGGCGCACAAGTCATAAAGGGGCATGCAAGTGAAGAATGGTCGCGCAAGTGAAGAAGGGGCACACAATTCATATTTCCAAATCATCCCATCAAAATATGAAAAATGAAAGAAAGGGGATCACAAGTCATGAAGTGGCGTGAAAGTGAAGAAGTGGCGTGCAAGTCGTGAAGTGGTGCGCAAGTGAAGAATTGGCATGCAAGTCATATTTTAAATTCAACACCCTAAAATATGAAAACAGAAAGAAAGTGGCATGAAGGTTAGAAAGTGGCGTGCAAGTCATCAATGGGAACACAAGTCAAGAAGGGGTGCACTAGTTACAGAGCGGTGCGCAAGTCACATAGTGGCGCACAAGGTGAGCAGTGCACCTCACGTGCAGGGTCTCCAAAATGCCAATAAATAGAGGTCTACCCATCCTCATTTGTTATAAATCTCAACACTTAGAAAAAAATACGAGCTCTGATCACGCATGTGGAAATAGTGTGCAAGTAGTGTGGCGTGCAAGTCGTTTGGAATGCAAGTGTTTTGGCATGCAAGTGGTTTGGTGCGTAAGTAGTTTGGTGTGCAAGGAGTGGCGCACAAGTGGTGGAATACAAGAAGTGGTGCAAAAGTAGTGGCGTGCCAGTAGTGGCACGCAAGCAGTGGCACACAAGTATAAAATTGGTGCGCAAGTTGGTTTTCCCGCAACAAAGGTAGAGGATGCACACTATTGAAAGGGGAACACAAGTCACCCTAGGGTTGCGTGAAAGTTGGAAGTTTCCCAGTATAGCAGCGGTAAAGGGGTATTCATTAGTGAATGAAAATTGGACTTTATCAGACCATCTACATATATTGGAAGATGCATTCATTAGAGATAATGAAGGGACCTACCAGTTTATAAACCGTGAGTGGATATTTTCCAGAGCAGTGAGCAATGGAAGAGGAAGAAGGTGATCATCTCCACTGGCAGTGAGCTAGAGAGAGAGACACAAGGAGTGACCCTTGAGAATGCAGTGAGCTGAACCTAAACTTTTTAAAGGCATTGAGCCTGGTCATAGAAGTGATCTAGCCCGAACATCGAAAATTGGCAGTGATATTTAGTGGATTTGGTACCTCGGCACATTGTTGTACTGATTTACAAAGGCTTATTGGTATGGATACTAAACTAAGGGAGAATTATGATTCTCAAGATGAAGAACTGCAAAAGTTGTCTATAAAGATAGAAAATCTTAAAGATGATGTCTAGGGAATGAATATGAACTCAGATGAAATTCAGAATCGGAGATCCATGAATGATGATCTTACTACACATCTATATAAACTACTTTAGAAGAATAAAAGGCTACAAAAAGAGAATTCATTCTTCTCTGGTTCTATTTATCAAGAAAAATTGAAAATAAAGGTGGAAAGTGATATGGTAGATAAGCTCACATGAGAACTGGAAGATGAGATGAGTAGCAGGAGGAATCTCATAAGATAACTCAATTCTCAACTTGAATCAAGAGATAAGAAGATTTAGAAACTGGAGGAGTATATAGAATCATTCAATAAATAAATGAATATATCAAATAACAAAGTAAAGACTAAGTTTAAGGATGCACCGCACTTACTATTTGATTGTCCTTCGATAGGTGATGATAAAATGAAAAGAAAGTATGCTATTTATGATGATAAGAAAGAACATATTTTATCATCTCAAAGACCACATAGTATGGGAAATTCTGGAATTGGATATGATGATCCCCCTTCTATTCATGATATGAAGAGAGTGGTAAAGAGTTCCAGAGATAAGAAAAAAATTGTAGGTGCTGGAGATAGACCTAAAAAGGCTATTACAGGAAGTAATGATAGAATGTGTTGTTTTTGTGGGAATAATGATCATATATCAAGCTTTTGTTCAGAGGACCAGGAATATATTTCATACTATGAAGATAGAAATTTTAATAAATCTGAGAATAAGAAGAAGCATCATGAAAAGTCTGAAAGGAACACCTCTCAGAAGAAGCATTCATCGGATGCTATTACTGTGGAAGAATGGGACACACTATAAGCATGTGTTAGGAAGCTTGGGAGATAAATATCAGAAGAATAACTCAAGATTCATCAACATATCGGTTGATAAATGATTAAATGAGGTATTCCTTTGATGGAAGATGTTTTATATTTTCTGATCTTGGGAATTTGGCAAGATATTGCAGCAAGAATAAAGCAAGAAAGGAAAAGAAACCCAAAAAGAAATTCTTGACTCCAGTGATGTATAAAGAGAAATATTACATTGGAAGAAAAAGTGGTAAGTTGCAAAATAGGTTTACTACCTTAGTGGAATCACAAGGAGATGAACAAAAGGTGTATCAATCACCTTCTTTTTCACACTCACAACAGCTCTCTTGGAGAGAATGTGAACAAACCTGGAAGATTAAGGGGAGATCTACTCTAGTTGTGAGTAAGATGAATGTAAAATTAGTGGAAAACTCAACCCCAAAAATAAAGGGTAGCATGATTCAAATAACTGATAAAAGAAAAATTAATAAACAATGTCTTAGAAAATCGACATCTCATGCCATATATTGAGAAGTGAAGACAAGTGGAGAGATTCTTACTTAGAGTAGGAATCAAGGGATGTGGAATATGGGTGAAACATCAAAGAAGGAAATGCCTTCCAGTGGGTTTAAACCCCAAAGTATGAGAATTTCCAAGCCTTTGGAATCTACATATCATAAAAATACTCATCATGTGGGAAATGAATGCATGGTCGTATGGCCAGAATAGTTGAAGTTGGCTAGGCAATAGGAGCACGCAAGGAAAGAGTTCAATGATTTGAAAGAAAGAATCAAAGGGTTGACCTGTCAGGATCAACCAAAATCCTCTTCTTGAGGATTCCAAAAAATACCCTCTCCCTATGTGTTTAAATGATACTAACTGATGTTCAAGTGTTTCAAGTTTTGGGGGAGATACGATCCAAGGGGAAGTCGCATCAAAAGATGCAATGCGGTGACATAATGTGCTCCATAATGTTGACTAATTTAAGTTAGTTACTAGAGTTGAAGAATAAATATGGAATAATTACATAAAAGTATTTAATGGTTTATGGCTACATGAGGCATATGTAAGTAATTGAGTGCAATGGATAGTGGTTGTGATATTAACTTTATCTCTTGTTCCCTACACCGAGTACCAACTTAGTAGGCTTAGAGGTTATGTTTATGGATCATTACTAATTTTTATATCATAGGGGGATGATTCTATATACTAATAAAATTAAAGACCTAAATGGTATAAAAATGATTAGAGTATATGTTTAAGAAGACTGATAGGGGGATGAGCAACAACATTCTTGTATTTCATGATTATTTGTTTTGTTTTAACAACATGGTATCAGTTGACTATTTTTAGGATATATAGATGCTGTGAGAGAATGGAAACAATTTTTCAACATAAATATACAAAAGTAGTTGATATGAACGATTCCACTGTAGTATAGAATGAATATAATCATTAAGAGAATAGTGAACAGCTTCGTTATGGAACCCATGAGAAGGCAATTAACTCAAGGTGAGTTGAAGTGGATAATGATGATTCAAAATAATATATTGATGATGAGTATAAAGAAGCAGATGAAGATGGTAATAGAGTCTTTCTGCTAAAGAAGTCTATATATGGTTTGAATAAGGCACCAAGAGTGTGGTATTCAAGGCTTGATCAATTTTTGAAGAAGCTTGGATTTCAGTGTGGTGGATTTGATTACAATTTATATGTGAAAAAATAGTAATCAAAGGATTATGGTGCTGGTTTATGTCAATGAAATAATATTTTGTAGATCAGATGAAGCTCAGTGTAGACTGTTTTACGAATTCATGAAAAGTGAGTTAGAAATTTCAATGATTGGTGAGATGATGTTTTTCCTTGGTTTACAGGTGACACAAGGTAGGAATGAAACTTTCATTTCTCAATCCAAATATTACAAGGAGGTTTTGAGAATATTTAGAATGGAAAATTATAAGGATATGAAAACTCTGGTTTCTACCTGGATGAAACTTTCAAAATATGATGATGAAAAGACCATTAATTTCACAGAATATAGGCAAATCATTGGAAGCTTACTATACTTGATAGTGAAAAGACCTGATATTGTATTTTCCACATGACAATCAGTGATGTATCAAATAAATCCCAAGGAAATCCACATGCTTGAAGTGAAAATAACACTTCGGTATATCATGAGAATAGTTGATTTTGGCTTCATGTATAATGAAAAATTTCAACTAGATTTCTTGGGATATAAAGATACTGATTCGGTCAGTTCATTAGATGAAATGAAATCAATGTTAGGAGGTGATTTTTATCTTGGTGGATTGTTTATTTATTTGTAGAGCAAGAAACAATATTTCATTTATTTGAGCACTGCAGAAGCTGAGTATATTGCAGCCACGCAAGCATTCACACAGTTATTGTGGATGAAGCAACAACTTGATGACATGGGCGTGACAGTGAAGTCTCCGATTGGAATTCAGTGTGATAACTCAAGTGCTATAAATCTTAGAAAAAATAATGTCCATCATTCGAGGACCAAGAACATTGAAATAAAATATCATTTTATTAAGGAGAAGGTGGATCAAGGGATAGTGAAGTTGGAATATGTGACTACAGAGCTACATGTTGCTAATATTTTGACAAAGGCCTTACCCTAGGAATCGTTCAAGAGGCATCGACTGGATCTAGGAGTTCAGTCAACTCCCCACACTTGAAAGTGTGTGGATGTGAAACCCCCCCCCCCCCCTCTCCCCAAGGTATGGTGTGGTTTTCTATAGTTTTCTAATCAGTATTCTCTACTCTGTTGCAGACCACAAATAAGTGACCTTTGGGTTCATTGATAAAGGGGGAGAAAGTGTGACTCCTAGAGGGGAGAAACTATGGCTAAAGAAGGGAGAAAATATCTTAGTTAAAGACATGGGGAGAAGATAACAGGGAGATCAATGAGATAGGGGGAGTTTTAAATCAGACGATGCTTGAGGTGGTTGATCAAGGAGATGTATCACGACAGCTAAGGTTCGTGATGAAAGCAGTTGATTGGTTTTAGTGTCAGGAATGAAGCGCTTCATTGATGAACTTTTCATTATACTCTTGTTTCTCACACCGATCATTCCTCATGTGGGCTAAGAGTATGTGTTGAGTAAATCTTTGATCTATATTAGAATCGCAAGAGGCGAATGGTGGTTCTGATGGAAGAAGCTTTAACGAGGTATCGAATTATGAAAGTGTTTTCAACAAACCCAAAGGGGGAGATTGTTTGGAAAAAATCCCTCAAGGTATCATTGAAGCATTTTTTAGGTGATTGTGTTTGTTGACAAAGCGGGCGATTGGAATTTTTTACACTAGGCATGTGTCAAAATCAAACATCAAAATATGACAAAGGAAAGAAAGTGGAGTGCAAGTGACTAATTAGTGCACAAGTCATTAAGTGGCGTGGAATTTCTCAAGTGGCGTGAAATTCACAAAGTGGCATGCAAGTCATATTTCAGAATCAGACATCAAAATATGAAAAAGGAAATAAATTGGCATGCAAGTGAGTAATTGGAACGCAAGTGTGGCGTGCAAGTGAATAATGGGTGCACAAGTGAAGAAGGGGTGCAAAATTAATATTTCTAGATCATCCCATCAAAATATGAAAAAGTAAAGAAAGGGGCGTGCAAGTCATGAAGTGGCACGGAAGTGAAGAACTGGCGCGTAGGTCATGAAGTGGTACGCAAGTCAAGAATTGGTGTGCAATTGAAGAAGGGGCATGTAAGTCATATTTCAAATTAATCACCCCAAAATATAACAAAGGAAAGAAAGTAGCATGCAAGTTAACAAGTGGCGTGCAAGTCATCAATGGGTGTACAAGTCAAGAAGGGGTGTGCAAGTTATGGAGCGGCGTGCAAGTCACGAAGTGGCGTGCAAGGTGAGCGGTACACCTCACGCACAGGGTCTCTAAAATTCATATAAATAGAGGGATACCCATACTTATTTGGTTTGAAGGTCAACACTTAGAGAAAATATGAGCTCTGATCATGCAATTGGAAATGGCGCACAAGTATTGTGATGCTCAAGTGGTTTGGCATGCAAGTGGTTTGGCGAGCAAGTGTTTTGGCATGCAAGTAGCTTGGCGCGCAAGGATTGGCACGTAAGAAATGGTGCCCAAGCATTGGGCACAAGAAGTGGCACGCAAGTTGTGGAGCATGAGTGGTGGTGCGCAAGCAGTGGTGCACAAGAAGTGGCATGAAAGAAGTGGCACACAAGCAGTAGCACGCAAGTATAAAATTGGTGTGCAAGTTGTCTTTCCCACAACAAAGGAAGAGGCTGCACACTAGTTAAAGGGCCACACAAGTCACCCTAGGGTTGTGTGAAAGTTTGAAGTTACCCAGTACACTTGTGGTAAAGGGTTATTCATTAGTGGATGAAAATTGTACTTCACTATAGCATCTACATACATTTGAAGATGAATTCATTAGAGATAATGAAGGGATGTACAAGTCCATAAACCGTGAGTGGATATTTTCCAGAGCAATGAGAAAAGAAAGAGGAAGAAGGTGATCCTCTCCACCAGTAGTGAACTGGAGAGAGAGACACAGGGACTGAACCTTGGGAAAGTAGTGAGATGAACCTAAACTTTGTAAAGGCATTGAGCCTAGGCATATAGGTTATCTATCCCAAACATTGAAAATTGGAAGTGATCTTTAGTGTATTTGGAACATTAGCACATCACTGTTGTATTCTCCTTAGACGTAGCCCAGTGAGGGTGAACCAAGTAAAAATCTTCATGTTTTCCTGCTTTCTTCTTTTCATTACATTAAAATAATCACCATAAAATAAATAAGAAAAGAATAAGATCAACAATAAAACATAAATGAAAAAAAGTGACCCTTATAATAAAGAGGTCAAGATCCAATGGTGCAGGGATAGTCTTGAAAAGAATATCAGTACCCTGATCCCCCCCCCCACTCTCAGGGTATTTATGCCCCTTTTGGTCCTAACATTTTCCACATAGTTTCTTCTCACTCTTATCAAAACCCTAAATCTTCATGTTTGATGGATTTAGATCTACTTCAATGATTTCCTAATTATAGAGAATATGGGTCAATATGAGGTTGATCTTGGAGCTAGTATCCACTAGGAAGTGGCGGATTCTAATTCTATTGAACTGGAATGTAATATAAAATGGGTGTATGTTCCCCTATATGATGATTCCTTACTCTTATCTAAAAAACAATATAATGGCTCAACACTACTCTTCCTCATCTTCTTCTGTATAGTAGGTTTCAATAGAAGCTACCCTATCTTCAAATTTGAGGGGGGTTTTCAAAGATTCGTACAAGGGAATCATGCATTTCATTGGAAAAGTGGATATTATCATGGATTTAAATCCTTGTGGGTATAGTGGAAAGGTTCTTTAGCATGTCATATTTCCATGTGATTGGCATGTTTTTTCCCAAAGAGGGTCACTCTTGGGTATATGGTGTATTAGATGCTACCGACAAAACCAATTGGGCCTAGATAGTACTGGAAATGTTTTGTTGTTGGTTGGATAACCTACTCTAAAAAAATTCCAACTAACTATCATAATTTTGAGGTTGGGATCTTTATAAATGTGGATGATCATGGAATGGTCATGGATGATTTGCTCAGTCAACTAACACTATCACCTATAGAGGAACACCTAACAGAGCATACTGGGAGTATAGTTCTTGTTGAGCACTATGAAAAAACAACTTCCTGGCCTCAGTTGCATAAATGGACTAGTTTAAATAATTGGTTTGAGAATTTTGGAGTCTCTCATATTGTCTACATTTCCTTCAATGTAATTGACTGAAGGAACCCAAGGGGTTTACATGGTACTCCTCATCATCGAGAATTACAAAGCATTCTACTAGCTCAATGGAATTTAGAGAGGTGTACTACTATTCATCTTCCATAGAATATTTTAAGGTTGGTCAGAACCTGGGTGAATCTTATAACTCAAGAGTCATGAAATCATCAAGAGTGTGAGATGAATTTGGCACTAGTGGGGGACTCTAATTTCCCTTTTCCCATCAGTGATCGTTCTTCTGATACTTGGAAGGTTGTGATGCAGATGTAAAGGAAAAGTTGGAGGAGGTTTGTAAACTATAGGGGGGTATAGATTGATCAAGCGGGAATGGATGATACCATCAATGTGAGTGAAAACCTCACAAGAAAACCATTAATCATACTTTTGTTTCTCATGGTTGGGATCATTCTTTCACCCACTATAGTCTTCACTATTACTATTAGGATCAGTGGAGACAAGTGTCACCTATGTCGAGACATCACCAAGATTTTCCAAATGGTGATCCACTTGGTCATAAAGCCAATCTATGAACATGAATCATTCTTTGATTGTGTTCCCAAGGATCTTGTGATATGAAAAATGGTTAGTTCACCTAGAGAGTCCTGCCTCATGGGGTCTCTCGTAGTCTAGTGGCTTTAGGACTCCCTTCTCTAGGGTGTAGATGAAGTACCATGGGACTTCTTCATCCCTGAAGGGATAAGTGTTATTTCTTCTATCTAGGAAATGATTTTTGGGATCCTAACCATGAAAATGGGGTAGATACACATTTTCTTGTCGAGGTGGCTAGGCTTGGTGAGGTTGTTCTGGGTGAGGTTGGTTGGGTGAGGCTGCTTTGATAGAGCTACACATGGCAAGGCTCATTTGGTAATGGGGACAACAGGTGTATCATCTTAGGAACCTCAACATGCATAGTGGTGGCAATATCTTCTTTCATATGTCTTATCATGGGAACTATAAGGTTAAATTGGTGTGATTGTTTTCTATTAAATTTTAAGAATTCTTCAAGGTTTTGATCCTTTTCAGAGAACTCCAGTAATCTTATTGGATAGTTTATAGTGATGAGGGAAGAGACAATATCATTATTAAAATTCCCCCATTCACATCATGAGAAGATGTTCTTAAGACAACATCATATTGGGTGAGTATATGAGTCCCTTCCAATAGGTGAAAAAGTCAGAAACTCACTCATCAGGCCTCTGCATATATTAGAAGAGGTCAACGATGTTCATCTTTTGAGTGGTGGAGATGAACTAGTAAAGGAACTGTCCTCAGAGATCCTCTCATCTAGTAATAAACCCTATGGGAAACTGGCTATACCAAACGAATGAAGTCCCTTCCATGGTTTGTAGAAATCATCGAATCTTGGCAGCTTCCTATTATTTTTGAGTCCCCAACATTGGGTGGAATCTATAAGTGAAGTGGGCTAGATACTGCAGTCCATAACCCATCCCATGGAGTGGGGTGAAACTAGGTTTACCAAACTCTAGGGGTGACCTAACACTATCTACCCATGTAGGATATGGCTTTTTTTCAGGAAATATTACCACCTTTCACCTTTCTAGATCCTCAAGATGAGTATCAAGAGTAGCTATCAAGTCTTCTTGGTGGGAATTTTCAACCACCAATGTGTTGGTAGGATCATCAACTCATGGAGTGGTGTGACCTTGATCCCGTGGAAAAAAATTATGCTACTAAGGCCGAGTTGGTGACTCATATATTGGTCTCTTTTCATATCCTCTAACTTCTTCTCTGACTGGATATGCAGAGCCACCAAATTTAAATTAGGGAATCTAGCCAAGGGGGACCGGGTGCCCCACTGTAGGAGATATGGGATCCCTTTTGGCATTTCTAGGGTTCAGGAACCACTCAGTATTAAGATCGGTGGTGATCCTTTTGTATTCCTCAAGAAGCCTGAGCAAGGAATCTACTGTGTGTTCCAGTTTCACTTTTGAGACAGCTTCATATGGGTAAGAGGGTTCAATAGATCCCTTTTCTATTGTTAACATACTGATGGTTCACCAACAATGCCTCATCAGGGGGGCTTCTGAGGCCCAGTTCCTATCTCTACAAATGAGTGATGACACCTACCGAGGGGTCTGCTTGGTATTGTACCACCCCTTGATGTACGTATTCCCTGCTCATTTGATCCTGTGGTAGGTTGTTGATGATCATATTTATTGCAATGATAGTTACAGGATTGTCATCTTTTCCAATGGATAGGTCAAACTTTTGGTCTTATTATTTCCTTAGGATGGGGATAAAATGGAGGGAATCATAATACCCTTTTCCTTTGATATGTACATTTGGAGACACCTCTTCCATGACCCTATAGAACATATTGTGGATATTGAAACAGGTTTTCTAGAGAGTTTATTGGTGAACAAATGACTTAAGGTTATAAGTTACTAGGAGCATTATGATCTCAACCTTTTTTCACTTCTAGGTGATGGCATCAAAGTGATTGTGGCTCTTTGGGTATGTTAATTGTTGATCACAGAGGCAGTGATACATCTCCCAAATGATCTAGTGGAAACACATAACCTAGTCCTTTCTAAGGGATGTTGGGATGGAAAATTATGGAATTTCAGGCGTCTGAAACACCATTGATAGCTAGTTGTCTTCTAGAACTTCTCACAAGACATCTTTCTTAAAGGAAAGGTCATTATATTGGTTGAACCAGGCCCAAATTGGAGTAGTCTGAGATAGGGTTAGTGGAAATTATGTAGACAATATCGCTACTAATTTACTGGGAGAGGAACAAATGTGAAAGTCAAATGTCCAATTTATGTTGGTACGTATCTCTAGGGATTTTCCAACCTCATCATTGCATCCTTGTGGGACACAATATTCAACAATTACTTGTGGTAAATGGAATCATTATCTATCTATTGCTCATAAGAGTGTTCATCATCATCATATAGTGTTAACCCAGACACTGAGATCACTCCAACTTCTTGTGTAGAAGTATAGAGGAGGGAGACTGGTGGTGATCAAGATGGTTTCACTACATGCCCCTGGAAGGATGACAACACATCCTCTATATTCAATCATATATGCAGGTAAATAGGGATATTTTGGACCTCAGTTTCTAGGATTATAAGTTTCAAATGTCGGGCTTCTACACCAGACTTTGATAGTTGGGGTGAAGGTTCCCTCATTGAGTTGCATGTTGCTTCAAAATCTGAGGGCTCAATGATGACATGATGCTTTCCAGAGTTCCTCCTTCGATGGAGGGTGTTTTAAATCCTATCCTAGGATGGTTCTTTAGGGTTTGGTATGTATTCTTCATGGGGAGGAACTCCATGATGGTTGTTGGAGTAGAGAGGACCCCTTCATTGGTTGGTGATGGAGCGGGGAAGACCTCTTCTTTGGTTGGTGTTGGGGTAGGGAGAAACTCCACTTTGGATGGTTTTTGTATCATGGTGAGGACTTCCGCTTTGGTTGGTGTTGGATCAAGGAGGACCTCCACTTTGGTTGGTGGTGGAGTGTGGAGGACCTCCGCTTTGGCTGGTATTAATATCACTAATAGGCCCTCTATACTGGATAGTTGTGGTAGCATGGGGATGACCTATGTAATGACTGGTGGGAGCATGGGTAGGTCCTCCATGATGACTAATGGGAGCATGGGTAGGGCCTATGTGCAGGTTTATGGCATTTTAGGGAGGACCACAACATTGAATTTCTATATTATGGGGTGTCCTGTAATGGTTTTTAGTGGAATTGGTGACTGAAATAGTAAACCTAACCTGTCTAAGAGGCAATTTGGGTCTCAATCCTAGTTGGGAAAATATGGATCCCCATTCACCTATTTTAGGGTTCTAGTGGGATACACCGGAGGTGGAAGAGGCATCAAAATCTGTAGAATATTCCCCCTATTAGGAAATATCGTGGGTCTTCCCCCAATGTCTGTGTTGGGTATTCTATACTAGGTTCATCAGAGTAGGGATGAAATCAAACCATTTATCAACCTTTGAGATTGGTCGGTGTTAGGGATGATGAGTCCCAATGGGATACCTCCTATGAAACTCCCAATATATGGTTTCCATATGCATGGATTGAATTTCCCCTACCTCCTTAGTATGGGGGAGTGAGATTTTGGAGTGCTCTTAGGAGAGGCTCTTTAAGTAGTTCTCCATTAGAACGGGGAGTGTTTTCCCCCTATGCGGCACCCGAGGGTGAAGGTCTCATGAAGCTATAATGCCTTGATCCCCTAGGGGTCCATGGACCTTATGGGAATGACGCACTCCTTATTGTACTGGTGCATAAGGGTCTTGATCACCCTCCTCTATATGATTTAAAAGGTCGATATGGGATTTGGGTGCCTGGAACCGATTGTGAGGTGGAAGTCATGGAATAGGTGTCGTTTTGTGGTATTTCCACATCCAATATTCTCCTTCCCTAACACCTATGAGTGATAGGTTTCTAAGTTCCTATAGCTTGAGTCCTATAAAGAATATGGATTCATCCATAAATATATGTATAGTGAACGTGATGCCCAATGGCCCAAAATCTTCCATTCATCCTGAAATGGAGGAATCTACACTGAAAATATAGCAGACTGAGGGTGCCCAATGTTATCTTCCCCAAATTGAAGGTCAATTTCATGCTAGGCCCATCACCTGCTTAGTGGGGTCCGATGACAAATTTTTGGATCTGGTTACATGAAAATATGTTGGCACCCCAAACACTACTATTCCCCATGGTTGAGGATAATATTTTCATGTTAGGTGCACCATTTATGTTTATGATTCTTTCTTTAGGGCTGTAACATTGTCCTTCCACTTAGAGGTGACACACTACTTTCTTGTTTCTCTATATCCCCACTTTCAAAAGGAATACTACTTCTATCACTTTCATCAGTGATGTATGATCCTTAATCAAACTGGGATTATGGTATGTTAGTTCCTCATTTGATTGATTCCCCCTTGGAATTTTTCCCTTGTTTGGGTCTCCCTAATAGATTAAGTCATGTCCATGGAACTCATTCTCGGTTCCATCATGAGGTGGACGCTGTTTAATTACACTACTTTTGTTTTGAAAAGGAGGAAACCTTTGGTTAGGGGAGTAATAATGTTCAGAACTTCTATATACATGTATGGACATTGGGTATATTGGGAACATGTAAATTCTTCTCTATGTGAGAGGCATCTCATATGAGGCATCTTAGGTTTGGAACCCAAGGCATCTCATATCATCCATGAGGTAGTTGATGTTGGGGGAATGATTCTTCTGGGTATTTTTAACTTAATATTCCCATATTAATTTTATGGGGTAGGGATTCTAGCTCAGGGAATGATTTTAACGTTTTGTGGAGATGGATTAAAACACCTTATTGTGGAAAATTGGGTCACAGGATTAACATATTGTGGAGATGGATCAGGATTTTCTATTAATATGGATCAAGGAACGGGTTTAATATCTTTTGGGTATGGATTGTGATTCCTTATTAGGGTAGATCTGTCCATAGGTTTAATGTTTTGTGTAGATGAATTAGGACATCCTATTGAGATGGATCAAGGCACGAGATTATCTTCTTGTGGAGATGGATCAAGATACCTTATTAAGGTGGATTGTTTCATAGGCTTAATGCCTTGTGTAGATAAATCAAAACAACTTGTATGGGTAGATCAGTTCATGATTTTAACTTCTTGTGGAGATGGGTGGTGGAGTGTGTCCCAAGGAGGGAATATTTTACACTTGGATGATGGATTCTATCCCACAAAGAGGGATAATTTCATATTGGATGGATGGAGTGTGTCCCCCAAAGAGGGATAATTTCACAATAAATTTGATGGAGTATGTCTCCCCAAGGATCATTATTTCACACTAGAATATTGTTGATATTGAACCTCATGGAGGCATCCTACGTACCATATTGGTAAAAAGGGATCAAAACCAATGTAGTTCAATGCCACAGCTTAAGTTCACATGATAGGACTGATCCGTGCAGTTTAGAATCATGTGGTAAGGATGATCATGTCATGGAAGGAGTGTCGATGAGAGATGGTTTGGGTCTTACACGTGGAAGCTTCCCACTACAAGAGGATCACTCTTGGGATTAATATGTGGGTCTTATGTGTGAAAGCTTCCCTAATTTTGAGGTTTTGTCCCATGGTGGGGAGATATGGTGTGGGTATTATGCATTAAATCTTCCCATTGTGGGTGGATCATCCCCTAATGGGGAACGATGGTGTGGTCTTACACATGGATGTTTCCTCGGATTGGAGTTTCATCCCATCGTGGGGTAGATGGTGGCATCCCATGATAATTGTACAAGGGGAATCCTAAATTAATTTCACAAGGTAGGGGGTGTGGGGTCATCCCATGTCAATCATATATATGAAATCCTACATTCATCATGTAGGTTAAGGCTATAGTTTTATGTCATGCACTGAGGACATTGTCATGTATTTTAACATCGTAAGAATAGGATATGAATCTTGGAAGTTTTATGTAATGCATCTCATACATGGTGGGGGATCACTTCTCAAAGGGAACCATGTCAAGAAAAGAGGAAAATTTGGCATAATGACCCTCTACCAAGACTAGTACATAGTTTCCCTTGGGGATTCTAACTCTAGGGATTATGTGTCCACTACTCATGCACCTCTGTGTGGGACATGGTGTTAGCACTTCTCTGTAGGAGTAGCAATCAAGAGGCTAGAGGTTAGGGTGAATATTCTCAAGAGCAATAGGAATTATGGTACCTATTCTTAGGATCAGAATTTAAATCCAATGATACTAGGTGCATAGAGATTTGAGGTGTGGATGAACCAGTTTTGGATGATCACAGGGGTTCCGGGCACTCAACATTCACAAAAGTAGGTTTTGTGAAAGTGGCACTATAGAGAGGCTTAGGGGATGGGTGTCATGATGTTTGGGGATTTTCATAGGTTTGGTGTATCATGAAGGAAATAGGTCTCATGGAGGTCAGGGGTCATTTGAAGGAGTATGATTTCTGAAATAGGGTGAACCTACCTCAAGGTAAGTTCTTGGCTCCCATGGTGTTGTTTTCATGAAGGGTAGTCATCTCACAAAACCCAAAGAGACACCTAGGGATTTATTATTCTATGAATCCCATGAACCTTCATGAAATCCATCTCTATTATGGGTAAAGGTTTTCAAAAACCCATGGGAGGAAATTTCATGAAGGAGGGATACCTTTGAATTTATATCTCCTCTTGTGTTCAAGAAACTCAGGTGTATCATGAACTCAGAGCATTTCTTTGAATTTGAATGGTTTTCTCCTATGGAAGTCATAAATAGGGGGTATTTCGAGACCTAGTAGACAAAATTAAATTGGTTTCATGAAATTTGGAGGTGTTCATGGAAATTTATGAGGTTAGTGAATGTGCATGGTCTTTGTGAAGTTTCACTATGTGGAAGTTACCATCAAACCTCTGTGGACCGTGAATCTCGTGAGGTAGTGATTCTGTGAATCAGACTTACACTACATCGAGTTTACCATCAAACCTTCATGCAGTTCAGGCTTTCGTGATCTAGGGATGTTCACGAAGGTATATACCACCGCAAATCTCATCCCTTAAGTGGATTTTTGGGTTCTTTTAGTCTAAATTTGACTTGAATCGGTCATGTATTCCACAACCTCTCTCATGACATGAATATTTTTACATCAAAAAATATTTAATAATAATTTTTTATAAAAAAATAATTTATATCAATAATTCATGAATTCTTCAAAAGTATTTTCTTAAATTAAATTTCATATTACCCAAAAATAAAATTCAATTTGTATCATATTAAAATAGATTTTTTTATCAAACTCATTATCATTTATAAAGTAAGAAAAATAAGGAAATAAATATAATCAGTATTTTATCAAAAATCAAATATACATATTCATACCGGTAGGGTCAAGATACAAAACCTCTTATTAAACCCGTGAACACCCTAATGTTAATGTGTGTAATGGTGAGATTTTATTAGGATGGTATGATGAACATTGTTTGGGTTGGGATCTCAATGATCTTGAACTTCTCTCATAAAAAATTACTCTCGTGATTTACTTATTGAATCTTAGATTAATATTACTCAATGGAAAATCATATTGATGTTATCTCTCTCATAATATCCAATAAATGGGATTCATAGGGTATGATCCTACTGGTCGAGGTCATCGCTTATTTCATTTGTGTCGATTGGATTTATAATAAATCTTATTATATATTAATCATATGTTCATTTTTCAATGATTGTATTATCAATGATCATAATTCTTAATAGCCTTCTAAAACTTATAGGGTATAACCAAATAAGTATATGTGTTTTCTATAACCACATTACATAATAGGTTATTTAATTCAATCATAAAGGGAATTTAATTTATAAAAGTTTAGATCATTACATTATTCCCCCATTAAAAAACTTCACCCAATAAATTTTGATTTCTTACACTAAAACATTTGAGGGTACTTCTATTTCATCTCCTCTTCTAGTTCCCATGATGCTTCCTCAAACTTTTTGTTTCTCCACAGAACTTTTACCTAGTGAGTTTTTTTTGTAACATATAACTTTGTCTCTATAATCTAAGATCTTTACTAAATGATCCTTGTATGAAAGATCATTCTATAATGGTACAACCTCTAGATTCAGTAAATGTGAGGGTTTTGGTATGTACTTCCTAACGAGTGATACATGGGACATTTCAAGTACTCGAAATTGGTTAGGTAGGAGGACTAGTTGATAGGGCACTACTCTAATGTGATCAAGGATCTCAAAGGGGCCAATGTTTCTTAGACTAAGATTTCCCTTCTTACCAAAACTCATAAATTTATTATATGGTGATATACAAAGGAACACTTTACCTCCAACCTCAAACTTTAGAACTCATTGATGCTTATAGACATATACTTTCTATCAATTTTTTGTAGACTTAATATGATGTTCAGTGGTTTGAACATTCTCTATCAACTCTTAGATAAGATCTGGTCTCATCATCTTCTTCTCTATAACCTTATCCCATAATGTGGTTGTATGACACCTTATCCCATATAGAGCCTCATAAGGTGACATTTGAATGCTAGAATGGAAATTATTGTTATATGAAAACTATACTAGGGGTATGTTCCCATCCCAACATCCTTGTAAATCCATTTAACATGATCTCAGTATGTTATCTAGAGTTTTAATGGCCCTTTAAGATTGAACATTCATCTTAGGGTTATAATAAGTGTTAAAGCTCAGTTTTGAATCTATTTCTTACTGAAGTCATATCCAAAATCTTGAGGTAAACCTCAAATCATGATTAAATACAATAAAAATTGGAACTCCATACATTCTTACCACTTATCTTATGTATATCTTGGAATGTTTTCTAATAGATAAATATTACTTGATATGAATGAAAGGAACTTACTTTGAAAGAAAATCAATTGCCACCTAGATGGAATTATTGCCTATATATGTCCAAGGGAGTCCTATGACAAAATACAAGGTTATGTTTTCCCATTTCCATACTAGTAAAGGAAATGGTTGTATCATACCCTTAGACTTTTGTCATTTCGCCTTAACTTTCTATCATACCAAGTATCGAGATAGAAATTCCACAATCTCTCTCATCATGTTATCCTGCCAGAAATTTTTCTTCAAATATCTATACATATTAATGATTTCTAGATGAATAGAGAAGGATGAGCTATGAAAATCATTCAGAATTTCCCTCTTTACTTAATGTTCTGATAGGGCACATATCCAAGTTAAAAACTTTAAAACTCCATCTTCAGCAAAGTTGAACTCCAAAATATTCACTACCTTCTTATATAGAATATCGTCATCTCTATGAGCCTCACTAATTATCTCATGAATGGATGGTTCATAAGTTATTTGAGAAATGTATGATTAATATCCTTTTATTAATCCCATAGTCATCCTTTTTTTTGTCTAAAAATATTTTATCCCTTACAATCCTCATCATGGATAGAGTCATGTGATCCTTTCTACTAAGAGAATCTTCCACTTTGTCTGATTTCCCAGGATGGTAATGGATTGAACAATTGTAATCCTTGATCAGCTCTAACCACCTCTATTGGTGCATATTAATCTCCTTTTGTGTGAATATATACTTAAGAATTTTATGGTCTATATATATATATATGTCACAATTCTTCCCAAAGAGATAATATTTCCAAATCATTAATGTGAAGATCACTATAACTGATTCAATATGATTATTTTTGTAGTTATACTCATGGATATTTAGTTGGTGGGAAGAATAGGAAATCATTTTATCATTTTTCATGGGTACAAAACCCAATCCATTTTTGGATGTATCACTGTAGATCACAAATCCTTCCCACTGATGGGTAATTTGAGAACAGGTTTAGTGATTAGCCTCTTCTTAATCTCTTTAAAACTTTCCTCCCATTCTTCATTCCATACAAACTTGTCTTCATTCCAAGTTAGCTTAGTTAGGGAACTTGAAAATCATGATAAGTTTCTCAAAAATTGATGTTAATACCTATCTAATTCCAGGAAACTATGGATTTACATCACAAAGGTTGGTATCAACCACCCTTAAATCATCTCAATTTTTTAAAATATCCATAAATATCCCTTTCCTAGTGATGAAATACCCCAATAATGTCACTTTATCCAACCAAAACTCACATTTACTACACTTTTCATACATTTCTTATTTCTACAAGGTCCTCGGTATAGTATTAAAATGATCCTCATGTTCCTTCATGATTTTGGAGAAAATAAGAATATCATAAATAAAAACTACCAAAATTTTTTTATGGTACACCCTAAGGAATCTATTCATCAAATCCATGAAAATTTCTAGATAATTATTTAGTAAAAATTGAATCACAATGAAGTAGTAGTGATCATACCTTATATGAAAAATATTCATGGGTATATCCTCATTATTTACCTTTACTCGATATTATCTCGACAAAGGATCTATATTATATAAATATTGGGCTCCATATACATGATTGAACAAGTCATCAATCTATGGTATATGATACTTCTTATTTATCATGATCTTGTTAATTTCTTAAAAATCAATGAATAAGCACATCGACTCATCCTTCTTCTTGACTAAGTGGACTGGTGCACCCCACAGTGAAGCACTTGGGTGAATAAACCCCTTATCTAGATTCTCTTATATTTGCTTACTCAACTCCTAAAGTTCAACAATGACCATTATATATGAATTATTAGATATTTTAAAAGACCTAAGTATATTCTTGACTTAAAATTCAATATTTTGGATAGAAGAAAGACTAGAAAATTCTTTGGGAAACACATTAGTATACTCCCTCACAATGGGCATGTCTTCAACTATGATATTTTCTTTAATCTTAATAATTTTGGATAAATATGCTTTCTCACAAGGTAATAATATCCATGATTGATATTATGGTACTAAATAAGATTCATACTCCTCCTTTCACTTGTATATAATTGGAGGGTGATTTGTGATATAGAGGTTGATTTACTTTTCTTAGAAATTGATGTTTTCTCTCTATATGTAAAGTTAATCCATACCCAGAATTGCATCAAATTCTGCTAAAGAGAGTATCAAAAGGTTCACTAGGAAGTTCATCCCACAAATTCTAACACAGGAGGAGTTATATATTTCAGATATAATAATTACCCCATTTTCCATTTTTATCGATAACTCTACTTTTATGATTTCTGGTGGTGTTTGAATAGTTCAAATAAAATTGCAAGATATAAAAGAATGCATAGAACTGTTGATAATAACACTTCATTTCACTATTTTATTATGGTTTTAATCTTTTACATCATCCAAAATATACTTAGGGATGATAATTTTTAAACTGTTAAACACATAAACAAGACACTGTGAACATTAAAGGGATAACTCATAAATATCATATATTCCTTAACCTATTATTTTTATTAGGCTTCATTCTAAGTTATCCATGATATAATTTCTAATATAAAATAATATGGTCATTTTTGTTACACTACTGGAATTTCTGCATTTTATGACAGGTTATTTGTGATGAGATCCCATAGCAAAAAACCCTTTTGTGATGGGGTCCCGTCGCAAATAGCCCGTTGTAGAAAACAGTGTCATAACTAGTACTTTTTATGATGGGTCCGTCGCAAAAAAAAACTACTCACGACGGGAACCAGGCCCATCACAAATAGATGTCTGATTAAATACATTATATATATATAAGAACCTTTCATGACGACCCCATCGTAAATAGCTTATATATTATAAAACTGTTGTGATGGGCTCGTCGCAAGAAAGTTATTGCGACGGAAAATCAACCCGTCACAAAAACTTTTA